>JASUUG010000382.1:0-1317845 GCA_030449905.1 Luvunga scandens | reverse complement strand
CATGGCTTAGTTGGACTCTTAGCTATTGATATCATCTAAAAAATGTTTGTTTCAAGAGCAAGAGGGCTTATTAGATGATATAATTTTCCTTTGACTTTCAAAAAAAAAGAGCTAGAGGAGTAGAAAGAAATATTAATCACGTTAATAAAATTATTTTTCTTGTACATATTTGTAATGTTCCGCGGCACCAACTAACTTTGTAACTACAATAACTGCAAAGATCATAAATTAATGGAGCATAATATGAATTAAGTAATCAGAAAAGAATAATTCAGAACTGGGGAAGGAATCAGTATCTTTGAGAACATGAGTCATGACTGAGGGTTCAGCAAAGCAAAGAATATAAGAACGTGACACGATCAAGAGAAGGGATTACATGATTCTGTCTTATAACTGATTACGTCATTAATTAAGCAAGCAGCTCCGAGTCTAAGTTTGACCACAGGATATTCAGCTTAAGAGAAAATGGTGGAAACACATGAGACCACATGGACTGGCCGATCAATCTCACTTGCGGCAAATTTGGAAGAATATTTAGAGACTTCAATAAGACTATAAGTTTTGAAAAATGTATTGGTCGAATGGTAATTAAGATTTGTTGAAATTATAATTTGGTTCTCCAAACTAACATGAGTAGCTATTTATATATACATTCTTAGCTAACCCCATCTTCGTCGTCAATGATTTTGTTCTTTGAACAAACTGTATATCTATTGTCATTGATTCTCCAATATTGTTAAACGGTTCACTCTTATGATATTGCAAATTATTTTTTAAGTCTCCTATCTTCTGTAATATTCAAATTTGACTGGTCAATAACTGTTTAAAAACTACTCAATTAAGGGAGTTCTCATTTTTTTTATGTGGACACGTTAAATCGTGTGATTTAATAAAATCACTTTTTAATGCTATTAAACCGTAATGTATTGAAAATTAATTCAATTAAGTTGTATGACTTAATAATGTGTATGCATTTAAAAGAATAAGGACGTCCGCACTTGATAATAATTAATAAATTATATACACGCGAGCACACACACACATAAAACTTGAATATATTTTGAATGTTTTTGAGATATACATCTTAAATTCTTATCGTATATGTATCTCTCAATCAAATTAAGAGAAGACAAAAAAAAAAAGCGTACATTATAAGATTCTAACAATAGAAAGTGTATGGCTAGGACTAAGGGAGCTCAATTTTTCTTTTTTATTTTTTTCTGAAATTTTAAAGTAATTTACCATGGGAGGGTTCTAACATAGACAAATATCACAAATTCACCATCAACAAAAAGGTAACAGTAGGGCTAAGTTTACAATACGCGGGTCTTTCCCTGTTGCTACAACTGTCCATGTTGCTGTTTTACACAATTTACTTGATGGTGACTCTAAATAAAGCTGTCGTCTGTTTTAGAAACCAGCCCAATTGGAATTGATGTTAATTGCTTGTCAATTGATGGTCCGATTCCATTCTCGCTGCAAATTCTTATGGTCACGGCGCTTCATGAGACAAACGAGTTCAACTGGACTGCATTCATTTGGTTTAATTGTTGGTGGACTTTGTCTTATTTGAAATCGATACAAGTGGTTATTACAAAACAAGCAAAAATAAAAATAAAAATAAAAATAAAAATAAAAATAAAAATAAAACCCACTATGCTTTCTAGGTTTTTATGCAACGTTTACATTCAGTTAATCATACAAATTTCCGATTTTCACACAAAAAATGAATCAACGTTACATAATAAAACATAGAGAAATGAAGATAAAAACCCTTTTCTATTTTCTAGAGTGTGACATTACTCGGAAGAAGAAGTTCGATAAGAACAACCTATATATGATTGAAAAATGATGCCGACAAAGGAAGGATTTTGGTGTGAACACGTAAATGATGACCACAAATTGATGGATAATATCAAGAAATGTTCATTCATGTTATATGACATTTAGCAATGAGAATGACACTTCAACACGTATAGAAAGAGATGAAAATAATATTGATAGCTATTTTTTTCCCTTTTTTTTTTTTTGGTCTAGTATTTTTGGATGCTTGTTGGTAGCGATATTGAAAAACGAAAATATCGTCGGCGTCGGCTACCTAAGTCTTTTGGGATTTGCGTATGTAAGATTTGGCCTAGCTTTTGTTCTTTATGCCCAAAATCTTGTTTGCATATGCATGCCTCAATCGTATTTTGATAAACTTCTACGATTGGTTTCTTCAATGGTCCAAGTCCAACTCTGAAATTCTACAATAGAAAAATAATGTTATCGATGCATAGTATGATATATTAGTTACCCGTGGTTGAATAATTGGTTTTTATTATTTTTATCGATATTAATATTGATTCGTTAAACCGATAAAATTTGTTAAAGTGATACAAAATGCCTAGAGTACAAACGGCGGGGAAGATTTGTCAAGTGTGAACAAAGATTTGACGATGTTGGGCTTGAAAGTAGAAAAGGATAGCCCATCTGAGAAATGGACCCAAGCAATTTCTCAAATCTCTAGGTGGCAATGGCAACAAAAGAGAAATTAATGAAGAGGGGGACCTAAATGGCTAACCCTATGGACCAAATGACGTATCCAGTCAGCTGAACCCCTTGTGAGCACTGCGCTCGACTCAACCCACAAAACTAGAAGAATTGACAGCCAAGACAAGAATCCAGCCCCAGCCACCCACAATATCCATTCTATTCTGTAATTATTATGCAAGTGAAAATCAATGCTATATCCATCAGAAAGATACGGGCCAATCTACAATTTTTTTTACTAGTATATATGCCAGCTGCACAGAATCATGCCGACGTGACTCAGAAGAAAACCTAAAAAGTCCACCAAAATGAGCAGGGATTACAGTTTTATTTGCAATGATGGTACGAAGTTTAGCTAGGGTGGTCCGAATTTGGTCCTGGAACCCTAGGCCTTGATGGTCCTGGTAATGGTATTGGTCCCAAACTCATGTGTTGTAAGACTTTGAAGGCTTTTCTGTGGTAGAGAAACGAGGACCCTTGTGTACTAGCCGAATTTGCTTTGATTGTCCATGTGAATTTCTCATGTTCAGCCTAAGAATTTTTGCCCTCAATTCAATTCTTTCAATATCATTGTTTAATTCCTTCTAGTAAATGAAAAAAAAAAGGTTGTTTAATTTGATTTGTAAACTATTGTCAACCTTTTCATTCATTTTGATAGCAATAGGATTGACAATTTTTGATATTTAGGTTGTAGTTTTTATTTTTCATTTCAAATCGGAATCCGATATTAATTTGTTTTTATAATGAATTATAAGGCTAACGAATGATACTTTGGAAATTAAAGAAAGGAAAAGAGCATGGAAGCATTAGTACGAAGAAAGTTTTGGTATAAAAGAAAAATTAGTGGCTAATATTTTCACCAAAATTCACTTACGTAGTCGCTAGATAATAAATTTAAAAATAAAAATAATTAAATCTTAATCATACATTAATAAGGAGATAGGTCGCACAATATTCTTAAAAGTCGAGAGATCCTAATCAAAAAGTTCAAAGAGGGATCAGGTTGCACACTTATTTTTCCCCCACGTTTTTGGTAATTAGTAACAGTACAAAAGGGTAAGCGAGAATGTATTTATAAATTTTCTCCGTAACCATCGGCTTTAATGTCATAAGCACATGATCTTAGTCGATTGCCGTCGACGGAAATAACTTTGTTACAAGTCCACAAAGTGTATGGCAAAACATTTTTGCATCTTTTGAAACAAACTCTCTGATCATTAACTGACATTTTTATCTTCTAATTTTCAGCTATCTTCCGTGATAAACTACTTCCAGTCGAATTAATCATTGTTATGCACAAAGTTTTTTTAACACAAAGCAAAACTTGAACATTATAATGACGCAGCGCGGCAGCCACAAGCCATCTAATAATCAAGACTGATTTCATTCCCAAAGATGGGCACAATAATAATCAATCAACATAAAATTGTTATAACTTAATATATGAATCTGTTCCCATAACTTGTTTTTTATACAATAAAAATTGGGTGGCAACGCCTCGATCACTAAACTACAATGACTACTATGAACTTTTTTTCTTAACACTAAAAATTGCTGCCGATTCTGGCCAGAACAAAACAATGCAAGCCCCCCCAAAAAAATTAAAAAAATTAAAAAAAAAATGGGAATGCTCACTCAACCAAACAAGTAAATACCTGCCCCTCAATAATGATGGACTTTACAAAGCTGTACGTCAAAAAAATTAAACAAATAGAAATTTTACAACGGGGGCATTGATGTAGTAAAAGCAATGCAGAGAAACAAAAATTATATAATAGAAAAAAGACTGGATTTACAACTTCCTTTGATGTTGATCAAAGAGTTTTGACTTCACTGCCTACCTCCGAAAAAAATACTAAGTAGAGCACGTTCGAGCTTCCTATGCCTCGTACAAAAATTCAAAGGCTGGATTCTCAAGAAGTTCCTCCGCTGCTTTTACATCCAGGAAATCCTTCTCTTGCAGTGAATTAGACAGGTCGTCAACAGAGAAGGGAATGCTGTATTAAGAAGAAATACAGGTTAATTGATACCGTCCATGTCTATGGTTGGACATGCTTAATCCTATAGATAGTGTCATAGCAGATGAAAATAAATTTGCCTTTGATTATGACAGCAGACTCGCTACAGATTTACAACTTTGACATTGGTTTTCTCTCATTCTTGAAATCTCACCTGGAATTGTCATCCAACAAAAAGGAATTGCTGGTGGCATCATTAGAGTCCTCAGTCATAAGTATCCTCATGCTGGAAATGACCTGTAGAGAAAAAAAAAAAGAAAGCACAACTTGTTGAGATTTACTTGATGACATGAACTTCAAAGGGTTTCACAAAAGGATGATTTTGCATAACACAAACTTACATTTGGTGACACACTTCGAGTATTGTAGTTGTCATCCCAGTATAGCGTGCATATTCTATACAGCTGCTGGACACTCAAGATCTGAAAAAAAACCAATTGATGTAAAATCAGAGAGAAAGTTGGCTTTTGCGTGTGCACATCTACTATAAGTATGGGGACCCTCATAGCCTAGGTGGGGGACATTAGGCTAATCCCTCAACTTTGTATTCGAGTATCAGGAATAACCACATGCAGAGTTCCTTTTCTGTGGGGGAGAAGGTGGTCAGCCTGAATTGCCCTTTTTCAGACGGGAATTAAGAGTGGCTATGAAAACGAAAAGCCCTGTCCCATTTACTGCCTGTTACACAAACTGAGGTTCTCATTCATTGCATTTTACCAGCTCTATCAGCAGGCCCTTTCTTTTGCAATACTTAATAAGGTCTCTCATGGCCCAATTATTATTACAGCGTTCTCCATCATAGAATTTGGCTTCAGGGTCAACTCGGAGGATTAAGAGGGTAAGGTAAACTCGATCTATCTCTCTGGCCTAGCCGAACTTGACAGGATGTGGGCTAGTCAAAAAACTCATTTGATTTCGAGAAGGTCAAAGACGTGAGATTAATAAGCAATCAAAGAGGTACAGTTTTATCACTTTGTTTTGAGTCATTTCATGAACTAAATTGCAAAAGAAACAAACCAAGGACACACACACAGTCATGAGACAGAAAAAATTGACTTACAGGGCAGAGATCATTGGTTATTTCATCGTAAGAAATTCTATACTTCTGATGTATAACCTGCAGACCAAGGTCAATAAACATCACGAAGTTAAGATACATCACTTTTTCTCATCCTTCAAAAGGAACAAGGAAAATATTGTCAGCACATGACAAAATTAATATATATTATTCTGAGTCAGATAACACTGCCTTCAACTTTTCACAATGCACTTTTGCTTGTATAAACTGGCTCTTCAACCTTTTTTAGAGTTATTCTTTGGATACATATTCATATTTCTTATAGCATTCGTCATTGAGAGGGTTAAAAAAGGTTGAAAATGAAACTGGTTTGGTCTGAAGATAGTGTTTGGCATCATTGAGGTTTGACTAGAAGTTAATTAACAGGGATGATTTAGTAGGAAGTATCAAAAAGGATGGTGGAGCGAACTACAGTAGTAAAAGACATGTGAGATAATGATGCCAGCCTAATCCTCTTCATTAAACATCACGATCCCATATCATCACTAAATCAAATTGGCTTCAATGTTCAATGGCACTACGATATCAGGTAAAATGGCATACCAGGAATCCAACAGCCTGTCTAATGTGCTTAAGTTCATCCCAAGAGGTGCCTGCATACTGAAATAAGGAAATCAAGATATGAGAATTGAGAACCCGGGAAGACCATTTGCATGATCGATCATTTTCAGGGGATGACATAGATGGGCAAATCATGAGAGAAAGACGTATATGTTAATTAATTGCTTGACCCAAAACATGAAGCTAGCAAAACAAAAGCCCAAACAATAGTATATAGCAACAGCAAAGTGCACCAAGACAGAAAGTTTTAAATTGTTAAGAGAAAATTACTTCTTCCTTCGCTTGGCAACACCAGAGCTCCAACTCAGCTAACCCAGCTTTAACATATTCTCCATTGCTAAAAGTACAACACTCACGTCGTAGAAGAAGACTGGAAAAATAATATCAAACCTATAGTATGATCAAATGCTCAGCCATAAATGATGAAAAGCTAGATTTAAGAGACTGATTACCTATTAAATAACTGTACGTTTATGTATGAGAAAGTTTGAGTAAAGATCTTCTGGACCAGAACGGGAGGCACCTGAAACCCAGTAACTGTAAGAATTAGCGCCCAAATAAACAATTCAAAAGTTCAGACCTCCAAAACTATTCATCACAAGGCTAAGGAGAAAACAATGAAGTCCCATACAAAGTTTTGCTTCAATGTACTAAGAAGTGTATTGAGACTATCAATTATGCTCTGCCAGTGACTAGAGGCCGAATCTTTGCCGAAGGACCGCCCAGATCTTAATACACTTCCCTTGGATGTCCTTGGTGCCTAAAATTCAGAATTGTGGGAGACAAGGTTTCAAGATGCATATAATGTTTAGGTGTGTAAAGCAGACAGAATTAGGAAATTGAGGGATGAATAGATTCGTAATCTGCAAAGTAACATACCTGAATACATAAAGAAAGCAAAGATGATAACTCTTTTTTCAGGTTGTCTCGAATGATTCCATAAATTTTTTCCACATATGCCGCTAACTGTTGTTTGAAAAGCAACGCAGGATACTTGGCCTCCACTTGGCGTACTACTGCAAGTGCAGCAGCAGCAAGATTTGCAGAAGAAGGGGATGACCGGAAACCCTAAAATTAATGCACAGAAAACGAAAAACTTAATTACCACATTTTTCTATTAAAAAATAAGAAAAACATTTACAATGAATTGAAAAATCCAAATACCATGGCCATCCTTCCAAATAAGGAGGTTGCAGTGGGCGGTTTCTTATGTGCAGTTGCACCACTGGCTCCTGCTGCCTTCAAACTTCGTTGAAGCAAGAACAATAATGTAGATGCGTTGGATAGCCAATAAGCCATATGATCATTGTCATCTTCATTCTGCAATAAGCACAGTGTTATCATACTTTAGGGCTCAAAATATGCATACTAGAAGAACATCAAAAGTAGTCCATACAACTAAAAAAAATGATAATATGTCCTTAAAAGAGATAAAAACCACTGAAGTACATCTGATTAATCCATGAAAACCAGTGAAGTACATCTGATTAATCCAAACATTCAAAAAGATCAGAGTAAATTCATGCACACTTAGATTGGAGGAAACTCGTTTTCCACAAGACAATTGAGATAAAAACATGCAATGACTGTGAAACTGAATCTCCTATCTCTTTTGTGATCCTTGCGGCGCACAAATCATGAGTACAATTAATGTCATCCCCAGTACCTCAATTGCAGAGCCTATCATCTGAATGAGGCGATCAAACACACTAGTCCTTTCAGCTTCAAAAGATTTCCAATGGAGAAGACATTTATATATTGTAAATGCTGCAACAGGCTTTCCATTACAATATCCAATGCTTTTAGCAACACAGTTGATGAGAGCATCAACATTCTCCTGTCACAAGAATAACATAAAATGTTCAGCATTACCCAACCTACAGAGAATATATCAGGGAGAACTCGACAGAAGAAGCAGATTCTGGTAATAGGTAAGAACATACATGTTGATGCTCAATATGGGATCTCCTTAACTTGCTATCAGACTCGGTGCCCAACTTCTTCACAGGTGTAGCACTCTGTGGTTCCTGCAGAAACAGCCTTTGTCAATGACAATAATAACAGAAGGTAATAGACTATAATTACACGACCAAAAAAATGCAGTGATGGATGATCCACAGAAAAGTTACATTTGAAATGTTCTCTTCAATGACATGGTGACCATTTTCCAAACTCTGCAAATTGGAAGATGAATAGAAAAATTAACAAGCAAGAAATGACCATGAGAAAAATCTCTACAACTTTAAGAAACAGTTACCTGAGTTGCTGGTGCTGATAGATGCTCTGACATCTTCTTAATAGGTGTGCTTAATAGTGATTGCTGCCGAAGAATGTGGTTCTCAGTTTCCATATCAGAAACTTTTTCTTCAAGGCTGCAAATGAAAGCAACAAATGTCACTTCAGAAGTATAAGAAAATATAAAAAGAATTAAGTGGCCACTGATTAACCAATATGTGTGGAGTAGTCTAGTCCCTATATTATAATTAACAACATAAGTGGAACTTAATATCTTTCATCAATCTTACGAATGAGCTAGGAATACAACCTGTGCATGGCAGTCTTCAACTGAACTATTTTCGATTCTGCCTCCAAAGCTTGTTTCAACCTTTCTTCACTGATTTTGCTAGTCTCTTCAAATTTCTTTTCCGTTTCATCAATTTTCTTTTCCAATGAACTTACTAATGTCTGCATTTAAATAGCAACAAAGCAATTTAAAGGCAATAAGAGATTCACAAACATGTTTCTCAATGCTTACGAAAAAAATCCTGAGAAGAAAGTGAATCATTGATTGAGCCCATTTACCTTGAGTTTTTCATTTTCATTTGTAAGCTTCTCTACCATTGCATTGTCAACAACTGGAACCTCCTGCACAACAGGAGTTTTCTCTGCTTCCTTTTTGGCAACCTCAATTTCTTTCATGAGTTTTTCTTTGGTTTCCTTGAACTGAAGCTGCATCTCTTGCAAAGCAGATTGTAGTTTTGCATTCTCTTGCGTTTTAGCTTCCTCCATGTCAACCTACATTAAGTTCATAGATGCATAAAGTATGGCAAGAGGATAATGGGATCAAAACAGAGACCAGTATACAAAAGATTTCATTCTGGAGCAGACTTTTCAAGAATAGCAAAATAGAATCCAGGCACCATCAGATTCTTTCTATGTATATGAGTGCGTGAGAGAAGAACAATGCTTGTTGGTAACATCTTGTTAGCCTATTAACTTTTAATGACCATAGGTTTCTGTTACTATACTCACTGCAAGTATTTTTTTATTTTATTTGGTTTGATTGCTTTCCTAGCTTTGTTTTTATCAGTACAAATCCTTGTCTGGGTAAAGGGTGGGGAAATATGATAACCAATGCTTTGAACGATCCAGAATATAACATCAACAAGACATTTATCAACTCATTTTTAGTTATATTTACCCTCATGCGTTTCTCTAGCTGTAATCTCCATGTCAATTCTTCAACTTGCTTTTCCAGTTTATTTTTAGCAGCTTGGAGAGCTCCTGTTTCCCTTGCAGCCTGTAAATAATGAGAATAGCAGAAAGCCTCTAATTATGAAAAGCTGATAGAATGGCATTTACAGGCTTAAAAAGGCAGCATTTCAGATATAAGACTAGCAACAAAAAACATAGGTCTGATTTTGCAAGTAGATATGATGACAGCTTGCTTCTTTTAGTAATGACCATGGTAAAATTTTCCAAAAAATTTCAAAAGATCTAATGCAAGAATTAAAAGACAATAACTAAAGAAACTTCACCATCTTAAGCTTCCGCAGTTCTCTGCGAGCAACTTTTCCTCTCCATGCACACTGAGTGGTAATTGCCGCTTTCTTCAATTTCATATAATGCAAATGGGCCAAGTATTTGCGGCAATGGCTCTGCGTTATACAATTGAAGTTATTCCAAGTTCCAACAATTTGGAGCAATAAAAGAGGCACAACATCATTCAAACAAACCATCAATAACTCTTTCAAGTTGCAAGCTAAACATTGGAGTTTCAAGAAATTGTATCCACATTGCAAGATTATTATAAAACGAAAAGGGGTACAAGAGTTTGAAACATTTTAAAATCAACTATGCATTTGTGTTGAAAAAAAGGGTTACCTGAATAATAATTGATGCCTGTGTCTGCCTTCTGAAGAGAAGCTCATTCCGAGCAGCCATTCCACGCATACCTGTTTGAATGCAAACAGCAGAGCAGTACATGTCCTTGTACGCTTTCTTAGCAAGATACATGCGCAAATCTCTCTGGATCCTCAGACAGGAAGCTTCTCTGCGCATGCTCTCGTAGACTTGCCGAGCCAGTTGTCCTGCAATCAGCACATAAGGAAACAGAGAGACAAACCTATGAACAACTCCTGATTCTGGGTAGAGCTGACTACAAAGAACTGAGATAGAGAAACTAAAACACAATTAAGCACCTCTGCATGCAGCTTGAATATGAACGGCAGATTGTCGGAGCATGATATAACTTTTACGAGACAAATACGAACGGACTTTCCTCTGGATAATGCTAGCTGATCTTCCTAAGACCTCAGTCCTACGTGCATCCAGATCTGCCATCTGACCGGCCCTAAGAAAAACCTTTGTTTTACCAATCTACAAACATAAACTGGATTAGTAAGATACTCTGGAAGACCCACTTAGAAAACAGACAAGCGACATGTACAGAAGTTATATGAGATTTAAAAGATACAAATTATAGCACATAGCAGATGTGTCTTTTTAATAAGTGCATTACTTTTGAAAAGCATACAACAAACTGAAAAAGACTGGATGAACCAACCAGCAACCAAGAATTACTTCCAAGAATGCAGTGCCATAAAGACAGATTGTAGAACAACCAGTTTGTGGAGAGAACCCATGAAATTATTAGAAATGGTTTCTCCAGGAGTGAACTGACTGAAAAGCAAATTTTATGCATGATTTTATGACCCAGAAGCCTTAATAGCTTACAAACTCATAGCATGTTGTTAGTCTGGATGAGAATAAAAACAGCTGAAGAGGGGGAAGGGGAAATTACGTGGATGATGCATAACCTAATCACAGATGAGTAACCACCAGTGTAATGGTACCTTTTCAAAATGCCAAAAGTGTGGAAGCACATAAATATGTCGAAAAACAGCAGCAAAATGTTATTTTATTTTTCATACTTCATTATTGAACTGAATTGATTGCAGTCAAGGATTTAAAAGCATTAGAGGAATCATAAAGCCACCCAGTTTAGGTGGTTGAAATTCTAAAGAAGGTTGGCACGTAGATGCCATAGTACTATTGAGATTATAAAGGTTCTTAGAAGTTGCTCAACAACCTAGCCCTTTAAATCAAGCAGCCAGCAAAAGCGTTTTATGCAGGATTCTTGCTGTACAATGACACTATACAAGCAGAAGGCTTAGAATAAAACACCCCTTTGATTATATGTTAGGACCACGATATTTTTAAGTGCAACTGAGCAGTAGAAACAACAGCCTTAATGGAATTGCATTCAGCGAAGATGATTAGATCCCTCATCCAATAATTACCTGATAGCCTTCAAGTCCCATCTTCTCTAAAAGCCTCTTGCAAGCAGTGACTTCATCAGAACTAACAACAATACCATAAACAGTCAGAAGATTTTTTTAGCAAAAACATCTACTAGCTAAAAGACAAAATTAGTACCTCCCATCCAAAACTTCCGATGCAAGGATGCCAAATCGGTCTACAAATTCATCAAATGGTTTTCTAGTAGGATAGCCAGCACAACTTATCCTGATTGCCTCCATGACACCCTGAGATAATACGCATAATACGTTAAATTGTATAAATACAGGCAGATTTTTTTACTACATCGATATATTAAACAGTCTCACCCCACAACGTAGTTGCTGCAGAACATTTTTGTTTTCGAAGATTGCAGGCTTAAGAAGATTATTGGGCTTTACACACCGAATGTAACGTGGCTCTGTGGAACTGAGAGTTTCAAGCAACTGTTGCAATTGTTGCTGCAGTAATTACAAAAGGTGAGTAATATTCTGCAGGATTATGTAAAATGTGATCAAATTCTTTAAGAAAAGAGAACCTATCAACCTTGAATCGAGAACCTATTGAAGAGAATTTTGACGTCTTGGAGGATTCTTCAGCCAAAGGTGGAAACAAAGATGCCACGAAGCCGCATTTGGAAGCACTCAAAAGTGCCTGATGTTCAGCAACAACATAGTCTTTGTTTTTGTCCAGGAACAATTCAGTTTGATAAGTAACCTGAGAAAAGAAAGCCCAAAATCATGTGAATGTACAAACATGAAATTTTCAAAACTCACTTCTTAGGTAATGTTCTATATTGACTAAGTATTAAAAGTTATCCAGATTAAAGCATACTTACATCACCAGCATAATGGCAAATAGTGAAGTCACTACGAGCTAATTTTGGCTTGCTGAAGCGTTTATGATTTTTAAATGTCTGATACAGCTTTTGAGCAAATGTTTCATGCGTTGATCTTGGAAACATACTACAAAATACAAGCCTCAGCTATTTCACCACCAGAACACTCAAATTCAAATTCTAAAAATAGTTCATTAGCAAGAAAAATTTTTGGAAACAGTGACATCCATGTCACATAACTTACCAAGCTTCATCCAGAAGCGCAATTATGCCACCAGGTTTCTGCAAAATGAAAAAAATAAGTACACTAAGAAGCCACGTGCTAATATTTGCTTTATTCATCAGGTCACCTATAACAAGAAGAAAGAGCAGATATGAAAAAAGAAAAAGACAACAGAGCCAAAAATATCTTAATGTCACCGCCTTGCCTCCTAGACACACATTACCAACTTGAGGCCATGTTTTGTGTCAAATCTTAAAAAAATGCTTTACAGAAAATGGCTGATGTATCAGAAAGTCTATGTATATTAGTTTAATTTCAAGCAACAGATGCCATCATGTCCACTGCTTCATTAATTGAACACGTGAAGCATAAGGAATAGAAAAAATAAATAAATAAAGATGATGTTATGGAAATACCAATACCACAAGTATAGCAAGGCAGTGCATAACAAAGGGTATTCCTTCCTGATTCTAGAACTTTGCTGCCCCCCAGAGTCTAGAACACTCCACTTAGTCTCTGTTTAGGAGTGCTGCAAGGCAGCTTGGCTGCCAACAGCACAACACTCCCAAACGGTCCCCACGAGGCTCCTCTTAGAGGCTAGATATTTCTATATGCCATTTAACATCTAGAACCAGATTTTCAGCATTACTGATTATAAGTAGATTTACCTATTACAGGAACTGTTTTAATAGCCCCTTTTCATCTAGACATGTGACCAACAAGACACTATACATGACATGAATGCGAGTAGAGTGCAAAGCATCGATCAAGACAATAGTAACATCCTTAGATCAAGTACTCACCAAAAGGGTGAGCACTATTTACCATTTTCACACACACACACACACAATATATATATATATAGGCATACTAAAGAAGGAGATATTCACCATGTATAAACAAAACAAAATAATTTGTGCTAAGATTGTTGTAATTAACAGAGAAAATCCAAGGAATACCAGGCAAAACATTATGCAGAATAGAGCCAACAAACCTTCTCAATGAGATCCAGAATATCTTGATTATCAACAAATTCAATATAGCTCCAGTTAATTTCTTCCTTAGTATATTCTTCTTGCTCCATCTTGAAGACGTGCTGCACAGCAAGTTAATTATGCGTCCCAAAGTTATCCATTTTAGATACACTGAAAATATACCTAGAATGCTGGAACAAATAAAGACGGCTTTCGCAAACCAACCTGATTGAAATGTTGCTGAAGTTTTTCATTTGTCAAATTGATGCAGAACTGCTCAAAACTGCACAAGGCAGAAGATACTAAGCATCCCATGGAAGAATCCGAGAAACAAGCATTCGCAAAAAGCTATCTCAGTGCAACTAATTTCAATCAAACAATGCAATTTCATCTGTTTTAGATACCCACTAAGAAGTGGCAGCACCATGGTTAAAAACGTTGTGAACTTTTCACTCAACACTAGACCATAACCCAAATGGTTGAAAGAATAACTGGCAAATGACCTATTCTCTTTCTGCCCAATTGAGCCATTTACAGTCGCAGAAATGCTCAACAGAGCTTGAGAATTGGAATAATAGTGAAAGCAGTAATAGCAATCTAGAAGCAATAATAGTTTAACTACTCCAGAAATTCATGAATATTACTCTTTTAAGTTTCAGGAAACAAATTTTTAAGTAATGACGTTCAAAAGGAAAAATGAGAGAAACACAATTGAGTCCTGGGTATATTAGAAGAGCAGAAGAAATCAGTCAGAGGAAGTACAAGCTTAAACTTAAGATGAGACAATCGATATTTTCAATCATCGCTTCTACATTTTAATATTAAAATTAAGCGATCAAAATAGGAATCATATTGAAATAAGAGGTTATGAGAAGATACCATCTAAATCAAACAAAAAGAGAAACAGAATTATTTAGACAGAGAAGGTGCAAGCTTATTGAGTCAATGTGTAAAGAATGCACCTGCAATGAAGACTTGGCAGATAATCAATTAAACACATGCCTTTTTTGAGATGACTGCTTTATTTTCACAAATGAAAAGGAAAAATTACACCGACAATGCAAGGATGAAAGAGATTCTCTACACCTTGAGGCACATAGATATGCCTTGTGTATAGTGCCTTCGAAAATCAAGTTCATCCAATAATGTAAACAAAAGGCATACCGGCTAAGCACCTGTTTGTCTTGAAACTCTCAAATCCATAAATATCCAACACTCCAATTAAGGACTTTGAGTTAGGATCTTGACCAATTGAATTGTTAATCTTCTCTACAAGCCTGATGAAGAGGATAAAAATGCAAAAATAAACAACAAACTCCACTGTCTCAGACGATAGTAGAAAACAAAAACAAAGTATTAACTATAGCATATGTACGGTCCAAACTGGACGTTATCTTCTAAACAATGGAAGTTATCATACCAGTCAAACAATCTTGAGTACACAATTTTAGCCAAAGCATCCCTACTAACAGCTGCAGCTTCAGGATCCAGCCATTTCGTAATAGTTTCATCACGAGTTACTATCTCACGTTTGCAGAGAGAGTCTTCTAGTGCCTTTGCATCACACCTACAAAAACACACGACTTGAAATTTTACTCCTCTTTTAATGAGAGAATACAAAACCCACACAATTAAGAATTACTGTGAGCAAGTACGATAATATAATTTAGTACTTACATTAATAGTTCAGCAACAGTTTTTAGATGGAACTGAGATTTTTCGTCTTTTGGGACCGATGAGTCTACCTCCTTCCCTTTTGCAAATTCTACATTTCCAAGATGGAGAATTGCAGCAACAACTCGAAATATTGCATCCTAAAGTGTAATTGTATAAACAGAAATAAGTTTCAAGAAACTTTATACTGAAAAATTGCATTCTACAGTTAAGAACTTCCAAAAAAAGGAAAAAAGAAAAACCTGCTCATCAGAACTTATTCCAACCACATCCATGGCCTGTCTTGTTGCAATGTATTCCTTAGAATCATCAACCCCATCCAACTCATAGCAATTTGATTGATTTAAATAATGAAATGTTCTTGGGTTTCCCAGCTTGAACCTCTGAATATCCTGACAAGTCATAGATAAAAAAAAATTAGAAACATCTGGAAGAAAGAAAATGAGCATTTGATATGTTACATTGAAAGCTGAGAAGGGCAATTTTGTGCTGGATTGTGAATGTCTGCGTTCCGTCCCAGATACAGTATAAGAAAAATGAAGAGGGCATAAAACATTTTCAGGAGGTTTACCATCAAAGTTAACTTTTAGACACTTCTTCAGAAACAGCTCATTTCTTAAAATACCTTGTTTAACTTTGAAAAAGAAATAATATAAGATTGTATATACATATCAACAGAATCATAAATATTATACATATCAGCAGAGCCATAGAAATCACGAGCCATGCATTTTTTTATATCCAACATTGGAGATGGGTAAGCGTGCATCTCCAAAACTGAATTTGACACAACTACTGATCCCTTAGCATCAACTAAGAATACTTTATGACCAAAAACAACATAGTACATATAAAGATAATTTACAGCAGCAACAAAAGTGCCAAGTACATTGCTAACATCAATGCCCAATCATTTCTAGTGTTCGCAGACTTTAAGCAGAAACCGTGGATAACACGTGTATGGTGTACCAGGAAAACAACATAAATTCAATTAAGTGAATTATTTGAGGCTCCAAAGAATTCAAGTAACTAGGTTCATTTTGGCAGAATGCAATATGAAGGTATATCACAGTATTAGACTTCTCATAACCATTGCCCAATACAGCTGGACACAGCAGTATAAAAATCCAAGGCCAAAAAATATGCAATAAAGCAAGAAGGAAACCTCCTCATTAAAAATTTAACCACAGAAATCCTTTTTTACCTGTCCACTGTGGTCATAAGATGCTTCAGAAAAGCTTCAATTAAAACAAAGGTGAACATAAAAAGTCAAAAATTATAGTCAAGAAGTATTGTGCAAATTCCCAAATATTTCTATGGACCAACCAAGCAACTCTTATGTGATGCATTTACAGGAAAATTACCTCTGGTGGTGCGGCACAGAGCATGTAGAAACAGTGATAATTTCTCTCAGGATCAGACACCTGACAAACACGTGATCTTTCTAGCAAATAAGTTCGGATCGCAGCTCCGGAAATCCTTCCACTCCGGTCAAATTGAATCTCCACAAACTTACCAAAACGACTGCAACATTCATGAGACATAAATAAGACTAAATCCAACATAAAAAATAAAATGAAACCCATACTCCAAAAACACATTTAAACTAATTGAGCTTCTAACCTTGAATTGTTGTTTCTTACAGTCTTTGCGTTACCAAATGCTTCTAAAACAGGGTTGGACTGCAAATGCAAGGAAACCACAAAAGAATTTTTTTTCTTTTTGGGGGAAAAAAGGACATGAGGGACATGGAAATTTGAGCATTGTGACATTTTTTTACCTCCAGAACTTTCTGCTCAACAGACCTCCCCTCAGCAGCAGCTCTCCCACCCATGTAAGCAAGATAACGCATGAGCTGTTTCGTGCTTTCTGTTTTACCCGCCCCACTTTCACCACTAACCAAAATTGACTGACTTATTCCCTCATTGATCATTTGTCTGCACCCACATTCATTATGATGTTTCTTTTCAGACAAATAAAGTAACCAAACAGATAACTTTCCACCAATATGGGATAAAGTACCTGTATGCAGCATCCGCAACAGCAAAAGGATGTGGACTCAGCTCACCAAAGGCCACCCCTTTATATTGTGCCATCATATGGCTATCATAGAGATGTGGTAATCTTCTAAAAGGGTTTACAGCAATCAATATACCGCCAGTGTAAGTCTGGAGACACCATTGAGTGTATTAGGCTTGTCTCAGAAATGTCATAAACATCAAAAATTAAAAATAAAAAATTACAGCCAAAGATTTATCAACATCTGTCGAATTGCAAGATCAGTTTAACAAGCCTCCACCAAAACAATCAAAGAAGAAAAATGGTTATTTTTTTGCTAAAAAAATGCTTACATATATCTCATTCATATCATATCTCGATCTTAGATTCTGCAGGACTCCGGGTTCATGCAAATAAGCCAGTTTCGTCATGTCATCGACTCCACATGGTGGGGCTTCAGCATCTTTTGGATAGACATCAGAAGCCTTAACAACAACCTGCAATTTTTTAAAAGATGTAAGAAATTTGAACCTTAGTTCATATAAATTCCCATCTCTATGCCCCATGCTCTCAAATAAGTTAAGAACAGAAGGATCTTCAGCATAAACCATACACTTCTACCAATTGCCACAACAAGAAGTAATTAGTGACTCATTTATTCAGAATTTGACGAAATCTATCCAGCTCAGATTGACATACAGAAGTGGTTGAGTTCATTGTCTTAAAATGCACTTACAGTCTTCCCTGAGGTGCAGAGAACCTTTATCTGATCACCATTAACCTCCACTACTTCACCATCTATCCAAGTCGCTTCAGGATCTTCTAACCATACAAGAGATCCAACCATAGGAGTAAAATTAGCAGCCTGCAAAACCAATAGTGTCAATACTTCAATGTTCATTTGACTTGTCACTATATCACTGCTTTAAACAACCTTGGCATCACCAATTGTATTGCAAGTGCGAACAATCTATAACTAGCAAAAAGCAGAAATGAAAATATAAGCCATCCATCACCACTGTTTACAGTCAACTCATAGAATTTATAGGAGAACAAATAAAAGAGTCCATAACAACATCCACAAGTCACTTCAGCAAAATGGCTTAAAAATATCAATCCATAGAAACATTTTTGTTACTATTGTATTCAAACTCCCAGCATCATTCACACCTATTATCCATCAGATTGAATTTGCACTATTTTTCACTCTTGACTCGTATCATAAAACCCTCAGAACACTTTCCATAATAGAAAAAAAATTGGTGCACGAAATAAGAACAAGCGTATAGCAAGATCACAGTGATTGGAAGTTCAAGATCTAAATATCAGTAATTTTCTGACTTTGAAGTCATGCTAAACATAATCACCGCTCAAAATTTAAAAAGAAAATGAACTAAAGGTATCCAAAGTCAATCCCAAAAGCCACAGCAATATCTACCATCACATAGCTAAGCAGTGAGCAGCATTACTTACAAGTCAGCTACCGACTTGGATTCTATCAGGACATAACAAAGTTGAAAAAAATTGCATAACCAAAATGGCAAAACATATGAGAAGCTGAAGCTCTTAAAAGCAAGAAAAGGAAAATAACATTTTATAACTCATCCATTCAATTTGTCATATGGTATAAACAAAGATCAAGACTTTTTTTTCACTGAAGTTCCATTTTGAAAATTGTAGGCTCAAGTTGATTGCACTGCTTTGGATGCAAAATAGTGAAACACAAGGCTTCTGACTTCACAGCAGAAGTATCAGTGCAAAACATGCAATCTATGAAATCCAAATTTCAATTTATGGAATCCAAATTCCAATTTAAAATACATTATGCTAAAGGCAACAAAACCAGAACGCACCAAAAAGTAATAAATTTTCATTTAAAATAATCACATCAAGGTCAAAAGCTAAAAGCTCTGGTCAATGCTCTATCCGTTAAACACTAAAATCTGATAGCCGAAGATGAAACTCTCAATGGTATATGCCGTGAGTAGATCAAAAAATAGTGATTAAACTAAATCTAAACAATGAACAAATGCCACTGAATATCCACTTTGCTTCATCTTAAGTTCAGATCAGTCCACTGACATAATACAACAAATTTCTAACAAGTATGGGGCGTAAACATTTAAATGAACGAAAATAAACAGAAAAAAATATAGAAAACAAAAAATGTAATCCATTAATACCATATTTCACGGAGACTGATCAGATCAGAGATTCGGCTTGCTTCTCGATCTACTCCACAGCCGTCAACAAAGATCATTCAATTCAACGGCCAAGATTTTCGGACTTATCTTTCTTGTTCGACTAACTGATCTAATAAAATTAAACAATAAAAGAATTTCTAAAATAAAAAACGAAAATGAAAAAAGAAAGAGAGGAAATAGTTTGATTAAAAGTGAGAAGCTTAAACTCTTCAATGAGAAGTAATTTACTGAAGAAGAGAATAAGCCTCTCTCTCTATTTCTATTTTCTATCTCTCTGCTTTCAAGAGCAGGCGATTTGTGTCTGTTGTTGTTTTCGTTTCTTTGTTTTCTTAATATTTTCTTTTTCTTTTCCTTTCTTTTCTTCTCTTTTTCCTTTTTCCCACCCTGCTAGGGTCTCGGTCTCGAGTTAATTCAAGACTGACGAATATTATTGGTATAATTACGGAGTGTAATTAACGAAAGCAAACGTTAATTTAAAGCTTGGTTAAATTCCCAAAGCACCCCTCAACTCTGTCTCTATTTACGAATCTTGAATTCTTGATGGCGCTAAGACAAGGTCAGGTAAGTCCGCAGAGGTTGTCTGAAAGTCTTGCAAATTGAAAATCCGAAGGCGGTACTTTGTTGTAACATAATTTGATGGCGTTGCTTGCAACTGTGAGTTTTCATCAACTTCTCGTGAGAAAGCACTTTGGCCATCATTCCACGTCATGTCAAACATAAAGATTAGCGCTTTTTTTTTTTTTTTTACTTTATTCATCTGGTATGAAATAGAAAATTTATGTAGCAAAAGGATCCAAAATCAATTCTTATCAGAAAAAAAATTGACATTATTAGATAATAAAAAATATTAGAAAAAAAATTGACATTATTAGATAATAAAAAATATTAGAAAAAAAATTGACATTATTAGATAATAAAAATTATTAGAAAAAAAGTGTAATTATGATACTTTAGAAGTGTAATATTTTACAGTCTAAATATTGTCAAATAATTAAATTATATTAATTTTTGTTAATTTTGTTTATCGATGTTTAAAGTGTGAGGTAGAGCACCTCAAGAATATGATAATCAAAATCCATAAAAAAAAAAATTATTTGTAGCAAACAATTAAAGAAAATATAAACCATATATTACATCACTTTCCATAACAAGCCATTAATATGTCATAATCCACACAAGAGGATCTCTCAATAGTATGGAGTTGGTCCAAGTCCAACCATGGCTGCGAGCAAAAGGACACATTTGTTAAGACTTAGCAAAAGTGTAAACAATCTGTTAAATATCTACACTCTTAATGAAAAATAACTTAAAATATTACCTTTTTAAAAAAATACTGAAAATGTCTTTCTGAATTAAAAAAATTGTATTTATTTAGGCAACTAAATTTCAATTATTATTTTCCATAAAAAATTTATAACTAAATTAGTTGGTACCCAATTTTTTTTTAAAGTTGAATAACCTTACAAATTGATTGAGTATACCTATTGAAAGCAAGCACCCTGGTTCACACCCACGTAAACAAAGGCCCATATGTCTTGGAGCCTTTCTTTCGAACAAAGTCCTGAATCGTCAATCGCGAGTATGTGGCACAACCGTAATTCCTCACGATTTCATCGGTATCCTTGGAGATTAATTGTTTATTTAATTCTTATTAAAAAAACTGCTTATTTAATAAATAAATAAATATATATATTCCGAGGTGATCTAGTGTTAAGGATAGAGTATGTGCAGGCAGATCTAAAAATTTCGTCAAAATATCCTAAGTACAGCTCGTTACGTAAAAGTACGATAAAAACCAATGGGATAGAGCCACGTGTTCCGGCTGAATATTTCAACTTACGCTTGCATGGCTTGTCATTGTTACATGCCCCTAATTGATTGGTTATAAGGTTCCCACTTCCCATTTTACCCGGAGCGTGAAATTAAATGAGCGTGGGATTGAGAAAGAAAATAGTTGGATTGCACTTGTGAGCCCGTCGAAGCGCGTTTTTGAGACCGTGTTTTGGAATCAAAGGTAACGGCTTGGATTATAGTAGTCGGTGTTCGGTGCACTCCTGGCCGTCGGATTACACAAATTGGTAGATTGGATTATCGTTTCCTTGTCACCGCCTTAACAGACGGAGTCAGCTAGGGATTCGAGAATAACCAGAATCTATAATTGTTGGGGTCCACACGTTAGTACACAAAACAAAGGAAAATTAAATAGCAATAGTCCTCTTCATTCCAACAACCTGGGATTTAAAATGTCATTATTTAATGGCGCGAAAATTATTAATTTATTATTTTTAATTGAGTAATGCTTGGTATTTTAATATATAAGTCTCGATTTCAGTTTTAGGTGTCATTTATTTTTTAACTTAATAATTTAGGTTCTGTTTGGTAAAATTTTTTAATTAAAACTTATTTAAATAGAGCTTTTGTTAGTAAAATTTTTATAAATAGAGTTTTTACTTAAAAAATTTTAATTGTTTGGTTGTCAATAAGAATTTTTATTAAAAATTTATAAAATTACTTTAATAGGTAAGACTTTTAAAGTTATGTTATGAAAATAATAAAATAAGATTGTAAAATATGTAAATGATATTTTAGATATTTTGACATTTAAAAAAAAAAATTTTTCAACTCTACTCCTAAAAGCTCAAAATTTGAGCTTTTACTGGTAAAAGTAAAATAGCTTATTTAAGCTTTAAAAACTCTATTAAAAAAATACCAAACAACAACAAAATTTATAATAATAGTTTATGAGATTAAATAAGCACTTATAGCTATAAAATAAGCAATACCAAACAAACACTTAAAGTGACTAACTTAATGACTTAAAGTGACTTAACTTAATAAATTGAGTTAATTAAAGATGTTTGTTTTTATAACTTAATAGCATTTTTCAGATTTTTTGACTTAATAGGAAAAATTAATTTTTTTGATTTTTTATTGATGAGAGAAATTTGAATTAAGTTAATTAATTTTCAATGTAAAAAAATATCTCTATTTAATAATTTATTTTTCACGTCTATCCCAAAACTCACTCATAGAAGTTTACCCTACATAATCTCATTTTTACATATGACAACTTTAAGATAAAATAACAAATTAACTATTTCAAGCATTTTGTTAGTTTTTTTTCCTTATATTATGTACTATTATTGAGAATTAGTGATAAAATTTGAAATTTATGGTATTTTACATATTATAATTCCAAAATTATTATGTGTTCACTTTAATATAATTTTACTTATAAATATTAAAATATTATGATATTTAGTATATTATTTATTTGACATTTGAATTTAATAATGGTACAAATGTAAAAGTACATATTTTTAGATTTTTAAGTTGAAAAAATAAACAACTTAATACTTATTTTCAAAGATTCAAATAAAAAAATAAACATATTATTAACATTCAGATATTCAGGTTTATTTAAAATTCAGACTAATTCAAGTCTATTCAGATTTTAGACAAAAAGACAAACGCTATCTTAATTTATTGAATGATAATTAAGTAATTTTACTAGTCTTAAAATCTATTATATAATAGATGAGTGACACATAGCATTAGTATTTAAGTTGGGGCTTAAATGTTGGATTCCAAACATTATTGTTTCTAATTTGAGAAATTATCAAATTGTTTTAAGTAGTAACTGACATGTGTGCTTACATATTAATTATTTTCTGCCATGGTATTGCATATTTTTGTTTTAAATTCTGGTTGCTAGAGTAAAATCAACAAGGTGTGTTATTTGGCTGTCACTTTAAAAAAAATGGAAAGCCGTCATTTTTAAGTATTAACAAATAAATATATATTATCAAATAGAAGTTTGATGTTTTAAAAATCCTCTCATGATTTGTATAAATCAGAGCTTTGAAAGATATTTTAACACATATATTTTTATCCTTTCACCCATATTTTAAATGATGAATTTGACGTTTTAAAACTCATTTTAATAAATTGCATGTTAACGTTTTGTTTGATTTTATGTTTGAAGATCTTTTAGATTATTTTCAATTTGAGATTAGGTACAAAAAAATAATTTGAGTGATAATGTAATTATAAACTCTTATACAAACTTATTTTATATAAACTGATTTGGCATTAATTCATTGGTTCAATAAAAATAATTCAAGTGGACCAAGAAATATATAAGGAATCAATTTAATCATGCCACAATAATTTGACAAAAAAATATTATATAAGAATTTATAACTATATTATTACTCAAATCATTTTATTTCAACTGTATGAATATTTAATCCATATGTCAGATAAAGACAGTTTAAAAATCTCAAAATTTTTATTTGAACCCTCTAATTGCAAAAATACTTCAATTTAGGTTGAAAATGCAGTTGAAGAACTTGAATAAGATACTGACGAGCCCATAACTAAACATTGTTCGACAAAGCCGTATGGACCAATATTCTCGGCCCATTAATCCATTTTTTTCCCATAACTGGGCTGGGTATTTCAACGGGCTGCCTACACTGCCGCTCTCATATTTGTTTCTGGGCCAGCGCATTTCACACTTTTGGTCATAATAATAGATGCTCAGCAACCAAACTCGTCCCAACCTTAATTGTTTCAATGGACACTCATTGAAGCTAATTTCCAATTTACTCTTATATTTGAGTCCTTGAAAAACAATTTGAGTTGCATTAACAACATTTCCAGCGCTTTTCAAATTTGTTTTTTTTTTAAAAGTAGCGCTTTTCATTTAAGTTGTCGTATGACAGGACATTTCTTCCCCCAAACTATAAAAAGATCTTGTGCCTTTATATGGTATGATACATTTACTTGTTTTACAAGTTACTTGTGAAATTGTTCAAGGTCCCTAGTAAAAGACATTTTATTCTGAATTATAAACATATGTTCAGGTTACATTTTGGATAATAAGATTAAAAGGGAAAAAAATCTGTTGTCCAAGGTAAATAGTTGGTGGGTAATTGACACACTCTCGCAATTATGAGAGTAAGTATAATTGTGAAGTTAATTTATAAAGTCTTTCTCCCTTATAAAATGTGAGTTGAGTAGAGACATCCCTCATATGCGAGAATTATTCATTTAGACAATTACTTCATATAGGATATCATATAATATTATAAGTATTAGTTATATATATGGTTGTAAATATCAGTGTATTTGTTTATTGTAATAGCAGTTGTTGTAAATATCTTATATAATTCAGTAAACTAGTATATAACTAGGATAAAAAAAAATAACGAAATAAATGGTAACTTAGTTACATTTATAAATCGATAATAGTTATGAGCTATTTATACAATTCAATCCGAAAGTAATATTAGTATGGTTAGGTGTTATAATTACACTTTCCAGTTTCTAACTCTCAGTTATATTTCGTTAATTTTGGCATCGTGGCTCGCGAGATTGTTGTCCCTCATTGGTAAATTATAGTACATAGTTTGTTAGAAAAAATAGAAATTGTACTGGCGTTACTAACAAAACATAAGGAAAGAATATGTTCCAAAATTTATAACAATTCACAGGGAAAATGGGAAAAGCAAGTGGTCAACGCCAGTGAGATTTGTTTTTTTTTTTATCCTTTTTCTTCATTTTCCCTTTTTAAAAATATATTTATCGGGTGGTTTGTCTGAATATCTTGATAGGCCCAAGAGAGAAGTGCATCGGGGGGGACAGACTTATATTGTTAGTTTTTTTGGTAACAGGACAAGGCAATGGGACATGCAACATTTCTCTATCCTTTTGAGAGACACATGTCATGGAATCCACGGCACAGTGTACGTGACAATACAATGCGAGCGCGACCCTTTTGCTCTTTTGAGAGTCTATAAACCTCGCGTTTGCGGAAAGACTTCATTATTTAATCACTTTCTTTACTCACTAGCTGCCGTACTTTTGTTGGATTGCGGGACGCACTTTGTTGTCCCATAAGGCTACGTGTCGCAAAAGCTTGCTGGGATATTGAGTGCCGTTTGCAATGCTTATCTTATTGAAATTTATATTTTGATATAAAACATGAAATAATCCAAAATGTTAATTTTCATTTTTGAAAAGAGCACCAACAATTAAAAAAACAACAAAATCAAGGGTTAGATTATATGTATGTACGATGTGACCAGTTTCCAATAATGAGGTAGGATAAAATGTTGTTACCTTTGACACTAATAAACAAAGTTCATTGTCCCTTGCATTGCGACAATGTTGTTGTTTAGTAAGTGTACATCTTCTTAATTATTAAACATTGCTCCGTAATTGGTTTATTGACTAACACGGTGGAAAAAGACAAGATTTCTATAGAACAGTATTACAAGAACTGAATTTATATAATTTTTTTAGTGCATTTACTAATTAAAAATTTAGATAGGTCAAAATCGAAATGAGGAATTGTAATTAAAACAAGTTATTTGCTTTAACTGTGTAGCTCGAAATTAGAATAAATTGTATTGTCATTGATGTGTTTGCTTTATTTTAAAATTGATATTTATTATTACAAGTTACTAAATGACCTTAGTTTATTATATTTATTATAATAATTGTGATTATGATTTTTATTATTTGAAATAGTTATTGTTAATAACAATAATGATACTATTAATAAATTTTAATAATAATAATAATAAT
This sequence comes from Luvunga scandens, assembly GCA_030449905.1. Lineage (NCBI taxonomy): Eukaryota > Viridiplantae > Streptophyta > Magnoliopsida > Sapindales > Rutaceae > Luvunga > Luvunga scandens. The sequence continues at coordinate 1,291,631 of JASUUG010000382.1, read as the reverse complement.
GACATTAATAACAACGATGATGATGATACCAACAACAACAATAATAATTAATAATACAAAGTTTTTGTAGGGACCAAAATAAAAAGAAAAAAATTATTTGAGGACAATTTAAGAATTATAAAATTTAATGGGGATAAAAATCAAGAACTTAAGGCTCGTTCGGTACGGTTTTAGAGAGGCCATTTTCATTTTCATTTTTTAAATATAGCTGGAGTATCCGTTCGGCAACTATTTTAAGACAACATACCCATAAAATGTAGAATACAGGCCAAAAAATTGGTCGTGGAATAGGAAACGACTTTTATATGTTCTATAAATTTTACAATTCAAACTATAATTTATTTCTTAAAACACACAGTCAGGTGTATCGCACTTTTCTTTTCAAGTCAAATCAACACAAATCCTCCCCTAACTTTTATTCCTCACATCAATGGCTCTACGTGAACTTTTATCTTCAATTTTCTACTTCTTCTTCTTCTTTTTCTTTTTTCTGACGCCTTCTTGGGTTCTTCTTCTAATCATCTAATTTTTTTTTCTCTCTTGGCTTCTTCTTCTACAAAATCTCTCAATTCTTTTAATTATTTTCTTTATACTGGTTTTTTCCAAAAGGCCAAAGCCCATGTAGATCTACTGATTTGTGGATATTTGTTTAGTTTAACCTAAATAATAATTTTTTTAAAATAAAATAATTTGGAACCAATATATTCTTTGATCGGAATACATTTTTTCATCTACTTCGAACAAAATATTCTTCAATTGCTCCGTTTTGTTTAATCTTGATAAATTGTTTGATGTTGGCTGCATATGAATTGTTTATTCTTGATAAATAGTTTGAGTAAAAGTTACAGTTTTGACAAAGTTTTTCATCCAAATTTATCACAAGGTGCTTGAAGAACTACAACTTCTCCTTGTAATTTCATTTCTTTTGTGTATGATCCTGACATAAAAGCAAATTTATTATGAGCCACCCACTATAATTATACTGTTATAATTTTTTTTAATAATTATTTTGTTCCAATTATGTGCTATAATATATATATTTTAATTATAGTGTAAAGATGATGACAATATTTTTTTAATTAATACTACTACTGAAATATTCGTGGTATGTTTGTGTATGTATTAATTAAATAATTATTTTTTAACTACAAATATAATAATGTTTAGTAAAAATTATTTTTAAAAATGATACTACCGAACATAAATTTACTGTTTTTATCTTTCTTAATTATGTCTAACGAATAAATACTATTGTTTTAAGTTTTAAAATATTAGATATAAAAAATAATATTAAATGAGTACTTGAATTCAAAATACAGTAACTGTAAAATATCATTTTTATTCTAAAAAAATAGTAATGCAGAAACAATACCGAACAAACCCTTAGATTCCTATTTCTTAATTTAAAAAATAAATGGATCTCCAGTTTTCACATTCCTCCTTCTACTCTAACAAATAAACATATTTGATTATTCTCATTTCAAATTTCGATTACTTAATCCTACAATAAACACATCATTAAGTTAGCCCTGTAAATCTCACATATTTTATTTAAAACTTTTGATAGAAGGACAAAACAAATGAATAATAATAATGCTGCTGTCTAAGAGAGTATGGATAATTAGATACATAGTTTGAATCAAGCACACACGTGTCAATGGGCCACATGTCACCTAAATATTGGCGGTAATAAATAGATATATTAGATTAGCTTATAACAATTTATTCATGTTAATTTGAGATTTGAGGATTTTTTCCCAAGCAATAATCCCATGCCAAAATGACTAACGAAATTGACAACACAAAGACATGAGCAAAAGAAGCAGCCAATTTACAATGCAAGGGGGAGGCAATCGGATATCATCAGCCAGAATCAGAAAGAGAAAAAGAGCATGAGCTCGGTATCGGCAATCTATTCAATGCTAGTTAGAATAGACAACAGTAAACGTTCGCTGTCCTACTTCATATTATTAGAGCATGAAACGCTTCCTATCACGCACGTGGAAGATACATTGAGCGATTGTTCGGCTGAGAGGAGAGAATAAGGAAAAGAAAAATAATTTAAATTCTACCTTTATTTTTATTATTTAGTTGGACAAAATATATGAGAATTTAATTTTTATTAAAATTTAATATCTATCATAACGTAGAATTTGAATGCCACACTAAGAAGTAAAAAATTTAAAATCCTCTCATGTTAGAAACTAAAACTTTCATAATTACCTTTCAACGTTTTAACTTGTTTAATGTTATTAATAATGATTATTTATAATTTTATTTTATCTATTTAAAATTATTTAATGACATTAAATAATTTTATATTAATTAAATTTAATGAATAATTTAAGAAACTTAACAAAGTAAATAATAAACTTATTTATTTATTTAATATAAAAATATATAAATATAAATTAACCATCGCATGGACTTCACTGGACCATCACCGGGTATTCGCCGACAGTCACCAAAATTCCACTTGAACATTGTTGGAATTTTGCCAGGCAATCGTCGAACATTTGTCGGACCGTTGCCAAAACTCTGATAGCCCGCCGTCAGACCACTGTTGACCACCACAGGACTGATTTTTATTATATACATATAATTCTAATAAATCATAAATTATTTTAGAACTTTTTAACATTAAAAAAATTTGATATTAATATTAAATTATATTTGATTAATGATATAAATAATTTAATATTTTTAAAAAATAAATTTATCTAAAAAAATTTTAATTTTTTTCTTATTAAATTTTATATCGAATCAAATAATAAAATTTAATCCCACTATTTTCATCTACACTTTTCTCTTCTCTTTCCTGCCATTCCACTTTGTTCCTCCTCTCGTCTTTTTTTGAACGAAACCTGACCTGAGAGACCACAGCCTTTACTCACTTACCAATTTAGCATTTCTGTGGAGTGTTGCCTGACCAGAGAGATAATGAACAGCTACTGTCCACGCTGTGCGAGTTAATCCAGAAAAACGCAGCCCCACTGTTTTGACAGGTTGGACTTATTTTGAAATTACAAGAGCAGGAAACGGGCCCGCATGACTGCCACGTTGCTTACAGTTCGATAATCTTACGCGGAGACCGTGTTACACGCGCGTCCAAACTGCGAAGACAAATTATCCTTAAAACATAGAAAACCGCTATGGAAGGGGGAAACCGAGTTTTTCCGCACGCACAATATTACGCACAACCTCGGACTTCGAGACCCGTCAAAGAATCAAAACAGTGAAATAAAATAAATACAGAATCTCTGCAGAATTTTGCACACTATGGTCACGCGCCTGTGCTTTTTTTGCGCTTTTGCTTAGAGAGTAGCAACATGGCAGCTACATGACAAATGAGCTCGTTTTCAAACTAACTAGTTGAGTCACGGTCAGACTTTGGTTCCAATGCATACGTTAACTGCCTTGAACTTTATGAATTTTTTTTAAAAAAACTTTTTCTCTATTATTCGCTAAAATTTAAATCAACTGGCTTGCAGATTGAGTACTGAATCAAAATAGCTTCGTGCATGTACATTACTTACCCCGTATAATATTTAGGCGTTGACCCACTTCTGATAGATGCTATTAACCCAGCTTAAACAATTGGTTAGTACTGAGAATGTTTTAGTGGGTCCCACGAATAATATGGTTGAATTTGAACCATTGTTACTTGCAACAAGATTGGTACGTTGATTCCACGCTCCAGAACAAACGTGGGACTCGAGAGTATTTGTGAGTTTTGTTATTACCACCAACTCACTTCTCTTCATACGTCTTGTCCTTGCTTTCTTTTGTTGTCACTGTTGCACGCTCTTCTGAGTTCTCTGAGCAACTCGCAGCTCTGTTTTCATTCTTTTGCTTCTCTTGAGCCTCCCATTTGTCTCTCACTCTGCATACATCTCTCTTCATATCTCTCACTCCCCCCCTCCATTATTATCTCTTTCTTCTTCAAAGAAACCAGCGATGGGCGGCGACAGGAAAGAGAAGCTAGTAGTGGAGGTGATAGCAGCACACAACTTGATGCCTAAAGATGGAGAAGGCTCATCATCCCCGTTTGTAGAAGTTGAGTTTGAGAAGCAAATATTAAGAACTCAAGTGAAGTGCAAAGATTTAAATCCAATATGGAACGAGAAGCTTGTGTTTGACGTTCCAGATATCGCGGAGCTGCCTTACAAACACATCGAGGTTAACGTGTTCAACGAGAGAAGGTCAAGCAACAGCAGAAATTTTCTGGGTAAAATCAGAGCTCCCTGTTCACAACTCTGCAAGAAAGAAGGTGAAGCCACTGCTCTGTTGTATACTCTAGAGAAAAGGAGCCTGTTTTCTCACATAAGGGGGGAGATAAGCTTGAAGCTTTTTGTGTCTACGACAGAGGAGGTGGTTAAAAAAGGAGGCTTTGTTTCTTCTTTGACGTCGTCCTCTGGGTTTTCTAAGAAGAACAAGAAGCTGCAGCAACAGAGTTCTGTTATGCAGGTGCAGCAGCAGCATTTTGGCCATCAAGATATGATAAGCAAGCCAACTCATCAGCACCAGAGTCAAAACCACGTGAAGCCCATGGAGCCAAACCCGGGTGAGTTAAAGCCTGTTGTGATTACTACTGCTCCTGGTCCAGTCATTCCCGGAGCCAGAGGTGGTCTCACCTCCGGCAGCGGCGGCGGCGGCGGGGTTTACGTTAATGGGTCAGGCGAGTTTTCTTTAAAAGAGACAAGTCCTCATCTAGGTGGTGGTCCTCTCAACAAGGACAAAACTAGTTCTACTTATGATCTTGTTGAGCAAATGCAGTATCTTTATGTTAGAGTAGTGAAAGCTAGAGATATTTCTTTGTTTGGAGGTGGTGAGATTGTGGCTGAGGTGAAACTAGGGAACTACAGAGGAATTACAAAGCGGGTGAGTTCAAATCATTTAGAATGGGACCAAGTTTTTGCATTTTCAAAAGATTGTATACAGTCCTCAGCGGCTGAGATTTTTGTCAAAGAAAGCAACAAAGATGATTTCTTGGGCAGAGTTTGGTTTGATTTAAATGAAGTTCCCAGAAGGGTACCTCCTGATAGCCAGTTAGCGCCACAATGGTATAGGATGGAAGATAGAAGAGGTGATAGGTCAAAAGGAGGTGAAGTTATGGTCTCAATATGGTTAGGAACTCAGGCTGATGAGGCATTTGCGGAGGCATGGCACTCGAAGGCAGCAAATGTTCATTTTGATGGGCTTTGCTCTCTCAAATCCAAGGTTTATCTGTCGCCAAAACTTTGGTATTTGAGAGTGTCGGTTATTGAAGCGCAAGATATTGTTCCTGGGGATAAAGGGTCTGCTATGATGAGGTTTCCGGAGCTTCATGCAAAAGCACAGGTGGGGAATCAGTTTTTAAAGACTAGAATTGCAGCGCCTAGTGCAACAAGAAGCTTGTCAAATCCTTCTTGGAATGAGGACTTGTTGTTTGTAGTTGCGGAGCCGTTTGAGGATTATCTTTTGATTTCAGTTGAGGACCATGTTGGGCCTGGTAAAGATGAGATCGTAGGTAAGGTTTTGATCCCAGTGAGCGCAATTGAGAGAAGAACTGATGATAAACAAGTGGTCTCCCGGTGGTTTAATCTTGATAACCATTTTGGCAACCCGGCGGAGTCAAAAGTTGTGACAAGATTCGGATCTAGAATTCATCTTAGGGTCTCTCTTGATGGGGGCTACCATGTGCTTGATGAGGCCACACTGTATAGCAGTGATGTGAAGCCAACGGCAAAGCAGTTATGGAAGCCTCACATTGGTGTGCTTGAAATGGGCGTTCTGGGTGCAACAGGGCTTATGCCAATGAAGTTCAAAGAGGGGAAAGGAGGATCTGTTGATGCTTACTGTGTTGCGAAGTACGGCCAGAAATGGGTGAGAACACGAACAGTGGTTGATAGTTTGTCTCCCAAATGGAATGAGCAGTATACTTGGGAAGTTTTTGATCCTTGCACAGTCATCACGGTTGGAGTGTTTGATAACTGCAGCCTTGATAAGAACATAATTAACAACAGTGGTGGTCGTGATTCTCGAGTTGGGAAAGTCAGAATCAGGCTGTCTACACTTGAATCTGATCGTGTTTACACTCACTCATATCCACTGCTTATGTTGCATCCTTCAGGTGTGAAGAAAATGGGTGAGCTTCATTTGGCTGTGCGGTTTTCCTGTGCTAATATGGTAAATATGTTGCATATGTACGCAATGCCGTTGCTACCAAAGATGCACTATGTGCACCCTTTGAGTGTGCATCAACTTGAGAGCTTGAGGTACCAAGCTCTCAATGTGGTGTCATCCCGGCTCAACCGAGCAGAGCCACCGTTGGGGCGGGAGGTGGTTGAGTATATGCTTGATTATGACTCTCACACGTGGAGCATGAGAAGGAGCAAGGCTAACTTTTTTCGGCTAATGAATGTGATATCTGGTCTCATAGCAATGGTTCGTTTTGTGGAGTCTATGCGCAATTGGCAAAAGCCAATATACTCAACCTTGTCTTTGGCATTTTTCTTCTTGCTGGTTCTAATGCCTGAGCTTGTAATCCCTACCATATTGTTATACTTGTCACTTCTGGGGCTCTGGCGATATAGGTCCAGGTCAAGGCACCCTCCTCACATGGATATCAGGCTCTCTCAGGCTGACAGTGTCTTCCCTGATGAATTGGATGAGGAATTCGATTCCTTTCCGACAAGCCGAGGTGCTGACATTGTTCGAATTAGGTATGATCGGCTAAGAAGCGTGGCTGGAAGAATTCAGACTGTGGTTGGAGACATGGCAACACAAGGTGAACGGTTTCAAGCATTAATAAGCTGGAGAGACCCGCGGGCCACATTCTTGTTTGTGATTTTCTGCTTGTTTGCTGCAATTGGGTTTTACGCCGTGCCACTTAGGGTGGTGTTTGCATTTTGGGGGGTGTATGCGCTGAGGCCACCTCGGTTCAGAAGCAAATTGCCTTCTCCAGCTTTGAGTTTCTTCCGGAGGTTGCCCTCAAAGGCTGATACCTTGTTGTAGTCTGCAGCAGAAGGGTAATTTGGATGGATATTTTGGACATATAATGTAAGGTCTAATGCTTAGTACTAATGACTTAGGGATTTAGTCTTCTAGTTTATTTGTCTTGTTATCTTTGTAAGAAGAAATTTATGTGTAACCTTGAAGTTCTATCATGCTATTACTTACCAGTTACCAAATGCTTCTATCTTCCTTGGTAATCAAAGTAGCTCTGATTGTTTGATGGTTTAATTATGTTGCATGTTGCATGGTTTAATTAGTTGGTTTTCTCCAAATTTACTAACAGGAAAATGAGATTGAATTAAAAGGAAAGAAAAAAAACTTTTGGCTCATCACCAATGATGTTTCTTGAGAGATTTTCTGGGAAGCCCAGGTGGGATTGGGAAGTAGACATTGCCAAGGAGAATCGATCAAAGCTTGGAAGATTGGAAGAAACAACTTTCCAAGAAAAAGGAAGGAATTATGGAAACGCCAATTCGATGTACTTAATTCTAATCAGCTTTGCATTCACGATTAAATTAAAGTGATGGAGATTTTGAGCAAAGAATATGAATGATCAAATTACAACTTGCATTTAGCACGACATTTTATTTTTGATGTCGTGTAATGCGTATTTGGCTACAGGAACCAGCAGAAATTTATTTTACTATTTTTTTTTACCGTAATAATTGATGGAACAGGTAGCAGAAGCGGGAAAATAAACATTACATATCTTTTTAGTACCGTATCAAGAAAGATTTTAATACATAACAGAAAAGAAATTTTAGGAGTTTTTTTTTTTTTTATTTAATTGAACAATTGAAGTTGGAGTTATGAAAATAATAAAAAATTTTCTATTTATAATATTGTAAATTTTCTCCCCAAATTAACTTAAAAAAAATAAATAAATAATAATTATAATAAAATACATACCATAATTAACTTTAATTAAAATAAAAAAAAATAAAAATACCTAAAATAACAAAATTCTAAAAAACAAAAACGTAAAATCAACACATACTAACAATCAATTAACCCAACCGTGCTTTCCGGCCACTCCCACTGTACTGGTTTTCTTCTGCAATATTCATTACCAGCATCGGACGAATTGGTTTACGTTCATTACCAGCATCAGATTGTTTATCCCCGTTTTTCAAAAAAATTACAGATTGTTCCTTTGTGTTTCTCACTGTATATCAAACTTTATAAATGCAGCCGCACTCCAGTTTCAAAGGCCTGATCAGCAAGCTGCGTTCGTAATTAAGAACAACAAAGAAACTTTAAACACTAACAAAATAAAGGATACAGACGCTCATTTCAGGAAGACTAAATTGTTTGATGAACATTATTTTTGCATCACTATGCGTGTGATTAAAGTAGAACAAGTTTTTAAGATAAAAAATATTGTGAATCTGTTTGAAGCATTCACTAGTCACAGAAAAATATGCTTGCGCCTACGTTGCCAAAGGATAATGCTGGAATGCTGGTTGTGTTGTGTCCTTATTTTGTGTGTCGATTTGACAAATGGCGTGTCACAATCCTTGTGCTAGCTATCTCTGTGCGCATTTTCAATAAAATTTTTGCTTTACCAGAAGTGTATACGCAGGCATGCTTGTTTAGGATTATTACACACCATATTGTCAGATCAACACCCAGGATGCCATGTATGATCTCAAACAACCCAATCAAAGCCTCCAGGCATAGTAATCAGTTAATCACAATGGCCTAATGGGCGTGCCAATGCAACTACTTGTTTCACTTTTATAGAAAAATTCATGTAGTTGGGGACATTTGATCATAATTACTGTTAAGTACTTTGGTCATATTTGCACATAATAATAAAGTCTAAAGCAAGAATTAATGGACCCGTGGATGCAGTAAATTTTCCCACGAGCCGGTGGGAAAAGTCACTAGATGTTAATGCTTTAATTAAAGTCTCACATGTTAACACAGTCTCCTCATAATTAAGTGCTTCACAAGCTATATAGTCTTCGTCTAATTCGTTGGAAATAAACTTCTAATACAGGGCATTATCCCAATCTGCACTTGAAAGGAGGTTGGAATATCTTTTATTTCTCATTTAAAGAGCCACGATAATATTAAATTTTTTAGAAAATTTTGAAATAAAATTTTCCTTTTTTCTCTTTAATACTAAAGAGTAATTCCACTCTCTTCAAATAATATTATATTTATCTCATTATTATCATTATTAAAGAGAGAAAAAAGATTAGAACTGTTGTGAAATTATGGATGGATTCTCAATTTACAATGTCAGTGGACTGCTTTATTATACTGCAGCATCAAAATTTGGACCATGATGGATTCCAATATTGAAGTGCTAACTCCACTTTATTTATTATATAATGTTTTATAATAGCAGTGGAGAGGGATATAAATAGGAAGAGAAGCAGCAGCTTCTGATTATCTACTTCACCTCTCTTCTCCATTACTCCGTCTCTTCAATCTCATCATCAATTTACTCTCTTTCAAACTTTTAATCTCTTCTCTTATTAGATTTATAATTTTCTTTTGGTTCGCTGATATGTAAATTCATAACAATAAAAGTGATAGTTAAATTTGGAGATATAGGTTATAGGAAACGGGATTGGGTAATTAGTATTACATCTTGTGAATTAGCAAGTAATATATTTATGAAATTTGGGCGATTTATGTTTCAACTCTTGTTAGAAGTTTTTCTATCAATTTTGATAGTTCATTTTTGAACTTAGTGTTTTAAGAGAAATCTAATCCCCAACAAATCTGTGAGCGAACCCGGAACTGAGTAGATTATGAGAATTACTATTATATATTTTGTGAAGCATTTATGCTCGATTGCTTGGTTTGCTAACGTATTATGATTAGTCATGTATGATTTAGATGTATCAATGAATCTCGTAAAAACATACCTAATTGCAAGATGAGTAGAATGATCTAGTTTACCAATTTCTTGAATTAAACAAGCCACAATCGCAGTTTTGTGCTAATTTTACGACGTTGCATCCTTGCTGTTGACTACAATGAGCAATTCACATCTTTGCCGTTGTAAATACAAATTCCGTATGGCCTAGCAAGAGTGGCTGAAAGGTTGCTATTATCCTTTGTCCAGAGGCAGCCAAAGAGTTGCCATAAAAACACCAGCACTACAGCAGCTGTATCAAATTTCCAAACTGTTGCTGGTTATTAGGAACAAGCCCAAAATTTAAGGGAAAGTGCAACAAAAATCCCATCATAACAGAATTCACATATTTCACATATATAGTTTGTACAACATCCTGTCCACATCAAGATGGCATCTCAAATAATTAGACAAATCAAAGCGCAAGAACCGTAAATAAGTAAAGATGGAACCCAAAAAATTTTAAATAATCGAAAGTGGTGAACAAGAAGAGAAAAAAGTGAGGGCTATGCATAAGTAAAGAAAAAACAAAATAAGAGAAATCCAGTGGGAGTGGTGAACCAAAAAGGTAAAAAAAAGTGAAACCAGCACCAAATTAGTAGCATCAGATGTTCAAGCAATCCTAATAGTTGCCGAAAACATGCCAAAATAGTTTAAAATAAAACCACTTTCATGGCTGATGTTCACATATCTCTACAACCAGGAGAGGCCATATATGCCAGGATTTTGTTCCAGTCTCTCTAGTTTCCAAAAGCATTAATCAAATAATGAAGACGATGAAGCCGGAAAAAATACTGAGAAGGATAAGTCAAGAAAAAATACTGAGAAGGGATTTTCCTTTTTTCTGTTTTCAGTCCTTTCAATGACCATTGACATGCTGTTGTTAGAGAAAAAGGGAATTTTGGAAACACAGTATCATAAACCTTCTCAGTCCACATCTGAAAATGAAATTAGCTAACTCAGCACATTCATCAACTGAATGAGCAGAGAAATAGAAGAAAGAACATAATCCCATAACAAAGTGTTTGAAGCCAATGACCTAAAATGCAGAACAATGCGAAACAACAAGGAATAATGAGAATCTAACTGTTTGAGCTCAAAAGCCCTCATCCAAGACATTAAAAGTATGCCAACAAACCACTGGTTGATGGAGATGCAAATTACTGTAACAACTCCTCATCATTGCCAATTTTCCCATAAAAGGAGATTAACTGAAAAGCCTAAATGAATTTAAAGCAAATATAAAAGTAGAGAATTCAAAATAACAGCTCCTTATCATTGGCATTTTTCCCATTCAAAACAAAATTTTATCATAATAAACATTGTTTGTTCATCATCAATACGAGCTCAAACAAACAAACAAGCAAGCAAGAGAACTGTTCACTAGTTAGTGAAGACATGCACAGAGAAGTTACAAACAAAGCACTTGAGAGTACCATCCACCATAATAGAGAATTCAAATTTCCATATTATGTGCCTTTAAAATACTGCACCGTTAGGCAAAATTACTTTCGTAGCAATGTCAAATTCCAGAAATCTTTAAATCCAAGGAACAACAACAATCACCACCAAGCTAATTAGGCCAAGTAGCAAAAGCATGAATTGAATATTGAAAATGATCAAGTCAAAAAAGAAATTCCATAACACTATAGTGGTACAATGCATGGAATGTACAATTAACATGTATATGTAAATTAAATGAGAACGTTAATATTGTATACAAATCAAACAAGAACACTATAACAAGTTAAAGTAAAACAACCTTCTGAGAAAGCCAAGCATACATAAAACCAATAGCAACCAAACGTAACAGATTCTATTATTTTCGCACATTTGCAGAAAAAAAAGACTTCAAGGACAGCAAACTTGTTCTTTTCATGAAGAAGCACCCCTGACCCCCAACCCACAAAACAAGAAGTAAGCACTAGTACTTTTCACTAGCTACAGAAACATACCGGGAAAAGTTGAACATAACGTGTCTCCAACTATATTTCACCAATAGGCAAATTACTTTCCTAGTACTTCCAATTTTAATTTGCCAGCTGCTTGTTTCATAGCTATTTCAAATTCCAAAAACAATTGAATCCAAGGAACAATAACAACCACCACCAAGCTAATTATGCCAAACAGAAGAAGCATGGACAAAATAACAACAATCACCACCAAGCTAATTAGGCCAATTAGAAGAAGCATGAACAGAACACCAAAACTGATGAGCACTCCCAACTCAAAAAATTGAAAACAAAAGTGAAAAAGGAAATTGCATCATACAACAATGCCATAATTCTGTACACTTTGCATATTGTAACTACAAGCTTCATAACCCCATTGTGTCATAATGAACTAAGAAACTGCTTATTACCAAATAATCACAAACATTTTTCAAGAAGGCAAACCAAGGGCAAATACTTACGGACTAGTTTGGCAACAACAGAACAACCTTTTGAGAAAGCAGGGTACATCGAACAATAACCAATTCCCTTTACCAGAAACCACAGAAAAATGGATAAATACAAAATCTTTTCTATTTCTGAAAAATATTCTCTTTGTACAAACCCAGCATTGCAAATTCCACAAAAAGAATAGAGGAGATTAACGGCTGCTCATCATTGCCAGTTTTCCATTATGAATAGAGGAGAGAATTTGAAAAAGACTAAATGGATTTTAAAAAATAAAAAATAAAAGTACAAAATAAAACAGCTCGCCCTCATTGTCAGTTTCCCATTAAAATAGAGGTGAGGATTTGATAAGTGGATTTAATTCAAATAGAAGTAAAAAATACAAAATAACAGCTCCACATCACTGATAGTTTCCCATTAACAATAGACGAGACTAATTTGAAAAGCCTTAAACAAAGCAAAGTAGAAAATTCAAAATAACTGCTTTTCATCATAGCAGGTTTCTCATTAAAAATAGAGAAGACTAATATGAAATGCTTAAATGGATTTAAAACAAATAAAATTAGGAAAATCAAAATAAAGCTCCTCTTAAAACAAATGAAAATACGAAAATCAAAATAAAAGCTCCTCTTCCTTATCAGTTTCCCTTTGAGAAGAATATAGCGGAAATTAATGTGAAAAACCTAAATGGATTTAAAAGAGTTAAAGTAGAAAATTCAAAATACTGTTCCTCATCATTGTCATTTTTCCATGACATTGATACTAAATTAAGAAAGCATTCAAAACCTTTCTTACCTCAAGAGTATTCTCTTTGAAACTAACCCCAGCAAAGTACAAAAGTAAAACTAATTCTTTTCAGCAAGCGTACATAAGGGTCTTATCAATATAAATGCACATATAAAACTCAGTATTTCATTTAAACTAAACGTGACAGATTCTATTATGTTCCCACATTCTCACCGGAAAAAAAAATTGGACTACATAACAAAGCAAAATAGCAGCAAGGGACAACTATTATGTTTGCAGCAAGACCAGCAAACTTGTTCTTTTCATCTAGGGAACAATAACAGATTCTATTATGTTCCCACATTCTCAGAAAAATAGACTTCCTAAATAGTGGGTAGGGACAGATGTTATGTTTGCAACAAGGCCAGCAAGCTTGTTCTTTTCATCTAGGGAAGTACATAACATTTTCTATTTCTGACAAGTACTCTCTTTGTAGCAATTACCAAACCCACATTGCCAATTCAACCAAAAAACATCTAGGCAGTACGCTGATTTAAAAATAAAGAATTTTTTTTTTAAAAAATAAAAGTTGCTTTTTTCATAAGCCAAACGGATTTACAAAAAAACTAAGTTTAAATTTAGAACTGTTTGTGGAACCAAATAAAAAATTCAATTTAAGCACAAGCCAAATAATGTTTGGCACAATTAAATGCAACTATTTCCCATTTCCAACATCTATGTAGCAATTATGACGGGGTCTAGGCAACATACGCTGAAGCAACATTAATTAATCCAAAAAGTGTTCAAAATCTGAATTGATTTTTCTTGCTTCAATCAAGTGGAGGGTAAAGAAATATGAGTCCAACAGAAATCAAAACAAAACAAAATCTTTGCTTTTCTTTTGATCTCTTCCAACAAAGGAAGCCTCAGGGCAGAATGATAAAAGAATATAAATACATATCAAATTAAAACAAGAAAATCAAAGAATCATACACCAATTTGTTAGCAATAAGCCAAATACAAGAGCAACAGCCAAAAACAGACACTGTCTCCCTTGTTTCTTATAATTGCCAGTTTTTCCATTAAGAATAAAGGAGATTAATTTGAAAAGCCTAAACAGATTTCAAAAGAAACAAACATAGAAAATTGAAAATAATAGCTCCTCATCATTGCTAATTTTCCCATTAACAGTTGAGGAGATTAATTTGGAAAGTCTAAACAGATTTAAGAAAAAAATAAAAATAGAAAATTCAAAATAATAGCTCCTTATCACCACCAGTTTTCCCATTGACAATAGAGGAGATTAATTCGAAAAGCCTGAATGGATTTAAAAAAAATAAAAGTAAAAATAGAAAATTGAAAATAATAGCTCTTCAACATTGCCAATTTTCCCATTGACAATAGAGGAGATTAATTTGAAAAGCCTAAATGGATTTTTTTTAAAATAAATAAATATAGAAAGTTGAAAACAATAGTTCTGTGTCATTGTCAGTTTTCCCATTAAGAATAGAGGAGATAAATTTGAAAAGGCTAAACGTATTTAAACAAAAAGGAAAAAGAATAAACATAGTAAATTGAAAATAATAGCTCCTCATCATTGCCGGTTTTCCCATTAAGAATAGAAGAGATGAATTTGAAACAGCTAAATGGATTTTTTTTTTTTTTTAAAATAAACATAGAAAATTGAAAAGAATAGCTCCTCAATTTTCCCATTAAGAATAAAGGAGATTACTTTGAAAAGCCTAAATGGGCTTTTTTCAAAAAAACATAGAAAAATTAAAAAATAATAGCTTATTATCATTGTCAGTTTCCCATTATGAATAGAGGAGAGATATAGAAAAGCCTGAATGGATTTAAAACAAATAGAAACAGGAAGTTTAAAATAAGAGAACCAACAAGTAAGCACTGTTCATTAGTTAAAGAAGACATGCCCAAAGAAGTTAAAAATAAGGTCTTGAGAAGATAATCCTCCATAATAGAATTCAGTGTACATATACTGTCACTCTGTCCACATAATGTCATGCCTCCAACTACATTCCACCATTAGGAAAAAATTACTTTATCATTATCGTCTAGGGTTGTCTTAGGCATAAAGTTCACAGTAGAAGGTGAGCAACTTACTAACCAACCAATTACAGGTTCAATGAAACCTCTGTTGAACAACAAAAACAAAATTTTATTGGAGGTGGCCTGTAGTTCCTCATCAAGATGGGCTCAAACCAAAAAGTAAGCACTAGTACTTTTCACTAATTACAGAAACATGCCCCAAAAAGTTAAAAATAAGCACTTGAGAGGATTATCCATCACAATAGAATTCAGACGTACATATAAAGTTAACACAATATCCTGTCTCAAACAACTACATTTCACCAATAGGAAAAATTAATTTCCCAACACCTTATGCCAAATTCCAAAAGCCATTGAATCCAAGGAACAACAACAGTCACCACCAAGATAATTAGGCCAAATAGAAGAAGCATGAACCCAATACCGAAAATGATGAGCACTCCCAACTCAAAAAGTTGAAAACAGAAGATCACATCTTGCAACTACTAGCTTGATACCCCTATTTTCGCAAAATGAAAAACAAACTGCTTATTAGCAAATGATCACAAAAATTTGTTCAAAAAGGCAAATACAGTGCAAATACTTTATGAACTAAACAGTGTCCAAGTGGACTAGACATTACTTGGCAACATTAGAACAACCTTTCAAGAAAGGGAGGGATACATAATAAGAACAGTAACCACTTCGCTTTAAACTAATCTTATCGATAGATATGCATATAAAACTCTGTTTCATTTAAAACCAAAAGCAACAGA
This sequence comes from Luvunga scandens, assembly GCA_030449905.1. Classification (NCBI taxonomy): domain Eukaryota; kingdom Viridiplantae; phylum Streptophyta; class Magnoliopsida; order Sapindales; family Rutaceae; genus Luvunga; species Luvunga scandens. The sequence continues at coordinate 1,275,816 of JASUUG010000382.1, read as the reverse complement.
TTTCTATTGTTTCCCCACATTCTCAGAAAAGAAGACTTGAAAACTAATAAAATAGCGGCTAGTGACAAATATTACGCTTGCCAGCAACTTGTTCCTTTCATGAAGGGGTCATAGACGAAAATGTAGATCTTCCCCCCTCCACAGAAATCATAAGAAATAAGAGATAAATACCAAATTTTTTCTATTTCTGCCAAATATTCTCTTTGTAACAAACCCAACATCGCAAATTCAACCAAAAAGAAAAAATATCCACTTGATCAGTAGATTTAGACTAAAGAAAATTGCATAAACAGGAAACTCCACAAGATGAAGAATACAAAATCTTTGCTTTTCCTTTTATCTTTTCCAACAAAGGAAACCGAAGGCTGAATGATACAAGAATATAAAAACATACGATAATTAAAACTGGAACAGTGAAGAATCATACCCCAATCTGTTAGCAACTAGCCGATACAACAGCAACGACCAAAATCAGAGGGAGACATTTGGCCCGCGATTGAGAGAATGAAAAAGAAATTCAAAATTGAGGTTTTGATTTTGAAATTGAAACGGTACACTACACCGCATTTATTATAGACTAACTTGTCATAAAAAAACCAAAAAAAAGGGGCAACCGCGTTTCTCGGAGATACAACGCAAACTAGTGTGTTTAAATGAAACGCGTTTTTTCTCCAATAGAAAGAAACGCGTTTTTAATCGTTCGAAAGTTCATAAAACAACACTGCCGTTTCCAACGACATGTCGTAATCAGCTCCGAGATCTAGCTGGGAGAGTTTAAGCATTTACGTTACTGAACGACCATTTTACAATGTACTGTTAGAACTTATTGTATAATTATAAATGTGACATCAGAATGCAAATACAATCATTTGCACGTCGTTCGACCTTTGAATTTAATCCAAATTTCATATCAGAAAAATATAATGATTTTTATTATTAATAATTATTAACTTTAATTACAATGCCTTTGGTTCCCTTCTACAGACCTTATTAACAATAAGGGTCTCAACAATTTCATTCCAAGTTTAATGAAGAAGTGGGTTCTCGCAATGTCCTTTTTATGTTAAATAAAATATTTTGAAGCGATCACATAAATTGAAATGATGAGTTGAGCAAGCAAGTGGCGATCATTCTAGTTTGTCCGCACCTTGGATAATGATAATTAAAAAAAAGGAAGAAAATACAAAGATTAGCGAGCGTCACCATTACAGCTCAGTGTGCGAAATAGCAAAGAAAGAAAGAAATGGCGCTATGGATGGACGCAGGGTCAGAACCCAAATCGGAAAGCGAGAAAGCCGACCTTGATGCTATTGCTGCCCTAAAAGAATCTGCTGCCATTGAACTCAAGGTATTTATTCACTTTACCATTTCTTCAAACACTTGCTAGGGGCGGCTTAATTTATTTTAGCTAAGTACCAGTTCTTAATATAAGGTTCTTTGTTAACAACGAACTGTCCTAGACATAAACCCAAGTTGCATAAATTGACGCTAAGTTATAAGTATATGCTACCAATTGTTATATAAGGTTCTTTATTAACAACGAACTGTCCTAGACTTAAACCCAAGTTGCATAAATTGACGCTAGGTTATAAGTATATGCTTTTGCTGATTTATTTAGGAGAAAATTGTTGCTATTATTATCTATTTTGTTGGCTTTGCAGGAAAAAGGCAATGAGTATGTCAAGAAGGGTAAAAAGCATTACTCTGATGCTATTGATTGTTACACGAGGGCGATAAATCAGAATGTTTTAAGTGATTCTGAGAATTCAGTTTTGTATGCAAATAGAGCCCATGTTAATTTATTACTTGGAAACTATAGGCGTGCTCTCACCGATGCTGAGGAGGCAATCAAGTTGTGCCCAACTAATGTTAAGGTGGTTATTTTGTGTTCAGGGTCTTATCCGACTCAATTTTGATATTATGGTTGGATTGGTTTTTTGAATTGAGCAATTTTTTTTTTTTTTAAATTTTTTGATGTTGATTAGGCACATTATCGAGCAGCCAAAGCATCATCTTCATTGAATTTGTTGAATGAAGCGGAATCATTTTGTCAGAAAGGACTAGAGCAGGACCCAGATAACAAGGAACTGAAGAAGCTTGCTGTGGAGATTGATTCAAGGAAGCAGGAACAAGAGGCGAGGGAGGCTCAAGTTTCCAAGGCTGTGGCCGAGGCTAAGGTTTGATTCTTCGACTGTTTAACAATTTTTTGTTAATAACCTTAAGGCTCACAGTTTTTTTTTTTAAAATCAAAATTATGCAGAATCTTTTATCCGCAATTGAAGACAGAGGATTGAAGATAGGGAAGGCAACATTTCAAGAACTTACTGGATTGAGGAAGCCATTTTTAGATAAAAATAATATTCTTCACTGGCCAGTTCTTCTTCTATATGCAGAAGTTATGTCCAGTGACTTTATTGAGGACTTCTGTGAGACTGACATGTTTGCTGCTCATCTTGATATGATATCCATTGTCAGAATGCCTATTTCCCTTTAAAAGTTTATTTTATTTTAACTAGCCTAGAGTATGCTACTATGCCTTTTAAATATTGTGCCCTTTGTAATATCCTTAGCTATCAAACATGTTTTCAGAAAGTTGTCCACCATTGGCATGGGATAAAGAACACAGTTATACTCGTGAAACTATTGAATTGTATTATGAGGTAAGCCCTTCTTGTGACTCTTATTGGCTTGAGCTTTCCATTTTAAGATATTTAATGTTTGTTACACATGGAAAGAAGTTGCTTTATTAAATTGAGGTCCAATGAACAAGGAATTCCTATCTCCTGATTTCTCAGGCTGTTTCAGGAGTTAGTCTATCAAAAACAAAACTTCTCTGCTATTTCCTAGAGGGTACTGCAGGTGCTAATGTGGAAAGCATCAGTGAAGGAGAGAAGGATGGAACTATGGATGGAACTCATGGTTCCACTTACAATTACTCTGCAGGTATAGTGTTCTCTAATCTTCTGTGCAAACTTCCTCAGTCAAATAATGTTTTATCTAATTTTTTCATCAGCAGTTTGTTCACTACTTGATATGTCTTTTGACATCTTACATCAAAAGTTTTGGTGTTCCTTTCCACTGTTGTACTAGGGGACAAAATATGGTCATAATTATACTTTTAGGTTTTACTGGGCATCTTGTTGGTTGCATTTGGCAATCAATGGTGTGTAGCTTCAGGTCTTTATATTGCGGTTTGTCACTTTCTTTCATCAATGAAGCTGTTTATTGAAGCTGCCTCTAATAAACAAATCTTTAGTTGATAAAAATTAGGTTTCTTGCTGATTTGATGTTTGGTAGTATCATATTAGATTATTTTCACCTGAAGACTGATAACTAGCTATATCTGTGAAAAGAATTCTAAGAATGTCAAGTCAAGTTGTGAGGGTCAAATAGTTAGTTTCTCCTTTTGTAGTAGAAGCTTGAGTTGATTGGTATAGGAGGTAGAAGCCTCGTTACCAATCGTATTATTATACAGAGTTCTATGTATATCTATTATATTCGCTACCATGAACTTAAATTTGTGTAAATCTGCATCTGTCTCTCTTCTCTCCTCCCTTTCTTGGCTTAATCATTTGTGGCTGTTTGAAGGCTGGAGATGAATCACTGCCACTTGGCTGAAATGCACTATTGTAGTGGAGAGCTCTGATGCATACATATCATCTATCTAATACTCCTCTCTTTTTCCTCTTTTTTTTAATTCCTCGTCTTTCTTCCTACAAGTTGTACCGGTGTCTTCATTATGTTAAGAAAGTAAGACTCCTACGGTATTCGTTTAATTTGTTCTTGATGCTCATTTACTCTCCATGTTAATATTTAAGAAAGCAACCCATTAATTTTGGGATATATAAGCTTATTCTACTTAAACTTCCTATAAATATATATATTTCCTCAGGTAAAGGCTCTTCCAGATGGGTCAAAGTAAATGAAAAGAGAAAGCTTCATGATGTTTTGAAAGAACCAAACTTCATAATCGCAGGGATCCCAGGTCTCTATTCTCTCTACATGGCTTATCTCCCCAGACATGCTAATAATCACAACCACCCATTCACGTCATGCTGCAGTGAAATATACATGTCTGTTTCTGTTGGTTTATCTTCTCATTCTATTTATGTGGATCTGTGTATGCAGTATTTTATGTTGTTTCAAAGACCTCCAGCTTCTACAAACAGTTCAAAGGTGGCAAATGGTCTCCTCCACCATGACTTGGTAGCATAATTGACATAAGCGTTGTTGGTTTTTTATTTATCTTTTGAAGATGGATCTTGTCAACTACGGACTCTACAAAAGTAATTTTCGTGGCACCTGGACAGAACCTCAAGCCGAAGAGTTCAACACTTGAGAATATTTACATGTGTGCCAAGAGTTGCACATCAAGTGGTTTGTTGCAAGACTGGTGTGCAATTGTTATGTCTTTTGTATTTACCTGGAAGATTCATGTATCAGCTGTTTAGGTTATACAACTTTCATAATGATTTTTTTTATTTTTTATTTTATTTTTTGAAAATATCTAGCAAAGAGTTCAAACCGAACACAAGTATATTGCTAAGGCGGTTTTTAACTCGATTCCGCAACTTTCAATACATTTTTATCTTTCAAAACTCTTTGCATTTGACGTTGTTGGCTTGAATAATTTTTTACTTCAAAAAAATGCTTATTATTGATTACAAGGAAAATAAGGATGATGAAAATTTAAAAAGTAATTAATAAATTGGCTACCAATCATCGTATCCTTTCATTTGTTACGCAAAAGAGTTTGCGCATCCTACGTTTTGTCTCGGTAAATGTGATCAGCGTTAACACGTGGTTGTTTACCATAAGTCCCTATTAAGAAGCAGAATCAGTTTCAAATTCTGCCAAATATTTCTCGTGATTCGGTCCTCTATTCCATTTTGGAATCTTTGGAATCTCCTATTCTACAGGAACGAGGAATCTCTCCTCTTTCTTCCGCATTATAAAAACAAAGTGACCTCCGAATCTTCTTTACTTCTGCACATTTCGTCATTTCCCATCTCGCGTCTCTCGTTCTTCTTCAATCTCATGGATGCTCTTGCCTGCTCTGCCTCCAACCTTAGTCCTCTTCTTGGCGGTGCCGCCAATGCCACTGCCGCCGCAGAATACATCTGCGGCCGCTTTGAAGCTGTTTCTAACAAGTTTGTTGACACTAGCTATGCCATTGACAACACTTACCTTCTCTTCTCTGCCTACCTCGTATTCGTCATGCAGCTTGGATTTGCCATGCTATGCGCAGGCTCTGTTCGTGCCAAAAACACCATGAACATTATGCTCACCAATGTCCTTGACGCTGCCACCGGAGGCCTTTTCTATTACCTCTTCGGCTTTGCCTTTGCCTTTGGCAATCCCTCCAATGGTTTCATTGGCAAACATTTCTTTGGCCTCGAAGCTTTCCCTTCGCCATCGTTTGACTACGGTTACTTTCTTTATCAGTGGGCCTTTGCCATTGCAGCAGCTGGGATCACAAGCGGTTCTATTGCTGAACGAACCCAGTTTGTTGCATATTTGATCTATTCATCATTCTTGACTGGTTTGGTTTACCCGATAGTCTCTCATTGGTTCTGGTCATCCGATGGCTGGGCTAGTCCCGCAAGAACGGATAATAATCTCCTGTTTGGAAGTGGGGTCATTGATTTTGCGGGTTCCGGAGTTGTTCACATGGTTGGCGGGATTGCTGGCCTCTGGGGCGCCCTCATTGAAGGCCCTCGCATTGGCAAATTTGATCACAATGATCGTCCTGCAACTATGCGGGGACACAGCGGAACACTGGTTGTTCTAGGCACATTCCTCTTATGGTTTGGATGGTATGGGTTTAATCCAGGTTCATTTGTGTACATTCTCAAGACCTACGGCGAAAGTGGTTCTTTCTATGGCCAATGGAGTGCTGTTGGAAGAACTGCAATAACAACAACACTCGCGGGATGCTCAGCTGCTCTCACCACTCTCTTTGGTAAACGCTTGCTTGCTGGACACTGGAATGTCACTGATGTTTGCAATGGTTTGTTAGGCGGGTTCGCAGCGATCACAGGAGGCTGCTCAGTTGTAGATCCATGGGCAGCGATCATTTGTGGGTTTGTTGCGGCTTGGATTCTCATTGGGTGCAACAAGTTGGCAGAGAAATTCAAGTACGATGATCCTCTAGAAGCTGCTCAACTTCATGGAGGATGTGGAGCTTGGGGGATTATCTTTACCGGATTGTTCGCGAAGGAGCCTTATGTCAATGAGGTTTATCCAGGCAAACCCGGAAGGCCTTATGGGTTGCTCATGGGAGGTGGTGGGAAGCTTTTAGCAGCACATATTGTTCAAATATTGGTGATTACAGGGTGGGTGAGTGTTACAATGGGGACATTGTTTTGGTTGCTTAACAAGCTCAAGCTGTTGAGGATATCAACAGACGAGGAAATGGCAGGAATGGACTTGACAAGCCATGGTGGATTGGCATATGCCTATCACGATGATCTCGATTCTACACAGAAAGGCGGATTCATGATGGCATAGATTGTGATTTCTAGATTATTCGATTTCTTTTATACACACACACAGAGCTGTTTGATTTGATTGATATTCAGGTTTCTAAGCATAATTTTATTCGTCGTGTACAGTAAAAATGAGTTTCTCAGAGATTGTTTTCGAGATATAAACAAACTCTGACATTTTGTTTCCTTTAATCAGCCAATGAACATAATTTATAGCCAGGTTCAGTAGCGGTTGTATATTCTTCTTTTGTTTAAAATATGAACATCAAGAAAGGAATTACGTTACTGAAACAGAGAGTTTATTTTTAAATTATTACATGTAAAAGTAAATCAAGACTTGTGATTGAGTTGAAAAAAACCCCTGCACCACAAGGCGGGTAAAATTATCATACGGAATTTGGTTAAAAACACCAGACAACCTTGAGAGATCCATACATGTTATTCTGAAAGTTACTGCCGCAGCAGATAGTTCATAGATAAGATTCAGAAAACATATTGCAAGAGCTGCACAAAAAACACTGGCAAGCATTTATTATTGTAGTGCTAGTCTTTGGCAATGTGCTGCTTAATAAAGTTGAATGAAAAACATTTTTGCTGCAACACATGCCAAACTATCTCACATTAGAGTAGTTTTCTCCACACACTCACAGTTTGCACGTAAAAGGATGCAATTTCCATGTAAACGCCATTTCCATGTAAACGCCAAAATATGCCATTTCATATGAACTAATGCAGGCCTCAGTAGATCCTCTCAATCCTGCATTTTAAGCACACAGCGTAGGCAGTCCCCTCCATGCATATAATGGAATGCCTCGTTGATCTCCCCAAGAGTCATATTGTGAGTTACGTACTCATCAACCTTAATTTCCTGCAAAGAAAAGGAGGAGAAAAATATGCATAACCTCAACTAAAATTATGGAGTAATGCAAAACTAAAAACAGACGACATCGCATTTACCTTCTTCATGTACTTGTCTACAAGCCAAGGCACTTGTGAACGGCTCTTGAAACCACCAAAAGCTGTTCCTTTCCAAACACGACCAGTCACCAACTGGAAAGGACGAGTGGATATTTCCTGACCTGATGCAGCAACACCCACAATAACCGATGTTCCCCAGCCCTGAAAGTTTTGAGCATATCAGAAGTGTTCTACCATTTACACATCATTCTTTGATACAAATTCAGGCACCACTGACCTTGTGACAGCACTCCAAAGCTGCCCTCATCACAGAGACATTGCCAATACACTCAAAACTATAGTCAACACCACCATCCGTGAGATCAACAAGGACCTGCTGAATGGGTTTGTCATGGTCCTTGGGATTTACAAATTCGGTAACTCCAAAATTCTTTGCTGCAGGTTTCAATTTGCAAATATAAGTACTAGCCATAGCAAAAGAGAGATGAAAATTATTAATAAAAGTAACAGAAGCACAAGAAACAACTTGAAACCCAGCAAAACCAAATAGGAAAAGTCAACTATTTCTTGCATGAATACCAAATCATAAATGGTATTTACTTAATGACACATAATGTACCTATGTCAAACTTTTTTGGGTCAACATCTACACCAATAATACGTGAAGCTCCAGCTGCCTTTGCACCCTCTGCGACCTACCAAGTTAAAATGAAATTCATATGTTAAACAATGTGGCATCAGCACAAGAACATGATTACAAGATACCATTCCAAGGTCAAATATTTAAAAAAATAAAGATAAGGAGGAGATGACGAAGAACAAAATAGAAAGTTATATTGAATACGTACAGCAAGGCCAACAGTCCCAAGGCCAAAAACAGCAACTATAGAACCCTGCTCTACTTTTGCAGTGTTCCAAACTGCTCCAAGACCTATTGGACACCAGACAAATTAAACGGGTTAGGGCTATACAAGAGAAATTTCTGGGCACCTGTAGCAACTAGATCAAAGAAACAAAGCAAAATAAAGTACAGAAGAAGCAAAGCATCCATTTTTGAACACTTAGGCACAGACTAAGTTTAGGTATGTCAATGGGAAAGCTAGAATCTACCTTCCCTTCGTAATTGTACTTCAGCAGATTTCTTTTTTGAATAACCATGCAGTTGGAAGATTAAGTATGACATCTAGTAATGATATGAAGAAACTATGGCAATATTACAAATCCATACCAGTAGGAACACCACAGCCAAGAAGGCATACTTTCTCCAAAGGAGCTTGTGGGTCAATCTTTGCAACACTAACATCATGCACAACTGTGTACTGGCTAAATGTTGAGGTTCCCATGAAGTGATAGATAGGCTTTCCATTTATGGAGAAACGGCTCTTGTGGTCATTCATCATGACACCAGCACCAGTGGCACCCCTAACCTTACCACAGAGATTAGTCTTTCCAGACTTGCAAAACTTGCACTCTCGGCATTCTGCCTGGTAACATGGGATGACATGATCACCTGGTTGAACCTCAGTCACACCTTCACCGACACTCTCCACAATCCTGTGTCACAAAAACTACATATTAATAACAAAGAGTCAAAACAACTCCTTTCGAATATAAGACACCATAGGCAGCAGAAAATGTGATGTGAGATAAGTTATATAAATACCCAGCAGCCTCGTGACCTAGGATACAAGGGAATAGACCTTCAGGATCCTACCAAGGAAAATCAAGCAAGCTTCAGATTAATAGCACAGAAAAAAAAAAGCACCAAAGAAATCAGTAAAAATATAAGAAAAAGTACTGATGTCTCAAACACAAAATGACCCTTTGCATTTTAAACAACACTAAGGCCCAAAGGGAAAATAACCATCAACAGCATTTTACATTAGCATAAATTTCTGACATTTAGTTGTAAGTAAACACTAAACCAAAAGGAGAGTGGAGAAAAGGGTTACCTTGCCGCTCCAGGTGTAAGCGTCAGTGTGGCAGAGAGCAGTGAAGAGAATCTTGATTCGGACCTCGCCAGCCTGAGGCGGAGCCACCTGCACATCCTCAATCACCAATGGTTTGTTGGGTTCCCAGGCCACCGCCGCTTTACACACAAACCACAAAATTCACAATTCAAAAATCAGAATCACACCCAATAAGATTAGACTTCTCAAACTCAAAACACAACACTGATGATAATACACCATGAAGCGCATCGATGGATTAAAGAGGGAAAAAAATACCTTTGCATGTGATGACTTGACTTTCAGTAGACATGGCTGCTGAAAATGAAAATGAAAAACAGACCACAAAATGAAAGTAGATGCAGATAGATATTATTATTAAAAAGGGACGTGACACGGCTGCGCGAGTGACCACCGGCAAGAGATCCGAGATATTCCAAAGTAGCTCGCTCTATTATTGATCAAAAGCAAGGAAACAAAATTAGCTGTCTTTGATTTGAAAACTCCTTGGTTTTGATTGCTTGACCGAGGGCGGAGTGGGCTTCAGTTTTTGTGGCTGATATATAATTAAACAGAGCGGAATTTTTAACGCCCCTCCAAAGTTCTTATAACACCCCTTTTGGAAATTTATGTTTAAGATATTCCTGCGTAATTTATAAAATACTAATCCATAAATTAAAATCAATCATTTTGGCCTTAAATCTCACATTAAAAAGATTCTATATATTAATTTTTTATTTATAAATACATACATTAAATGATTATCTTCTAGTTACATATTTTTTATCTCCTTAATTCTTAGCTCTCCCCCCCCAAAAAAAATCAATTAAAATACAAATATAAACTGTAAAATGGTGTGGGTGTAAGAAATTATTAAATGAATAATTTATTCAAGTGTTTAATTAAACATACATTCAAAAAATAATAATACTAATTTATCTTCGGTGATTTAAATAATTTCAATTAAAGAGAGGTTTTACAAGAAATTTAGAGGGGTATCCAAAGGCCATGGGCTTTACTTCAACAATGACCTAAAATATATCCTGATCCCCATTCTAAATTCCTCATTAATTTTGTACCTCTACTAAAAAGAATAATTTAATGTCTAGACTAATACACTATCCCCCAAAAAAACAAACGTCTAGGTTGATACATAGAGTGCATTTGATGCACAATGTTTGTCATATTGCATTATAGTGTATTGTATTAGGGTGCATTGCATTACATTGTAATGCAATAATATGTTTGGTGTAGTACGGACTATATTATACAAAATAATATTATTTATATTAATGTTAAAATTAAATTAATATTATTTAAATTTATTAATATTCTAGGGTTTTATTATTAAAATTTTGAACTATTATTAAATAATTACTTTATATACTAATGTTGATTTAATAATATACTATTATAAAATAATAAATTGTTACAATATTGTGTTATATTATTAACAATATCATATAATAATATAATTAATTTCTATATATAACTTATTATAATATAGCATAATTTAATGTTAAATTGTAAAAATGTAATACTATATAATTATATAGTATAAAATAATATAACATTAAATTATAAATTTATTTTATTTGATAATGTCTAATATAATTGTTTAATTTGAATTTCGTATTTTAGTAAATAAAAAATGATTAAATAGAATTAAAATATTTTTTATGTACTTCAAGTAAAATAATTAAAGTATTTTATGTAATAAAAGTAAAATAATGTATTATCATTTATTTATTAAATATTTAAGTTTATTACTATCTTAAAAATTTTATTTAAATATAAATTTTAATTAATATTTAATAATTTAAATTGATTATAATTTATTAAATAATAAAAGTTAAATGATTATATTTAAAATATGAACAGTGTTTTAATGCAACACAGGCTAAAACCCTATCATCTCTATGGGTTTATTTTATATATCTTTCATTATATTAGCCACCTATATTTTATGCAGTGCAATGCAATTAGAAATTAAATTACAGTCAAACATGGGTTAGTTTAAGAACATTATTTAATACAATGCAATATACTCTAATACAAGTTGCCAAATGCACTTGTAAGAAATATAAAAAAGATAAGGGTTTCATCTATAATTTAACTTTGGTCTATGTAAAATTTACAATTTTTTTTTCTACCTCATCAAATTTATAGTTTTTGTGTCATGACTTCTTAATTTTGTTGTTTCTTGTTATAACTAGAGCTGACAAAATGGGTCACTAAGTCGTGTTCATATTATATTAATTTTGTATCGTGTCAAATTTAGATCGATTCAAACACGACTCATGTAATAATTATGTCAAAATATTGAAACCTAACCCGATACAAAAATAATCAGGTTACTTAATAATCCGCTTAATAACTATATGTATTACAACATTTTTATTGATATTATAATATATATATATATATATATATATATATATATATATATATATATATATATATATATATATATATATAATATGTATATTTTCATCCTTTCCCCTAAAAAAGAGAGAGAGAGAGAGATAATAATGTCCAATATTTGAGTTTTGATGATAAAAAATTAGAAATTAATTTAGAATAAAAAAATATAATGTCTTGTTGATAAGATAAATGGGTTAAGAATTTTCACCCTAATCTAATACGGAAAAATATTGTATCAACCTAGACCCAGTCCATTTAATAATCTATTAAATTTGACAACGTATACTCATTTATTTATGTTGTATTCTTGTTGAGTAATTAAGTCATGTTAAATTTTTTCAGCTCTAGTTATAACCACCATTGAATGAAAGTTCTATACAATAATATTATACCTTTATATTTAGCATATATAATTTGTATTGGGCTGTTGTTATTAGGTTGGGTCAAATTAAACCTTCACCAAAACAGAACAAACATGGTTGATGGCTTGCTTAATTAAAGAACTAATAGCAAAGTAAATTTATGACAAACACTCATCACGTAAGAAATTACAAAAAATATACAATGATGATACAAACACAAATTTTTATATAAATTTATTTTGTACAAACTAATTTAACATTAATTTATTACTTAAATAAAAATATAAAATAATAAAAATAAATTATGTAAATAAAAAAATTAATCTAACTAATTAAATCATACTATATCAATTTATATATAAAAAAATTGTATAAAAATTGATAACTATATTATTACTGAAAAGCAAATTCTATGATGGAATTCTATTTTCACAAGAAGTGAAACGACCACACGCTAAAAAACAATAACAAGTACACGCATCTACAGAGCCCGATCCAATCTTTGCACGTGGGCTCACACGTGCAAAATAAATATCAGAGAAAGTAGTAAAAACAGATAACAACACGGGAAAGAAAAGAAATACCCCCCCACAGGCCCACATCAATGGGATGATATATCCAAACCGTAAACTCTCTGTGGCTATCTTCAACACCATGATACCCCTGGTCAAATAGTGACTATAAAGCCCACTCATCTTCTGCCACATGTCCATGTCAGCCAGGTAATCCAGTGAACTCTTTGACCACGTTAATCACCTTAACATTTCATTAATATCCCTCACGTTCAGCCAGCCCCATTCCTGATTCCTCTCACAGTGAAATTGATATCGCTGACACTAGTTTTGCCTATCCGGTCAGAATATAACCAACCACTTCCTGCCACGTCAATAATGGTCGGTTTAACCAACATTTAGACAATGACGTGCCGTGATGTGATAAGCCATGATTCATAATGAGCCCCGTATGTTTTCCATTTCCAATTGGAAGCAAAACTTAAAATCTAGAATCACGCATACTTTTGTCTCTCATTTTCTTCTTTTAATTTCTTTCTTCTTCACAAAATGGCTGACGGTAGTAGTAATAATCTAAGAATCATCGTCGAAAGAAACCCTCCAGAATCAAAACTCAACGAATTAAACATCAAGTGTTGGCCCAAGTAAGTAATAATTAAAGCCTCTCAAAGTTAAGTTTCTCTTTTGAATACATAAATATCTGTACGTGTTTAAATACTCATCTGGGTATTTATTTTTGGTGTTGGTTCGAATAAAGATGGGGGTGCTCGCCGGGAAAGTTTCAGTTGAAGTTTGAAGCAGAGGAGACATGCTATTTGCTGAAAGGGAAGGTGAAAGTTTACCCAAAAGGTTCACCAGATTGGGTAGAGTTTGGAGCCGGAGATCTTGTTACAATTCCGAAAGGACTCAGCTGCACTTGGGATGTATCAGTGGCCGTTGATAAATACTACAAGTTTGAGTCAACTTCTTCTTCGTCCTCATGATCTTGATCATATCTTCTTTTCAAATTATTACTTCATAGCTTTTCTTTTTTTATTTTTCTCTGTAGTTATTCGATTTTTTGTTTTGGATTATTGTAGAAATTATTATTTAAAACTCACAGTCGAGTAGCGATCTTTAGTCAAAGAAGAATACAAGTAGTCAATGGTCTCATTCAAACCCCATGTTCTTGGCGTCTTTAAATAAACTTTTTTAAATATTTCTTTGACTGGTCAAAGGAACGATCAAAGGTTTATATATATATATATTTTTTTTTTTTCTTTTTCTCTATCTCGTCATCTAATAGAAAAATAAAAGTGAAAAATTAGACTAGTAACCTTCGTTTCAATGTATGCGCCCACTTCGTTTTATTCTTAAAGACAAACCACCAAAATATTATGGTTGTTCAGCGAGGATGATGCAAGATGACTTCCTGTATTTATTGTCTGGTCCTTGCAGCTTGGTGTTTGTTAGATCGCAATTAATTAATAAGCCCTTACCCTCAGGGATTGTTGTGAACCGTTGATGTAAAAATGTCAGGTTTTGACTTTTTCTTGATTCGCTAACGAGTTGACGTCGTGACGTGTGAGGAGTATGTGGTTTCATGCTGTGTACTCTTTCCTTGTCACGGCGGTTGATCCTCGTGGTAACGCTGTATCGGAGACGTCTTTCCAACGGAATTTTTATGGGGCATTTAGGTAAGGTTATTGTTAAGTTATAGTTTGCTTAACTTACACGTACATAAAAATCATGCGGACTTTACTGTTTGTTATTATTTTTTATATGTTTTTGAAAAGAGTGTAAATTACAGCAGCTGTAACTTAAATGATTTTGATTTACACTAGAGCCTTACAACTCGTACCATAAGAATAAATCAATTAATTTCAATCCTCACCTATAGTAAAGAATTATGTATTTCTTCATGACAATTTTATACCGACAGAGGAAATGTTTGTTCCTGCCAAATTGTATAATACTTGAACGTATCCTCGTAGTATGAGAGCAGGGAGTTGCCAAGCCCTGTTAGTATTCATGTTACAATACCTCAATTCTCAAACTAACCTTTCATATGTTTTCTTGGGCACTAATTATGTAACGCCACTAGTCTGCGGTCTTCAAACCCGTCAAGTATACAACCAAATTTGATATGTTACTAACAGCAAAAGTGAACGTACATTGTCTAATGTCAAATACTGAATTATACTGTACGATCCACATGCATATAAATTAAATAGAAAAAGAAAAAAAGAAAGATGGAAATTCATCAAAACATTGTGATTAAAGCACACCCTCAAGATTGATTGAATCCCCCCCCCCCCCAAAAAAAATAAAAACATTATACTTTTTTGAATGTATATTAATAGTATTATTATACTATATTTAAAATAAAAAAATTAAAAAGAGTAATTTTATTCCTCCCTCACCCTGAGGTTATGCCCCTTTTCAGTCGGATAAAATGTTTTCAGGCCGTTTGGGTAGCACTCTAGCTGTTAGGTGATCGAGAGTAAAAAGGCATAAACGAAATAATTCTAAAAATCCATTATTCTAAATTAACTACATTCATATTCATGAGTGTCCTCAGATTAAGTTGCCGTTCAATGATATATACATACATATATATATATTCTTAAATACCTACCCCGATACTTCCTCTCTTAACCTCCCAAAGTTCGTTTAAATCAAAACCAAATTCCATCTTCCTCTTTATGGTTAAAATTTATTTTTTCTCCAAAATCAGATATTATTTATGTCCTCACTATCTTCTTCTGCTGTTGTATACCATTTTTCTACGGTTCATACAATTGATAATACGGACGATCCAAACTCCATAATTCTAAAAACAGCTCTTATAAAAGATAAGTAAATAAAGTCTCAAAGAACAAAAGTAACAATTGTAAAATCCTCGTCAAAATGGTGTACAATTTTGCGCAGAACATGCACAATTACTTTTACAAACACTGGAACAATTAAAATTGGATAAAATCATCGTGAGGCTCCCCACACGATATTCAACATTTTCACACTAGCAATCTAGCATACCAATCGGGATCCTTCAAGCTGACGCAACTCAGCTCACTGTTAAATGCCTGAAATGAAAAAAATGAGAAGCTAAAGTTAGTTTCAGAGCCAAATAATGCTGGACGAGTCGAAAAGAGTGACTTAGGCACCACTGTAATAACATCACGCGGCATCGTAATATTGTTTCGTGAGAAGGCAATATTTCACACACAAACACATGCACCATGACAAGCAGCAGTCTCTAGAGCAATTACCAAATATTGACTAGCTGGTCCACACTACCAACTTAGAGAGAGAGAGAATGAAAATCAATAATTATGCACTCACTCAACCCTTTGGATAAGTCTGAATGTTTGTTTTTTTCCCCCCCTCCTGCAAACTATCTTTTGTGGTAGCAGCATAATTAACTGCAGAACACTGTTTTATATTTCAACATCCAATATTCCAACGTATGAGAACTCACAATCACTTTCTTCAGAAAAATCATGAACGAGGATTTTAAACACACACATTCAGAAAAATAAATGCGGTCAATAAGTAATTATGTGTGAAGGCTAAAGAATATTCATGACAACATTGGTAACCGGTGGAAGATATCCTTCCAAGTTGGCTTTGGTTTACTCCCACAAAGTTTAGTTTGGAATTTACATCCACAAAATCACAAATGGATCCAGTCCCCATTAAGCTTCCACGATAAATCATGGGACATATAACAATCATTTCCATACAAAACACATCAATGAACCAAAACACATAACAGTTACAAAGGACAGTGGTCAATCCTCAAGTTCTACACCCCATAAACTGAATTCTGAAGATTAAAATCTAAGATAATGCGTAAGTACTATTAAATGTTAGCACCAACAAAGTTTTAGGGTTACCTTTGGAAGAAATCAGTTACATATTTTGACCCATTGTAAAAGATGAACCACATCAAAACCACCACCAAAATATCTGCCACAATTAAGGAATTTACAAGTACAACAACCATAGCAGAGTGCAATTCTAGTTTCTTTTTGTTTCCTTTACAATACTTTCATAAGATCAGTCAGAAAGAATGTGAAAAAGGATACTGAAAAGATAACGCTCCCACCAGTCCAACATGTAGAGTCCAAATGTGACATTGTAGAGATGAATCTTCCGTTGAATCCAATTCATAGCTCTTAATCCTACAGACGCATAATTACACATAGGTGTACGATGTAAGAATCAGGCTAAGACACCAATAAAAATTAGCTTGAAACTCCAAGATACCAAACCTATGACATAAATACAAAAATTTACTCGCCTTAACTGGAAATGAGCCAAGTACAAAGGAAAAAAATATTTGCTCTTGATCCTACACTTGCTTCGATCTTTACAAAAACATGTGAAAACGGATTGATAGGTAACCAAATCAGGTCATTAGTCTGACAAAATGTTCATCCAAATTGCCCAGACATTTTTTAATAGATTCCTATGTTTGCTTAGATGAACTCTCGGTAACTACTGCTTTCCATTTTAGTTATGTTGGATCTTAAAGAAATGGTAGCAGATTGAAATAATACTATTACATATCCAAAATGAAGCACCAATACAGGTTTCATTCTCAATCATTTGCCAGGTTATGATTTGTAAATCAGTAACTCTATGTCTGCAAACCACCCTTTTTTATATAAACTTTGTTTGTTGGCATAAAAATATAGCTTAATCATGAGCTACTCAAATTCTCATGCTTATAGATAAATAATTACATAACAGTAAATTCTAAACAATACTAATGGTGGAAATCTCTGAAGAATTCTCTCTCAATACCTCATAGAGAAAACATGAAAAGCATAATTTCCAAATGAAACAAATTAAGCCCCAAGCAAAATTTAAATAAATCATTCAAGCAAGCAAATTATCCTAATCAAAGAAATTAAAAAAAAAATGATCTAGTTTCAGACAAAAGGATAAATGATTTCAAAGTGAACCATCAAAACACCTAGAGCCAGAGTGATAGGACACGAGAATTTAATGCAAAACAGGGGAAAAAAGTTACCAAAGGAACGGGAGACTGAGCTGCAAAAGAATCAATGGGCAAAGGCAGAGGCTTGTCTCCAATCAAAAGGAGAGGAGATTGTTGAAGCCCAGAGGAACCACAGTTTTAGAATTAAGTGACACCGCTTGCTGTGTTTTGTTGAAATTTTATTCGAACCAGATCTGTGTGTTTGATGTTTGAAGAACAGAACTTTAAGGAAACAATTCAAGCTTTCATTCCAGACCTGACCTGACCCGGAATTTTTATTGCGATTTGGGCTATAAAGATTAAAGAGTACTGGCAAAATCCCGGTCTTGTCTTTCCCGGTTCATAAGCCCGATAATAATTTAGCATATCTGACCCGGATTTAAACCCGAGCATTACTATTCCGGCTCAGGTCAGGTTAAACCCGGAAAAGTTCGGGTTTAGAACCCTGATGATTGCTAAAGAGATGCAAGTTCCCATCAGCCCTTTTTTTTCTCTTCAGTCAACTCTTTTTCAGATCTCTAATCTATTAACAACAGTAATGGAAAATAATTTGAAATCAAATAATTAGAATTTAGAAATAAAAGCCCAAGATAACAGAGCATACAATTTCATTTTTCTAACATAATCATCCTCACAGCCATCAAGTTATAGCGAGGGATCCAATTCACAAAAAAATGAAGGAATGGCGAACGTAAACGACGATCGGCGACATTGTGAAGTGGGCTTACAGAATTACCGTGTCTTGATGATTGTTGATGATGGTGGATGATTTTCACGATGATTGACGGTTGATGATGAATTAATGACTGAGAGGAAAAGAAACAGAGGAAATGAGTAAAAGACAATGGGTGCTGTACTGCTCCGCTAACGGGAACCGAAACTCACTAACTTCAAAGAAAGGCGAAGCGATGAAGATGAAGATGAACGGCGACGCGACCAAGACGAACAGCGAATCATGAACGGTATGCTTAACTGACGAGGAATTTGGGATTTGTGGGGTTAGATCATTCAGAGGAAACGGGAAGAGGATAAATGGCGGCTGCAGTCCGAATGTTTAAATCTCGAGGCTACGTTTGGCACGATTAGATTGTATTAATTATTAAGATTAGACTGGATTAAATTTAATTAAATTTAATTAAATTATATAATACTGTCTTATTTTAAGTGTAGTATTGAATTAGATTATATTAATTTATACTTGAATAAAATTAAATAGTATTTAAGCAGGTATTTAAATATAAATATGAACTTTTATGAATATTTAATAATAAAATAATTATTAATATTAATTTAAAAGACAATTAATTAAATTAAATATATAAAAAAATAATTATTAAGTAAGCATAATTATAATAAAAAATATAAATTAGATTAGGTTAAATTAAATTAAAATTATTTAAATATTTATTTTAATTTTTATTAAAGATTTTAAATGTATTCTATTTTATCAAAAACTTAGCAAATAATATAAAAGTAACAAATTACTGGTATTATTAATTTTTATGATTAACTTTAATATAGTGATTATTTAATTAACTACTACATCAAATATTTATGTAACAATTGATTAAATAGATAATTTTTTTTAAGTTAGTCCTCACTAAACCAATGTTTCAATTGAGATTGCTAATCCTAAATTTTAGGACTAAATTTAAATTCAGTCTCATAAATAAGTAATCCAATTTTACACTTAATCCAAGCTTCCAAACATAACCTTAGGGTTTCTTTTTCCTTTTCCTTTTCCTTTTTTTTATTTTATACTTAAAATTTGTAACAAAAATTAATTATTTAATGAAATTTAAAATAAAAAGTATTTGGGCCGAGTTTCGAATAGGAATAGCCTGTGTACTAGAACCAGACTCGGATATGTCCATTTTACAATTTCACTGTCGGATCTGCATTATTTTTTCATTCGGATCGAATTTGACCCGGATGTAATTATATGGGTTTATCAAAGTCCAAACCGGATCCAAATTAATTTGCCGTACCTAAACAAGAGTACTCTAGTGCAACATAACTAAAACCGTAACACCCGTTTGTTTTGTTTTTAATATTATATATTTATTTGGAGAATATAGTGTTTTAGGTAAATGATTTTAAGAGTATCTTTAATTTATTTGTTTTTATCTCATTTTACCAATTTATTTATACATTTTTTAATAAGAAAATAAGATCCCTAATGGGTAGGGATATTAAAATGTTTAGCTTATAAAAACCCCTCTTAATGTTATTTTTTTTTTCATTTCTCAAAAACCCTAGAGGCTAATAAATAAAAGAATACAATAGCCAACATAAAAGTAAATTCATGTTTTTGAATAAGAATAAGGTAATATTTTGATTGTGTTCTTGTTTTTCATTAAAAGAGTTATTGAGTTTTGATTTTGTTTTGAAGGTAGGTAAAAAAAAATTCATAATCTTTTGAACTTCTAGTTTTGATTGTGATTTTATGTGATTGATCAAATGACTTTATATGTGTTGTATTGATAAAATTATGAAAGCATGATCATATATTGATTTATGTTGTTATTGAGTGAAAATAGTACCATTATATTATCCTGAAAATTATGAATAGTATAACTTGAACATCATACGACTATTGTTTCTATTGCGTTTCATGCATACAACTTTATAGATTATTAAATTAGATATCTTTTTCTTTATAACCATATGTTTATTGTTCAAAAATGCATTGTATATTAATTGTTTTGATTTTTTGAATTTGGAACACTAGTGCTGTAAAATTCTAATCTTCAACAGCAATTCTAAAATCTATAATTTATTTCCTAACCCAAACGACTGCGAATTTTTATTACTATACATATATATATGTCTAGTTTTTGTTTTTTAATTTTGTAATTTTTGGCTTTATATAAAAATCACCAAAAATCATAGAGTTAGACTGTCGTAATCCTAGAAACAGTTTTCCAGAACAGTGAGGACTGATATTTAGGTCAGTTTGGGCTAGTTTTTCATTAATAAAGGTCCTATAAATTTTAATTCAGATTCCTTATTGTTTCCTCTAATTGTCAAAATTGGAATAGTTATTTTTGGACATGTGTAACTAAAGTTATAAATTTTTGAATTATCAGTCCTCTATTTATATTGTATTGGACAGTTTTAATGCTTTTGTGGAAAATCAATCTTCGAAGATGATTATGAATTCTAATTAATCTTGTTAAATTTTTTATTGAATGCCAACATGTTCACAGTAGCTTTTTGTAATATTCATGATTTTTCGACATATTTATAACTTTTTAGAAATCAGCTCCTATATGATGGTCTATTATAGTTTAGTGAATTGATGTGCTTAAGAGTGCATGGTTTATGGACTTTTGGATTTTCCTATCTAGGTCAAGATTGAATAGAGTATTAATAAGAATCTTGTCTTGATAATTATAGTCCAAGAGTGAGCTCTTGTGATTGAGGTTATTGTTGATTTCTTTGGATCGAGATAAGTAAATTCATGCATAATGTTTATTATAAGTATATATGTAAATATTTATGAATAGAATGATATTGTTCAAATGGATTGGCAGGTTATGATTTTGAAACTAATTTTAAAACTTTTTGCTTATATTAGTTTTAAAAATAACTTTAAAATATTTATTTTTTTCTATGAAATATTTTCCAGAAAAAAATATTTCTAAAGTTTTGCTAATTCAATATCTTATAATCATTTTGTCAAAATCTTAATGCATGATTGATATGGAAAGTTAGAAAAATATTTTTTTTAAGGTTTTAGCTCATTGTCTGTAGTTATCGTTACTGATATTATTGAATAGTTAGTTGTATTGTGCGCACATATTGACAATTATTGTGGAATAAAGGACCTTGATTGTTGGCCGAGTCACCGAAAATATGGGTGACATATTGAACTATTGGCTGGGTTACCGAGAGTACATATGACATGTTGAACTATTGATCAGGTCGTCCGGAAAAAAAGTGACACTATGTGACACGAGCAAATTGAACCAAAAAAAACTTTTATTGATAAAAAATTTCTTATACGATTATTTATTGAAAATTATTATCACGTTATAATTTAATTGATTGTAATATTTTATCTTTAAGAGTAGAGGCTGAAAGTTTTTTAAAATATTAAAATATATGATATATCCTTTATTTATTTCATGATTTTATTTCTTTACTTTTATATCATAACTTTAAATAAGTTATTTATTAAAATAATTTTATAATTTTTAACAAAAATTTTTATTGACAACTAAACAACTAAAATTTTTTAATAAAAACTTTATTTGTAAAAGTACTACTAACAAAAAAACTACTTATAAATCTTATTTGAAAAGCTATAATAAATGGAGTCTTAAGCCTATCTCAGAAGAATTATTAAATAAAGAAAACTAATTGGATCACAAGCATAGTGTATTATGATAAGGAGTCCTTAGACTTGGGGTTGTTTTATGATACGAGTCCTCAGCCTTGAGGGCCCATTTGTTTATGCCCTGCGGCGGAGATGATTGGACGGTTGTGATTGGACAGAATTTTGATCGTGTGGCCAGGGAAGTGCTCTAGCGAAACGTCATAAGAAAATGACCGATAACACGAGTAGTATTTTATGAAACCAACAGAATTAATCTGCTGGGCATATCCTGGAAAAGAGCAATTAGAATCTGAGTTAATTTGGGGATTTCAGTTTCAGATGGTTACAAAACCTAAACCCAAGGGCTAAGCCAATAACAGGTACACGCATCTACAAGGCCCGATCCAATCTTTGCACGTGGGCTCACACGTGCAAAATAAATGTCAGAGAAAGTTGAGAAAACAGAAAACAATACGGAAAAGAAAAGAAATACCGTCCCACATCAATGGGATGATATATCCGAACCATAAATTCTCTGTCGTTACCTTCAACACCATGATACCCCTGGTCAAACAGTGACTATACAGTCCACTCATCTTCTGCCACATGCCCATGTCAGCCAGGTAATCCAGTCAACTCTTTGACCACGTTAATCACTTTAACATTTCACTAACATCCCTCACGTTCAGCCAGCCCCATTCCTGATTCCTCTCACAGTGAAATTGGTATCGCCGGCGGCTGACACTAGTTTTGACTATTCAGTTAGAATATAACCAGCCACTTCCTGCCACGTCAATAATGGTCGGTTTAACCGACATTAAGACAATGACGTGTCGTGATGCGATAAGTCATGATTCATAGTGAGCCCCATATATTTTCCATTTCCAATTGGAAGCAAAACTTAAAATCTAGAATCACGCATACTTTTGTCTCTCGTTTTCTTCTTTTAATTTCTTTCTTCTTCACAAAATGGCTGACGGTAGTAGTAATAATCTAAGAATCATCGTCGAAAGAAACCCTCCGGAATCAAAACTCAACGAATTAAACATCAAGTGTTGGCCCAAGTAAGTAATAATTAAAGCCTCTCAAAGTTAAGTTTCTCTTTTGAATACATAAATATCTGTACGTGTTTAAATACTCATCTGGGTATTTATTTTTGGTGTTGGTTCGAATAAAGATGGGGGTGCTCGCCGGGAAAGTTTCAGTTGAAGTTTGAAGCAGAGGAGACATGCTACTTGCTGAAAGGGAAGGTGAAAGTTTACCCAAAAGGTTCATCAGATTGGGTAGAGTTTGGAGCCGGAGATCTTGTTACAATTCCGAAAGGACTCAGCTGCACTTGGGATGTATCAGTGGCCGTTGATAAATACTACAAGTTTGAGTCAACTTCTTCTTCGTCCTCATGATCTTGGTCATATCTTCTTTTTTCAAATTATTACTTCATAGCTTTTCTTTTTCTTTTCTTTCGATTTTTTTTCTCTGTAGTTATTCGATTTTTTGTTTTGGATAATTGTAGAAATTTCTATTTAAAACTCACAGTCGAGTAATGATCTTTAGTCAAAGAAGAATACCAAGTAGTCAATGGTCTCATTCAAACCCCATGTTCTTGGCGTCTTTAATTGAACTTTTTTAAATGTTTCTTTGACTGGTCAAAGGCTCGATCAAAGGTTGATATATATATATTTTTTCTTTTTCTCTCTCTCGTCATCTAATAGAAAAATAAAAGTGAAAAATTAGAGTAGTGACCTCCGTTTCATTATGTGCACCTACTTTGTTTTATTCTTAAAGACGACCCACTAAAATATTATGGTTGATCAGCGAATGATGATGCAAGATGACTTCCTGTATTTATTGTCTGGTCCTCGAAGCTCGGTGTTAGTTAGCTCGCAAGTAATTAATAAGCCCTTACGTTTAGGGATTGATGAGAACCGTTGACCTCAAAATGTCAGGTTTTGACTTTTTCTTGATTTGCTAAGGAGTTGATGTTGTGACTTGTGCGGAGCATGTGGTTTCATGCTATGTATTCTTTCCCTGTCACGGCGCTTGATCCTTGTGGTAACGCTGAATCGGAGGCGTCTTTCCAAGGGAATTTTTACGAGGGCATTTAGATAACGGTATTGTAAAGTTATAGTTTGTTTAACTTACACCACATATAAAAATCATACAGACTCTGCTGTTTGTTATTATTTTTTAAGTATTTTTAAATGAGATGTAAGTTACGGTGGCTGTAACTTAAATGACTTTGATTTACGTTAAAACTTTACGGCTCCTGCCACAATAATAAATCAATTAGTTTCACCCAACAAATTTTATTCTAAGGTAGTTTTAATTTTTAGAATAATTTTTTATTAATATAAACTAAATAGTCACTTCTACTTTGAAAATATACATAGTAATTATCTAATAAGAAATTTTTTATTTTATTAAGATAAGATACAAAAAAATAATAATAAGAAAGATATACATTATTATGCAACGTATTTTATCTTGCATTATATTGAAATGTGTTTTTCTTATCTTAAAGTATGAGATCTCTCGTTAGAACATTATATATCATACTCTTATTGATCACTCATCTGCCTTATTATTAATTCTTTTAACACTGGCATGTATATTAGAACTAAAAAATTAGTAATATTTATAAATTATTTATTTATTTTTAGAATTACTTAGATCAAATCTAATATTGTAATTGTTATATGATCACTACTCTCTTGACCTCTTCATAATGGGGGGTTAATTATCTCATTTATTAAAGAGTTAGACTATTAGCACCCCTCTAAAATTCTATTGAAACCCCTTCTTTAATTATATTCCATTTAATGCCAAAAATACCTTCTTCTTTTTTTTCAAAATTAACACTCTTTTCATTTATGAATTTTTTAGTTTCTAATAATTTTCTTACTTTTTCAGTTTTAATATTCGTATTCCTCTATTCAAACTTTCTTTATTATTTAATTTCTAAAAAAAATCTAAAAGAAAAAGTAAGAAAAACATTATAATTAGAAAATAATGAATATTTCATGAATTTAATACAATTTTATCCCACCTATAAGTTTTGGGTTTAGCAATTAGTTTGAGAATCCTTAAAAAATTATTTGCAATGGGACAAAATTTTATTTAATTTATTTTTCTACTGTATTGTATCTGAATTAAGTTGTTATATTTATTACAAGAATTTTATTTTGGCTTAGAGGATTACTTCTTAAATTCAAATTATTTTAATGATAATAAAAAAAAATATTTTGTGCAAGCAAAATAAAGCTGAAGAAAGAAAGAAAATATAAATGGCTTAATTTTATTTGTTCTTAAATGTAATTATAATATAAAAGGGGTTTTATGAAATTAATGAAGTGATACCAATAATTCAACTCTTTATTAAAAGAGACAGAGTTTAATTATTCCCTTATTTACATAGAGGGGAATTGAGTTGCTAAAACTCTTGGTAAATTGGGGATTTTATCCACTTGTTTCCATTCAAAAGAACCTTTCATAAGATGTTTGGATTTGCCTAAATATTTTTTTATTATTTGTCTTTCTTGTTCTCCTTTTTCCTTATTTAATAATATTTTTTCTCAATAAAAGAAAGGAACAAAAACCATGATATTATAGCACAAACCTAATTTCTATCCTCACCTATATTAAAGAAGGATTTCTCTAAGATGCTTTATGTGTTTTTACAGAATTAATAATGGGATTAGTGTGGACCTTTAGATGGAAGAGTTTTAATCTGAATCACTTATTTAATATAATAGATAATTAATTAATTAATTAAAATATAGCAGGTAACTTACAGGTTGCTGGTAAATATTAATTTTTTAATTTTAAATTAACATTAATTTGGAAAAAAAATCATCCACACCCTTAAGGTTTAGTTAAATGGTTATATAAATCCCTTTAGTTTCAAAAATAGTTATACAGACTCTCTTAATTTCATAAATGATTATTATATCTTTTAATTTAAACAACCTAAATAATAGGATAGAAATAACAAATAAATGTCATATGAGATAAATAAAATATTACAATAAGTATAATTAATAAAATAACGCGTATGATGAAAATTTTATTCACATTACATTATTATTAGTCTATCCCAATGGATTTACTAAATCAATTCATCCAAAAATTGATTTTAAGATTGATAAAGAAGTATAGACATAATTAAATAAGATATTGTAAACAATAATATATATTTTATATATTACTTTGAATGTTAGGTATAATTATTTAATATTATTGGCATGTGAAAAATATTTTAATATTGTTAAAAGAATATGACAAATTAATAATGTTAAAATAAATTTGTTAATATTCATAATATTTTATAAATTTTATCTTATTTTATAAATTATATTTTTAATTTTAAGGAATTATATATAACCATTTAAGTAAATTTTGGAGGCGTGGATGATCTTTTTCCCTATTAATTTTATAGCATATTTAAAGTGTTATATCATATATCATACATCGCACTTACTATGCTGATTTTGTTAAAGTGTTATGTTATTAAAAATTAAACTTTGCATTTATAATATTCTACAACTTTAATGTAAAATGTAATAAAAAATATGAAGATATTTTTTAGTAGTCAATTGTAGCTTTCTTTTACAAAATAGTAGTATAGAAATACAATTGTAAAATGTAATAAAAATGGTATATAAAATGTTTGTAGACATGATTTTTTTTGCAGTGATTAAAACATATGAAGTCACACACACACATTGAGTGCTTGTATGTACCCCTATTATTAATAGGAGAGAAATTAAATTCGTAATTGTCCCGATGACTTATGAATTGATAAATGAAATATAAATATTAGTAAAAATTAATTTGTAGACTAATGAAGTAAATCATATTTTATGGGCATTTGATACATTAGTCTAAGGTTAAATGAGATATATCACATGATAAATTCCTATCAGTAGTACAATTTTCAAGATTTGCATATAATTTTGTAGGTACTAAGCCAATAAAATATACCATGAGAAATTGAAGGCTATTATTTATATTGCACCATTGGACAAATATATATATTTTTGTACTCTTGCATGGCCATATATTAGAATAAAAAAATCTCACAGAAAAGACTACATCTGTTTGCATGGTTTGAAAATAGATTTTGAAATTAGTTTGATTACATAATCATTGAATTATCTTAACACATTAAGAATATGATTTAAGTAGTATTTTAGCAATTTTGAGTCTTGCATTGAATCTTCAAATTAATTAAATGTTGAAACTCTTTCTTGTTTAGTTTTAAATTACTACTTAATAAAATTATGAAAAGCCAAAAATGAATTATGTAGGGCATATAGGTAAAATAAACTTTAAAGTGCAATTAAACATTCCTATGAATATCAATTTCGTATACATGTTCATATATTCTACTGAAATCATATATTTATTGAATGTGTGTAATTAAGTTAAATATATTACTCAAGTGAAATTGTAGGGGTGGTCACTGAAATTTGCTGAACTTGAGCGAACTGCACGATCCAAACCGTTTATTCCAAAAGTTCTTAAAATGTTAACCAGTTTAAACGTTAGTAGAATGAATTCCTATCAGCATCAAAACACAATTCAAACTCATATTTGTATACAACAAACAATATCTCATCAAAGATCAAATTTATGTTGAAGATAAATCGACAAGCTATAAGAAAGCCATGGATATTGATAAAGAAGGTTAGCAATGTATATATTCTTTATAATTTGATATTTAGGATTTTTATGTTTATTTTGTTGTTGAGTAGAGAGATGGTCGTGATGAGAATATAATGACCGATGGTTTAAA
Organism: Luvunga scandens; assembly: GCA_030449905.1. Taxonomy (NCBI): domain Eukaryota; kingdom Viridiplantae; phylum Streptophyta; class Magnoliopsida; order Sapindales; family Rutaceae; genus Luvunga; species Luvunga scandens. The sequence continues at coordinate 1,248,061 of JASUUG010000382.1, read as the reverse complement.
ATCAAACACTTGTTCTACTATTTTTCCAAAAAAGAAAGAAAAAGAAAATGTAGAAACATAAGAAAATTGAGCATGTAATGCTTGGAGGTTGTGGTCCTTAAAGGGAGAGGCTGAAAGAAAGAACTAATACATCTTTCGAGTTGGTAGCTCTGATGCTTCTGAGCAGTTTGTATTTTTTGAGTCGGATCTTAATATTAATTTGGTAAAGTAATTATTTATGCTAATGGCCAAGTAATAATTCTTTTTTTTTTTTTTTTGATAAGGCTGCTGACTTTAAGAAGTATGGTTTTATTGCTAATCATGAAGTGTGTTCATTTGTTTGTGCTTGTTTGGGAGACTGAACCTTCAAATAAGTATTATGTTGTTGAAGAGAAATTACAATGAGAGGAGGATTTTTTTTGCTAATTAATAGACAAGTGATATCTGATGAATTCAAAACAGCTGAATTTTTTTTTCATATTCAAAAAAATCTCTATTTAAGAATTAGATGATCATGAACATCTTGACCAAATGCTGTATTGACAGTTTTTTACCTTGTAAACACTATAATAATGTCTTTTCAATGATGCTGAAATTACAACATTCGATTACAGCTTTGAATTGCTTAGCTGAGTATGAATATCACCAATTCATAGTCTCATTTTCTATTTTCTCTTATACGTTCATTTGCAATTATAAACTTTTGCTTTGTCAGACTATAGATCGCCCATGCATAGCTAGCTATAAATAAGGTTTATTGTGAAGAAAAAAACCATTCTTCCAATAGTACACGAGTGCTCAATGGTGCATGCAATTTGTACTGATTGTTTAAAAGCATAAAAGTTGCTAACACCATGCTTAAATTAATCCACAAAGGTTCAGTTAAACAAGGTTAATGTCTCTATCAAAAGCTTGGCTGTTTCATAAAGTATATTGGAATGGATATTTGGCATTTCAGATTTTTAGTTAATGATTTATAGTCATTTACTTTTAAGCTGAGCTTGAAACCAAAAAAAAAAAAAAAAAAATACTATTACTTTTTGATAGTTTTTTATTGGAAGAAACCATAAACTTAAAAACTAACAAAAATTAAGAAATAATCTAAATAAAAACTTTGCATTCGAATATCAGGTTTAATTGAAGGGGACAAAAGAATTGAAAGTAACAAGACACGAATGATTTCCAATACCGAATTTATTCAACCTCTATTGGGCAGATCAATTGAATTTTCTTGTTGATTTCTTCAAATGTTCTCTACTAGCAACTGTAGTTCTAACTTTATTGATTGAAAGATTTTTTTTTCTGAGCAACAACTTTGGTTCTAACTTTACTAGTTGCAATAGCATTTGTCGTAGGACCACGGAATGATGGTGCTTTTTGTATAACACTATCTCTTATCTCATTTGCATCGCCATTTGCATGGTGTAGTGCAAGATGAAATCTTTCTTCATCCGATTCATACTACACATAATATAATTAATAACGCAATTCAATATTGATTAAAGTATTCTGCAAACTAAGAAATATAAATCGCATGATGAATTTACCTTATAAGTTTGGGAATAACATCTCACAAGGTGTCTCCTTGAACTTCATCACATACAAGCCACAATCACTTCCATTTGGTTGAATTGGTACATTATTTGGATACAAAATGTCAAAAGTCTGCGAAGTACCAATCAGAAGGAAAGTCAAAGGCTATATCACGAAACAATATCAGGGCCAATGCACGTAACTGCAATATTCCTAATGATAATTATATATTGCATTCGGTAATTTCATACACAATTCACATACTTTAACTTACGTTTTGCTTAACTATTTCCTCACGATAGTTTGGTTCTGTTTTAGAACTAGGCAAAGAATCCCAAATCTCCGCAACCTTATCTTTAAAATTCATTATCGCAACATACCAGTGTTTTGCAAGCGTATCATACAGAGGAACATATATCTATGGAAAAATACACAAATTTTGTACTAATCATTACACCTCAAATGATAATAATAAAACATATGATATTTGAATGAATATTTTTTTTTTTGTATATATGACAACGTTCCTAACCTTTTTACATCTTTCAAGTGTACCCATGTAAAATTCGCAAATTTTATGTTTACGAACCGAAATTTCAATCTTTGATCTATCAATGCTAGAGATTCCTGACACATTCGCCACTATTTGCTGCAAAATTCATAAAGTAATAATTATATAAAAATGGTGCCATATAACAAACTCATAAATTCTAAATTTTTAAAAAACCTATTATATATGTGTAACAACAAACATATATAACATACCCCAAAAAGAGTTGGTAAAAACCAATTCTTAGATTCTTAGATTCATGATCTTGTTTCAAACTCTCCTTTCTAGTTAAGTACTCAACATAGCAACTTATTATCTATGGATAAAATCATATGATTATTAAAACATGCACTACCAAATGAAAACAAAATTATAAATTAATTATAAAATTACACACACACACACATTCTCTATACCTCATCAAATATCCAAACATTGGCAGCTAAAGAAGACATTAACAAGCGAGTAACAATATGTCGCTTTGTCATTACAATTTTCTCTCTGCATCAATTATACACTCACATTAATAGTAAAATAAAACAAATAAGAACATGAAAATGCAAACATACCAAATATGATCGTATTTAAATACTTCCATACCTTTTATCTAGTTGTTCATAAAAAATATATTGTAAAATATACCATTCTTCCTCCAAAAAAGAAGTTCCATGTTTGAATGAACCAATCTCCTTATTATGACGGCCTTTTTTTTTGGTGAAATTTTCATGAGAAGATTTTTTATAGTGACTGGGCTCTCAAGGACGCACCTTTTCACTCTCAATTGTATTTAATTCAACTGATGATACAAAATCTACAAAATTAACCCCATCCATAGCTTTATCCTACATACATAACAAAATGAATTTTAATTTTTTTACTGAATGTGTTTGAACAAATAATTTTTGAAAAAAATGTTGAACAATAGTTTATTATCATACATTTTCAACAACACTGTGGAAAATTTGGTTGTGTTTCGGTTTCCCATATGTGAATAAGTTTTGCATTGACAAATTTTCATCACATGCATCTTTAATCTTCTCCTTTAACCTCTGCTATCTTCACCCCAAACTCATCTCCCTTTTCCATGAAATTTTGACCACTAGATTCATTCTTGCTAATTTGAACATCTTTACCAAAAGCGGTCATCTTGTCCTTCCACGGGTGTGATTGTAGATGAGTTATATTATTTTCAAGTATTTCAACTACACTATACATTTTTTGCACCAATGCATAAATATCTAAATTGTTCCTCTTCAACTCACCAAGTTCATTCCTAACAGCAGTAAGATTAAATGTCATTTGATCTATTTTTTCATTAAGCTTTGTCAATTCCTTCTCATGGTCATAAATTTGAAAGTTTGCCTCCCCATTTCCATTTGCTTTTGTGCTTTGTTTGAGCTCTGCCTCATCTTTTCTTTCCATCTGCATTTTTTACACCGTAAAAAAATAAAAATTAGAAAATTTATGCTAGAATATGAGAAACAATATACATAATAAAAAAAAGTTGTGATAGCACAGTATGCTCATTAAAGTGCCTTTTTTTAAACAAGAAATTACTACTGAAATTAAGAATTGACTTGCATTAAGGTTCGCCTTTATCATTGTCTATTACCAAACTGCTACGTGTAGCTACTAACTATAAGCATCCGAAAATATGGTGCATCGTGATCCATGCAGTGTAATGTGGCTACCAATGCATCTTAAATGAAGTATTACTTTAGCAAAATGAGGTAACATAAATGATATTAAAAAAAAAACTGCATTAATAAGTGGGCTAGATCATGCCAGCTTAACCTTTTGCATGTCGCTGCTGGAGATGATCAAATCGATGCGAAGAGAACGAGAATGGAATCAAAGGCTTAGATTAATAAGTGGGCCTCTACTTGCTTTTCCCCTCTTGCTTAAACAATTGGTGGGCTGCTGTTTCCATTGATTAATCGGGTCTTCAACTAGTATTTTTGCTGCCAGTCATCTTGTTGTTCGTCAAAGGGGATGAATTCGAGTGGAAAAGAGAAAGCGCGCTGAAAAAGACGAATTATGAGTGGTTAACTGCTGTCTCAACAAGGTCTTGGTTATTTTGTCTTCTATCTAATGTAGGGAACAAGCTTTGTTGCTTAACATGCTGCAATGCAACTTTATCCTTTAAAGTTCACACTTCAGGGCTGCACACGTTATGTAATCTCATGAATAACATGAATTTATTTTCAAATGTGAACAAAGAAAATGTAAGCAACTAACTAAATATATTATAGCATCAAGGCAAGGTTTGATATGAATTTAGTACAACAAAGAACCTCAAATCCATGATTCCTGTCTAATGCCACCGTCCAACATCACATTTAAAAGCCTACCTATCAAATACTCAAGACAATAAATGGAGAAAAAGTTGAACTACAAGAACAAGTTTAGATTCTTGTCAATGGTTAATCATTCGGGAACTGAGACAGCAATCAAAAATCCAATTTCAATACAACAACGTGAGAGATAAATAGATGGTTAATTTTTTGAGATAAAGAAAGAGATTGTGTTTTATGGTATCTCTATTTTCTTTCTTTTTAAATTTAAAATAACCTTTCTAACCGGTTTGTTAACTGGTTATAACATTTTTTAAATATTTAAATATTTTCATTATTAAAAATAATGTGTACCTATCCAATAGTATATATTTTTTATGCTATTGATGCTGTAAAAAAAATACAGCATCATAGAGGGACCCATTAAAGAATTATGTATTTCTTCCTGACAATTTTACATTGACAGATGAAATGTTTATTCCCACCAAATTATATAATACTTGAACGTGTCCTTATAGTTTGAGAGCAGAGAGTTGCCAAGCCATTTTAGTATTCATGTTACAATACCTCAATTTCTCAAACTAACCTTTCATGTGTTTTCTTGGCCACTAATTGTCTAATATCACCAGTCTGCGGTCTTAAAACCCCGTTCATGTATAACAGCAAAAGTGAACGTAGTATACTGTCTAGTGTCAATACTGAATTATACTGTACGATCCACGTGCGTATTAATTAAATAGAAAAAGAAAAAGAAAAAAGAGAGATGGAAATTCATCAAAACATTGTGACTAAAGCACACCCTTACGACTGATCTCTCTCCCCCTCCCCCCAAACCAAAAAAAGAAACTATTAATAAATAACACACCCTCTTGAGACCCGAATAAGTAGCTTTCCTCAACAGGGTAAATTGATATGTGTGACTGTTGCCTCCATGCATGGAATGGGCCTGGTCTGTTGTGGAAAAGCTCTAATTCGGTCTGTTTAGCTTTCAAATGGCAAGTATAAATTGAATTTATAATTTCTGACGGTATTTCTTGCTCATTAAAATATCAGCAGATCTGTCATTTTGTTCAGGGAACAATTAGTGCAACATACGTTAACAACATCGAATCTTAGCAAAGTCTCACATTCTATCAAGACCTTTCTTACAGAAGAGAGGAAAAGGATTTATTACCATTGAACAACAAATTTTATTAAGCGGAAAAGAACCAGAACCATATAACTTTGTGTTACTACTGAGATAATTTGTACATTTTGGCACATCACATTAGACTTTAAGAGCATAGTACTAAATCTTTTACTGGTCGAAGACAGAAAACAAGACAGAATTCCAGCAACAAATTACATCCATCCATCCATCCATCCAACATCAAGCATGCCAAAAAATCCTGTGTAGCGTCAACCACAAGGAAAAAAAAAAAACCAAAAGGTCAAACAGTATATTCAGGACTTATCTACAACTATACGAGCAAGGCAGGTTAACAGGCTGTCCCATGCCTTGAAATCAGATAACTAGAAAAAGAAATTTGACCTTGTTACTTTTAATTAAATTTACTGTAGTACGCACAAGAAGGTAACATATACCATGCAAGCTTAGTTGAACTTCTTCCTGTGAAGTAGAAGCACCAATCTCTAGCATTCTAAAGCATATGTCTGCACCTGCAAACAGTAAGGCAAATCATTTACCTAGTCTCAGGTCAATTTATTAAAAATGAAAATTCAAGAGACAAGAATATCACAGACATCTATGGTTGTACATCATGTTATTTCAATGTATTGCACCTTAAATTAAATGACATAAATATTCCAAAGGTCAAGAACATTGAACCCTAACCTAGAATACGGTCAAAACTTTCAATGACCAACAAGAACTAGTATCCTTCCAGGTTAAAACCATATACTATCTATACACGTTGAACAAATTCAATCCTCTCGGTGAATAAAAGACAAGCTTCTCTTTTCTTTCCTTTTTTCTCCCGCAATAGCATATAGGTATTATATAGAAAAAAACAGTATGTTGCATCAAATGAAGTCTCCAAAATATTATTTCAAGATAATGTCTTAATACATCTTTTATTTCTAAAAGCTTACTCCAGAAAGCTACAAATTCCTATGAGACAAATTCTGAGTTTCTATACAAGGTTCCAGAAAACCAACTCAACTATTTGCTGCCTAGCAGAAAAGACATATGTAAAAGCCTCAAAGTAACTTTTAGAGACTCATCCCAATTCTAGGCATTAAGTCATTAGAATAGAAAAGTTTGGAGACAAGTCAACATCACCAAGTGTCTCCAAACAACAGTTTATCAGCTATACTATGAAAACAAACTTTTATCATTACATTATATACATGACCATCCAAATAAATGCATCATTATTACATTAAAAATGTGAAGTAAAAAAAAAAGTTAAAAAAATTTCAAGACAAGACTACAGATATATTAAGAGAATAGAGGCAAAAGAAAAAATCGATGGAAACTAATATCATGATCACAATCAGATATCAAACTCCAGATATTTTGAAATGCCACTGAAGATGGGAATAAAAACACTGAAGAGAGAACTTAACTGCTATAAGACGCATTCGATATTTGAAATTTTTTCAAGAAAGAGAAGAAAACAAAATAAAGAGGGAAACAAAAAATACAACTATTATAGCAAAGAATCATTGGTTTATAGAAGACACTCATTTTATTGATTTACTTTTCTGATAACAATATAGGACACTCATTATATTAAATTACTTTTCTGATAACAACAAAAGATTGAAACTCTGTAACCTTGCTCGCTAATCTACCTCTGTCAAGTTTTCTGCAGTAAAATAATTTGGTCCACTGCAGTTTGCACCATGAACACCATCATATTGAAGAACTCTAAGTTTCCCTTCCTGCATTTTATTAGCATGACAGTTTTGTCAGTTAATGGAACATAGAAAGATAAAATGCAACATCATCTTATGCACATTTGAGTTCTGACCTTGGTTCCATAAACAAGACCTCCTCCAGCAAAAGGATGAAAGCAAGCAACATTGACCTCATCCTCTGCACTAGGAAGCACTCTCACAAGTTCCATATCTGAAACTCTGTAAACCTGGACGACAAAGAACAATTAGCCTTTGAAGTCCATTGAAACCAATTCTAAACAAGTATGGTAGAGCATTAGCAAGCATTACACACATGAAATAATAAATGGACTAAATACGAATTCAACGTACCAATAATGCATATTACATTTTTTTTCTTTTTTTAATTATTCTTAAAGTTTTTGTTGGTTCAACAAGAACCAAAAAACAAAAGCCTATAATGCCCGAGGACCAAATAATGTGATAGCAGTAAAATTTGTGCTGTCAGTAAAAATTTTGCTAGGAATTTGCACTTTCTAGTGCAGGATGAGCTGAATTCAGCTAAAAACTTTAATATAATATTTCAAGGGTTGGTCCAACAAGAACCAAAAAAATAAAAGCCTTCAAATCCCATAGACCAAATAATGCGCTAGCACTTCCAGTTGAGTAAAATTAGTGCTGTCAGTAAAAAATATCGTCTGTACTTTGCACTTTCTAGTGCAAGATGAGCTTTATGAACTCAGTTAAAGATTCTAATATAACATTTCAAGGGCTTTCAAGCTTGTTCAGTAATATCAAGTTTTTTACCTCCAGAACAGTGTAGATAGGTGATGTTGTTTCCCCATCAATGACAATGCTTTTAAGAAGAGAACCATGACGTCTACCATAGGCAAGTAGTATATGCTCGGAGGTGGGTGAAAACTGCATGTGAGGCAGAAAATATGTGAGCATAACCCTACATATTTGCATGATTTCAGAGATTTATGCAAATAGTAAGCACAACTTCAAAAGATGACAAACAAAATGCATAATCTAAGCAATAAGAAACTTAGTTATAATTTACCAACCAACAATTCACATGCACACCAACTCACCATACATATGATTAACTTATCAAATTGCTATCCTACGCATCAATAACTCCTGTCCATGGGGCTGACTTCCTAGAAAGATAAATTCCAACAAGGCATGACAGAAATGTCATAATTCGGATATTCTGAAAATTCCAGAAGAATCTATCATGCCATCCTTTAGCTCAAGATAGGTGAAACCACCTTAGAATTAGCATGACCAAGTCATAAGTTTCAGACATTATTTCTAACAGCTTCATGTATTCTCTCAAATTGAACAGTAGAGAAAGCTGCCATTTCAAGATAAGCTGGTATAATAAGTGTAAGAAGTAAGACTTGAAAATATTGTAGGTTAACAAAAGTGTTAAGATAAAAGACCAACTAATTCTATGCATAATGTAGAAAACCTGCTTTATATAATATCTATTGATTAGCTAAAAATAGCCATGTCATTTATTGCATCTACAATACTATCCTTCAAATTGTAGATTAGACTGGTTTCAATTATCATCCTTCAGGTTTCTTGACATCTTGCACATGTGACCAGCTATAAATTTATCTTTCGTAAGTAATCAAGTTCTAAATTAATCTCAGCTGATCCCAAGAACTATTGCATCACCTACTAATATCATTCCCATATGGCCATTTGAGTACTCATAATGTATTGTAATCACAAACATGACACACAAGTTTTTAGTACATATAATGTCTGTTATGATGCAAAAGAGACAGAAAAAGCCACTTAGTAAATAAAACTGAAGATGAATACCAAGTTTATCTATTAGAATGCCACTTAGTAAACAAGCTGAAGTGAATACCCAGCTTATCTTTAAAACCAACCTGAATTGAGGTCAAACAATGGGCTGCTCTAATTGCCCGCGATATGAGCACTGAACCAAAACTGTATCAACAAGAAAATCATATAGTTAACCATTAATCACATTAGAGAGTAGCAAAAGAGGCAATTTTGAAAGAAAGGGTGATGAGTAATTGAGCTTTACGTTGACTCCTCGAGAGAATATATACGAAGCTCATACATGACTTGGTGTGCTGAAATTGGGTGCCGAGTTGGGGATGTTGAAGCCCCAGGTTCTTGATGGACTAATGTTTGTAATCCTGGATCAGCTTCCGTGTAAGGAAGCATGCAAGCAACACAGGCAGCTAAATATCTCCCGCAGGGTGAAAAATGGGCACCCATTTCACTGCAAACACAAATATTGTCCAGAAATATTATGCAAATATACTAACAGACTATACAATTATAGTTATGTGGGGAAAACCCATTAATTTCACAGAGACAAGCATGCTTATTGATTTCGAGCAGCAAGTAAGAACAAGATACGATGTCTACCTTGATATCAGTTTACATATCTATAAGAATCAACCCATATAAACAACATACCAAACTTTTACCTGCAAAGGACAGCATGGGGAATTGTCAAGCGACATCTTTCTGCAGTGAGCGCAGCACAAGGATTCTTTATATCATGCGACCATACTCTGAGCTTCACAGTGCAGGGCAACTCTGCAGCTGCTGCAGCCGCCAGTGATGTGGCAAGTTCAGACTGAATTCTACTTACGATTGGTTGAGTATCAGTGCTATCGTGCAGGATGTTGCTAGAAGCAGCACCTTCTCTAGATTCAGATTCAGAGGAGCGGGAGTGGGGAATATGATGTTGGCCAGATCTTCCTGGAGCCCCAGATAGGCTGATGCTGCCAGGCACTGATAAAGAGGCCGCTGGTGCATTCACACTATAAGGAGATTGATGAGACATCAAGGAAGAACCCATGTGCTGAGCTGAATGATCACGATTACCACCGCTAAGAGGAAGCATTGGAGGAAAACCAGCTTGGCTTTGACCCATTAACCAACCTTGCAAGAATGGTAGCTCCCAAAAAGTTCGATCTCTAATGGGTAAAAGATGCTGAAGTTGCCCAAATTCAGTGACAGCCGGTTGACTTGAAACGTGAGACGGAATTCCCCTCATTACACCACCAAGAGTATCTAGGTTCATAGAGTTATCTTGTTGGCTCACCCCAACAGGCTGCATTTCATCTGTATCCATGGCATCCACTGGATAATCAGAAACACCACTTTCTATCCCATTAGGGAAAGAATCATTTACAGAACCTTCTCTTCCAGTAGGAATCACAGGAAATGCCTCCATGGAAGACACTGTACCATCTTGCTGCTCAGCTACATTAGCATCTGAGTGCAAGTGCAGTGTAGCAGAAGGCTCCACTTGCATGTTACTTGAACTGACATGCCTACTACCATGCTGCAAATCTATTCTCGAATCATCTATTGAAACTGAAGGCACAATCAAGAAAGGCAAGGAGGACATAAGAGGAAGTTCAGCAGCCAAGCTAACATGGTCACCAGATTGAGCATTTGCCACAAAGACAGCCGGGGGAGGATATCGCAAATAACCAGGAGATGTTGCTCGTGTCATTGACGAATCTGAAGAGTCAAGATCATTGACCTGCATATCAGTACAATACTGTAACCCATATGATTGAGTGAGTAAATCATAAATTATACACCCATTGGAAAATTCACCTCAGCAGTCAAAACAAAAGGAGCAGCATGAGGGTGAAAATGTACAGCTCGAAGTGAGCGCCTAGTCTTCAGCACAATTACTGGCGAGGAAGCTTCCTCTTTGTTGTTGTAAGGCCATATGTACAACTGGGACACAATTTCAAGTGTCAATGCTATGAGATCTGAGGGCAGGACGGCACATTCTAGCAATAAAAAACTATTTGAGAAGTTTACAGACAAGAAATACCACCTTGTGACCCGATGCAACAGCAAGGAGTTCTCCTTCAGCATGGAAAGCAATGGAAGCAATGGGACGATCTGTTGGGGAAAAAAAAATTCAACAATCGGATTCAATGCATGACGGCAATGGTATAGGCTTTATACATAAATTGTAAAACAATTTTGCAAATTGAACTGAAGCAAAAATCATAGAACATTACAGAAATCACATGATCCTATACACTCTGACGTGTTTGCATCCCACAAGCGAACTTCATGATCCAAGCTCCCACTTGCAAGAATTTCTGAACGTAATGGGTGGAACCTAACCTGTAAATGCTCCATTAGCATGATTAAAATAATAACATTACTTCTTACATCCTTCAATGAAAAATGTCATTACACACTGACTTTGCTAAGGAAAACGTTTCTAGAATAACATCACGGGGGGGTAGGGGGGAAGAAATTCAATATATCAACTTTATCTACTACTCCATTTACTTCCTCATCTAAAGCCCAAAGCACTACATTCTCATTGCATAAACTCCAAAACAATTACAAAATGCTATAACCCAGTCTTCTATAGATATTAGCCAAAAGTCCACAACGGAGAGGTTGAAACTAGCAGACGACTGCCATAAGTCCTTACAAAATCATTAAAAAGGGGGTTTGACTAGTTCTATTGACTTTCCTGATAAATTTCTTTCATATTATATCAATTCCAGAACAAGGACTTCATCAAACATGCCACATAAAGCATCAGATGAAAACATTATTGCCTGAGTACAAAAGAGAATGCAAATTGCAATGACTTGGAGGATTCTTGCAGAAAACAAAGCTTACCACCCATGGTGTCCTCCGATGTCCACTCAACACCTTCAAGCAGTTTCCAGTTTGGCAATCGATTATCTTTACAGTGTGGTCACCGCTGCAAGCATCAGAAGTGTGTCAGCTTAAAATGCAATAAATTATATTTAACAAAAACAGATAAATCCGTAAGCTTACTGTGTTGATGCAAGTGTTCTTCCATCAGGACTAAATGCTGCCGCAATAGTGGATCTTGGAGGAGGCACCAAAGGACAATACTTTGCTGATAAATACCGTAGTGATTCTGCCTCAACCCTGGGAAAGGGGAAAAAAGTGTGAGAATCCATGCGAACAAATTTCCCATTATCGAAAAGCATTATTCCATTCAGAATTAGGCCTACCACGAAACAAGACCCCGTTTTGCATCTCTCACTGAACTGTCGCTGGGTCCAGAAGTCTTCAATCTAGAAGCTTCCACCCACTGCCTTTTAGGTACATATTTTGTTTTGGGCGAAATCTCTCTGTGTGCTAGCAAACGTGAAACATTTCTAGCCCTAAACAGATTATTGCAAAGGCGATAAGAGTGAGAAAGACAAAAAATGAAACCAAATTAGACAGCAAATAGGGAAAATATTTCAATTTCCAATCATAGTCCAGATGCATCATAAAAACCAATCTAAAAACCTATACGACTTTGAAATGTTAGTGAATTTTGATTAAAAGCAGAGAATAGCAACAACAAACGAATTGGACAGCTGGATTCTGGAAAGTAACAACAGATTTAATTACAAATCGATAAGAGCAATGATTAAACGAATTATCATTCCGATTGAGAAAAAATGGAGGAATTCGAAATTCTGACCTGCGCCGGAGATGATTGGACGGTTTTGATCGGACGGAGTTTTGATCGTGTGGCCAGGGAAGTCCCGTCATTGCTCTAGCGAAACGTCATAAGAAAATGGCCGATAACACAAGTAGTATTTTATGAAAACGACAGAATTGATCGGCTGGGCATATCCTGGAACCCTAATTTCACAAATTCTGTCGATCTCGAAAGAGCAATTAGAATCTGTGTTAATTTGGGGATTTCAGTTTCGGATGGTGACAAAACCTAAAGCCAAGGGCTAAGCCAGAAGAACTTAACCGGAATGAGGCGAGTACATTTATGTCGCGATTTGCGCCTGGGTAATGTTATTTTCTACAGCATTTTTTTTCCTTTTTGACCAAAATGACCTCCTCCGCGTGGATCCAAGAACAAGGGCTGGTTTTTCACAACCCGTACTATTAACGGGTTGGGTTGAAATGTCAAGTATTAACCCCACGATAATTGCTCAAAAAACAAAACTACAATATTAACTTTGAATATAAATTAATAATATTATTATACTATATTTAAATTTTTTTTAAAAAAAAGAGTAATTCTATTCCTCCCTCGACCCTGAGGTTATGCCACTTTTCAGTCCGATAAAATCTTTCCAGGGCGTTTGGGTAGCACCGTAGCTGTTAGGTGATTGAGAGTAAAAAGGCATAAATAAAATAATTCTCAAAATCCATTATTTCAAATTATCTACATTCACATTCATGGGTGTCATCAGGCTAAGTTGCCGCTCAATGATTTTTATTTATTTTTTTAAATACCTACCCCGATACTTCCTCTCTTAACCTCCTAAAGTTCGTTTAAATCAAAACCAAATTCCATCTTCCTCGTTATGGTTAAAATTTATTTTTTCTCCAAAATTAGATATTATTTATGTCCTTACCATCTTCTTCTGCTGCTGTATACCATTTTTCTACAGTTCATACAATTGATAATACGGACGATCCAAACTCCATAATTCTGAAAACAGCTTTTATAAAAGATGAGTAAATAAAGTTTCAAAGAAGAAGAAGAGTAATAATTATAAAATCCTCGTCAAAATGGTGTACAATTTTGTGCAGAACATGCACAATTACTTTTACAAACATTGGGGTAATTACAATTGGATAAAATCATCGTGAGGCTCCCCACACGATATTCAACATTTTCACACTAGCAATTTAGCATAGCAATTGGGAACCTTCAAGCTGCAGTAACTCAGCTCACTGTTAAATGCCTGAAATGAATAAATGAGAAACTAAAGTTAGTTTCAGCACCAAATAATGCTGGACGAGTCGAAAAGAGTGACTTAGGCACCACTGTAATAACATCACGCGGCATCATAATATTGTTTCGTGAGAAGGCAATATTTCACACACAAACAAATGCACCATGACAAGCAGCAGTCTCTAGTGCAATTACCAAATATTGACTAGCTGGTCCACACTATCAACTTAGAAAGAGAGAATGAAGATCAATAATTATGCACTCACTCAACCCTTTGGATAAGTCTGAATGTTTTTTTTTTCCTCCCGCAAACTATCTTTTGCAGTGGCAGCATAATTAACTGCAGAACACACTGTTTTATATTTCAACATGGAATATTCCAACTCATGAGAACTCACAATCACTTTCTTCAGAAAAATCATGAACTAGGATTTTAAAAACACACATTCAGAAAAATAAATGCGGTCAATAAGTAATTATATGTGAAGGCTAAAGAATATTCATGACAACATTGGTAACCGGTGGAAGATATCCTTCCAAGTTGGCTTTGCTTTACTCCCACAAAGTTTAGTTTGGAGTTTACATCCACGAAATCACAAATGGATCCAGTCCCCATTAAGCTTCCACGATAAATCAAGGGACATATAACAATCATTTCCATACAAAAAACATCAATGAACTAAAACACATAACAGTTACAAAGGACAGTCGTCAATCCTTTAGTTCTACAACCCATAAACTGAATTCTGAAGATTAAAATGTAAGATAATGGGAAAGTACTATTAAACGTAAGCACCAACAAAGTTTTAGGGTTACCTTTGGAAGAAGTCAGTTACATATTTTGACCAATTGTAAAAGATGAACCACATCAAAACCACCACCAAAATATCTGCCACAATTAAGGAATTTACAAGTACAACAACCATAGCAGAGTGCAATTCCAGTTTCTTTTTGTTTCCTTTATAATACTTTCATTAGATCAGTCAGAAAGAATGTGAAAAAGGATACTGAAAATATAACGCTCCCACCAGTCCAACATGTAGAGTCCAAATGTGACATTGTAGAGATGAATCTTCCGTTGAATCCAATTCATAGCTCTTAATCCTACAGACGGATAATTACACATGGGTGTACAATGTAAGAATCAAGCTAAGACACCAATACACACAATTAGCTCAAAACTCCAAGATATCAAATCTATGAAATAAATACAAAAATTTACTCGCCTTAACTCGAAATGAGCCCCTATCAAAAAAGAGAAAAAAAGGGGAAATGAGCCAAGTACCAAGGAAAAAAAAAATTAGCTCTTGATCCTACACTCACTTCAATCTTAACAAAAACATGTGAGAACGGATTGATAGGTAACCAAATCAGGTCATTAGTCTGACAAAATGTTCATCCAAATTGCCCAGGCATTTTTTAATAGATTCCTATGTTTGCTTAGATGGACTGCCAGTAACTACTGCTCTTCATTTTAGTTATGTTGGATCTTAATGAAACAGTAGCAGATTGGAATAATACTATTACATATCCAAAATGAAGCACCAATACAGGTATCATTCTCAATCATTTGCCAGGTTATGATTTGTAAATCAGCAGGTCTATGTCTGCAAACCACCCTTTTTTATATAAACTTTGTTTGTTGGCATGAAAATATAGCTTAATCATGAGCTACTCAAATTGTCATGCTTATAGATAAATAATTACATAACAGTAAATTCTAAACAATACTAATGGTGGAAATCTCTGAAGAATTCTCTCTCAATACCTCATAGAGAAAACATGTAAAGCATAATTTCCAAATGAAACAAATTAAGCCCCAAGCAAAATTTAAATAAATCATTCAAGCAAGCAAGTTATCCTAATCAAAGAAATTAAAAAAAAATGATCTAGTTTCAGACAAAAGAATAAACGATTTCAAAGTGAACCATCAAAACACCTAGAGCCAGAGTGATAGGACACGAGAATTTAATGCAAAACAGGGGAAAAAAGTTACCAAAGGAACGGGAGACTGAGCTGGAAAAGAATCAATGGGCAAAGGCAGAGGCTTGTCTCCAATCAAAAGGAGAGGAGATTGTTGAAGCCCAGAGGAATCACAGTTTTAGAATTAAGTGACACCGCTTGCTGTGTTTTGTTGAAATTTTATTCGAACCAGATCTGTGTGTTTGATGTTTGAAGAACAGAACTTTAAGGAAACAATTCAAGCTGTCATTCCAGACCTGACCTGACCCGGACTTTTTATTCCGATTTGAGCTATAAAGATTAAAAGTACTGGCAAAATCCCGGTCTCGGCTTTCCCGTTTCATAAGCCGGATGATAATTTAGCATATCGGACACGGATTTATACCCGTATTACTATTTCGGGTCAGGTCCGGATTAAACCTGGAAAAGTCCGGGTTTCCTAATTCCGGGTTTAGAACCCGGATGATTGCTAAAGAGATGCAAGTTCCCATCAACCCTTTTTTTTTTCTTCAGTCAGCACTTTTTCAGATCTCTAATCTATTAACAACAGTAATGGAAAATAATTCGAAATCAAATAATTAGAATTTAGAAATAAAAGCCCAAGATAACAGAGCATACAATTTCATTTTTCTAACATAATCATGCTTACAGCCATCAAGTTATGGCGAGGGATCCAATTCACAAAAAAAATCAAGGAATAGCGAACTTAAACGACGATCGGCGACATTGTGAAGTGGGCTTACAGAATTTCCGTGTCTTGATGATGATTGATGATGGTTGACAATTTTCACGATGATTGACGGTTGATGATGAATTAATGACGGAGAGGAAAAGGAACGGAGGAAATGAGTAAAAAACGACGGGTGCTGTACTGCTCCGCTAACGGGAACCGAAACTCACTAACTTCAAAGAAAGGCGAAGCGATGAAGATGAAGATGAACGGCGACGCGACCAAGACGAACGACGAATCACGAACGGTATGCCCAATTGACGAGGAATTTGGGATTTGCGGGGCTAAATCATTCAGAAGAAACGGGAAGAGGATAAATGGCGGCAGCAGTCTGTATGTTAAGGGAGAATTGCGTGGGATATACCCATTTCCTCGAAAATATATATTGGCTTAAATTATAACCCTCTTTAATTTTATACATATATACTTTAAAAAATAAATAAAAAATATAAAAATAATTTTAATTAAATTCTCATAAGATTAATCATATCCTCAAAATTGGATAAATAGCGAAGAATATTCAACTTCAATAAAATTATGTATAATTAATGTTTCAGTATAAACTCTTGTTTTTCTATGTTAGTCAGGTAAATAGTTTAGGATACTCGACTTCAATTAAAATAAAAAATTATTTAAAAAATTTTCAATTAAAATTACTCTTACTTGACATATTTCTCAACTTACAACTCGACATATTTTTTGACTTAAATACTTGACTTACATTATAACCTATTCGACTTACTTAGCTTCTTTACTTAACTTTCCGCTCGACTAGATACTCGACTTACTCAACTTCCTCACTTCATTTTTTGCTTGACTAAACTTACTACTACACTTACTCTTACTCAACATATTTCTTGACTTACATTATAACTTACTCGACTTACTTGACTTACTTCACTTCCTTACTTGACTTCCCGCTCGACTAGATACTCAACTTACTCAACTTCCCACTTCATTTTTTGCTAGACTAGACTTACTCTTACTCGACATATTTATCGACTTAATACTTAATTTACATTATAACTGACTCGACTTATTTCACTTCCTTACTTAACTTCTTTCTCGACTAGATACTCAACTTACTCAACTCTCTCACTTCATTTTTTGCTTGACTAAATACTCGACTTCTTATTGAAAATGTAGATAAATAGTTTTTTTAAGGATATTTGTTACTTTTTTCACTTTCATAAAGTATATGTATGTAATAGTGTATAAATTTGATATTTAAGGCTAAATGAGATATATTTAAATAAAAAAAACCCGTATGTTTAAGCCTCTAGGCTACGTTTGGCACGATTAGACTGTCCTAATTATTAGAATTTCACTGTCCTAATTAAATTACATTAGATTATATAACATTATTTTATTTTTAATATAGTATTGGATTGGATTATATTAAAATATACTAAATAAAATTGAATAGAATTTAAGTTCACATTTAAATATAAATTTAAATTTTTTTATGAATATTTAATAATAAATAACTATTAATATTAATTTAAAAGATAATAAAAATTAAATATATAAAAAATTAGTTATTAGGTAATCACAATTACGATAAAAAAATATAAATTAAATTAGGTTAAATTAAATTAAATTAAAATTATCTTAATTTTTATTAAAGATTTTAAATGTATTCTATTTTATCAAAATATTAGCATATAATATAAAAACAAAAAATTACTAGTATTATTAATTTTCATGATTAACTTTAATATAGTGATTATTCAATTAAATACTACATTAAATATTCAAGTAATAATTAATTAAATAGATATTTTTTTTAAGTTAATTCTCACTAAACCCATGTTTCAATTGAGATTGCTAATCCTATGATTTTGGGATTAAATTCAAATTTAGAGGTTGTTTGTTAAATGTCTGAAATCTGAAATTTTATTAATTTTAGACTTTTTCTAAAATATGCTCGTTTGTTTTTTAAAACTTATATTTAATTTTCAAACATTTACATCTGAATAGAAAAAATAAATTTTTGTGATTTTTATCTAAATGGAAAAAAGTCCGAATGACAAGTAAGTATTATATTCCAAAAATATCTCTATAAAATAACTTATTTCCTAAATTATAAAATCTAATCTTCTTTTTTTTGTTTTAATTTACAAAGATAGAAATGTCAAATAACCAAGTTTAAGATTTTTTTTCTTGTAAAAACAAACAAAATACCACTTATAGTCAAATATTAAAAAAAAAAAAACAAACATGTTATTCAAATTTTCGCATTCAAACCCATTTAGATTTTAGACAAAAAAAATGCTACCTTAGTCCCATAATCTAATCCAAAATAGAGCTTGTCATAGTTCCATAATCTAATCCAAAATAGAGCTTGTCATAGCCCCATAATCTAATCCAAAATAGAGCTTGTCAAACATAAGATAAATAATTAATTTCAAAATTAATCGAATTTTACACTTAATCCAAGCTTCCAAACATAACCTTAGGGTTTGTTTTTCCTATTTTTTTTTTATACTTAAAATTTATAACCAAAAATTAATTATTTAATGAATTTAAAAAAATATTCGGGTTCAGTTCTGAATATCCGATGTACCAAACCTAGACTCGAATATGTTCGGTTTATAATTTCATTGCTGAAGGTGCGTTATTTTTTTATCCGAACAGGATTTGACCTGGATGTAATTATTTGGGTTTATTCAAGTCCAAACGAGGTCTAGGTTAATTTTGCCATCCTTAAAGAGTACTTCGGTGCAACGTAACTAAAATTAAACAAAAAAAAGGTTTAAATTATCCATCTAAAATCAAATTTATTCAATTTTAAGTCAACAAGCCAAAGTGGAAATGGGTCTTAGAAAAATCTATATTTTTCCACTTATCAAATCAATCAAAATTCTTTAAAAATAAATAAATAAGTCATTATTTGGTACGGTTTATCAAACAACCACAAGTGTTTATTTAATTTCATTATTTTAATTTTTTTGTTGTTTAATTATCTTTTGAGTAGATCTTTTAAAAATTAAATAGGATTTTTATTTTTGGGAGTAGAGGTTGAAATTTTTTTTAAATATTAAAATATCTAAAATATTCTTTACTTATTTCATAATCTTATTTCCTTACTTTCACGACCGAACCTTAAACAAATTATCTATTAAAATAATTTTATAATTTTTAATAAAAATTCTTATTGAGAACTAAACAACTAAAATTTTTTAATAAAAATACTACCAACAAAAACGCCACTTCTAAATCCTAATTGAAAAGCACGGAGTCTTACGCCCAATCTCGGAAGAATTATTAAATAAAGAAAACTAATTGGATCACAAGCATACAGTATTATGATAGGAGTCCTCAGACTTGGGGTTGTTTTATGATACTAGTCCTTAGACTTGAGGCCCATTTGTTTATGGCATCCAATTGAGTTTAAAAAATACGGGCATAACTTCCATCCAACATAGCAAAATGATTGAAGTTTTGTTAAACTTTGACAGAATTTTTTTTATTTTTTATAATGGATAAAACACATTTTATACTTCAAAAAAAAAAAGTTATAATCAAGTGCTGTTTACCGCTTTCGCAACTTACTAATGCGATTCAGTTAATTCAGTTTTCTCAATTGACGCCAAAGCAATTATCACTGAACAAACAGTATCTGTCAACACTCCGGCCTATGCAAACAGCCTGGCCTGGAAGCAGGTGCCGCGAAGTACCAGAACAAATTCATTTTACTTGATCGGGGTTCCCAAACATGGCCTTAAATAACTGGGAAACGAAGGAAAATCTTATCTTCTTGAAGACAGACGGTAGACTAAGTGTAGCCTAAAACTTACCATTAGTTTCAGTTAAAGCAAATTAATTTGCTGATAGAAATCCATAATCCTAACAGTGATTTTATTCTAATCGAAGTCTGAACAAACTGGATACACTTGCTATAACTGTGGGTGAACTCCCAACTATACTCAAAATTCATAAAACTTGGTAGACACAAGAGGGAAGAGCACAAAGAAAACAAGAAATGGGAATTTACAAATGAAATGAGTGTCAAAATTGGGCCGGCAGAGAGAAAGCCGCTGGTATACAAATTTGTAAATGAATAACTATTGCAGAAGAACAAATTCTGTACAGAGGACTTGAAGATCTATTTCTGTTACTGTTCAAATGAGCTCTACAGGCTGTACCTCCTTGGATTGGCTTGGTCCCCAGATCCGGATTGTGTGATCATCACTAGCTGAAGCCAATATCTTAGGCCTTTTAGGGTTCCAGCTGACACAGTTTACAGTCATTGAATGGCCAGATAAAATTTCAATTGGCTTAGAGTTTCGCCGATTCCAGATGTAGATCTGATAAGATAAGACACAGATACAAATTAGAAAGTTCCATTTGCTTCGCCAAATAAGGGACAGTGAATGAATGGATCCTACGTTTTGCAGACGCAGGCTTGAGATAGAAACAGCAAAACCAACAACATCTTGTCCGGAGGCCAGAACAGTGAACAACATTATGGAGAAGATAAGCACTATAACATAGTTACTATGTTGGCTAGAGGGCGAGTTGACGACACAATTATTGCCACAGCTGCATAGTGTCTGATGACAAAAGTAAGAAATGAAAAATCTTTTTTGAATTCAAAGGATAACGCAGCTTGCTTGCTTTGAAGGAGAGGAGAAAAAAAACTCTTTTCACTCCAAACCAAATGTCAAGTTAGACTGACATTTCAAATTTACAGTCTGAAAATATAGGCAAGTATGGAGCAACATCAAGATGAACGGAAAGTTCAGGAAATCAACAAAAATCACATATGGATGCATCAACATCTTTTATACGCAAGAAAAAACAATACTTGGGGAAACAGGGAAAATACGCACACCTGAGAATTCTCACTGCCACTGGCAATAAACGTACTATCAGAGCCACCAAAGCAGGACCGTATCACGTATTTGTTTTGGCTGTGGCCCATATACTTAAATGGTTTATCCCATTTTCCAGCAACATCCCACATGTGGATCTCTTGGCTGTTTAAGTTGACAATAAAGTTCTTACAATCTGCCGAAACCGACAGGGATGTGATTGGGTGCTCCTCGGAGATGACCCTCTCAGCATATGTCCCCAAATTTAGTATCCGAATATCTTTATCTGATAAAATGCTGATAAGATTTTCCCCATCTGGTGTCACAGCAAGATCCAAAACCTTGGGAATCCTAATCCCCCTCCATGCTTTTATTTCGTTCCCATCACAGTCGCACATGAAGATGCCCTTCTCAGGGTCAGAACTGCCACAGACAATTCGCTTTGAGTCCGGAAACCAAGCACATGAGCTGACAACGAAACCATGGTCCCCAAATGTATGCTTGCAGACACCAGTTTCCACATCCCACAGCTTGAGAACTTCTGCATTTCCACATGTGAGCAACTTTGTGTCATCAGGGCTCCATGCCACAAAGGAAACTGGGTTTTGGTGGCTGCGGAGAGTGTGTTTCAAAGTCAGTTTACTGTCTTCCAGCACCTAGGAGGAGTACAAAAGAATGAATCACTTTTACAAGTATATATAGTAATCTCTAATATGGATATCATCAAATCAATTACATGCACCTATAAGCTTAAGCAATTATCATATGTGCGTGCATGTGCTTGAAGCACGTGTGTAATTCATGTTTTATGAATCGTATATAACGACATCACTGAACAACAACAACCTTCCGCGTGGTTCTTAAAAGTTTATTTCTAATTGACGCTATAGTTGTCAACCAATTTTAGTTTTGTTCATTAAATGTCCCTGAAGAAAAAGATTATTTAGAATCCAGAGTAATACTCAGAAAGCGCAATATTTCAAAAATTTGTATACTCTGTGTGTGACATTGATTTCAAATTAACAACTTTAGCATCAAAAGGGATAAAGAAGCTTGATGTAATACATCTAATAGGAAATGGCTAGGATCATGTCTGAACCATACCTTCCATATGATGGCTGAGCAGTCTCTTGATGAAGATGCTAAGTATTCTCCGTTGTTAGAAAATTGTACAAACCAAACTTCATTTTTATGCTCGGTCAGTATCTGCAGCAATAAGAAATCAATGGGGTTGCATATATATATATATATAAAACAACAAGACACCGTGAGCAACTAATACAAGATATCCATATACATAAAATATATAAAACAGCAAGCCACTGTGAGCAACAAATACAAGATATACATTTAGCATGAATCACAGTATATGTATTGTTTCCTAGGATTACGCTTAGATAATATTTTTCTTCTACCTCAAATAAACATAATTATCTAGATGCATGACCATGAACAAGTTTAGGAATTTGCAATCAACAGCAATGCAAATGGTATGTACAGGATTCAAGTCCTGCCATGCCTTTTTTAGGTAGGACAAGTCCTCCCATACTGGATTGAGAGTTTCGAGAATAGTCTTGAAAGATACCAGCTTGAGGCAATTTAGAATATTTATGATGCAATACAATCTCTACTGAAAATTTAACATTTAACATAGGGTGGAAAATCCTTTGCAACTTTCCAATATTGACTTGCTCAACTATCCAACCTAATTTTGCAAAGGTGAAACAATGAAAATATATTGCTTTCAGTTCATTCCTCCACTCTGGCTAAGCTACATACAAATTTACATGGTTTAGAAAGGAAAACCAGAATGGGTATGTGGGAGAGGGATTATCTCAAGGTTGCTACATTACCAATAAAAGGTCATAGGGTCATCTGATAAATTCTATATATAAGCATATGCAGAAATCCGTACGGATGAGGCATCTCCACATGCCAGAAGAAGAAGATGGACAGCTGTTAGCAACAAGTATAAGCTCACAGCCTAATGTTTCATTAATATAATAGAGCTTGTTAGAGCTTGTGTCATAAATTTCCAATCAAGACCTCTTTGTTACAATAAGAAGCATTGCTATTCTAACCAAATAAAAAGATCTTCAGGGAAATTCACATTCTAATCACCAAATAATGATTATAAGAGGAAATGAATCAATATGATTATTCTCCGCTCCACGTGTAATTTCAATAAATAGGACTTGGGAAATTGATTTCCTGTGTCACTCTATCAAACAGCTCATCTTGGAGGGAATTATAGCTTATAAAACTTCTAACTATGAAAAATGTTAGAAACATTTTAGAGATTGTGTCATAAACTTCCAATCAAGACCTTTCTATTACAATAAGAAGCATGGATATTCAATCAAATAAACAGATCTTCAGGGAAATTTACATTCTAATCATTAAATAATGATTATAAGAGGAAATGAATCAATATTATTATTCTCAGCTCCACAAGTAATTTCAATAAATAGGACTTTGGGAAATTGATTTCCTGTGTCACTCTATTAAATGACTATCTTGAAGGGAAATATAGCTTATAAAATTTCTAACCATGAAAAAAGACAAATAGTTTTCTTTAATCTAAAAGTTGGCAAAATCCATGGCCCTTACAATTTTGTAGGTTTAACCTTGAGTATTTTAGCAGTTACAGGATACAACTCTCTCCATAGATTTATTATGACACCAACAGTATTGATTTCAAGTGCAATAAGAAGCATACCTGAATGGTCTCTGTGGGGATTTGATCTCTACCGCAGCAATGATCCTCATAAAGTGAAATTGCAACTGATGAATTGTGATATAGACATGAATCAATCAGTGATGTAACAGCAGTTTCAACAAGATGTTCCAATCTTCTCTCAGGCACCACGTCCGGTGGAGGAAGCAGTCTTTCCAACTCCACTAACAACCTTTTTCGCAGCTCAAGAACTACACCCTCGTCTATCTTCCCCAAGTTCATCTCCTCCAAACAGAGCATACTAGAAGCAAGGTTATGAATCTTGTCCTTGCTCATTTGCAAGGACGAAACCCGTTTCCTCAACACATTCAAAGCCAAAGTGTCATCCCCGCGATTCCAGTACTCCAAAAAACACTGCTTGAACACCAGAAACAACACCGCGGCTCTCCTCTCATCGTTCAAATCCGTAATTGCAATAATGGTATCAATACAACCATCCCAATCACCATTAAGTATTTGCAATTCCAGCTGTTCAAACTCTTTAGACTTGTATGATACACCGGACTCAGACTCCAAACAAGAAGCAGACTTTTGATACCCTAGTGAATACAAGCATTGAACTATAACTCTCACAAATTCGTACTTCTTTATTAGACCTCTTGGGCCTATCATTGTAGATGAATTCTCCATTAAAGTGAAATTTCGAGAAATTCTACTACAACCTTTTCACGAACTCAAAAGTGCAAGATTTCTCAATAAATTCCAAAAATAACAAATACCCAGAAGCCAGAGAGGGAAACAAAAATTTATAAGTTCAAAGTTTACCATATATATACATATGTATGTACATCAAGAAGAGACTAATACAAAAGAGTACAACTATATACTTACATACAGAACTGGGCAGTTAGCAAAGATTCCTTAAAAAGTTAAAACTAACAAGTGAAAGAGAGAGATTGCTGACGAGAAGACAAAATTTGGGCAACTGGGGATTTAATGAATGAATGAATGATGTTAAAAAGATTGTTTCGAGGGAGAAACGTTTCTGTTGTCGACACCTAGATGGATCCGGAAAATAGCCAGCCGGCTCTTTGCTAGTTAATCGGACGCTGTCGTTTTAATGCTGGACAAGCCCATGATGTTGTCCCTCATCTACTGTTGTTGACAGTGCCAACCGAGCATCGTAACTTAGAAAATTATCCCAGCAGAATGTTTTTCTTTATTTTTTTTTTACCCCACAAAACTCTGGACTTCATCAGATTTTTTAGCGTGTTTTATAAATTACTTGGTGTACTGTATATCCATCCAAACTCAGTTTAAGTTTTGGTTTGCTTACTCGGCTTTTGGCCAAGTGGTGAGCTTAGGTGAGTTTTAGTTAGTTTTTATAGAACCCATCTTCACAATTAGTAAATTATAAAATAAAATTAGAAGATTATTATTTTTTTTATAAAATATAAATGGAGTAGTAACGTTCCTCGTTTGTGAGAATTATGAGTTTAAGCATTTACTTTATATAAAATTTAATGTAATATCATAAGTCCTAATTGTATATATCTAATTATAAATATCAGTATATTTATTTATTGTTATAGCAGTTATTGTAAATATTTAATATAATGTCAATAACCTAGTGTTTAACCAATTAAAAAAAAAAATTTGGTTTGCGTTGGTTTGTACATGTTATAATTAATAGAGTATTTAATGATTTTAGATATAGACTCGCATATTAAAATTTCTAAACCTAAACTGACATAGTTAATGAACATGTATTAATTTAACATAATTAATAATCATGTCATTTTAGTACAATATGAAAGGATTAAATACGCCATGTTCTTATCAACTTTAATGCTCATGTCACAAATGGCTACCCTATTAGAAATGTACATCATTTTAGTACAATTTAATTATTAAATGTGATCAATAATTGTTGTAAAATTCCAATTGTTGAAACCTGATAGTATTTATTGTGATATCTAAGCTCGAAATTATTACTAATTTGTACCTAAACATGAAATATTCATGCTTTTTCGCGGAATCTGTTTGAGAAAAAAAGAAGTTCTTTGCATAATCGATTTTTTAAAATATGCCTATTTTTTATTTACAAAAATCTCCCCTTTTCTTTTCTGTTAAGTCCCAGCAGTAATTGGATATTTTTTTTGGTTCAAATTTGTAATGTTGGGTCGGACTAAATTGATTTGAGTTGGATTAGTTAAATTATATTTAATTGAGTGAGACTATTTGTACTCACAATTTTCCTCTTAAGACCAATTTAATCAATTTATTTATTACTAAAATTAAAAATATTAAATTTTACTCTCTACACTCTCCGTAATCCCAAGAATAACATCCATTAATTACATATCCTCTCTTTTTATTTATCATTTTTCTTTTAAAACGATTTTCTGCACCCACCAATTGTTTTCATCTCACCATCATTTCCCTGCTTTTTCTTTCATCTGCTAAACTTGGAGGTCATTGATCAATATTAAGTGAATAAGACATAATTATTTAAGACATCACTGGAAGGTTTAAGATAGATATAAAAATATTTCAATTGTATCATTAAAAAATACCATTTATATTTTAGAGGGGTCTAATTTGATTTGGAAGAAGTTGATAACCAAAATGATGTGCGCATAAGCAGCTGCCTCATTTAGGATGTATTTAGGGATGCGTAACATTATTGTATTGTTCATTTTGCTTTTCCAAACTTTGAAGTAAAAATTTTTTTTATAGCTTTCATGACCAATAATTGATATTCATTTTTGAATTATCGGCTTTATTAATTTTAATTGGTGAAGCCCATGGTGAATTCGATTTTGAAAAATTGGACGCAAAGTATCAATGCTTTTTTGCAGTTAAAGGAAATATTTGAAGGAACCAATGTTGAAATTGAGGATTTGAAAGAGAAAAGAAAAATTGGGTTAATCGTGTGACTTTGTCAATAATTATTTTGATAACAAAGACTTAATTAACATAAATTATTTAGCGAGAAAATTGTCATTTAAAATAACCTCACCCTTAATTATTTTATATTATTAAGTAGTAAAAAATTAATATACATACGTACATACAAGCATATATGTATATCATAAATAATTTACATGAGATTCTCAAAAATAAAAAATTATGCGAGTTATAAAAAGTTAAAAATATTTTAAAGTATTTTATGTATAAGAAGAGCAAATTAACTGGTAATGGGTACATTAAAATTGGGGTAGGTGCCTTTTTAAAATAGTAAACTAGCGGCTATTGTATAATTAATCTTCATGGACTTGAAAATCATGATATTTATTATGGTAACTTATCCAAAAAGTTATGGATAATAATCTCACCGTAATTTCTTTTCTAGTTTGGTCTCTTAATTTCTTGTTTATTTATAACAACAAACGCATTATCTTATCTCATCTTATTTTTCTATCTTCATTCATTTCCAAATTCCTTTCCACTCTTAAGTCAAACACGACCTTGGAATTCTTTTTTTTTTTTTTCTCTTATTTTATCTTTGTTTATCATCATCTCTTCATCCCTTCTTCGAAAACGGGAAAAAAAAAGAGGGCAGAAGAGAATGGGAATTAGGGGCAATACGCCAGCACGAGAGGGGAAAAAAAAAGATGATAAAACAATAAAATACATTAAAGAAATATATTAATTTTAAATTCTGCATCAGCACTCGCACTCACTCGCTATGGATAAGTAGACATCATCCATTTTAATACCAAAGTAAACAGATCGGTAAAAGCAGTTAATGAATATTTAAGTTAATAAAATATAAACTAATCTTTTCAATCCAGGTTTCACATTATAAAGTTTGACTACCAACGCGGATTCAGGGGGCTTGCTTTCATGTAAGTCAAAAACGCAATCCTTTTCTTCTTTCCATTCTCTTCTTTTCGCTTCTTTTCCAGTATACTTTTGGCCTTTCTCTTAAAATTCCGAATCCAAAAAACAGAAATGGTTTCTCCAAACGACGGTAGCGAAAGCAAACGCAACCCCCTGGTTTGTCGTTTCACCAGAAAGGCGTCCCCGGCACGCGCTCAAACGAAGCGTGGGGACCAGACAGCCATCATTAATGTAGGCTAGTGCTGTGCTGCAGCAGTAATAAAAATAATATTATAAGCTGGTAGTCGAAAAACACCCACACACTTCCAATCACTCACTCTCACTCATTTTGCTTTCACCAAACTCTCCTACTCTCTTTAAAAATCCAAATCCAAATCCAAATCCAAATCCAAAACGACTCCATTAACAGTTTCGAGGTCTTTTTGTATTTTTTTCCCTCTCTCTCACTCTCTATATATCTAGATCACTCCGATCACGAGCTTCCTCTCTGTAAAGCCTCTCGCAGCTTTGTTTTTTTTAAACACAAAAGCACGTTGAAAAGAAATATTACGTGTTTTGTAAATTTTGCTCTGCTAGATCTTTACCGCGTTTCACGGATCTGTGAATCTATTACTACTATCTACCTGCATTGTGTTATAGTTTCTCTCTCCTAGGGTTTTGTTTTTCAGCTGAGCTCATGATTTGCCGCCATCGGTTTTAGTGATGGACGGTTTTATGGTGGCGGCGTGGTGCGATGGAGAGGTTTGGAGGATGCGAGTGCTTCGCCGGAACCCTAGGAAGCTGCCAGGAGTCTCCGACGACGTGGTTGAGCTGGAATGTGTTGGCTACTGACAATGTTTTGTTTGGAGTTTTGGTTTGAAGAGAGAAGATGCCTGCTTTGATTTTGCTTCTTCTTCACTTCGTCCTGAGCTTTGTTTCTGCTTGTTTAGGTATCATTAGTTTTTTATTTTTTATTTTTCGGTTGGCTAAGTTTTGCGGAAAAGAAATTAAAGTAAAAGTTTTGAATTTTTTAATGTTTTGTTTTGTCTTTTATCAAAAAAGCAAGCTTGACTCAGCTGGCATTCTGTACAGTTGAACTCAAATAAGTTGGGATTCAGGTGTTTCCTTTTACTGTCTTGGGTATTGTTTCATTAATGCGAATCGGTGACCCAGCGTTATGGGCAGAACTTGGGATGAACTGTGAACCGGATATCTCGTGTTT
Source organism: Luvunga scandens (assembly GCA_030449905.1). NCBI lineage: Eukaryota > Viridiplantae > Streptophyta > Magnoliopsida > Sapindales > Rutaceae > Luvunga > Luvunga scandens. The sequence goes on along the minus strand of JASUUG010000382.1, from coordinate 1,218,913 downwards.
GAATAACACCAGGCGCGAAAACACTGTGGTTTGCTTGATATGCGTGACTGCAGCCTGCAGGTGTTATTGGTTACCCAGTAAAGCTTAGTTTAGACTCTAGCACGGAGAAGTAGTGTGGCTTTGTTATGGCAAGGCTTTTGGAAGTTTCTAGAAGTTTAGGCTATGGGATGCATGTTTTAGCCAATGAATTGATTCTGGACTCGCAACACATTGTCAAAACTATGAATTCCTGATTTCTTCTTTGTCATTTTCTGAGTGGGGAAACCTTTGGTGTAGTGTTGAGTCCAGAAGTATTCTGTCCGGTCACCTGCACATTAATTTTTTAATTGTCTTTTCTGACACATGAGCTGTAAAGCAAAGAGTCATTGAAACACTTTTAAATTGCCTTCACAAGAATTTTCTTTGATTTCCATGCATTCATTGTATGGCTCATTTTTAATGCAAGATGCATGGTCTCATCCATTACAAGGTTTCCTAATAATGGTGCATTTAGGGAAACTAACTTATATATTCGCTTTGTTTTTTAGGGCATCCATTATTCCATATAAACTTGTCTCCTTCTGTACAATCAAATCGGCTGTTATCAACCAGAGAAGTTTTAGTCAAGCATGGTAAGGTTGCAAATTATTACAAATTACTGAGTGAGTACAAGTTTATTTTTATTGAATGTTTCCTATGTCGTTTGCATCTCTCATATAGGAATTTCTAGCCCCATATCAAACATTTTGGAATGTAAAACAATATACTTTGAAGAAAACTTTCTGAAGTGCCAAGTTTTCACCCTGAATCTTTCTTCAACTGAATCAAATTCTTAATATAGATCAGGGATGCCCGCTGATGATCAAATCTCTTGATGTTGTTATGATATTACAGGCATACAGAAAAGAGAATTAGATATTATGATGTTTCTGAATAAATGTGGAATTAGATATTATGAAGTTTCTAAATAAATGTGGAATTCATTTTTCATAGAAGAAGGAAGATTATTGTATTCAAATTGTTCGTCTTCACTGTGGTCTTTCATTGAGTCTCTCTCAACTTCCTTTGGTAACTTGCCATAATGATTGCGCCTACGGATAAGTGACACGGTTGTTGTACTGGTGGCAGCAAAGGCAATTTCCATGAGGTTGTCATTCACTCAATCGAGACAACATCAAATGCATGTAGTTACACCTTCGTTTGGACCATACATGGCACCTGCACCATCTCCAATTCATCAAGGTAACTTTCTGTGATCTGATATTCAGCATGCTGCCATTATATTTCAGCTCAGTTCACTGATTTAGCTACACTTTGTCAGCCTCCATTGCTAGTCCTAGCACTAATCCATTACCAAGACATCATCGGGGTGGTCATCATCATCACCATTCAAAACCTCATGCAGTCACCCCTGCTCCTTCTGTAAGACCTGGTAATATTTGATTGTTGTTCGTTTTGATAGAGTAATTGCACGTCTCTGGCTCTCTTCCCCTATTGTATTTTATGACCAGAAAAAGATGGAGGATTTCATTGAAAATCACTATTATTGAATTAAATTAGGAAATCATAAATCAATGATGGGAATAGGAGAAGATTGAACCTGATATTCTTGGCCATTATATACATGCTATACCGGCAGGTTGTGTAGAAAGAGTGGGATCCTGCTGGGCATGCAAAGGAGATATAAACTAAGAGGAAACCAACAGCATTATTGCAAACGATGCTCCCGTGTCTAATGTGGGAGCAAAAACAGTAGGCCTGATTTTATTTGTTGTCCACTTGGAATATCTGCAGCTATCCTTAAAGATTTTTGTTATCTCTCCACTCTTTCTTTATATTAGGCATCACTTCTCGGGAAGTTTCAAAGCAACTTCTGGAAATTTAAAAAAAAGAAAAAAGAAGAAGAAAACATGAAAAGCAAGAAATAAACATAGTAAGATTCATCACCAATGAAGCCTTACCTATCTTATTAACCTCCCAGTGAATGTTTTATCTCAATATTCCTGGTAGTAGTTACCACACTTGTGAATGTAATCTCCCCTTTCTTTTGTGAAGATATGGCCATTTTCCACCAAAACTGCTTGATCTTGCCTTCTTGAGCCAAAGTCATCAATCCGTTGGCTAGGAAATCATACTGCATGCTTAATCTAGTGGGTTTTCGTGTATATGGTGCTCCTTTGGAATGGGTTAGCTAATTTACTCTTCTCTGACGCAGTTGGATATTGTTGCTAGCTTTTCTGAATTTCAATAATGTTAATATGTGTGTGGGATTAGGAAAATTGAATTATTTTAGCTCGGGACATGTATGATGCACATGGTAGAAATGATTCCTTTTGCATGTTCTTTTTTCAATTTTTTTAATCTATTATCCATTATGTTTGCGGTCACATTTTGTGTAATGTGTATATAAGTTCAACTCTATATTCATGTGTTTTCTCTTCTGGATTTGAGTTTTATGATGTTTTAACCTTACAGAAACTCTCTGCATAAACCCATTGATATTGCCACTTCTGTCTATTGACTCGATATCTTGAAGTTGGCAAAGAGCCAAAGACTAATTATAAAGCTATACTGTTCTAATATTATTTGTGAAGCATTTATGATGAACATTATTGTCTTTCTTGGATGCTACAAAAGAGTTAAAAGTCACTTTGTATCATTGTGTATATAAAATCAACTCTATTGATGTGTTTTCTCTTCTGGATTTGAGTTTTATGATGTTTAAGCTTACAGAAACTCTCTGCCCAAATCCATTCATATTGCCACTTCTGTTTGTCAACTTGGTATCTTGAAGTTGGCAAAGAGCCAAAGACTAATTATAAAGCTATACTGTTCTGAAATGATTTAGAATCTAGTGAAGGCATTTATGATGAACATTATTGTTTTTCTTGGATGCTACAGAAGGGTTAAAGTTGCTTCGCATTATGGGTATTAGATTTGAAGAGTGTAAGGCGCTTTATAGCATGACATTTGAAAGAATTGAAGGTGCTTTGCACTTTAGTGTTACATTTTATGAAGTTTGAGTTTTTCATGGTATGAGATATCTCCTGACAAGATGATTTTTATATTCTGGTATTGATGATAGAACATTTGACAGGGTGTGATCAAATTTGTGTAGAGCCACTTACAGCAACTCCTTATGGATCTCCTTGTGGTTGTGTGTTTCCCATGAAAGTGAGACTTCTTTTGGATGTAGCGCCCTATAGTGTTTTTCCTGTAATGAATGAACTGGAGATTGAAATTGCGGCAGGAACATATTTGCAACAAAGTCAGGTGAAAATTATGGGTGCCAGTGCTGATAGCCAAAATCAAGGAAAGACAGTGGTGGATATTAACTTGGTTCCACTGGGAGAGAAGTTTGATAATACCACAGCAGTTCTGACATATGAGAGACTGTGGCATAAGAAAGTTCCTTTAAATTTGACTTTATTTGGTATTTATGAAGTCATTTATATCAGCTATCCAGGTAGGAACTTCAGTTATCTAAAATTTATTGCTTTACCATTTCAATTGTAAATGAGGTTGTGACTTGAGATTCTTTTTTAGGGATTCCTTCTTCTCCGCCATATGAGAGTTCTACAGGGAGTGCTCCAAGTGTTAGTGTTGGATCTCTCCCTATCTATGCAAACTTTGGAAATAAAAATCAGCGGATGAATTTCAGAACCATTGCCATCATTGCTTTGTCTGCATTTGTACTCTTACTGGTTTTTGTTGGAGCAATATCCATCCTTATAAAATGGAGGAAGGCTAGAAAACCATCATGTGCCGTTGGCCCTGCATTTACATCATCTATAAACAAAAGATCTGGTAAGTCTGTCTTTGATTTTGGTGTTCAGATGCTCTTACACTGAAATCGAATGTGAGGCACTTCTTAGAACTTTTACGGCGACAATGATCTCCATTATGCCACTGGTTCTTTGCTAGTTCTCCTTAGCTATATTATGTTCATATTGTCATGTCTTACTATTGGAAAACATCAAGAAAGTTCCATATAATCTTTAATGCATTATGCTGATGTGATTATATTACTTTTCTCTCATTCTTCCCAGTGTCTTCTATCTAAATCAAGTCAATACTGTCATGGAAGCAGTCAATTATCTTCTTGCAGTGAACTAACTATCTGCTCTTTCCAAACTGCAGTGAGGGGCGAACCCACATTACGGCACTGTACAATTGAATCACAACATTTTTTTTTTCAGTTTTTGCTTTTCCAGATATACATTAGAGAAGGCCTTTTTGTTGTTCTCAAAGGAACCCGAACTCAAATCTGAGACAATTCTCTCAAGAGTGATGCTATTTAGCTACCTAGGCAGAGACTTTTCACATTTTATGCTAGAGTACATAGAATTACCACAGTTCAAGAATGTCAACTTAAAAATGAATAACGCACCATTATCATTATTGAGAGAATATTTGAACATTTTAACCTATATTTGCGCCTAGGAAAGTAACTAAATTACAAATATCACTTAAAATGTCAAAATGTTCTCTCACTATTTTGCTTTTCTTAAAATGTCAAAATGTTCTCTCACTATTTTGCTTTAAGTTCTATTTTCTTCACTTTCCTTTATTTATTATATTACTACTATTATCATCATTTCGAGGTGGCACAATAAATATCTTTGATGGTGCAAAGCTTAGGAAGGACAAGAAATTTTATTTGTTGTAAGATCCAGTTCGGGATACAAGGCTCAGTTGCATGTTATATTTCATTAATCCGATCCAATTTATTGGTACTTTATAAACTGAGTGAAGATAACCGGATCTTCCATGTAATGCAGGCATTGGGTCTATCTTATCAAGTAGTATTGCTAGCTCAACCTCAGTGTCGCTCATGTCCACCATGGCTACTTGTATCCTCTCTGTTAAAACATTTGCGCTTTCTGAGCTTGAGAAGGCAACAGAAAAATTCAGTTCTAAGAGAATTTTGGGGGAAGGAGGTTTTGGGTGTGTTTACCATGGTATTATGGACGATGGAACTGAAATTGCAGTGAAGCTGCTAACAAGAAATAATCAGAATGGGGACCGTGAATTTATTGCAGAAGTAGAGATGCTAAGCAGATTACATCATCGTAATCTTGTGAAGTTGATTGGTATATGCATTGAAGGACGCACACGCTGCTTGGTGTATGAACTTGTTCACAATGGCAGTGTTGAGTCCCACCTGCATGGTACGTTATCCTCTTTACCCTTTCGACTTTTATTTTGCTAGAAATTGCTTTGCTAACATAGTTGGGCTAATCACTCATCCATTTAATGTTAATGTTTAGGTGTTGACAAGAATAGAGGACCTCTTGACTGGGAAGCACGAATGAAGATTGCCCTTGGAGCTGCAAGAGGACTGGCCTATCTTCATGAAGATTCTAATCCTCGTGTTATTCATAGAGATTTTAAGGCCAGTAACGTATTGCTAGAAGATGACTTCACCCCGAAGGTCTCAGATTTTGGACTGGCCAGAGAAGCAACTGAAGGCAGTCAGCATATTTCCACTCGGGTCATGGGAACTTTCGGGTACTTCAATTTTACACGAGTAAATAATTAGCATTTCCGCTTCTTCCCATTGAAACTGATCGTGATTGGATCATATAAATGATAGTAATCATTCCCAATTTTTTTTTTGTTTAACAAACACGATAACACGCCAATCTGCCATGTTAATGTTCTTGTAGACATCTGTAAGATTTTTCATTTTTCTTGAAACCCAAAGCTTTATCTAGGCCGAATCACTGCTGAACCCATTTTGTTATCATTACTGCTGCTTTTGTTACCACAGGCAATATCCGCAACTTGCAGCATATTGCATATTTTAGTGGAATGCTTATTGTATGATTTGCAGGTATGTTGCCCCAGAATATGCAATGACTGGGCATTTACTTGTGAAGAGTGATGTTTACAGCTATGGGGTTGTGCTGCTTGAGCTTCTATCTGGAAGAAAACCTGTGGACATGTCCCAACCTCAGGGACAAGAAAATCTTGTGACTTGGGCACGGCCGCTACTGACAACTAGAGAGGGTTTGGAGCAGTTGGTGGATCCTTCATTGGCAGGAAGCTATGATTTTGATGACATGGCTAAGGTGGCAGCCATTGCTTCCATGTGTGTTCACCCTGAGGTTACTCACCGACCATTTATGGGTGAAGTTGTGCAGGCCTTGAAGTTGATATATAATGACGCAGACGAAACTTGTGGGGATTGCTGTAGCCCAAAGGATTCTTCTGTTCCAGATTCTGACTTTAAAGGTGAGCTTGTGCCTTCGGATAGCAGTTGGTGGAATGCTGGTGCTCTCACCCCTCGCTTAACTTATGGGCAAGCCTCTTCTTTCATAACAATGGAGTACAGTTCTGGTCCACTTGAAGAGACAGAAAACAGAGCGTTCTCGGCTTCTAGTTTGGCTGGGGATGGTATGTCCTTACCAGTTGGGCATAGAAATCGGTCAGGTCCATTAAGAACAGTCCGAAGTAAGGTAAGCTTTTACAGATTAAGAGGGAGTATGAGTGAACATGGGGGACTCCTTCCAAGGCACATTTGGAATGATGAATATTGGGCATGATGAACATGAAGGTTTGTTTCTTGAGTGTTCCTTTTTCCTGTGAATTGTACAGTTCAAAAGGGCCAGGGCTTTTGAGTAAAGCGGTCAATTGGTGTGGTGTAGGTGTTTGAGAATTTCGGTTTTAATTAATATCTGGCTAAAGAGATGACCATGACCTTGGCTTCTAATTTTGACAACTCTTGATTCATTAGTGGTAGTATACAAAGTTGGAGGTGTAGGCTGCATTCTCCATTTCCATGTAGTATATATCTGCAAACAATTATTCATGGTTCAATGCTGTATCAATTAACAATTTCATCTTCAGCTGGAAAATCATTTCAATCTCTTTTTTTTTTAAATTCCAAAATGGAAATATATTTCATGTTATAATTTTTTTGTTTTCTTGTGCCTCTTGTTTAAAAATTTATGTACTCTATTTCTATAAATTGTATATGCATTTCTTGTAGAAGGTTTGGCCAAGCCGGCTGGGCCACATAAAAAACATTTGATTAAGAAATTTTATAAAAGAGAATAATGCCAAAGATAGAAATATTACAACAAAATAATACTAGGATAGAAAGTAATTGAGAGTAGTGATGAAAATAAAATTATAAAATCAAGACTAAATTAAAAGCATTGCCAGTGGAGTGTTGATTAAAAATTTAAAATTTATTCAACTGTATCTAACAACTTGAATCCATTGCAGTAAATTTTGTGAAACAACTACTCTTTACTCTCAAGAATTTAAACGTCAATGGATATTTGAATTCTATCATAGTTCTTGGGCAGTCATCTGATGAGTAAACAATTGTAGCAAAAATATAACTTTGGATAAGCTGAATTTGGTTCTCTGAACAAGCAACATACAAAATGATCAAGTTTTGAATAATGGTTCAGTATATCTAGGGTGAGAAAAGATTAGATGGAAGAAGTTTGCCGAAGCCTATCAATTAGATGAGAGTAGTGCTTATAAGAGCATCCAACATTTGTATTCTTTTTTTTTTTTTTAATAATTGAACATATTTTTTCTTTTTTCGTTCAACCACCAAACAAATTGGGAAATGTATAAAAGTAATCTTAAAACTTTTTAATTTTTAAAATTTGGCCCCCTAAAATTTTTTTCTATTATAATTGACCAAATACTGATTTTTTGGATCAAATAATCCTAGTCACTTTAAACAAATTTACAAACAAATGCCATTCTTGAAATCCACTCATACTCTCAACACTCTTAACAAATGACCAAGCCTCATCACTCTCGATAAATCACCAAATCTCATCAAATAAGTGTTATATGACTGGAGATATAATCATCAATTGAGAATTGGGAACCTTCTTGAGGTTAGAGTATGTTTTTGCACAATATGAATTTTTTTTTTTTGTAAAGATTAGTGTTTAGATTTGAAATTGATATGGTTTTGTTGTAAATGTTGTTATTTTTCATTTATACAATAATGTAATTTGTTAAAATACTTAGTTTGAGTAGAGAAATAAAAAAATTAAAAACACCAAAAATTCAAAGTAAATACGAAACTTAGATTTAGTGAGATAGTTTAATTTAGTGAGATAGGTAGTGGGATAGGTGTCTGTCACACATAATCAGCTCTATGTTTATGTGAGACAAACACCTATCACACTAAATTTCATATATTTTCTGAAAATCATAACTTAGGTTACATGTGTTCGTTTTGCTCATATAATATATCGTTTCAAAGCTTGCAATGAGACGAATCAAATCCAAATATATGTGACTGGTGCTTTTCGCACATAATCAACTCTATGTTTATGTTAGATAGACACTTGTTCTACTACCTATTTCATTAAATTAGCATGTCTCACTAAATTTAATATATTTTTTGAAAGTCATAACTTAGACTACATGTGTCCGTTTTGGGTGTATAATATACGTTTCAAAGCTTGCAACGAAACGAATCAAATCCAAAACCATGTACTCCTTTCTATCACATGGTTGAACAAAAAATTTACTTGAATTTAAGTGTGATTGACACCTATTGCACTATTGTGCATTATCACAATATGTGCAACATTTATATAAATGTGCCGCATATTCATTTTATCATATTTTGTGGTGTGTAATCTTATTTCTTTTTGTTTTTTAAAATGATTTTCATGCTTAATGGATTCAGTTTTGTTTCAATTATGTTACAACGGTTGGTGAGAAATGTTGGTAGATGGCTGTATGGAGTACGTGAATGCCAAGAATACAATTTTTTTTTTAGAAAGATTGTATGTTTGATCAGTTTCTGGCAAAAGTATATGAAGTTTTAATCTTAATGAATATGATATGACGATAAAGACAACTTTAAAGTCTGATAACAGAATCTATCGAGGTCTGATAACACAATCTATCATGTATATGCACTACCTATGAACATATTGAATAATGAAATGGTCAATGTTGTGTTATATATGGCCTTTGATGTGGTCAACTATAGATGCATCTCTATATTTGTTACCACATCTCCTCGAATTCCAACCTAAGATCTTGAGCCACTTGTAGAAATTGAAATTTCTTTTAAAGAAAACAACTTTGTCCCTGATATTGAAGAAGAGGTGTTACCACAGTCGATGTCGTTGTAGCAACGTTATTATCCACTCCATGAAAATAATGACACCATTGATGAGAATGACATTACGTTAGCAGATGTTAAACAAGAGGTGTCACCACTAACGATATTGTTAGAGTAACATTACTCTCTATTCCATAATAATGATTTCCACAGCAATAATGATCTTGTTGATGATATAAACAACACAGAAGCTGATGATACTTGTGTGGAATCGTACAATAGTATAAGGGGCACTCACTTCAATAGTCCAATTAATGATGAAAACATTGGTCATTCTGATATTTCTATCAATAATGAAGATGAGCATCAATATGATATTCTTATTAATAACAAAGATAGTTGATCTATTCCTTCAATGACCTATTCAAGGAGGAGGACAACAGTTGATCCCTTTGTGAGTCTTGATACAGTTTTGCCTTCAAATTTGGTTGCTCCAGACTTAAAAGTTGTAATTCTGATAATATTGGTGTAGGTAAGTTATTTGCTGAGAAAAATGAGTTTACATTGGAACTGCGCAAAGTTGCATTGAGGGATAAGTTTGATTTTAAGATTGCACGGTCCACAACGACGCGTAGAGATGGCAATAAATCGAATCTGATCCAAGATGTACCTAATCCAAATCCAATTAGATTAGATTTGGATCAGTTCAAAACAGATTTAGATATCGATATACGGATCTAAAATGGATTTGACGTAGATGTAGATCTATCTCAATATTTAGATTTATATCCATATCCACCTATCTTTTAATTTTATTTTATTTTAAAATTTTTTTAACAATTGTGTAATTATAAATGATAATAAATTTCATTCATAGAATATAGTGGTATTCACCATGTATTTAAAAACTATTAAAACTTAAATATTAGTTTTTGTTATGGTATAAATTTAATTTCTTATAATATGGGTGTCAGTATGAAAGTATACACAACAAGTAATATAATTATAAGTATTCAAGTATCGTCTTCACAAGGATTGATGGTATCATAATTGGTGCAATAATTAATTTGGTGTAAATTTAATTAAATTTAACTCTTTTGTTAACTAATTATGCTAAGTAATCTAAATAACAAGAAATGAAATGCAATAAAAATAAATTGACACGTCTCACACAAGAATATGACCACTAAGAATAACATAGTTGAGTGAATCAACTCATTTAATAGCATTGACTATTTTTCTGTCACTGTATCGTTGCTACAGCAATTATTACAGTATTGGGCAGAACTCTTAATGTATCCTCAGCATCACCTATCAGAATTTTTATATCTATATGTAACCTAACAATTATCAGTTGTTATACCAACATAAGATATAACATTATATGCTCAATGTTCCTGATACCCTACAAGGTAAATCCCTATGTTTAATTTATCACTAGTTTTAAATTAAACACGATCTTATTCAAATTGAGTAACCTAACTTAAGAAACCTAATCTAAAACCAAGAATTGTTCTGATATGCTCCACTAAAATAGACCCTTTTGAGGCTCTCTCTTAGCTAGTATCACTAAATGGGTGATCATCTAAAATAGTGAATTAAAATAGGTATTATCAAAACAAAATGATATAACAATATTGCAGCAACACATAAAATCAATTAATTTACCATCAAGCTTATTTATCACTCAACCACAATTAAATTTAGTTCATAATTTGTGACAAAATGGAAACAAAAACAGTTTTAGCCATCATATCCATAATCACAAATCAAAGAAAACAAGTAGAATAAAGATAAAGGCGAGTGACCTTTCTAAGTTCTCGATTTGTTCTTACTCTCGCCTGCAATCTTTTGTGCAACCTTGAATTTTTATTTTTTATTTTTTCTTTTCTGTTTTCTTTTTCTTTTCTTGGTTATTTCTCGCAGTTGACAGCCCTCTCCTATCCCTTGCATGCGTGCTTCTTTTATAATTGAAAACTAGGGCAACTGGACGTCTATGGTGTGTATTTTCTAAATTTAAAAATTGCAGATCACATATTTTTTCTTAGATTTGCACGAAATTTTCTCTTTTATTGCTCTAGGATTGCTACAGCAACGGGTGCTACAGCAAAGGCTACAGCATCTACACAAGTCTAAACTTGTTTCCACTTTTTTGTAACTAAATTTTTCCTTCTTTAATATTATACTTCCAGTTGCCTACAATTAAGGACATAATCTAACTAGACAATTTATTCTAAAACAATATAATTTATTGAAAACAAACTAAAATAGATGATTATACAAAATTTAATTAAAATGTCATAAAAATATGTCAAATGATTTCTAAGTAATCTTGATTTAAATGCAAAAGTGCTATTCATAACTCTTATTTCATAAAGTTATCAGTTTTAAAAATTTAAATGATAATAGAACAAAAATAATTAAGGTTAGCTAGCCTTAAAGCATGCATGTGTAATATTCAAATTGCAAGCTAAATAATGATACCTAGCAATTTATTTTATCATATTGACCAAATAATTTTTAAGGAATATAGTTATTTCTTCCATAAACTAACACAAATTGTACAAAATATTGATGGTGCAAAATTGTCTCAAAATTAAAATTTTAAGGATATTTAATTATTTTTCTTATATGCTTGGTTTAATGTAAAAGTATAAACTACAATATTTATTAGATTTTTTAGACAAATTATATAATTTAGTTTTATCAATACATTTTAATCTTTAATTTTGATTTTAAAAAATTGTTGCTCTTTTATTATTAAGTTTTAGAATTCATAATAGATCTAGAACAGATTTGGATTTTAATTTTTTTTTGGATTTGGAGCAGCTATAAATATTTATTTCTTTTTTGGATTCAGATAAAGAGTGAAAAACATAAATCCATGATGAATCTGGAGCAGAGATGAATCTCAATTTTTCTTATGGATCTGGATCTGGAGCAGAGTAAATCCAACCAACATGTAAATGACATATTCGAGCAATGAGAGGTTCGAATGAGAAGAATGTTCCTTGAGTAATAAGAAGAATTGATAATATACACACTTGTTCTAATGAGATTTTCGTAAAGTAAAGAGTCGGGTTGTTAGTTATATCATTGTGGATAAATTTATTCAAGATAAACAGATATACACTATGAATGACATCAAAACAAACATGTAGTAGGAATACGGTGTCCATTTAACATATTAGCAAGCATATCATGCCAAATAATTTGGCCTTGAAATATTACAAGAGATCCCTGTAGAGTCATACAACTTACTTCCAAAATACTCTCACGTTTTAACTAAAGTAAATAAAGGTACAGTTACTCATATTGAGCGGGATGGAAATAATAATTTTTTATACTACTTTGTAGCTCTTGGATCTTCTATCAAGAGTTTCATGCTGTGCATCAGGCCAATGATTTCGGTAGATGATACTAATCTAAAAAGGCTATATCGTGGAAGCATGTTTGTGGCAAAATATCTGGATAGAAATAATCAACTGTATCCGTTAGCTATTGGGTTCATGGATTCAGAAAATAATAATGCTTAAGAATGGTTTATGATAAAGTTACATAGAGTGATTGATGATAGGCCAAAGTTAGTAATTATATTTGATTGATACACTGTCATTAAGAGAGCCATTATGAAAGTATTTCACAGTACTGCCCATGACGTTTTTTTTTACCATGTCAAAGATAATATAAAGTCAAAATTCAAGGTGTTCAAAGTTGTTTGAGATAAATTTGAGTTTGCATTTATAAATGTAACAAAAGCATATGGACATGAAGAATTTAAAAAACAACTTGAGGGGTTGTGGTTGCTCCACTTAGGTGCAGCTGATTACTTAAAGAATAATATAGATACGTGTAATTGGGCAAGGTCAGAGTTTGAAGGTAGGAGGTACAATATACTTACCACTAACATCGTGCAGAGTATGAATTATTTCATGTGGGAACTAAGAAAATTTCATATTACTCATCTTGTTGATCACTTTAGAAAAATATTACAGCAATGGTTTTATGATAGAAAAATTATAGCTGAATCGATAAGTACTTGTTTAATAACATAGGCAAACGAGATAGTCGTTGAAATGAGAATTTTGGCCGAAAGAATGATAGTTCGTCCTGTGTTTTAGCATTGATTCTATGTTTTGGGTGGTGGTATTAAGGAAAGGACAGTTGACATACGTAATATGGCTTGTTCTTATAAAGTAATCAAACTCAACTTGTCTATGTGCATGCAATTGTTGCTTATTTAACTGTATGAGTCAATTACATAAGTCTTTATTCTAATTTTTACTCTAAGGAATATTGGTCATGGCTGTTGAGTACTAGAAAGTGTGTATTTATAATGGAGAAAATCATCATTTTACACTCCAAGTCTCACTAACATCCCTGTCTTTATGTCTTTAAGTCCCTTGTAATTTAATTATGTATGTTTTATTTTAATTAAGTATTTTATGTATTTTAGGGGATATCATGGTCATTTCACAATAAACGAGAGATCAGATGAAAAAATGGACAACACTTTTGAACTCAGGACAGTCGAAAACCTTAGGAGGAGCATAAAAAGAAAAATGATACTGTTCACATATACGGTATTGTTCACATATACGGTACAATTGATATATACGTTACTATATACGACTCTGTTTACAGTACTGTTCACCTACACTGTATGTTGACGTGACACTATACGATGATGTGGCTGCATTTGATTGGACGAATGATGTCGCATTGACGGTTTATATGGCATTGACCGTTTATGTGGCATTGACTGATGATGTTGCGTTGACTGATGACGTGTCACGATCTTATTGGACAAAAAATGTTGACCGGTGACGTGGCAGAATGTTAATGGACCGAAAAAAATGTGTGTACGGTACATGCATATACACAGAATAACAGCCCTGATGATGTGTTCTATCCAATAGGAACTTACCACGTTGCGCAATCTTGAGCGTCCAAATTGTTTTAATCCGATGGCCGTGATTTACTCAGTGTATCTATAAAAAGGGGGCTCTCCCCCCCCTAAGTTGACACCCATGAATCTATTTTTTAGCTCCATTTTTTATAATTCCATCTCCATCTTGTAATTTCTACGTATTTTAATAAAATTCCCATTTTACCCCTAGTTCAATTATGAGTGGCTAATTTCCTTTCAAGCTTGGGTTAAAGGTGAAGTCTCAACATGCTCCATGGGCTTAATTTGATAAATTTACTTTTCCTTCCCCTTTAATTTATGTGGTTATTTTGACTTTTCGTAGACAGATAATAATAATCTTGTCTGGATATCGGCTGGAATAATCGCCTCCCTAGGCAAGGTTATTATTATTTGGCACGGGAAGCCCTTAGCACCATATCTATTAGAGTGTGGTTCATGAGGAGTGGAAAATCCCCCTTCATGATTTAATTGGTACTAATAATGAATATTGAGCCGATGGTGCATGTTGAGTACAAATCCGGAGATCCAAGTATTTCATTTTAATAGTTTATTCCAACAGCTTTAATTTAAATTAAAACATTGCCTACATCATTTTCATTATAAATCCAATCACCCACTAAGAAAATTAATTCTACAAGCAATTAAAATCCACATCCTCGTGGGATCAACATTCGTCACCATTGATCTATTCTACAATAGATTCGTGCACTTGCGAGTTCAATAAAATTTACATAATAATGGCATATACACAACCAATAGAGTTGGTTGGTGACGACATAACAAACTGCGAAGTTCCAGCAGAAATCTAAGAAATGAAGATTAACTCACTCGTCAAAGCACCACCACTTGGTCGTAGTCCAGAGCTTAAAATTCCTTCTATCAGTTAGGATGTAAGCTGAAGGACTTTTACATATTTCACACTCTCACGGGCTTTTTCTATTTCTTTCTCAATTTCTTTCAATCCTTGTTGAACAATTAAATTAATAATATGAGCACAATATCGACTATGAAAGAAATCCCCATCACACACCAAAGCATTCCTTAATCTCAATTGACTTTTTAACATTACAACACAGACATCATTACTTAAAGCATTGTCTATAGTTAATGAAAAACTCATTTTCTCAATATCCCATTCACACAACAATGACAATATTTTTTTAGCCAAAGCAACCCCAGTGTGTGGAGTTGGCATTTCACAAAAATTCAACACTTTTTTCTATAAATTCTATCCCTTATTAATAAAATGTGCAGTGGGACACAAATAACCATCTATAGTTATAGAAGTCTATAAATCAGTAGTAAGACAATTCTACCAGGAGCTTCTTATAACATGCTTCTAGTTTTTGCCTTTTCCCTATTATGCATTTTTAACACATTTGCTTTTGCAGTGTATTTACAAATGTTGGGCACTTCATCACACAAATAATTCCAAATTCTTCTAATTCCCACATATTTAACAAATTGAAACGACAAATCATGCATAATAATGGCAAAAGACAATAATTCATGAAACACATGAGCTTTAAACTTGGGAACACGAGTTGACAGTCCATCACTACGATCTAACATCATTTGTTTAAGATCACGCTTTTTAAATTTTACACAAGTATCATAATGTCCTTTCAAATTACCTGGACCAGAATTGCGCACAACCACGTACTCAGCATCGCTTTTTTGACACACCGCTCTTGACTTATTGCCCGGATACTTATCTCCCAGAACCTTACGGAATAATGATCAAACTTATGAAGTTAGTTTCCTTTACCGTGGTGCCTTTTGTTTTGCTGGCCTCAAACTTTTTTCAATCTCTTTTTCCATTTCGATTATGTCATTTACGTCATCATCTCCAACACTAAAATCATTAATTGTGTAGGCTGAACCACTTTGGCTTGTGTCCATTCTCCTAAACACAAAATAATTCAAAATTATTTAGCAAGATAAATTAACAATTTAACTTAAATAATAATATATACATATATATTAATTGAAGGATAAAAGATTAAAATTAATTAATTAATTAATTTTTTAAATTTTTAAATTTTTTACAATGATATAATTAAAGAATATTAGCAAGAAATGAAAAAGCTAGCAAATATATTAATTGAAGAATAAAAGATCATATATAAATAAATATGTATATATATTAAATTAATTAATTTTATATTTTTAACAGTGATATAATTGAAGAATATGATTATGATACAAGCAAGAAATGAAAAAGTTAGCACTAATGGTTACAATTGAATTACTACCCGGCCTGTGTTTGTATTTTTTAAAGATTATACAACTCTATGTAAGTTATTAATCATTTATTTTATTTTTCTCAACCACTAATCAGTGTCAAAGCCAAATCAAGATGGATAAAAAGAAACCCAAGCCAAATTGTAGCGCTTGCTGGAAGACAACATATATTTTATTTATTATTTTTATTTTTCTCAACCACTAATCAGTGAATCCTCAAAAGTCAAACCGAAATCTAAATGGATAAAAGACAAACCCAAGCCAAAACGTAGCACTTGCTGGATGCAAAAATTAAAAAAAGAAAAAGTAAAGGATTTAGAGCTTACGGTGTGATTTATGCGAGAGGATGACTGCTACCAATTTAGAAATTGTGAAGAAATTATGGCTGATTGCTGCAAGTTATGACTCACTAACGAATTCCAGGTCTAGAATAAACAATTATCATGTGAGTTGAGCTGGCTGTTGGTGATTTACTCGCAACTGAGTTACTAAGAGATGAAGATGAAGGGAAAAAGATGGAAAAATGTAGCAATGGTGGCTGGGTTGCTGAAAGAAGAGAGAAAAGTGCTTGTGAAGTGTAAAATTACAAATGGCAACCCTAATTGTTATTTGGCTTTATGTGTTATGCTTAAAATTACAATATTAACCTTCATATTTTAAAAAGTTTTTAAATAAATTTAAGGACAAAAACGTAATTTAATTAAACAAATTTTAAATGAATTGACCCATAATCGATTCGTTTATGACCCGTTTATTAAATGAATCCTAAACGAACAAACGAATCAAAATCTTCAAACCCACATTCGATTTGTTTAATTAGCGAATCGAATCGAATTCACCCATTTATTAAACGAGTCAATTTTTTCAAATCCAAACCCATTTAATTCGCATCGAATTGAATCGAATAAACGAATTTTGACCCTTATTGGCACCCCTACAAGATATTTAGCATTATGAGATTTAGGTTCTTCATACCCTACAATGTGAGTTCCTATGTCTAGTTCATCATTAGTTTTAGATTAAGCATGACCATATTCAAATTGAGTTAACCCAACTTGGGAAACCTAATTTAAAACCAAGTATTGTTCTGATATGATTAATTAAAACAGACCCTTCTGTGGCTTTCTCTTATATAGTATCACTAAATGAGTGGTCAGCCGAAATAGTTAATTAAATTAAGTATTATCAAAGCAAAATGCTATAGCAATCATGTAACAACACATAAATTCAGTCAATAACTATCAAGCTTGTTTATCACTCAATCATAAATAAAATCAGTTCATAATTTGTATCAAAACAGAAACAAAAATTGATTCAGCCATCATATACATCATCATGAATCAATGAAACAAAAAAGATAAAGATAGGAGTGAATGTCCTTTTCTTAGTTCTTGATTTCTTTTTCTTCATGCATGAAATTTCTCTTTTCCAGCCCTGGAATTTCTGTTTCTTTGCCGTTTTCTTTTTCTTTTCTAAGTTTTTCTTGTGAATGACAGCTCTCCTTATTTTCTTTTTGTGTGCTTCCTTTTATAATTGAAAACTATGGCAATTGAACGTCTAGGGCATGCATATTCCATATTTGGAAACTGCAAATCGCATAATTTATCTGAGATTCGAGCGAGATTTTTTTCCTTCTCTTGATTGCTCCAAGATTGCTACAACAATGGTTGTTACAACATCTGCACTATTTCATACTCGTTTCCACTTTTCTGCAGTCCATTCCTTTTCTCATTTTTGCAAGTTCATTGTCCAACATTCCTTTCTTGAGATTGCACTTCTAGTTGCCTATTATTAAACACACAATTCATTATAAAACAATTTAATTTATAAAAAATAGACTAAAGATAAATAAATATGCCAAATTTAACTAAAATGTAATTAAAACATGCCATTTACTCTCTAAATTACCTTGATTTAAGTTCAAAAGTGCTATAAATAACTCTCATTTCATACAGTTATCAGTTTTACAATTATATATATTGAAGTATTTTATTTTGTGTATAATTGCATATTAACTAGTAAAATAAAAAATTGTATCTATCATAATAAAAAAATATCCATACATCAGCATTTGAATAACTCCAATGGCTTATAATCTAATATTGCCATTAAATATATCCACAGCAATATTTTTCCTAAAGTACTGCCTTTAGATACTATCAAAATCAAGTCTGAGCCCAAACATTAAATACATTGTAAACATCAGCATAAACATGTTATTATAGCAACTTCAAGGCTTTTGTTGTGGCACATCCTTAGCTATTCTAACTTTATAAGAGTTAGCACTCTACAGCTCATGTCAAATGTTGTAAAATCCAACATCTTGTAGCCATCAAGTGAAGATGACTTTAAGTGGCTTGAATTGACGTAAATACGTTTTATCGTATCAAAATTTCATTAACGATTTATAAATCCACACCCTCTTCACGTGAAGGTCTACTCGGGCTAGTATCTAATGATCGCCATCTAGATTTACAGAAATGAATATATGCATATAAAAATTATTATGAATTTTTCATCTTTGTTATGTCTAAAATCTTTTAAAAAATAAAATTCATTGGATAGTGTAGTATTACGCACCACAGCGACGTCCGTGAATTGTTTCGATGTGATATATTCTTGCCTATCAATATGGCTATTCAAGTTGTTGCTATATTATAATAAATGGACATCACAGTCATCGTTGTTCCATAACTATTTCAAGAACACCTAGCACATATATTACATGAAGAGTAAGAAATTAACAAGACTTTGAGATATTATGAGATAAGAAATAAAATTAATGATGATTAAGTTTCGTAAACTCATTATCCAAAAAAATGTATCTGTATGTGTGACACGTTGAGATAAGGCATTCAGATACTGTTGTTACTTTTCATTGATCAAGCAAAAATAAGCATGAATATGCTGTAAAACAGTGCGATCTTTATCATATCAGTGTCATCCATAGCTTTGAAGTCTAAGTCTATAAATCTTGACTCGAATTGACAGAGATTTATCTTGCGAAATAAACTACCAAACTACTTGTTATGTAACCTATGCACCATTTTTGCTTTTTCAGAACGACATCTTTATCATAGCAAAATCCCATAACTAGGCACCACTCTTCAACTGATCGATGTATCAAATCCTTATTAATTTGAAATCATAAATGATCTTTTTCGTTACTTTCTCTAAAGGCCACTTGCCTAGGCAATACATTATGCACAATTACGCCACTAAATAAAAGTTTTGGCACTCTATGAAATGCTCAAATATGTCATCTTTGAACAGTTTCATCAACAATTTTAGTAATTTTTCTCAGATGGCTTTTACAATTGTATCTAATTTACACATACTTGTGATGCGCCCAAGGAAATGATCACCATAAGATACCTTCATCATGCTCGGATCATTCGTTGATCTGGGTGGATTATGCTTTGCTATTTTTAATTTCACCATTTATCTAATATAAATTACACAATTAAATTGTTATATTACACAATTACATGTCAATAAATCAACAACATTAATAATAAGAAAAAAAAAGACTATTTCGCATCATGAGATATTATCTCTTAATGCGACAAGCGCACTCTGTCGCCCAAGTATTGAGTGCACCCTGTGTACGATGTTGAGTACTAGAAAGTGTGTATTTATAATAGAGAAAATAATCATTTTACACTCCAAGTCTCACTAACATCCCTATTTTTATGTCTTTAAATTCCTTGTAATTTAATTATGTATATTTTATTTTAATTAAGTATTTTATGTATTTTAGGGGATATCATGGTCATTTCACAATGAACGAGAGATCAGATGAAAAAATGGACAACACTTTTGAACTCAGGACAGTCGAAAACCTTAGAAGGAGCATAAAAAGATAAATGGTACTGTTCACACATACGGCACTATTCACATATACTGTACGCTGACGTGGCACTATACGATGACGTGGTGGCATTTAATTGGATGAATGATGCGGAATTGACCGCTTATGTTGCATTGACTGATGATGTGGCATTGACTGATGACGTGTCACGATCCTATTGGACCAAAATGTTGACCAGCGACGTGGCAAAATGTTAGTGGACCGAAAAAACGTGCGTATGGTACATGCATATACACGGAATGACAGCCCTGATGATGTGTTCCATCCAATAGGAACTTGCCACATGGCGCAATCCTGAGCGTTCAAATTGTTTTAATTCGATGGCCGTGATTTACTCAGTGTATTTACAAAAAGGGGGCTCCCCCCTAATTTGACACCCCTGAATCTATTTTTGAGTTCAATTTTCTGTAATACCATCTCCATCTTATATTTTCTATGTATTTTAATAAAATTCTCATTTTACCCCTAGTTCAATTATGAGTGGCTAATTTCCTTTCAAGCTTGGGTTGAAGGTGAAGTCTCAACATGCTCCATGGGCTTAATTTGATAAATTTATTTTTCCTTCCCCTTTAATTTATGTGGATGTTTTGACTTTTCGTAGATAGATAGTAATAATCTCTTCTGGATATCGGCTGGAATAACCGCCTCTTTAGGCAAGGTTATTACTATTTAGCACGAGAAGCCCTTAGCACCATATCTATTAGATTGTGGTTCATGAGGAGTGAAAAATCCCCCTTCATGATTTAATTGGTACTAATAATGAATGTTAAGCCGATGGTGCATGTTGAGTACAAATCCGGAGAACCAAGCACTTTATTTTAATAGTTTATTCCCACAGCTTTAATTTAAATTAATACATTGTCTACATCATTGTCATTATAAATCCAATCACCCACTTAAAAAATTAATTCTACAAGCAATTAAAATCCACATCCTCGTGGGATCGACACTCGTCACCGTTGATCTATTCTACAATAGATTCGTGCGCTTGCGAGTTCAATAAAATTTGCACAATAAGTTTTTGGCGCCGTTGCCGGAGAGGTAAGTTATTTTAATTCGTAGAATTTTTTTTTATCTCTTTATTTTATTTTATTTTTTTAGTTGTTTCCTTGTAATATTTTTTTTATTATTATTAAAAAAAAGTGAATTTATGTTTTGAGGTAAGTATTTTTATTTCTTCTTTAAATTCTTGTAATTTAATTTTCATGTTATTTTTTTTAGTTCTACCGCCTATTAATTTATATTAATTTGTTTCACGCATTTATTATTTTTTTATATGGCACTTGAGTTGTTTTCATAACAACATTGTAACAGCGTGATAAGGTTAGTATCGTAATTTCTCCATTTTCTTTATTTTTATTAATTTTGTTATCATTTTTTTTCTTTGCATGCATGGTCGTAGGTCACAATTACCTAATATTGAGCCTATAGACTTTGAATTAGAAAAAAAATACTTCGCACACACAAACATGTTGAAATTAAAAATAAAATTGAAATGGATTTGCAACTAGCACCACAAGAGAGGCCATTTAAGGACTTCTTCAGTCCCTTAACTAACTTGAGCACATCATGCATACGATACCCAAATATAGCCGCTAGAAGTTTTGAATTAAAAACTAGTGTGCTAAATTGTCTCCCAACATTCTATGGCCTAGAAAATAAAGATCCATATAATCATCTGAATGATTTTCATGCTATTTGTCAAACTTTTAAATATGAGAATTTTTCAGATGATGATGTTAAGCTTAGATTATTTCCATTTTCTTTAAAGGATAGATCTCGTTCATGGTTCAATGTATTGCCTGCTAATAGCATTACATCATGGGAGCAAATGGTAACAAAGTTTTTAAATAAATATTTCCCAGTACATAAAACCAATGCTATTCACAGGGAAATTTCAGAGTTTATCCAAAAAGAAGACGAACAGTTTTTTGAAGCATAGGAGCGATTCAATGGTCTACTCCTAAAGTGTCCACATCATGGGTACAAAAAATGACACCAATGCCAATACTTTTTGGAGGGATTATTGCCGAATGTGCAAGAATGGCTAATGGCAACAAGTGGAGGAGAGCTAATGACAAAAAGTGCATCAGAAATTTGGGTTTTCTTCCAGCGACAAGTGGATAATTCCCAACAACGGAGCCGTTCACTCAGGAATACTAGAAGAGTTAAGGGAGTGAATGAGGTTCACATTGGTGAGTCAAGTTTAGAAATTAAAGAAGTCAAAGAGATAGTCGAAGGTCTTTCCCGACAAATAGCATCGTTAACAGCTACTAAATTAACGGAACCACATGACCAGGACTCATACTCAGATCAAGCCAATGCCATAGATGTAATAAGAAAGCCGTCAAACTACAACCCTTACTCCAACACGTACAATCCCGGATGGAGAGGCCACCCCAATTTTTCATGGTCTCAAGGATTCCAACATAATAGACCAGCAGCTCCAGCTCCAGCTCCACCAATGCAACCAATTCCTCAAAATCCTTAAGCATCTCAGCCACCATTTAGACCATACAATCAGAACCTAAACTATTCTCAACCTAGACTATGAGAGGATGCATTTCAGAATTTCAAGAATCTTATTCACTCGAAAATCAAGCAACAAAACCGCACCATTGATGAACTGCGAAATGAGATGAGAGCGAGTTTCAACTCACAAAGCCAAGCAGTTTCAAACCTTGAAAAAATGGTGGGACAACTTGCTTCTTCAATTCAAACCTTGGCAATGACTATTGAGAAAGGAAAATTCCCAAGTCAACCAATGTCTAATCCTAAAGGAGTGCATGAAGTAAGCACTAGTTCACCTCAGCAGCATGGGGAGATCAAAGCCGTCATGACGTTGCGAAAAGGAAAAGAAGTCGACAACAAAGTGGAGATGCCGGTGACAAAAATAACTCAAATTATACCGGTAAATGCAGAAGACTCATCATCAAAGGAGAAAGAAAAAACCAACCCACGAGAATACGTTCCCAAAGCTTCATTTCTCGAGAGGTTAGCTAAAACAAAGAAGGAAAAATCCACAAGTGAGATTTTTGAAATCTTTAAACAGGTAAGTGTTAACATCCCTTTGTTTGACGCTATAAAACAAGTGTCATCTTATGCCAAGTTTCTTAAAGACCTTTGTATTAAAAAGAGAAACATTCATGTTCAAAAGAAGGCATTTTTAACAGAAAACATGAGCTCTATACTCCAACACAAAATTCCTTTAAAATACAAAGACTCATGCTCCCCCACTATCTCATGTAGTATAGAGAACCATACAATTGAGAATGCTTTGTTGGACTTAAGAGCTAGTGTAAATTTGTTGCCTTACTCAGTATTTTTGAAACTTGGACTGAGAGAATTACACCCAACTCCAGTGTTGTTACAGCTTGCAAATCGGTTCATGAAAAAACCTCGTGGTATTGTGGAGGATGTGCTTATACAGGTAGATAAGTTTTATTTTCATGTTGATTTCATTGTAATTGACACTCAACCAGTTCAAGATTCAAGGAAGCACATCCTCATTATCTTCGGACGACCTTTCTTGGCAACTGCCGATGCTCACATTCAATGCAGGACTGGAAATATGCAGTTGTTTTTTGGCAATATGATGATGGAGCTAAATATCTTCAACATTGACAAACAACCTCACAATACATATGATGAAATTGTTGATGTGGATTTAATAGAAGAATTAATTGATAATGCTTTTCTTTCAAACCTCACTACTTATGATATGAAAAAATTTAGGTGGTCAAATTCAAAAAATGAAAAAGTTTTAAGGTTATTTTTATAAATTTCCCTAAATCTAAGCGTAGGCACAGGTGCTAGCTCTATTACCATGTCACGGGACAAGAAGTTACAATCCCATGCGACACTCCCACATCTTATACTTCAAGAGTAAGCTTAGTAGAAGTGGCATAATATCAAGTGATGTCGCCCTACCTTAAGCTCATCAAGAAAATAACTATTGTTCCTGACCAGCTTGTGTAGGGGTAGCTCAGTCCTCTCTTTAATGTTGTTAAAGTCCTCGATCAGTAACAAGCTTCCCAAACTTAATTAGGTCGATCTGTCGAGTTTTAAAGAGTCTAACTCTATCATACTTTCTATATGCACCTTCTTCTGAAGCATTTCTCACATAATTAATACAACTAAGTACATATTAGCGGATAATACGTATAATTGGGCATCATGATTATGGTCCATGATGATCTCCCACCGCCATGACCATGCACGTACTCATACAAGAAGATTACGCCTCATAAGTGTGCACCACCATCGTAAAAAAATAAAGATTACCTTCTATGATCTCACTCATGAACTTCCTTCCTACTCGTCCTTATCTTTAAAGAGGACCAGCATGCAGACATTGTTCTGCTCGATGCCAACGCTTAGGGGTGTGACTTTACTACGTAAAAGGGTAGGAACCTACGTGCTATGGCACCAGAGTGCTTAGTGAGCTCGCTAAGAAAGTGTTTCAAGAGACAACAAGTGCAGTTCTAATACTATTATGAGATGAGAGCTTATGAACCTGTGTGGTATACTTGCATTCTATACTATGAGAGTAAGTAAGCCTAGTGGAAGTTGCACAATATCGACTGAATTCACCCTACCTTGGGCTCATTATGAGAACAATTGCAATTTCTATCCAATTTATGTATGGTTGGCTCAATGCCCTCTGCAATATTAAATCATTGAGTAGTGACAAACTCCAAAACTCAATCGTGTTAGCCTACCTGAACTGTAAAAGGTCTAACTCTATACTCCTTACATGCACCACTCTTAAAGCACTTTTTATACAATCAGTTATGGTTGGTAAAAAAGCTTAGACCTGCCTGAGCCCACATAGTAAATTAATAAATATAGGCCAACAAATAGAAAATCTGCATAGATTGAGCCTGGTTAAGGGCTTGGTGAAAAATTCATATAAAAAATAAATCAGATAAAAAAAGAACTGAAAGCAGCGAATGGATTCCTAATTCCTTAAATTAAACGAAAACAACTGACAAACACATTCACTAATCATCGCCTCACTCTTACCTAATGCTAATGATTGTAGCCATCTATCGATTCACTGTACAATCATTCACCGTCCAATCATTCAAAAGCAGCATGCAACCACGCAAACCCAGCAAGTGATACAGCAGTGAACCTAGCACAAGTAGCTCGTTCTCAGCCGTCACTGTTGGCACGACTCAAAAGAGTTATTACTTCTAAGTATAAGAGTGTCTAGTTATAATATAACATGATAAGTCCGGTGTCGAATCATAAGGAATTTAAAATCTAGTAGTCAATTTGTTAAATAAAGAAAGTTAAATGCAGAAAAAGAAATTAATAATAATCAATCAGAAATATGCTAAGGTTATGAGATCCACTCTCAGATTTGAAATTACGATTACAACATCTCTTTCATTTTGGATTTTGCATTTATTTTGTCAGTTAATTATTATGTTATTTAATTATTAACTAACCATAAGTGTGATAAATATGGAACAAGTACCTAATATACCACAACTATATTGAAGCGTCAACATTATATCAAAGTATCATATAAATATAAAAAAATTTAGATTTATAAATTAACATGACATTAAAGAAATTGGTAAGGAAAAATACAATATATAAAGTAAACTTTAAGACTCACTTGAGAGAGTAATTAATCAATAATTTGAATTATTGAACTTCACATTTTACCTCAGCTCAAAAAATTTAACCATTCATATTAAAAAGTAAACCACTCGTTTTATTTAACAAATTTCTAAAAATATTACAAGAAAATGACTATACAGGATAAATTTCTCTCAATCCTCAATCTCAGCTTCCTCTCCTCCTTTCTGCGTCTCTCCTCCCTCTTGCTTCTTTAGCTCCTCTCCCCTGTTTCTTCTGCATCTCCTTGCCTATAATAGGCAAGGGATGCATTCTCTTTTTATTATTATTATTATTTATTTTATTTTTTATAATAAATATACACCTTGAAGTGTGTGATAGTCAAATGGCAAAATAGCCACCTAACTATCACAAAGAACATTGCTTTTTATTATTATTATTATTATTATTATTATTATTATTATTATTATTATTATTATTATTATTATTATTAATTACATCTCCTCAATAATGCATTCTAATAACTCCAGCAATTCTTCTTTATTTTTAAAATAATTACAATATAAAAATTAATATACTGTAAATTAATTTTAACATAAAAATTTATTAAAGGAGTATAAGATAATTTTAGAATAATGAGCACATTAATCAATACTGTAAGTAAAAAACTATTAACTTTGGACTTATTAAATATACAACTTTTAGTATTAATCAACTGTCGCCTCAGCTCATCACCAACCATTGTTGTTACATTGGTGAGTTATGTTGATTGATGACTTTTTTTATTTTATTGTTCCTTAATTTTTTTCTTCAATTCCTTTTTTTTGTGTGAGTTGGGATTACTAGAATAAGGTTTATTTTTTGCAGTAGTATGCTCACTATTAATTTTTGCATTAGTTGTTGGATGTTAATTTTTATTGTTACTATATTTGGGGAAAGTTGCAAAAATGATGGTTTAATTTTGCATGGATTTATTTACAAATAAATTAATTTTTTATTTTTGATTTATTCTACTGATAGTATAGATCTCAGAAAATTTGTATTTTTTCTCTAAACTAATAATTTTGTTGGTGTTCTAATGAATCAAGATTACTTTATTTTTTTATTTAATTTCTTTTAAATAAAATTAATTATTAATTATTTTTACTTTACTGTTTATGTTAACATTTTTTTTAGGTGGAGTTCTTGAAAAGGAATTTTTTACTAGCGGGGAATTAAAGGACAAGGAAGAAGATAATCCGTAAATATCAAAATTAGTTTGTTATTTATATTAGTATTTGTGATTTATTATAGTATGCTACTAAATATTTTGTGTGTTACATTATTATTCTACTATGTATTAAATAAATTATTATTCTATTATTTATTGTATAATTATTTTTAACTTATATTTTTTTATTTTATTAAAAATTTATTTTAAAATTACTAAAAGTTCAGATTCGGTCTAAGTCCAACCTAGGCCCACCCAAACCAAGCCCGACAAATTTGGAGCGAATTTTAAAAGGACTAAATTTTTTAACAATAATATATAAGTTTGGATTTGGATCTAAAATTTTTCAAACCCACTCCAAGTCCGCATTTTGCCAAGATTACGATCAACCCAACCAAATCAATAATAGAATACAGTGCAAACAGCTGGGCATCGCGGTCAGTGGACAGCCAGCACACCTCCTTATCCGGAACAAACTAATCCTACACCTCGGCCGTCAGTCTCCCCGTTCCCAAACACAGCTTTCTCCAAATGCACAACATGCTTTTGAGCACCGCATCCACATGCATGTCAATCAACTGGATTTCCCACTATATTGCACGACACGCGCCAACTGAACAGGTGGCATTATTGTTGTTGTTAAAAAAAACAAAAAAGAATAAAAAAATGCTCTCCCTGACGCCATGTCGTAATGCCATAAAGCTCCTCTCTTTTCATCATTTGCCTCCTCCTTCAGCCTCTTCCTCTTCGTTATCAGCTCCAAGTTCCAGGTGAACTCGCTATCCCTGTCACTCTCACCTCGACTTGCACTGCATTTCTTTTTTCCCTTTTTTTCCAAAAATAATTGTAATTTTAATATTATTTAAGATAGATAAGAATAAGATGTTGTTTGTTGCAGCAGGTTCAAAATGTCATCTGATTCTTTACCTCCTCTCCCCGAAAACCGCATCGTTGTACGTTTTCTATCTTTCTTAATTTATCTGTAGCTATTGTTGTGTATACTAATTAATGAAGCGGAGGAGGCGCGTGTTGTTCACAGGTAGGCTGTGGCGGCGTGGGATTGGATTTCTTGGCCGCAGTCGCCTCTTATCCGAAGCCTGACGACAAAATCCGAAGTACAAGCTTGAAGGTACTTATTTTCTTCTTCTTATTTATTTATTTTAATTTTTTGTACTTTCTTATTTATTTCTAGTCTTCGTTGCAAAGATTTTTTTTTTTTTTTGGAAATAGTCAAATTAGCCAATGCCATTAAATTTCTCATATTGCTTCCCAATTGACCCTATTTGGTACTTGATATTAGGATTTTAAGTAAATGGAAAATAAACAGACCTGTGATTTTTTTTTTTTTTGGTGGCTTTGAAAATACCATATATGTTATGATCATGTTTTTGTGTTCTTCAGGTTCAAGGAGGTGGAAATGCAGGAAATGCGTTGACTTGTGCGGCTCGATTGGGATTAAACCCAAGGATAATCTCAAAGGTATTTGTTTTGTTTATCATGTTTTCCTGTACTATTTGAAACATATTCCACTTTGCGCAACAGTTTGGATCTTTTTGGTGATGTTCTTAACATTTCAAACTTCCCCACATGTATTTTCGTTGTAATATGGCCAGATTGCTGACGACCCTCAGGGAAAGGGTATACAGGAGGAGTTTGAAGCCGATGGCGTGGATACTTCTTTTCTCGTGGTAAGCTTCAGAGCTCAGATAGTGTACTTATTCATAATCTCGACAAAGCATGAGTTACAGGATTACAAACCGTTTTGTTGATTCAATTGGGAGTTAAAGTAGTTTTTTACTTTTAAGTGCTAGCTGCAATAAAAGGGGAAGGCTTTGGTGTGGATTGTGATCTCATTCTTGAGCAAATCCATTTTATCGAGTAGTATTACTTTTATTGACTGATATATTCTGTAGGTGATACTTTTGTTTTGCCATAATTACTCTACAATCTTACATCTTTTTTCTTCCTTTTTTTCCCCTCCCCATTTTCTTATGTCCAGGTCTCAAAGGAGGGTAATTCACCATTTACCTATGTAATTGTTGACAACCAAACGTGAGAACCTTTGCTTTTCATTCAATCTTTGATATGGCATCTTGTTGCAAGCTATTAAAAAGCAGAACAGGAAAAATCTGATTCGACCTTGTTTCTGACTTTATGGATTTGACTGGAGCAAATTTCTGTTCATTAGATGGTCCTGGAGAATTTACTTGTAAAGTTGTAATCATGGTTCATGCATATGCTGACTTCTAATAGATTCCAGGTTTCTTTTTAGTGAACAATTTTGGGAGGAGATAGTGATGCTATGTGTGTAAATTCACTCAGGAAATAGTTAAATTTTGTAAATATGGTATTTGGAACTGATCCCAAGTTACTTATCTTTTTCATATAAGAGAAACTAAAGGTCGGCTGCAGGACAGAAGCGAGAAAAAAATTATTGCATACTTTGGAGACGCTCTCCTCTTCTGTGTCTCCCCCTCCTACCCCTTTTCTAATCCTTTTAAAAGAATAGTGGCATGTGGGAATCCTAGTTACATTAATATGTATAGCTTTCTAAGCTTTGGTTCCTCTTGACAGCTTCCTTGGAATTAATTTATTATCTGTTAGTGCTGGCTCTTTAGGTCCTATTTCTATGTGTTAAAACCCTTTTGCTAGATCTTAGTTGCTCCCAAGAGTCTTCATTCTTTTGGACCAGCTTCTCCCTGTGCCACTGATGCAATTTATCCTTAACAATGTTGGCTTATCTTTGACATCAGTGAGGTTTCTTATAATGCATTGCTTTTAGTGAACCTTAAATTGGAATGAATTATCAAACGTCTTATGCGGGTTCCCTTTTTCTTTCATTCCTTTTGATAAGCATCTAAGTTGGTCTTTTGCTTTCAGTTCCAGATGATTAGTTGTTGTTAATGATTTCAGGAAAACTCGTACATGTATTCATACTCCTGGAGATCCTCCCATGATACCAGATGACCTTTCAGAATCAACTATGTTTTCTGCACTGGATGGAGCAAGAATTCTCTACCTTGATGGAAGGTTGCCTGACACTGCTATAATTGTTGCACAGGAGGTAATTGTTATCTTATTAAGTTATTCTAGTTCCTTATAATCCTTGCTCGGCAAATGAAGTTTACGGGTGCTCATCTTGTTGACGAAATAGAATGAGAACATGCTCATTTTATTTTGGCAAAAGATATTCTATAATTTTTTTTTTTTGGCCATTTTATATGCAACATTTCTCAGCTAGAGGTTGCTTTTGTTTTTTTTGGGTGGGGGCCGATGATGTTGCAAAAATAACCTTATTAAATGGTTTATGCCACCTTATAGGAATTAAACTGCATTTATTGGGTTCTTCCAGTACAGGCTGCTCGCAAGAATATACCTATTTTGATAGACGCAGAAAGGCAAAGGGAAAGGATTGATGAATTTCTGAAATTGGCTAGTTATGTAGTCTGCTCAGCAAAATTTCCTCAGGCAAGTTTTGAACTACTGTTGATGGTTGAGTTCATTTGCCAGATATTTTAAGAAATGTCAACTATCTTAAATCAGCATGATTATAACACGTATCCAAAATCGATTGTCTTGATTACCCCTTTCCTTCTCTTCTTCCTTCTTATGAAGACGTATGATTCCATTTGTTTCACCTATTCCTTCTTTTCTTTTCCATAAAGTTTGTTGTCTACAAAATTTGTAGAGCCCTCCATCGTCTCTGCAATCCTCCCATATGGCAGGATTAGACTCCAGGTTTCTAGTATAACTAGAAAGTTAACTGGCTGATTACCTGAACCTTAATTTTCAGCCAATTCATTGGTTGCAGGTACTGAGATTTCATTTCAGCAGAATGGAATTTTTTATTTTTTTTTTGGCTTTCACTCGAGATATTAGGCATGTTCTCTGAATCTCTACTGGTTCATTCCAATTGTTTACTGTATATATTGATTCTTGTCTTTGCAGTCTATTTTGCCTGTGTTTTCATCCATGGCCAAAACTTGCATGCAGATACGCAATGATCCTCCTGTTCTTATGTTACAGTATCACAACATGAAGTGCAATCTCCACTAATTCCATTAACAACACCATATGAGAAGTCACTGTGTGCTTCAATGAGACATCAACAGGGTTCATCACCAAAATCATTTATAGCTAACTTTTCTTTTCACTTGTTTCAAAAATTTACCTTATAATTCACAAAGTTTGTCTTGAGATGACCACTTGGAATTCTACAATAAATTAGAAAGAGAATAAAATGGTGAGGAAATGCCATTTTTTATGGTCAATACGTTCTTGAAATTAATCTTTAGGCATTTATCTGAGAGTTAGAAATCAGATCTAAGTTTTATCAGTCAAGAGAAAGACAGTGAAGTCTGCTGGTTCAATCTTAGATATCTGAGTACAGAGAGAGACATCGGGAGAGTGAGTGACAAGCAGTACTGTTGAGGATCTTGGTTTTTGACAATAAGAGTTGTGTTTCCTTTCAGATAGCATTATATTATCTAGCCTGCTAAACACTTGGCATATTTCTGTTGTGATACTGAATAACCATCACCTCAGTTTTGCCTTTCATTTGTGGAAGTTATCTTTTCCATTAATATCTTTATTTATACCATCCATCACTTTCATTTCAAGTTTTTGTTTGGAAGTTTATTATTGGAATGATGAAAATGATTTCTTCATTTTTGTGCTCTTTGTTGATTTACCTCATTTTTAATTTGTCCTTCTGTCCTGTTAGGTTGAACTGGATTCAAAGCCTTAATCCATAATGCATAATATATCTGATGTTGCTGCTTAATTTTACGTCAGACTTGTGAATTTTTCATGTGACAGGTGTGGACCGAGGCACCTTCTGTTCCAAGTGCACTGGTTTCCATGCTTTCAAGATTGCCAAATTTGAGATTTGCAATTGTGACTTTGGGTGAAGATGGATGCATAATGCTTGAGAGAAGTGTCAACAGTGAGTATTCAATTACCTAGTTTTTGCCTTTTGAGTGAGAAGATGTTGTGCACTTACAATATGTGGAAGTGAGACTTGGAATGGCCAAGCTTGTTCTACTTCTATGCTAAATATACAGGTTTTTATTTTATTGCTACCGGCAGAAAGTCCTGAGTTAGAAGAAACTGATGCAGACAGTTTATTGGAACAGCTGAAACAGAGGAAGGATGATAGTGTGGCAGTCCCAACATGTATATCTTCGGTAATTACTTCCACATGAGAAACTTACTGTTGCTGCCGAGCAGCAAACACAAACTTCATCATTCAATTTCTGTTGTGCTTTGAACCATATCTCATTAGGGCAAAGCTTCAGAAATAAAGATAAGCTTCTGAGAAATAAAATGACCCTTTCAATGTCCCAGTTAGAGACAAAACTGAGAGCAGAGGGGATAGGGACAGTAAGCGGGAGGTTATATATTGGAACAGCTGAGAAAATACCACCATCAGAACTTGTTGATACCACTGGTGCTGGAGATGCATTCATTGGAGCAGTACTTTATGGTAAGTTAAACCATTCGGCACATTATGGTCACTTCACACAAAATGTGTATTTTTCATCTTCATGAGTTTTGTTTCTACCTTTTTCATTAAAACAGTGAGTAGCTTATCACTGTTGTCAATTTCGTATTCAACTTGGGAAAGTTGATGCATTTGTTCTTTGCTTTGTTTTGCAGCTCTTTGTGCCAACATGCCACCAGAGAAGATGTTGCCATTTGCAGCTCAAGTGGTCAGCGACTTATTTCTACCCAGTGGCTAATTCTCTGATATAGTTGAGCTGCCCTAAGTGCCACATAAAGTTAGTCTGATGTTTTTGATCTGGTGTGCCGATTGCAGGCAGCTGCTGGCTGTAGGGCTTTGGGAGCTCGAACCAATCTTCCACACAGGACAGATCCCCGGTTAGCATCTTTTCTGTAGTGTAGCTGCTAGCACTTGTGAGGTAATTGGAACTTTGGCAGGGAAACATTCATTAGGCCAATTACTTGAGCTCTCTCACACGCTGTATGTATTTCGCAAAATGTTCATAAAAATTCAACATGAAGGAAGACAACGGCAAAAAAGAATGTTCAAAACTACCTACTATTAATTACCTCATCGATGTGATTTGGCAACTGTTTATGTTTACCGTCTGGAAATATGTAATTTCATTTATAATTTACTAATCATGCAACGCTCCCACTCTTTAGAATCTCATTAGTCGATCATTCATTTTAAACAATTTCCAAGTTACTTTATGTTTTCAATTTTCTCTTTTTATGTTTGCTATTTATCATTATTATTATGTATAAAAACAATAATAATAACCGGTGGTGTTCACGCCTTGCGGTTTGATATTGTTTTGCAGAGGGATAGGTGGATTCATGTATGTGCCGAAAGACGTTCAAAGATATTTGAAATTTTATTTGCACAAGCTTATGAATTTACTCGACAGACATCCATTGTTATAATTGCTCACAGGAGAAGGTATTGCAATTAAAATACAATCAAGATGTGTGGAAGAGGAATTTGATCTGGAATTGGAACTCAAGCAATTTTTGTATGTAAAAAATTCCTACGAGATTACCTGCTTTTCCATCAATAAAAGTGAAAATGCAAATTCTTTTTGCAGATGATATACACCATAAATATGCAACTAACAAAAATTTCAAAAGTTGCAGTAGTAAGGGGAAAGTGAAACCGCATGAAGAACGACACATAAATTTTATCATATTGGCATCAGATTTCTCTAAACTAAGAGATAAAACGAACAAACAGCATCTGTACAATTTCATTCATCCAATTAGGCACTGTGTACACTCCATCTCAAAATACTTGTACACTACCATAGGTCCTCTGATAAAGTGTAAGCCCAACCTACAAAACATAATTTTCTTTAGCTTCTTCTGTGGATAGCCAGCACGAAATAAACCATCCTACTTTTTTTAATCAACATCACCGGCAATACTTAGCTAACTATGCCCGTGCCAGACCGTTGAAAGAGGTTTCAAAATCAAAAAAAAGCATACCTGCATCAAATGCTGCAGAATCAGAAGTTACAGCATCCAGGTCCAAAGGGACATATCCTTCTGACACCTGACCGTACTGATTGTCTGGATACCAATTCTCCAATTCACTGAAATTGTTGTAGTGGAGTTTAGCACTTCCATTACCCTGTGAATTGAACTCCTCACCAGGCAACGGCTCATTCATGCACACTGTTGTACGAAGCTGATGATTTTCAACTTGCGGTTGTTGATTGGTCCGATTGGTCTGGCATGCCCGCTCATCAAATTCTGACAAATCCAGACCTGTGGAATTTTGCACTTGATTTCCTAGTTCGCTGGCATTTTGGCCCTCATTTGATAGAGGACTCTGCTGAGTATATAACTGAGGTTGAGGAATAGGCTGGCTGTATAGTTGAGGTTCAGGAATGGGCTGGCTGTATACCAGTTGCTGAGCCATTGGGTGGCTGTATACTTCAGGTTGAGGAAGTGGATGACTGTACACTTGGGTCTGGGAGAGCACTGTACTCGTGAAGACATTTCCCATGGCAGTTTGGGAAGTGCCTTGATATGTAAATGAATCATGATTCATGCCGGGGACCCGGACCCATGAAACATCAATCCTGTCATTTGATGTTCCCTGTGGAGCAGGGTCTTGTGAGCACTGTGATCCATAACCACTCCTGATGTTTGATGAGC
Source organism: Luvunga scandens (assembly GCA_030449905.1). Classification (NCBI taxonomy): domain Eukaryota; kingdom Viridiplantae; phylum Streptophyta; class Magnoliopsida; order Sapindales; family Rutaceae; genus Luvunga; species Luvunga scandens. The sequence continues at coordinate 1,184,367 of JASUUG010000382.1, read as the reverse complement.
CATATACAAACTGGTTCCCCTCCAACCTACCTCCAGCAACTACAGCCTTTTTGAACATTCCTGGATTACGTACCCTAGGCTGAGAAACTGAGCGTGTTGGGATCCTATTTCTGCTAAAAACTGGTCCTGGCGGTCGGCTTCTAAAGTGGCTTATCATGTTTGGAATGTTCAACCTGGGGGAAGAGGAACAACCACGAATTATTGCAGGCCTGGAGACCTGATTCTGTGGTAAGGAATTTGAAGACAATTGAATAATATCACGAGCTGGGGTTTGGTTAGGTAGGGGCAATGGCAAAGACAAAGAAGTATCGGGAACTTGAACTTGAACTGGTAAAGGAGCATCTTTCTCCTGCCTGAAAGTTTTACGCAGAGATTTCCAAAACTCCTCTTTGTCAGTGGCATGACAGTGGTCAATTCTGTTAACTCCAGCACCCCAATGTGCACATGGTGCAGGTATGTCACAGACGTAACAATGACACTGCACTTGAAAAGAGCATGTATCAGTACAAGAAATGATGACCATTAAAGGCTATAGACAAGACAGTTACCTAATGAGGTCTCTGCCAATGTTTCAAAAAGATAAAAGCAACAAACAGACTTTACCAGATTACAGTGAGTTTCATGCACAGTAGAACTGAAAAGAAATTTAGCACAAAGATGTCGTGGATGGGGATAATCTCTGCAAGCAATCTGCAACAACAATAAACAAAGAACGAACATTAGTGTCTGAATGTACTAGGTATCAATCCAAATAGCATTTTCCATAAGTGACTTCTTTTTCTACCTTTTTCTTTTTGAAGGTTGGGGTTAAAAGTAAAAATAATAATTAAAAAAAAAAAAAGCAATCATCCAGGTAATTACAGGAGTGAACGAGAAAAGCCCACTTTCTATCCAGATAACTAAAAGAGTGAACGATCACACTTTCAGTTTGCAATCCAAACTAGCACATGCTGCTGAACCATGCATACTGTGCTCTGGCAGCAGAAAACCCAATCCAGTGACGCGTGGCACCAACACTAATAACAGGATGAAATTAAGCCAATCATATGGACGCACCCACATAAAATTAATTTGCAATCTGCAAGTTCCTGCAAATTGGAGCTAGAAGCACTCAGCAGATCATTGATATACAGTTTCACCATCCTTTCATGTGGATAAACTGGTATGATCAGCAGACCAAGGAGGATGAGATTCACTTTCATGTAACCTCATTGCTCCAATTTCATATCATATTGACTTCACAAAAGACCATCATCAGATAAGCATATCCAAGACAACCATTCTCACAAAACTCCCATCACTAGAATTAAACTCTAGAAACAGCGAAGTGTCACCCAGATACCTTCAAAACCTCAAAGAGCAACAAAAACTCTCAAACCATAACATACTTCCTCCCGACAAAATTTCAAAAGCCAGAAACCTATTAGTGTCTAAACATAACCATCAACCAATACATCCCATTTTCAGAATTCCAATCACTTAAAAACCAATGATCCTCATGCGGGACAAACAAAATCATCCAAGAAAAATCAAAAGAACAAAATCAACAAGGCATGACATATTTGTAGTACAAACAAACCATAACATACTTCCTCCCGACAAAATTTCAAAAGCCAGAAACCTATTAGTGTCTAAACATAACCATCAACCAATACATCCCATTTTCAGAATTCCAATCACTTAAAAACCAATGATCCTCATGCGGGACAAACAAAATCATCCAAGAAAAATCAAAAGAACAAAATCAACAAGGCATGACATATTTGTAGTACAAAACCCATGTCACTGACTTAAAATTCTATCATAATCACCATCTTTTCTCTTCATTCTACAACAAAAAAAGAACAAAGCTTTTACACAAACATAAAACTAGACCGAAGTATACCTGCCCCTTCTGACTAACGATAACCAAATCGTCACCGTCATCGGCCTTATCCTCATCAACGTCCACTGGTTTATCCGGGTCACCATCCAAAATGACACAGTCATCGTCGTCGTCACAATTTTTATTGGCCGTTACTTTTGAAGACTTGGACTTTACCTCACCCACTACCACGACGTCATCAGAGTCGTCCACCTCATCACAAAGTAGCTTCGTTAACCAGCCATAGTCATCGCCTCCCGCCGCCACGTCAAGGGCCGGCTCTTCGTCGGAACTAATATCGAATACCACTGTATCTTCCTCCATTTTTTTAAGAAAAGGCACGAAATTGGGGTTTTATGATTTCTCTTCATAAAAAAAGGGGAAAAACTAGAAGAAAAAAATGAACAAAAATCAAAGTTATTTGAATTTATTCGAATGATCAAGATCTCCAAATAAAGAAAGAAAATCGATTAACAAGAAAGTCTTGGAATCCATATGAAGCTAGAGATAGGGTGGTTCTTTTTAATAAATTTTTCATTAAATAATCAAAAATAAAACAAGATAAAATTTTAAAGAGGGAAGCTTTCGCGGCAAATTATGCAAAAAATGAGGAAATTAGGGTTTGTGAGGGGCGGGGGAATAAATGATTATAAAAAGAAAAAATAATTAATGTTGAGTTTATGTATGGGGAAATTAAATTTTGAGGAAAACAGAGAAGATCCTTGGAGCGGCGACAGAGTGAGGAGATATTGAGAGACACGCACACTTTTTGAGTTGTGAGGGAGGCAAGCACATAGAGTTGAGGTCGAGTGATGGGCTGAGGGCATCACTGGAATTGAGTGAAATGTTTGCGCCTTAGTTTTGTGATCGGGAAGAGGTGCGTGCGATGATCTGATGATGTACGTGTTGTTGACGGCGTCATCTCAAGTTGTGACCCGTGCCCCACGTTTCCAGCAATTAAATTTCAAGAGTAATACCAAGTGTCCTAACCATTTACACTTAAATTAGGACTCAATTTTTAAGATTTTTAAAATTATTAAATTTTTAATATTATATATTTTTTAAAAAAAATATTTAATTGTTTTGTTTAAAATTTTTTATAATTTTTTTAATATTACATACAATAAAAATTATTGATATTTAAATTACAAATCTACTTAGACATGATTTGATACTGTTAATTTGAAGCCTAATTTTAGACTTTTATGAATTCATGAGTTCTAATAAACCTTAAATAGGATCAAGCTGCGGTGGTGCAACGGGTGCCCCATATCTTTTTTTTTATCTTTTTTGACGCACCCCCTAATTTCTTCTGTATTTACAATTTATTAATGTAATTTATTTTCCCTGTTTCTTCAACCCCTTACCTCTACATTATTTTGGACTTTTTCCACTTTCAATTAAAATTGCAATCAATAAGAAAAACTTGACATTCTCATTGAAGCTACTTTCTTGAAGCCTTAAGATTCATTTACTTTATATTGTATAAAAAATAATGAATTAAACTTTTTATATAAAAGAAAATCATATAAATATATTTTTGTACCCACAATCTATTCATCATACAATGAAATTCAGGTATAAGTAAATTAAAATTTTTTATGTTTTATTATGTGTTTTCTTCACCTCTTCTCCTCCATGTGTCTCTCTATTTTTTCTTTAAACAATCTAACTTTAAGGCTTTCTAATAATTGGATTATTATTATTATTATTATTATTATTATTATTATTATTATTATTATTATTATTATTATTATTATTTTAGTAAAACTCCTTTTATTATATCAATGAGTTTGCTTTCTTAGGTTAAAAGAATATTTTAACAAATGATCAAAATAGAAAACTTCAACAAAAATTCAAAATCCGTCTTAGTTTTTATTATCTTTCATGCATCTGGCATGTTTGATTTCTTGATTATAATTTACAAAAGTGAGCGCCATTACACAACAATGATGATTAGTGATTCTTTCTAAGAGAATTTGGAAAAAAATGATTTTGGTGTAAAATTTTGTAAACTTTAACTTTTATAAATTTTTAACAAATTTCAAGGATTGTATTGTTAATAAACAAGCAACTACATCCTCACCTTTGAAATTATTTTTGTGTCAAATCTAATGGTGGCAGCACAAAAGGACAAAAAAAGAGGTATGGTGTAACTATTGCACCATAGCTTGACCCCCTTAAATAATATTATTTATATTTGAAAACAAATTTAAATGAGAAAGAGTAAAACTATTTTTTACAAGATGAAGACACTTGTAAATCCTATTTTATTTATTTATTTATTTTATTTTTTAATGAAATGGGACAATTTAGAATATATAATTTTCAGCTTAACTTTTGGGTGAATTATTTGTATTAAAGGAAATTATAGGTGAAATAAAATGATCATTGTTGGTTTCATAATTTTACTTGCGCAACAAAAGAACAGATTTGAAGTTTGAATCGTCAATGTACCAATCAACTCAATTAGCGAGTAATTTTAGAAATAAAAAGAGCCTAAACAAATTGTGCATAACTTTAAAAATAAGAAAGAAAGAAATTAATGTGCAAAAAAACCCGCGTTATTTGTTACATGCTTTTTAGGGTTACGGCTTTAAGTAAATGTTGGACCAATCAAAACTTAGGAGACGGTTTTTCTTTTTCCAAAGTCAGTGATGATAAAGGTATATTAAATGACGCGGTCAACCCATTTTAAAGTCAATGATTCATCCTAATTTTGGAGTCAATTTAATTTATTTGAAATTTCGCGATGATCCCATCTGCTAGTTCTACCCATCCCGTCACATCATCTGCTGCTCACTTGCTCAGAATAAAAACGACAAGTCACTTCGTCGTATTTAGTGGATGGGATGTCATTCACCAGCGGCCATGATATAATTGATTTTTGGGAATGACAAATGACGATTGCTCTCCTCATCACTTTTTATGGACGGCATGGAATTGGAAAGTAAAACTGTAAAAGAGTTTTGTAAGCTTTAATAAAGCAGAAGGTCCAATCCAAAGCCACTATTGGGCCGAAAAATAACTAGATTGCTTAAATTATAGGGTAGCACTATTCACACCCCCATTAATTATCTTATAAATCCCTGTTCTTTTAAGGACAGTACACAAAATATTTTATCAACATCATAAATTCTGCTAAAACCCGACTTCATTCCGAAAATACCCTCATTATTTTTCTGTTACCAATTAATCATAAATGGCTATTTCAAGCCATGGTCTATTTCATCTTTGTTTTAGACATGTAAACAGCTTGTAGAACCATCAAAATAATGCTTTATATTTGACAAATTTGTATAAGGAATTTAAATATTAATCCTTTTTTTTGTGAAATTCAGATTTCAACTACTATAATGATGAAATTAATTTTTTATTGAACAAATTTTGTCGATTCTATGATTTTTTTTTTACTATAATTCCAATAAATTAATGAAAGTTTGTCAAGTAAAAAATAAATAAACAATAAAAAGTTTAAATTGCAGAAGCAAATAAATGAGGGGTTAGGATGCCATGGAATGTTAGATAGTACGAGGAAGATGATTACTTGTCCGCTTTGGTAATTTCAGAAGAAATAAATTGTAATTTAAAAAATAATTAGAGGGATTTTGTAAGATAAAAAATGGGGTGCCCGTAGTAGCTCTTCTCCAAATCTTATAGGCTCAATTTGGGCCCATAAGCTCTCAGCACAATTGTTTAGCCCAATGTTTGGGCCATATAGCCGACCCATTAAACCGGCTACCCTACTTGTTCGTAGCCTTCGTGCGTTGAACAATTCTATTCACAAGTCGTACCAAATTCTCAATTTTCATAACAATTTCCTACTTTTGTCAAATTCCCTATAAATAAAATAAAATAAAATAATCCCAAAAATATAAAAAAATTCTCGTGGTCCCAAATTATTTTAAAAATAAAATCTCTAAGTGGTTTATCATCAAGAGAAAATATTCTGAAGAGGGTCACATAAAGTCTTATTGAAATTTTTAATTTAGTAAATGATGGTCAATAGTGATAACGATAGCGGTTGGTGGTGCAGGCAAGTAGGACCAAAATATGATGCCATACACTTAATTTTTTGGTCCATATAGCAACCCACATGCTTGTAATTATTTCTGATTTGGGTTTTGTGGCTTGCTATTTATTCACATCTCTCTTTTAATACGCAGCAAATAGCACTACCGTTATTAAAAAAAAATAAATGGGTTGAATTCTAAACATTTTATTTCCACTCAATAGATTTTTTTAAATTGAAACTGCTCCATGGTGGAATATTAGTGATTGTTGAAATTCAATCAGATCATATTAAAGTGCCAGTTGGAGCTCATTTGATAACAAATTCAGCTACTCGCATTAGATTACTACTGAAGACCACACGTGCTAAACAAGAAAGTTCTAAGTGGCAAAACAGTTATGCTGAAATTCCTCTGCTGTTGTATGATGAATTATGTTAATCATTAACTAACGTTTTCTGATTCATTGTATTATAATCATTAGTTATAGAGTTTGTTATTTTTGGTACAAAAGTGTAATATATAGCTAAGTGATGATTAAAAGTGAATGTGTGGTTACAACATGAATACTAGGCCGTACAAGAAATGAGAATGTTTTGGAAAAATGAAATACAATTTCTCTCATTTCGTCCGATATTTATAAATTCTTTCATTGATAACCATACAATTATAAAGATAAATATTAAATATGTAATTATTATCATCATCAGTACTACACGTTGAAATAACTCTACTATAACCACTGCATTTTACTAATTATATTAATTAGATCCACTATCCACTTAATTACAAGTATACAGGTATTTTTTTTTTTTTTCCTTATATGGCCGAACGCGAAAACTGTGAAATATATAATGTGCATGGGGAATGTGTCAGTCATGTATATATGCTTCACCAATAGCCATTAAAATTTATCATACCTCAAATACGACCTTAGTCATGGTCCATCAAACTCTTTTACAAAACCAACACGTACGGTGCTATTTATATTTTGTATTCGTATTGTATTTGTATTTGTATTTGTATTAGTGTTGATGATGCCTGGACAATAAATAAATGTAACCCATGCAAAGGTTGTACGAGCATGTCTTCCCTTTAAGGAACCAAGCCGTAAGGTGGTCCTGTTTTGAGTGCATGGTCTATCTCCTTGAATTGGGGCATCACCATCATCGTGCCGGACGGAAGGCATAAAAATTTTATAGTTGCATACATCAGAAATTGTTTGGACTTGGCTGCTTGCAAATTGTTTTAGGACCATCTGCGTACAATTTTTTAAACTTCAGGGGTGCTTTTGAAAATAAATATATGTCTCGGGTAATTGAAGTCTGCCACTTATCAAGTACATTGAACACAATATAATAATTACCATTATTATTTTTCACCGAACTAATAACACGTTTAATGTTGGGTAGATCAGATTCTTGGTGTCTTTTTTAACGTTTGAATTTTCCAGGTGTTGATCATCTAACAAAATAAACCAAATGATAATTTTTCACGAGCTACGAGTCCGAGACGCCAAGTCATTACGAAAATCAATAATGCTACGTTGGATACTTAATTAGGATCCTGATGTAGGTGGCCTTTGTTTTTCCGTCTGAAATTTGAATAGATTTGAATTAGCTTGAATTTTGAATAGATCTGAATGTCTGAATCTGAATAATGTGTTTATTTTTTTTATCTGAATCTCTGAAAATAAGTATTAAGTTGTTTGTTTTTTAAACTTAAAAATCTGAAAATATATATTTTTACATTTGTACCCTTATTAAATTTAAATGTCAAATAAATAATACACTAAATACCATAATATTTTAATATTTATAAGTAAAACTATATTCAAGTGAATACATAATGATTTTGGAATTATAATATATAAAATACCATAAATTTTAAATTTTATCACTAATTCTCAATAATAGTACATAATATAAGAAAAAAAAAATAAAATAATTAAAATAGTTGATTTGTTATTTCATCTCAAAGTTGTCTCATGTAAAGATGAGATTATGTAGGATAAACGTTTATGGGTGAGTTTTGGAATATATATGAAAAATAAATTATAAAATAGGGATATTTTTTACATTAGAAATTAATTGACTTAATTCAGATTCTTCTATTCAGCAAAAAGCTAAAAAAATTGGCTTCTTTTATTAAGTCAAAATTATCTGAAAAGTCCTATTAAGTTATAAAACAAACACATCTAATTAACTTAATTAATTAAGTTAAGTCACTTTAAGTTATTAAATTAAAAAACAAACGCCACCGTAGTCTTTAAATATCAAATGATTAATATATCGAAAAAAAAATTTCAATTAAGATATTTTTTGATATGATATTAATAATTTAATGTTTTGTGTATAGTAATAATTGATTTATTATTAGTTATTAATCCATTATTTTTACAATCTGCTTCATGAATGACATATATTATTTTTACAATCACCTCAATGTTATGTGTATAGTAATAATTAATTTATCATTAGTTATTAAATCTATTATTTTTATAATATGCTCAATGAATGACATATATTAAGACGTTGGCGCACTATCAAAAAGATCTTCAAATACAATTTTATTTTTTATTTAAAAAATTACATAAGCATTGGACACTCCAAAAAACACTTCAATTAGTATTCTTTAAATAAAATATGATTCTCACTCTTCAATGTTGTCGAGTGAATTTCTTCCTGTTTTATTAATTGTTTTTATTGGAGAGGGAAAACAACTATAATTATTATTTATTTTTCATTTAGAAAATGAGTTGTTTAAAGTTTTTTTAACCTATTAAATATTATTAAACTCGTACGCATCTCACAGTGATTTTTTTTCTTCAAATTGTTTTATTTTTTCAAGTAATAATTTTATAATTAATTTATTAATTACTAGTTATTTTTTTAATTAGCATGCATTAAATTAAAAAAATGGGCAAACATATTGGGAAAAATATATTGAGATCACATCAATAAAATTATTAAAAAATGACATATTCATAACAACAACAACAACAACAACAATAACAATGACATTTAAAATCAACACAAAATTACTTAGAAACAAATATTTAATTAAAATAGTTGTAGTTAAATTTGGTAAAGGAAAATATTTGATTAAAAAAATTAATTTATTCCTATTTTAAAATTTTTTTTTAGAGAAGAACTTACTTTTTCACTAGAAATAAATAGACAATAAAATTTAAAGAGAGTTTTAATAATACTCTTTACATAAATGAATATTGCAATCGAATATATAAAATGAACAAGCATAACATATTACTGAATATTTAGAAAGAAAAGAAAAACTTTTAAGCTGCGGGAATCTTTTTCATGAAGTAAACAAATTCTAAATTATTACGACGCCTCTCGAGATCAAACGACGGCACTCTCTCCGTCATGTGCAACCTCGAATATTCTGCTGACCTTCCTACATTTCACGTTCCGCTTTTTTTAATTATTTTCTTTCCGTTTTGCCCTCTCTAGAAGTACACCTACTGCTCTTTACGAGCGTCCGTCACACGCTCTGCCGTGAAGGGGCCACGTCCCGGACACGCTCCAGTATAGAAAGTAGGATTCGTTCACTTTCTATGTTGAACTCGAGCCGCAGATGTTGATTCAACGGCTCGGAGACACGCTCAAATTCCAAAAGTCAAAAGCTCTTTCTCGTTGACGGAAGTTATTGCCGATATTTATTATTCTATTTTCTTATTATTCCATGTGGTTCCGTAAATTTTCAGAATGCATCGAATACAATCATTTAGTTTATTGTATTTCCCCCTTCGCCCTCGCTCTAATTTTCTATTTTTTTTTATTTTTTTATAAATATTTTTCTTTAAATACATGTAACAACGATTGTCGATGCAGAGATATTGAGCATGGGTATAACTTGTTTAAACATAAATAGGATGTTTTAATACTAACCTTTCATCTAAACTACTTGATATATGTCATTGTGAATGGTATTTAAAATTCATAAAAATATAAATAAATTACACCAACCGTATGGGGTCTTAAAATTTTTAAGTTTTTATCTCCTTTAAAGGGAGGAATTTATCTATTAATAGCTCATGCTTTTATAATAAATAGATTAAGTCTTATATGATCTTTTTCTTCATTCCATATTGAATTAAGAGCATAGTTTTTTTATTATACTATTTATTTTATAAAAAAGAAAAGAATTATAATTTGATGGCATAAATTTTCACTAAATATTTCAAAATGAACTTCATTGACACATGAAGAACGAAAATTTTCAGCATAACTCTCTCGTGGTCTAAAAATGAGGGGAAGTAAAGAAATATAACAAATTCTCATAATTTTTGGGTAAATTTCAGAAAGCTATGGAGAGTTTTGTGAAGCCTGCCAAAATATTTGTTTTTTTTTTTTCGGTTGAATAGTAAGAGCGCATGTAAAACTCAACGCAAAATATTTCAAAAATGAACTTCATTAACATATATAAAGAATGAAATTTTTTTCAGCATAACTCTCTCATTGTCAAAAATTGAAGGGAAGTAAAGAAATATAATGAATTCCCATCATTTTTGGGCATCTATTGGATATTTCAAAAAGCCATGGGAATTTTATGAATTCTGCCGAAATATCTGAATTTTTGAATAGTAAGAGCATGTACAAAAACTCAACACAAAATCTCCTTCTCTCATGTGTAACCTCCTCTTGTATTTTGTTCAACTCCTATTTTTAGCAACTCATTTGTTCTCTCTCTCTCTCTCTCTCATCAAACAATCCTAATCCAACAAAGAGGTATGCAAGCACAATCTTTTTGCTTTTTTCCTTTTTCTCCTTCTGATCATCATCGTTGTGCTTTAAAAGTTTGCAGCTTTAATTTGCTAAGGCATTAACTCAGTTTCAATTTCAGTTACAACATTTTTTCCCCCCGTTTTGAAGACTATGGAGCCGTTGCATGCTTAAATTCTTGATTTGGAGTCTTTTATTATGTGCAATATGATGCTTGTTTTTAAAAGCTGGCAATATCTGAATTGCTTTTAATGCGTTTTGCCTTCAGGGTATGCAGTTTATGAACCAATACGGCTCAAAACAGGCTAAAGTTGCTTGCTTTATGTGAAAATTGTTTTGATGATATAGAACGTATTTATGATTTGGGACATCTTAGAATCAAGGATAAACGCTATTTAAAGGGAATCCATGGTTGTTTCATGTTGATTGTTGCTTATAATGAGGTGCAGTTAATGAGATTTATTAGGTGGGTATTGTGATGAATCTGTCAAAATAAGTGAAATGGCTTGAAAGCTATGCTTGTTTAGGGGGCTTTTCCTGAACAATTTTGGGGAGGATTTGCTTTTGATTGATGAAATGAGCATTTACAAGATGAGTTTAAGTGTTTAAAAATGGATACCAAAGAGGAAGAAGATAAGCCATCGTCGCCTTATAATGTTTTACAACAAATCTCGGAGGAGGCAGTTAGAGTGGCCGGAGAAGCTCTGCAAGGTGTGTACTCACCCAGTAACTCAAGCCCCAATCTGATGGGGCCACGGCATAGGCGCAGTCAGAGTGAGGTTTTAACAGGGGGACATACACGCACTAATAGTTTCCAGAGATTTAAATGTCAGATGCAAAGGGCTTGGCGGTGGGGTGGCTTCTCTCGGGAAAATGGTTACCGGTCTAGTTTCAATCCTGAGGTCTTGGCAAACCAAAAACGCCAGTGGTATCAGCGTCACTCCAAATCTACGGTATTCTATCTTAATATGTGTTTTTTTATTTATATTCAATCAGTAATTTGAACAATTTTATATGAGTCAAAATAATGGTGTCTGAATTTTCTTTCCTTCATTAATTATTATTTTTTAATTTTATTTTTGCACAGCTTGAAACTAGTTTTTCTATTCTTCAAGGTTAGGGATACTTTTTCTTTTTAAACTTTCTTTTTGTGTGTATCACATGTACAAGTACTTTTTGAAGAGAACATCTGCTATGAGGATATGAGTTGGATGGTTCATTTTAGCTACCAGCCCCAGCTACTGCTTCAGAGGAAACAACCAGTCATAACTAAGTACACAAAATTTGGACAGTGATTCATATGCTCTTGTAGTTTAGTTAACTTGGTCATTTGCCATGCTACATACTCTCTGTCTCTGTCTCTCTGTCTCTCTGTCTCTGTCTCTGTCTCTCTCTCTCTCTCTCTCTCTTCTCTTTTTCAATAAAATACTTTTTAGTTTTCAAGTTGGCAATTTTGTTCTCAATTGTATCTTGGTAGCTTTTGTAACATTGAGGACTTTATGAACAGCATTTATTTTTCTGATTCTACAATAAATAATGCAAGAAATTCTTTGTAGGATCATACAAAATATAAGGAGCCCACCTCGCTGTTTGAGCACTTTATTATCGTGGGGCTTCATCCTGAAGCTAATCTTGTATGTGTGGAGGATGCTTTTGCTAGAAGGAAGAAATGGGAGTCAGAGAGGGCAAAATCTGAGATGTTAGACCTCAGGGTTCTACAATACCCTGATCCTTCACTTCCGACATTGGAACCTCAGGTTTATTGCATGAATAAATCCATGCTATCCCAAAAACCTTCTTTACTTTTAATAATATGATCCAAAATATACTGTATAACTGCTGTTTTTGCTGCAAGTGTACTCAAGATATACATTAATGGAATTCACTTTTGTTTCTCATTGTTTGACTGCACAATCTATGGTTATTTTTTTTCCCTTGAAATAAAATGCAATTTTATCTTATGCCAAGAAATCTGTGTGAATTTCTGTGATACTTCTACATGTGGAATTTGAACAGGCCTATGTTCTTGCTATACTTGACATGCAGTCAAGATACACCCAAAGCAACAGTACATAAAAATTTGATGTCTAATTTTTTCGGCACCAAAATTATATTTATACTTGTTTACCAACATTGATGACTTGGTTTATGTGTCTTCCTTTTTGTTTGAATGCTTTTAAGGATCTTGATAAACAGTTACCTGTTGTCATGTTAATTAAGATATGGGCTGATTATCTTTCTTTTGTTCTTTCTGATATCTACAGGTACTTTTCAAATATCCTCCTGGGAAGAAGTTAGCTGTGCGCCCTAAGGATTTAACTGCCTTCTGTTTTCCTGGGGGTGTTAAGGTTTGATTCTGTTATTTTCTGATACTTTGTTTACTCGCCAAAATTTTCATTTACTGTGGTGCGGTTGACAATTTTCTTTTTTTAAAAAAAAAATTGCTGGAACTTTAACATATAAATTTGATCAATAACTGTATTGTCTTTTACATTATATATTGCACATTTCTTCATAATTTTCTGAGGTTGTTCAATCTGAAAATTGATGGCTGACATTCTATCAAATGGAATTCATTCTATTCTGCACTGGCACATGTTTGTCAGCCATTGTCTTACTCACGAATTTTATACTACAGGCACGATTGGTGGAGAGGACCCCATCACTGAGTGATCTAAATGAACTTGTTTATGGACAGGTTTGCAAATCTAATGTCTCTGTACTGCCTACTCTGACACATAAAATCTACATTTCCAGTGTCTAACTGTTGCTAATTATCTTCTTTAGTAAACAACTTTTACACATTTAACATGATTATGTATTATCTATTGTATAAATGGAACTCCTATTAGTTTTCACAGATCCCCTTGCAGTAGATTTTTGCACTTTGAATGCTTTTGGTGATCCATTATTTACCGTAAACTTGTTCTCTTCGACATTCTTAACAGGAGCATCTAGGCAGAGATGATTCATCATTTATCTTTTCACTCAAGGTATATTTTATCCATGTATCTTCTTTATCATGTCTGTTTACATTGGTTATTTTATTGCTTCAACAAAGTGCTACCCTGGTGGTCTCTAGTCGTTCTATTGGGAATCTTATTTTTGGCAATATTGACTCAGAAATGAATTTTGAATTTGGATGCTTTTGTAAGCAAAATCACTTTTTGATTTACTTCTTGTCATCAACTGTAACTTTCAATAATTACTGATGAATTTTGCTGTAACTTTTCTACTGTCTTAGATTACTGTTCTTTTGGCCTTCTGCTTCGGGTTAAGTATAGTGTAATCTTTCTTGGGTTCATGAGGCAAAATACTTGCTCACGTGTTAGATGGTTGTGGTAGTACCTAGCTTGTACAACATTGATGTGCCTTCTACATTTTTTTTTTCTCCTTCTGTGACTCTAGGAGTGCTGAGTCTTCTGAGATTCTCTTTGTCTTTTATGTGCTTTGCCCTTAGTCTCTTTGTCTTCTTACACTGATAAGCAAGCTGCTATAGGTATCTAATTGATTCTGGAAACAAGTTACTTCCTTTTACAGTTTACTTTTTCATGAAGTCCATATGTTTCAAGTTTTTGTATTGAGAAAGGACTTCTTGGACTGCTGGCTGCTTTGCCTAGTGTGACTTGGTTATGTAACTTTTCACTTCCTGTTGACTAATGGTTTTTGTCAGAAACATGATTCGGTGGATACTGAAAAGTTTTCTTTTCCCTTGATCAGGTTGCAGACAATGCTACCCTTTATGGAGTTTGCTTACATGTATCAGAAATTGTTCAGAGGCCACCTGGTATTCTAGGTGCCTCACCATCACGTTCTCAATCATCTGGAAGATGTAGCCGCTATTTGGTTTCTGCCCCTCGCTGCTATTGTTTGCTAACCAGAGTTCCTTTCTTTGAGTTACACTTTGAGATGCTGAACAGGTTGATATTTCTTTCATTCTGTTGTGAGGATTATTTGTCCTTGATTTCTGAATAAGAGAGAGACTTGAATATACACACATTTTCTTCATAACAGATCTGACACAGTTCATACTTTGATGTAGCATCATAGCACAGGAGCGCCTGAACCGCATAACGGAGTTTGTTTCTGAGATGACACTCACGGATATCGTTCCTTCAACGCCCAAACTAAATGATCCAATAAATGACAGTGACTCACCTGAAAGGGAAGATTATAATGATTGGACAGCCTCTGCAATACCCGTTGACAGTGTTGTGGCCCTAACTGCGGCTGCTGCTGGAATTATTTCAGATGATGAGGTCACATCTTCGTGGATAAAGATATCAGAACCTCGGACTCCTGAAAGTGTGACTGCTAGTGAGGGTTCAGATACCAGTCAATTACGGGAAATAGATAAAGATGATAGGAAGAATTTGTCATATTTTGATGATTTTGCTTCTGAGGCCTCAGAAAATCGTTCTGATAATTTGGAAAGAATGTCTGCTACCTATGACAATGGCCATGCTTCCCCAGATGTTGGCACATTTTCTGGATCTAAGACCCGCACATTAGAGCGTCTTGCAAGTTCTGAATCCCTATTCAGGTGGTAGATTTATAACTATCTTATTATCAACTTTCATTAAATATTGGCTTACGGGCTTAGGTTGAAATAAATAGAATTTATTTTTAATGTGTCCGGATTTTTTCTTCTGTGAGATCAACTAGTTATTGATTAGTTCCTTGAGATCTGGTTTTGATACACACTTCAAATCAGTTACATATTTATTTGTACTAGTTTTCCTGCTTTCTCTTTATTGGCATGAGTTAAGTCGATAACTTTCATTTTCTCACTATCTAATGCATCTGTCTGCCTGTCTCCCTTCTTCGTGACCATCTCAATAATATGTTTTTATCTTTGGCAGTCCAGCTAGAAGCATCCCATCGGAGGAGGAAGATGATGAGTTTTTCTCGAATTATGAAAAAGATTTAGGGGATGACTTGATAATGGAATGGGCTAGGGTGAGTTTATCGTCATTTCCTACATTTACACATCAATTTAGCATATGTGATATCATAATTACCATGTGACTGTTAATTCGTTTTCTTATTTGTATCTCTTCTACAGGAAAATAAAAATGATTTGTTGCAAATAGTTTGTGGCTATCATGCTCTGCCGCTTCCAGCACTAGGAAGTGGAATACTTTTCTTGCCACTTAAGCATTTACAGGCTATTGAGTACAACCGACCTCCAATTTGTGCCCTTGGCATCTGTGAAAAATCCTTGGATTTATTCAAAGCTGCTGAGGTATATCTTTGTTCATAGTTTTTCTGAAGCTATTTCCTCATCATGTATATGCGCTCAATATTACTGAAATTCATAAAAAGGTCAATGCAAAGTTGGCTGCTGCTGAAGAAGCTCTTGCACTCTCAATATGGGCAACTGCAACCATCTGTCGAGTTCTGTCAATTGAAAGTGTAATACTCTTTCTAATCACTATTTTCTTGGCTTGTTGTATAAACTATTTTTTCTTTTTTAAATATATTTTCTGCTGTTGGAGTAGTTCCTCAGATCATGTGTGTTGCAAGCTACTTTTATTCTATATTTGTTTGGGAGAAAATTAAAAGCTCCTGAACTTCAATGGGGTACTGTGATTTTATGTGAAATGGAAACAATTTTAAATGTATAAAGGATACAGAATCGGATACCTGATGTCGTAAAAAATGTAGTGTTCGATTTTGGAGACAAATTTGATGTTAAATTAAAAATAACAATATTAATAACAATCATTTGAGTTATTAAATTTGCCACAGTACTTAAAAGTGTTCCTCCTAATATGTGCATATGCACTCCAATATAAAGATTGATCTTGATGAATTACATTTCCAGGTTCTGGCACTGGTTGCAGGAGTATTACTGGAAAAACAAGTGGTAGTAGTGTGTCCTAATCTGGTGAGTTAGTTTCTGTTATTGAAAGTAAGTATGCTAACCCATAAATAAATAATTTTTCTGGGAATACAGTTTCTATTTGTTGAAGATTTCTAAATGACCAGACTGTTGTCAACTGGCTCTTCACTCTTATGAATTTTTAATGTTGCAGGGTGTTTTATCAGCTGTTGTCCTATCTCTGATTCCCATGATTCGTCCATTTCAATGGCAGAGCTTGCTTCTTCCAGTAAGTAACATTTGGTTATTCCTGGTTTCATTTTGAACCTTCAGAGATGAGAGATAACATCTGGAGCTACACCTAAACTCTCGAGAACTCGTGCTAAAAATAAGTCCTCCTGTTCAAAATCTGTCTTGGCATAAAGCAATCATAAAATTATAGGTTACAGGTTGTTTAACTGAGGCCATCTTACTGAAAGAAAATTTTATTTTGTGAAGGGTTTGTAATTTTTTACTGCAAAATATTTGATGCATGATTTCTATTTTCTTGAAATTTGAAACTTCTCGGTTTGATTATCTGGGGCAAAATTGAAATGTCCTCTAACGGAATGGATGAAATGCTGGTGCTTATTTCAAAACCATGTTACTGAGGCTGCTATGATTACTGATTTCGTCCTTTTTTCCTTTCTTTAAAACTATATTCTCATCTACTTAGAGGCTAACTGCAACAACACATCGACATGTATAAGATCTGGAATAATTGGTTTTCTCTTCTATCGCCTGGTCTTGTACAGATTCTTCCGGCGAAGATGCTTGATTTTCTTGAAGCGCCAGTTCCCTTTATAGTGAGTTTCATACGGTTTATAATATTGTATGTTTATGGCATAAGTGGCTTGCTACTGAAATTTATTACCTTTTGTGGAGTAAACCGTTTTAAAGACACTTCACACCATTTAGCAATTACATTTTTCAAGATGAACTACGGAGTCGTAGCTATCCTAGTTTTACAACTTGATTAAATTCCTTTCAAACATTTGCACCTTTGAGTTGCACATCAATCTTGTACTCTATATTTGGTTTGAGAACACAATTTTTAGTGACTGCTAAAATAAAATTTCTCTTTTGCTCATTTTTTTCACCTTCTAGTTCAGTTGTTAAAAGTGTCTTGGATGAATTATCAAGTACTTTTGAGATTCCTTATGTGAATTTTTCCTGGAGCTTACATTGGTTAAATTGTTGAAACTTACTATTTTGTCCATCTGAAAGGAGATTTATATGCTTTACGAATTTAAGACGGTTCATTTTAGATATTCCTTGGCCTCATTTGAAGTTATAATAGATAATAGGGATACTATTTTGATTAATATTTTTGTTTCTATCATTCACAGGTTGGCGTTCAAACCAAACCTACTGATTTGAAGATAAAAACATCTAATCTCGTACAAGTTAATGTTCTCAAGGACCAGGTGTGTAGTATTTCCTCATTTTCTGGATTTTTTCTGGACATGCTGGAAACTGAATTGAACAGCTATATTTTTTTTATTTAAATCGGATCTAACACCTATGGTTGATATGTCCTAACAGTTTGGAAATAGAAATTTTAACCATTTTGTAAACTTCTTTCATTTTTTATTTTCAAATAACAATTCTTTTGTTCTTTTATTTTTTCCCTCAGGTAGGGGTGTCTATAAATTGCGCCACTTAAAACTGCCCATTCATTATTTTTATTGCTATTGACATTATTATCATCACAAATATTATTATTTAGTCAGCAAATATAATCTATTGTTCCTCAACTTTTGCTTTATTTTGCATATGCTAATCTATTGTTGCATCCCCTCTGTCCCTCAAAGAGTAGAATATCACACATGTTCATTGTAGCCATCAAAACTATTTAATGGAAACTTTTAGCTGTAAGAAAGTTTCAACCATTTATGTTTTCGTACAATATCCTAAGATTTTTTTTTATATTTTTTATGGAAAATCTTAATTACAAGGGAATTTTTAAGAAGCCTTTGTGTTCTTATTATTGTTGGCTTTTGACCAGGTGAAATCATGTCACTTGCCAGCCCTTCCTCAGCAGAGAGAACTTGTATCTGAACTTAGACCAATACATGCTCGGCTGTCATTTGAAAGTTCAATTGCTAGAAGACATCCTGTATATAGGTGCAGTGAAGTGCAGGTATTTAAAGATTGCTGCTATTGCATACCTAATGATTTTGATCGCGCGTGTTTTTGTTGGAAACTCTTTGTCTTCAAGCAGGATCAGTTATCATGAGTTTAAATAATATTTTTGGTAATAAAAATTTAGTAGAATGTTTCTTGTGCATAAAAGGATATGGTTCTCATGAGATAAAGTAGATTGAATCTTTTGGTGTGTTAAAAAAATATTACTTTTACAGGTTTAATGTTATTAGAGTGTTTGTCCCCTTTATCCCTCAAATTGCTAAGTTACATTTGTTCTTTTTGTGCTTTCTTTTCACCTTTTACCATCTTTTGTGAGTATCGCTCACCATCTGTTCTTTAGCCAGGAACTAACATCTTAATTCATTTCCAGGCAGAAGCTGCAGCCCAATTTTTGAATGTCATGGGCAGCTACATGGAGTCTCTTTGTTCAGATTTGAGTTCTCACACAATAACTAATGTACAATCAAACAATGACAGGGTCAGTCAATCTACCATAAAAATTTTACTTTCTTCAAGGTGTTTTGTGTAATCACAAACTTCTTTAACATATGAATTTCTGGTTGGCTTTCCAGGTTTCTTTACTGCTTAAAGATAGTTTTATTGATTCCTTTCCTAGTCGGGACAGACCATTTGTCAAGGTAGTTTTGCATTTTAATTTGTCCTTACTTCGAAAAATCTCTTGCACTATTGCAAATACATAAAAAAAGTAGCTATTATGTACTAATTCAACATAAATGGTGATCTTTTATGACCCTTTTACCATAATTAATGTGTGTCAAGTTATCACTACACATGATTAAGCTCAAGCTTTAACTCCAGTGTTTACTTAAAGTAGCATTGAAGCCAAAGTTTACCTAGAGGTCCTCCTAGGATGAATCTTCCCATTCGATTTGCATTTGTATTTGCTTGTTTTGTTTCTATTTGTGTGGCCATGTTTTTTCCTTTCTAATACTCTGTTTGGACTTGATCCATATGACAAGGTTATTTGGCATCTGTCTTGCATTAGGTCAAGCATAACTAGAGAAAGTGTGATATATGCTTTTTCTGGTTTATCAACTAGTTGAATATTGGCATTAAATTTAGTTGCGAGAGAGGGGTTCTGAACTTCTAATCATGGAATTCATGACTCATGATTATTTGATCAGCAGGATTAAATTGATCACAAATCTATCATGTTGGATTATCATTAATAGCCTTTCTTCAATGGTCCTCTCTACGGTTCTTAAATTAATTTGATGTTTCTGAGCTCTCAAGAACACAGTTCACTAACTGGAAATTCTCAAACGGATAGCTGACACATTTTGTTAGCTAATACCACATAAACCATTGAACAGAAATCTGAGTCAATGTGAAGGCTAGACAGAATCTAAGCCGGTGGTGATCATCCTACTATAGAACAACGCAGTTAAAAGATAATTCTTCTCCAATTTAATGCATACAGAGGAAGTTTGGATATATTAGATGGATCAATGAACATATGCAACCTGGGACTGGTCCCCCTTACCCTTAGTAAAGTGGTGCTTGGGGCAGGCTCAACTATGTCACTTGAAAGAAAGATAGACTAGAGAAATATAAAATAGAAGATGATCTGATCTGGAGATACCATATACACTATAAATATTTGCATCATATCAAATACTCTGGAAGAGTCATGTATTCACTTAGCTTTGGGAAAATGGTGCTGACAGATTCAGTGATGTCTTCCACTATGATTTGGCATTGTTTCCTCAACTTGGTGGGACTACCAAGCCTGACTGTTTGAGGTGGTTTATAATCTTTCATTATATGTTGTTTGAAATGTCTCTCCCCCACAGCACAACTATTTTGACACTTCTAAGGCACAACCAGGAGTTGCTGTTACCATTCTTAGAATGTAATAAAAACATCGTTTGTATCCGTCAAGAATGTTGGGCTTGAAGGTTATTTAAGAGTATCAATGTTCAGCCATGTTCCTACTCGCTTTCCCAATCTTGTTTGTATTCATCTGATAGTTTGAACCTGGTGAAGGAATATTATTGAGCTAGGTATACAGTCTGCATTCATCAAGCATTTAGAGCAATACGAGTTCTGCTACATTTGTTTCTGCTGCCTCGGTTGTAGAACTGCTCGGATAAGTATAAAGCAGTATGCATCCTTAGTAATAGAATTGAGGGACACTTGTTTATTTTGTTCAAGCACCATTTGAGTCTATTTAATTGTCACTTTTATTTTGCATCGGTCATATTCTCGCAGTCTTTAAAGAAAAGCTGAATCAACTCATGCATTCATTTTCTGGTTTATGCAGCCATTCGTAGACACACAACTGTTCAGCATTCTATCAGACTCTCGTTTGTCAAACTTCGAAAACGGGTACTTCTAACTTTAGCCAGTTAACAGGTTTTGATGAGTCAGGTGAGATTGAATCAAAGCAATTAAGTTTGTAATGAAATGACGTCTGTTACTCTTGTTCATGAACTGACAGCTGGTATTTTGTCTATGACAATAGTTTCAGAGACATACCAAGAGTGCTGCTAAGCTGTTTTTTCTGTAACATAATGTTATAGTATTGGTTACAAATGCCTCACACCATTGATGTCTGTTGTACTACTGCCCACCACAAAGTGATCATCAATCCCATTCTTTTTCGGGGATATGATGTCTAGCTTAACTGAGATCTATCTCGCAAGAAATTCTTGTAAATGTTCAAAAAATTATTTATAGTGACAATAAATTATTTATAGGGAGAAATATTTCAGTTAAATGTGATTTGACTCTTGATTTTGTTCTGGTTTTCAACTTGCTTTCTCTTGCCATTTTGCCGAATTTTTCACTTTATTTTGTCGAAAACAAGGCTGAACCATGTTATTTGATGGTGTCTTGCACCACGCTAACGTATCTATATGATGCAATACTCCAACAATCTCATGAAAATAGTCTGCGACACTCGTTCAAGTAAAAACCTGCCGTTTAATTAGTTTCAAGCAACCAACAGAGCCCACAAAGATCAGCGAATGGTTTAAAATTCGAACCATATCATGACAACTTCAGTTTGTGACGGCAGACTTTGATGTTGATACATGACAAAGTTTACATTTGAAGATTCCAGAACATACAATATTACAGGGTTCATACTAAACTTGTTTCGGGACGTTGAATCAGCAAATGTACCATCAGCAAACGTCCTACCCGTAGAGGGCAAATCATCAGCAAACGTTCCATCCATAAATGGCAAATCACATGCAAAGCTATGTCATAGCTGTCAAGCTGTCAAGCTGTCAAGAACTTTAGTAAATTCAAATTGCATTAATTATTAAGTCCCGAAGGAAAAAGAAAAGCATGCAAAGTCCTGCTATGCCTTTTAACATACCCATGCTTGGTTAAAGGTATTCTTCAGATGCTCAAATTACAAGTGTTGTGTGAGGTAGGTAATATTCAAACTCGGCTGCAAATAAAGAGAAATGAAGAGAATATGATTCATTCAAATAACATAATCCCATCAAGAAGTAGCAATGGAAACTTGGCAACCGAAAAGAGTGACAATTGCACAACATTGTCCAATCATTTCTCCTCATCCTCAGAATCAGGCTCTTGAAACACTGGTGCAGGTTGGGTTTGTGCATATGCTGGAGCAATATATTTAGGATCCTTTGCAGCAACATCAGCATACTTCAATATGGCTTCTCTGGGATCTTCTTCCATCCATGTTTCCTTGATCATACCCCCTTGCTGCAAGGAAACTCAAGACATTAGCTAATTTCCACCAGCTTCACTAGTATAACATACAAGAGTTGAGAGACAGGACCAGAAAAGAAAAAAGGGCACTGAAGATTACCTTGAGAAGGTACTGGGTCAATAAGCTTCCCTTACTCGTACCAACTCTTCCACCATGGCCAGGTCCTGTAATAGGAACTTCAGGCTTGTGGGACTTAATCGGATCCTTCAATATTTTCTCTCGCTGACGCTTGCGACTTGGCTGATCTCTGAACAAGGGTAATGCATGTGGATTGTGAATAACCGGAGCCACCTCAAAATCATCAACAGATTTTTTCCTCGGTGCTCGTGCAACACACACAAGAGCTCCTCTCTCACTAAGTGTTGGATCATATAATATGTGAGTTCCTCCCTGACTTTTATCTCCAGCTGTTGCAAAGATCTTCAAAAAAAAGGAAATTAAAAAAAAAAAAAAAAAGAGCAAGGGATGAGTGTATCTCCATATGCGTGATTGTGTGTTGCTTTAAAATGAAGCCTTCCCCCGTACCAACACCACCCCTTCCCCCCCACAAAAAAAAAAAAAAAAAAGAAAAAGTTCAAGCTATTGTAGATTACCTGATTTAGCTTTGGGTGCCAAGCACACTGCACCACACTACAAACTGGTGATATTCCAACTCTGGAAACAAGTTCAAGTTTCTCCCTATCATAAAAGCATAGAAGACCTCCTGTTGTGCTCTCTTTTTCCACAGATGTTCCAGTCAAGAAAAGTTGTTCATCAGGACTAAATGCTATATTTGTTTGGGCATAGTTATTGGGGAGATCCTCAAACACCTTAAGAGGCTCCTTCATTTTGCGCAAATCCCAAACCTGATACACATTTCAAGAATATGTAAGAATAGTGACAACATGTCGAAATTTTGAGCATGCACACATATACATTGAAGGGAGTAAACAGCAATATGCAGTGGAGACATCAATCACTACCTTCAATGAACCATCAAAGCTTCTGGAGAGCAGAATTCGCCCATCACTAGAAAACTTAAGTGCAGTAATATCATCAGAATGACCTTTTTCAACATGAATATCTGGCCTGCTCCCCCATCCAGGCTTAAGGTTCCATATCTGTGAGAGTGAAATTACAAGGCACATGAGAAGAAGAACTGATGCAAAGTTCAGGAAGTCAAAGAAGCACAGAGTAATGAGAATTTTCTTAGAAACATCAATTTGGGAAGCCTAGGGTCTAGCCTAGCTTACAGTATACAAACACAAAAGAGATATCAGGCATCACAAGCAAATACCTGTATAGAACCATCTCCTATACCACCTGCAATGCATTTCCCATCACAGTCCCAAACACATGTGGTAACTGGAACCCTTCCAGGCCTCGCAAGCTTTGGTTTGATAACCTATCCAATCCAGAGAAAGTCACATCATCAGTTGACAGCCATTTCATTCCTTTCAACTCACTTCATAAGAGTTAAGAATGCTTGGCACAACTCCACCTAGCATATCTTAACCAAAGTTACGAAGTATAAAGTAAACAAACCTGCTTCTGACTTTTGAATTCATTTACATCCCAAATGCGAAGTGATCCATCCTCTGAAGATGTCAAAATTGTCTCTTTAGTTTTAGGGTGCCACTCTCCGCAAGTCAATCCGCATATGTGGCCCTTAGTGTTTTTCAGATCACGTATATACATATCACCCTTCACAAACTCTCCTAGAGTAAGTCCATCTCGGTCATAAATCTGAAATCCAAAGCTATACATGAGAGAGGTGGCATAAACAATAAGCAAATGACAACAAAAAGCCAGCATGCACAAGTACCTTAGCTTGAGCAGAACCAGTCACACAGAGAAAACGGTCAGATGTTGGACTCCAGCTCAAGTTACGAACTTGATGACCCTCGGATGGCTCAAGCTGCCTAAAAGATTGTAGACGGGCATTCATTCCTTGAAAGTCATACATGCGTACTGTATAGTCATAACTACCGGAAAGAACTCTAGAACCAGAGTGATCAACTGCAAGAGCTGAAACAATCTGACAGGCAACACCCATAATTTCATTGTCAGCAAAAACCAAAACCTTTCAAAAGTTAACCATAATCCAACCACTTAAGAGAGCTGGCTTCAGATTCTGCTCATAGGAATCTATTTACCAGATTATTAAAAAGAAAAAAGAAAAAGAAAAAATTCCTACGGTTAACAAGAATTAATTCATATCATACAAAAGCGAAAATTCCGAACATAAATAAATATGAGAATAAAAATATGACCTTTGTATGGCCCTTGAGTACA
The DNA here is from genome assembly GCA_030449905.1 of Luvunga scandens. Classification (NCBI taxonomy): domain Eukaryota; kingdom Viridiplantae; phylum Streptophyta; class Magnoliopsida; order Sapindales; family Rutaceae; genus Luvunga; species Luvunga scandens. The sequence goes on along the minus strand of JASUUG010000382.1, from coordinate 1,159,751 downwards.
ATCTCATTGCTCATCGGAATTCGATGCCGATTCTCTTCTCCCTCCTCTTCATCATCATCCTCATCTCCTGACTCTGTCGGCGGCCGAGGAGGCCCAATCATCAGGCCGTCAGCATCGTCCTGCTGCTGCTGCGGAGGCCGAGGAGGCCCAATCATCACGTCATCGTCATCGCCTTCCGGTTCTTGCTGCCAGGGAGGCGGAGGTGGCGGTCCAATTGGTGGAGCCTCCGAAGACTTAGGGTTTCGAAGCGTGTCGAGCCATTCCTTGGAGGAGGAAGAGATAGACGAAAGGTCGTCTTTCTTATTGTCTGTACCGGCAGTTGTTGGAGTTAAGGGGTTGGATCGGCGAGTGGCGTTGTGGATTTTCTCAAGGGGCGTTTGGGATTTTGCCTGTTTCCCGAATGTGAGCGGAAATTGGGCTCTAATTCCGTCGTATATGTCTGCCTCGTCTTCCATTTTGTTTCGTTTGCAGCTATCGTCGTTTATCAGTGATCTTTGTACCCTTTTAAATTTGCGGACAATTTATACGCTTGCCTGGCCGCCATTGGAGTTCCTTCCCGCAGTAGCAGAGACAGGTAAGGCGGACGATGGGCCGGGTAACCCGAGTGAAGGGTATTTGACTGAGGGGTGGGCCTTTTGATGCCTCATCAATTTCCTGGTAAAATCTCTTTTTTAAATTGAAATTATTTAAATAACCAAACATAAATTAATTCATTTCTTATTTTGAATGAAAATTTAATTAAACATTTAAATAAATTATTCATTTAACAAATATTTTACATTGAATTCATTTCATAATTTACACTTATATTCTAATTTTATTTGTAATTTTTTTAAAAAAAAATTATAAGAGTTTAGAGTTATAAAGATAGAAATTATATAATAAAAAAATTAAGATAAATTTAATATTTTAAAATTTATATGTAATTTAAAATAAAATACTTTTTTCAATAAAATTTTTTGGGAAGATGATCAATTTTAATGTATAGAGTTATATTTCAACAACTAAACTAAGGGTGTTTCGGGGAACACCCGGGTAGTAGGAGGATATTAGAGGGGTGTTAAAAGCTCCAACTCTTAACTAGGTGATGTGTTTATGTGGAGAGCCCGTGAGTGAAATTAGCATTCATCCTTGATGTACCAAAATCGAAGGCCCTAATGAGTTCGCTGGCTAGCTTGGCACTCGATAATCCAAAATGTCAATGAGCCGTATCGTGCTTGGGCCGCTTTTTTTGACCTTTTTTTCATAATTTTAGATAGTATTTATTTTTAATATATATATAGGATTTTATTGCATTACATTCAATATAAGGTACAATTACTCTCAAAATTGAATGCGGACTCCACGTGAGACCCACATCTATTAGAGAGGGTTGTACCTTACATTGAATGTAAGGTAGCAACTCCCATATATATATATACTTGAAGTCTTGAACAGTAAGATTAGACTTTGAGGACAAAGCTGGCCAAGCTAAGGTTGTTGTAGGTTGGCAGGCCAACTTGGGTAGAGAAGCAATTGGTCATATCGTGCCGTGAGTTGAGGCCTGAATCGTGTCACAATAAATGTATGACATATGGCTTCGTAGGAGCGAAGTTAGGCCTACCCTTTCCAAAAAGACTAATTAATTAAAATTGTTTCTATTGAAACTTATATAACTTTTTTTTTATTATTAATTAGTTATGCCAATTCTTCAACTATGGTTAAATTCTAACTAGAGTTCATTTCACCTTCAATTTCAAATTCTCCTCTTTTCAAGTCACTATGTCAAATTCTTCAACTATGGGAGAGCTTTGGTTCAAGCCCCCATGGGGATCACCTCCACAATTAATAAATTATGAAGTAAAATTATAAAAATATACTTTTTCTTTACAAAACGGATGCGGTAAGAAGAATCCCATCGTTTGGCGGTTTATTAGTTTTCGGATATCCGGATTTCATATTTTTAAATTTAAATATAACATTTAACTTTAATAATTTATTTAAAATATTAAATATAATTTTATAATTTAATAAATAACAATTTAACATCAATTCAATATAAATTTAACCAATTAAAAAAAAATTAAATTGAATTCAAATAGTAGTTTCAAATTTCAATAATTTCATTTGAACAAAACAAATATTTTAATAAATAAGACTTATCTCTTATTAAGTATATCTTTGTTTTTTTTTTATAAATAAATTCTGTCTTATAATTAAAAAAAATAGTTTAAAAAATTTGCCCATCCAAAAATATTTTTAACATTTTTTTTTTCAATTAAAATTGAAGTGTAAATAAATAATGAGTATCAGTAAGGGCAATTTAGAATACCCAACAATCACTGGGACACTTTCAAAAAACAAATTGAGATCACAAGGGGTTCTATAAACAATAAAAGTTAATTGGGGCATGGCATCGGCCCCACGTTACCCAACGCGGTTGTCTCATTATTGAATCCACGTCTAGAAAGCCCAAAGATAAGCATTTCTAATTTAGGAATGGCAATGACGGAGACGTAGATGAGACCTATTTTGTTTTAGATCTAGATAAATAATAAAAATTGAGATTTATATATTCTCTAAATTTATCATGGACTTATATTTTTTACTACATATTTGGATTGAAAAAATAAATAAATATTTATATCTACTTTAAATTTAAAAAAAAAAATTAAATATGTTCAAGATTCATCGTGAATTGTAAAACTCAATAATAAAATAGTAGTAATTTTATAGAATAAAAATTAAAGTCTAAAATATATTGATAACAATTAAATTATATAATTTATCTAAAAAATCTAATAAATATTATAGGTTATGCTTTTACTCCAAAACAAGCAAGAAAAATAATAAAATATCCTTCTAAAGTAATTACATGAATAAGATCAATATAATATTATGCTATATCTATCATCTTGATATCCATAGCACACCTATTATAATTCCTAAAACATTAGATAATGATATTGCATATGCATGCTTTAGGGTTAACTAGTCTTAATTATTTTTATCCTATTATCATTTAAATTTACAAAACTAATATTTAAGTTTTAAGATTTTTAAACACATGGTAAATACCACTAATATACTATAAATGAAATTTGTTATAATTTATAATTACATAATTGTTAAGAAAATTTTTAAAATTAAATTAAAAGATAGGTGGATATTGATTTTGATCTAAATATTAAGATAGATCTAGAATTGCTTAAAATCTATCTTAAATCCATACATCAATATCAAAACCTATTTTGAAACAAAACAAATATTTTAATAAATAAGACTTATTTTATTAAGTGGATATCTTTGTTTTTTTTTATAAATAAATTTGTCATCCCTATTAAAAAAAAAAATAGTTTAAAATGTTTTGCCCATAAAAAAATCCTGTTGAACTAACATCGCTTTTGGGTGTTCATATTAATCTAGCCAAAATGGAAACTAAAAAGTTCAATAAAGAATTTAGAATACCCAACAATCACTGGGACACTTTCAAAAAACAAATTGAGATCACAAGGGTTCTATAAACAATAAAAGTTAATTGGGGCATGGCATCGGCCCCACGTTACCCAACGCGGTTGTCTCATTATTGAATGAATCCACGTCTAGAAAGCCCAAAGATAAGCATTTCTAATTTAGGAATGGCAATGACGGAGACGTAGATGAGACCTATTTTGTTTTAGATCTAGATAAATAATAAAAATTGAGATTTATATATTCTCTAAATTTATCATGGACTTATATTTTTCACTACATATTTGGATTGAAAAAATAAATAAATATTTATATCTACTTTAAATTTTTTAAAAAAATTTAAATATGTTCAAGATTAATCGTGAATTATAAAACTCAATAATAAAATAGTAGTAATTTTATAGAATAAAAATTAAAGTCTAAAATATAAATTAAAACAATTAAAATAAATTTATCTAAAAATTAAGCCCATAAATATTATAGGTTATGCCTTTACTCCAAAACAAGCAAGAACAATAATAAAATATTTGAACTCTAAAATGGGAATATTAAAATAATAAATCAAGATAATATTATGCTATATCTATCATCTTGATATCCATAGCAAATTATTATAATTCCTACAACATTAGATAAATGATATTGCATGTTAAAACAATTTGGGGTTAACTAGTCTTAATTATTTTTATCCTATTATCATTTAAATTTACAAAACTAATATTTAAGTTTTAAGATTTTTAAACACATGGTAAATACCACTAATATACTATAAATGAAATTTGTTATAATTTATAATTACATAATTGTTAAGAAAATTTTTAAAATTAAATTAAATTAAAAATGCCATATCATTTTCCAATCAAATATTAAGATAGATCTAGAATTGCTTAAAATATATCTTAAATCCATACATCAATATCAAAACCTATTTTAAACCGACCCATATATGATCCAATTGGATTTAGATCAGGTGGATATTGGGTTGGATCTAATCTATTGTCATCCCTATTATAATTCTTACAAATGTTTCACATGCCAGTGGTTAAGATAAAATCCTAGAACTTAACGCTCAGTTTCATATTAATCTAGCCAAAATGGAAACTTAAAATACATAAAATACAATTAAAATAAAACATAATAATTAAATTACAAGAATAAAAAATAGGGATGTCCCATGATGATTTTCTCCATTATAAATACACACTTTATAGTACTCAACAATATGCATGACTAAGTGTATTTAATTTTTTATTACACCATCCCTTTATTAATGCAGTGTACTTTTAAAGAGAGATATACATATCCTCACTTTAATATTAAAAGGAAATCTATTCTACTCTAAATGTGAGGAGACATGTAAACTACTACTTAAGAAGGGAGTCAAGTATTAGCCATTGTTGGGACTCGAACCCAAATGGGTGCATGGACTGTCAGTGAGTTACAAACCCATTGGCTCTATAGATATCACATCACTTACAATGGAAATTTTAAAATAAATAAGTATTCTATGTTTGTCTTTAAAAAAATTGTTGTGTTGATGTAGTTTAAGTTTCGGAGTCTACTAGTCGTTATTGAATTTATTTTAATTGGATTTTCTTATCCAATTTTCATACTTCAGTTGAGTTTATTATTTTAGTTTAATTAGTATTTGTGTTTATTTGCCTTTCTAAAGTGAGATCACAAATAGTTCTAAATAATTTTTCAATTTTTGTCACTCAATAAAATCATCTCTTTCATTTTATATTAGTATTTTTAATTATGGGATTATTACATTAAATTCATAAATCTCATGTCTAGAAACTTTCTTACAGAAGTATCATTTTGTTTCGTCACAATTTTATCATAAATATTAAAAGTTAAATTGCATTTAATAATGCCAATTCATCCAAATAAACTTTTTTACTTCTTTTTAAATTTCATAAATGAAAAACAATCCTTCGAACTCACCATGATAAGGGAAATTTAAACATTAAACTTCTTGTATAAACACAAGAAATCATAAAATTTAAACCAATTAGCTCCTATAAACCACTTGGTTGATAAAACATAAATCACAATATATATGTGTGTGTGTGTGTGTGTGTGTGTGTGTGTGTGTGTGTGTGTGTGTGGTATGCGGCTAGATATGAAATATAATCAAGTTTTAAATACTAATACAGTATTTAACTTATTTGGACTCGCACATCATTTTGAGATAAAACAGCTCTAATCATACCCCACCGAACTGAAAAGTTCCTCTACGACTGAGTTGTTCTGATTGGTGAGACATTAATATCGGATTAAGTCTTTTCAAATTTTAACATAGCAATGGAAAGTGCGAACTAAGAAATTGACTGATTATTCTGAGAGAAGAACGAAACTAATATGTGAAAGTTATTTCGACAAGATACCGAGTTCTTTTTAGGTTCAAAGGTATTCTGTAATATTCATTATTATTTTCATGTGATTTTGAATATTTTAATTGGTTTAATTTGAGTCTGTTCCACATTCCCCTTTTGTCTTTCCTTGTCACTGAATTAGTTTATTTTTGCTTGAAATGATAATTAGGCTTTGAGATCTTATGTATCTTAGCCTAAGATCTTATTATAGGTTAAGTAATACCCTGAGATAAATTATCATTAGCTTATAGTAATTGAATTTTAAATTTAGTTTATGATGGAGATTTGGATATCTACAAGTTTGGTAATTAAATAGATTATTTTTTACCAATTTGACTAGAAAATAATGCTTTCTTCCACAAGTATTGGATATGTCTGATTCGAAGGATTTTAAGCAAGTTTTTGATAAACTGTGAAATCAATTTGGATCTAGTTCCATTAGGGTTCGATCCTTCTAGTGAGCCTTAAATTCCACCATCTGTTGTCTCATGAATCTTGGAGTTGAGGCGCCCGATTGACTCCCCCAATTTAGGGTTTGACCAAGGTGGACCGATGATCCGAATGGATGCGGGAATTGGGATCAACATGGAGGGGGGGGGGGGGGGCGGGAAGAGATTCTTACACATTTGTAAATACTAAATTTTAGTGGTCAATGAATTATTAAAAAACCAAGATAATAAAATCTATGTTACGTAAATTCTTCTTCTCACACTCAGAAAGTTTTGCTATTTTCCTCTCTTTAAGTATTAATTTTTATCATTTTTTTCTTAATTGGTAAATTTTGTTACCCTTGATTTTAGATTTTAGTAGTTTAATAAGACATATGAACAAAAGGGAAATAATAACTAGTTCATTATTTTTGCTGTCAACTCATGTTTTGTTTTTGGGTGAATAATAGCTAGTTCACCTGTGTACCGTTGTTGTTCTTTACACTTCAACAGTTTATTGACATTTCATATTAAATGCAAGTTAATTTTAAGATGGATTTTAGAGACTGCAGTCTATGTGTCTTTGTAGGATTAATTAATTCGCTACTCAGAAAGTTGATCACTAGTAGTAATCATAATGGGGGAGGAATTCACTAGACATGGCTCGGCAATACTGCACAATAATTGACAAGAAGAAAAATCACTTGCGTTGCATCTTTTGCGGGCATGAAATGCATGGGACCACACGTTCCAAAGAACACCTCGCTCAGATGGGAGCCGACGTGAAAACTTGCACCGACTCTTGCCCTCAAGAGTTAAAGCAAGAAATGATTGAAGAACTCGTTCAGCATTATCTTAAGAGACAGGAGAAGGAAAGAAGATTAAGAGAAGCGTTGCAAAGCAGATTGATGAATTTTCCGCCGCCGCCACCACTATCAGTAGATCATAACAAGAAAAAGAGGGCTGCTTCCGCGGCTGCGGCTGACTTAGGGGCGGAAGAGAGAGCTATGACGGAGAAAGCTGTCAAGGAGAGCCTCCAAACGTTTGAGATGGAAAAGAGAAAAGTTGCCAGGTTTGATGATGAAGAAATTGAGGCCGCTATCTGTGAGAGCATGAGGTCTTACGGAGAGGAGCAATATTGGTTGGAGGCGCGGCCGAGAGGGTTGCGGCAGATATTATTCAGAGGCAGGACCATCGTCATTCGGTGATTATGAACCCACTAATGATGTTGATTCAGATTATGACAGTGATTTTAGTTTCTAGTTAACTTGTTTGTGTGGGTGTGTGTTTTACTTTTACTTTTATTTGTGTTGAGGAACTTAATTATTCGACAGCTCGTCTATTTCGTATTCGTCGTATGTTTGTCGAACTATTGGTTTAGCTTTGTTATTATACATATTGTTTAATTAAGGTTCATATGACCTTTATAAACAGTAAATAAATAAATGACATGATAGTCTACATACGATTGATATTATTATTTTATGATTTGTTATGTTTAAGATAAACAAATGTGTCCTTAAATAGTTGGCATCTCTAATAACAATACTACTCAATGTATAAAAATATAGTTTACTTAGAAAGTTATTTTATTTTGAGGAAACTAAAAGTCTATTAGTTCTAAAGACTTCGTACTTAGGGGTGGGCATAAACCCACAACCCATGGGTTTAACTAAACCCAAACAAAATAAAATGGTTTGGGTTGGATAAATTATGAAAATTAGTTAAATTTAGATTTTTATATAAAAAACCATTTTATAATGGTTTGGGTATGGTTTACCCATGGATTATGGATAAATTTCCAAAACTCAAAGTGACATGCTAGTAGAAAATAAATTAAACAAAATAAATAAAATTTGATAACTTTCAATTCATCATGTTTTGATATTACTTGGAGCTATTTGCTTGGTGATTAAATTATGCTTGGAATTAGTTCAAGTGATTTGCTCAATGGGTATTCTTGGAATTAGTGAATTTAATTACTTGGAGTTATTTGCTTAATGATTAAATTATGTGATATCTATTATTAATTATTTATTATTACCTGTTTCGTGATGATTTTTTTAATATCGATAGTTTATGAGCTAATCTTATAGCATTTATCAATAAATAGAGCATATTATACTATGCATTTATTGTGATACAAATTATTTACCCTATAACATAAATACATAATAATATCTTCTTTAAATAGAGTTTATAAGTCATTATGCCATAATTATTTTCACGTTTGATGATGATCGAATCATATTGTCTACTATTTGATTTTTTGTTCAATTAATTTTATTTATAGATTGCTAGTTGGAAACTTAAAACTTAATGATTATGCTTGTAAGAATAAACATGAGACTAAAATTGGGACTGGTACATTAAGCAATCATTGTTGCACTATTGATTCATTTCATAATTCTTTAAGTCCAAAGAAAGTGGAAGTTTTGATATGCTCACAAAATTAGTTATGTTAGAATTTGTGTTGCAATATTGTTAATATTTAAGAACAAAGTTATTGTGAAATCTATTATTTATAATTTTTTATCCACTATATTTTTTCATATTTTAATGTTAATTTAATAATTGTTGTAATTTTGATATAATTGAATTTATTAAAATAAAAAAAATATTTTGATTATAAAATTCAAACCAAACCCAAATGGATTGGTTTGGGTTGGGTTGAAAATATTTGGGTTGGTTTGGATTGGACTCAAATTTTTATAGTTTGGTTTGTATTAACTTCAAACCCAACCCATGCCCACCCGTATTCACAGTCTAAACATTATAATTAAATTTTATTGATTTTCTTATCATCATCCCTAAGTTATTAGGTAAGGTACCCTTAATATAGCATAGTCCGACCTGGTTAAAAAGCCATTTCAATTTATCTGAAGTCACTAACAAAATAAAGAGTATTGATGACTTTTAAAAAATAATGGGTTAGGAGTTAGGATGATTAGGTAAGGTACCCTTAATATAGTATAGTCTGACCTGGATTAGAAAGCCATTTCAATAATAATGTATTGTGATTTCTACAACTTTATTAGCTCCCAGAAGTTTAGAGATATTCCAATTTTTGGTTGGGATAAATCATATACAGTTTTTTCTGCTGAATGTACGTGTGAGCAGCGTACGTATGTACTTTCAATCCTTGGAGGAACAAATAAGCTTGACATGAGAGCTTATTATAAAGAGAGCATTGCATGAATTAACACAACAAATTTAGCCGTTTGAGACAACTAGCTCCCCAAATAATGTGATTGGTAAAACATAAATCAAACAAAATCCGTTAAATTTCTTAAACAAAGATATAAAACAAAAAGTATGTGAGTGAATAAAAAATAATAATCTATAAAATAACAATCAAGTTTTTAAGATGGTAAATGAGTATATAATTTTATTTTTTTTGGATTATTCGAACGCGATTTTAGACAAAGCAACTGTAACCATACCTACCAAATTTTAAGAACTTCACTTTAGAACTGAGCCGTTCTGAATAAGATAATATGATTGGCGAAATACAAATATATCAGATAGAGGCTTTCAAATTTTATTTATATTGATATCGAAAACTGATCATTAGAAGTCATTTTAGTAAGATATCGCGTCCTTTTATTATTATTCTTATTTTGCAAATTGGTTTGGTTTTATTTATAGCTAAATCGAATCAAATCTAATCAAAATTTCAGATTTAGTTTAGTTTTTTATATGGTATCTATTTTGTTGTTTTAATTTTAAACTATTAATTATTAAAACTAAAAAGTAATGAAAGCAAAATATCAAAAATCAAAATCAATTTCCAAATTAAAAATTCCCTTTGGTTTGATTTCATTTTACAGAAATTTTAAAATATATTGTAGATAATACAACCAACTAATATATGTATAAAATATATAATTAAATTTAATTTAACCATTACTAATATGATAATTTTTTAAAATAAACACACATATATCATAACATTATTTATTTATTATATTGCTAACGTAACACCTTCATTTTGAAATGTCAATCAAGAAAAGAGCGGAAAAAAAGGATATTGAACGAAATCACAGAAATGCCATTCGAGTGTACAAGATTACAAAAATACCAAGCGATGGATATTTTTCCCGTTCGCTTTCGCTGAGTCACCGACGTTCTGGCTCCTTCACGCACTCACTGCGCGCTTTTCCTCGCCGGAGTCTGAACCCTCAAACAGAAGCAACTTAATTCAGCCTCAGTTATACGGGTCTTATCGTCTTTCTTTCCAAAAAGAATAAACAAGCTGATTTTCGAACTCAAGTATAACTTTATTATCAGGTTTTGGTTTATGTACGTGATTGTTTAATACCTTGAACTTACGTGGGTTTTTGATGCTTTCATCTCTTGATATTGACTATTGAGAAATGAAGCTACTTATTTTACTGCCTTTTTATTTTTTATTTTTTTAAGGTTAATGACTTAATCCTCCATGAAATTAGCAAGAATTTACACCCTGAAAGATATGTACCTCATTGTTAAAGCAGGCATAAAATTTGTCCTTCCTCTGTTTCGACAACAATCTCGGGGGTTGTGTTTCCGCTGCCGAGAAGATTACTGAGATGCCCTTTTATAAAGATGAAATGTCTTGTTACATGTTGGGTCATTCCGTGGCATATTCTATGTCTCGCTGTACCTTCGAGCGCGGTTGTTTTAGCTAACCCAGCTATTAGCGAATTTAGAGAACTCCCTGAAACCCAAATCCATCGTTGGCAATGTTCAGATGCAGTGCGCTGGTGGCCGCTTTCTGTTGGCTTCGGTTATGATGCCAAATCCAATGATTACAAAATTGTCCGATTCCTAGGTGTTGTGTCATCCCTACATAATTTCTACCGTGGCCAGGGTGTTCGCCTTGAGTACTGATTCTTGGAGAGAGAACTTGACAGCATAGACTATGTTGGAGGTGTTTCCTTCACAGCGCACGATGTCCATACTTCAATGGAGCTTGTTATTATATTGAAAAGCATGGAGTGATTTTGATGAGACTAATAACTCCATGCTTTCATTTGACATGAGTGATGAGGTCTTCCGGAAGTTAACTGTACCAAATTCTTCCTTTAATGCTGGTGAAGGATATCAAAAGCTTATGTTGTCGATGGACTGTAGAAAAAACTAGTAACAGTGGAATGTAGTTCAAGACTTCAATGGCCTTTGGCATTCCGAAGAAACGAGGGGGTTATCGTGGCGGACGGGGCTGGAAAGCTGTGCTGCTACGACTTTGGAACCCAAGAAATTAAACATCTTCAAGTTCGAAGGTACCTCAGAAATTTTTTTGCTGTAATTTACACGAGCAGTCTGGTTTCAATCAGAGGACTCAGGGAATAAGCTCGACATAGGATAGGAGTTTTAAAGCTCGGGAAAGTAAAGTCTTTCTTTACTAGTCGTTTCATACCGTATATCTCTCGAAAATTGGCCCTGTGAAGTATCTAAATAACTGTAGCTCGTCAACTTATTAAAATCTTCTCGAGTACCTTAATCTTTGGTGCCTTTTTCTTTAGCAAACGTAAACAAAAAGTGTACATCTATCATCTATGCATTACTTTCATGAACGTGTATCTGTGTTCTCACCAGAGGGCTATCATATACGAAACAGGATGTAACTCTTACCAATAGTGTCGCAGAAATTTACAATCTCTTGTGTCTTTGGAGTTGGACGAATCAAGAACGTCAAATGGAATCACATAATTATTATCAATTTCGATTTTATTGATGAGCAAGTGCCTAGAGACAAAACATAAAACGTGGCTTGTAAAGCAGAGACGTGCTTCAAACTTATCGAACATTTTTCTTAATTTTTAAAGCGCAACAGGTGAAACGCACTTGCTTTCACTTGACGACAATGATTCTACATACCTCATTAAGTGTTCGGCTTAAGTCATGGTACGTATCTCGATCCCCAACATAGATTAGCCACCCAGAGCATTATAATTTTAATAATAACATTAAATTAATGATTTATTCTTCCTTATTTATTACATAACTAAAAAACGACTTTCAATACTTACATTACTCTTTAAAAACTCAGGATCTCATATCATCAGAGGATCGTAATTTGTATGCTTCAGTGCACTATATCAAATTTTACATGCTACAGAAAGCTACGGACGATTGAATCAAGAAGAGCAATAGGCTGACAAAATTACAATTTTCCTTTTTATTGGATGATAAGACATTTACTTGCAACAGATCAGTTAGACCCTTGCATAATCTCTTAGGCCGGTTTAAGCTTGTGGCCTCCTCTAACTGAAACTAGGCCGCTCATGTAAAAGTACAGCAGAAAATTTTATATATCGCTTTTGAGCAGCAAGAATTTTAATTTCTTGACTGCTGGCTTCCATGCAACAACATACATCTTCACCGTATAAATAATTGCCAGAATGCAAGTGTTCATCTTGGAAATGTATTAAACAGTAGAGATAAAATTATATCTAATGATCATTATGTTCTCAATGAACCTAGATAATATTGAATTAAATGACACGTTAAATGTTAACGCATCTTAAACTGGATTATTAATTTTATCATGGATCTGGAATTTTGATGTAAGCTCTGACATAAAAGCTTGTTTCTGTGTCTTATTATTTTCCTTTTTATAAGAATACTAAGGCCGATAATATCAATTATTAAAAATTTATTGAGAATTTATTGTGACACCTTAAGTTAAGTATTATATTTCCACCTTTACTAATATTCTCAGCCGTTGAATTATTTAAAGTTAAAAATCACGGATGAAAAGCATTTTCAGCATATATATATATATATATATATATATGGGTCATTCTATGATACCGTGATTAAAGTTACGGTATTAATATCATAATTAAATATAAATTATGTAAATAAAACATAAAATTTATAAATTTAACATAAAAATTATAAATCAACATTAACTGTAAAATAAAATATAAATTTTAGAAATTAAACATAAAACTTGTAAATGGAAGGTCAAACTAGTAAATTAATATAAAACTAGTAAATTGATGTATTATTAGTACATAAAATAAAAACTTGCTAATTTAACATAAAACTTGTAAATCAACATTAACTGTAAAATAAAATATAAATTTTAGAAATTAAACATAAAATTTATAAATGGAAAATAAAACAACTAAATTAATATAAGACTAGTAAATTGATGTATTATTACTAAACAAAACAAAAACTTGCAAATATAAGTTAAAACTAGTAAATTAACATTAATTGTAAAATAAAACATAAATTTTGAAAATGAAACAAAAGACTTATAAATAAAAGGTAAAACAAGTAAATTAATATAAAACTAGTAAATTAATGTACTATTAGTAAATAAAACAAAAACTTGCAAATATAACATAAACCTCATAAATCAACATTAAGTGCAAAATAAAACATAATTTTTGGAAATTGAACATAATAATTGTAAATGGAAGGTAAAACAAGTAAATTAATGTATTATTGGTAAATAAAACAAAAACTTGTAAATATAACATAAAACTAGTAAGTAACACTAACTGTAAAATCAAACATAAATTTTTAAAATGAAACAAAAGAATTGTAAATAGAAGGTAAAACGAATAAATTACTATAAAACTAGTAAATTGATGTATTACTGATAAAAAAATAATTTAACATAAAACAAGTAAATCAAAATTAAGTGCAAAATAAAATATAAAGCTTGTAAATTATGCCTAAAATTTATGAATTAAAGATAAAATAAGTAAATCGATATAAGAGTTACTATTAAAAAAAAGTTTACAATTGTAAAAGAAAAACTCATTATAATGTTTATTATCTTATATATTTATTATTTTTTATTTAAATTGAATAATGTTAGTTTTATATTTATGTGATACATGTGATGTTTTATTAAAGATGAAATTTATGCTCAACATTGGATTTTGAAAAAAATATTATTTTAATATCTTTTATAGTTGTTATAAGATGAGGTTGTTTTATATTTTTCTACACTTCTTCAACAACCCCAAATGGTCTTTAAATATAAGTAAAAGTTTGAGACTACATAAAGCATGTATAAGAGTCAAAATTAGATCTAATTTTATTGATATATCATATATGTGTCTAGTAATATAAGAATATTTTATTTTATTTTATTTTTACTTGATCCAACACTAAGATAAATAATTGTGCTTAATTAACATGTGTAATAAATAGATATCATTGTAGAAAATGAGAAAAGAAAGTATACAAATGCCCTAGAATAAATATAGAATTATGGTAACCAAATTAATAAAAACTTATTCCACTTTTTTTCAATGTAATTTTTTTGTTTAATTAAAAACAATATTTTTCTATAAATGAATAAAATATTTTTCACTAAAATTCTATAGAAACAATGGTAATTTTTTAAATAATTAATAATCTTATATGAATTTACTAGTTTTACTTTACATTTACTAGTTTTATGTGTAATTTATAATATTTATATCTATCACGGTATTGATGCTGTAATTTTTATCACGGCATTATAGAATTTTCCATATATATATATATGTATGTATGTATATGTATATATATATATATATGTATGTATGTATATGTATGTATGTATATGTATGTATGTATATGTATGTATGTATATGTATGTATGTATATGTATAGAAAAATAGTGGACAATCGGCTTCTGTTTTTACTTTTGTTTGCACTCCATGTTCCACGTTTGCCTAACTCACCCTCTCAACCTCAGAATTTGGCTCAGGGTCGGTGCGTCTGATGCTTGATGTTGGATTTTCTCCATCCGTATAAACTCGAACAACAAACAGAATTTTCTCAGGAAACAAGCACAGGAACAGACTACTCGCAACACCCTGCATATGCACAGCATAGCCGCCAAAATGTAGGTTCACGAACTCACTACAAGTACCTACAACGATGTAGTTAATGATCACTGAACGGGCTATTTCGCTTTTTTATTAGGGAGAGTGGTGGGTTGAAGCCAATGGATGCCGAGCAATTGAGAGAGAACGCTCACAAGATGGTTGATTTTATTGCTGATTACTACAAATCCATTGAGAATTTTCCTGTTCTCAGCCAAGTTCAGGTTCCTCAGTCTCGCACTTCTTTCTTATTTCCTCGCATTTTTTTTAATATGCTATTATTTATTTGCATTCTGTCGCATTTGCTTGCTTTGTTTCAATGATTACATTATCTGATATCAGAACAATTCTTTTCATTAGTCACATTTCCCTGTGCATTTTTCATGTGCAGCCGGGCTATCTACATAGCCTTATACCAGATTCTGCACCGAATCATCCGGAATCACTCCAAAATGTTCTTGATGGTGAAGTAATTCAATCGGTTCTTATGATTTGAAGCATTTAGGAAAGAAAGGAAAAAGTTACTATTGTTATTTTAGCTCGATTGTGTATACAACTGATAATTCTATTATTCTATAGATTAAAAAATTACTTTATAACTCGGGCTAAATTAAATTGTCTTGTTAGTTTTCTTTGTTGTATTGTCCAACGTCTGAGGGTAAAATATTACATGATTATAGATATTCAAGAAAAGATACTACCGGGGGTGACTCATTGGCAAAGCCCGAATTACTTTGCATACTATCCTTCTAATAGCAGTGTTGCTGGGTTTCTGGGAGAAATGCTCAGTGCTGGTCTCAACATCGTGGGTTTCAGCTGGATAACTTCTCCAGCTGCAACAGAGCTTGAAATGATTGTTCTGGATTGGCTTGCCAAATTGCTTAAGTTGCCCGAAGACTTTCTTTCAACAGGTATTTCTTTTTCTTTGTTTTCAAGAGATGCTAGGAGATGCTGATGTAACATGATTCTGAGAATACCTTAGGTTAATTTTAGTGCTTCTTGACAGATTAACAATTCTCAGTAGTAGGATTTATGGACCTAAAACAGAGGGATTGAATATGTAGAGATTCTGAATTTAGCAGAGGTGACCCATGGGTGAAAAATGATAATCATTGCTCTACACAAACTTCCTAACATTTTGGGCAGAAACCTTCCACCTCATCTTAAGATTATGTACCTTTTGGATGTTCCAATTCCTGGAATTTTGAGAAGTTGAAGGTTGTTGAATTTTTAAACCTCAAATATACCAATATGGGAACTGATATTTTTCAAATTGAGCTTATTTGATGCAAGTGTCTGAAACTCATTAATGATTTTGCAGGACAAGGTGGCGGAGTTATACAAGGCACAGCAAGTGAAGCTGTTTTGGTTGTACTATTGGCTGCTCGTGATAAGGCCCTAAAGAGGGTCGGAAAAAATTCCCTTGAAAAGCTTGTGGTTTATGCATCAGATCAAACACATTCTGCATTACAAAAAGCTTGTCAGGTATCTTTAAAATGTGCATTGATATGTAACTTCTTTATGTTTATTTGCTTGTTTTATCCAGAAAACTTTATATTGAAGTGTTTCTTGCTGACACTGGTGTGAATATTTAGAATTCACCCGATAAAATCGGAGCAAATTTATGAAAGATGGTTTATAACCATGTTTATATTCTATGATTCCTTAGTTAATTAATTGATTGATGAACATGTTTTTGTTTTTTTTTTCTTTTTTAATTTGCCCTTTGCATTATATTTTTTTAAAAAATACCGAATCTCTATTAGAGCTCAGAGAATGAAGTTATAGTGCTGAAATCATATGCCTGGTTACTGCATGTGATGTTTATATTTTGATGGCAGATTGGAGGAATTCATACACAGAATTTCAGGGTGCTAAAAACGGACTCTTCCACTAGTTACTCACTTTCCCCAGATTCACTTGCTGAGGCAATCTCACGCGACCTCACCATCGGGTTGATCCCCTTTTTTCTATGCGCTACAGTATGTAATTTAGTTTCTTTCCGTTCAACTCCTTAATCATACATTTTCCCTAGATGGTTTATCTGAATTACCATTGATGGGAGCTATTGGAAGCTTGAATTCAATTGTTAGTGCCTACTGTTTTATCAAACTGGTTATGAGTGATGCACTGTTTGCATTCATGGTAATAAGTTTTAATTTATGTATTGAAGAGGATAATGCTAGGAAAAATGAACAACCACATCCAGGTGCTGCTTGATCATCAAGGTTTTTAGTGTAAAATCACATGCACATAAAACAGAAGTTAACTGCTTAATTTGTCGGCCATAACGAATAAGTTATCATATGCCGATAGCTTTTATAAGCTTGTAAAACATGATCGTAGAAGTAGAGTTTCAATTGGCTGAGGAACCTCCTATTTATACTTGCAGGTAGGCACTACTTCTTCAACAGCTGTTGATCCTTTGCTTGCACTGGGAAATATTGCTAAGGTAGTACTTTTTCGAATTGAGTTAGGAAATTAAAAAAATGCTTTATACATGTCAATGTGATATTGATTTTTTTAGTTTGCCATACGCATGGAAATGATGTGTACAGTTGTCCACCTCAATTTATATGATTGTGTTTGAGGGATTCAGGAAGGTGTTATCAATGTAAGCTTTATGTAATCAGTATCAAAGTGGAAAGTGTTGTAATCAGTTCCTAGATGCTTTAGTTAAAGTATACGAAAGTTGAATAAAAATTTGATTTTTTTCTTAGTTTCTTGAAATTTTTTTAAAGCTAACCTGTCTAAGAGATCTTATTAGAAATAATTTAACAGTGCCTATGTGGATGGCTTCTTGACAGAGTAATGGAATGTGGTTTCATGTGGATGCTGCTTATGCCGGAAGTGCTTGTATATGTCCCGAATATCGCCAGTACATCAATGGTGTTGAAGAAGCTGACTCATTTAACATGAATGCACATAAGTGGTTTCTAACAAACTTTGATTGTTCAGCACTTTGGGTTAAGGTATGATGTCATCAACTTGCCTGTTGTTGGTTCCCCCCCCCCACCTAAATATGTATGTAAGATTTTTAAACATATATAATTTCCATGAAAACAGGACAGAAACACCTTGATTCAGTCCCTCTCTACAAATCCTGAGTTTCTGAAAAACAAAGTAAGTTTCTACTTTTCTGTTTATATTCTTGGACTATTTTTTGGTGGAACTTTCAAGACCAAAATCCAAATCACATTTGTTTTTGTTTGTGGCATATTAACTGCACAACGAACTGCCCTTTCAACTATGTGATGTTGACTGTGGTAGAGTTGAGCACATTATCAGGTGAAAATGGAAACATATTGGTGATCTCTTGATAAATGATGGATTTTTGTAGTTAATGGTTCAGTACCCTGAATAAATTTGGAGAAATCAAATTTAGCATGACTGATATTTCAGGCCTCTCAAGCAAACATGGTTGTGGATTACAAAGATTGGCAAATTCCTCTTGGACGCCGATTTAGGTGTGCCTTTTAACATTTGCCCGAAAGATGCTTATGATTCCATTGAAAGAGTGTTTTTGCATGCACACGTGCCTATAAACTTGCTCCATTTTAAAGGAAGTGTATTTTTGTAGAAAAAATATTTAGCATCAACTCCATATAATGTTAAGTATCAATTTCAACTGAAGACTAAAAGATTTCAAGTAAATTATTTCCCTAATAATCCAGTGATTGCTCTTAGGTCACTGAAGCTGTGGATGGTTTTACGACTTTATGGCCTGGAAAATCTTCAGGGCTATATAAGAAATCATATACAGCTGGCCAAGCATTTTGAAGGGCTTGTTGCTCAAGACTTTAGATTTGAGGTAATGGGGTTTAGACTATTCTTTTGTTGGTAATTGATAATTTTTTTTTCTGAAATCACTATTACATTGTACTGAAGCTGAACATGGTCAATAAGGATAGGTTGTCACCCCCCGAATATTTTCCTTAGTTTGTTTCCGCCTTCTGCCACCACACAATGATGAAGATCATGGCAATCAACTGAACCATAACCTCCTAGATGCTGTAAACTCCACCGGGAAGATCTTCATATCTCACACAGTGAGCTCATTATTTATCCTTACTGATATGCTGTGTATTGTCCCTTGTCTATCTGTGGCTAAGTCTACTTTCCAGATTATAACTGCCAATAAGTTAAATATGCTTATGACTTTAACCATCTTGTGCAGGTTTTGTCAGGCAAATACATATTGCGATTTGCTGTTGGAGCACCATTGACTGAAGGGAGGCATGTGAATGCGGCCTGGCAAGTTATACAAGACAAGGCCTCTGCCTTATTAGCTAGGCTGTCCATAGAATAAGTACAATGTCTCAAGTTCTCTCTTTCATTATTTGATGACATCAGTATATGATTCCCTTTTATCTTCTTGATTTATTCATTGCCTCAAAACAGCAATGGACACATAAATCCCATGATTTTTTCCCCCTGAATATATATGTAGTGTTGATCTGGTTCAGGATCCTAGACTTTATTAAAGTCTGGGAAAGCTATTAAACCGTAATGTTTAATAGTTTTTCTAAATTTTATTAAATCTAGGATCGAGGATTGGAATATTTTTAATTTACGTATATATTGGGAATCATCCGATCTGGGATTCCCAGATTGTAATCTTGCAATATGTGTCGTGTCCATCACACTTTTCACCGAGGTTATTCCAATTCTTCCAATATGTAACCTGCAAGTGCTAGCTGAAGCATAAATACTGGAACCGCTACCACAACCCAATTTGATTCCTGTTTTGATTTTGCTGGCAGTGTACATCTGCTTTGATCTTTCTTCAGTTGTTCTGCTTACTGATCCCACCATAATGGTCCAGGCTATCTGAAAATGGTCCATCTGGATAATGTTCCCAAGTGTAGAGCTGTCCCAGTTTCTCCCGGAATGATCATAAAATCTTGATGCTTGTTTGGATATGTCTAGTATTGTTCTTTTTTCGTAGTTTCTTACAGCAAAAGAGTCCTTGTGTGGGCACTGGGCAGTCAGAATTATTTTGGCATATTCATAACAGCAGGCATTCTTTGCAGCATATCCAGAGCAAGGATCCTATTCATCGGCGGTTGCAATTATCTTTGGCTCGTTGAATTATGTTTGGCATATTCATTATGCGATGTGAAATGATTTACTTCAATTATCTTCAATGAGCCAAATGAAGTTGCCACTTCTACATCATTTGTCATAGCCATTCTCTGGAAAAGGACATAAATTTCGAATAATTCCTGAATCTGACTAAGGCATATACTAAAAACTTCCTTTTGTATATTTCGTTTTGTTATTGAAACATGACAAATGTCCAGAAATAAGAAGTTTCAAGAAACACTTCAGAAAACGAACAAGCATCAAGATATGGTGCTCTTTAGAGGGGAGATTTTCTGCAAAGATACGATCCCTAATGCTCCAAAGATACTCGAAAACAAAATTGAAAACAAGATGAAGATAGGGTAATCTTTAGAGGGAAGATTTTCTTTCGAATGCTTGAAGGCTTTTTATAATCTCTGATATCTGGGTTGTCTCATAACAAGCCTTATTCAAACAAGTTCTAGTAAATTTTAAGTTCTACTAATACGATGACATAGTTGGTGTACGTAACCTGACCCTAGTAGATTCATGACTTCAAATATCAACAGATGTGCAAGAAAGGTAATTAAACAAGTGGTAGTACAAATTGGTAAATCCGCGCATCAAAGTGGGTGACGGGGGAAGAAGGAACCGTATTTCATTCTCCAAAAAGTGCTCAAATTATCGTCGTTAATTTCATATTTATATTCCCAACTTCGGATGAATGATAGAACCCCTTTTGAACGTTTAGCAGAGGGAAGGAATTGGATTCTTGGGGAGCTGCTACTTATTTCCACTAGATCTTCATATCATTTTCCTCCAGAGCTTGAACTAAGTTATGTCTTGTGATTGCTGTCGCAATATTATTTCAAATTACGAGAAGCTCGATAAACTTCTAGAATATTTAAAAGAAAATCAACACACACGAATCCATGCACGAGCGACTGAAATCAAACTCGTGTGCATTCTAGAGTTTTATAATATTAACCAAGTGGATCCATCTGGCGGCATATATATTCATTGTTATAAAAACAAGTCGGCTCGTGAAGTAAACACCAATTCAACCACGTGTCCGATACACCTCAATTAAGTGCTGCTGCCATGCCAGTTGTGCTCCTCAATTGGCTTTGAAAACATTTAAGGGCATGGCCCTTAACCCGTCGGGGTGCAGGTACCTTTTAATTTGATATATTTAAGGGAAACGGTTCTGCTTTCATGTCGCATCTAACTTCTCAGCGCTCGTATAAAATGTGCATTTTATAGACTACTCTCTCTGGTAAAGGAGAAATAAAAATAAAATCACACATTTCGGTACACCCTTTAAACAGACGACACAGAGATAAATGCATATGATGTTTCAATTTTCATTTGTTTAATGAGCTTATAAAAACGACGTGCTATTATCATCCTTTCTTATTGTATACTTTTTATGTAGGAGTGATAAATTTACGATACATATATGGAATGGAATATGAATCGACGTACAAATCCTTAAATTTTATTTAATAAATTCCTAAGAATTTTTTGTTATCTATTCATTTTCACTTTACAAAGTTTAGTTGGATTTGGTTGCTTTAAATTGACAGTCTTACGCGTAGAAAAAAGTGGCCTACATACAATGATGTGTCGGGTCAATATAGGCTTCGTTTATTTTTTTTTTTGAAAATTGAATAGAGTTAAATTAGTATGCATTTTGAATGAATTTGAATGTCTGAATCTCAATAATATATTTATTTATTTTATCTGAATCTCTAAAAATAAGTATTAAGTTGTTTAAAAATTTAAAAATATGTACTTTTATATTTGTACCCTTATTAAATTTAAATGTCAAATAAATAATATACTAAATACCGTAATATTTTAATATTTATAAGTAAAATTACATTCAAATGAATACATAATAATTTTAAAATTATAATATATAAAATACCATAAATTTTAAATTTTATCACAAATTCTCAATAATAGTATATAATATAAGGAAAAAAAACTAACAAGATACTTGAAATAGTTAATTTGTCATTTCATTTCGAAGTTGACGTATGTAAAGATGAGATTATATAGGATAAACGTCTATGGGTGAGTTTTAGGATAGACATGAAAAATAAATTATAAAATAAAAATATTTTTTACATTAAAAAATAATTGACTTAAATTAAATTCCTCTATTCAATAAAAAATTAAAAAATTAATTTCTTTTATTAAATTAAAATTATGTAAAAATATTATTAAATTATAAAAATAAATATTTTAATTAATTTAATTTATTAAATTAAATTATTTTAAATTATTAAATTAAAAAACCAACACCACCCTAAAAGTATAACGCACGCGGAAGAAGAATTAACGCCAGGCTTGCAAGAGGCGCGGTAAAGCACATCTAGTACGAAAATGCTTTACAGTTAATTTACTTTTTGCTTGGAGTCATTGTATTACGTGCTGCTTTTGACAATTCCGAAAAGCGCTTTACGCTTAATTAACTGTAAAGCACATAATTAAGACGTGGGATTGCAAAAAGTGCTTTTTTTGGTAGTGAAATTATGTTAAGATACCATTATCCTCGGATCACTTTAATCGAACAAGGCACCAGACACATGTTTCTTCTCAAAGGTTACAATGAATTGACCGTCGAAATTATTCCTTGACAGCTCTTAAGCAAAGATATAATTGAAAATTACAAAGAATAAACCCCCTGTGCTGATAAAATATGTTTATTATTATATCATTTGATCACGAAAAAGCTTATGCTTCTTTCTTTCTTTCTTTCTTTCTCTTTTTCTTTTCCTTTTTTTTTTTCAATGCATGGATGGATATATGTGAAATAAGTTTCTTCATATATAAGCATTCATGTATTAAGAGGCTTAAAATTAATTTAAAAATATTTAAAATTAATTTGATTATTTAATAAATTTTTTAAAAAGTTATTTTTAATAAAATCATTCTCGTTTTATAGTAAATTTTGAAAAATAAGAAAAAAATAATTTTTGAATTCATGATTTTGAGAATTAATTTATATTTAATACAGGAGAATCCGTAACAAATTTGACTGAATGTACGACTATATAAAAAACGTGATTAATTAATGCAGGTAGGAGTCTGTGTCGTTGAGTTGAGATTTGATTAGTCTTAATAAATGTAATTAATCAATCGAAAATCAACAAGATCCTTTCATTATCCTTTTCTTGCCCGGCCACGATTCTTTCTTCGTCACCCCTCAGCCGCCAATCTGAGAAATGCATTTGTTTATTGCCGCTGTCACTTAAACCTATTTATTTTTGTCAAAAAAGAAGAAAAAAGAAAAAGAAATAAAATGAGAGTCGTGTCCCGAATGTCTACTACAAATAATACAATACATACCATTACAAAAAAGTCAACAAATACAGAGATTTCAATTGAATAAATAATTACGAAATACGGATATACATACGTATAATTTTGCCGTTGTGGTTTAAAAAAAAAAAAAAGGAGTTCAAAAATATTTTCAATGCATAATAAATAAATACATTGTATTAATTTGTAAAAGAATGAAATATTCTAATAGATTAGATTATCATCCGAGTAACTTTTGTCTAATAATTTATTCGCCACAAGGATGTGAGGAGTTAACTTTCTAGCGACGCCGACAGTCGACGCATGATGCGAGCGGTCGGTCCGCCCGGTGGGCCACCGTCGGTCCAGGGCAATTTAATTTTGACTCCGACCGGTGTTATTTCGTGATAATCAAAGGCAAGATTTCAATTTTCAACAAAATTAGCGTAAAGTCAGCATCAAATTGCGTCTCAAAAAATCACTTCCAAGAATAGCACTTCAGCGTTCAATCAAATAAACTACTTAATCCAACTACTACTAGTTATGCTCCGAAAAATTTTGACTAGCAGGTGACAACAACACACAATTTACAAGAGTAGTAACTGCAATATAAAATTATCCGTAAAATGAGTCCACTCACTCTCAATTAAAAAAACTCTCAAGTATTCTATAAAAAAAAAAAAACTCTTTAAGTATTTGGAGTTTTCCGTTACTAATTCCCTAAGTTTTTTACTCTCATAAAACTTGGCGTCAACTCAAAAAATTTTGAGAAGCAATAAAATATTAAAAGTTATTCATACATTAAATTACTATTGTTTAGAAATGATGAAGTGTATGATAAATGTGGGGTTTTTTTTTTTTTGTTGAATTTTTTCCCGTTGCATTTGTTGCCGGGAGGGATTTATTTGCTCATTAATTGTTGCTTTAAAGCAATAAATTTAGAGGAAAAATAAGCAAGACGCAAGGGGAAATGCTTATGAACTCTTTGGAAAGTAATTTCCTTCAAAGGTTACAATTTAAAAAAGGAGGGTGGGGAAAAAAAAATAGCGACGTTAACTTTTGCTTTTAACGGAAGGCAAGATTGTTTCTAAAATTACCAGCTAAAAATAATGGCTTCCAATGCAATCTGAGTTGCATGTCAATTTGCTGTACGCGGCGATTAAATGGATCTCAAATGAAGATTATGAGGAGTTTCTTTCTGACTGATCTGCCATGTTGGGGAAATTAAAAAAGGTGCATTAAACTTTAATGCAGCCTTAATTTAGCATTACCAATACATCATAATTGATAACCGACGATGCATTTCTCAGAAAGGATCAAAGCTAATTTATGCCAAAGTACTTGGATTTGTATTATCAACTCAATAAATGCAGCTTCATTTTCATATTCAGTGTTTTAAAGTTTAACCACACAAACCCCATCATTGGGATTTTGCCATTTGTGCTAGCCTTCTTTCTGTAATATTCATGCATCCAACGCGGACCACAACAGAAGATCTAAAGGATAAAGATGTCGCAAAACGTCAAGAAAGCCCAGAGACTTGCATGCTATGAAGAGAGACAATACGGTCATCCCATTCAGCCTCCTCTACTCAAACCCCACCACTTTTTCCCAAGAACCAAACAAAAGGTTTTTGGCCTGTATCATTTTACTTCTATTCTTTTCACACAAGCGGCCAATAGAGTGTGATGATAAGTGGGGTAGCTGATATATTCAAGTTTCAACATAAAATCAATTGATAAATTACTAAATCACTTGGATTGCCCATCACCACTTTATGGCTTGGGCCCCCGCTCCCACTTTACCATTTTGATACGACTTTCTTCTTCCCCTGCTCCCCATCAATGATCAAACCAAAAACCAGAGTGCAGCCGCAGGACTTGAGAACAAATGAGGCATTTTGCCCTCCACTTATCTCATGAGGGTCCCTAAATCATCACATTGTGATAATAGTGACCTGAAAAGCTTTAACAGTATTACTCCGCATTCAACCAAAATTCAAAATGTACGTGTGCCTTAAAGTTGTTGCACAAGATTATAAAAAGTAACAAAGGATGCTAATTGTATATTGTTGGTTTAGTTGCACTTCTTAAAAACTTCTTGCGACCACTATAACATACGACGATTTTATTGTATAATATTATTTCACTCAATTACGCACGATTTTCATCTCTACTTCCATCAATAATACTAAACATATGTGAAACCGCTAACGTTGAACATGAAGGTACCATATAGTAAGACAAAACGTCGTATTAATGATATAAAAAGATTCCATTCTTATAGTATAGGATTGTAAATGGATAACCACTAGGTCTTTGGTTGAGTGACAAGCCCGTGCTTTCACAATTGGGTTACCTCACAATTAATTATATATGATTGTGAGAAAAAATTATAAAGAAAATCCTCTTCCTTGCGAAATACGAGTGGAGTAGTTATATTTCTTGTAATGAGGGTTATTTGTCTGCGCATATGCTTAATGTAAAATTTAATATAATATTATAAGTCTCAATTATATATGTATGATTGTAAATATCAATGTATTCATCTATTATAATGACAGTTATTATAAATCTGATATAATTTAATATTTTGGTGTCTAACCAATATTAAAAATAAAAATTATAAATGGATCCAAAACTATAAGCACAACACCCACCGCTCAGTAAAAGGGCGAAAAACAAATGTGGGGCGTTGAAAAAGAGACAATGAAACATTAAATAGGTCAGCGATTAAATAATAGTGACTTTGAAAAGGCGAGGTGAGATCCCCGTCGTGATGATGAATTAATGACATTTCACGACGCATGTAAATAAAAATAATATTCTTATGATGATTACATAATAATATTCCTTTTTAATCTCGCCCCCGTCTCACTCTCTTGCAGTGGCGGGCGCAAATCTGGCCTGGCTATATAAACAATAGTAAAGCAGAGGAAATGATATTGTAAACTAGGATTAAAAAAAAAGAAAAGAAAGAAAGAAAAAATAATTTCACACATTCAGCTTTCCACTGACCAAACCAAATCATAGGCGGAACACATAACACATTAAAACGTTTTTGTTGCTTCGAGTCTTGTACTCGAATACGGCAAGTCCTTGAAGGCAAAATTGAAACAACAAAACAAGAGAGGAAGAAGAAGTAGAGGGAAAGAGAGAGGCACTGTGTCTTCTTCTTCTTCTCTTCTATGTGTCTCTCATTTTGATGATTATTAGTATACGTGTTGTAGTAATTTAATTCCTCTGTGATCAAAAAAGAAAGAAAGAAAGAAACAGAGCATTGTTTGCTCTGTTTTATTTTTGTTTGTATAGATCACAGGGTTTGTCTCGGCAGTGGCCACCGAAACGGTATTCAAGGACAAACCCAGGTCAGTTTTTGTTATTTTCTCAAATGGGTTTCCTTCACTTTCTTTATTTTCTAGCTCCCATGTCCTATCTCTCTTTCTTTCTCTCTCCCTCTCCCAATATTTGTCTCTATGCCCAAGTGAAATATGAAAACAAAAATAAAGAAAAAATATTTTTTTATTTAAAAAGATTTTTTTCCTTCTGTATCGATTTCTGTTTTTGGTTATTAATATCTGTGTGGATATATTTTTTTTTTTTTGTTTCTATATGCAATGTGTTTGTAGATTCCATCTCCAGATAATACTTTCTTTTTGTATGTTGTTTGGTTTCTGCTTCTCATGTACAGATGGTGAGATGCCCTGCTTCGGACGATTTGATGACGATCTTTATTTTAGCTTAACTCAACACCGACTCGTTTCCCTTCTTCTCATTTTAAATAAGCGTTTTCTTCACCTACTCACCTTGTCCAATAATGGGTTTCTCTCTTTTGCTCAATAGAATCTCAGCTTCATATTCAACATGGCAATCACATTTTGCCCTTTTCAAGGCAATTCAAGGCATACCCGTTTTGGAGCTTTCTTCTATATGCATCAACTTAACACTTCTCCTTGTTTTTCTTTTTGTAATATCTGCTAGGCAGATATCTGTTTGTGTGGGTCGAATTCGGTTTTCAAAGGATGATTCTGCTGCAAGTTCCAGCCCGATTAGGCGTAATGTTGGTGTCGATGGAGAAATTAGAGAGGTTAAGATTGGTACTTGGTTTAAAATGTCGGTCTTTTGTTGTTTCTATGTGCTGTTTGTACAAGTTCTAGTATTGGGTTTTGATGGGGTCGGTTTGGTAAGAAAGGCTGTTGATGGCAAGGTAGTGGGTTGGTCTGCACTTTGCTTGCCTGCTGCGCAAGGTTTAGCTTGGTTTCTATTGAGTTTTTCAGCTCTCCATTGTAAATTTAAGTTGTCTGAGAAATTCCCATTTTTGTTAAGGGTATGGTGGGTTGTGTCATTTTTGATCTGTTTGTGTGCCTTGTATGTTGATGGGCGAGGACTCTTGGTGGATGGTTCAAAACACTTCTGTTCTCATGTTGTGGCAAATTTCGCCACAACCCCAGCTCTTGCATTCCTTTGTTTTGTTGCAATTAGGGGTGTTACTGGTATACAAGTTTGTAGAAACTCTGATCTTCAGGAACCATTGCTTCTTGAAGAAGAGGCAGGGTGTCTGAAGGTCACACCTTATGGTGATGCTGGCCTCTTTAGCTTGGCCACACTTTCTTGGCTGAACCCACTTCTCTCAATTGGTGCAAAGAGGCCCCTTGAGCTCAAAGATATTCCTCTTCTTGCCCCGAAAGATCGAGCCAAGAGTAATTATAAGGTTTTGAATTCAAATTGGGAGAAATTAAAGGCTGAAAATCCTTCTAAGACACCATCTTTGGCTTTGGCAATTCTGAAGTCATTCTGGAAGGAAGCGGCCTTGAATGCTGTCTTTGCGGGGCTGAACACTATTGTTTCCTATGTCGGTCCATACTTGGTTAGTTACTTCGTTGATTATTTAGGGGGAAAGGAAACTATCCCTCATGAGGGTTATATCCTTGCTGGGATATTCTTTTCAGCTAAGCTGGTGGAGACCATAACAACCCGGCAGTGGTATCTTGGGGTTGACATTTTGGGTATGCATGTAAGATCGGCTCTTACAGCAATGGTTTACAGAAAGGGACTGAAGCTCTCAAGCTTGGCTAAGCAAAGTCACACCAGTGGAGAGATTGTTAATTATATGGCAGTTGATGTCCAGAGAGTAGGGGACTACTCTTGGTATCTCCATGACATATGGATGCTTCCTCTGCAAATAATTCTTGCCCTTGCAATTTTGTATAAAAATGTTGGAATTGCTTCTGTTGCAACATTGATTGCCACCATTATCTCCATTGTTGTTACTGTCCCTGTGGCAAAGGTCCAAGAAGAGTACCAGGATAAATTAATGGCTGCCAAGGATGAAAGGATGAGAAAAACCTCAGAGTGTCTTAGGAACATGAGAATTCTGAAGTTGCAGGCTTGGGAAGACAGGTATCGGATTACGCTGGAGGAGATGCGAGGTGTAGAGTTCAGGTGGCTCCGAAAAGCGCTCTATTCTCAAGCTTTTATTACATTCATTTTCTGGAGCTCCCCCATCTTTGTAGCTGCTGTCACATTTGCTACTTCTATACTGTTGGGAGCTCAACTCACGGCAGGGAGTGTTCTTTCTGCTATGGCTACTTTCAGAATCCTCCAAGAACCACTCAGGAATTTTCCAGACTTAGTTTCAATGATGGCTCAGACAAAAGTTTCTCTTGATCGGATTTCTGGATTTCTGCAAGAGGAGGAGTTGCAGGAAGATGCAACCATTGTTCTGCCACGAGGAATGACGAATGTAGCCATCCAAATTGAAAATGCCGAGTTCTGCTGGGACCCTTCTTCTTCAAGGCCTACATTATCAGGAATATCAATGAAAGTGGACAGGGGCATGCGAGTGGCTGTTTGCGGCATGGTTGGCTCTGGTAAATCAAGCTTGCTGTCTTGTATACTTGGGGAGATACCAAAGATCTCTGGTGAAGTAAGTCAAATTATGGAACTTTATTTATTTATTTATATTTTGTCAATGTTAATTTTTTTTTTTCATTTTAAATGTTTTGTATGATTTTTTTTTTCCCGTAGTCGGTCAGAACTGGTAGGTCCTCATATATTTTTCCCTTTTCATTTCAATGCTTTTCAGGTAAGACTTTGTGGTACTGCTGCTTATGTTTCTCAATCAGCATGGATACAGTCTGGAAATATAGAAGAAAATATTCTTTTCGGCAGCCCCATGGATAAAGCAAAGTACAAGAAAGTTATCCATGCTTGTTCACTAAAAAAGGATTTTGAACTTTTCTCACATGGAGACCAGACTATTATTGGTGAGAGAGGTATAAATCTGAGTGGTGGCCAGAAGCAACGTGTACAGCTTGCCAGGGCACTTTATCAAGATGCAGATATCTATTTACTTGATGATCCCTTCAGTGCTGTTGATGCGCACACTGGTTCAGAATTGTTCAAGGTTAGACTTGCACAATGTATCACAAATGATGCAATTCAGCAAATGGCATTTGGCTAAACTTTTGTTATGGAAC
Source organism: Luvunga scandens (assembly GCA_030449905.1). Classification (NCBI taxonomy): domain Eukaryota; kingdom Viridiplantae; phylum Streptophyta; class Magnoliopsida; order Sapindales; family Rutaceae; genus Luvunga; species Luvunga scandens. Next base: position 1,129,822 of record JASUUG010000382.1, on the reverse strand, counting down.
TGCAGGAATATATAATGACAGCCCTGGCAAATAAGACTGTGATATTTGTGACCCATCAAGTTGAATTTCTGCCTGCTGCAGACTTTATACTGGTATGCGATTTTTTTTAAGTATTTTACTTACTTTTTATATTGGCTTTATACTGAGTAGAAGGGTTTATTATTTTGTATTTTCCTTTTTTGAAGGCTTTTTGTATAAGCTTATAATGATGTTGTTACGTCAATCATTGACTTTTTTTTTTTTGGCATCTTGTTCTCGCTAGTGCCACTCATTCTACAATGCTCTTATTCCTTTAATGATGGAGTGGCATGATTCACGTTTGACATTTAGTTTGAAAATATTAGAAATCTTTCATTTCTTGACACGTTTTGTGATTTATCTGGCTTTTCATATTCATCGTATTTTATGGTTATTTGTTTAAATGATGGAAGTATTTACATTTCAGCATCTTTTACCCTTTACGTTATGCATCAGCTCTTAAAGATTCAAGCTTCTCGTTTTTTATTTATTTTGGATGAGTGTATCTCATACCAAGAATTTGATGTTTTTGTTTCTTATTTCTGCAGGTTCTTAAGGAAGGTCAGATCATACAGGCAGGAAAATATGATGATCTCTTGCAAGCAGGGACTGATTTTAATGCTTTGGTCTCAGCTCACCATGAAGCAATTGAAGCTATGGATATTCCAAATCACTCTTCAGAAGATTCAGATGAAAATCTGACTCTGGGTGGTTGTGTTATACCTTGTAAAAAATGTGATGCATCTGGAGATAACATTGACAACTTGGCAAAGGAACTGCAAGATGGTTCATCAGCTTCAGAGCAGAAAGCGCTCAAAGAAAAAAAGAAAGCAAAACGCTCGAGGAAAAAGCAACTTGTTCAGGAAGAGGAAAGAATAAGAGGAAGAGTCAGCATGAAGGTGTACTTGTCATATATGGCTGCAGCTTATAGAGGCTTACTAATTCCTCTCATAATCCTTGCACAAGTGTTGTTTCAATTCCTTCAAATAGCTAGTAATTGGTGGATGGCTTGGGCAAATCCGCAAACTGAAGGAGATCAACCCAAAGTTAATCCTATGGTCCTTCTGGTTGTTTATATGGCCCTTGCGTTTGGGAGCTCCTGGTTTATATTTGTGCGGGCTGTTCTGGTAGCTACGTTTGGTTTAGCAGCTGCACAGAAATTGTTTGTAAAGATGCTTAGAAGTGTGTTCCGAGCTCCTATGTCGTTTTTTGACTCTACGCCAGCAGGACGGATCTTGAATCGTGTAAGTTTTCAGAAAATAATTTTGATCTATTTTTCCTTTTGACATGTTCTTGGAGCATTTTTTTTCCTTTATTTTCTGGCATGATCTGTTCTTCTCTCACATTATATAATGCCAACCATTTATGGCATTTCAGGTATCCATTGATCAGAGCGTTGTTGATCTTGATATTCCTTTTAGACTTGGTGGGTTTGCTTCAACAACAATACAACTTGTTGGCATCATTGGTGTAATGACAATGGTTACCTGGCAAGTTTTGCTTCTTGTCATTCCAATGGCTGTTGCATGCTTGTGGATGCAGGTGCTTAATTATCTTTTTTTCCCTAGGTTTTGGTGTCAGTTATTGTGTTTTCTATTAAAGTAAAGGAGATAGTGGGAAATGAAAGGCTATTTGTCAACGTTACCTTCCTTTTTGAATCATTTCCATTTTTCCGTGTTCTTTCTTGGAATCAAACAAGAGATCAAATTGTCATTTTCAAGTCTGTTTATTTGGAAGGTTTTTATTACAGGTTATCCTTTTGTGCACCTTTGTCTGCTTGTCGTGTCGTTCCCTGTTTTTTTTTTTTCCCCCTCATTTTCACTTCTTTTCTACTTATAAGGGAAAATGGATATGGAATATAAATGTTATTGTATACTGAATGCAGAAATACTACATGGCTTCATCAAGGGAACTTGTTCGTATTGTGAGCATCCAAAAATCTCCAATTATCCACCTTTTTGGTGAGTCCATTGCTGGAGCATCAACAATAAGAGGTTTTGGGCAAGAAAAAAGGTTTATGAAGAGGAATCTTTATCTTCTTGATTGTTTTGCTCGTCCATTCTTCTGCAGTCTTTCAGCTATTGAATGGCTTTGCTTACGCATGGAATTGCTTTCAACCTTCGTGTTTGCCTTTTGCATGGTTTTACTTGTGAGTTTTCCACATGGAGCTATTGATCCTAGTAAGTAATTATTTGCGTCTTAATTAATTAATATTTCTACTTTTTTCCATCTCATGTATTAAGGCGTATAGACTTAACAAAAGGCAAGTTGTACGGTGAAATAACCATTAGAAAGAAAATGCTTGCACATGGAGGAAAAACTAAGCTTGATGGTAGGTGTGATGAAACTAATAGTTATTGCGGTCTGGTATCATGTCATAGTTTTTTCTAGAAGTTTGTACCACTTCTGTGTATTGCAGATGCATCCCATTTGCCATTCATATAATGTGTTTTTTATTTCTCTAAAAATGATTATTAAATTTTTTTGATCAAGAATAAATTGATTTTTAAGGGCAATCACTTCTTCCACACAGGCATGGCTGGCCTTGCAGTGACATACGGCCTTAATTTAAATGCACGCCTATCACGCTGGATACTTAGCTTTTGCAAGCTTGAAAACAAAATTATCTCCATCGAAAGGATTTATCAGTACAGCCAAATTCCAGGAGAAGCTCCCCCAGTTATTGAGGATTCTCGCCCTCCATCCTCATGGCCAGAAAATGGAACAATTGAACTTATTGATTTAAAGGTACGCAGTTCCGCATTGACCATGCGTCTTTGTTCAATCTTTGGGGTCAAAGATAAAAACTTTTGGGATTGGAACTTTGTTCATCTCTGGTCTACTAAAATGATATATTTTCACGTGAATTTTGAAATTTTGTTTGAGATTTGTCACTGCTTTGCTTTGCATATTATGATCGTGGACCATTAGCTGGAAGCATCTCGGTTTATATTTGACTAAAAGTGCCCATTTGTACCCTTTGTTTCATGAGCTGACTTTTAAATGTGGAAAGTCGGATTCTGGGTAAACTTTGTTCTTTACAGAAATGGGGAATGTTTTCTCGGACAGTAGCCAACCAATATGTAACTGATATAATAGTGTAATCTTTTGTACAAGCTTTAATTTAATAATTATTTATCTATTTTTGGTAAAAGAAGGAAAATAAGAAATCCACTTCCTTTATTCTTGTTTGTTGGGTCACAAAATGCTGACCATTTCTGTTTTTGTTTTCTAAGGTTCGTTATGGTGAGAATCTTCCTTTGGTGCTTCATGGGATAACCTGTGCATTTCCTGGAGGAAAGAAAATTGGCATTGTTGGGCGGACTGGGAGTGGCAAATCAACATTGATTCAGGCATTGTTTAGATTGATTGAACCAGCTTGTGGGAGGATCATTATAGACAACATTGATATTTCATCGATTGGCCTCCATGATCTCCGTAGCCGTCTCGGTATCATACCCCAGGATCCTACTTTATTTGAAGGGACCATTAGATGCAATCTTGATCCTCTTGAAGAGCATTCAGATAGAGAAATTTGGGAGGTATAATATCGCACACCATATATGTTGTTTCAATTACGTGTGCAATGCAACATAAATATTCTAGTTTAGGAGAAGTCCTTAGTTATTGTTCGAACAAAGTTTACTGAATTCTTATTAACTTCTTAATATTTCATTAATTTTTTAAGTAACTAAAGTTTTAACTCCTATTTTAAATAATCTGCAAGTTATAGATAATTTTGGAGTAATAAATAAATTTGTGTTTTCTTTGGCGAATTTATTCCCCAATAACAGTGAGATCAAAAGTAATCCTTGAATTATCAAATTGTTTAACTTCCAATGCTGAATGCTCTGCCAAAGTTAAAGTCATGGCTTTTGATTTTGGACAGGCGCTTGACAAGTCACAGCTTGGAGACATTGTTCGTAGGAAAGACCAAAAGCTTGAAACACCAGGTTTACAGCTCTCCCATTCAACATTGGTTGTTAATATATAGTCATTTCTTTTTGGATAGATAGTTAATCTGTTAGTTGTGTTTTTTGTTCAAATATGCAGTGCTAGAAAATGGAGATAACTGGAGTGTGGGACAACGTCAACTTGTTTCCCTTGGTAGGGCTTTACTTAAGCAGGCTAGAATACTGGTGCTTGATGAAGCAACAGCTTCAGTTGATACAGCCACAGACAATCTTATCCAGAAGATTATTCGTACAGAGTTTAAGGACTGCACTGTATGCACTATTGCACATCGTATACCAACTGTAATTGACAGCGATCTGGTTTTGGTATTAAGTGATGGTGCGTACAATTATACTCATGAGTTTATTTGAATTTGTTAACTTTTCATCAGAAGTCTAATACCAGTTCTGTTACTCAGCTCACTGTGCTCATCTATGTAGTAATTAAAAAGTTTTGATAATTATGCAGGTCGAGCTGCAGAATTTGATACTCCAGGGAGACTTTTGGAAGATAAATCGTCCATGTTTCTTAAGTTGGTAACGGAGTACTCATCAAGGTCAAGTGGCATACCAGATTTTTAATTTAAATGGCATGCCCAGAAGCGTTTCAAGTCAGCGACAGCAAGAGCAGAGAATGAACTGCTGCTGCTATTGCTTTCGGGAAAATCGAAGGCAAAGGGAAACGACAAAGGTTGCTATTAAAACAGAAGCCCATTGGAGGAAATTAGTTTTTAGTTCAAGTTCATAATGAGTTCATTGATACCCGCGTAAGCATGACCCCCATAAGCATGACCAGGGAATTCATGTATGGTTCGGACGCTTTAACCGGAAAATAAGTTGGTAGGCAGAATAATCGTATTCTAAGGAAAATGGGCAGCTGATCATATTTGTTCGTCAATGTTCAATAAAGCAGTCTAGAGAAGAATCAAGTTCTTGTTTAGTTAGGAAATTTGTAGAGGTGTAATAGTTGATTTCAGTTCAACTGTTACAAGTTGTGAATTTCAGTTTTAGCCTACTTACAAGGCCAGGGATTTTGTTCATATTTTTGTTTTAGCTTCTGAGTTTGCATTTCCTTTGATTATGAAAAATGCTTATTACACAATCACTCTTAATTCTATATCTTTGTAACTGATGTTGATTAAGAAGTAACGTGTCATTAGAGCGAGCAAAATTTGACATGATCCGATTATTCGATATAAACAAATGGGTGTTAAAATTTGATACAATGTAATTATTCGATATGAATAAATAGATATTAATCATCAAATTTAATGTGATTATTAAATGAGTTGGGTTAAGGTGAATATTTTTTTTCTTGGTGTCATATTAGGATTAAAGTTTTTAACTCATTTACTTGATTAATGACAATTATATTGGATGTGATTCTCTTTTTTTTTTTAGGGGTAAGATATACATGATGTTTTATTTATAAAATAAAATTATGTACAAATTTAAAACTTTAATAATGTAAATGAGTAAAATATTGATGAGCATGTATATTTTATTATTATTATATAAAGTAAATTATTGATAACTTGTTTGTTTTCCTCATCAAGTTAGAGTCTTAATATTTTTATATAATTATTACATGAGTCATGTTTAAGTTAGTCTAAATTTAACACAATATAATATTAACATAATATGGACGCGATTTGGCAATCTATTTTGCAAACTCTACATGTAGGCTTGCTTCATTGTCTCTTTAAAAGGATAAGAAAATAATGGATGCATAGAATTAGCATAAAGTGTTAAGATTATTCCACTAAGATGAATTAGGAGGTTAAACTGTTGATTATTAATGTTTCTTTTATTTTGAAAATATCTCTATTAATAATACTACTAATAATAAATAATTTAAAATTTCATGATTCTAACGTAATTTTTTTTTAATAAAAATTCACTATTTGATTATATCTATTTTAAATTGGTAAATTTTTAGGATGCCACAAGAACAATTAAAGCAAAGAAAAACCGTAAGATTTTTTTCAATTATTGAATTTTCTTTTTCTTGGTAAAATTTATGATTCTATTGATACATGTTATTCATGCGTTGAAGTTATAAATGATTTGTCATATAATTTTTAATTAAAAGTAAAAAGTTTACGACATGTCATATTTACAAGTCATGTAAAATTTTAAGATCTTTCCGATTTATGACATGCCGTATATGTTCTTAATATTTGTAAATGACATAAAATATAAATTCAAAGTATGAATAACAAGGCATACGTCATTGGCGTTTTTTTTTTAATTTTTTTTTGGATAAAAGATCACATCATTTACGATGTAATATTTATATAAAAAATTTATCTTTTTAAAAGGCAAAGTATTAAAAGACCAATGTTATTAGAAAGAAAATAATATTAAAAACAAAAATAAACCAGGAGGAATTGGGCCTGATAAATACCTGACCCAGATCCAACTTAGTACTCATCCCCGTTTCCAGATTCGAAATCCCCTATTACATTCACCAGATTCTTGTGTGTGGATCTCTCTTGCTGTATTAGCTGAGAAGGAACAACGATGCAGGCCATCACAAGGCGATTAGGGCATCAATCTTTACAGCCCGCAACTTCCATTTCTTCTCTGAAATCGATTTATCCGCTCTCCGATTACCGTAATTCCATCATTTCCTCGTCTCTTTTAGGGTTTGGTCGTCAAATTTTGTGCCCCCTTTTTTATATTTATATTTTGTAAAATTTTACAGATAATGGAGCTGATCATCGGAGATTTGGATCCACTTCGGTCGCCACTCACGGTACCGCCCACCTTGTTCGTAAGGGCACTGGTGGAAGATCTTCTGTTAGGTAATTTTTATCCAATTTTCTCGTTGCATTTTCCGTCAAATGTAGGTAATATTTTGAGTTCTTTGTTTGGGATAATGTGATCACAAATGGGTCGTCACTTTTTGGTGTCTTTCAAAAGCGCTGTCGCGTTTAGCTGACAGGTAATTTTGTGTTTTTTTATCTCCTGAGGGTGGGGAGGGGGTCGTTGTGGGGTTTGGTTGAAGGAGGGGAGGAGGGGGAAAAAGAAAGAAAGAAAGGAGCTTTGGGCCGGAGCAGTGTTTGAAGGTGCAATTGTCAGCGAGCATTTTAATTTTTTTCCCTTTTCTGGAAACATTTTACTCAAAAGCTCTTAAAGGCATCCTTGTTTGCTTTCTAGGAATTTTCTTCTTGTTTTATTTCATATTGCCATCTTGTGACTAGGATGACTCTTATGTTTACAGTGGCATTATAGCTACAGTGTTTGGCGCAACTGGGTTCCTTGGACGTTATCTTGTGCAACAACTTGGTGAGTTATTTATTTCAGAGCTATTGCTTTCAGTTGATATTGTGTTGTTCCTAGTGTGGACGAGTGATATTCGATCGTGTTGATTTTTGTTTCAGCATACTTTTAGGTTTCAACTGTGAATTTTTTCAGTTATTTCCTCTGAACGCTTGTACTCTGTGTTTCTTCCAGCTAAAATGGGATCACAAGTGCTAGTTCCTTTCCGGGGTTGTGAGGATGGTCCTCGTCATCTCAAGTTGATGGGAGATTTGGGACAGGTGTAGTAGTAGTATGCAATTTCTTTTAGTGGATTTGAAATACAAATCTCTGTGCTATGCATTTATGATTATATCCAATGCATGGAATTGATCTTTTGAAAATTCTCTTTCTCAGATTGTACCGATGAAGTTTAACCCAAGAGACGATAACACAATCAAGGCTGCAATGGCAAAGGCTAATGTCGTTATCAATCTTATTGGTAGACATTCATCACTTGCAGTTCTGCCTATTAAACCCTTTTAATCTTAGGAGTATGTAAAATATTAACTATAACTGCTAATATTTCTTATTGGTAGGAAGAGAGTATGAGACCAGAAACTACAGCTTTGAGGATGTGAACCATTTTATGGCAGAACGCATTGCAGGGGTAGATTCTTGCACAGTTGTCCTTGTCATGTTTAACTTTTATTGAACTGTGGTAAAATTTGCCAGAGTATGAATCAGGAATCGAGAGGTTGAGCAGTAATTAATTGAAAAATTGTATGAATCAGGAATAGAGAGGTTGGGCAGTAATTAATTGAAAAATTGCATGTATTCATTGGAGATCAATTTGAACCTGACTTGTGATAGAGATGATGACTAATTCTGTGTGGGCCAAGCCTTGTAAATGGGATTGAAATATTTGTTGAAAAGTAACATTTATCTATTGCTGCTGGTTTGTGGTTGTTGTTGACTGCATTTATATATATCAATTGTGAATTTTGATGCTCTTTCTGGACCAGTATCGTCATTGATGTATGGTTTTGGGTTACATTATGATGGTCTTGTATTTGTTATTTTCTTCTGTTGTTATCCAAGTTTATTTTCATGAGGTTGGTGCTTTGGTTATTAAGAATTTGCTTTTTTTTTAATAATTCATTTCCCCTAAATTTGTCCAGATTGCGAAAGAACATGGTGGTATCATGAGATTTATTCAAATTTCTTGCTTAGGGGCATCTCCATCATCTCCATCAAGAGTGTTTAGTACTAAAGCCGCTGCTGAGGAAGCTGTTTTGAGAGAACTACCTTGGGTGAGTTATACTTAGGTTGCTTTTTCTCTTGCATTGAAATTTTTCGTAGTCATCCCAAGTGCGAAGTAATCTTATCTTGGACATTTAGCCCATCTTCTCTGACTAAACCTCATTTTGTTGTCCTGCCAATGTTTGGGAGGGGATGTTAAGCTAGATAGGATGTTTGAGTCAAGACTACAAGCATGGCTAACTCAAGTTAGACCACCTAGAAGGACTATCCATCACATGCTTTTCAAATTTAATTGTTACATTGTTGCTTTCGTATGCAGAGCTTCTAACGTAATATAATTTCTGTAGGCCACAATTATGAGGCCTGCTGCAATGATTGGTATTGAGGATCGGCTTTTGAATAAGTGGGCACAGTTTGTGAAAAAATTCAATTTTTTCCCACTTTTTGGGGATGGATCTACCAGGTATGTGTTAACTCACAACTACCATCCCAGATGCAGAAAGTTTTCTTTGGGAATATTTGAAGGCTTTTATAATTTTTGGCAGGCTGGAAGAAAATTATTTTTTCCTTTGAATCCTTGGTGGATATATTCCTGACATTGCCTGCTTTGCAGAATCCAACCTGTATATGTTGTTGATGTTGCTGCTGCAGTTACCGCAGCGTTAAAAGATGATGGAAGCAGCATGGGAAAAATTTACGAGTTGGGTGGTCCGGATATCTTTACACTGCATGAATTGGTAATTTTTCTTCCCGTTTCTCAATTTCTTGTGGTTTTGCAGGTTTTTATTTCTGAACTTATATTGCCATGCAGGCAGAGCTTATGTATGATACAATTCGTGAATATCCTCACTATGTGAAAGTTCCTTTCCCCGTTGCAAAGGTAAATTATACAGCCGTTGTATCTGGGTGTTTTAATGAATAAATTTCTCCAAGAATTATTTCTAGACATGCTTCGTGATGTTTTTGCTATTATAATAAAATTAGATTATATGTAGCATCAGAATTGAGTATTTGATAAATCTGCCCATTTTTCTGTCTTAGTTATGTGTCTTTTTTCACTGTCTTAGCATGCTAAAACTTTTGTGCTATCTATATATTTCTTTTGATGTCTGATAGTGTTCCCAGTTAATTTGGAATTGAGTCTCTATTTAATTGCTTCTTGGTTTAAATGTTTTCAGGCGGTTGCTATGCCTCGGGAGATATTGCTTAAAAAGGTTCCCTTTCCGTTGCCCCGTCCTGGCTTATTCAATCTGGATGAGATTAATGCCTATACTTCAGATACGATTGTGTTAGACAATGGTTAGTTCATTACTATTAGGTTTACAGCATCACTTGCTTTTCCAATCATATTCATTGCATGTTTAGTATGTCTCCGTGTTAGCATCCTGAATCTCTAAAGTTCTTCTCATTTTGTGGCGTGCGTTGCAGCTTTAACATTTCAGGATCTGGGAATTGTGCCACATAAGTTGAAGGGATACCCAACTGAATATCTTATCTGGTATCGCAAGGGTGGCCCAAAATTTGGTTCTACTGTCAGTGAAAGAATAAATCCGGAAGCTTGGCCGTGATCTTCTTTGGCTATTCTATTTTCAAATGTTTGTCAGAAAATACCATCTAGTTGGAAATATGGGAATGGTATGTTTAATTTTCATTTCCCTAAGACCATGAAAAGACCTATGAGTGCAAAAAATTCCATCTGTTTTTCTCATGCAAAAAATTCATAATCATCTTGATTCATCGAATAAAAATGGGTACTTGATCACTAAATAACCATTGAAACATTAGCATTTTGGATTTTGTGGAGATACTAATAGCATTGAGCCGTTGCAACCAATAGGTTTCCAGAATGGACCATGTTTCTTCAGAGACAGACCAGGAAATAATATCGATGTGGAGAGAGTTCTTCAATAACTCAGATGTAAAATTACTGAGAAATATTCTGGCCATTTGTATTTTTCCAAAAAGATTCAGAATGACTTATCTTGGCCTTTGCTCTGAAGCCCTGTATTTCTAGCTCTTGTTAGGAAATTGTTTGTATTTTGCTTCTGCATCATTCTTAAAGTGACTTTTGCTTTTGCTTTCTTCAGCATTGTTGTTTCTGTTCAATTTTGGGATCTTGTTTTAATAACAAGTATGCATGAAGGTGCGAGTTTTTCGGTGGAGGCTTAAATTCACGGCAAGAGGAAGTGTACGAGCTTGCCTCTAACCTAAACATACGGTCACATTACTCGGTTCACAAAAATAATACTAATAAGTCACAGGTTTCATGTTCCGATCAAGCCGACCAACCATAAGAAGAGAAGCTGTTTCTATTCAAACCCTCGTGTCGATTTCCCGCAATCTGAACCCCTATGAAGGTGGTGTTATTGATACATTGTTTTCATAAAGCTTACTGGTAGGTTAAAAATGTGCCTGGGTTATGTATACACCTGTGGGATTCCCATGTGTGTGATGCCTGTGCAAACGAGCCAATACACCAACTGAAGAAAAGTATAATAACATGAAAAGCAGGAGTATGGTATGGCTTGAGGCTTGAGTCATTCCAAGGGATCATAAACTTTCCGTGTAGCTAGAGGCAAGCGAAAATCCTCTCAACTCAGCACACAAGTAAAGGAGCCAGCTGCTTCGTTTGTTGCTTGCAAACTGTAGGCGTAGCTTCTTTATTCTTTGGAAACAAACAGACAAACAAGGGAGAGGAATAGCGAAATCCAAAGTAGGAGGACCGATCAGAGAGTCTCATGGTCATGGCAAGAGAGAGCAGTCGCGGTTCCTTCCAACGAGTTAACTTGGATGGGACCAATGTCGGGGCTACAATGTTCGTCCGCCGCAACACCTCAGGCGAGTCATCAACAGATTGCTGTTGCCTTAACATATATGTAAACAACAACATCCAGGGGGTTAATAACTCCATTTTGGTTGGAAGTGAGGTAAAATTACGAGATCCTGGTGTTCGCATATATTTTCTTGGAGACGACGTGTTGCACAAGAGACGGCCGGGTTCAAATTACAAGAGTTCCAAGCCTGGTTGGTCCGTGATGTTCATTCTTTTATGCATCTCAATTTTCATACTGCTTTCATTTCTATGATTAACGGTAGCCAACTGATGTTGAATCAAATACATTGTACGGTCAGCGTTATAATATTAACTGACTTAATATTAATAAGATGGTGTTGACGGTACTCTTCGTGGCTGTCCACTCTTTCTTTTGTCATATTTTTATTAACTGTTTGCCGCCCAACCTCCGGACTCTAGCTTCCCTACATGCAGGCAGGCAGGGTGCTTGGTACTTGACTACTTGTGCCATTGCAACTTGTGCAACTCAGCAGGCCCTATGCTTGCTTATATTGCCACGTTCACGTATGTTTAGAAATTGACTTGCTATTGGCTTTTCCACACCGGCCGGCTGGTGTCTATGTGATTGATTGATTTATATGCCGTGTTAGAATTAATAATATTTGCGTCGTACGTCGCTATCAACTTCACATGATTTTAACATAAGATGGACTGATGGAGGCAGCATCAGCTTGGCTGTATACGCTTTCCTGTTGTTATCAAAATGAACCATGATGCATTACATTACATATGTATGACCCACGCCCATCAATTATGTAATTTTTCTGAAAGGACTGAAAAGAAAATATATATATATGTGTGTGTGTGGATCACAAATAACAATTAAGTTTGTGGTGTCCATCGATAGTCCAGTTGCGGTACTATTTAGTTTTGGTTCTACTTTTGCTTATAATATTTAGTGATTTTGAAAGCGATTTTAATTGCATCACTCCAGGCTCCAGCTGTGGTTAATTCCATTTTGCTTTTAGCAATCAAAAGAAAAGAAAAGAAAAAAAAAAACATAATTTATGTCGCATGCATCTAATGCGAAATTGTGAATTCTACCTTTTCTGCAACCCCATATGAAAGAAAAGCTGGAGGAAGTTCACGCTTGGATATTTGGACAGCAGCATTAATTAGGTTCCCATCTTTAGTCCGTAGGGGAGAGGGTATTGATGAGATTCGGAGATTAACTTTGCACTGTCTTTGATATTAAAATATATGACCATCGTTGTCTCATTCGTTATCAGATTCTGGTCTAAAGCGCGCTTTTGTAAGTGGGAAAAAGATTAGCGCAATCATGAGATGACAACGTGCATCAGTAATGCACTCTCAATATAGCAAATACTTAAGCATTTAAAACAAGTGCCTTCTTCTTCTGCGCGTGCCCCACCACCCCTCTCTTTCTTTTTCTAATTTCAGTTTTCGTGATGATGCAAGCTAAATATATGACCAACCAGTCAATCTATTTTCGTCTATTGGGACCCCCCCCAAAAAAAAAAAAAAGAACAATCAACCTCCGTGGTACATATGAAGGAATCTAAATTCTTAATCACAATAATGAAATAAGGCGACGTCTATTATTTAACTAGAGTTGTTTTATCGTAGTTAATTACAATAATGGAAGCTCACACCGTTGGGATGAATTGCTTGTAAATTTTTCTTTCCCTTTTCTCTAAATGTAGCTGGTGAATTTGGCTAACGGCTTACATAGTAATAACTAATAATAACCAGCCAAATTGAAATCTTTTTTAGTTTTATCCTCACAGTAGGGATCCTGCCAGCACATGGGGTTGCAGCAGCAGTGTTAATACAGCCATTGTGTCGCGTCCCATACCTCAAGATGCCGCCAAGTGCGCCCTAATGCCAATGGCTTCTGGCTGGCCCCGGCTTCCCCTTGGAAACTTGAAATAGGACCACCAAATAAAGCCCCCAATAAATCACTGAATCCTGTGTTTCCATTTAAGTTTAGCACCCTCGTTGATTTAACCAATATGCAAAATTGATGGAAGACCTTCACTGTTGACTTTGTCTAATTAACAGTAAACGCGAATTACATACAGATTTAGTGAAACAAATTCAGCAATGAATCCCCACCTACCGATAAAAATCAAGGGGTTTTCTCGTTTAAAAAAGGCAGCTTCGGTGTCATTTCCTCGGAAAGAAATTCAATTCAAGAATCAAAGGACGCCAAACTTTGCGAAAAGCTGATTTCAGTTTTTAATCAGCCAATTGAGTTTGAGTAAAAGCTCAAAAGTCAGCGGTCACATTTCATCCTTCCACTATATATCCGCCACGTGTACTACACATCCTGTTTCGGTGTTTGCAGATCCCTTTGGACTACGTATTCATCATCATCAAATCAATAATAATAAACAAATCATACAACGTAATTCCAGGAAATGCCAATGTGACAAAGCTGACACGTAATCACACGTACCCGCGTGGCACTCTTCCACCGGCTACCGACAACGCTGCTCTTTCCCTCTTATATGCGCCCATCCCCGATCTCAGTGTCCCTGTTCTGCAAATTTTGTAGCAAAATTTTCTCCATCTCTCGCGAAATTCAAATCAAATCAAATTAAAAACTTAGTAAGTTTATTTCTCTACCCCGTTTTCCCCTTTTGATTTCTTAATTTTTCTGTCATTTCTGTCCTTGATTTCTTTCTCTTTTTGTTGCTGACATGTCCGTAACAGATCATATGTAGCCCTCATTTCTCATCATTTATGTCGAATCGTTGGTTCGTTTTTTAAAAATCAAGATCTTGTTCTTTTGATTTGACAGTTCAGTTACCCTTTCGGTGATTAGTCGGTTACCGTTTGATTTTTTTTTTTTTTTAATCTTTGTTGTATTTAAGCTTCATTTCAGGAGACTTAACCTGAACTATTGAAATTAGGGTTAGGGTTTATCACTTTTTGTAATTTACGTGGTTTTGCGAGTTGTGGGTGTTAGATTATGAACTGGGTTTGTGAATGTTTTTGGTGAAATGGGAAGTTGTGTGATAGGTTGATTTATTTGGGGAAATTTAGAATCTCATGAGACGCCGGTTGGCTGCGATTGCCCCGACAGAGCAAATGGATAAGGGAGCCGGGAAGAATCATCAAAATAGGCTATGTTTTTTAGTTACATTGTCAGCTTTCTTTTGGATTCTGTTGTTGTACTTTCATTTTATTGTGCTCGGGACTAATAATGTTAGTGAATCTAACCGATTGGAAACCAATATGGAAAACTCAGAATCTTCTTTTGCCCATTTCACCGATGACGACCATCTAGCAGAACCTCGTAAGAAAGCCACCCACAGTAGCACTTTTCGTGAATCTACCGAATCACAATTCAAACCAGTTAACCCAGAACCCACTATTAGTGACTCTACCGGATCACAATTCAAACTGCTTAATCCAGGACCCGTTCGTGAATCTACCAAATCACAATCCAAACCCATTAATCCTGAACCCGTTGGTCACGAATCTCCCCAATCACTATCCAAACCCATTAACCTAGAACCCATTGTCCATCAATCTCCCAAATCACAATCTAATCCTGTTATTCCACAACCTGTTAGTCCAGACGGTGCTAGCCGTGAAATTAAGAGTTTTCCATTTATGAAGGCGCTGAAAACAATAGAAAACAAGAGTGATCCTTGTGGGGGTAGGTATATTTATGTGCTTGATCTTCCTTCTAGGTTTAATGAGGATATGCTCAAGGATTGCAAGAGTTTGAGTCCTTGGACCAATATGTGTAAGTACACAGTTAATGCAGGATTAGGACCTCCACTTGCAAATACCGAAGGAGTGTTTTCGAATACTGGGTGGTATACTACAAGCCAGTTTGCTGTTGATGTGATATTCAACAACCGAATGAAGCAGTATGAGTGCTTGACAAGTGATTCTTCCATTGCTGCAGCAATTTTTGTGCCATTTTATGCTGGGTTTGACATAGCAAGGTATCTTTGGGGGTATAATACATCCATGAGAGATGCTGCCTCACTTGATTTGGTCAATTGGCTAACGAAGAGGCCTGAGTGGGGTATCATGGAAGGGAGGGATCACTTTTTGGTGGCAGGGAGGATAACTTGGGATTTCAGAAGAGGATCAGATGAAGAATCTGATTGGGGAAGTAAGCTTCTGTTTTTACCTGCTGCAAAGAATATGTCCATGCTTGTGGTTGAATCTAGTCCGTGGAGTGCAAATGATTTTGCAATCCCTTATCCCACATATTTCCATCCATCAAAGGATGCTGAAGTTTTTGATTGGCAAAATCGGATGAGGACATTGGAGAGGAAGTGGCTCTTCTCATTTGCAGGTGCACCACGGCCTGGAGACCCCTTGTCAATTAGAGGGCAGCTCATTGAACAGTGTAGGAATTCAGAGGTGGGTAAGCTGTTGGAATGTGATTCAGGGGAAAGCAAGTGTCACTCTCCGAGCAGCATAATGCAGATGTTTCAGACGTCCATCTTCTGTCTGCAACCTCAGGGAGATTCATACACACGAAGATCTGCTTTCGACTCTATACTGGCAGGTTGCATACCTGTTTTCTTTCATCCCGGGTCAGCTTACACACAGTATACTTGGCATCTCCCAAAGAATTATTCTTCATACTCTGTTTTCATTCCAGAAGGTGACATCCGTAAGAGGAATGTTAGCATAGAGGATAGACTAAAACAAATTTCTCCCGAGCAGATTAAGGAGATGAGGGAAACTGTTATAAATCTCATTCCAAGGGTGATATATGCAGATCCTCGATCAAAATTGGAGACTCTCAAGGATTCTTTTGATGTTGGTGTACAGTCAATCATTGACAGAGTAACAAGGTTGAGGAGGCTCGCTATTGAAGGTCTTCCAGAATATGATAATTTTGTGGAGCAGAATGGCTGGAAATATGCTTTGCTAGATGAAGGACAGCGTTCAGTAGGACCTCATGAGTGGGATCCCTTCTTCTCAAAACCAAAGGATGGAGATGATTGCGGTCGCAAAAAATTTGTGGAAGAATGAGCTAAGAGCTCGCCCATTCATGATGGAAGAAGTTGATGAAGTAGCTATTGAAGTTGAACTGATGCATAGTACATGCAGATGGGCATGTTACCTGCGGGATTGATCATTGTAGAAAGTGCCATCAAGTTTCTTCGGGATATAGACACCTTTTTTTGTGCTCCTAATACAGTTCTTTTTTCGTTATTTTTCTTTTCTTTTCCTTTCCTTTGTTCCATTATAGAACTCATCTTGCATTTTGCAATCTGAAATTGCTAAGCAAATTCTTTGTAATGAACTGTAGTTGAGGATTCAATTTTTTTTTTTCCATATTATAATATAATATCCGATCAATGTACACCGGAAATTATTGCAAAACAATCAATAATTTTATTTTTGTGCTTGATTGAGTGCACACACTTTTGTCTCGTTGTAGCCACCCTCGGAGTCATCTGCAATGGAATATGTAAGAACCAACTCTCCAGTCATATGTAGTGAGCACTCACTCTCTCAAGCTGTTAGTCGCCATCTTTTGTTTAATAATAAAATACTGCACGATACTTTCTTATTACTAGGGAGGGAGGCCCATCATTCTATGTAATTTTCTCTCTTCTTCTGGGTAGACCGTCATATGAAATGCGAAGTGGAAAGTGGTTGTTGAGCAGTTGAGAGCTGGGAAAACAGAACAAAACAAAACTGATGTATGCACTGGAAGTCCGGAAGTAGCTGAGCTGGACACAACCTGATTTGTGCTTGTGCTTGGGTTTTGTGGGTTGGACTCATCCAAATTCCAAAATGCATTGACTGTCGAGCCAGCCCAAATATGAACAGATCCCGCACTTTTATCAATGAAATCAAAATGCCTGTCCTTCTCCTCATTTTCACTCTGCTTTATTTTTCAAATCTTATTTTTTAAAAATTAATTTAATTATAAATAAATTGAAAAAATTTGACCTAATTGTTAATATCAAAGTTTAAAACTCAGTCTTAATTGCTCGTTTAACAAAAAGAGATTGAAAGAGAAATAAATAAATAAATAAAAAACAAGCAGAAAATCAATTTCCCTCCTCATTTTATCCTCTCTAGGTTTTTGCTTTAAAATTTTATTATAAAATTATACTCAAAACGAGAGACCCCACGCAATTTAATAGGCCTAGGGGAGAAACTTCCTTGTTTGTCAGCTGCATGTAACGCTAGCTATAAAGCAATTTTAATGCAATGGAATCTTCTCTCATACTGTTGAAACAGGGCATACACAGCATGCATTGCTCTATGGCTTTTTGGCCCAACTCTGCCAACATTCCTTGTAGTTGCTCAATTTAACTGAATATTAAATAATCTTAGCTCTCAATTCTGTTCCGTTCCCTTGAATCTGAAGATATCCTCACTACTAACAGGACAATTTTATATGAGTTTTATAAATTCTTTTTATGATTAAACACTGGGAACTTTAAGTCCCTATTCATAGAAACGGTCTGAAAAAACAGGGACCGGCTACAAAATATACGCATCCAACAAAGGAACCTGAAAATAAAGAGCAGTCACGTGTTTGTTCAATTACACAATATACAGAAGTAGTGGCGTCAAAATGAAGAGGAACAGAGTGCAGTCAAGCCCAAGCACAACCCGCACGAGACAAGGGGGAGCCATTGCATCTTTGCATATTGCTTCCGATTGCTGTCATAGTCCTAGCATAACATAGATAGAGCGTCCCCTACATAAATGTATTTTTTAATGTACTTTCCAGCTTTGCATTTAATGACACCCCCCATTAATATTTTGATGTTTACTTAATACCACCCTTTCACTTCATAGAAGATCCGTAGGAATTTTTGAATCAACTATTATCAACATACAAGTATTAAAACGTACTATAGTATCTCGTGAAAGCTAACACAATTAAGCCCATTCGTTCAGCTCCTCAAGAAACCAGGGCCTCTTCTCTCACTGCCTGTCACAACAAACGTTCCTCGTGATGAAGAGCTCTTCAATTTCACGAGTTTCATATTCTCACACAGGCCTCTCTTCAACACCTTTAAAAACCCCACGATGTCCTTCCCCAAATCATGCATGCTTTTTCAAGCTTCAACTTGTTATCGAGTTATGGAAGCCAAACCTCAGCTTTTATTTTCTACTCTTTTTTTATCCCTTGTTTCTCTCCATGCAAAAACTCTCCAAACCTACGTAGTTCAACTACACCCACAAGGCGTAACAAGCTCTTTGTTCACTTCTAAGCTCCATTGGCATCTCTCATTCATTGAACAAACTCTTTCCTCCGAAGAAGATCCTTCTTCGCGTCTTCTTTACTCTTACCATTCTGCCATGGAAGGTTTTGCAGCTCAACTCACTCAATCAGAATTGGAATCCTTGCAAAAGTTGCCTGATGTCATTGCAATTAGGCCTGACAGAAGGCTTCAAGTTCAGACAACTTACTCTTACAAATTCTTAGGACTGAGCCCCACAAACGGAGGAGCTTGGTATGAGTCACAGTTCGGTCATGGATCAATAATCGGTGTACTTGATACTGGAATTTGGCCTGAAAGTCCAAGCTTTGATGATCATGGAATGCCCCCGGTTCCAAAAAAATGGCGTGGGGTCTGCCAAGAGGGCCAGAACTTCAATTCTTCAAATTGTAACAGGAAACTCATTGGTGCCAGGTTCTTTACTAAGGGCCATCGAGTGGCTTCAAGCACAGTGTCACCGAACATTATTCAGGAATATGTGTCACCACGGGATTCCACTGGACATGGAACTCATACATCATCGACGGCTGCTGGGACTTCGGTTTCTCTGGCTAGTGTGCTTGGCAATGCAGGTGGTGTGGCTCGAGGAATGGCCCCTGGTGCTCACATTGCAGCATATAAAGTTTGCTGGTTCAATGGCTGTTACAGCTCCGATATCTTAGCTGCAATGGATGTGGCAATTAGAGATGGAGTTGATGTTCTTTCTCTATCTCTTGGTGGCTTCGCATTACCTCTTTTTGATGATAGCATTGCAATTGGCAGTTTTCGAGCAATGGAACATGGGATTTCAGTTGTATGTGCCGCAGGAAACAGTGGACCACTCCAAAGCTCAGTTGCTAACATATCACCTTGGATTGCTACTGTTGGGGCAAGCACGCTTGATAGAAGATTTCCAGCTATTGTTCGAACGGCTGATGGAGGACTTCTTTACGGAGAAACCATGTACCCTGGAAACCAATTCTCAAAGACAGAAAAGGAGCTTGATCTAATTTATGTGACCGGCGGTGATAGCGGAAGTGAATTTTGCTTGAAAGGGTCTCTCCCAGTAGCCAAAGTACGTGGCAAAATGGTGGTATGTGACCGAGGTGTCAATGGAAGGGCAGAAAAGGGTCAAGTTGTGAAGGAAGCTGGTGGTGCTGCAATGATTCTAGCAAATACAGAGATAAACCTGGAGGAAGACTCAGTTGATGTCCATGTCCTGCCAGCAACATTGATAGGTTTTGCTGAGTCAGTTCGCTTAAAGGCTTACATGAACTCCACAAGAAGAGCTAGAGCTCGAATTATCTTTGGAGGAACTGTTATCGGAAGATCAAGGGCACCAGCAGTAGCACAGTTTTCAGCCAGAGGACCAAGTTTATATACTCCTACCATTCTCAAACCAGACGTAATCGCCCCTGGAGTCAACATCATCGCTGCTTGGCCACAAAACTTAGGCCCCTCCAGCCTTCCAGAAGATAACAGAAGAGTGAACTTCACTGTCATGTCAGGGACTTCCATGGCTTGTCCCCATGTCAGCGGAATTACAGCTCTAATCCGCTCAGCACATCCCAAATGGAGCCCTGCAGCTATCAAATCAGCGATAATGACAACTGCTGATGAAAATGACCATTTCGGAAGAGCAATAACGGATGGGAATAAACCTCCTGCGGTGTTTGCTATTGGAGCTGGGCATGTAAACCCAGAAAAAGCCATCAATCCTGGATTGATATATGATATCGCCCCAGATGAATATGTCACTCATCTGTGCACTCTTGGTTACACACAGTCAGAAATTTTTACAATCACACACAGGAATGTAAGCTGCCATGAAAATTTGCAGATGAACAGGGGTTTCAGCCTCAATTACCCCTCCATTTCTGTAATTTTTAAGCATGGAAAGAAAAGCACAATGATCAAAAGACGATTGACAAACGTGGGCAGTCCTAATTCTATCTACTCAGTGAAAGTAACGGCACCGGAAGACGTCGAGGTGCAAATTAAGCCTCAACGGCTCATATTCAAATATGTAAACCAAAGCTTAATTTATAGAATCTGGGTTATATCAAGGAAAAGAATGACAAAAGATAGAATGAGCTTCGCACAAGGGCAGTTGACATGGGTGCATTCAGGCAACAGCAGCTTTTATAAGGTTCGAAGTCCCATTTCAGTAACTTGGAAATAAAAGCAGAGGTGGGAAAGAGGTGGCATTGCTAACAGTTGAGAGAGTTCTACTGATTTCTATAGTCATGTACCTATGTTCAGGATGATTCCAGAACAAATTTCCACAATTATGCCTTTTGTTTCTGATTATTAAATCAATAAATACTAAATTATGATAAGCTAGAAACATAATAGAATTATCCATAAGCAGACATATCATGTCATCAACAACAAAAGGTTAATACGTTCCCATTGCTTAGACAACTTGCAGTGCATCTAATCTAACAAGCCGTATCTTTCGGGAATCACATTCTCATCACTTCTCAGACATACCTTCCCATAGTAGACTAAATCATTAAACATGCACGGATTCCTCTCTTCGCTGACATAAATTGGGAAAAAAAACAGATGATTAATTCATTAAGAGAAGTTCAAGAACACGGACTATCACCTTGCATGTACAAAATGAAGGGAAGAAAATCGAACTTCAGTAGCAGCAGCAAAAAATATGTTGAAGAGAAGAGAGCACAAAGGTTTTCGCATCAAACTTCAATAGCTGTCAAGCAAAGCCTTCACCATTTGCTTGACCAAATTACACAAAATCAAAGACGTAATAGGGTAAAGCAAAGCAAAGGAGAAGAAAAAGAATGTATACGCTGTCTCATTTCTTGACAAATTGCAATCCGTTCTGATTAGCATACCGCTCCATGAACCTCATGAACCTATCCCACTCTCGGGGAGACCGCATGACATACTTTGCTTCAATCCTCGAAGGTTTCCCATTGACAAATTTGGCACTTACATCAACCGATTGAAGAGTTCCCTCCTCATCAATCATGTAAAATCCAGTGATATCACCAATTTCACTGGATGAGTCAAAAACGGAGGGTTCACTAAAACTGAATATAGCCACACCGTTTGAACCATCTCTTGATTTTGTTAGCTTCACATCCGGAATTGTCAATTCATCAGTTCCTTGGATGAACTGAATTGTCGGTTTCACCGTCATCGTTATGGGTCCAGATACCTTAGAATTTCGTGTTATCGGGGCCAAACGCACACTCGGCATATGTACAGATTGGCCATTGAACGGTGATTGTGCACTTCCATGCACAGACCATGTTACCATACCTGTAAAACAGAACGGGCAAAGGTAGGTCTTGCTCTTAACGTTACCAAACTCACAACAACCAAAGAGAGGTTTTATCAAAGATAAAGGATTTCAAGGAACTATAATCAATTAGACATGCAATTTACCATTGGTAGCATCGAGTTTATGTTATTCATGGGATTGCATAATTTTTTCGATATGTTGCCCCATGGAACAACAAATTTGCACATTCAAACATTCATGCTCATGCATGGACAATGTCTTTTGTAGTTACGAGCTACGTTCATATATGATTTTTTTTTTTCTTTTTTGAAGAAGCGTACCAGAGAGAGAGGAAGAGCGGGGTTGTGGGTGCCAACAGTGTGGGATTGGAGAGGCTAATGCAAGGGACCGCAGAGCTGCCATTGCACAAAGACACTGAAACAGAGACGGAGTCGGAGAAAGGAGGAGGTAGCAAAAGAGAGAGAGACTTAGGCGTTGTGGTGGGAAGAGGGAGAGTTATGTGTAAGAAGGATAGCCATTCACTTACCAGAGAATTCTTAGCTCTTCGTCCTTACAACTCACAAGATCGGTTAAGCTTAAGCTTACGTTATACCTACCCCACTTCATGCATGGCTGGATATAAGAATCCGACACCATTTGCCTACGTGGCAGTTGTGGTGGTCTGTTTTGGGCTTGTTTATAGGCCGTGGATTCTATTTGTAAGTTAGGCAGAGTGCACTTACGCTAGGCCCAAATGAATTGATAGCGCCCCCATCGCCATGGCCTCTTATGAGTGGAGCTATACGCGCCCCGTTAAAGTACTCTTAAAACTCTACTTGTTTATTGACAATTATAAATGTAGTCATATTCACGGACACCCTAACTATATTGTGAGGAGTATTTTCTAAGATTTTAGGACACAAAGCATTTTAAATTTTTTGCCGTCTTTAATTTAATTCTGTTCGGGATTTATAAGGTTGTCCTATGTATCTCTCTAAAACTGCTCATTTTGTCCAACAGCAAATTAATAATATTTTGAGCGTATGATTCTACAACCAGTGGGGCCAGTCCTGATTCCACAGCAATTTGAATGCTAAAATTCATTTCATAACACTGCATAAAAATAAAAGATGTATAACGGGAAATGTTTGTGGCTGAAATTTAAATTTCATGTGCCAATGTTGCAGGAGTTCTCATATTAGCAACATATGAGGGGACTAGGGATAATATTTATTGCCATTTTAAACTTGCCCAGCAAAAAACATATTAATTAGAGGTAAAAGCCTATTTTATTAAAATATTTGTATAAACATTTAAATTCTGAAAATCGAAAGGATAAACTTATTCTTTCTCTCTCTATCCCTCACTTTTGTCATCGCTCTCATGCTTGATCTCTCACCCTCAGTCTTGCTCTAAATCTCCAGTAAAAGCAAATTGCTTACCGGAGAGGAAGAAAAAAAACTTGTCTTTTAAAACAAGTTTGTGCATAATAAGAACCACACTGATATTGGGGTTTCAAACATGATAGGGTTTATCGAAGGTTATTTTTGGAATTAAATGGGGTGCCGTTAAATATTTATATTATTATAATATATTTTAACGGGGTAAAAGAAGAAGTGGCGTTTTAAGAGTACTTTGAAAAGGGCGCCCACTAGTTCCAATTATGGATGGTAAAATGCCGGGTTGGGTTAGAATTTTTTAAAGCTCAACTTTAAACCCATTGTAAAGGAAGCATAACGGTTAGGCCTGGGCCTGTACTATTTTTTAATTTTTGCAATCATTGTAAACATAAATGAATTAAGAATTAAGAAGTTATTATAATTAATAATAAATTAAAAATAAATATTTTAAAATAAAATGATAAATAAAAAAAAGTAAATAATAATCTAAGCAACCTCTTAACTAATTAATGCTTAAGAGAGAATTTAATATTATAATTTTGAGTTTTTTGAATCATTATTCATATGTGAATTTGGAATCTAAGTCTTCTTTTTTTGTTTTTTTTTTTATTATTTCTTTGAATTTTAATTTATAAATTTATTCAAAAAAAAAAAAAAAGGGGGCCAAATCTCGTCTGAATTTTTTGTTTCAGCCCTCGTCCAGGTGCAGAGGACTGAGTCAAACACCCGCCGGCACAGGCCTTTTTGTCTACCCTTGTTTCAATCGCCAAAAATATGCAGATACTTTGCTAAAGCACAACGGAGTCTATAATGTTAATAAGCCCAACAGCTTTTTTTTTTTGTTTTTTTTACTTAATTAAATTTAAGATTATTTGAGTAAGAACGTTACAACCATTAAATTATTCGATAAATGTTGATAATTAATAATTAGTAATTTTGTGTGAGGCTACTACTAGCCTTGATAAATTGTGACTTATATCATTATTTTTGAAGTATAGAAGATGACTGTTTCCTTAACGCACGACGATTCACCTTGTATTATCTTTTGATTACATCATTATTAACTGATACTCAAAAATTAAAAACAAAAGAAGCCAAAAACTCTATATCAATTTAATGGTAAAGAATATCCCTTTTTAGGACGGATTTTAATTCCAACTTACTTCATTGAGTTTGTTAGTTAATGAGAAAAAAAACACTTGTTAATAAATAACACAATCTAAAATACCTAAATTTTAGAATTGACGGAATCTATTTCAAAATTTAAAAATTAATAACTAAATAAAAAGAAACATTAACCTTCGAAAAACGCGACAGAACAAAAAGCATAGACCAGACTAAAATGCGCCCGCTAATCAAGGACATGGGAGCGGCTTGCCGTGCCAAATTCACGTGATTACAAAACAAGTTTATAACATCACAATTCAAACCAATTCCACGAACAAGCCTCGTATCTGTAAACAATCAATCCACCATCTGCCACACCATAAAACCCTAGTTCATCCGGATATCTGCAAGTGATATGTACAGTCCAAGAGTACAAGCTACGCATTTGCAAACGATCGACATCCCTAGAAATTAATGATACCAGCTACTCCAGTCCCCAGAAGATTAATATGAACATTGTGGGATGTGTACAGCCGTCAGACCAAAATGCCAGCCACGGAAAGAGAGATTTACATCAAACTCCTTTATTTATATGTTTGCCTTTTCAAATCTTGCATCCAGATTCTAGCTGTAGGAAACTTATTAAATAACCTAGAACGGGAAATGGCTAGTGTTGCAGCAGCACGGGGTTACGTGTTAAATTTTCCGGAAATAATGGAAGCTCGAAAATGAAAAACCAGTTGAACACAACCTGAGACAAGGATTTACAAGCAATTAAATATTTCATACAGCGGCCAGCTGAATCAGCCGGCACCCTAAAGGGATCCAGGTTTTTAATTATATACAAAGAAGATTAAATGCAAAACCTCCACATATTATCAACTTCAAAAGATTGAAACTCCCCACAAAACATAGATAAAGAGTGTTATTCTAGTCAGATGCCAGCTTTAGCATGAAGCTTAGGAGAGAGTTCGGGATATTTGACATGAGCTTCGAAAACCTTGTGTCAGATTCTCCCAGTCACCAGCTCAGACTGTAATTGCTGAAGTAAAGGCAAGTGCTTTCTGGCAATGTATTAGCTTCCTGCAAAAAAACAACAGACAAAATCTATGCAACAATATTTACAACATGAAGCAAGATATTAATAACAAAAAAAAAAAGAGTAAACGGAGAAGAAATTAATTGAACAAAAAGCAAGTAGTGTGGAGAGAGGTAGAGCTCCCTTCAATCCAAAAAAGGATAAAACTCAAGGGGTAATGAAGCTCCAGAGATATGCAAGCCACAAGCCTATCATCATCATCATCAGAAACAAGCCCTAAAATCCGATACATAGGACTGTGGGATCCATAGCTCAGCAGCTCAATTTACCCTTGCTAGAACCTCTTTTGGACTTCAAGGAGCTCCACTCCTTAACCCTCTTACCAATCAATTCATCAATCCCACAGTATTACCAACCAAAAAAAAAACCCCAAAGGCCCCCTTTCCCCGACCCTAGATCATCAAGAAGAGCATGTATAAACATTCTTATTTAACAATCAAACCGAGAGCTCTATTTTCTATTTCCCTTATCAAGTCATTAAGAAACAAAGAAAAACAAAATAAAATAAAAAAGAAAACCTAAACAAACTGGTTAGCTAGCTCATACACAAAGAATCTTCTACAGATCCAGACCATCCATACAAACCCTAAAACATTTTCAGTGTTTCTATTTATAAAACCACTCAAGGAACTTTCAGATCCACCAACCCACCAACAAAGAAAAGACCCTAGCTAGAAATTAAACTTTACAAGTAAACATATAATATACATCTGCAACAACCAAATTAGGTCAAAAGTTCAAGAACCATCCTTGAAAAACGACAGCAAACAGGCCGTCAAACCCTAGCTTAACTACCCAAAATACTTATAACCCCAAAACCACAAAAAGTGCTTTGATGTAAAGATGAAGTTGAAATGAAGGGGAAGCAATTTCATATATAGATAGTGCTTTAGTGTTTATATAAAACGATTAATAATGGAGGGCGAGGGTTGGTAGAGCCTCTAATCTATATTATTATCACCAAAGACCTCGGCAACAGCGCTCCATTAGATTCCCTCTGTTAACTGTGATCATCACATGCACTGTCCCACGCGATATATTAATAATATCCCTAATGTAATATCGTATCATTTTATCGTGTTCATTCTCACTTTATTGCTACAGAGTAAGTGTTTGTCCTTTTTTTTCTTTTTCTTTTTTTTGGGTGGTGAAATTTACAGTGTTTCTCATTTGATATTTTGAACCTGTCATTAAAAATATTGCTACGAGTGGCACTGTCTAGGATTATAGAATGATGAAAGGCATCTTTGGCTCTACTTTTTTTTTCACCTTGACTGTGATTTGTCATTTTTATGTTGTCCAATGGCGTAATATGTACCTCTCGCTTTTGTTATTTTGTCGTAAAAGATCATAAATGAAACTGTAGATAAATGAGCTAAAGGCGCATGCTTTGGAGAGTAAAATTCATGAACATACAGAATTTTTAGAAAAAAACAATCATAAAGATGTAACGGACTCTTAACCAATTGTGTGGATCACAAATATCTTTTTAATTTAAATAAATGGGGTTACTAGACTCTACACATGCCATAAGTTTGTGTGATAGTCACAATTTATTAATTATCAGTATTGATAATGGAACAGTATTTTTGCACAAATATACTATAATTTGAATTACTAAGAGTTTGAATCATATACTCATGGTACAATTTTTATAGTTTATCGAGCAATACTCTGAAATTTTTTATAATTAAAAGCAATATTAGAAAGATCTATGCAAAAACTTGATTTCATGTTCAACTTACTATCAAGCTACATGCACAATGACATTTATTGTCCGTAGTTGATCCTAATAAATTGTTAAATTGTGCATTAATAAACACAACAATATATAAGGGTTGTTCGATTAATGTGTGAAATTTGAAATTTTATTAACTTAATTTTTTTTTTTAAATATATTTTTTTTAACTTGTTATACCTATATTTTTACCAAATTGACCAGATGATATAAGTAAATAGCCGTCAAGTTTGAGGATCCTCGTCTAATAATATATCCTAGTCTAAATATGATTAAATAATACAAGTTTTAACTCTTACCAAACTCGAATCTTACAAAATAAGAAATAAGTTCTCATAATTTAATTATACTTATGATTATCTCTTTTATATAAAGATATTATACCTCGAAAGCACATATAGAGAAATAAACATATTAGAGGAGGGGATATAATATCCTCCAAGCTTTTTCTCTTACTCTATTTTCCCTCTTTTATTATTTATTTATTATCTTGTCACTCTTGATTTTAACTTATAAATTGGAGGGTTTATATTAATAATGCCTCTGACAACCTTGATGGGTTATTATTTTATAGAATTTGGATCGTTGAGCTTTTCACTCTCAATAATAACAATCCTAAGAACATCAATCTCTCCCACATCCCATTCTGTAAGTAAAATAACTCATTTTCAACTTTTGATGTTGGCCTAAATTTTGGTATATCTTTATATGAGTTTTAAATATTTATATTTTAATAGAAAAAGTAAATGTTTTTAACGTTTATCTGAATGATAAAAGATCTAAATGAGAAGTAAATTTTATATTCTAAAAATATATTTATTTCTTAAATTATAAAATATAATCCATTTTTACCTTTAATTAGAAAGGATATAAATGTTCAATAACTATGTTTAAGATTTTTTTTTTATAAAAACAAACAAAATATCACTTATATTTAGATACTAAAAAATGTCAACTAATTATTTTTATTTAGACCCATTAAAACTTCAAAAATATTCCAACATATTCAAATTTCAAATAAAAAAAGGCCTCATATCCCAAAAAAAAAAAAGGATAAAGGTTTTAGTGACAACATTATTGTTACATGTTATAGAGTGGTTCATAGCAATAATAAAAAGAAAAAATATTTATCAAAATATCAATGTTATAACATCTTCAAAAAATTTTCAAATAAAATTTCTTATTTATTTGAAGAACTACATCAGTATTTAAGACTTCAAAAGATATTTTAATTAAAATTTTTTAAATAAGAAATCATTATCTTTATTTTATTTTGTATGGTTGTTTTCTCTTTATTCAATTTATATTTTATTACTTTTTATTAAGAAAAAAATAAATATTTTAATTATTATTTTTTATTTAAAAAATATTTATTTAATTAAAATAATATTAATTTATTTTTATCTAAAGAATTTTTTTTAAAAAATTTTTTTTTACTTTTTTATTATATAAATAAATAAATATTAAAAAAATAAAATTAATAGAAAAAGTACTCTTTAATTATCCAAGTAATCGCGCCCTTTTCTGGGTTTTGTTTTGTTTGCATTGAAATGGTTTTCTTTTCGTCAAGCCCCGCACTCATCAACATTGCACGATTATTTAACAAACTCGCGAGATATCAAATTTTATCTTGTGAATTACACGTGCCGATAAAAACAACCGGAAAAGTCATGAATGGTAGCCGTTGAATAAAGATTTTTTTGATTGGACAAATGGGACGCTGATGTTGACGACTCAAATTCAAAAAAGGCAAGAAAGAAAAATGAAAAGCAGAGTCCATTGGAGCCCACTGCGCCCGCTTCTGCAAGTTATCACGTTCTCGTGCGAAATGATCACTTTAGCGTCCCTGAGGTTTGAGAAATTGTCACTTAGATGGAAAGATTGATTATTAGGAACATATTCCCCCGTTGAGTGTTGATTAAGCGGCCGAAAGCCGACCCCGTTGCCGTCGTTTAACACTTAATAGCAAGTGAGTCAAGTGCCATGGTAATTGATACTTTTCATCCAATGATAATTTGCCAAAGATTAAGGGCGGTAAGTTATAATTCCCTTCTATCCTTGCCAAAGTGTTTTGTGTCCCTCTCTCTTTGACAAAGATGATTCAGCACACACGTCATTCATCCGTAACCTTGCAGTGACACGTGTTTTAGGTTTTAAGGGGACCCACTGTTCGGTGGCTCATGATGATAAAGAAGAAGGTCAGGACTGAGGACTAGTTTAACATGACAGTAGAGAAGCAAAACCACAAAAAATCTAGGGATAGATCTCGTTTTGTACGAACTCGCGATTACTTCGCCAGGCTGTCGGGGTTAACTTTCATTTGGTTTCGGTATTGGCCACGCGTTGCATTGGTGGGACAAAAACTGTTTCTTTTGGTGATCGAGTTAAAGACTCGAGGACACGGCCACACGGGGTTGGTGATGATGATACATTTGAATTTTGTCAGGAGTGCTTAAGCCGGTAAGCCCCCACTATAATCTCTTTTGAAATATAAAACACATGGGCTGGGTTAAGTTTCAACGGGACCTTTAAAACCACGAAGCATCTCAACAAAGTACAGAGTAGAGCTTTTGACACCCCTAGAAAGTCCTGATAAAACCCCTTTACAATATTTATGATTTTACCCTTGATTTAAGTTACGAAGGGACAGAGACAAATTGTGGCAGCAACACCCACCACCAGGTCACTGGTCGCCGTAGTGGTGTTGGCCAATTATTTTGTTTTATCTGGCAGCCTGGTGGCAGTTGTTTCACTGAAGCATCAATTAGTTAATTTCTTTTTCTCATCTCTATTAATTTTTCACTCCAACAACATACCGGTCTCTCCTCCCCCACACAACCATTCTGATTCTCTGCAGCTCCACTGCTTTCTAATTCTAATTTCTCTTCTTTGCATCAGGTGGGAGGATAAAGGCAGTAACTGAAAAAACGAAAATGGTGGTGTTTATTTCTCTCATTTTGCCCCCATCAAGCCCAAAACCACATTTCAATCACCAGAGAATCCGCATCGATTTGATCGAACTCGATAGCGGCAAGCTGGCGAAGCTGTTCGTCGACAATTCATTGAAGGATGTTAATAAGCTAGACGCGGCTATGAAGATAATTTTGGAAAATAAAATGATACTTACCAAGTAACTCTAATTAGAAAATAAAATAAAATAATTGTGAAGTCTCTGCCACATTTCAAAAATTAATTGGCCAAAGTCTCCACATCAGCCGATGACACGGTGGTGTACACACTAGGGAAGACTCCCTCAATACAGAGAAATGAAATTTTCAAGGCCTAATGTGGTGTTATTAGATTCAGATCGGGCATCTTTAGTAACGTGGCCTACAAAGACTTTTGAGGGGCCGTCGAAACGAAGGCCAAGAGAAAGGCATAGCCTGACTAACATGTAATAATATCTTTGTTTTTCCATGCCTCAAACAAGTCTTTTTTTTTTTTTTTTCTCTCTTTCTCCAACGCACCAAACGAAGCACAGAATTACAAGATGAAGGTGAGAAGCATCAATCAAGATGACTGCAAAGACATTCGAGGAGGATTTCTAATGTTCATGTCATATTGAAACACCCATTGTAACGTACGAATTAGAGATTTTCATAATTTAATCTGATTCGATCTATGCATGGATGGATTTGGATTGAATTAAAAATTTTAAAATCCGTAATCGGTGAATTTATTTTTATAAATATGTAAAAATTTGTGAATCTATCAAAAATAAAAAGATATTTATTTAAGTAAAAATTATAAATGCGACATTAATATTTACTAGTATATAAATAAATATATATATATATATATATATATTAAGAAAAAGGGGGTTAGGCAAGTCCAAATCAATTTTTACTCCCTCCCCACCCCTAAGGCTCGAACCAAAGTCCACACAAGTGAGGGGCGACAGATTGCACAACCAATCAACTCAGCTACACCCTTGGGGGCAATAAGCTAAATATGGTTATATTAACACAATATTATATCTTATTTGATAGTAATATAACATAAAATATAAGTAAATAAACAAATATATCTTCTTAAACAGTTAATTTCACGTATTGATATAAATAAATGAGATTTTTTTGTATATTATGTTTTGAAATTTTGAATGTATTTTCTAATTTTATTTAAACAAGTAATTTATTTGG
The DNA here is from genome assembly GCA_030449905.1 of Luvunga scandens. NCBI lineage: Eukaryota > Viridiplantae > Streptophyta > Magnoliopsida > Sapindales > Rutaceae > Luvunga > Luvunga scandens. Next base: position 1,098,583 of record JASUUG010000382.1, on the reverse strand, counting down.
ATCTTATTCAATTTTGAATTTGATCGATATTAAAATTAATTTTATATTAAATTTTTGTATTTAATTAGTTCATGGTTTAGATAGAATTAAAATTTTTTAGTCTGCAAATCAATCTGCAAAATGATGAATTGGATATGAATTTGGTCAAATTCGCATCTGATTCGCAGATGTATAGATTAAATTTGAATTGAATTGAAAATTTATAATTCTCAAAATAGTGAATCGTATATTGATTGATGTCTAATTTATAAAATTCAATCTGCAAACACCCCTAGTACAAATTCAAATAATTAACACAATAATAATAATAAAATAGTCAAATTCAAATTCAAAATTATTTCTATTTGTGAAATATTAGTTCTTGACACATTTACATTGTCTAGTCTATTATGACAATATGAAACTGAATCCGCCCGTTTTTATCGAAACATTAACAATGTGATTAGAGACTCCACATTTGTCGCGATGGATAATGGGTGATGACCTTCCAAAATGCTTTGAATAATGAATGAATATTGTGACTGGATCATGATTCATGGCAAGTATTAGATGACAATGTTTTTATTGTGCCAAGTCTTCCACGCACACTTAGAATTGATTTCACAGGATTATCACAACCATTGAAGATTCTTTTATAAGCCATTGGAGCATTTATGGGAATCCTTATTCATATTAAAGTTAATACAAATTCTGATCCTTTTCATGTAGCTGCTAGGGTCATGAATTGGACTAAGTCAACCGTTTTAGTCTCAAAAAAGAAAATGAGTTATAATAATAAAATTTCTTATGTTAAAAATAAAAAAAAAATTAATATCTAAAATTTCTTTTATTAAAAATACGACGTTTGATATTTAACTCATATCGGTAAAGAAAAAAAAAATGCTGAAAATTTATTAAAAGTAAAAAAAGGGAAAACGGGTTTTGGCCGTGCCGCCGCATCTTTGTACATGAAATTCATAGAACCAGTGTGTCAAACCAAGCAGCAGCAAATCTTGGAAAAGAGAGTTTTAAATTCTGTTGTCCTGGTACGCTACTCTGATGTTTATCTAGTTCTATTTATTTATTTTATAATTAAGGAATGCATATTCTATTAATTAATTATGCAAAAGTGCTTTTAAAGATTTTATGGCTGCTCACGCTTCCCTCCCACATCCTCTGTCGGCCGCGGCCACCCTAATCGTATAGAGATATAGACATATAGTCACTCACACGCTCATCGAATGTTATCCGTACAGCACGAGTAAGGAATGGTGCGTAGGTTTGAATGAGTTTGGACGTCAGGGAAACGTCAACAGCTTAACGTACAAGAGAAGTTTTATTAAACGAATCGATAAAGAAGCATAATTATATTTTAATATATTTTTGAGGATAACTTGAAAAAAAAAAGCTATGAACAGCATTACTCTTATACCATAATACTAATATTTACAAAGCAGGAGTATGAGTAAATGTTGTTGGCTCAACTGGTAAATATTTGTATGAAGTTTGAATATTGCTCATTCAGTCATTTTTTTTATTGGAAAAAAAGATTTAGTTTTTATTTTTATAAATAAATACCACTTAACTCAATCGGTAAAATTTATTGTGTCGAAAAGAAAGGTATAGGTTGAACGTTACTCGAATAAATACTTGATTTGTATCATTTCAATATGGTCAAACAATTATTTATCTTATTTGAGGGCCACATGTATGTTAGGTGAGTTAGGATTAAAAACAAAAAAAAAAAATGTATAGTTAGCACATTAATTCTGTAAACTTTGCTTTATGACACCGTATCACTTTTTCACCTTCGGTGAAGATACAGTCTGTACACTTTTGCATTAGAGGTATTGAAAATAGACAATAATATCCCGCCTCTAAATGTTAATATTTTCTTTCAAATAAGCACATATTTTGTCCATTTGTATCAAACAAGTCCCTACCCGTTATTCAAATGATTAAATTACCCCATCTCACTGTCAATTTTGACCACTACATTAGAAGTTGTACTAAGCGGCATTTATTTCATCTGGACATTCATTTTCAAATTTCAACCGGTAGTGGCCTATTTTATCAACAAATAGAGGTAGGGCCATGACTTCAAACCTCCGCAACGTACTGTGCTGTGGGGTTTAAATTTTTTTTATTAATTTAAGTAAAAACAAATTTTTTTTAAAATATTAGTGATATAAATATCTCTTGAATGTTAAAAAAATTAAAAATCTAAACTATATTATATAAAATTTATAAATTTTAATTTTAATAATTATCTTATTTATAAATATAAATTGTAATATAATTAATAGTATCATGAAAAAAAAAAGGCAGGGGCCTATTTCATGAAACGGACAAGCTACGTCTTCCTTCGTTGAGAAACCTTAAAACTTTAGGGAACCAGGCGCGTTGAAAAATCCACCACCGTGGGGACCGGTTATCCTACGTGTTAAGCCTCATCTGACGTGGCGGAACCACCGGCATCGGGCCAACAGGCTTTTGCCCATGTTGACCATTCTCTTTCCAACTTCTCTTCTTTTTTTCCTCTCTCTCTACTTAACGTGAATGAAAGTTGAAAACTGAGTCCGAGTGGGCCAAACTGACTCGGTCTCCTCGCCTCGGTTCCATTCAAAACTCACAAGACAAGTCCCCCGTGCTCCTTCCTTCACTTTTGACCGCCGGCTATATTTTTCTTTATATAATAAACATAACCGCCACACCAAACAGACTCGTAACTCAAAACGGCATCACAACAACAGCCTTGATCTCTGTCTTCATTTAGCAAGATTGTAACGACGCCGGTTCGGAAGAATGGGAGGAGTGGACGAAGGAGGAATGGCGAGGAAGTGGTGGATTAAGTTCAAGGACGAGTCTGTGTTTGCTAAGTACACTCCATTCTTCGTTTGCTTGGCCTCTGGAAGTTTAAACTCCGATACTTTTATACATTGCATCTCTCAAGACGTCCATTTTCTCAAAGCCTTCGCTCTCGCGTAAGAGTTTCTGCACGCATTTTCATCACTGGTTTAATTTCTCTGCCGTTCTGTTCTTACTTAATAGATTGAACGACAACGTTTTTGTGTTTCCGCTCTTTTTTCTTTTTTTAGTTATGAATTGGCTGAAGAATGTGCAGATGATGAAGAGGACAAGCTTGCAATACACAAGCTGAGAAAACGTGTAAAGCAAAAGCTTAAAACGCTCGACTCCCTTGTCCGCGTATGCTTTTTTTTTTTTTTTCAGGCTTTGTTTATTCCCTTTTTTATAGCTTTTTTATTTTTTGGAATAACTTGTTGATTACAAAAGACTAACTTTTGATATTAACGCACGACCGTAGAACTATGCAAATTTCTGAAAAGTAGTGGAAAAGATGTAGTGATCACTTGACAGTTAAGCATGTCCGTTAATTGAATCCTTAAGCTAATTCAGGAGAAAAATCAAAAAAGTAAAAGCAATTAATTGAAATTTTGTATGCTGAAATATGCTGCCAAGTTCTCTGTTTGATTCAACAGAAAGGCAAGAAGTTCAACAGTAGTAAATACGTGGTGCCATAGCCACACTGACACTTAGAGAAAATCTTACTTGTACTATATATGTATGGTAGTTTTCCTGTGCGGAATTTTACAACGCAGAAAAAGTTCAGGAAAGCTATCAAACCGTGGAGTTAAAAGACTTAAAACTTAAAGTATTTAAATCACACAATTTATACATTTTTTCAGACTTTCTGGCGCTTTAAAATTCTAAATTGTAATATTTCTATATATATGTATATTTGTATATATAAACTTAAGGAATCCCTTGTGCAGGAATGGGGCTTTCAACTTCCAGAAGAGATCATTACCAACGATGCAACAGTCAAATGCACTGACTTTTTACTATCAACGGCTTCAGGTAAAGTTGAGGGAGAAAAAGTTCTTGGGAAAATTGAAACTCCATTTGAGAAGATAAAAGTTGCTGCTTATACACTTAGTGCTATTTCACCCTGCATGAGGCTCTTTGAAGTTATCGCTAAAGAGATCCAGGCTCTTCTAGATCCTGATGATGGTGGTCACTTATACAAGAAATGGATTGACTACTATTGCTCTCCAAGTTTTGAGGTTTGTGTTTTATAAGATGACCAATTATTAAGATGTCTTTAATGTTTTCTTCTAATCATGCTGATAAAATAATTATTAAAAAAAATAAGACAAAGTTTCCTGCTTCATTGGTTCTGAAAATGCATTTGATGGTACTAATGACTCTGTTTCTGATATCAGGAATCAGCTTTGCAAACTGAAGAGTTGCTGGATAAGTTAAGTGTTTTGTTGACAGGCGAAGAGCTTGAAGTTATTGAAAAGCTTTATTATAAAGCTATAAAACTTCATGTGAATTTTTTCAATGCTCAACCAGTTACGCAGCAAACCGCCGTTCCTTTGTCTTGGGTGAAAGACCCTGTCGAAGGTCATCTGACCCTATTTTGTGACTTTGACTGGACATGCACGGCCTTTGATTCCTCTTCAATTTTAGCAGAACTAGCAATTGTTACAGCACAAAAGTCTGATCCTGATCCATTGGAAGGCAAACTTACTCGGATGTCACCAGCTGACTTGAGGAACACATGGGGTGTTCTTTCTACCAAGTATACCGAAGAGTACGAACAATGCATAGAAAGCATCATGTCCAGTGAAGCAGGTATGCTATCTGATTGGCAGATGCCTGACTTAGGTGCTTTCATAGTCCAAAAATAGTGTGTCAATAACATCTACCGTTTTTCGATTCAAAGAGAATTCAACTGGGTCATCCAGAAACAAAATTCTCACTTGATTTGTTGCAAATCTAGGGATCACTGCCAAATCTTTAAGCTAAACACACAAACTTCATGTGTTATGGGGAAGAAATATTTGCTGGAATTCTATTTTTACTATGTTTCCTGTCTTGTCAGTGGCAGAATTTGAATATGAAGGTCTCCGTGAGGCGCTCAAGCAATTAGCTTATTTTGAGAAGAATGCAAATTCAAGGGTGGTTCAGTCAGGAGTACTGAAGGGTTTGAATCTAGAGGACGTAAAGCGGGCTGGTCAATGTCTCATTTTTCAAGATGGATGTAGACGGTTCTTCCAAAATACCGGAAAAAATACTACTTTTAAGACTGATGTTCATGTACTTTCGTACTGTTGGTGTGGTGATCTCATTAGGTCGGCTTTTGAATCAGGTATTCTTTCTGAACATGTAAGTCTGGTATCATTCATTTTCATGAGCATACTTTGTTTGAAAACTCTTCTGCACTGCTTATGTTATCAGGTCTATTTTATGTTTCGATTGGTGGTGATCTGGTGACAATTATTGACCTTTTTCGTCACTGCATATGTAACCTGTATCCTCAGATAAGAACTGAAAAGTTATTGAAGAGACTTAAAAAAGAAATTTTCTTTTCTTCTGTCTTTGAAGTTCACTAGTTTGCTGTTTGCTTAGGGGAGAGGGTTGTTTTGCTTATAAATTATTTTCAATAAAACTACAAAGGGTTAAGAAGGAATGGTGTCAGTTTAGGCATCAACATTGGAAGTTTGTAATTTCTTGAATAATTTACTTGGTGTCCAATTGTCTGTCAGTTTTATCCGTGCACCGAGTTATTTTTGTTCCGCAAAACCAATTTTATTGGAGCTGGGTGCTAGGTAGATATTGTTGAAATTATCATGTCTGAGAGGATGTTTTCTTGTTTTCATCATTGGACAGTCAAGAGGTTTGTTGAGTCGGACTGGATGTAGTTAAATAATTGTTCTAATCTCTTGCCGTTGGTAGGATCCCATGATTTCCTGTATTAACAGGATCAATTTAATACCTTTTGAATGCATTTATTTGTGTAGATAAGCTGCATTCCAAGTCTTTGTTTCCCAAAATATGAGAAGTTGCTGTGACTTTTTTTTTTTTTTCTTATTATAATGATGTTAATATATTTCCTAACATTGGGCAGGGGATCTAAATGCATTGAGAGTGCATTCAAATGAGTTAGTCTATGAAGAATCCATTTCAACTGGTGAAATTGTCAATAAGTTGGAGTCTCCTCTGGACAAACTTCAAGCCTTCAATGACATTCTGAAGGACCACGGTAATGATGAGCAGAACTTGACAGTCTATATTGGAGGCTCACCAGGTGACTTACTGTGCCTTCTCGAGGCAGATATAGGAATTGTAATAGGTTCAAGTTCAAGTTTAAGGAGACTAGGAGATCATTTTGGTGTCTCTTTTGTCCCATTGTTCTCCAGCTTAGTTGAGAAACAGAAGGAAGTTGTCAATGACAGCTCATCAAAATGGAAAAGACTGCCTGGCACATTATACACAGTCTCTAGTTGGGCAGAGATACATGCATTCATTTTGGGGCCATAAATTCATGAACCCTCTCCCTCTCTGTGGTTTCTCCTTGTTTAAACAGATATGAACCCAAAGGGAAATTCATTTACAGACTTACAATAGGATATATACAGAATACAGATAGTGGCTAATTTTATACTAGGGCCACTGGTCAGTCTGCGTTGCAGAAATACACAGATCTTGTAATTGGGGTGGTCAAAAGTGTCTTGTTTCTTGGCACAAGTTATTTACCCACTTCTTTTCTCCTCCTGTTCATTAGTTATTCTTTTCAGGATTGTTGCTGCAACTGAACTGGAGTTGCAAAACTCTTATGCAAGTTAAAGAGGGAAAGGGATGCTATATCTGCATGCCTTCATATGTATATTTTGTTTAATGTCTTTTTCCCCCACCTTAGATTTCAACTGTTAGGTGGATTGTGAACAATATTTTGTTCCATACTAATTCTAATACTGTCACCATGAATAAGATTAAGCCACCTGGCTGATTGGTTAGGTCGCCGGTCGCCACATTAATTCAAAAGGTCGTTATTTGAAATTTTAACTCTTACCATGACTTTGACTATTATGTGATTTTTTTTTGATAGATTCAATGAAACCTAAAACAATTTTTTTCATCTATCACAGTTTCACAAAATTTAAAACTCAAGTGTCAGTAGAAAAAAAAATTACTTAAAAAACCACCTAGAAACTAGAAGTTAAGAAACTGGCTTTGTATGTCTGAATCTTATAAAATTTTCATTATCAATATCTATTTGGTTACAATTTGTAAGTTATGAGCTACACATGTACCTCAATTTAAGGCATAATTTGGGAATGTAATAAAAAATAATAATAATAACCAATAGAATATAGCTTGTGGCTAATGTACATTTGATTATTCTTTCCTCGTCTTTGAAACACTCTCACGTAAAATCAAACATAAAAGAATTCATTAGCGTCTGTATACCGCGCGAGAAACTAGAAGCAAATGGAAATTGACAAAGTATATCCTAAGAAGAAAACCAAACAAACCACCGAAATTAAATTTTTGATGACCTGAATGCTAGTTTCCAGGACATGTATAAGCATGTGGCACATGTGCATTATCACAAGTGTGATCTCATTTCTTTCTCTTATCTTTTTGCGATCGTCAAAGGCTGGTTTTTGATGCGTTGGTTAGCATAAATACATGTGGAGCGACGTAAGGGTTCATCTCCACATGAACAACAAAGGGCAAATTCCATTTTATTTATTCAACATCTTACAGGTTACTGGAAAATGATTTTTTTTTTTTTCATTCTCTCTCTAATAATAGGGAAGCAGGAAGCTAGTTATCCTTTCCCTAGGAAGCTGCTCTTTCAGAATTCACATGGCTTCTAAGCGAGTACTTTTATATAATTAATACCCGAATTAAAAATAAAAGAATAAAAAAAAATAAAAATAAAATAACACCACTCTTATGTTGCTTCACTTTAGTTGATATCACATGATTCCATGTGAAGTTTCATAGTTTTATTCTGTTTTCTATTAGTTTATTATCTGTGGTTTCAGTCTCGGTCTCATCAGGCCATGATTGACAATTTTATCTTCCCTCACTTTCCTCGCCATTTCTTCATCATGTTAGTCTTTATTTCTTTACTATTTCTTTTGGTTTTCACGTGGCAACACAACACAACACTCCATTCACTAATTAATTAGGGACAATTAGCTGAGTTTCGCCTCGGTGTTAAGAAAAATAATGAATAACATAATGAGAATTTTAATTTCTGATCCTACCCACTACAGTGGCCGCAGTGATCCTTTGAATGCAGGAAGAGAACTTGGTTATTTTGTCATTGTTCTACGTAAGTTGGTTAGCTTTGGCCCTAACATGGATGGATTCCTTCTCTTTCAATCATACTTAACGAATAACTAACCCGCCTAAAATTAAATTAATCTATCCGTGATGGGCTTGATCTGGCATCTTTAAAAATGTTGATTAATTTTTCCAACGCTCAGGCTGAGGCTCCCCACTATCTCTTTGTGGGAAAATTTCTACTTGCTACTAGTACAACTTAGAACGAGGATTTAAATATATTTGACCGTTTTTACGTTTATTTAAAAGAATAAAATAAGCACACAATGCTCTAGCTAGTAGCTACTCATTGGCACGTCTCACGTGGGTTGAATTGTTCACATGCACATCAAAGTCTTATATGATTCCTAAATCCTTGTCGTGCTTAGAAGTTACCCTATCTAGCTAACCAGCTAAATACCTTTATTTGTGGGAAAGCCTAGGAATGTTTGGATCCAAAATACCTTTTTAAGTTCGCAAATTCTGTAAAAAAAAGCTATTCTTGTTAATATTATGAAAGCAAATTTTAAATAATAATTTTGAGGAATTATTAAAGATATAATAAATTTTTCATAATATAAGTGAAAAATTATATTAATATAAATCATTTCATAACCACAACAATACAATGAATGCCTAAAACACTTTATTCATTTGAAATTGTTCAACTTCAATACCAAACACACCTTAAATCATTTCATCGTGCAGCCTTGGGTTCCTCACCCTTCTGATTTCTGAAGAACTATTTCAGAGCAGCTTTTGCCATTAGTCTATTCCATTTACCCGTCTTTACAAGAAAATATATGATGCATCTTTACCGCAGGCTGTTTGATTCATCTTTTTAACCATAAAACAGAAACCTAGATGTGAAATATCTCTCTTACTCTTCTATAGCGATCACAAATTACCTGCAAGCACAATCTAATTAAGTACAAAGACATTTTTTCCCCCAATTTATATTATAATTTACTGACATTACAATCGTGGTATATCAAGAATTTAAATTCATGCAAATATTTATTGTTTAAAAATCTACTAACCTATTTTGAAAATTTATGTTTAATATAACGAAATCTACAAATATTTATAAACAAATATTTATAAAGAAGAATGAGCCTTCTATGAAAACTCAAACTCATTCCCTTCGTGATGGCCGGGGAGTCTTTATATATATATATGATAAAAGTTGTTTAATGTATGCAGCATTTTCTGTGAGGTTAACAAGCTTGTGTAATTCTGTTAATGATAAAATGTTGTAGGAAAACAAAACAAACCAAAAACGTTACCATCATCATTTGACCATCATATTCTTAACAGAAGTAGAAGAAACGATACATCGATTAATGGTAAGAACACATTCTTTCCACATTTTTAATGTCGGAGAAACTTCCAATAAGTCCAAAAGCTTAGCTGTTGCGGAATCCAAGATCTCACGAGCTCTCCAATAATTTAACTATCAACATACATGCAATACATTATACAAATATAATGTTTCTTTTACACATTTTTATAATAATATATGCACTTATACATTAACCAATCTTTATCTTCTTCCATACAACGATGGAAAGCTGAGACATGAACTAAACCAATATGCAGTTGAAGATTCTGTTGTTGGTTCTCTGTTTCTACTGTTACATTGGCTGTTCTTGTTTCGGTTCTGCTAAGGTAGTTGCACAAACTGCCTTGAATGATGAGTTATTGGCTCTGCTGTCGATCAAAGCTGGTCTTGTTGATCCATTAAATAGCCTTCATGATTGGAAGTTGCCTTCAGCTTACTGCAACTGGACAGGAGTGTGGTGCAACTCCAATGGAACTATTGAGAAGCTTGATCTCTCCCACATGAATCTTAGCGGCTGCGTCTCAGGTGACTTCCAGAGGCTAAAGAGCCTCACTTCTCTCAACTTGTGCTGCAATGGGCTCTTTTCATCCTTGCCTAATTCTGTAGCTAATCTTTCTTCATTGAAGAGCTTCGATGTGAGTCAGAATTTCCTTAATGGTAGCTTTCCTGCTGGCCTTGGCAGAGCATCTGGACTGACTTTCCTGAATGCTTCAGGCAATAATTTCTCAGGATTTTTACCGGAGGATCTTGGAAATGCAACTTCATTGGAGACTCTGGATCTCAGGGGAAGTTTCTTTCAAGGCTCAATTCCGGTGTCATTCAAGAATCTGCAAAAGCTGAAGTTTCTTGGCCTATCTGGGAATAATCTCACAGGCAAGATACCGCGAGAGCTTGGGCAACTCTCATCCATGGAGACTATGATTCTCGGATACAATGAATTTGAAGGTGATATCCCAGTAGAATTTGGGAATCTTACCAAGCTGAAGTATCTTGATTTGGCAGTTGGTAATCTTGGTGGGGAGATTCCAGCTGAACTGGCGAGGCTTGAGCTATTGGAGATAATGTTTTTGTATCAGAACAACTTTCAAGGCAAGCTTCCAGCAGAAATTGGCAACATTACTTCATTGCAGTTGCTGGATCTATCTGATAATATGTTATCACATGAAATCCCAGCTGAGATTACTCAGCTGAAAAATTTACACCTCTTGAATCTGATGTGCAACCAGCTGTCTGGCCGTGTACCTGCTGGACTGGGAGGGCTGACTCAATTGGAGGTGCTTGAGCTTTGGAACAACTCTTTGTCAGGTCCACTGCCTATTGATCTTGGGAAAAATTCACCATTGCAATGGTTGGATTTATCGTCCAACTCATTCTCTGGTACGATCCCGGCAAGTTTGTGCAATGGAGGCAATCTCACCAAGCTCATTCTCTTCAACAATGCCTTCTCAGGTCCAATCCCAGTGAGCTTATCAACTTGTCATTCACTTGTTCGTGTTCGAATGCAGAACAATCAGCTTTCTGGGACAATTCCGGTTGGCTTTGGCAGACTGGAGAAGCTTCAGAGGTTAGAATTGGCAAACAATAGTCTCACTGGAGGAATTACAGATGATATAGCTTCTTCCACATCACTTTCTTTTATAGACATCTCTAGAAATCACCTCAGATCTTCCCTTCCTTCCACGATTCTTTCAATTCCAAATCTGCAAACATTTATAGTATCAAACAATAACTTAGTAGGGGAAATCCCAGATCAGTTTCAGGACTGTCCTTCACTTTCTGTTCTTGATCTTTCATCGAACTATTTTTCTGGTAGCATTCCATCCAGCATTGCTTCATGTGAAAAATTAGTAAACTTGAATCTTAGAAACAACCAACTAACTGGAGATATTCCGAAAGCGATATCCATGATGCCAACATTGGCTATTCTTGATCTATCCAATAACTCTCTCACTGGTGGGATACCTGAAAATTTTGGAGCCTGTCCTGCCTTAGAAGTTCTTAATGTTTCATATAACAGGTTAGAAGGTCCTGTTCCTCCAAATGGTTTGCTTAGAACAATAAACCCAGGTGATCTTGTTGGAAATGCTGATCTCTGTGGGGGCGTCCTTCATCCATGCAGCCAATATTCACCAATTGCATCAAGCCATAGGAGCTTGCATGCAAAGCGCACCATAGCTGGATGGATGATTGCAATTTCTTCTCTTTTCGCTGTTGGAATAGCAGCTTTTGGTGCTCGATCTCTATATAAAAGGTGGAATGCAAATGGAAGTTGCTTTGAAGAAAGATTGGAAATGGGGAAGGGAGAGTGGCCCTGGAGACTAATGGCATTCCAGAGACTTGGTTTTACAAGTGCTGATATTCTAGCCTGCATCATGGAATCGAATGTGATTGGAATGGGAGCGACAGGAATTGTTTACAAGGCTGAGATGTCACGATTGAACACAATTGTGGCAGTTAAAAAGTTATGGAGATCAAGAGCTGATCTTGAAACAGAAAGCAGTGGTGATTTTGTTGGAGAGGTTAATGTCCTGGGAAAGCTAAGGCATCGAAACATAGTTCGGTTGCTAGGATTTCTTCATAATGATACCAACATCATGATCGTATACGAGTATATGAATAATGGCAGCCTCGGAGGAGCCTTGCATGGCAAGCAAGCAGGGAGATTGCTTGTTGACTGGGTTTCAAGATATAATATAGCACTTGGAGTGGCACAAGGACTTGCATATCTCCACCATGATTGTTACCCACCCATTATTCATCGGGACATCAAGTCAAATAACATATTGCTCGACTCAAATCTCGAGCCAAGGATTGCCGATTTTGGGTTGGCAAGGATGATGGTTCGGAAGAATGAGACAGTTTCAATGGTGGCTGGATCCTATGGATACATTGCCCCTGGTGAGTTGCTAGCTTTAATCTGCCTTTGACTAATTAACCATCCATTGATATTTGTTAAGGAGATCTATGTACTTTAACATATCTAATCTGCAATTAAGATTTATAATACTGTTATGGTTTCTTGGCAGAATATGGATACACCTTGAAAGTAGATGAAAAGATTGATATATACAGTTTTGGAGTGGTTCTATTGGAGCTTCTGACAGGAAGACGACCCTTAGATCCCGAGTTTGGAGAATCTGTAGACATTGTTGAATGGATTAGGATGAAGATTAGAGACAACAGAAACTTAGAAGAAGCATTAGACCCCAATGTGGGAAACTGTAAGCATGTTCAAGAGGAGATGCTCTTAGTCCTTAGAATAGCATTTCTTTGCACTGCCAAACTCCCCAGGGACAGACCATCGATGAGGGATGTCATAACGATGCTGGGAGAGGCGAAACCTCGACGAAAAAGCAGCAGCAACAACGACAACAGATATGAAAATAACAAAGAGAAGTCAGTCTTCAGCACATCACCCGTAAATGGCCTTGCGTAGGAACAGAATTTGGGTTCCTTTAAGGCTGTCGGTTTGTTTAACACATTCTTCTTTTGTATGTAGAATTGTATTTGTTCGTGTTTGTAATCACCGGTTCATATTGGTGTCTAGGAGATCAATGAGTGCATTAAAATCGACCTTGCCTTGCAAATAAAGTTCCATTCTTTTTCATGTAGCAAGCCGTCTTGCCTATAAATTAATAGAAGATGATTCTGGTACTAAAATTTCCGCAGTAACGTAAGACAAAAGAAAACTACGGTTTCGATTATTTTAAACCGCCTTTGTCAAGTCGAGTGATAGGATTGCTATCCCCATATTTGAAGTCACAAAATCCCATACTCCAAAACTTCATATGAGTGCAGTACTCAGTAAAATTTCAGCAAAATTTAAGAGAATTCGCTACAAACAATAAGAATCATGGTAAAAGAACTACAAAATTTCAACAAATCTTGCAGAGATAATGAAGTCTCCGCTAGTGAATTCAAACCATTTGTTGTATACAATTATATGCTCAACAAGAAGATTAAAAAAAATTGCAAACGCTCCATTGACAAGGAAAAGCAAGCTCATTTCTGAAGCAAATTCCAAAAACATAGAAGTGGTCTGATATATACAGCGTTAAAACACAACATCCATTCAAGTATACGCTTGTAGGTATTATATATTGTATACTAAGAGGCTTGTAACTTCCCAAAAGTATAGTGAGTGTTGCCAGATACCAATATTGAGAATGAACATAGGTGTAGCAAAATAATAAAGCAACCACAAAACAAACAAACAGCCGTAGAGGGCAAATTTTTACTAGTCAAAAAGCTTTTACTGTTTTCGTATCTCTTTTCCTCCCTTTGTGTGTCTCTTCTAGGATGCAGTATGTTTTTATCATACTTAAGAGAAAACAGGCTAGATGGGTCCGTTTCTTTGTCTCCCATTACTTTCTTGTAACCTTGGAGCTGCAAATTAAGAAATAGACAAATGTAATTAGGATGCACAAATATAATGTATCCATTGGTAAATCATTATGTTATGCATCTGCATACCAAGTCCAGTAGCTTCAGATGTCCTCATGATTCTGAGCCTCTTCACAGAGCCAAGAAACATGCTAGAAGAGAATTAAGAGATTAATAGAGAAGTAAAACAACGATAATTAACTTTATGCAGAGGAGCTTTAATTAATATCTATCCATATTCGACTCAATGAAGCATCTTTTCTACCTCACTTTCTTATTCCAGATTCCCGCCCCCACTATTATGCTGGCATTACATGATCATGTATATCCATAAATGGCCACAAATAAATATAGGACTAAAAGTGTGCTATACTATAGCTCTTCTCAGAACTTAAAGAAACAGCTGAACAATTCTTGCTTCAAGGCATATATGTTCGCTAGTTGAGATGTCTCTGTATCCATGTGCCATACTCAAACATAAAACAAGGAATCACTCTCTCGGATGTGATTGTAGGCTCATGACCAAAAAGCCCTTGTCAGAAAACAATCGAAACACATAACAAAGTAGTTCGGAAGCATAATGTTTGAGATGTGCTTTGTAGTTAGACTTGCTAGGAGGAGTAAATTCTATTTGCAAATATCTTAAACATAGACTAATGGACATAAATCTTTGACACCCAAAGGATCAAAATTCAACAAGATAAGCATCCTTGGATAGCAATAAAAAATTGACCCATATGATCTATTTCTCCTATAATATTATTCCATTTTAGTTAATAGTTATTGAACAGCCATTGATTGGCCACCCTTTGCTCATCAGTTCCTAACTATTAACAGACTTGATTGAGAGACACAGAGAGAGGCTACCAAACAGTTTTAGATTTAGTCCTTATCCTCAAATGAAGGAGACCTGCTACATTATTCAAATACGATGACAATGACAATAGATTATTCTAATGGTCTGCTAACTATTATTCCACCACATTAAGAAGCTTCAGACTCCATATTTCAGTTCAGACCCAGAAAACAGTAAAAAAAAAAAGTAAACAAACGCATGAGTCATCTGAATACGGACAGGGTATGGTATATTTACACAGAAGCGTGTTGATGATACATACCCCCATGGGACGTCCCCAACGAGCATCCAATCTCCTTCCTTGTCCTCATAAGTGAGCACATAGTCAGATGTTCCATCAAGAAGTTTTGAGGGTCTTGTTGGCTCCTGTATGCTTGATCCTAATAACACCAATGATGCTGCCGTCAGTGAAAAACCACATTTACTTCAACAACAAAAACTTTTATTCAATGAACATGCATCCCTCACCACAGAAGTAAAAACTTTATCAGTTTAATGTTTTAAAGAATTTTAGATTTTCCTGAGAATTTCAAGTACAGGCCTGGATCTGGATGAACTCAAAATTCCAGAATTTGAACAAATTTTGATTAGGATAAAAAGTAATGCCAATTAGACACCTGAGGCATAAAAATTTGGTCAATGGTGCATGCAAGCAAATAGCTCATCTACATTTCTGATTGATCTTTATGTTAATAGTTCAACATAAGATTCGACCTACTCACAGCTTCTTATTTAGAAAAAGATGACCAATAGAAATATGTGTACTGACACTAAAACAGGTAAAATGGAGCAAAAAATAACAAAGATAAAGTCAAATAATTTATAAGAAAACAGCTTTAAACTCACGAGTTGTTGGCCTGTTGAACATGTCCTCCAGAGTCTGTGCTAAGCTCTCATAGCAGCCGTGAGCACTCAGGTCAATCTTCCTTCCAATAGGAATTCCATCCATATTCACCTTCACAAACAGGGAAGTCCTGCCCTTAGCACTAGCACTGTTCTTATTGCAGATATCAGTAGTCTTCTCAACCAAAG
The DNA here is from genome assembly GCA_030449905.1 of Luvunga scandens. Classification (NCBI taxonomy): domain Eukaryota; kingdom Viridiplantae; phylum Streptophyta; class Magnoliopsida; order Sapindales; family Rutaceae; genus Luvunga; species Luvunga scandens. The sequence continues at coordinate 1,082,846 of JASUUG010000382.1, read as the reverse complement.
AATTTTTTCTTTTGTTCTCCATCATTGAATTGTATTCTTCACTGGCTACTGATTTTGCTTGGTTAACCATGCTGTTCATCCTATAAGCTCTTATAGGAGGCCATCCTACAACTTGGCTGCCTCAAGATTAAGATTTAAAGGAAAAAAGAAAATCAGTTTTGGGAAAAAAACAGAAAAGGTTTTAGACCTCATAGCTAACAACGTTTTAAATCCAACAACACTTGAATGGTATGTTAACAACAAAAACCTATGATATCAGCAAATAGCAAAGTGCCAGAGAAATATCATAAAAAGAATGGAGTTTCACATGACAACTTTTTTAATCGCCTGCCTCGGGCCTTGACATTAGCTTTAAGGTTCAAATATTCCTTGCAGATTTTCACATGACATGGCTTAATCATTACAAGTATGACTTAGCAAATCAGCCTGTGTTCTAACTTCCAAGTCACACAATACAGTCAAATAATGAAAAGAATGTTCGGAACCACTATTAACTGATGAGGCATAATGTTTACTGAACCAAAGACAGTTTATACATCAGTGCTGTTTAAACCACAAAGTAATCAGCACAACAATCACTTTCAACAGGAAAATAGTAACTGCATAAAGAATGATAATAACATATTCAACAGTGCTCGAGTATTTCCAGACGACCACTCAAAACTTTATCAGTGGATAAGTACTTCCAAAGACTTTAGAAACCACAAGAAGTTGTCAATATCAACAGCCTAGCAATTGTTGTTGACCTACTGTGCCTGCCTGGTTCAAATATGAAACTCGTACAACAGCTTTAGCCAGGACAATGATATTAAGCAATCAGACACCAAAGCTCAATGTACTAATTGGTAAGGTCCCAAAGTGCCAGTTGTCAAAAGAATGATGATGTTTCCAAGCAAAGCATTCACCATAAGTGTCAACTAAAGATGCCTTGTCGTTCTTTCTTTATCTTGTCACCAAAGTTATCAGAATTGTGATCCTACCTCAGTCAGTGAACGGATCTTCAGAATAGTATTGTAGGTTAAAATTAAGAATTGCATGATTATAAAACAATCTTCTAAGTAAAACAATTTGTACATGGTCCAAATTCAATTCTTCATCTTTACAATGAGCAACTTTCTCAAATGCCAAACAGTATAAACGGCCACCATTCCAAATATTTGTTGACATGTTTGCTGATCCAATTCTATGATCTCACAATCCTATATCAATCTTTCATGAATGATTTTTAAAAGAAGAAAGATCATTTCTAAAATGTGAGACATAGCTCCGTCCAATTTTATCATTCAGACAAGATTTTGACAACTATGCTTGCTGCTAATTGTAAATAAAGTAACAGTAACCTAAATCCATCTACTACATCTCAGATTGGTACTCCAGATCCGTGATGATAAAGTTAATAACAGATTACATAGCAGTTTAGGACTCAAAAAGAAAATTAAATGAAGGACACAATAAAATACAAATAAACAAAGCATCCATGTGCAACAGGGAAAATGGGAAGGCAGGAACAATCCAATCACAAAATGCTAGACAATTACCACGCCCATAGCTCCCCATGATTATTTCTTAAGCAATGAATTCTTAAAGAATCATCCAAATATAGATATATGGTATAAATTTCAATCATGCCCTGTCAAGCCTCATCTCTTTGTAACACCACATTAGGATAAGAAACCCCCTAGCATGATTTCCAGGGAAATCCAAATCCCTAATCATGAAATTAAGCTGTCAATTAGGCTACTTATTTTGTTTAGGCTGAAAAATTGAGAGACAGCATATCAGCCTGAGAGAGCACAACTTAAACAGAGATGCACAAACCATAAGCAACAACAATCAACTCGGAAAAAAAGAGCTTGAGCACAAATTAAAAATCAAAACTTTTACCTGGAACCATTAGCAGCAGCCACAGAATCGGAACTTCTCTTGGTGCCAGCGGCTACATAATCACCTCTACTTAACGAAGAAGACGATGAAGACAAACAAGAAGATGAAGAAACAACAGAAGAAAAATCCTTAGCAGTCAATATCCTTGCATACTGACCGCCGCCACCGCCGCCACCTGAAGCTTGCTGCTGAGCCTTAATAAACCCACCACCACCAAGACTCAACCCAAGACCCAATTCGAGCTCAGACTCAACTGGGCTCGAAGAATCCTCAGACGACAACACAAGATGATCATCCCTTGACACTGTTGATACAGACCCACTAGCAGACATTTTCTATTTTTCTCTTAAAAAGCTCCAAACTTTCTCTCAAGTTTCAAACTTTAGTTAACAAGAAGACAGATTGTGATGTAATAATGCCAACGGTTTATTATGGTTTTGAAGAAGAAGAAGAAGCAGAAGAAGAAGAAAGATATTGGGGTGTGTTTGCATTCGTTTGAAGGGTATTATTGGAAAAGAATGGAGGAGTTAAAAAGGAAAGGTAGGTTTGGTGAATGGTGGTGACGGAGATGGTGGTGGTGGTGATTACAGTGGGGTCCACCTGTCTGGTTTGTGCGCCTCCATTTATTGTTTTTATCTTTTCCTTCTGGTTTTTGTCTTTTTTTTTTTTTTTTTTTTAAGTTTCTATTTTATTGCTCTTTTCTGCTCCCTTTGATTGCTTGCTTGTTGCTTCTAGTAGCCAAAATGACTGAAAATATAGCTGCTTTATTTAAAATTGACATACAAGAAAACTTTCAGCTTTCGAGTACACGTCAAAGTTCAACTCTGTTTTTAAAATTTGGGGTATTTTTGGGATTCTAAATCAATAACAAAATGTGACAAAAAACAAAGTTGGATGAGATTAGTAAATGGGCTCAAGTAAGTCCAAAATATATAAATTAAATAGTCTGACCATGTCCCTCTCTCTCTCTCTACCAATAACATTAAAAATAAAATAAAATACAATCATTCTTACAGCTTCATATTTTTAATCTGTCTTCAGGAGTTTAATAATAATCTCTCATTGGTTTAAAGGATAGGATGGTTGGTTGGCTCGGCTTCGAATCAAATTTTCCATTATTGTATTACTCACTTAGAAAGTTATAGAAATCAAGCACTACTTCAAAATTAGATTTTCTCATAAACCATAAACTAAAATCGATATTAATTACTGGCATACCGAACTTGAGTATAATGGTAATATTGGTGTGAGAAAGGCGGCCCAAATTCTTAATACCGTGCCGTGAGAAAGCAGGCACATTTTTGGAAAGCGTTAATATAATATGATATCGCATAAAAAAAAGAGAGACGGCCAACCACCTCTGCGCTCCAAACGACAACCCGACAAGAGTAGGGACAAGCCATCACGAGCACTCGACAGCGTGGGACCCGCGTGTTAGACACGAAACGTGTGACACGTGCGGGCCCACCCACCCGTCAGGGACACAACACACAAATTCAACACCAGCATCAAGGCACGTAGACAGCTCAACTCAGACGACTGAGACATCGTCCATCGATCAAAAAGTTAAAAAGGGCACCAAAACTTCACGAGGCTTTTGAGTTCCGGAAATTGATAGACAGCCTTCAAGTCCGTGAAATGGTGCCCCGCAACGTGGCACTCGGGCCACTGTTTCGAGACTTCGACGTGGCGAGGATTTCAACTGTTGCCGTCCGCCCAGGGAACAGGGTCCGTGGTTGCCTTGGCTTTCAACGGTTGTGGTGGGTGCCGCCATATTTTGATGCACCGACAAAATTATAGGATTCCAAGCCAGCCCCGCTGCTTTACTGACACGTCAAACCTCCAGATTTGAAAAATAACCTCATAAACAGCGGGTCTCCCTAATTTACAGTCCGTGTACTTTACGGTTCACACAAAAATCATGCCGTCCCACTACCTGCCGCTACTTTTTAGATGATTTGAATGAGCAGCTGTAACCTACAATTGCCGTAAACAGGAGCCCTTGCTCTTAACCACCTACCAATAATACCCAACCAAGTGACCAACCCTCTTTTATTAGTTATTGCCGATCACTTATTTAGTCACTAAATAATTAACATGCCGATTTTATCACTTGAGTTCTTGCTATTTGTTCTTATAGGACCAAAACTTTTAAAATGCGTCATTTATGTCCTCGTTAGTCTTTAGTTGCATTTGCTTCGTTCGAATGAATAAACACACTGTAATAGAGGACTATCGTGAAGCATTCTTAAAATTTCTGATCTTTGAGATTCTTTCGATAAACTACAAGGACTCCACTGATAAGGACCCCTAAACATTTCAGCAAAAGTTAAACATGCATTAGAAACAATTTCTCTGAATCCAAAACATTTATTTCCATTTTCCGTGTACGTATATAAAAATAGAACGCACCAAACTGGTCTTATTTTATAGAAATATTGCAAAAGCATTACAAAAGCTTTTATTCCAAAAGATTTATACCGAATGAACCTACCAAACTGGGCCTTATTTTACAGTAAATTCACAAAATTTATCTTCTGATGGGGACATCAGATATTGGAGGTTTCTCCATTCTAGTTCATATCACTATTCGCAGGAGAGGAAACAGAAACTGACTTCAAAATTTAAAAATATAATCCACCAAACTTCTAATTTATTTTCAAGTATGGATGTTCTCCTTTCTTCTCAGATTCCTATGATACCTGAGTCTTGCAGTGAGTGCAGGCCTGACAATCGGAAGGTGAGAAAGGATCCAATAGGTTAATTTTTAAAGTTTGCTGCTGCCCTTCATTTCCGGGGACATGAAGACGAGCATCCATTATTAGTATTTCCCAGTCTCTTGGTCCCAGAAAGGAAAACCAGCTGTCATCTGTAAAAATATCAACAAATAAACAAAACCATTCATTTACTAGCAAGGAGAAAAATACAATATGGCTGAAGTTTGTAACTGAGAGAAATCAATCAAGATAACTTGGAATCTCTCTCCCCCTAACTCAAACAACAACAACTTAAATCCCTAACATAATGCTGACGGAAATTGCATTTTTGTACTTCTCTTGTTTTTTACTTTCAAAGAGAAATAAATTATGGCACAGAAGACGAGCAGACAAGTAATCACACGTCAAATGTGTGAGCACTAAAAACAAGAATCAAGCGCCCAATGTTATACAAGACGGAATTAGAGGGAGGGGGAAAAAATACACAAACCTCCATTACGAACTGCCTTCAACTGGAAGATCCCATTGCCTTGTGGTCCAGACACAGGGAATGTGCAAGACACAGAATGTCTCTGGTGAGTTACAGCAAGAGATGCATTGTACCATGGGCCCTTCTTTATTGGTTCTCCAATGGCATCAATGACTGCCTGATTCTTACTGACTTTCTCCATGGCCTTGCTAAGAAATTATGAAGAAACAGTAAACATGACGATTATATCCACATTTCCATGTAAAATAATAAACAAATTTTTTCTTTCAAATTGAAAAAAATTTTGCTCTTCAATAAGAAGAAAGTTTAGGGAAATACAGAATAAAAAAACCAAAAACAAATGAAACACTGCATTATACACATCCTTGGGGTGGGAAAGCAGACAGACAATGGACAAGAATTTTATTTTCCAGTGTGTTTCCCATAAAGTGATATGCATTGTTACTCCATAGATTCACACAAAAATAATAATTTCTTATTATTTTATTAGATATTTATTGCATTAAAGACTGTCATCCGGGTGTATGATATGCCAAAAGATGCCGTATAACATATTTGATATTCTAAACAACAAGGTTAGCTTCTAAACAACAAATTGACCCTTAAGTGATCTGCACATAGAAGTCGAACCCTGCAACGTCCCAATTTTTGAGTCATTGTGTCTCTAAGTGACTGAGAACAAAATCTGCTAAAGCTGAAGGTGACAGTATCAGAAATCATTGTTACAGTTAAGGCAAGATACTAAGCTGAAAAGGATGACTAGTAACCAGTCAGGAAGTTTCTCCACTCCTCAGGTCCCTAGCTATCTTTGGATAGTTTTAGGAATTTCCACCATCTACCATGTATTTGAGAACCTCAATGTACTTCACTAACGACAACTGAATCATAAGTGTAAACAAAGCTGGGATTATCGGGGCTGGATCTTGATCATAACAGCTAGAGAAAGATCAGGGGCATTGTTTTTTGGGGACTTGGGAAATATTTACTCATTTTCTCCACAATGCTTTCATTAAGTGACTGCTAGATCATGTTTGGCTTTCAACTATGTTATATGTTCTTAGAACCCTACTTCAGATACCTTCTCTTGGACTTAAATCTATGAACAATAAGACATACAAACTCTGGTTTCTATACAAGGAACTTGAGAAGCATAAATAGCTTGGCATTTTAACAAACTAGATCTCGCAAAAAATTTCCACAGGCAGCAGATTAAGAAGACAAGAAGCATTACTCTGCTTCTAGCCCCTCATCTGCCAGCATTAATATTTCGCTAGTGATTTACGAAAATGCCTAAAGCAGAGAAATAACAAATCAAGAATCCACGAAAGCTATCTACACAAACTTGAGTACAAAGAATAATTATTGAATAGGGTTACAACTACAAGACAGGTTGCTAATCCTGAGAAACGAGTGGGTCAGTTCCAGAGATTCGACGTGGGATGAACAGGAGATTGTTCCGAAAAGTCAGCATAATGTAATTAATATATGAATGATAACAGTGAAAACAAAACAGGGTACCCCAAGGCAGCCCATTTATGATCATTAGCATAGGTACCAAAAAACCATATCCATGGTGAACTTGACAAAGTAAAATTAAATATATGTGATCAGCTTTTCAGCTTCCAACCAGAAGGATAATGATGGCAAAAAATCCAGGCAAAAGAAAAAGAATAGAACATGATATGGTTCCTCAAATGTCTATGAGAACCTCATTGATAGCTTTCATATGGTAAGGATCCATCCAGTCATGAGCTAAGTAAACCAGTAAACAAAATTACTACTAATATGAATAAGTTAAAAGTAAGTTTCTAAAAAAATAATTAATCAGAAAGAATCGTATAAGAAACCAATGGCCAATAAAATCCATCCGAGGTGAGCTATATTTCAAATTAAGGGCTTAGTGAGATATAAAGCCCTGAACCTAACATTTTTCAGATCCATCAACAACAAGCAAAATTGTCCTTACTGCAGCAAAATGCAACCTCATTACTGATTAGATTGTCTAACTGATAGTAAAAAGCCCACGAGTTTCTGCAACTCCATGGATATCTCAGGTCAAAAAATAGAAAATATACCTGCTACAGCTGTGATAAATAGCAAGGTCATCAAGAGCACTCAACGCTACACCACCCGTAACAGTAATCAAGACAAAGGACACTGCTTTACGGCCAAATGACTTGCTTTTTTCTTCATCCACAGACTTTGCTGCACTGCAAAAACGAATAATATTAGTAAAAACACTTCTTTTTTCCCCCCGGGGGGTGGAGAATCAACGGCACTAATAATATAAGAAATGGAAAACATCTTAAGCATTAAGTCCTTGACATTTCCCTTTTCCGATATTGAAAAAATAAAACGCCTTGTCCAACTGAGACTAGTACATAAAAATCAGCCGCTAAAGTAGAACAACATAAGACATATAACGCAAAATTAAAATACAAATATAAAGTTAAGAAAACGAAGAACCCAGATAAATATAAAATCAACAGAAACTAATTCTCCAATCCCCACGAATTAAATCGACAATTTTCTTATAAAACTTTTTTTTAAAAAAAAGGATTGTACCTGGACGCCTTTGAAGTTGGAGGGCTCTTAAAGAAAGAACTCAATCTTCTCGCCAACATTTCTTCCCTCTTTTTCTCCAAATAAAATGTACTTATTTGTTTGTTTGTTTTGTATCTTCGTAATTGTGTGGGCACGGCCACACCGGCGGCGCCGTATAAAGTTTTTTTTGTAAGCGATAGTTTTGGACTCGGAGCACTCGGGTGAATTTGTTGGGTCAACTCGAGATAAATTATGCAGAGTAGGTCTTTCGACACGCACAATATTTCTCATAGAACTTACTTTTTAATTGAGACTACTAAAATAGTTAAGAGTTAAATTAATAATTTTTTATTTTAAACAAAACTTTAATGATACACTTTAATGAAATTTCTTTAAAAAATTTTAAATTAGAATTTTTTTTAATTTATTAGAATTTAAGATTATGAAGATATAAACTATAAGATAAAAAAATAAAAATTCAAGATTTTTATAAATCAAAACTTAAAATAAATATTCCTTTTGAAGGAAACTTTTATGGTAAGATGGTTGACCTTAATATATGGTTAGTAGCAATAGCAACAGGTCAAGTATTATGCAGAGACACTAATACCCATACTTCTTTTTATTCCTTAACATATGTATACATTTAAAAAAGCAAAAAAAATACTTTAATTATTTAGCTGAAGATGAACATGTATCGTTTTATTCTAAAATATTTTAAAAAAATATTTTTGATTTTAGTAAGTATTAATTATATTTTGACGATTGTTAAGTTCAATTTTAATCAATCCATTACTAAATATTTGGATTTAAAAAAAAAAAGGTCTCTACTTTGTCATTTTTTATCATCCATCACCTCTTTCAACTTGATCATGATTTGAATATTGTTTTATTGTCATTTATTTTCTATTAAGATAAGATTTTAAATGGTCTAATAAATAGCGAGTCCATTAAACGACTAAAATCTCTAAGTTAACATCTAGGACAATATCATATTAATCTGTTATTCTGATTATTAAGTTGTTAAGTGCTAATGTTTATGTTATAGGATTTTAATTTTTTACTTAATATTTATTTAATTTAAATATTAATTTTCACTTTTAAAACATTAAAAAAAATAAATAAAGAGTTAATTGTCAAATGAATTTAGTGAAGTGTTTTATATCCACACCCGACTTGCCTAATCAATGAGTATAAAACTTTATAAAACACAAATAAAATTATACCAAATACTCAATCCTCACATAACGGGCCTCCGCGGGCCCCTGTACTTGCAGGAATTTTTTTGGCATCCGTAGATTAATATTTTATAACTTAAACTGAAAGTACTTTAGGAAATAAAATTCAAAAGTGGTGTTACAAGGATTTTAGAGGGCTGTTAAAAGCCCCACTCTCAATTATGTACCAAACCCAAATATTGAGGCCCGAAAAAAGCCCATAAAGATGTTTTGGTAGGTTTTCAAAACAATATAACCTCTATTGTCCTAGCGAATATTCTAATAGTCAGCTATGAGAACTATTGGAGAAGAGATATCAAAATTTTAGTTTCTTCCCCTCTAGCTCCTAGGCTATGTTACAAACTCATTGCACCCTGTCACACATATTTTATCAAATCTGTTCTAATCTGTTCCAATGCAAAATTACTTCAAATTGTGGTGATAAATAATGCTGCACAATGCTTCTTCATACTTTAACAAACAAATCTGTATGTTGGATCTCGCTCTGCAGATTCTTCTTCTTCAACCTTCCTTCCTGGAGCTCTTGCTTGGAATGCCAGCTACACCCTACCTATCTTTAATATATATATATACAATTATGACTAGCATACAATTTTTCGGTAACTTAGTATGAGCACAACAACAGCAGATGAAGTGGAGTCTGCCATGAACCTAGCCTCTTTCATCACCAACCCAGTTGTTCTTCTCCTTTGGCCCAGTTGGACCTTCTTCGCCACAGAGCTCCAATGGCAGCTTATTAACAGCATTCTCCACAGAATATCGAATCATCAAGGGCAAAAGCTTGATTATCCTATCTAGCTCAGTTTTGGAATCATAAACAATAGTTGGACCCCACTCTCTCATGAACTGTAGCCAACCAGGCTCAGCAATGACCCCTTCTCCAAGATACTCAGCAGCAACAAGTTCGTATTGGATGCTTGAATCCACCAATAGATTACTCCGAGCAGCATCATTTCTCACTCCAATCCCAAGTATTTCAGACCCCTGAAGGTAGGTACCTGGATGAGGAAAGCTTGCATGTCCATTTTTTGAAGAATAAACAATAGTTTTATTTCCCTCTATGTATTCCAAATCATAAGCAGCCACCCATTTGCCGCCACTGTGCTGAGAGAAGTATATGCTCCATAGTTCTCCAGTAAAGTTGCATATTCGGAGAGTAAAATGCTCCCAGTCACCTACATGCTGTCCAATCTTGCTAAAAGCAATATTCATGATTCCAACTTTCAGAGTACCTGGCCCATTGAACGGACAAAAAACCCACATTGCAATATCAGTGAATGTTGCACCAACAGCTGGCTTCACATGAACATAAAGTTTTGCACTTTCCACATTTCCATGTTTGACCCTCTCTCTTCGGTCATCACTTGGTAGGTCTATCCAAAACTCTCCGTCATTACTCCCACTGCCAGGCAAATTTGAGCCACTAGGATCAATGGCCTCACCGACCAAATCCCCGGCTTTGTACAATAGTGCACCATTTGTGAAAAACCATGAAACAGAAGATGGCAAATAAACTTCATCAGGATGAAAGAATACAGTTGGTCCATAATTCCTGATGAGCGCATGAATCTGATCGCAGTTTGGCATTGCATGTAGCTTAGGATCTAAATTCTTTAGGCATGCGATATTCAACTCTTCTCCTGATATCCAATTGCTACTGCAGAAAAATGTCCCCACAGAAACACCTCTACCCAGCATTCCTCGGTAACAAGGTCTCGTGCTCCAAACCCAAAATGGAGAACTTGAGAATTTGGATATGGCATGAAGTATGAGGTCATAAACTTCACATTTATCAGTTAGATCATCTCGGACACATCTAACTTCATCCAACTCAGGTTTATTTGGAGTGTTGGTAACCAAAAAGCCCATGGACTTATAGCCATCAGGAGGCTGAGGTAACCAGAAGAAACCACAGCCTTCATAGTTCCCCTTGCCTCCTTCATCTGAACACCAAACTAACTTATAATCAAGGGGCTTTTGGAGAGCTGGTGACTTAAAAAGGTTAGAGGTATGAGCTGCTTCTGCCTCAGAGGAAGCCAAGTCCCTGGCCACAAGTACGAAACCTCTCAAAGGCCTACTGTCAAATTGGCAATAGTGACCAAGGCTATAAAATCCATCAGGGATTCCCACTGGTTCATAAAATGTAACACCTTTTTTCTTGTTCTGCAAAAGATTGCAGCTCCAAATGAAGTTAAACCTGGAAATTCTACAAACTTCTATTTCTCCCAGATTTATTCGTCCAGAAGCAAATCCTTGACCTGAGAACGCAAACACACAATTACATTGTTCAATATGATCACAGGAAGGCAGAAACAAAAGAAAAAAGTTGACATTTCATTCAGTTGACATTACTTCAAAATTCCAGCATTTAGAGTTACAATATTATGAGCAGTTGAAAACTGACTACGCATACATAAATCAAAATGCTCAGATCAGTAATGGCCACTGAAAGATGAATAACAAAAAGAAAAAAAGAATGACAATATCTGCTAAAACCACAATATGAAGTTTGCAGGTTGCTCAGGACACTTTTAACAATTCTTTTCCATTAATGTCCTATAAAATAATAGGCTTGCTACTGCCAATCAAGTACTTCAACTCAACATGAATGCTGATGCTCCAAGCACCAAGAGTTCTATGGTAAAAAAAGATGCAAAAGTCTTTTTTGAGATGAACCATTGATAAAATTTTCACGCTCTATAGAAACAAAACAACAGGAAAAGCAACTAAAAAGAATTTTAGAAAGTGGAAGAAAAGAAGAGAAGCAGAAATAATGGGGTTAGTTAGTGGCTACTGAATTTGAGAAAATATAACGCACAATAGTGAAGAAGAAAGATGAGAAAACCAAGAAAACAATTTCATTCTTAATAGCCATAATCTGCAACCACAAACTAATCAAAGTAACCATCTGAATAAGCTTGTTCTAATGTAATCTACAAAGTTTAATTCGTTTTCCTTCCAATCAGTAAAATACTGTGCTAATTCATTGCGCACAGCCAAAATGGCAAAACAAGCGTTAACCGACTTACGAGAACAAACAAAACAAGAAAATAGTCAACTGTTGAGCATTCACCAAGCCATCTCAAGTTTTTACCCTTCATGGAACTTCAAAGCAGCCCAGAGAAACAACATTCACCGAAAACGGATATGCATGCGATTAACAAAATAGATAAACCAATCGATGAAATGAATAGAACCGGAAACCAACATTAGCCGATGATCCACAGCCGCATAGGGGTAAAATCCAATACAACCCCGATACCAAATAAGCTAATTACAATAAAAATACCAAATACCCATCAACCAAAAACAAGAACTACACAAAAATAATTGAACCCCACATTCGAATTCGCCCAAAAAATCAAGTCTTTTTAATCCAAATTTGTGATACCTCGAGGCCATGTGGGAAGCGGAGCGGGCAATGAGAAGGTTTCAGGTTCTGTGGGAGACATATTGTTGACTTCGTTCCAATAAAAACATTTGCACCCGAACATTTTTCTTGCTCCAAAAAAAAAAAAAAAACGCTCAGATGTTCGTCTGATGATCACACGTTAGATTCTTGTCTTGCAGCACAGCTCAACTTTGATTTAATTCTCTCCAATAATTCCGCTAACTTGGTATTGGAAGCATTTTCCACATGTCTGTGAGATCCGTCACACCAAATCACCTTCCGGGCGTGGGACCCCGTTACAAATTATAAAACGGACAGTTCTTTGTCATTTGGAGATAATTTGTAACGGGGAAGATTTGTACATTGTTCTGTTTGGTGTTCGTTAATCTAATTACTAATCTTCGCGGGTTAATCTTTTTAGAAGATTACCATGTGCCTCCCTAATTGTTCTCGTTTTTCTAGAAGAAGATATAGTATTTCCATTTGTGTCATATTGGTCCCCGATGAAATTGTAAGTGTGTACAAGATTAATGGGGGGACGTTGAACTTAAAATGTACTTTAGGCCGACACACGTTTGATTGCTTATTAATTGTTTCAATAATTCCAAATACTAATCTAAAACAATTATTAAACACCTTAACAATTAAAATCATGTTATATCTTTGCAAAAGTAGTAACCGTGTTGTATATATAATTATATCCTCATTAATTCTAAATCTAAACACGACGAACATTACGAAATTTTATTGAATAGTTAATATATCACGATTAATTGAATAGTTAATCATCCACTAATAAATGAGTTTATGTACTGAGAACTCTAAACTCAAACTTAATGCAAATACCGTAGGATAATATCAATCCGGCAAAATTAACATGTTGAAGAGATATGTGTGTATGTGAAGGAAATGATCTTCAATGACGTCTATGAGCACTTTAACTCATCGTGAGTGTGATTTATAAGTCTACTATGGCTTAATTGTTGTAACGTTTGTCTTCGAATGAATGAACTCTATGTTTCCACGTAAAAATCAAAAGAAACAGTGTTACAAAATTAACACTTTTGCTTAAACATTACATGTTAAAAGGAAAATTAACTTTGACTCTTCCATCAATATCGCTAGAAATTCAAAATCCAGATCCGCTCCTGCGACGATGTTAGAGAAGGCAACCAACTGAAATTCAAGGACAAAATGGCTTCATCCGGCAACTCGGAAATTGGAAAATCATAACGAAATTCACAACACGTGACAAAACTGCTTTGCTCGAAACTCCGAGAATTGCCCAGAAATACGTTTAGTTATGTATGTGACAAGTGTACGCTCGGAACGCCAAATACCACACGCAAAAGAAAACGGGTGCGACTGTGACACGTGTACGGTCAGAATGCCAAAATACCACATGCAAAAGGGCACGGGTGCGGTTCATGACTCACCCCTTTAACCGCTGGTAGCTTCGTGTGGTATTATCCGTAGCAAGGACTGTTCTAGAAGACAAAATGTACTTTTGTTATGTATACCGCATGCCACGCAGCAGCAGCAGCTTGGAGTCAACGTACGATTTTTCAAAAGTTGAAAGTAGTAGCATCGAACGGAGCATATGCTCTGGCTCTTTACATCGCTTGTTTAAATAATTGTCACGCTATTTGAATGCGAAGAAATAGAACAATCATAGAAGCCTACCTTTGAGCTTGCCAGCTAATACAAACATGTCATGTACTTAAATTACAGCTAGATATATTTTTTTTTCCTCAATTAAATCAAACCTCTCTCTCCACCACCCAAATATAAATATGATGATACACTAACACGTGTTCTCTATTTTTTCTTTTGTAAAATCACAACATAATTTTATCAATTTTTTTTTTCTTTGCATTAAATTATTGAACACATTCCTCTCTCTTTCTCCTTTCGTAGATAAAAGGAAAGGGTGTTGGCCTGTTGGGTGGCTAGTTCAGTTCCTGATATATTTAATTTTGCAGCTGCCTGCTAGCTGCCGGCTTCTTGACTCTGCCATTCAAGGTCTTTACCCTTCATATTGAAGGGCTATATTGCTTTTACTTAAAATGAAACATCTTTGTCTAATTATATAATAATATCAGTAATTTTCTTGTTCAGGGATTTTTATAGCCACCGCAAGAAGCCATAATCAAGAAAGCAAAGAGATGTTACTAAGAAGCTCCTCGACACCAGTTCTAGGCTCTCTCTTATCCCGAACCCAAGAGGGTGCCAGCAGCAACCATGAAACCAACACCACCTTCAAGCACCACCTGCCACCACAATCACCAACTACCACCATTCACCACAGCCACAGCTACAACAAACTCTCGTGTGCGGCCTTTAATATGCCCACACTCTCTCGCAATTCCTCTCCCAGGTCGTCTCCCTCCGTTGCCGACCAGAAAGCCATTCGCCGGGCGCAATCCGAAGGGAACTTGGAAGGCCTGGCTCATGCTTCTTGCAAGGATGAGGAGGAACGTCTCTATAATGCAGACCAACCCAACAGCAATAAGAAGGTTTCAGGGAGAAACAAACGCTCGATGTTGGAATCAATACCGTCTTTTTCGTACTTGGATGAAGATGATGAGGAGTTTTTGCAGAGAAATCTAAGTGGAGGAGGGGGAGAGAGGGTCATGGCCACGGGAGGTGATGAATTTAGATCGAACATTGGAATGGCAAGCACGGCGCTTGGTGAGGAGGCGAAAGTCATGGAAACACCTTGGAATGTTGGTTTTGTAGGGGAAAGAGGGACGGTTGGTCAAGAGATGCACCTGGCAAAAGGCCTTGGCATTGGTGGCAGAGGCGGCGGTCGAGGCGGCAGAGGTGGAGGTGGAGGCCGTGAGTTTTATTCAGCAGGCTCCGGCGGGGACAGCCAAGGGGTCGAGGAGTACTATAAGAAGATGGTTGAGGAAAATCCAGGGAACCCTTTGTTTTTGAGTAATTATGCCCAATTTTATTATCAGGTGAGTCATGTTCGGTGTTCCCTCCTCTATTAGGTACTCTAGAATAATTTTCACCATGTTACTTACGAGCTTTCACGGATAATAATGGAAATAAGGAGTTAATCTATTAACCAATTACAGGCAGCAATATTACAAGATTAAGATACGAAGCAACATTTTTCTTTTCTTTTCTTTTTAATACTTGAAGCAGTTAGAACATGATTGATTATTCATTTCTGATTGGTCAAATTTCCATGGAAAGATCATTAAATTATTCTGATTTGAATCACAGTCCAAGCAAGATCTTCCCAAGGCAGAGGAGTATTACTCTCGAGCCATTTTAGCAGATCCCGGAGATGGAGAAATTCTGTCACAATATGCCAAGTTAGTATGGGAGCTTCATAACGACCAAGACAGAGCTGCTACGTACTATGAAAGAGCAGTCCACGCTTCCCCTGAAGATAGGTATAAAAATTGTATACATGTATATCCATACTCTCGAATCCAAGTTATTTTATCAATTGTAAATTCACAGATCAGCTTCATTTACCTGACAGTGACATTCACCCTTTTTTCAGCCATGTTCATGCATCGTATGCTGGTTTCCTCTGGGAAACACAGGAAGACATTGATGAGTGTGATGCACCGAGTGAGCTCGACTCCGACACCCCGCAGATTCGTCATACAGCGGTAGCTTCTGCAAATGCTTAACTGTAAAAATCTGGAGAGAGTTTTTGCTACCCCATTTGAAATACAATCTAGAGAAAGAGGTTAGGAAGAAGAAAACCATGCTGGAAGGCCCCATTCAATCTGTTGTATTATTTAGTATGATGAAGAAATGAATTTTTTTTTTTTTGAATGCTTCAAAATCGGACGTCATCAGCTATCCAAATCATAAAGAAACCATGAAAACTAATTCCGTATTACAAAGAAACCATGAAAACAAACAGTAAGAGATTGGTAAGGTAAACGAGCTCATTACATTTCCCACACACAGGTCGAAAGTTCCAAAAATATCCCCATGAATTGCATGATAAAAATCATTCAAGGGGAGAACACAAAGGTTTATAACAGAAGAAGAAAGCAGGTGTCCCACACTCCATAGGATGCCACACCCCATAAAGTACAAATACATTTTCCTCAACCACTTGGAAATGCTAAAATGTTCAACCAGGAATCAGCAAAAACCTCTAGACCCTCGGATACGGAAAAAAAAAGCCCAAGTATGATCCCCTAAATGATTTTTGCCAGTTCATGTTCGAACTCCTAAGGCCCTTGGATTCATTGTGAACTGCGTTGATAGGAACCATTGCCTCTTGGTCTGTTATAGTCCCCGCTATCTTGGGCACTACCCCTGCCTAAACCACGACCACCGAAGCGTCCCCTTGGAGCATCTGTTTGGTAACTTCCCCTGCCTCTTCCCCTTCCTGATCATGGTAGCAAAGAAATTCAGGGCTCATTTGCCATTCCAATAATAATACATAAAAGCTCTATTTCAATAATAAATGGGAGAAGAATATTTGCAATCAAAATGTAACATGCCCCTGCAAAGTTTAAGTGCTAATAAACTCCAACTGTGACCAACTACCATATTACAGTTGCTCAGTTTTAAGAGTGACAATCATGTTCACACACAGAAAATAGGCCTAAAACAAAGTGAAAAAAGATAGCCCATTAAAAAAAATATATGCAAAACCCAGCAGAGCATAGGATTGCAGCAGAAGAAAATCATATAAATTTCATTATCCCACCAACATATCAGAATATTTTCAGAATCTATCAGTTTAAAGATTGTGGAAATTTATCATAACATGAATGATGATATCAGCCTCTGAAAAAGAATTGAGAGACCAAAGGGTTCAGATACGTACTTCCTCCTCGAGAAGTACCACCAGTGTTTGGTCTCCGCTCCTCAATGTAGACTTGCCTTCCAGCTAACTGTATTGGAGATGCCTACAGAAAGAACAGGACAAGTCAGCAGACTGCATTAAAACTATTTACTGCAATAGATGATATGTATCAGAAATAAGGCTCCATGTGTTTTACAAAACATATCAATAACACAAAATGCATGACCATTCTTAAAGATGTAAACATAGGTAAATGAAAGAGTCAGAAAACATGTGAAGCGACAAATGCAACTCTTTGATCAAGCTAGATTAAAAAATTGGGACAGCAAACATTGCAGATATATAAAAGCTTAAAGTCAAACCTGTATAGCATTTTGAACACCCGAAATGTCTTCAAACTCAACAAACGCGTAGCAAACACCAACAACATCCTGTATACAACACAATTGCTAATTCAGCTTTGTCAAATACCACATATAGACACTAATTAGAAAAGGGGGGGGGGGGGGGGTAACCTTTCGGTTTCTAACAAAAACACCATCAGGCTTGATTCTGCCAAAGTTCTTAAATTCCTGCTCAATTTCGAAAGCAGTAACAGTAGAGGGCAAGTTTCTCACATAGACAGATTTCACCTCACCTGAAAGGACGAATAATCAATAATCAATATGAATCTGCTCCTTTCAACAAAAATATGAATCTAAAAAGCACCAACAGCAAACTGCTTAGTAACATTTCATTGGATTGCAACAAGTTACTCTGAACTCCCCAACAATAGAAGGCAAGTTCCAAAAATGAACGTTAACAAGCTTCAAGAACTTTTCTTGAAATCACAACAAACTTTTATGAACAAATGGTCAGATCAAAATACTAAATGATCAACGCCCACATTCACAGACTTTGCACAAAGCTAGACAGTGAGATTTAGATATTAGCATATCTCAATCAACTAGGATATTGGAATTCAAATCTCAAGGAAAAGTGGACCCCATGAACGGCTCTCACAAAAATGAATAAAAAAATATTAAA
Organism: Luvunga scandens; assembly: GCA_030449905.1. NCBI lineage: Eukaryota > Viridiplantae > Streptophyta > Magnoliopsida > Sapindales > Rutaceae > Luvunga > Luvunga scandens. The sequence continues at coordinate 1,064,764 of JASUUG010000382.1, read as the reverse complement.
AAAAATAGACTAGGAAAAAACTTCACTATTCATTAGATACTAGCATTCAGTCCCGTGTGAAGAAATATGCAGGCAGCCAGAAAAGGCACAATGATTGTCTTCCATATTATTATATAATGAGTCTTGCTATAAGATGAGTCTCACTATAAGCACCAGACTTTTAAACACAAAAAATTAACCTTCATCTAAGCCCAAGCTGTCATCCACTACTTCAAATCCAGATTCAGGCATATGTGATGAAACTCCGGATTCAGGCACAAATGATGATGTGTAATTTGACTGCTGGGTAGTGGGCTGGGGAGCAAGATTCCAATCTGATGTAGTTGAGGCAGTTTTGGTAAATGATGGCTGAGTAGCAACAAATGATGTACTCTGGCTCTTAGATACTCGCAACTACATGTTTTCAAAAGATTGAACAAAAGTAATAAATTAGTCACTCAATAACACTTGAAATTATCACAAACTATCACAGCAGATAAAAATTTATGAGTGTCCAGCCCTCCCACACATTTCTAGCTCAAGTAATCAACTATTATGACCCCCATTATCTAGCTTTTCTTCCTTTCAAGATCCCCACAACACTAATAATATTAACTGAAATCAAATGCGCATTCTCATTCACATATTTCTCTTGCAAGCACAGAAATATTCTGGTCATGGAGAGGTGCCAAACATAAGATGAACAGTAAAATCTTATTGGACATTGTTATCCAATAGGATGTAAAATGTTTATTAATTATTCAGATGCTATATGAGCCGAAATATTAAGATCCATACTTGTTGATATCAAACTGGAAGAATCATCCATTAGCAGGACCACAATAACAGGTGAGAATGGCTTTATGTAGTTCTAGCAAACTTCTCTTTACCACAATTAACCTCCCATTAAAGTATTTGAACAGTGCTCGGAGAACTAATGGTTAGATGCTATAGAAGACACATGTAGCAGTAAATTTCTGAGGTCGCACACAAACAGTACACATAAGACATGCCACAGAAAGAGAGTAGAAGCTGTGCTTACAATAGAAGCATAAGTTTTCCTTTGAGGCTCGTCCACAGGCTCTTCCACAGCAGGGGCAGGTGGGGGCTGCACGGGGCTCACATCAGTTTGAAACGACGCAGGAGTTTCTTCTGCAGGAATTTCCTCATCCACTTCTTCAGGTTCAGGTTCTTCATCCTGCTGTTGCTCTGGGAGACTGTAATTATCAGTTGGATCATCTTCAATATGAACTGAGCTTACATAATCTCTAGCCTCTTCTTCCAAGACATAATCAGAAGCTGCTAAACCTAATGAATTTGAGCAAACACACTACTGGTCAAATCGTGAAAAAAGTATTTATCAGATATCAGAATTGTGAGCGAATAACCTACAATTTACCCATCATAACACAGTCAACCCATTTGTATTTGTAGTTGATCCACGCATTGAACAACAATTATACTGTATAGTTAACTAAAATGTATCAGCTCAGCTAAAAAGTCATGGCCTAAAACTTAAACATCCCTGCTAATTAAAATGGAAATTTGTGTCATAAGAAGTAACTACATTGTCATATGCCTGTCCTTGAGGATCACATATCTCAAACTGCTTGAGGCTTGTTGTATATATAAAATTTTATCCTTGTACCTGCTTGTTCAGGGATGGAGCTAGAAGCATCATGTTGTATGTCAAACTTATTTTCTGACAACACAGGAGCTGGATGTTGATAAACCGGTTCTTCATCAAGGAAGTGGAAAATATCATTAAGAACGAAGTAACCCTTCTCTTGAGGAGCAAGGAAAAAGGTCTGCACAAATTTCCTTCTTCTGCTGAATTCCTTTGTTTTGACAGAACCTGAAACCATCACCAATACACCTCCATTCCAAGAACCAAGTGAATTGATTGTCTTGATCTCAATTGCAGTGAAATTTAGTGAGATGACAAGTGAATGAATATCCTGCAGACAAATAGATAAAAATCAGAATTTCTAAAGGAAACTAATTAAGATAGTCATTTATACGTTCAAAGGATGAAAATACAGGTACAGAGTCTTTAAATGGATAGTTTAAAAATTTAAAGGAACAAGCGAACACCGTATAGCCTAACCAAGGCAGAAAATCCTTCATAAGTCCAAACTCACCTTCTAATCGTCAGACAATCAACAAGGGAACTAGCACAAGTTTTTTACTTGCAATGGCTATAACAAAATCAACATAAGCAAACTGAAAAAACATATGATAAATTTTCTACAGCACCTACAATAGAGGATTAATATGTAGAAGCCACAGTGCAATTTACAAACAAATCAAAACACTAATTTCATGCCAAACGACATGTAGCCAAAAAGAATGCTTATGGAAGAAAGGTAGCTAAGGCATGAAACACAAACAAATTCATCAAAATATACACATATATTTACCAAAAAGAAGAAGAAGAAGATCTACCAGCATTGAAGAAGCAGACTCAGTGGAATCTCCATCGACCCGAATCATGGAACTGCTATCAGAGTAAAACTGATGAACAAGATCAGGCTGTTGTTGAAGTACCTGATAGTATTGCCCCACAAAATACGAACCAACCTGATAACAACACATCACTCCACTTCACTTCCATTAAAACCAAAAGCAACCCAAAAAAAAACAAAAACTTGTAAACTAAAGACATCAAGTTGTTTTTTTTTATTATTTTGTTTATTTTTAAAAAGTCACCTGCATAGGTGCTGGATATTGAGAGGCCATTATTGGCTGAGCTCAGAACAAAAGCATGCAGTTCAAAAAGATCCACAAGAAACCACCTCGTAAAGCAGATCCACTTGACGGTCAAGTATTTGAAAAACCCTAATCTGGTAACCGAAAGATAGTTATATATTCTTGGTTTTGAGTACCAGATTCTTCTTTTGAAATTCTCTTTATTATAAATGATAGCAAAACAGCAGCTCAGGCCAAGAAGCAAGAACAGGAGGCTTCAAAGAGAGAAAGAGAAAGATAATACGGGACTCACTTTTTAGTCAGAGGGTTTTTCGAGAACAACAAAAGAATCCAAAGAAGAAGACGAAGTGCTCTGGAGATAGATCTGTGTAGGCGTAGAGAGGGTGTTCCCTATTATATATTACTACGATTACTATACTGGGTTTTTAAATTTTTTTTTTTAAAAAAAGGAGAGCTTATTCTTTTTTGTATTGTTTTGATTGGGTGGTTAATTAGTGTTTGTTTATATTATACTGCTTTACTGGGAAATGGGGGTTAGCGCAATAATGAATATCAGAGCCGTCCATCAGAGAGTGAGCGACGTCTACTTTCGGAAGGAAACTTTGGATGGACGGCTGTGATTGTGGAGTCGAAATCATGGGTTTTGGTCAATACGATATCATCACAAGTCAATATTATGAATACAATTGGTCTTTTTCATTTCTTTAACAGTCACGGAATTCGTAAATTTTTCCAAGGGGACCCCAAAAAAAAAAAATTGATTAGTTAGACTGGATTCTCTGATCTGCCGTTTTCAGTCTGTAACTTGGAGATGGTCTACTCTACATAACAACAGAAAGCAGGCTCTTCTAACCAAAAGAGGCATAAGATGACCAAAACCTGAATCTATCTTAATTTGGAGACACTGTCCGCATGAAAGTATAGTTTCCAATTCGGTTCGCGAAGGTGTTTCAACTTTCAATAAAGGTTCCAAACAAAGGAATATGCTTTTATTATTATTATTATTATTTTATGGCTTGGCGTTATGACACGACTATTAAAACAAAATAAAAGACCATCACAGTCCGTAAATTACCACCGCTGCCAAACTAGTCGTAAATCTGGAAGAACTATCGTACCTCGATAAAACGAATGATACAATTCAAAGAGCCCGAAGATGAGGAAAAGAGTCGGTACTGCCGAGAGTCATTGAGACGAACTACATCTCAGTCAACTTCGGAAATTTCTTACCAGCTCACATTTATTGAAAATTTAAAAGAATTACTCACTCAATAATGGGGCCACAGTGCCAGACAGCCAGATCAATAAAGATTCCGAACCTAATCTTTCTATTGGCAGTTTCAAAATAGTTGTCATGACAGAAGGTTTTAAATCAAAAAAGAACAAGAAAAACCAAACTATAGACATTGGCCAGAACAGTCAGAAGCCTGAGTATGAATCATCTAGTATTTTTTTGGCAGCTGAGAATCTCAACTACTTCGAAGATTTATCTATCAGGAAGTTCGTGTTTACAATTTTCTCAAAGTTGCCGGGAAATAAATCATAATCCCTTTTTTTTTTTTTAAACCTAAAATACAGTTTCACTATCACAACTTGCAACAGATTAAGTCAATAAGGTACTCACCATCCTCCTCTCTCACCTGGTCTACTCTGGTTATCATCCTATGTTATAAAGAAAACAAAGTTACACCTCAAATCAAACCCATAGAATTGTTAAAAAAAAAATATGGACTTCTTTCTGTGAAGAGTGTATGGTACAAAATGTGATGAGCTCTCAGTAATAACTTCCATAATAAGTCTGGGAGACTGAGACAGGTTGCTGAGCTGGGGTTACTGTTGCTGCTGCAGCAGGTTGCGAGTAACCTTGTTGAGGAAAGGTCTGCTGAAATTTCAACCAAACTATCAGTTCTACACATAGACCAGAAGAATGTCAGCAAATGACAACATCTGTTTTCTCTGGTTTTTGTTAACAGTTGTTTTTAACCACTCCCACTTGCTATTATCTTTTAAAATAAATTATAGATCATTTTCTTTCACACAATTTTTTCACCCCCCCCCCCCTTCTCTCTCATTAAAACATTAAGTTAAAAGAATATTCCACGTTTTACTTTTGTAGCCTTTTCTTTTATAGATCTTGAAAACACAATACACAAAAGAAATGTTAATATTGTACTTATTTTTTATGCCACATACCTGGGCAGGATATGCAGGAGGATAAGCACCATAAGCAGCATTCTGTGGCACTGATGTTTGTGGAGTAGGATAACTGCTGCCATAACCACTATATGCACCATATGCAGCCTACCACAATGGCAAAAGGAAAAAGCAGTCAGCAAAACTAACCACACTTAACAAATGCACAATCCAAGTTTCGCGCATATAAGTAGCATGATCTTAAAAAGTTTCAGACAAACTAAAAGGAAAAAACACACACTCCAATGCAATGTATTTTTTCCTGTAGTGTCTTGAAATATGTGTTTTTTTGTCTTTTAACTTGTCTCTTACTTTATCAAAGGAAATTCCTTATTGTAAAATTACTCTCTCTCTCTCTCTCTCTATATATATATATAGAGAGAGAGAGAGAGAGCAAAAAATAACGTAAAATTTAAACAAACAAATTGATTTTATAAGTATAGGTCAAAACAGACAAATGGATGTATTTAGAACACATCTAAATATTTGAATAATGCAACTATTAGAAAACAATTTTCATGAATAATTCTATCAAATATGTTTCACAATTTACATACTTTCGGACAAACTCACAAAAGATTCATCGTTTCTATGCTCAAGAACAAATTTGAAACAAAAAATACCAGGAAATATCTAGTATAGTCAAAAGATAGAACTTTACAGTTCGCAACAGCCTGGCTTGTACAGAAAAGATAAGTATTGCACCCACGTGACAGGCAAATTCTAAAGTAACAGCTATCTCAAAGTGTAACACACTTATGTAATGACCAAGACGAACACCACAAGAAAACTAATTCATGAAGGAAACTTTCTCGAGTTCAATATGGTTGTTTCTGGTCGATCTCCATTCTCCCCATTTTAAATCATTGAAAGAAACTAATTACGGAGAGTAGCCTAATTACAGTGATCAATTCCTACAGTTAAGCTCTTAAAATTAGCTAACAAATTATTTCCGACATAACAGGTAATCAAATCCTAAAGTTTCCTTAGCATTACAACTTACTTGAAGCAAGAAACCTAACTAGAAGCACTCCTCCTAGAAACATCACGCTTACAACAAATTATAGTTAAAAAGAGCTTTTCCACAGATTATGCTGAGAACATAACTACCAAAGAGTCCAGCCGAGACAGGGATACATACCTGTTGAGTCCATTGTTGCGCCTGTGCCTGCGTAGCTGGTGGCCAAGTTTGTGGCTGAACACCATAGCCAGCTGCCCAAGGGTTTTGTGAACTTGGATAAGCACCCATCAATGATTGGGCTGGCGAAGGAGCGCCAGAATAAGATTTGGCCATCTTAGCCCTCTCTGAAGCTAAAAAGTCCTCTGCATGACGTTTCCTTAGTTCTGATGTGCTTCTATGAGGTAAGAAAAGTCTGGCATGCCTATCTTCAGCCTTCTTGATCAACTGTGCATCCCCAAAGAGACCCAAAAACTGCAAAATTATATCTAAGCTTATTAGACTTTCAAATCATACATGTTCTCTACAACAAATCAAAGCGTGTGATTGTCATCTCCAAAACCTTTTCCCTTTCCTAAATTCGGGAACAGATAAAAAGCACAGTTGGCAAAATACATGGAAAACAGTATTGTAGAAACTAAAAAAATCATTTTCAAAATCAATTGCTATTAAAAAGAAAACATTTCTGGGCTTTTCAAAACAGAATTTAGTTAAGGCATGTAACTTCTGCAGCCAGAAAACTTTCGTATACAATCAAAAAACCAAAATAAAAAAATCTTAAAATAATCCAACACTAAAGTTTTCACTGTCATTTTACAGAACAATTTTCCAAAACACGAGCCAAGGGTTTTATGGATCTAGAATTCCATATATTATCTTTCTTTTATGCTTTGCCAAGGGAAAATTGTCAACTCAAGCCAAACTAACGATTCAACAAAAAATAACAACTGCTCAAAATTTTAAGCAAATGTCTCAATGATATAAGCATTGCAATCATAAGAAGTAACAGTTTTCAGACTTATTGAATAAGTAAGGGAATGGAAGATTTATAGACCTAAATTTACTTTTTTCCCTTATCATTGAATGTATCCAGCTTCTGTCAAATCAAAAGAAAATCCAACCTTTACAATTGATTACCTCTAGAAAAATGCAAGACAGCTCTTCCCTCTCAGCTGCATTTGCAGTGTTGGCGCCATCTGAATTTGGCATAAGGAACTTATCAACCAATTGCTCCAGAAAATCAATTTGCTTTGGTGCAGACTGAATAGACTCGAAATGAATCAAGGCCTGAGTGTTAAAAGAACAAAAAACCAAGTTATTAGCTAATAGAAATGGCCTTTCTGAAAGAAAATAAAAAAGGATAAAGCTAAGATCTCTGTGTGTGAGCGCAAGAGACAGACAGACAGAAACAGAGCGGGAGGGAACAAACCTCTAGAAGTGGTTTTGACAGCTGAACATGGTCAAGCGAGTCAATAAGAATCTGCCGAGCTTTCTCTGCATTTCCAGAAACCTAAAAGAGCAAGAGGAATGTGATAGTAACTTCGTTTTTTTAAAAAAAGAAAAAAAGAAAAGAGGGGCCTAAGCAGTGGAAACTGGCTGCTTAAATTCCAAAGAATAAATATCTTACTTAGATTCAAGAAGAACTACAAAACATCCCCCAGAGACAGGGATAGAGGAATACAGGGACCTGATATACTGTCCAAACTGATGCCTGTCCTGGTTGTTGGTAACAGTACACTTGAGAGTAATTATTTGATAGCTTGTCAAAATGGACTCAATTGGGCGTCCAAACAATTTTTAAGGCATGAAAACATGTTTCCAAATGAATCAATAAAATTCAATGTGTTTATCATACAATAGTTATAAGTCTGCTGAACATCTCTGAGGCCTGTAAGCATATTAAAAATTCGAAGGACCCATAGTAATTGCTCCTAGTGTAATCACACACTATAGAAAAAAATTTACCATCACGAAGGCATTTATAAATCAATGCAAACAAAACATAGAAGCATAACATAATCACGCTAGTCTACGCCAAAAATAGAAGCTGGATGTCCACTAATGGCACTTGTAAGAGCCATACTAAAAGAACCAAAACACAAAGTAAAAGTCAACTTACTAGGTGCAAGAATCTAGAGTACTGAGCATACAACATCGGTAATGTTTGTGAATGCTCTTTCCCTTTTTCAATTGCAATGGCCTGTTCATATAAAGAAAAGGCGTCTTCAAGATTCCCCTGCAAAAGCAAGAGAAACAATCAAATAAAACACGCAACATCTATGTTACAACTAAACACACTAAAAATCTGGCTCACACAAACCTACCAGCCGACGTTCCATGTTCGCATGCTTAATAATTGCTTCAAGAAGGCCAGGAGAAGTTTCTGCATGTACAAGTTGATAAGCAGCTCGAGCGCCATCTATATCCCCATTCTGCTCTTTGAATCGAGCAGCAAAAAGATGAATCTCTGGCAGCCTCTGTTCAAATTGTGGAAAAACAAAAACTCTCATTAGTTAATTACAAAAGACCAAAAAGAAAAGAGGTAATTGTTATGCCTAAATATCAACAAAGATACCGCTTGTAAAGGTGGGGTCCCTAAAGCAATTCAACTGTCAATGGCATATATTTCAAAAAATCACTGACCATAAATTATTATTCGGAGACCAGCCACAAACAGAACAAACACAAATATTAAAAATGAAAAAACCAGAATATCCCTCGCCAAAAGGATGCCACAAAAGAAGAGAGAGAGAGAGAGACTCCTCCATTAAAAAGATGCCAAAAACATTTCTACCAATCTATCCATCTTTGTGTGTGCAAAGAGCCAATAACACATGTTTCCTTATTACTTGAGGAAAAGAGGAAAGGATACAAGCTTCGTGGCAAAGCTTAGTCGCATATTCAATACCTTGACAAAGACATGAGTTGCACGAGCAAGTGCATTATGCGCAAGATCCATACTTCCACTGGCTTCCATGCACAAAACATATCGTATCCAGTACTCAGGATAATTGGCACATGCTATCAAGCATCTTTCATATAGCTTAACTACCTAGTTCACAACAAAAGCACATCACAGATCGTTGAGTATAATAATTCACCAATACAAGCAAAATAGACAATAAAAACCACAAAAGAGATCCGCATAAGAAATACTCCATTATTGGAAAAGAGAGGCCCCTCCTATACGAAAGGAGGGACCCTCCTTGCTTGACAGATAGATGGTTAGGAAGACAAGAACACACCTGCATGCATAACATGGGAACTTTAAAAAGAATAAAATATACTATACAACACATCACGAACCTAAAACGTCCACGGACAAATGAGGGTTTGAAGTACTTAGCCTTAAAGTAACCAAATCGAAGGCCCAGCCTTTAGTCTCAGTTCAATTTCCCGTTTAAAAAGTTGCTTCACCCAACGATTTAGCCAATAAAGCATATGATGCAGCAGATATTACTTAACTGTAAGTCAACTTATAATCAAGAGACAACTAAAAGCTACAAACCAGAGATTCTCAAATATGGACTGCAAACAAACCCAAATACCTTGTTGAAATCACCATCTCTTTCTATAAAGTCCAGATAGTTATGCCAGTTTTCAAGCTCAGCAACACTTAGTGGCTTGACATGAAAATATGGCCTCCTGATAGCTGTTTCAAAACCAATGATCTTAGAATCAAACTCTTTAGCTTTCTTATACATCTCTTCTCTGACAGCGATATACTTCTCCAACTCCTCCGCTTCTGTTAAGCCAGCACTTACAGGTTTAGAAGTTTGTTCAGCAGCAACACGCTGAACCTCTTCGTCATTTGCTTTAACTTCATCACCAGTCTCCGAAGGTGCTGCTGCAACAGCAACAGCAACAGCAGCAGCATCAACTTCCTCAACAGTCCTTAATTCGGATATAGGTCGACTTGCAGCAAACTCCTTGAAACTGTAAAATTGCACCACTTGTTATATTCAAAAGGTGTAATGCAAATAACTAAAAAAATTGCATAAATTGAAGATTGTGCTGATATCTAAGTACTTGATTGCATCAACTAGCCATGCCCAAACACATAAATGGAAGCATGACAAGAAACACTCATATTAAACACATAGAGTTAACGACAAATTCCAAACGAATTCACTCTTTTTGCAAAAGTGTATGCAACATGCAATCCATTCTAAAAAACAAAACCATAATTCAGGTGAATTTCTGCTTCCTAACTATTTTAATTATCATCAAGACCAATTGTAAAAATAAGCTTTGGACCATAAGCACAGTGTAGAAAACCCTGTTCCACTAGTACCAGTATTCTAACCGTGCACAATAGCACTGTCATGGAGCTTGTATGAAAGTATGGGCGTGCTCGCACACTCACAAGGTAGTGTAAATATATCAATGGTGGCATGACTACCATAAAACACACATAGGAAACCATTAGAACAAACATATAATTTCAAAAGTACAGCAAATGGTCACCACCTCAAGCATGCTTATCAAGCCACTCAACTTAAAATAAATCTTAAACCAAATCTCAACATATAAGTCAAGCTATGTGCATATGATATCAAGAAATTACCTGCTGAAATACCGATCTAGGTGTTGAATCGGATTCTCTAAAATCCTAGTGTAAATCATTGCAACGCGACTCCATTCCTGCTGCATGTATTCATATTCAATGTATTTGTCCCAAAGCGGGAATGACAAGTAATCTGTCCCAACATAAGCCAACCCTCGTTCAAAAAGCCTGAAGCAAATCAGAAGGAAAAAGAAATTGTTAAGACATAGGTAATAACCATCAACTGAGCTAATGCAAACACATCCACAAATGGAGACAGCTGCACTAATCTTGAAGGAGAACATTCACACTAATGGCATATGACACATCCAAATGCTGCAATTACCTTCCTGATAAAAACCATACTATGTCCGAAATGGAGCAGTGAAAGAGGCCATCTTAGCCTTTAATTGGACGAGATCTTCCCGGCAGCATTTTACAAAATGATGCACCTCAGATGTCAAAGTTAAAGACAACCATGATACAAAAATTACTAAAAAATTAAGACACAAGCCTATGATACAAAAATGACTACAAAATTAAGACACAAGCTCAGGGAAGGATTGGAAGAAGTACGTAGAGGCCAAAAACAGTATTAAAATCAAATAACTACATGACTATGACACAGGCCTCAATTCAAAAGTTTGCACACAAAAAATAAATAATTTATAAAGTGCATTCTGATTAAACCTTCCCGTGAGTGTCAGCACTGTTGCAGGCATATTGAAATAATGTTAGAAACAAAAAAAGATTAAAAGATCCTTGCGACTGAAAAACTCACACAGTCAACATCTCGCAATGCAGACCAAAAACAGCTATAGAGAAGGAAATAATATTACCTTCGGATGGTTTCAGGATCTCCATATGTGTTTATGGCAAATATGCAGTAATGCAACCAAATGTCTACTGAATATGTCACCCCTTGAACTGCCCGTTCGTAAACTTCCACAACTTTGTCCATGGAGCCCACGCGTGCCTCGTGATCAGCATACTTCTTCCAATAACCATAGCACAAAGGAAATTCAGCCAGAAAAGCATCATACACTCTTCTTATTTTTAGTATATTGTCCTGTACAGAACGAAGTGATAGGAAATATTACTTCAAAAGCACATAGCCAAGTAGGTTACACCACATACATACACACCAAATGAAAAAACTAACCAGAGGAGTGTTCCAGTGAAGAATTCAAATTGATCTTTGACTGAACTTTGTCTTAGATAACATGTAAATTTGTGAGGCCTCTCAAAGCTTATAAGCCACCAATGTGAAACTCTCCAAATAAACTTAAAATCTACCTAATCAACAAAAACGATGGTATAACTTATCTACCAAGAACAACATACCTGTGCCAGCTTCTCTGTCTCTTCAAGTAGGGCAGTCCATGCACTAAAGTCAGAAGAATTAGCCTTCACAATGTTCCATAGTCGATCTTCTTCACCTGACATTGCTGGCACTACCATGAAGGGGCAAAATGATCATACAAGATCTCAATATCAGAATCTATTAAAAATAAAACTCTAATCCACAGAATTTCATCAATGGACATTTCAATTTCACCAATCTATGCAACCCTAATTCCAAGACATACAGTTGATATTCTAGGATACATACAGTAAAGCCAATGATAACTCATTTCATGTTCAAAGTCATCACATGGTAGAAAACTAAACCCCATTATTGGAGTATGTAGAATTGAGGTCAAAAGAGAAACCATTACATCTATGGAATGGCTAATAAAAATGAACGAGGAAGATGCACAACAAATGACAACATAAATAAAAAATAAAAGGCAATAAATTCAAGTTGAATGAGAACAGAGGATTCTCGAAGCCAGTCCAAAGTGTTAGAAGAAACATTTAAGCCAAATACCAACATTGATTTCATGACTTCAGCTGATATGTGAAACATTGCTTCAGTGTAGTGGTAATAAATCATACACACAACCATTTAGTCGCAGACTGAACTTTACAGCCTTCTGCCATACTGTCTTTTTTCAAACTCACAAGAGAATGCAAAAACTTATAATGAGTTTTACGTGTATGAACAACCAAGCCAGCTACACAAAAGGTTCCATGAGAACACTTATATTCCTGAAAACACCCGTGCATAATATAGTTTATGCAAAATCACTAATTAATTTCCTACTGAAACAATTTACAACGCACTTTTGAGTTTGGTTATTATACTTTGAAAACAACAATCTGCAAATGGCCCTACAAGAATTCACCAAAACAGCATGACAAAAAATCATGCCAGAGAAAACAGACATACCAGAACCATCCACAAGCTCTTGTCCAGCAGCAGCTCCACTTTCAATACCCAAAGAAGTTCCATTTTCTGTTGATGCGGCATTTCCTGCTTCATTTACAACACTGCCATTCATAGAATTATAACCAGCAGCTTGAGATGACCCCACGGCTTCATTTTCTGAAGTAGCAACATTATCACCACTGCCAGGCGCCTCAACACCTGGGGCTTGTTGCATGACCGCATTAGGATCCATATTATATGCATTTCCATCAGCCACGCCAGGTACAGAATAAGCTGCATCTGCCGGTTGCCCAGGAGCAGGATAACCTCCGGTAGTCCCTGGGGCGTAGGCACTGGCATCAGGAACAGCATTTGTGCCAGCATCAGCATAGGCAGCATTAGTATAGCCCGCAGAGTTAAAATTCATAACCGCAGATGTTTCAGCAATTAGTGTTTCACTGTCTCCCATACTAGAGGAGCAGACTTTCGGCTCAATAGTCGAAACTGCAAGAATAGAATCAACATTCTGATCACAATTCCAGGAGCCCTTTTCTAAACTACATCACATTCTAGTAAACACACACAAATCAAAAGCTTAATTGCCTTTGGATAAAATAAAACAAATTAAAAAATTCCAAGAATTTTTTTCTTTTTACATTTCTAACCTCAAAAAAATATAAGGCACAAAAATTAATCCAATATTTTACAAAATCCAACTCAACCACAAGTACTACAAATAACACACAAACTTAGAAAATTTAGGGCTATTTCATATACTATCAAAGAGACTCGCTCAGTTTGGGAACATAAAGCAACCCTAGGCCAATTAGACTACACCGGACGCTAAAAAAAGAAACAAAAAACCCTAATCCAACGGTTTCGCACCATAAACCCTAACCGAGAACCCAAGTACAAGCACGAAAAGATAAAAAAGCAATTTCTGTAAACTTACCAAAAGCCAAAGGAGCGGCGGTGTTTCCTGAGACTGCTTGATTTGGTTTCTAAATTGAAAGGGTTTTGTGTTTTTGTGTTGATGACTTGATGTGGTGTTGGCGTCCGCAATTTGTTCTTTGAGTATTTTGGCTTTTTGGTTGAGGGCCGGGCAGGCGCAAGGGGCAGGGGCAGGGGCAAGGGAAAGGGGTAGTAGGGGTCTAATTTTGGAACGTGGCGATCTTATACGATGACAAGGATCGCTACTGACGGTTTTGTTTTTGCCATGGGTTTAATCTGGGCCCTTGGATTTTGAAAATTTTGTGATGTAATCATATGCCCCGCTCGCTTGGTGGCCACGTAAGCAAATCTTACTACATTGGGTTGGGCTAAGTGGACTTTCGTTTGAGTGGAGTTTTTGACATCCCTAAATTCTTGTAACACCCCTCTAGAATTTTATTTCTTAGAATTCCCCCAATTTTAATTTATAAAATACTTTATATAAAATTTTAATCATCTTCCCACAAAATTTTACCTCTGAAAAGTTATCTCTTTTATAAAATACATACAAATCCTAAATCTTTAATTATTTTCTTCTTATTATATTATTTATGTCTCTAAAGCTCAAAACTCTTATAATTTTCTTCAAAATAATTTTTTCATTTAAAATTTAAAATTTAAAAATAAAATATGAAATAGGGTGGATATAAAAATGTTGCTAAAAAAATATTTTATTTAAGTCTTTAATTGAATTTTCATTGAAAAAAAAATAATTTACCTTTGGTTATTTAAGTAAATTTCAATAAAAAAAAAGATTTTATGCAAAATTTGAGGGATGCAGAAAAGAGAGATTTTAAAGTATCTCTGTTATACTCACTCATTTAATGTATGCATGACTTGTGTGCATTAATTAAACATAACTACTAAATTTCATAATAATTTTTTAAATAATAAATACACACTTGTCATACGTGCACTAAATAAGTATACTGCAACATAAGTACTCTAAAATTACTATATAGAAAGCCTTTGATTTTTATAATAAATTTGGGCTCAACAAATATATGATTTCTAAAATAGTTTTATAAAAAATATCGAAATCACCTTTAACTTCAATAAAAGCAATCTAAAATAGTTGGGAAATTTCAATCACTTTTCACTTTTAACTTGTGTATATATATACTTTAACTTGTTGGGTGCTTGGGGTAACTTTAGTTCATTTACTTCATTTTAAGGTAAGATATCAACATTGTACCATCGAAAAGTTTATCTAAAAGATTTAAATTGATTTTATGTTATATATTAAATAAACTCTTACATATTGGTTGGGCTATTTGAATCCATTAAATTTTTTGCCATACTAATTTTAACAAATAAATTCCATAAACTCTTACATATTGGTTGGGCTATTTGAATCCATTAAATTTTTTGCCAGACTGATTTTAACAAATAAATTCCTTACTACAAATTTAAAATTTAAAAATCTCAAAAATATCTTTCATCAATCACTTTCTCTCTTTATCTTACAATTATATATTATCTCTCTACTCTTACGTTCTATAAACTAAATGCTTAATTTCTCTCTCTTATCAATTCATTTTTGTGGCATCCCTTAGTATATCATGATTTTATATTTCATGCTTTTTATATAAAAGATTTTTTTTTTAATACTCATTAGCTTTTGTGTTCACTGAAAATTAATTACTTAATATTAATAAACTTTCATGTCTGATAAAAATTTACTAATTAGTTACAACTAAATTGATATACCGAATGAATTGATGAAAAATTATAAAATTGAGAAGAGAAAGCAAAGAAAAATATTAATTAAGCAATTTTTTCAAAAAATATTTAACTAATAAAATTTTTAATTAAAAAAATAGTATAAAAAAAATTAATGAATTCAAATAATCCCACCTGACCACCCTTATGTACGTCATTCGATTATTCACAATCAATTTAATTTTGAGAATTCCTTAAAAATCGTTGTTTGTCTCTTGCGGCAATCAAGAGAAATAAGCATACAAGTGAATGAAGAAAAAGGCAAACGAGGCAATTGAGTTGCCCTGCACATAAAATTTTTTGTCTTCAGTGATTTTGTACATTTCTGTGCATAATTATCATCTATTTTTATGCACCGAAAAGTCTTGTCAATGTTAATTGGTTAAGGATCGCACAAAGCGAGAGTTATTAATTAAAAAGCCACAAACTGTTAATTGTTCAGCCCCTTCGGAAAACGAGCTTAACATTTTTAGACAAAAAAACAAAATTTTACGTGATTGCAAAGCGACAAACAGTAGCAGTACTAGAAAGGAGCTGAACATGGAAGCAGATCTAAATCTCAATGCAAGAAACTTCGAGACTTGCTTTCTCCCTTGGAAGATTTAGTTCGAGCAAGGCCACTCATGTCGCCAAATGAAACAGCAGCAGTTACGGCTTTAATTGGTGTAGCTTTGGCTGGCGTTTCGTTCTGCTGATCAAGAATAAGCTTCTTCGCAGATGATGAACATCTTTTGTTATCAAACTTGTTTCGAGTTCCAATCAATCTGTCGTTATCTAAGAGCAAGATTGAAGAGATCTCGTGTCAACTTGTTCAACAGTCATAAATTAAAAATTAAAAAAACCCAATATAACATTAAAAAAAAAGAAGTAATAATAATGATGACAATAATAAATAAAGAAGAGATTAATTATTAGTATTACCAGGACTGGACAAGACTGCACGAGGACGCATAATTGATCTGACGTTGTGGCTTCGTTCGGCGTCCTTGCTGATGATCTCTTTGGATGCAGAATTACAAGCCTTTTTAATTCTGGCAATTGAAGGTGGAGAACCGCTTTGATTTTCCTCTGTTACGAAGAAAAAGAACGCAGGGTGATTGAGAACTAAATTTTTGCCAAGCATCAATCAAATTGAGATAACGGGGTTCCGTATTATGGATTACGTACTAGTTGAGGAGCTGTCTGGTAAAGCAAGAGATTCAAGAACCCTCGGAAACAGAATGGATCCCTTGTCATTCGGAGGAGAAAAGTGATTCTCTGCATTTTGCTCTTCTTGCTGTTGTTCCTTGATTCTGACTCTTGGCCTTGGGTACACTTCAAAGTCCAAAAATAACACGTACCCAAGTAAGAAAATTGCATGAATTTCAACGAAGGTAAGAAAGAAAGACTTTTTTTTTCTTGCGTGATGCATAAATGCTAAGATTAAATGGGATATGCGTAATATGTAAACATACTCTTTTTTTTTTTGGTTCTGTCTTGTGCTTCTAAATCTCCAGAATAATCAAATTGTAGTATGAGAGCTAAAGACGAAATAAATAATCCCAGAAGAGAAAAAATGAAGGAAACAAAAAAAACACGATTGCTATAAACTCACTATAAGATTTATGCTTCTGAGTTCAAATGGCTTTGGCTCTTCTTATTGTGAAGAATGTGGAATCAGGACCCTTTATAACGTATTAAAAGCAAAAGGCAGTAAATGCGGCGGACCAGAAAGCAACGGTCTCTGACGACTCTGAAAAAGTGGCACTGTCTGCTTCATTTCTTGACGTGGAAACGAAGGAGCAAATTCATACTGCTTAGCTAACACGTGGCAGAAATGGGTCCCCGTAACATTATGTGAGAGGCGAGGGCTGACATGTCTCTGAAATCTGAATCGTGGCAGGTCTGCGGGGAAATAAATGGAATCATAATAACACTCGCTCTATCAATAATTCAATTAATCAAAATTTCCCAATATTTATGTGTTCTTGAAAGCTATTGACACCGTATCAATCATAAACCCCCCCCTTTGCATTTTAAGCCATAATTTTAAGGGATCCAAATTGACAAATCAAATATTTTACAAATTATAACAACTTAATAATAAGACCGGATATGCATTACAAGTTATGGCAATCAAATCATTCACACAAATATTTATTGAAACCCTTGTTTTTAGCAAAAAACAAAAATGCACTTAAGTGAGCTTTAAACAATAATAAAAAAAATTAAAAGAACAGAATTTACTAAAATTATTCTTGTCAATAATAGAGATGCTTAGACTGTTTACATTATATTTAAACAATGTTAATTGAGTAAGTGAAGACAAGGATTTCAAGAGCTTTTTTTAAAGGGTATCATGAGTCACACTTTAAATATTATTTTGGGCTAAACATAGAGTTTTAAATTATTGAAATCACGTTAAAGCTCTATTTATTAAATTAAATCTCTATATATTAAAAATTCACGTCAAATTTGTTAAAGTTCAAATTATTTAAATATTTAATAAATTATTTTTAATTGACTTTAATCTTATATGATAGTTTACAATGTGTAGTTATTCACTTATAAAGTTTGATAGATTAAACATTTAACAACGTTGGGTTAGGATCCCAACACTTCCAAACTCCAAAATAATCAACTTGTAGGATGAAAGCTAAGATCAAATAAACAAATCCTAGAAAAGAAAAATGAAAGAAACGAAAAGCATGAGAGCTGTAGACTCACTATAAGATTTATGCGTTTGAATTCAAATGGCTTTGGCTCTTCTTCTTCTTGTGAACAAGATGGAATCAGGAACCTTAATTTACAGCGTACTAAAAACAAAAGGCAATGAGTGCATGACTCTGAAAAAATTGGTACCGTCGTTTCATTTCTTGACTTGGAAACCAAGAAGCAAATTCATATTGCCTGGTTAACGCATGGCAGCAAAGGGTCCCTGACTCCCTGACAGTCCCTGTAACAGTGAGAGATGAGTCGTGAGAGCCGGACACGTGTGAAATCTGAATCGTGTCAATGGTGCTGGGAAAAAAGTGTAAGTATGATAACACTCGCTGTCCCGATAAATGAATTAATTAAAGGGTGGGTTATTTCAACCGATTAATTTATCTTTTAAACATTTTTTAAATTAAGTTTTTATTTTCAAAATAATTTTTATTAAAATTACTTAATTAACCTTACTTCTCTTTTTCCCGTAATTCTGCAATTTTATTATAGGTAATTCAAACTTTTATCATTCGATTTCAAATAAACATTCACACTTACTTCTAAACCTCTCAAAATCACAAAATCAGTTACATAATGATTATTACAAATTAGGAGATAAAAAAATCTACCAATTAAAGAAAGAATATCAATTGATGTTCACTAGCCATGAAAACTATAAAAGTTACTTCGCGTTTCATATTTATCCTTGAAATAACAAATTTAAGATGCACAAAATAAAAAAGAATAATAATAGGAAGAAAGAAATAAAGTTTGATTTATCAATTAGAAAAGAAAAGAATCAATGGGCAAAAGAATAAAACTTAAAATTCAAGATGCATAATGTGATAATAGAGAGAAAAAATACAAATCGTAAAATAGAGAAAGAAAACGAGTGAACGGTAATTTTGAGATTTTAAAATTTTTAATTTTAATAATTAACATATATTTTTAGATGGATATAGAGAGGAAATTGGTGGGTTCAAATGGATTTCTCTATGATGCTGTACAAATTTTTACAGTTATGATAATGGAGTCATTATGGATCCTTGAATTTAAATGTTTTAATTTTCACCATGATTTAATTTAGTTGATAAAAAACTAATTACTTAATAATTAGTAGATAATATTCAAGTTCATGGATGCAATTTTATTTTTTATAATTCCTTAAATATTTTCTAAATAACCAACAAAATAAAAAATTAAATATGCAAACATATAAATTAATTTAGATATATAAATAACAAATATAGATTATTCAATCTTCAACAACACATGTTAATTAAGACAGCTTTTTCATTTATAATTGATAATAGAATTTTGAATTCTTTTATTCATTGTCTTTTTCTTTTTGAGATTACTCATTAGTGAAGATTGAGTTGAATTAATTGTTGTAATATTTATTAATTTGGTAATTTTTTGTTAAAAAGTGATAATAATAAGAAGATAAACTAAGATTGAGTTATATTAATATTAAAATACATATATTTTAAAACGAAAATATAGAAGTGTTAATAGACTATACTTTTTCTTTTTATTATTTAATCTTTAAAAAAATTTCGTTTAACATATTTGATAACTAGTAAATTTGAAATTTTAATAATTGAAATTAAAATATTATTCTAACTTTCAATTTTATGAATTGTTGATTAAATCTAACAGCAAATATTTGTACCACTATTAAAATGCTGTAATTTTTATATCATAGAGTGACCTAGTTGAAATAACCTAACCTTTAATCAAAATTTACCAATTTACCGTAATATTTATCTTTTCTTGAAAACTATTTACACCCAAGTATCAATCATAAACCCCCTTCTGTTTTTTAAACCATAATTTTAAGAGTTTCAAATTGACAAATAAAAAATTTTACAAATTATAACAACTTAATAATAAGATTGGACATAATGCTTTATAAGTTATAGCAATCAAAGAATTTGATTAAAATTTATTGGAACCCTAATTGGGTGTTTATTATATTTTTTGGCAAAAACAAAAAATCCATTGAAATCAGCTTTAAACAAATAATAATAAAAAAAAAGAACAGAGATTATGAATAAAAAGTTCCATTAAAGTTATTTTTGTCAATAATAGAGGTGCTTAAGCAATCTAGATTGTATTTAAATATTTTAATTTAGTAAATAAAAATAAAGATTTCAAAAGATTATTTTTTCCCCTTTTTTGAGGGTATCAACAGTCACACTCCAAATATTATTTAACATCGCGACTTTAGTTTTAGGCTAAACGTAGAGCTTCAAAAGATAATTTAAAAGTAAAATTCGAAAAAGTTTTTCTGCCGCCAGGATTTGAACTAGGAATTCTGTTCTTGACATTTTGTTAAGAGAACTAACAGAATCTTAGTTGTTAATGAACGAAAGTGAAAAAGTGTAAAGAAATATAATTTCAAGTGATATTTAATAAAAAAAAAATTGTGTATTTTAAAAAAAATATGAAAAAACATGTGGTCGGTGGATAATATCCCTTAAATTTATTATCTTATCAACTAACTAATAAATGACACATCATTTAGGAAATATTACAATTTCTTTCCAACTTCTTTCAATTCAACTTAATGTTTCAACTCTTTCTCTTTGATAGCATAAAATTAATACTATTTTTGAGTAATAACTTGCAAGAATTCCTTCTAATTTTTTAAAAATTTAGTTATTATTAAATATCTATTTTATTTTTTTTACTCTTTAGACCAGTTACTAAACAATAATCTAATTTTCATTTGTTTTAGTTTATTACCTTTTTCTTTTGGAATAGGCCCCAAAAAAAAAAGCAAGCATGTTTTATTGTCCCCAAATGGTTAATTTGATCAAGAGTGAAATTACTAAAAGAATCACTTGTATCCACCATACAAATATTTTCTCTCGCTCTGTTTCATTGTCTCTAATATTTCAAAAGAACTACCAAAACACATTTTTACTTTTTTATTTTCAAATACTATTTAAAACAACATATCAAACATGTTTTCAAATTCACCAAAAATTGATCATTCACCTATCATGAAATAAATACAAAAACAACATCCCAAAAACAATCTCAAGCAGACCTTAAATTTTACGAACTCACAAAGATCGTCACTTAAAAAGTAAACATGCTCTTTTTTCTGGTCTTGTGATTCTAAACTCCAGAATAATCAAACTGTAGGATGAAAGTGAGATCTATTAAGCAAATCCCAGAAGAGGAAAATGGAAGAAACGAAAAAAGCATGAGAGCTATAAACTACCGTAGCATTCGTGCTTTCGAATTCAAATGGCTGCAGCGGATTTCAGTATTGCAGTTGCCAACAAACTATATTTTGAAAGGAACTGGGAGCCTTAGAGATCAGCTTTGGGCCTTTGTTAGTTGATGACTCTACTTGGGCTTGCTGGTTTCTTTTTATTTTTTTGGATGGCTAAACTTTGGATTTGAAAAATTTAAAAGATCTTTGTATCATTCTTACCATTTCAACACATAAAGCCAGTAGTAAAACATAAAAAAAAGAGAGAAGGGAACCCAACTATCTCAATAAAACAAGCGATTAGCACTTGGCAGTCGGTTTACATAAAAAAAAACAAATGGCACTGAAGCTAAAGTTAGTACACTATACTTTTTGTTCTTTTCTTTTTACTGTCTTTAATAATTGAACTGCTTTATCAAAATTAGACACATATCCATCCATCCATTTAAGAAACCTCTGCGATCTTCAAAAGTAAATCTGATTGATCCTCTCAATAATATTCTGCACAAAATCATGTAATTTTCAGCTAAAAAAGAAATGTTCAATCATCTTCGTTTACAAGGCAAATACTAGTGTCCCTCATACTTACCAGTCCGTTTCTTCTTCATCGCTGACCTAACAAACAACAAAAGCACAAGTACAAAGCCCACAGCTGCCACTACTCCAACTGCCGTTGCCACCGTCTTCTGTGTATGTTGCCTTGTGCCACCTGTACAAACATAGCACATTGCAGTCACGTCCATTGAATTATTAAAAGACAAAAGGTGAAATCTTGCTTTGGCCAATTTTGCGTAACACCATTCTAATAATTTCATTTGAAGATTATTTCTTTATGAAAACAAGGTGGGCAAAAAGAGACCTCTCCATCTTTTTGTTTTGTTTTTACCTGATGATGAAGGTGAGTCGGGGAAGGGGACACCATTTGGGTAGTAGCTGTAGCTAATGAAGCATTTGTTTAGATAAATCTGCACTGACATGGAGTCACCACACTCATTTTTAGCTCTTTCAGTAGCTGTTTTAACACAATTACCACAATTCCCACTCGCTATGTCACCCTCACACTGTCCTAAAATATAAACTTGCTCATAACTCCCTGTGTAAAACAACCCGACGCTATTTTTGACACCATTAGTCACCATATTAAATGCCGAGTTCCTTCTCTGCTCAAACACAGCAGCCCCAATCGCCTGAGTTGACCCACAAATCTTGTACAGCAACTCAGTCTCGGGCACTTGGCTAAACCCCATAACTTCATACTTAAGATAACACCCACTGAGCTGAACCCTTGCGGCCACGGCCTCGCTACATAGCTTGTGAGCCAAGTCTGGGATTTTGCTCACACAAGTGTAGCACTGAGGGGTTGTCAAGTCACCTCTGCATTGGTACAGCCCCGTGATGCTAGTTTGGTCATCACCTGAAGTTGTGGTGTTAAAAGTCTCTCGTGATGATTGTGAAACCAAAGAGGACAAAAGGGTGTTGAGGTTTTGTGCGTAAACCTCAGATGGGTCTGGAAATTTTTGTTCAGCACATCCTCTGTAGACTAACTTGGTGATGCCTGAATCTGTTTTCGCATGAACAAATATCACAAGTGTTGCGAAGAGGATGAGTGATAATGATGAGGGTTTTGTGTGAAAATCCATTAAGGGGATATGTGATTATGTGAAATGAAGTTTCTTTACTCTTCACAATTCATATAATTGAATAATTGATGAATGTTTTTTTTTTTTTCAATTTTTTGGGAGAATTGTAAAGATGTGGTATTGGGCTTTTGGCTGTGAAAAACAAGAAAATAACAAGCAAGTTGTTTGCTTAAAAGGGTTTTTGATACTTTTATGAGTTTTGCTTTTTGTTTGTGTTTTTAGCTGCTTTTTTAGCCTTTAATTGATTTTTGTTAAAGCTCAATAACTTCACATTAGTGGGTTAGAAAGATCATTAAGCATGCAAGTAACTAATGAAAGTCAGTGCGGCTTGTGGGTTGCGGCTGGTGTTGACAGTGACTCTCTCTGTCAAAAAAAGAAATTTCATTTGATTTGTTCTGATTCTGCTGTGAACTGAACAAAAATTTGGTCAATAGTCCTGGCTGTGCTTTGACCGCCAATTGAAAGTGATTTCTTTGTATCTCACATGAATTGTACTTTTGGAAACTAAATTAATTGATGTTTCTGTATCAATTGCTTTTTTGAGTACATGAGGCGTGAATGATGCCTGGAAATGAAATGATTACTTGTTTTAATTGGAACTCGATGAGGAAGGGCTGCAGCCTGCGGCTCTTGGGTTTCTGGGGATGGGTTGAAGGAGTTGTTGGCGCTTATGAATATGGCAGTGGAAAGGTCTATTTTATTTAATTTGCAAGTTGGAACAATTTTCTTTTAAAAAAAAAAAACAAATTGAATGGGGACATGATCATTTTGTTTCATAAATAGCCTTAAAAGTTTGATGATAGATGCAACGTGTTTTGATCAAAAGTGTTTATTACATTAGACAATGTAAAGGAAAAAAAAAATCTTAAGAAGTGTTAGTATTGGTCCTATTGGACAAACATTAAAATCTGATTGTAAAAGTGTTTTAAATTGATAAATGCTATTTATATTAATTTTTGATAACATTATTTAACATACACAATGTCAAAGTAAAAGTGATGAAAAATGCAAAAGAATTTGAAGGATTAAAAAATGAACTATAACACTGTGTGATATTTATAGTGTTATTTGATTTTATGATAGTATGATTATATGGTAGTATTATAGTTACTTCTCTCTTATTTTTGTTTAATTTTCGTGATTAAATATCATTGCTCATTTTTTATTTGTCTTTAGAATTAAAATTAATAATTTATGAAAGATTTGGATGTACTTATAAATCTGGACTCCAAATAAGCATGCTTATATTCAAGAATCGATTAAGCAAGACTTAAAACAACTTATTTGTGCATCAAAGAAAAAAAATCATCATAACACAAACCATTTAGATAAAGAGGAGATAAGAGACTTACAACTCACTTGTAGATCAAAGGGGAGAAAAAAAAATCAACATAACACAAAATTCTTAGATCAAAAGAAGATAAGAAACTTAGGCCTTGTGTGGTATTAAGGTGGAAAAAAAATTATAACTATAAAATAGAAGTTTATAATACGTAATAAATATAATTTTTAAATAATAATTTTAACAAAATTAATAAAGATACAAAAATTTTTCACCATACAAATATAAAATTAAATTAATTATCGATTTGTAAATCATTATTTAATTAGGCCCTTACATTTCAATTTTATATTTAAGCTAATTTACATTTAATGATGGACCACAAATCTCATACCATCACTAATTGCCCTAATTGCATGAAAATCTTGTTTAAATTGTCATTATACTTATTTGACAAGCTTTTCATCATTTTTTATATATGTTACCACAGTAGTAATATATTTGACAACCCATATATATATATATATAAATACACTTGCTCTTCCTATTAAAAAAAAACATGTACTTATTTGAACAACTTTTATATAATTGACCTAATTGCATGAAAATCTTGTTTAAATTATCATTATACTTATTTAGAGAACTTTTCATCATCCTTTATATATATGTTAGCGGTGTAGTACCATAGACTGATCCACACACATACATACATAAAAGTACACTTCCTCTTCTTATAAAAAAAAAACAAAACATGTACATTTTTTAAAAATATATCAAATATATCACGTCAGAGAGGCGCTTTCTATGCGTTACCTCCCCTAATGTTTGGTATATTTGTAGATAGATCGCAAAGATGCGTTCATTAGTGAAAACGCCCCTACTGTCAGTTACTTTTTTCCCCTTGATCGTTAATTGACATCGAAAGGACTACAATGCCCCTGATAGCTTTTCGGAACCAAAATCACAGCTACTACGATTTGATGAAACTACCCTTTCCATGTATGGTTACTTACAACTGCATTAAAAAGAAAAAAGAAAAATGCATACAACAATTTTAACCTCATTAACATTTAAAATTCACAAGTAAAACCAAATGAAAAGAAAAAAAGAATGAACGTTAAAATCATTGCCGTCCAAAATCTCACATACGAAAATTAAGGTCTTAATTAGTATTGAGGTACTGTAGTTACAGTTACAACCGTTGTGAAAAAAATTATAATTAAGAAATAATAATTAATAATATATAGTAAATATAATTTTTAAATAATAATTTTAATAAAATTAATAAAAATATAATATAATTTTCACTATAAAAATATAAAATTAAATTAACTTAACTTATAAATTATAATAACTAATGTTTACTAAATATTTTTGTGTTATAATTTTTAAATTACAACTATCTAACCTTAATTCGAATAAAAACCTAATTAAGTTAGAATACTAGACCAACCAGGCAAAAAAACAAACTGGTACAAACAACTAAAATAAGATTCAATGCTGCCAGCAAAGCAATTTATAACTTATTTTAATGCACCAAAGCTTTAGCGCCAAAACTAAACTACTAACAAACATAATATTCCACTCAAATATGAATTCAATCTAATTTAGGACAATTGAGAAATGAAGATAAGCATTGAATATAAAACAACGCATTGCATTTCCAGTATCGAAAAAATTTAGGCAGCATCAGTTATAGCTAGAATTAACAGCCTTTTCACGAATCAGGCAATAGCTGCACATAATAAGCTCCTAATTAACCAAGCAAGCTTAAGGTATTACTCGTCTTTGACAATGTGACATTTTCATTTACAAAAATCAAAATAACAAAAGAACCTCAAACCTATAGTTAGTTTGACAAGAAGATGATACACCGTCTTTCTAGTTTTACCTATCAAAAGATGATATCATCAAATATCTTAAAAAATTAGTTAGTGGGATTAGATTGAGCTTCACTGCTACAGATTAAGCGGTTTCTTTCTTGGGTAAGTTGTCTTGTTTTCTAGAAGCAAACAAACAAACAAACAATCAAAATGAAAAACCATATTAAAAGTATATTCAGTGGTTATTATCTACATAACATAAAAGACTAATGTGAATTGACATTAAAATCTCAGCATTTCATAATCATGGACATTAGACTGGGAGAGGGCGATACTTGCAGCAATTCCACCTTCAAGATGCTGGGAACTAGAACTTTCACCGCCATTCACACTCTTTTGTTGCAATCCAGAACAAAAATAAGCAATGAATGAAGTTATACCGTGCGGAGTAATGCCTCATCTCAATACATGCAACTAACAAACAGAAAACCCCACAAAAATTTCAAGATCATGATTCATGCAAATTAAAACAAACTCAAATATGAAACTCCACATCATAGTGTCAGGTGAAAGCTCAAAACCACAGCTTAAAACTGTTTGCATGGATCATCATCAACTAACATCAAACCCATTTTTAACTCAATAAAGTTTTCCTTAAATCACTCCACTTGTGTAATAATGAATTGAAACTTTAGTTTAACTAAGAATTTATGCTTCAAGCCTTTTAAGGCAGTGCTCTTCAAATACATCAGGAGCATCACAAGGCATAAACATAAAATAAAACTAAGAATCAAAGTTCCATTTTTAACCCATCTAAGCTATGAAATTCAAGCTCCGAGTTAGCATCAACATCAAACCAACCCATCATCATTTGAGCTTCAAGATAATCACAGCTCAAACTCACCAACTTTTTATTTTCTTTTCCGAGTTTAGGCTTCACTGCAAATAAACCCACAACAAACACTCAAGCACGAACAACTATCGACAAGCTATTATATAATTTTTTTTTAAACAAAGGCGGCACAAATGTACATTCTAAATAAAACCTAACAAGACTTGGTTTCGATACTTACCTGTTATTATTGGCTTCTCCAAAACTATCCGAAGATGTAGGACGCCCGCGAAACTCTGATCAAAACATAAGGTGCGGTGGCTGTTTTAGCTTCACTCCGTACAAAGACTGCGGCCTTGAATTTAGTTTTACAAGGTTTACACTGCGCCCGTGCCTCAAAAAGTACAAAACTTTTTGCTTTTTCGGGTGCGATTACGAAATTCCCTTAGCCATCTAACGGACACCTAACGTCAAAATTCCGAAGGGAGGTTCTCACTAATAAAAGCATCTTCGAGATCTATCTGCAAATATGACAAACCTCGGGGAGAAACTAAAAATTACCCACATTTGAAGCGAAACCTGAAACAAGGGTCCCACCTACAGGCACACTTCCGAAGGCCCATACTGGCATGCCTCCCGCTCCAACGCTGCATTCGTTCAGCACGCACCGAAGACTCGTGTCGACGGCTTAGCCGCCACGCGCCTCTCGAGCGTGGCCATTTACATCAACACACTACTCGAGCGTTTAAACTCTTCAAAAAAAGAAAAAAATCATTTAAATTTCAAACCTTCCTTCAGTGCCCTAATTCGCAGTCTTACTCTTCACTTAAATCACTCTCATTAACTTGTTAATGCAGGTAAATTCGTTTCTCAAAAAAGCATAATGTCGTTTCCCCTTCTACGATCCAGCTGTCTTTTGATTAAAAATACACTTTTATTTTAAATTTTTAAATTTTTGTTTCTGAGGTCGCCTTTTCTGTTCTGTTGTTACAGTGCTGCTCCAGGAGAAACGTTTGTATGAGTTTCATCGCTTCTGCACAGTCGTTTTAGGGTTCATTGTTTTCGTTAGATTGCTACATTTCTGTTCTTGGTAAGCTGTTTTATCTCTCTTTCCTTGCCTGGACACAAGAAGGTAGCCGTATCAAACTTTAGTGATGTATGCTCTTTTAGGCCGTACAATCTGAAAGTTTAACGGGTTCTTTTTTTGTGTTTCTTGTATACCCTTTTTGGTTCTTTAGATTAATTATTATGATGTTTGGGAAAATAGTGAGACTTTTAAAAGGAAAAAGAAAGTAAAAAATTGTATTTCTTTTTTAAATGCAATCTTGGATGCAAAGTGTGGAACTTCTGGACTCGACCGATTGTAGTATTAGATACTGGTAGTAATAGATCGTGGGTTTATTCTTGTATTTAAAAATATGCAAGCAGTTCTTACAATGCATGTGGGTTTTATTTTGGGTAATTGTTGAAATTTTGGCGGAAAATTTGTTCTTTTGGATTTAAGGTCTCGATCTAGTAATATTTTTTGTTACCAAAATGGAGGCAAGTATTTTTTTATCTCTTTATCATGATCAAAAGCATCTTTAAGGAATTGTTCTTTACTTGCCTAAGTTTATGCAACTATGATTTTGATTAAATAAGAACTATTTTTCAGCTCTTCACTAGCTTTCTTTCAAAAACTGTCGGATTGTTTCTATTGATCACTTTTTTTTTTTGTTTCTGTTGTTTTGGTTTAATTCCTATTATTGTGTGTTATTGAAACTGTTGGATGAAATTTTACATGCTTTATAGTTTCAAGACTCTTTATATTCACTTTTGCTGATGACTGTGAAACATTGTTGGTAATTTGGTGATCAGAAGGCCAGTTTAGGGGAAACAGTTACTTAGTGATCGGTTATGGCACCTGATCCCAAAATCACAAAGGCTTTCAAGGCAATGAAGCTTCTTGGAATTAGTGAAAACAAAGTGAAGCCAGTATTAAAAAGGCTTCTGAAACTGTATGATAAAAATTGGGAACTCATAGAGGGGGAAAATTATAGAGTTCTTGCTGATGCTATTTTCGAGGAAGAGGAGAATAAGGTTCATTACTTGTCTTTGCCTATCATGGTTTGGTTTGTGATATTTATTCTTTGATCATCTTCTTTCCGTATTTTATTTCTAGTATGCTTTTCCAACCATGTTTCTTTTATTTTTACTGAAATCAGGTGCCAGAACAGAAGAAACCTAAAATTGCTGTAAGTATGCAATCCATTTTTTTTCCTTTTTGTCCCCTGTATTTACTTCATGCCTTCTGATTTGATTTGCAGGAGGAAAATTTTGAGGAAGAATCTCTTGAACACGAGGAGCCTCTACGCCCCTTAAAGCGGTTGCGTAGAGGCCTGCAATCGGTAGTTCCACCTTCTCCCAGCAACTCCAGCCCTGGCTTTGGTGGAACTTTGTCAAGAAGGCCAAAAATGGATGGGGACGAATTACCTGCTTCTTCTTTCCAGCAGCAGTCACCAGAAAAGGCAAAGTCTCCCAAATTCAATTTGGGGAATGTAAGGCTTGAAAACCGTAGTTATAAAGGAAAGGAGCCTGTCTCACCTCAAGTTGCTTCCGCACAGAACAGAGCGTCTCATGCATTGTGCATTAGAGGTCCAACTGTTGAACCTGGCATTGTTCCTTCACCTAAGAAGCTGGTGCCCAGCACTCATGTATTTATCAGGCCCAAAGATGAGCCATTTACTGATGACATTTTCACAGATAACACACCTCAGTATGAGGCTCCTATTGCAGTTATCCGTCCAGGTACAATTGATGCTAACATTTGGTATGTAACCTTTTGAGTTAATGATTGGTTTTATGCTATTTGGTTGGGCGTGCCTGACCCTCAAGATGCAGTTCAATTAACTTATTCATGAAGTGAACAAAGGATTTTTGCATATAATGCTAGTTGATGCTAATATCACTATTTTTCTTTAGAACTGAGGTTGCTGTTTTTTGTTTAATTTCACAGATTCATTAAGACAAGAAGATTCATTACCTGGGAACATTTCAGCCCAAGAGCCAGTTTATCAGGAGCCTCCAGCTGCTCACCATGTACAGGGAGAATATAGGGGTGACGGTGTTCTAGCTTCATTGGGTGAGGGAAGTTCCAACTGCAAACTTACTGGCATGCCCTTTGAATTTCCTCCTAGTTTGGAGATTGCCTCCTCATCCATGGGAGAGGTGAAGATTTCTCTTAGCTGCAACTCTACTTTTGGAAGGAAAAATTTCCATATGCCTAGTCTAGATGAGCTAAGAGAATTGTTGGAAGAGAGGTGTCTACGATCATATAAGATCATAGACCCAAGTTTTTCTGTCATGAACCTGATGAAAGATGTGTGTAATTGCTTCGTGGAGCTGGCAACTAATACATCTCACGGATTGCAGGAGTTAAGGAGCGTGACACCAAATTTGGGTATATTGAAGAAATCTACTGCACAAGAAGCTATTCTTGTTGGGGGTAGCAAAGACAGTATGTTCTCCCCTTCCGGTATTCGTAGTGGATCTGCTCAGCTGGTTCCACCTCAAATTCCTAGGCCTCTAAAGTCATTAAATGGTGCGGATGACCACGTATCTACCTGTGAAGAAATCATTGCCAATGGTATCGTGGAAAGTGGTCTGGCAAAGGAATTGGGAGATCTTGAGTTTTCCAATTCGCATAGTTTGGTACCTGTTCCACTATGTCGACTTACTCCTGATGAGTTGAGGGCTATACATGATGTTAAAGACATAACCAAAGGGGAAGAGAGAGTTGCAATCCCATGGGTTAATGAGATCAACAATGAGTGTCCGCCATCCTTCTACTATATATCCCACAGTTTAGTTTTCCAAAATGCTTGTGTGAATTTCTCTCTTTCTCGGATTGGTGATGAAAGTTGTTGTTCTGCCTGTTTTGGAAACTGTTTACAGTCAGGTCTACCCTGTGCTTGTGCACATCAAAATGGGAGATTTGTATACACGCCAGAAGGCGTTCTTGAGGAAGAATTCTTAGAAGAGTGTATCTCAATGACTCGTGGTCCCCAGCAGCAACACCTCCTGAATTGTAGAGATTGCCCTCTTGAAAGATTAAAGAATGAAGGCATTTTGGAACCATGTAAGGGTCACTTGAAGAGGAACATTATCAATGAATGTTGGAGCAAATGTGGTTGCTATAAACAGTGCGGCAATCGTGTGGTGCAGCGTGGTATAAGTTGCAAACTACAGGTTTAAACCTTTGCGTCTGGTTGATGTTTGATCTATAATTTAATTTCTTGTGCTGGTAACTGTTAAAGTTCTCCAAAATGTTTATGGATTGTTCATATTCAGGTTCTGTTTAAGTTGGTGCATCGCATTGTCATTACCATCTAATTTTGCTTCTGAAACATCCTGTTATAGTTCTGTTGTATCTTCCATGGTTAATTTTCTCTACAAATTAGGTGTTTTTTACATCTGATGGAAAAGGGTGGGGGCTGAGAACTCTAGAGAAGCTGCCAAAAGGTGCTTTTGTATGTGAATTTGTTGGAGAAATAGTAACCATCATGGAGTTCTATCAGAGGAATACTAGGAAACACAACTGCCCAGTTCTACTGGATGCATTTTGGGTCTCCCAAGGAGTTTCAAAGGATGAAGAAGCTCTCTGTTTGGATGCCACATGTTATGGAAATGCTGCCAGGTTCTTAAATCATAGGTAGGTCCTCATAGTGTATTCCTTTCGCCTTATTCCTGTTTCCATCTTGATAATATTTCGCGAGTCTTTATAAAACTGGCATTTAAGTTTTTTTTTTTTTTTGACGAGTGTAATCAATTGTTCTTGTTGTTACTGCGTAGTTAGGTAAATGATATTTTCTTATGTATTATGAGAAACATCTTTTCCTTTGTGTGTCACTAGAACTCAATAACTTTACTTAAACTATCTGTTTGCTTTTCATGTGTTTGGAGCTCACTAACTTTACCTAGACTATCATTTTGCTTTTGCAGGGTGGCCGATTGTGAGGTGTGCTAAATTAGTTAAAAATATGTTACTATCTATGGATTTCGTTTGCTGAATAGCTAGCTAATGACCTTTTCCCTACCTTTTCTTTTGTTTTTGGTGTCTTTAGATGCTTTGATGCCAACTTGATAGAGATTCCAGTTCAAATTGAGACTCCAGAGCACCACTATTATCATGTAAAAAAATCCTAAAATTCTTCTTTGAATCCTAATTTAATACTGGGTTTAATATGTACATAGCTACTCTAATGGAGAATTTGAACCCTTCAGGTTGCTTTCTTTACAACAAGAGAAGTAGATGCATTTGAGGAGCTAACTTGGGTCAGTAGTTTTATTTTTGTTATAGTTTAGTTGTACTTTCTCAGATTCAGAATATAAACAGCTGGAGAGCACAGTTATATGATTTATGTCAATTTGTTTACTTGTGCTTCTTGTTGATCTCACATTGAGAAATATTTGGTGTCCTGTTATCATGTATTGATGTTATTAAAATTTGAGAAGGAATATTGAATGAATCTTTTTATTGTGTTGATTTTGACTTGCTGCTAAGTTTTACTGTTTGAAAGGGAGCAAACTGGTCTACTATTCTCTTATAATACATAAGCTTGTGCGGTACAGCCAAAAGAGACAAGAAGTAGAAGAAAGAACAAAGATATACTGCCAACTTTTTAGAAGCATCCTCTGTTTATTATATCGTTATTTTCATTTGTTACAATGTATATGAATTATGAGGAAGTTTATTTGGTTACTAGTCACTTATTTAATAAAGAAAAGTGAAGTCACTGTGTATTGTAGAGCCTACAATGTGCTTATTAAAATTATTAATAAATATTTTCTAGTTCATTTGACATATCATGCGGAAGTTTCTGCTTCTTCATGGTCTAATTTCGGGGTTATGGTAGGAGCTCCATGAGACAGCTGCTGCTGATATTTTAGTCTCTATATAGTTCAATGCTTCGCTACATATATTGATTGTGTGCATGAGCTTACTCAGATTATTCTGCCGTATTCCCTTTTTAAATGTCTGAAGAAAAAAGGCATCTCAATTATTGAATGCCTACCATGTTTTATTTTGTATAAATATCTTCGGAGTTTTTAATTTGCTCTATATTAAGACACAGTGTGGTATGTGTCTGCAGGATTATGGTATTGACTTTGATGACCATGATCATCTAGTGAAATTCCGGTGTCGATGTGGCAGTAACTTCTGCAGGAATATGAAACGTTCAAGCAGTAAGTACCTTTAATTGTCTTTTTGTGGATGTGATTTTTGTTTTGCTAGATGCGCTTCTTGTTTGCATTGTTATGCACGTGAACTGGCTACTCTGTGAATGTGGATGCTTTTTGAGTTTTGGAAGGCTGTGGGTTGCCTTGTGTTTTGCAAATAAATTTTGATGCATTGGTGACCTTATTTTGAAAATAAGTTGCTCTTTCTTAGAAGCAACTATTTTTCACCATCAAGCCTGGGTTTCTTTACTTATTTTACTTTTATAGGCACAAATTGCGCTGATGACATTTAGAAACACTTTTCTCCAAATGAAATGCAATGTTATGTAATAGATTTATATAGGAAAGTGCCTAACCCGTATAATGTTTCATACCCTTGCAACATATTTATTGTCATTGTTTAAAGTTGAAATTCATACTCTTGAAACTGTTTGTATTTTGTTAAAATGTGGTGCTTTCCTAGCTTCTGCGAGAAACATTGGGATTGGAAATTCACACCATTTGCTATTACCAGTTAGGCCTGTTCCTAGCATAATGCTTCTGCAATCCACATGTCTTTGGTGATGATGGGGAAATACCGCTGGAGAGGGAATGTGTGGGGTGCTTACTCTGCTTGATGGTTCTGAAAAAAACACCTCAAGATTAACTGTTTTCACATTGTAAATAATGTTTTAAATGTCTTTCACAGTTAGAAAGGAGTCAACCACGGTAGGGTACTCTCTGCTGTTTGGCCAAGATTTTAAGTAGATTTTGGTGCCTGTAGCTGCTATTGGTCTAATGAGTGGCTTGCTTGAGATGCTATAACTGTTGCATTACTGAAATAAATTTCATTTTTGCATTATACCAGGCCTTTGAAGGAGGGCAACTATAAATTTTGGGGCTTGGGATGACATGTTGACTTGCTGTCGAATAGTTTTGGCAGCCCCCATGCTTCATATATAGCTGTTTGGAGAATTTTATTTTGTTTATATATTATTCAACATTGGGGACCAGCTTTATTCTACTAAAATCTTGTTCCTTGGTTATGGCGTTGTGCATGTTTTTCTAATTGGAACTAGTATTTTGCATGTCTTTGTAATTGGAACTAGCGTTTATTCTTGAATTTGTAGAGCCTGAGAAGTTTGGTCTAAATAATATGATCTATTTAAGGCACTTTTATGAGGCATTTCTTGTATTTTTCTCACCCCTCTTTGGCTACCTATGATCATGTGCCTCATTGATTCAGGATCCAAATCTGTATCCATTGCAAGATGATTTGACAAGGGGCATCTGATTGAAGAAATGATTGCTGTTATGTTACAAGCTTTTTACACTCCTGTTGAAAGATAAAAGAGATCATGAAGTGCACTTTTGTTTGGCTCCCTCTTGATCCCCCTGAGTGAGTGGGTCAATTTTTTTTGGATGCTTTTTGTACAGGTTTCTACATATATATGTATAGAGACCATTTGTGGACCCAAATGTTAGCACAAATTCGCAGATTAATGTGTAGGCATTTACATGATCGATATTTTGCTGCTGAAACCTCTGGGCTATCATTACACAGGTTGCTGTTTTGTTTTATTATTTTGTGGTCAGCCAAACTCGCTTAGCCATTTGGACAAAATTTGGTGCTTTTATATCTCTGAGTTTTAATCTACGATTGGTAAAGCATGTAGCTGGGATAATTATCTATGATTAGGCTTTGCCTTAGAGCTCTCGTGGGTGGACCATTGATTCATGTTCTTAACTGTGCAAACTCAATATCTAATAGTCAGGCGGTTTACTCCTGTACCATAGCAGTTCCTACAAAATTGTATCATTTGCGTGTGTGTTAGACACGAATCTGAAATGCAGTGGGTATCGAATTATCGGGTTTCAATTTGTCAATGGAAAAGATACGCAGTCTGATAGCATATAGAAAACACGGTGATATATTATTACACGTTAACTATATGTACAAATTCAACTTGTACAAGACTACAAGTCATCTGCTTTGATGCATGCCATTCTAAGAAATATAAACAGGCGTATTTGTATCAACCGATGGAGGTGATCCCCTGCTCTGAGGTTTCGAAAGAACTTCATCCTCACAGCCTGAGGGCATGACGGGTCGAATACTGCCTGGATTCAGTGGAAAAAGAATTTTGTAATACCCATCCATAATCCCTGTAAAATTGCAGGTTGCAGCCACCTTTGGAATCTGTCGACAAATACACGATAGCACATGTAAATATCCATAATACACACAGGTGAAATACAAAGAAGTTAGGCATAACCCACAACCACAAATCAATAACTGAAAGAAAACACGGTTCTTTTTATCATCGTACTAAACAAGAAATAACAGAAAACAATAGGATAATCTGTGGGAAGGAACTGGTACTCCTCACAGACCTAATCAGTCCAAGTTTAAAAAGAATCAAAGTGAACCGGCATAATTTATGATGCTTCAACTCCACAGTCAATCGGTGCTAACCTGCTAACTTTCTCAATCCTTTGAATCATGATTTTAAGTAATTAGCCTGTACTCAGAATACAAACTTATAATCAAAGGATTTCTTTAGATGGCTACAAACTCAAAGACTCATGAAGCCATCCTCGTGATAAGCCTCCCACCTAAAGACTTTTACTAGAAGTTACCACTCCAAGGAGCATGAATTCAAGCAAAGGTAAATCCTTTTACATTCTCCTGATATATTATAATTCATGTCCTATAAGAAAGATGCTAAATTGAGAAGCACATACAAAAGTAAAACATGGCAATGATTCTCTGTCCCTCAACACAAAGAGACTATGCAATGAACAATGTACTACCTGATAAATCTCACGCATGTACCCATGAAGATTGGGATATTCAAGTAGCTTCTTCTTTGTGCATTTGAACAGGACATTGTAGACAAGATCAAACCGAATCAAAGTAGTAAACAAGCAAACATCGGCGAGAGTCAATGTATCTCCACACAAGTACCGTGAGCCACTCAAGTGATCATCTATCATGTCCAATGTACTAAACAGATCATTCACCGCAGTATCATATGCCTCTTGACTCTGAGCAAATCCACATCTACAATTCCAATCAAAAGTTACAAAAAATTTCATCTTTAATTAAACAAAGAGTTAAAACAATAATCACCTATAAACTCCATTATTCACATTGGGGTAGATGATTTTATTCCACTCCTCAATCTTTCCCTTCAACTCCACCGGTGCAAGATCCAAATCCGGATTATGGGCCGACTTGTTTAAACCCGAATTAAAAAACTGAATTATCTCATAACTCTCGTTACACGCCACATCCTCATTGTCCACATCCCATAACATCGGCACTGTGGCTCTCCCGCTATAGCCTCCCTTCCTTAACTTATAAACCTCCTTCAAATTCTTACACCCATTTACATTATCCAAACCCGGAACAGGGATATCCTTATTCCGGGAGGGGTTGCGGTTATTGGTAAATTCCCAAGAACCGTCTTGCCCCGGAGCGGCGATTGAGACGGGGACGGCGTCTTCGAGGCCTTTGAGCGCTCGCACTATCAGGGTCCGGTGGGCCCAAGGGCAGGGGAGTCCCACGTAGAGGTGAAGGTTGGCGGTAGATGGCGGATTGTTTCCTAGGGAGAATTTGGAAGCGGGTCGGGTGTAGTTGCCTGAAGAATCGGAGGGCGCCAGTTGCGACATCATGAGTTGCCACGCGGCGTTCCATGATGTGCGGACGGTGGAGACGAGGAGTCCAGGCGGAAGCGATGGGCCCCACAGGAGTTTTGTGACGGCTGTGAGGAGTCTCGTTAGAGAAGTAGAAGAAGTAGAAGGGAGCCGCTGTTGGTCGAGGGACATTCTAGGGCTGACGCGGCATTTGTAGTGGATTGTTGGTTTGGTTCTGTGGGGTGAGATGATGAGAAGCTGAGAGCTAAGATGTGATGAAGTGCAAGTCATCGTCTTGCCCGATTCCTGGTAATAGATAGCATCTTCATTCTTCTTCGGTTAAGTTTGTTGTGGTGTTAACCGAGTTAAAGCGGTGCGTTTAAATTAACTTTTTTTTTTTTTTTTTAATTTTATTTGGAAACAATTTAATTCAGTAATGACAAAACTAAACAGCGTCGTTTCAAATGATGCTAGCCTTAGTACAGGAATACGGGAGTCTTTGTATCCAAACAGCCGAAATTTGTCTTTCAAAAACCCTAACACACAGCCCATGGCACACACATATATAAGCGCGGCGTTTTTAGATTTCTGAGAGAACCGCAGACGAGAGGAGTGAGGAACAATGTCGAAGCGGGGAAGGGGCGGATCGGCGGGGAACAAGTTCAGGATGTCTCTGGGTCTGCCGGTGGCGGCGACGGTGAACTGCGCCGACAACACGGGGGCGAAGAATCTCTACATAATATCGGTGAAAGGGATCAAAGGGAGGCTAAACCGACTTCCGTCTGCCTGCGTCGGTGACATGGTCATGGCCACCGTCAAGAAAGGAAAGCCCGATCTGAGGAAAAAGGTCATGCCAGCTGTCATCGTCCGCCAGCGCAAGCCTTGGCGCCGAAAGGACGGCGTCTTCATGTACTTTGAAGGTCCCTTTTTTTAACCTAAAACGCTTATTATTTCTTTCTTAATTCATTTTAATTGGTTGGTTATGGTAGTTGCTTCCTTTGTAATGGTGTGGCTGACTTGATAATTTGGTCATTCATAATGAGGAAGCATATATATTAAAAGTAGAACTTGCCAGTTTTAAACAGCATGATGGTGATTTCTAATTACATTGTGTTACCTGTCTGCTGGTAAAATTTCACTTGCCCAACGCGTACAAAGATATTAGGTTTGGGAATTAAGTTTTTCGTATGTGTATTTTTTATTACCATGTGTTTGTTGTGATACCGTCGGCTTAGTTATTATTGTATGACCTGTTTTTGTTTGATTTACCTTGTGGGTTTACTAAATTTGGGCTTCTTTGATCTGCAGATAATGCTGGTGTCATTGTCAACCCTAAGGGCGAAATGAAAGGTATTACTTCCATTCAATCTTTTGATTTATCATGACATGACACTATTGTTACTTCTTGATGAGTTCTCATTTTTTGTGTCAAATTGCTAATTGTTTTCGTTTCTTTTGTCATGACTTAAATTACTTTATAAGATATTTTTCTGATTTTTGACAGTTAACAGGGGAATATATGTTTTCTATCTGGAATGATTGCCAAAATATATTTTTGTCAACAGTTAGGGATGGGTTAGTTCAATTGTGATCTATGGTTGAGAATATATTCCTTGTGATGTCAACCAATTTGGTAACCTTTTATGTAATTGAATTCAGTGTATTTATATTTAATTTGTGAATTTCTTGAACAAAATTAGTTATTATATCTTGGTTTTGATATTTTCTGTGCAGTTGCTGTCATAGTTGTCTTGCATTGAATAATTTTGTTGTGGTTTCTATTATGTTGTCTGATATGGCGTGTTTGTGTGATTACAGGATCTGCTATCACTGGACCAATTGGCAAGGAGTGTGCTGATCTGTGGCCAAGAATTGCAAGTGCTGCCAATGCTATTGTCTGAGTGGAGATTTCGGGGGATTTTTTGGCCTTAGTTTGGTAGGTGACCATAGGGTCTGTTAATATCATTAGGATCATTTCCTACTGATGAGTGTTGTGGTTCTTCCTCTATTGTTAGACAGAGATAAAATGAGATTTCAGATTTTCTACCTATTCTATTTGTAGAAGAATTTAATTTGTGTTTAATTTCCAAGAATTTTGTTCTTTTAAGAGAATATTGATTTTGTTCTAAAGTTTTAAGTTTTGTTTATATAATTGGATTGTTATTAGTTGGCATTATTTTGTAATGTCTTTCAGATTTTCTTCTCTTTTATGGTATTTTTTTTTTCTTTTTTGGTGCGAAACATTTGAAGAGGATCTGTAAGGCATCAAGGCTGGTTGCGGATGTGCGGTGGTGTTCCCGGTCCAACGCACACTAATCCATTTTTAATTGGATTGACCTTTTGACTGGATTAAATTGGACAAAAATCTAATTACATGGCATTGGATTTTTGGATTTAAGTTTTGAAACTTCAAATCTAATAATAAACCAATTAGTTTGTCTTCTCTTTGTTTCTCTTTTTTAAGCATCATGTCACTAAGGAAAAGACTTAATTATCTTAAAAACCAAGCCTAAATTTGTATTGCCATGTTTTACTCACCATTAATTCTACAGAAGGTAAGCATTAAAACTCACAAACAGCTAGTTATCTACCTTGCTTGTTTTTGTGTCATGATAATATCCGTGAAAATTAGCCACATTCCTAGTAATGATGTCTTTTGCTGCAACTTTTTTCAATTGTTCTGCGAAATAGACCGAAATAGGTCGCTATTACAGTTCCTTTCTTATGTGGATTCTTCATGAATGATGTTGTATTGAAGCCTTTCTTTCAAATTTATAATAAAGTGTGGTGTTTGACACCGTGAGCTGGGATGTGCTGCTCTCTCATTTCTGGCTGCAAACTGAAGGAATCCTCTGTAAGAAATAAGAATGCTGTGGAATCCGGGAAGATTTTCCTTTCACGCGTTGAAAGGAAAAGAAAAAGTAAATTAAATGCGCACAAGAGACAAAAGAAGAGAACAGCATAAGGACAAGCACTTAATTGGTGGACGCTTCTTTCCTTCATTCCAAAGAAGAGAAAAGCATAGAGATAATTGATTGATGCTTCGTTCCTTCAGGATCTTTCGACTCATTTGCAAAACATGTCGCAGTTTCAATCACATCTTCTTCAGGCAAATGCCTTAAATAATAATTTACCCATCCCCCACGCCGCAGCTTCACCTTTTGCAGCAACAGGAGTATCAGTTTTCCGACTTGTTGAAATACCCACTTTGGAGTCGCGTAAGTACTTAACTAATGCATCTAATTTATAAATTAATCCAGACGCTTTTACTTTTGTAATTTATGATTAATTTGGATGAATTAGTGGAAGTACGATATGTGATTTTTTTCAAAGTAGATACAGTACATGGCAAGATGATGCTAGATTTTTGTAATAGTGACGCGGTACCGCTAGCGTATAGAGAATTTCTCAAATGTTAGTTTAAAGACAATTGTTGTTACGGTTATAGTTCTACTCAAAGGTGATTGGAAAAACGCCAAAAGATTATTCATTGACATCGATCGCGAAAGTGGAGTACTCAATCCAGTAATCTCAGTTCGCACAAGAACTGCACTTCACATTGCGGCTTGTGTAGGGCTGTGGGAGTTTGTGGATAATTTGGTACAGTGTTTACGTAAAGATGACCTTGGAATGACTGATGACTTGGGTTACACGGCACTTCACTGTGCGGCTGTTGGGGGTGGCCTCAAGGCATGCCGGCCATTGGTGAGAAAAAATCTTGATCTCACTCAAACTACAAGCAACGATGGCTGGACTCCATTGCTTGCAGCTGATCGCTGCGCTCCAAAAGACAAGGAGACTGTATGGTATCTTGCCCTTCATACAACTGATGCTTCTCCTGGTTGTCCGTTTACAGGCCCTTTGGCTGGTAAATTTGCTTAGTCACTAGCCGCTGGAGGCTTTCATGGTAATTAAATAAATTTAGCTAGTTAATTACTTCTTGGGTACCTTGATATATATCTCTCAATTATTACAATTTTCCGTTTAAGAAATGTACTTGTTTGTTTAATTATTGATCATATGCTTTTCATTCAACATATATTCTGCTTTATCTAATAGAGAGAGGGAATGGATTAGCTACTGTTAGACGATTGTGGGTGTAATCTGCTTGATGCATTGGCCTCGCGGCCTTCGGATTTTGAGAGTGGAAGTATTCTTGAAGATTGGCAAAAGTTTATTTACCCTTGTCGGTATTGTATTTTTATTGGGTTTAATCTTTTTAATCTTCTTTCTCAAAAGACAGGATATTGTTACGCATATTTGATTTTTATGTTCTGAAAACATAGCGGCAAAATCCTACAATACAATCCGACTGTTAACTTCATTCTTGTTTGCTTCTTTAGTTATGCCTGTGAAACTCAACTATGCTTCACCACTGTCAGCAAAAGTTGGCGTGTTTAGTACTATACCGAAATTTCTGAAGATTTTTAAAGATCCAGGTTTGCAAATTCTGTTTTTTTGTTTTTTCCTTATTGGTTAACTTTTTTATGTTATCAAGCAAATTCATGATAAGAAATTGAAGCATAAATACGCCATGGAATTGGTAAAACGTGTTGCTAGAGAACTTTCATCATGGAGTGATCTACAAATTTATGAATTTTTCCTCAAGTCAGGCACCATAAGCGTTGCAGCAGCTTGTGGGGTTGTTGAAAACTTGAAATTGTAGAGTTGTCTCTTCAGATGATTCCTAATCTTGTTTGGCTTCAGACTAATCAGCAACCTTTGCTGCAAATTGCTGTTCAACACCGGCAAGAAAAGATTTTGAATCTTACGTCCAAGATGGATGTTTATAATAGGCTCATTTCTAGCAACTCAATAGATGCATTTAACAACAATATCTTGCATTCGACAGAATAGTTGCCACCTCCAGGTCGTCTCACAGTTGTTTCTGATGCAGCTCTGCAAATGCAAGGAGAACTGCAGTAGTTTAAGGTAATATGATCTTTTTACAAGGTTGTGATTGATAGTTATTGGGTAAAAAACGTGTGATTAAATCTTAAGCGTATTTACTATTATAAAATGCACACATGTTAAAAGATCATCATTGGATCCAAGTCCATTTAACTTACCCGTTCATGTAGGAAATTGAAAAATTAGTGCACCCTCTTGCTAAGAAGACTCCAAACGTGATGGGGAAAACAGCTGAAGATGTGTTCATGGAGCAACACACACAAGGATTTGCTCGAGAAAGGGGAGCAATGGATGAAGGTCACAGCAAGCTCCTGCATGGTTGTTGCAGTTCTCATAGCTACCATAATGTTTGCTGCAGCTTTTACTGTGCCCGGGGGCTACAATGAGGATACCGGAATCCCAATTTTTGTCAAAAAAGGAGTCGTTCCTGGTGTTTGCAATTTCGGATGCACTAGGTCTTATATTCTCTTCTACTTCACTGGTGATATTTTTGTCCATAATAACAGCACGCTGTGCTGTAGAAGATTTCCTGGATCAATTACCGAGGCTCTTGATACGGGGGCTTGAATTTCTCTTCTGGGCTGTGGCAACAATGATAGTAGCTTTTGCTGCAAGCATTTCAATTGTGGTTCGTGAGGGAGCCAAATCAGTTGTAACGGTCGTTATCGTCTTGGCTTTTCTGCCTGTTGCTGCATATGCATTTCCGCAATCTCCCTTGTATTACAAAATGTACATAATGTGGACATCAAGAGCTCGTGGCATCTTTCGACCGGCAAGGATTTTAGCACAGTAGTTTGTTGTATTGTTTTGAACAACGTAACATGACGTGGCCATTCCTGGTAGTGTATGTGATTAATTCAGAGTATAATGGAAATTCCATCAATAATTACTCGAGTAGAATCATATGCGTTTGCATTGCATGACAATTTGAGCGTGCTTGTCGACAGCTCAATGCTGCAATAGAAAATGGTTTCTTCCATTGCTATATGCTGGACCTTGCTTTTTAGCATTGCTAAGAGCCCAGATAAAGATTTTTTTGTACGCGTGTTTAAACAAGATTAAAAGAAAAAAAAAGTTAAAAGATTCTTAGGGACGAGATTGTCTAAAAAGTTGAAAATACAACTCGCAATATCATTTAATTTGATAAAATTAACACCGAAGATGAAACGTGTATTATATTTATATTACTAATTTTTTGATATGTGATTTTAAAGTATACAAAAATTTTGAAAAATTTTAAAACTATGAAATTTAAGAGACTTAAAATTTAAAGTATATAAATCATATGATTTATATGTTTTTTGAGACTTTCCTACTCTTTAAAATTTTAAATTGAAATACACACACTATGAGATGATGTAAGTAAAAGATTTATATATATATATATCTATACAATCAGAATACTATTTCTGGGATCCAGATTTAGTATTATCTCTGAGCCCACCTTAATGCTTGATTAATTTTGTAAAGCCTTGTGTTGTTTAGGTTTGCAATACCCTTTAAAGAATTTTGGTATATCGGCTGGAAACCCGAAAGTGCGAATGTTTGAAATGTTGATCAATTGTGTGAGAAAAAATCAATACGTCATCAATATAAACAATACAAAATTCAGAGTAAGGATTATAAATATCATTCATAACCCTTTGAAACTCAGATGGAGCATTCTTTAAATCGAATGGCATGACTGTCCATTCATACTGTCCAAAAGGAACGGTAATGCAGTTTTATAACGGTCTTTAGGGTTAATTTGTATTTGCCAAAAACCAGATTTCATATCAAATTTTGAAAATATGAA
Organism: Luvunga scandens; assembly: GCA_030449905.1. Classification (NCBI taxonomy): domain Eukaryota; kingdom Viridiplantae; phylum Streptophyta; class Magnoliopsida; order Sapindales; family Rutaceae; genus Luvunga; species Luvunga scandens. Next base: position 1,021,385 of record JASUUG010000382.1, on the reverse strand, counting down.
TGCAGAATGTAGATTTTGAAGCAAATCTTTTTTTTTTTAAAAGTAAGTAATATTTACAATTTGTAATTATTATTTTCACACAGCTGTCCTCCTTCACTCACTATTCTCTTATCGAGAAAAAAGCTGTATTACACTACCCCCTAGTGTTTCAAAGAACTAGCATGTATGTTTAAATTTCTGTAATTTAAAGCATAGATCTAAGGTTGTATGATTTGCAGATCTGATTCCCTGTATCAGATTTTGCCATAAAACAACTACCTTCCTCAGAAGCAAAGAGACTAGTTCTCTGTCTTCTGTTGTATCTTCTCTTCTCCCTCTATACAATCAGAATACTATTTCTGGGATCCAGATTTAATATTATCTCTGAGCCCACCTTAATGCTTGATTAATTTTGTAAAGCCTTGTGTTGCTTAAGTTTGCAATACTCTTTAAAGAATTTTGGTATATCGGCTGGAAACCTGGAAGTGCGAACTATTGATCTGTTCTAAGTCAGATCTTGGTTCAAAGGCAGATTAAGTTACTGCATCTACTTGGTTTAACAACGCCACATACCATATAATAAAAAGTTTAAAAAAAAAAACTTACAAAATTTCATCAGCTGTAATCATTTCCTTCTAATCTCTTAGTTTTATTAAAACTCTGCATTTTATAAATTCTACCCAGTCCACACACGCCCTTCAGATCCTTTTCCTACTGGTATCAGAGCGAAGGGGGGGTAGTGTAATACAGTTTAAAGATTTTGTGTGTGTGTTTTATAATTGATTAAAATTTTACTTGTTTGGTAAGGGGGTTACCGTATGGTGCTTAGGTAGCATTTGGTTGTTAGTCCCATCAGGTAATAGGGCAGTAATACCAATTCTTAGCCTAGGATTGACTTGCCATTCTAGTAAGACTAGGTCTTTTATAATTTTACATGCATGGAGTCTCTACTCTATAGAGCATCATCCTTCTCCAGCTCTTCTTCCGGGAAGACTAGTGTTTCAAAGAACGTTGTGAATTTCGAAGAATTCATAATTGAAGATTTTGATAAAGCAATTGATAATTGGAATTTACGAAAAGTTTCTAAAGACAAGATTTATAAAATGAAAACTCTTGATTTTCTAAAGACTGATTATATCATAAAAATCGAAGAAAAAAATATCACACTTTCAAAGCCATTTGAAACAATCCATTTGTTTTCAGAACATTCTCTAAAGAGATTAAAAGAAAAAAATTTTAATTATGTTCATATCGGCTTAATTCAAGTCGGCATAAAACCTTTGACTAAAGAAGGCTTTGATACTTCTATCTTGGCTGTCCTCAGAGATGAGAGGTTTATCTCCTTTGATAATTCCTTACTCAGTAGTATTGAATCTAGTCTCTGTAAAGGACCCATTTCATTTAGACGTTATCCAAATATAACAGTCTTCCTTAAAGACAAAAATATTCTTAAAAGCATGATTCTTCAAATCAAGACCCATAACTATCGTATGATTGAAGGATCAGTCACAGTTGCATTAATTTATAAAATCTCTTATAAAGCTATGCATTCTGTGTTTAATACGCAACATAAAGTCTAGTCGAAAAGAGATGAAACTCTTCTCTTGCAGACTGATCTGTCTAAAGCCAACACTATAATTCCAAAACCTATTCAATGGGAAGATGTTAATCTTCCAGATGAATGGATTCTGGAAGGAGCCACTGATCCAGTGATTCCGAAACAACTTGAGCCAAATACAGAGTTACAAAATGTGACTCAGTATTCAGATGGTAAAGTCAAACTATCTTTTAGGAGATCTACTTCTTTCAGATTCTCCGACAAAGATTCTATTTCCAGTATTCCTTCATTGGAAAGGAAATTTTCAAAAATACCTTCTGTCATAAATCTACCTTTCCAATCTGTTAAAGATCAGCCTAGGTATTCTACTTTAGATATACCTAGCTCCTCTATACTTTCTGTAGACTATACTACTAGTGTCCCTCGCCCTGTATACACTAGCAGTCTACATGAACAAAACTAAGAAGAGAAAGAACCTTCTCCTCCAACATCTCCTACATTTTCTACTGTCACAGAAAATGTTATAAACATTATTGAAAAAGATTTTGAACTTGATAAAACCCTTTTGCATAAAGATTTTTATTCAGATGAGAATAAAGAAAAAAGACTTTGGTTTTTTAAACATTTCTTAAACCAAAGAAAAGAAATTTAAGAAAAATACTATGAAATTGTAAATTTGCATAAAGTCCATATTTTATTTTTTGAATGGTTTGAAATGTATGCTTCTAATAACAACATTTCCTATCCCTTCAAACAATCAAACCCTATCACAACTAGAAAGAAAACTCCTGAGTGGAACCTTTCTGACAGTGACAGAACCATTGAATTTGAACATCCTCCTCTGAGGAGTTTAACTATAGATCATGGTGAACCCCCTGTTTAGATTAAAGCCTCGCCTTACAAAATCCATAAAACCAATAATGTAGAGTCAAATTTAGATAGTATTATTCAACAGAATAATTTCTGTAATACTAATCTAAATACAATAGGAAAACAGTTGACTAGAATAGAAAGTCAAATCCAGCAGTCAACCATATCTGTTTCTCCTATTGCAAAGCCTGTTTCAACAAAGTCTGATTCCTTGAAAAAGCTTAAAGAACCTATTTTAAAACCTTTTCAGGTTTCGAAACATAGTCAAAAGCTTGTTCAAGACTCCAAATCAGATTTTGCTAAAGCCATTAAAGAACAACTAGATCGTATAGAAGCATTTTCTTCTTCTGCTTCTACTTCAAAAAACCAAATTGCTCCTGATAGTACTCAATCCAGAACTATTGGTGTACTTGATCAGGATCAAGACCAATCTTTTATTGCCTCTTTAGACATAGAAGCCTTTAAAGAAGAATATATTCCTAAAACCAATAAAATTCATTGGGAATTAGCATTACCTACTATCCGTTCCCCGCCAGATTTGGCTATTGACAATAGACCAAGTGCATTAAATCAGTCACGCTTTAATGCCTCTTCTGTCTATGAATAGAACATTGATGGTATGTCAGAATATAATATCTTAGGGTTGTTGCAACAGATGACCATGGCAGCTAATGCCTATAAAACCTAGTCGGGAACTTCTGACAAAGCCATTGCAGAAATTCTCATTGCTGGTTTTATCGGTAAACTTAAAGGTTGGTGGGATCATCTCCTTACCAAGCAACAACAATTGGATATTCTAAATGCTATCCAAACTAGTGAGGAAGGAACGCCCATTTGGACGAATACAACAATCCTATTCAGGATGCTGTAGCCACTCTTATCCTCACAATATCCCTTCACTTTATAGGTGACCCTTCTCACCTTAGAGACAAAAATGCTGAGTTACTACATAATTTGAGATGTAGAAAACTTAGTGATTTCCAGGCTTATAAAACTAATTTCTTTACCAGACTCTTCTTAAGAGATGATGCAAATTATGTAACTTGGAAGGAAAAGTTCCTTGCAGGTTTACCTACGCTCTTAGGAGAAAAGGTAAAAAATTCTATTAAAACCCTCTATGAAAATCATATCCTATATAACGAACTCACTTATGGTGAATTAGTCAGTTTTGTCAATAAAGAAGGTTTAAAGATATGTCAAGATTTGAAATTACAGAAACGCTTAAAAAGGGAGCTTAGAAAGTCTAAGTAAGAGTTAGGTAGTTTCTGTAAACAGTTCAATTATGACCTCTTTAAAGCTTCTACTTCTAACGATTGTAATGGTAAGTGTTCAAAACCTTACAAAAAACATTACAAGTCCAAAGGTCACAAAAAGTCCTTTCCAGATAATAGAGAATTTTCTCATGAGAAGTCTTCTAGACGACCTTATAAGAAACCCCATTTCTCTAAGAAAAAGGATTTTAAAGTCAAACCAAACACTCCTTTTAATTACAAAGAAGCTACTTGCTACAAATGTGGAAAGAAAGGACATACTGCAAAATTTTATAGAATGAGCAAAAAACTTCATGAGCTTGGCCTCAATGAAGAAGTTCTTTCCAAAGTAGCACCTCTCTTAATAGAATCCTCAGATTCTGAGTCTTATATGACAGGAGATAGTGAGTATATGCAGGTTGATGAGTTAATCGACTCTGATTCCTCTGTATCTAGCGACAATGATTCTGATTCAGAATCCTATCTAAAGAAAATCAACGTGTTAACTAAAGAACAAGAAACTTTTCTTGAATTAGTTAAACACATTTCTGACCCTATACTACAACGAGAATATTTAGATAAACTTCTAAAAACTCTCGAGCATACTGAAACACCTCAAACCTCTAAAGCCCCTGTTATTAAAAAGAATGCATACGATCTTACTGAAATCCTGGATAAAAAGAAGACAAAGAAGTTTACTCCTTCAATCCAAGATCTTCAGCAAAAGATTAAAGAAATCAAACTTGAGATTAAAGATTTAAAAGAAAAACAAAAAAATGATTCTGATACTATCCAACTTTTATTACAAAAACAGTTAGAAGAACATTCTGATAAAGAATCAGAATTTGAAGATGGTGATAATCAAAACCTTGAAAACATTGAGTCTTTACCCAATGACTTTCTTTTTGTTTTAAAACAAATCACCACAAGAAAATACCTAATTAAAGTCACTTTAATATTTTCTAAAGAATTTGAAATAGACACCATTGCTCTATTTGACACTGGTGCGGATTTAAATTTCATTAAAGATAATATTGTCCTCAGAAAGTTTCATGAAAAAAAATAAAAGAAAGACTTTCTGCCGCCAACAATTCAAAATTAAGAGTCACTTCTAAAGTTGATGCCTCTGTTCATAATAGTGGTTTCGAATTTAGGACTTCCTTAAAGGCTCCAATATAGTTTCCACTAGTGAAAATTCTGAATCTACGTCGTGTAAACTGCGAAGGCTCTCTCCATACCACAAATATCAAGTTTTCTTAGTCAATAGTCAATCAGGTGGTCAGATATGCTTATCTATTACTTGTTATTAATTATACATTTATTTTGACATTCCACATTTTTCAAAGAATACAAATCCTAAATTAATTATCGTGACAAAAGTCCCTCATCAAGATTGATCTTTGAATAAATCCTAAAGAAATTATCACGGCAGTTTATTTTGATAATATTTTTCAGCCTCAATAAGCAATATAAAAAGCCCATCCTGACAATGATGGAAAAAGATGGACCGGTGCATGTTGCTGAATGTCAAAATTAAGAATACATGACATGTTGCTTTGGGATGTTTTCCATTCCCAAAGCATTAAAGAATCGTAACATTTAACTTGTCGATGAGGCCAAAGGTAATAGTACCTTAGTCATTTCTTTGCTAAATTCTTGCATCGTGACAGCCACTTCTGGAGCTTTCATAAGGTTATTGACAAGCTTCATGACCTCGTTACTATTGGACAAATGACCCACTGTGCGTGCGATTGCTGCAAAACCATCCCAACACATAAGTGCTGATGAAGCTATTTGAAAGGACAAGGGAAGGGGAGGAAGAGTTCCAACATAATTGTACATACGAAGGAAAACATGGAGAACAACATCATGATTTATTTATTAACAGCTATTCCTCATTTTTCATGCCATTAAATCAATATTGCAGGTAAAAATACCAATGAGCTCGTCTAAGAGAGAATATAATGACATGAGATCCAACATGTATTCTCGTTCCGCATTTGTTGAAGGAGATAGTTGTGCAGAAAACTTAAAATGAGAAGCCAACAAGATACTTACAGGTTTTGTCTGCTCAATCATATCAAACTATGGTAGTACCTTCTTTAAGTATTGCTTTTGAGACAAGCTAACTTTGCCACGAGGTCTATCTCTACATATCTCCATGCTAAGAATCTTCTTAGCTTCACCCAAATTTTTCATTTTAAATTCTTCATTGAGTTAAGTCTACAACCTTTTAATCTCATCTTTGCTTTTAGATGCTATTATTAGATCATCAACATACAAGAGCAAATATATGAAAGATTCCTTTTGTAATTTGCGAAAATACACATAATGATCAAATTTATTTCTTGTGTACCTTTACCTTTTCATAAACTGATCAAATCGCTTATGCCACTTCCTCGGAGATTATTTCAATTTATAAAGCGACTTTGACAATTTGCAAACCCAATTTTCTTTTCCAATAACCTTGAATTCATCTGGCTAAGTCATGTAGATTTCCTCTTCAAAATTACCGTGTAAAAATACGGTTTTCATATCAAGCTGAACTAGTCCAAGATCAAACTATGCAACCATGACTGGCAAAATTTGATTAAATGAATGTTTCACAACTAGAGAAAATACCTCTTATAGTCTATTCCTTCTTTCTAAGCGTAACCCTTTGCTACCAATCTAGCCTTGTATCCAATTTCATTTTTACGAGGAAATTCTTCTTTCTTTGTAAATACCCATTTGCACCCAATTACCTTCTTTTCTTTGGGCAGTGTAACCAACTCCTAAGTTTCATTTTTATGAAGAGATTGCATTTCTTCATACATTACTAGTCTCCACTATACATTTTCAAGGCCAATTACTGTTTCTCTGTAAGTGGAAGGCGCTGACACGACCCACCCCAAATCCCAAGGCGAGTCTACCTAATTCTATTTAATCATTCTGACATAATCAAATTAAAAAGGATTCTGCCGAAAATTCGACAAAGTCTCTCATATAGTTTTCACATAACCAAATATGCAAAATTATAAATCAAGCACTCCCAAAATAATTCCATATACAACCAACTTCGTCAATCAATTTCCTCAACAAAATATTAAATCACTCAAATATCTAATATCAAATAAAATACATAGATTTGTACACAATCACCAAAATGTATCAAATTATACAATCCCAAAATATCTCAATAAAACATCTACAACTTCTAACTCTATCATGTGGCTATAACTCCAAAATAATTATCATTGTTATGTCAACTGTTGTACCAGCGATTCTCCTGTAGGGGAAAAAATATAATAAAACAGCATAAATATAAAACTCAGTGAGCTCAGTGAGTGGATAACAGTTTTTTAACATAATTTTACTCTAAAATAATTATATTATATCGAAACATAATTTCATCAAAATATCATAAGAACTTAAATAACTTATTAAATTCAAATCATATACTCAAATAATAATATCCAAATATATATTGCATAAAATCAATGAAATCATAATACTTATATCATTAATACTGAATACCAAAAACTATCACCAACAAGTACCTAGAGGAATAATCTCATCATATCCGGACCTCGACGAACAGGCAATGATGTACTATCTTGGTACAATCACACCCCGGAGCTACACGGATGGACAGAAAAGTACCATATCATATCTCATCATATCCGAACCTCAACGGACGAGTAATGACATACTATCATGGTACAATCATGTATCAGAGCTACATTGATAGATCGGGGAATATTATCTCATATCTCATCATATCTGAACCTCAACGGACGGGCAATGACATATTATCTCAGTACCGTCATGCCCTGGAGTTATATGGATAGATAAAAAAATATCATCTCATATCTCATCATATCTGCATGCATAATTTGGTCCTCTAAAAGACAAAGTCGCCCGAGTACACAGCCCAAAACCTTCGTGTGTACTCAAACAAGCCCCAAAAGCCTGCATCTCATCTGTATCATATGTATCTCAATTTTAGTATATCTGTATTCATCATACCACATGCATATATCATTTCATCTGTATCATTGTACCTTGAGGGGCATGGTATTGTCTAATAATTTTAAAAACAATCATTATATTCATATTCATATACCTTTATACATATATACATAAACATATAGTTTCATCCAAAATCTCATTTCCTTTTTTATTTAACATGCCTTAAATATGCTTTTCTTTTCTTTAAAATATTATCATGCATAATCAAAATCGATAACTAAAATCATTAACCAAACACATTTTTCATAATAAATACCAAAACGCATATAAAATCCATTTTTATGAAATTATTTAAATCGAAGTATTTAAAACTTATTTCGTAAACATGCTTTACTGTTATAATAAACTATGAAAATAAATTTTGTATATTTCATTCACAGTGACGATGTTCGAACTCGGTATCGACAATATCTGTTGTTTGATCCTCATTCGCGAATCCTCCTAATTTAAGGAAATAACATAATTATTATCCATAATTACAAATTATAACTAATATGCTCAAAACAACATTTATCTGCAATAAAATATTCTCAAATTCATAAAATTATCAAAATACTCTCGGTATCAAAATTTATCAAATTATCCTCAGAATCATAGATTACCAAATTACCCTCAATTCTGATTAAAAAAATATCCATAAGTTTTGAATTTATAAAATTACCCCAAAAAATATAAAATTACCAAAATACCCCTAACAACATAAATTACTGAATTACCTTTGAAATCTCATATTACCTAACTGCCCTAATCTAAAATTACCAAAATATCCACTAATTTTAAAATTATAAAATTACAAAATTACCCTTAAAGTTTGTAAAATTATTGAATTGCCCCTAACGATAAACGGTGACCAGAACTCAATCAACGAAGACGGAAAGTTCAAGTCTGGTAGTTCTAACCTCGATGAGTCCAATGGTACCGATGACGACGATGGATAGAGCTCCTCAAAACTGTGAGCTTTTCGACAGTCGATCGGTGGTAATTCGGGCATTTCAGGTGACAAGGTTGGTCAAAAAATGATGAGGGGAAGTTGAGAAACAAGATTCAAGTGGTGGCTCGACCTAATTCCTGTGAAAATGACAGTGGGGAGAAACGGGTTTAGATGCGGCTTTTTGAGCTTGATCGCCAGCGTTCTGGCTGATTTTCGATGACGAGGACGGCAAGGATATAACTGGCAGCTCACAAGCTTCAGATCGGTATCAAGCTTGACCAGTGGGGTGACCACAATCGCGAGATTCGACCAAGTCAATGTTGCTAGTCATGTTAGGTCAGGTCAGGTCAGGTCAACGGGTCAAATCTGGGTCAATAGCAGCTTCTCTCTCTCTCAGGTTAGGTCGAGTCAACGGTAGTCTCTCTCTCTCTCTCTCTCTCTCGTTGGGTCAGGTCGAGTCAATGAGTCAAATCTAGGTCAACAACAGCTTCTCTCTCTCTCTCTCACTATTTCCTTAAATAGAAAATAATAATGACACCCCTATTTTTTTTTAGCTCAATACAAATTAAGCTAATATTGGACCCGAATGCCGAAATAAATCTGACACGCAACAATTGAATCGCGTCTGAATTGTCTCAATTTCGTGTTGCGATAAAATTTAAATTATTTAAGTGATCAATTTAATAAACCGCATCTAATTTACTCGTAATGACTTGTAATCAATTTGTCAACTTTGAAAAATTAGTGACGTAATTAAAAATAACATTATACACTCAATTAAATAAATTTAAGGTGCATATGTTACAGGCACACCATCATCTATAACTAGAAGTGCATAGGCCACCTATCAACAAAGCGAGCAAGTCTACAAATCTCTCTTCGTGACCTTCTATGTGCAATTGACTCTTGTTCTTTGAAGGTTCATGGGTCAAAACCTCTTCTTCATCCTCTGTTGATAGTAAATCACTATTTATCTCCTCGACACCAGGTGGATCAGTTTTAATCTTTTCTACTCCATATACTGTAAAGTGCTACTGGTCTTCTCATCCTCTTGAGAATCCTTTTGTTTTAACATGCATGATTCATTAAAAGTCACATCATTGCTAAAAATAATCTTCTTTGTAACTGGACACCAAAGATGGTGTCCTTTCACTCCACCAGTTATACCCTTGAACAATGTTTTCTTTGCTCTTGGGTCTAACTTAAACTCTTTTACATGATAATAAACAATGGAATAAAAAACATGTAAAGAATCATAATCAGTAACAAACTTACCAGTCCATATTTCCATGGGTGTTTTACCCTCAATTGCAACTAATGGCAAACGATTGATTAGATGGCACGCACATACAACTACCTCAGGCCAAAACTCTTTGCCCAATATAGCATTGAACAACATACACCGAACTTTATCCAGTATAGTCTGATTCATGCTTCTGCCACCCCATTCTATTGTGGTGTATCTTGAATAGCGAAGTGTCGCACAATACCCTCGTCTTGGCATACTTGTGGAAAGGCAGCGTTCTCGTACTCACCACTATTGTCAGAGCGAAGTCTTTTGACGTTTCGACCAGTCTGAATCTCAACCATCTTCTTCCATTTTAGAAATGTGTTTAAAATTAATTAGTGAATTTAATTAATCAAATAAATTAATTTATTATTAAACCAATTCAATTATTAAGGGCATATAAGGCATTTGATTTATATTACCAAAATATTTAAGCTCTCTCACTAACATTAAGATAATGATTAATAAAGCTAACACCATTATAATAGTAGTGGGTTTAGACTTATTTTAAGACATTGACAAAGATTTTGCTTACTTTCACCAAACATTTTCCCATATTTCATAATTGATGCCGTGGAGAAAAGCAAAATTATACCCTCTTTTTCGTAACGATAAATTAATAACGATAGTTACTAACACACTTAACACTTTAATTTTTCTTTTTCACAATAATAACGATAGTTACTAACACTCGTAATAGTTAATGGTGTCAACAAATGGAAAATGAACATAATTCCCCATATTGTTTGGTGATATTAAGATAGCGTATATTTTATTTTTTCCCTGAAGTTTAAATAAATCTGATTGTAAATGAAATTAAAAAAGATCTAGATGCAGATATCTAAATATTTATTTTTAATTTTTCAACGTCTGATTATTATAACTGAAAAACATATGAAAGCGAGTTTTTGATATTTATGCGCCCTTCTAAGACTTATAAATACTTCTTAAACAAATACTTGTTATATAGGCCCAATCCACCAACGATATGAAATGTTAGCAAACTGCGCCATAGTAGTGACCAACACCACTTTTCCCTGATCATCATAGCTTTTTTTTTTTTTTAATAAGTTAAATACTTAGAAATTCAAATATACAGCAACATTCAATTTCTTTTTGGTGTGTGAATCCATACATTATTTTATTTTTTACACTTAAAAAATAAAATATATAGTAAAAAATCAAAATCCTTACATTGGTTTAATTTTTCTTTACATTTAAAACGTTCCTTCTTCAGCGTTTATAAATGGGGTAACAATGGCTGCTAGTCTTTCAACTAATTAGTTCTCTTTTATTTGCCCTGTGAGCTAATAAACCCCCAAAAAGAAAAAAAAATTGCTATACAAAGAAAAATAGCAAAATTAATTGTAGTAGAAAGAGATAATTATATTGCATGGTAGTTGAGACTTTGAAGGAATATCCTTAGTTAACAAAAATGGTCAAGTTTGGCCGAAACATGATGGCTTCTTTCTTCATCCACCATAGGTAGTGAATTTGTCTGGTTTTTTACCAAAAAGAAAAAGAAAAAGAAAAAGAAAAAGAAAAGAAAACATGCAATTAAGAGAAGAAAAGACTAGCGCATCCCATTATCGATATTTTATAATTTATGCTGCGGAAAAGCAAAATTATTTCTGCCATACCATTTGCAAAAGAAGCATTATAGCTATTAATTTATCAAAGCATCGCACATAGAGTTGTTGACCAATGCAAAATGTCCGACCATATCTTACAGCCTGTGCACTATCAACCATTTAGAAAATAAATAATACAAAGACCAAAGCACGAAGCTATTACACAATCAAATCCTAACCGTTATAAATCTTCCATTTCATTAATAAAATAATACAAATTTTTTTTAAAAAAATACTAATAAAAAAGTTGTGATGATAGCCACTCTCTTCTTCATCATTCTTTTAAGTTGTCCATTTATGTACTTTTTAACAAAATGAAAAAAAAAACGCAATTAAGAGAAAGAAAAGACTTACACGTCCAATTATCAACATTTAAAAATGAAAAAAAAAAAGACACAATTAAGAGAAAGAAAAGACTTACACATCTAATTATCAATATTTTATACTTTTATGGGAGGAAAAAGTAGAATTACATTTCCATTTGGGAAAGAAGCATTACCAAGTAATTCATCAAAGGAATGTTTATTTGGAAAAAAAATTAGGTAGGACCGTCCCACCTCCTTAGCGGTGGGTCCAGTGATGTTTCTTTATTTTTTTTTATTTTTTTATTATATGCAATAATTCTAAATAAAATTCACTAAACATAGGATTATATTAGTATTTTAAGTTCCTACCAAATTAACGCACCCAAAGTTCTGTTAGAAGGCATGATAATAATGTATATATAAAGCACGAATGCTTGTGCAAATTTTAACAAACCAACTCCTCCAGATACCACCAACACAACTATTGAGAGATACAATTTTTTATTTTCACACTCAAGAAAACTTGCCATCCTCCAACATGGGCACGAGAGTGCCTTTGACATTTTTCGTGGTGCATGCTTTCCTTGTAATTCTGCTTGAGCATGCAGCTGGTCGTTCCGAAATCCCTTGGGAACGAGACAGATCGACTAGCCTTGCTCGAGTTCAAGTCCAGGATCAGTGATGACCCTCTGGGTGTTCTAGGCTCATGGAAAGAATCGATCCACTTTTGCCGGTGGCATGGTGTTATATGTGGTCGCAGGCACCAGCAGCGAGTCACAATCTTGGACTTGGGGTCCGTTAAACTTGCTGGCTCTATTTCACCTAACATTGGAAATTTGAGCTTTCTTAAAGTACTAAATCTCCAAAACAACAGCTTCACCCATGAAATGCCTTCAGAAATTGGACGTTTGCGAAGATTGCAAGTACTAGCTCTTTCCAACAACTCAATTGGTGGAGAAATTCCATCCAATATATCCAGTTGTTCAAACCTTATTAAGATTGATTTAACCGGTAATCAGTTGGTGGGGACAATTCCTCCAGAATTTGGTTTTTTATCAAAGAATATTTTTAGCTGTAGGTAACAACAAGCTGACAGGAAGCATACCTTCTTCTTTAGGAAACCTATCATCCATTCAAGCACTTTCTATGTCTATCAATTTTGCATGGATAAATAAATAGCATAGAATATCCATGCAAAATACAATGCATAAAAGTAGACACACAAGAAAATTCAATCAGCAAACACCCAAGTGCTAAAAAAAAAATAAATAGAAACAAGAAAGATAGAACAATCCCAAAATTAACATTACCACAAAGCTTTATCGCCTGTTCACACACTGGGATGATCTTACTGATACGATCATACTCTGATTTGTTAATAATCCCCATATCCAATGCATAATCTGGATAAGCTTTGTACTGGACACCAGGATCGGTAAGCCCGTTACCAATGGCAAAACCCTGTTTGAGCATAAAGACTTTTATTAGATAGAACTACATCGACCAATTTCGAGTTATACACAGATACTAATGGCATACCTTCAAATTAACATGAATGCCTTCTTTAGCTTTGTTCCCATTGTGCACTCGAGCAGCAAATGCAGGTATATAGTGCCCAGCATATGATTCCCCGGTTATATAGAAGTCATTCTTCGCAAGCTTAGGATGCTCCTCAAAGAAGGCCTGGTATCATACAATAGCCCGGTAAAGAATTAAATATACTGTCATAGGTAATACATTTCTGTATTTCATTTTCCCTACAAAAACTGGAGTGATACCATGAAATATACTAATTTTTTTATATGTGATTTTAAAGTATAGAAAAATTTTGAAAAATTTTAAAATTATAAAATTTAAGAGACTTAAAATTTAAAGTATATAAATCGTATGATTTATATGTTTTTTGAGACTTTCCTACTTTTTAAAATTTTAAATTAAAATACACACGCTATGAGATGATGTAAGTAAAAGATTTATATATATCTCATGCTTGGAGTATAGATTTTATTTAAAAAAATGTATTAGTTTCTTTCGAAAGAAAATTGTAAAATCATTATGTAGAGATTATTAAAATTTAAACACAAGCTCTCAAAGGTCCAAAACGGCACGTATCAAGTGGCAAGATTTTGAAGGCGGGAAATGGCAAGCCCAATCAAAACGGCAGCGGACAGATAAAAATCGAAAAGACTTGTTCAGCAATTCGTGCCAAATTACAAACAATTATCTTGTGCAAGCTCTACCCTAAACATTCTCAGAGCTCAATTCAGTCGGCTTGCGCTCAATCGAGAAAATGGGTTGGAACTACCCAGGAATATCTTTAGAAGAAATGGTGAAACTGATAAAAGGTTTTGTAGATATATTGATTCTGGCATCTGGGTGTCAATCCTCCGGCCTTCCCGCTCATTGGAATGCCCGAAACATCAAGAAAGCTCTTCAGTGGGGCATTTTCTTTGAGAATGTCGGTATCTTCTCTCTCGTCACTTTATTGAATTTTGACATTTGTTCTTGATTTTTTCCTCTGCACTCGTCTCTTATTCTTTCATGCCTATAATTTCTTATTCACGTCATACAATTTCTGTCTTGGATAATCAATCCATGAGTCTTAGTTATTTAGATGCCTTAAACTTGTCTGTCATAATGTGCTTAAATTGTTAATTCTCCTGATTTTATGTTTTACTTCAATGGATTTGCATCAATTATTTCATTATTTCTTAGGTTATCATTATTGATTTCTTCGAGTGTTGGTGTTTAGGTGTTTACTCATTTGAGCAGTTCCGAGGTTTATCTTGACTCCCTGAAGGAACTTGATACTAGTGTAACTGAAATAACATCCAATCCTTCTTTCCCTCAGGTTGTGGACCTTATTTAATCTTTTTTTGCTTCAATTTTATTTGTTACTCTAGATATTTGAATTTGGAATCAATTAGGTAATATAGGACGAGTTCAATCTCATCATACTTTTGTGAATTTTGATGATCAGGGTCTTTCAAATCTATCAACTGCTGCTCTTAGAAAAGGCAGGGCTTTTGTATCTGAACATTTCATTCGTGCTTTACCTTTGAGCGATGCACATCTTGAGGCTTTCTTGAGGGCAGCAATTGAGATGGATCTTAATGAGCTTATGGAAAAAGAGCATGACTGCCTCAATATATATCTCAGCAAGTTGACGCTTCTGGATTCTACAGTTAACTTGGTTCAAGAACCGATGAGAGAATCAACTGTGCCATCTTCAGACATTGCTTCAACTACGGAGATTGATATATCCACTGCTGAGGATTTTACACATTTGGCTGTGCAAGGGTGCCTCAAGAGGCAGTCTGCAGTGTCATGCATATCAACTGTTAAGTCAGGCATAGATATCCTTTCTAGTGCTATCAAGCGAGATAGTTGGATTAGTTCTGATAATAGCTTGGTTGAAGAGCATTTGCGGCAAGACAGATCTTTGGCACTGACAGGGTATGTCGCATGACCTAAGAGAATAAATTTATACAATTTTTATTGATGTTTCATAATTAACTATGACTTGTTGGATTGAAGCAAGAGATGATTATTGTCATCTTGCAAAATTCAACTACAAGGTCTGCATTAAACATGCTTTGGTCTCAGGAATGTTGACACCTTGGTTGATTTTGTCACATGGAGCTGCTGGAAATCAAAGAATCTCTTATATTTTCTTGATATGAGAACTATTAGACTGGTATCTGGTGCCAGTATGATATTTTCTGCGCCTAAGTTTCAGTGGGTACAAGTATTGGAAAGGCTTCATATTTCGGCGGAAGGCAGTGATGATAAGTTGAGTGAAATCATTGTAAGTTAGTGGAAATATTCTATCAACCTTGTAAAGACTTTATTACAACTAGTGCTGGTTTAAATTTTCTCAATGCTTGGTTATATGATTTATGCATGCTGTGCAACCAGGTGTTTGTGTGTCTACAAGAACAGATATGTGCAAACTCATACGTACACACATTATTTAGTTCTTGCGTTACAAAGGATTGCAGGAGGTTTCATTTTTGTCATAAATTAGTGGGATAAGAAGCTTTTAATTTGGAGATGTTGAACAATCTGCACTGCTGTTCGGTAACTTGCATACAAATGGGTCATTGATGTCCTTTCCCCCAATGTTTCTATAGATGCTTAAATCCCACTTTGAATGGAAAACTATACGTAAAATTTGTGGATTTAAGTTGTTTCTGAAGCGTTGATGCCAGTCAAACCAAACTGTATCGTGCCTATGGTAGTTTTTAAGGCATGATGATTACACATCTCAGGCTTATGAAACGATTGGGAAGGATTCAGTATCCTAGATACTGTCATTTTATCTTTGTTAGGGGTCCAAAATAGTCATTTGCATTAGAAACTATAGTCATGTAGGTTTTCAGTTGAGATATATATTGTCCTTCCTACCCAAACCATTTGATCATAAGTTATGATATTGCAGTGGATTTTCAATCCCCTTATTGGTTTAGAAAGTGAAACAAATGGATTTATTAGTTAATAGGTTGGGATTTGTAAAGTAGTTTTTATAATTGAAATCTGCTGTAGGACTGCTTAGATCCAGTTAATTGTATCACCTTTTCAAGTTAATTGGTACAAATGGCCCCATAGCCAGTAAATAGGTGGTTGGGGGAAAATCTTATTTCTGGGAGCAGACAATAGGTTTTGCTTCTGATATCTAATATATATGGTTATTTAGATTGTCAATCAGTAACCTTTTGATTATTTAAATTTTGTACATAATTTTATGTTTTTTTCTTGGGACAGGAGCTCCTGCTACTTGGATGCATTGCAAGCAGATGGAGTGGCCTAATTGAGCATTTCACATCCATTGCTTATAATCCCCTTTCCATCTCACAGCAATACCAGAAATTGTGGGAGAGAGGATTGCAAAATTTTTATTCTAAAGAGGAGATGATCAGTTCAAAGGTACCTTTAATGTCTTTAAAGGCGTAAAGTTATTAGAGGAATTTCAGGGTTCTGAGATATTTTTTGTTACTTAAGAAACATAAATAATTATCAGAGAAGATTTTGTGGACTGTAGAGCTAAGCTCAAAGATTTTGTTCTAGGTAGATTAAGCTGAGGTTCTTTTCTCTTTTTCTGCCAAATCAGGTTCATATCTGTGACAGACTGAGAAGTTTTTTTTTTTTTTTTTTTCAGTTGATTTTTATTTTATGATTTGCTTCTCTATTTGGATGCAATCAAATCAGTTACTTCAAGCTTTTAGCTCCACATATCCTTCTCTGCTTGTATGTGGTATCTTTGTTTATTTAATTTTCTTACGATCATTTCTGCTGTTTTAGAGTAGGAAAGTTGCATTCTTGAGTATCTGGCTGGAATTTTAAGTGGTCGGCTTCATCAGCTATGGAAACTATCACCTGCGCTTGTAGCAGTTGGTATTCCGTCCTGGTAGTGTTATGATTCTTCTATGCTTCTGGATCTGCCACAGACTTCAAATTAGTTTATCTTATTCACATGGGATGGAAATAAGTCCCTTATGTTATAGTACATTTCTTTCTTCACCTCACTGAAATAAATTTGCAAAAAGGAAAAAATGAAAAAAAAAACAGAAAAAAATCTTCAATCTGTTGAAAGTTGTGTGACTGACAGGTTCAGTTTTCATGAAATTTCGGATGCCCTTTTCCGAAACAGTCCTACCTTCTCCTGAAACATTGTTAATCTATTTTTCATGGTTGTTAACTGGTGAACTGATATCGCAGGTCAATGTTGTATAGATTATATTTCAATGAAATAGAGACTCAATTTAAAGGAGATCCTTTAAGAACAAGGTTTTCTATTTTTAACTGTCCTTTCTTCGTAATTGTAATCAGGATCAAAATCATTATTTTTCCTGGGAAATATTTCAATTTCAGTTAACAGTTTTCTTGTTTGCAGATACTGCAGTTGTTTTCGAGATGGGAAGGAGCATAAAAGTTGTGAGTATCATCTTCAACCACCTCCGCTCATTTCTCTGCACCTACACATATGTGGATCCTTACATATTGTACACTGATTATATAGTTATTCAAGAATATGTCTGACATCAGGTTTATATGGAGAGAGGACTTTGAGACTGATGAGAACTCTTAAATTTTGGGGAACAGTTTCCCTGGTACTGAAATGGAACTTTCACTAAAATTTCTGTTGTGAAATAACAGGCATCTCTTATTTATTTGTATGGATAAATTATGATTAAACTAATTCACAATAATCTATGTTGTTCCTACTCTAGTTGCTTGAGTCTTGAATGACGAGCAAGTTGAAACTGGCTACTACATGCTTTCTGTGAATTTTCTGATTAATAGGATAGTTTGCATGAAAATTCTTAAAACCTGATAGATTAGTACTAATGCAACATGATAGTCATATTATGTGAACTTAATGTTTTCAAGCAAATGATGTGAAGAACATTGGAAATTTCTAGTAGCATGTTTGTAAAGAAGATCAGTTAGCATCAGTTGATTGATATTCAAACAAGCTCGGGATACATGGTCGTGCACCAAAGTTTAGAATCATTGGAATAAAGTATTTTATTTAGTTCTTTGTGCTGTTATTCTGCCTTTTGCATGTTTTATTGGAATTGCTATGCCTGTGCTAAAAATTGTGTGAATTTTTCTGATAATTGTTCATTTATCAAAGTCATATATGCCCTTTTTAAAAAGAATAAATAAATAAATAAATAAAAGTTATGACTGAACATTCTGTTAAAAGCTAACAAGAAATCAACTTCTGATGATTCTTAGGTGAAATTGCGGAGAGAGTTTGGTGCCTGTACGTATTTCATATTTGTGGTTCTCACCTAATGCTTGGTGGTATTAATGCTTAACTTTGAGCATTAAGTCTCTATTCTTCAGTAAGAGCTCACTCTTTCTTCATGCATTACAAAAATGACTTTTTATCTTTACTGTGAGTCTTTACTCTGGAAATTGTTCTCTGTAATTGCTTTTCTAAGTGGCTGTTCTGTTAATTGTTCATAGGTTTTCATTCTATGATACAGCATGATGTAAATGTATTATCATTCTGGCTTCACTTGTTTTATATATCATGTGACAAATTAGTGGCATAGGTTTTATCAGTTAACAGTTATTTTCATCAATTTTAAATTACCTGCCCCACAATTTTCTTTTCCCCCTTTTTAATATCTCTGCGGACCTTTTCCTAGATTTAATAATGAGACTTCGGAAGAAAGCAAATGTACAAGTGTCATTGATCATGCCACACTCACTCATTTGCATATGGACGGTGTGAACTTTTACACTCTGTAAAACCTTATCCTGCCCTTTGTACTTTTTCTTCACGGTCACTTGCTGGGCAAGTTCAACTCACGAGTGTGAAACAGAAGCAAAATCACAAACGATGAGCACCAGCAAGCAGCAACTTTTCCTAGACAAACCAATACAAAAAGTGCTTTTATCATCAGTGACATCACATCACTATCATCAAGTCTTTAATTATATTATTCCCAGTTGTGACCATATGACCAGTGACTGGACCATTGGTGAAAAATTAAAGTTGAATGTACCTTGTGTTTTACATCTTGCAAAGTGGGATCTAATGTCATTGATAATGACACATGGTAGTTGGCATTGACACTTTTAAAAGCATGGTCTTCACTCTTCATGTTTCGTCTTAAAATTATATTTCTCATAGTTTATTTTCTGCTTCTAGCCTTTAACCACTTCTTGAATGCTCTATACAGTTCGTGCTGAGCACGGAGCTAAACATGAAGACTTTCAAAATAATAAACACAAAGAGGCTCCAGTTCCTAGAATGGTGGAAGACAATGGCAAGCACTAGATCAGCAGTCACCCTAGGCAATGTTCAAAGAAGAGTGCCGACTGTTTGTTGCTGTAAGTGTAAATCACATGTCTTGAGGCCGCTGCTCTGGAAATTCAAGTCGATGAGGAAACAGGCTTTGGGATGGAAAGGGATCAACACACAGTTCAGCTACGATATCCACAGCTATTCTCTGAACTTTGATGATGGTTTTTCCCGACAATGAACAATCAATCGTTCAATTGTTCTCTGTTACTTCAGAGGGCTTTTTGAGTCATGTCGATAGACAATTTTTTTTTTTTCTCTCTGCATTGGCTGAAAGTAATATTTATAACAGGCTATCACAAACCTCCAAAAGCATTTGTATATATCTGAAGGTCTATATATCTATAATAACAACTTGTTCAGCAGAAGGTTTGGTTTCTACTTGGGAGCTAGCTCAGTTTTTTGAGTCCCGGGATTCTAGTGGTAGCTCATTTTTCTTTTTCACTTTCATCTTTAATGTTCGTTTACAAACTATTTACTAGCTACTCGAATATTTGTTGCCTCCAACAAAATTTGTATGGCATCTCAGTTCTCCGATTGTGCACCATGTGAGCGAATGCCTTTCAACTTTGGAGCTTCTGTTTCTGTTATTATTTTTTACAGTTCGGTGGCATCTACTTTTTCGAAGTATGAAGCAATGGTAAGTTTTATTTTATAAGAATGGCATCTACTTTTTCCGGAATATTTAATACTATGATAAGGTTAAATGGTAATTTGATTTTGAACACGAATTGGATACGATTATTGGACGGCTGATTTAATTACGAAAAGATTATTAACATTTCATTTTAACTCGAATTTAGTTGTGTAATTTTAATTGAATCTAAATTCAGTAATTATTCTTTTTCAAAAAAAAAAAACTCGGTAATTTTGCATTGTTCGTTGTTTCTTGCTGTTACCCAAAATTGTCATCCCTTGTAAGCTCTCAATTGAAAAAATTATTACTGAATTTTTTTTCCTTAAAAAATTAAACCCTTCTACTAACAAAGTAATATAAGTATTACATATAGCTCTTATTAAATAATAATAATAATAGAACAGCAAAGATGATTAATAATGGGCACACTTGGGTGACCACTCCATCTATTGCGTTATTCTTTTTGTTGACAGAAAAACATACATCATTCAATTCATTGACAATTGCGGCACTAACAATTTGGAATCATAGCAATTAAACTTTACCGTATGTAGTTTTTCAAAAGAGAAAATCATAATTATTAACAAACCCTTGTAAGAATCCACAGTCACACATTCTCCATTTTTGCTTTTAATTGTTGAAATAAAGATAGCAATGGAGTGCCGGGGGGGGGGGAGGAGGCCTATCTTATTCTCACTCATTAAAAATTTTGTTTTCATTTCCCTTCTTATCCCCTATAATTTTAGTGAAGTAGGAATGAAAAAATCGTTCCTTACATTTTTCATTTACTTATAAGTATGGATAAATGATTTTAATAAATTAAAAACTAGAGATTTAAATAAAATTATTATCATATTATAAAGTATTTACATTATTTAAAAAAAACTCTAAAAGGATGAAATAATATCATAAAATAATATTAAAACTAAAAAATATTTGAAGAGAACAGTACCTTGAGAAAGGAAAAAAATATAACAATATTTTAAGGTTGAATAAGAATTATAATATATGATTTTCTTTTAATCATAGCTTATTTATATTATATAAAAATAAGAGAAAATTTATTAATTAATATTGTAATTGATAAAACAAAAATATTGAACAAAAATAAAAAAAATCATATATAATCGGGATTAGAGTGGGAGTGGGGTGGGGAATATAAAACTAAATCCTACTATATAAAAAATTTGAGGATTTTTTTTCCTCCATTTCCCAAAAATTAGTCAAAATTCTTGGAGCTTTAAACTAGTGGAGAATTTGGCCCTCCCTTTGTTGAAATAACAAAAATATTGCAGCCTAAGATCTGAAAATTAAACAAAGTTAAAGGGGAATTTTTACCCACCGTTGTGAAATTTTAGTTTCTTTATTTTACTTGCAAATTTTTTGGTGCCATTAATTTGCATCAATCAAAACAGGATAAGAACATGGAATAAAATAGATTGTATAGCTAAAATACTCGAAAAAGAATTAATTTCACGACCGACATCAACAAAGATTGATGATCTCTTTCCGAAAGTGGAGTGGTGGCCTTACTGAGAAAGTTCAAGATCAAGCCGTGTTTGATGGCAAGAATGGCGGTGATAGCTAGAAAATTCAATGATTGAAATCTAAACATTATGAACAAGAAACAATATTAAAATACAAGACTCGGTAACATGCCACATGAAATTAAAATTGCACAAGACAAAAGCTCATTGGGAGACAACATGAGTTGTGAAGCACACAATTTGATAATTTGTCTTCATACATTAACAAAGTACTAATAATTTCATCCTCATCCCATGTGAATTTCAATCACCAACACCAAAATCACACACCTGCCCCACGGCCCATTCTAGCAGCTACCACTTTATTTGTTCCTCTCAATTCATTCATTCTCTCAGCCTCAGTAATTTCTGTTTGCCACATTGCATCAAATGGCAAGAAACTTGGTGTTGATTCTAGCATTCACAAGCCTCTGCATTGGCTCAGCGCTGGCAGATTGGAACATTTTGAACCAAAGAACAAGGCGACGCGTGGTGAAAGATAGCTTGAAGACGTATTGTGAGAGTTGGAGGATCAATGTGGAGCTCAACAACATAAGGGAATTTGAAGTCGTGCCTCAAGAATGCATTGATCACATCAAGAAGTACATGACATCCTCCCAGTACAAGGCTGATTCCGAAAGGGCCATCGAAGAAGTTAAGCTTTACCTGAGCAGTTGTTGCAGCTTGGCAGGCGACGGCAAAGATGCTTGGATTTTTGATGTTGACGACACTCTTCTATCCACCATTCCTTATTTCAAGAAACACGGCTTCGGGTAAGTTCGATTTTTGAACGGTGGCAAACGAAATGAATGTGTAGAATACGTTGTAGCAACATATGGTTTATGATGCGCAATTTTAACTGGAACAGGGGAGAGAGGCTGAACGTATCATCATTGGAAGCATGGATGAAGGAAAGCAAGGCGCCGGCTCTAGAGCATACGCTTAATCTCTTCCATGAGATCAAGAACAGAGGGGTCAAGATCTTCCTTGTGTCTTCAAGAAGTGAAACTCTAAGATCCTACACTGTCGATAACCTAATCCATGCCGGATACCATGGATGGGCCAGTCTTGAATTGAGGGGTCTTGAAGATGAGTACGAGAAAGTGCAGCAGTACAAGGCGCAGGTAAGGAACAGATTGGTTAAAGAAGGGTATCGCATTTGGGGAGTTGTTGGAGATCAGTGGAGCAGTTTTGAAGGACTCACCAAGCCAGAAAGAACATTCAAGCTTCCAAATTCCATGTACTATTTGTCCTAAAATTTGAGCAATTCTATTTGGCCTATCCTGGAAAGTCGTGACTTGCTTTTCGTTTGTATTAATGTGCTTTCTTGTTACCTGTTGAAAGATCTCGAGTCTAATGTGTTTGTTTATCAACTGTGCAAGTGGAAAACAGAACCGTCTTGTCCCAAGTTCCCCACTTATTATTCTGAATCAAAATTTTCTGGAAAAAACTTGAGGTAAAGATTCCAGATTTGGGCATCCATATAAAGTAGATATGCTTTTGTAACTTGTAAGCTATATAGAGTTTAAAATTATTCTTCTGAGATGAAATTACAAGTGATTTTGATGCTCATCCGTCCTCCCCTGGTTTGGCTAGAAAATGAGAGCAGCTTGCTGTATTCTCGTGGAGTTTAACATAATTTCACGATGATTCCAAGATTATCACAGCAAATTCAAACAAAATATGACAAACAGAAAATGGGATTTTTTTTTTATGGGTGTGGGTTAATGCCATATTGCCAACTGCCACGGCCATGACAAATATATAAAAAGTGCGTAGATCTTAGAAACATGTTCCATATGAACCCTGTCAGCCGCAGCATCATGTGCAGGCCTACCTAGCTGCTCTGCCTGATCTTAATGATAAAATTTTGTGCCATGTTGACCGAAACAATCATAACACATCACATACAAGGTACCTATAAGTATAAGGGCATTGATGATACTAAGACAGTGAGATATAATAATATACATCCGTAAATCCAGGCTTCGAGACAGGCTTAATAGAAAAAACAAGGAATGCAATTACGATTCGTACCATCAATCACTTGGTATATGACACATTTCCACCTTAAATTCTCTCATTTGATTTTTATTTATAGTATTATGCACACGCAGAAGAAATGTGAAATACTGAAATTGGGGGAAAAGAAAAAAGAAAAAAGAAAAAAGAAAATGTCCGTGCCCCGTTGGCTTTTAAGCCACTGGTAGACCGTCGTATCTCATAATCATAAGGGGAAAGAATTAGCCCACGTGCACCCACATCAAATATTTCACCACTAAACAATCACAAATCCCCGAAGTGGGCCCCACATGGCCTGGCTGACTACGTCCAATGTTTCCCAGCGCTTAACTCACACGCCCCTCACATCACGAGTGGACCCAAACCCAATCTTTGTATCTTTAATAACGCAGTGGCCCAAATAGCGAAAGAGAAAGAGAAGAATGGGAGAAGAGCAAATCGCACTTGGTTACCGTTCGCTTATAATTTGTCGCCACCGCCGGTGACCGAATTTTATATCTCCCTCCGGCGTCGTTTTGATTCGATTTCGATTCTCGACGTGTCTCTTAGCCTTTGAGGTAAGAATTCGATACGCCCATTAGATAATTTTGTATAATAAATTTATGAGGTAAAATGTGGATTATTATTGGATTTTTTTTTGGATACCCTTTTGAATTCTTTCTGTGATCCCTATTGGGTTCGTATTAATTCTGCTATCTATAAATTTTGTCGCATTGAATTTATGCTTTTGCCTGCTATGGTGTTCAGAAATTGTTTTGCGTGGGGAGTTACTTGGATATTTTGTTTTGAATTCCTCCTTTTAGTTTAATGGGTGCCGGTGAAAATTTAAATTTTGGAGCTCAATTTAGCTTAACTTTTGTGATTCTTCATTTTGTGTATTGTTCGGGTTTTGATAATTGTTGAAGTATGTAGAATTGATGGGAAAGTAAAAACTGTTTTAGTGGACTCCGTGCATAGTTGTGTTATGATTTAGCTTGGATATTACTTCTTTGACTGGCACTGGCATTGATTTTGTTCATGGTTGCGAAGCTTTGGTCTCCTCTGTTTGATGAGAATCCTGATTTCATGGTGCCGCGTGGTGTTTGAGAAGGCTATGTTCTTGAAATGCCATTTAAACAATCATGTTTCCGATATGATTTTACAGTGCCAGGTGGTGTTTGACAATAGTAGTATGTTCTTGAAATGCTATTTAAATAATCATGTTTATGATGTATGGTGCCATTATGATTTTATTGTTCCACGTGGTGTTTGGGAGTACTATGTTCTTGAAATTCCATATAAACAATCTTGTTACCGATTAAGCTCAATGAAATTACATTTACTAACTAAAGAACAAAAGTTGGGAATTATACTGATGTAAGGCCTCATTCAATGTTGCGGAAACATTTTGTCTTCTTTCATTTCTCATTGATGGTAAAAAATTGGAGCCAAGAAGTAGAAATTTAAAGAAAACATGCTGTGCATATGAGGGTAGCTAATTAAGGTAAGTGGGACGTTGGCCACTGCATAGATAATTGTTGGTATACATATAATCCTTTTGGCAGTATAGCATTAGCAGCTCTTTCCAAGGACTAGCTGGTTTTCATTTTGGAAAAAAAAATGGAGGAAGAAAAGAATAGACTTGGGAATCCTTTACAGATTGGAACTATGAAGAAGGCTGCCCTGTGTATTTTCTAGGGCTCAGAGACTGAATTCATGTTTGTCAGAAAATATCTTTGCATTGGATATAAACTTTATAATTATTGTGTGTACGAAAAACAGGAGTTTAGGAACTGATTTCTAATTTATGATGTCTTCCACTTTTGTGAGTTGTTTTATGTCTTGGAATTAGTATAAGCTTTTGGATTGGGTTGTGAATTGGCATCTCCTATATTGTATTATTATCGCTCTGAATTGACATTGGACTTCAATATGTGCATCAGTGCATGTGTGATCTTTGGAGTTGTTGATGACTTTTTTCTCCACAAAAATGTTTTTCTGTGGTGCTTTTCTTTGTGGTATCTTTTATTTGCATTTAGCATTGGTATTTCTAGTTTATTTGTTTTATGTTAACAGACACCAGTTAATGATATGTTAAGGATAGTTTTTTCTATATTGGAAACCCGAGAGAATGATAGTTTCAGGAGGCTTTTACTTTGTAGGTATTGCCATAATATGTGAACTGCACAGATTAAGATACTGATTGACTGAATAACTAAGACTCTCTAATTTGAAATAAAAGGACAATAATGGAGGCACGTCCTTTATCCATTCAGAGATCAACTGCAAGACAGCTGAATAACCTGGGGGTTTCTGGACCCATGTCTTCATCTTTACCAGTCCTTCCAACCCCTCTGGAAGATACATATTCCAAGTTGCCTGATTCTCAACAGAGTTATGTGGAGCAAGAACTCAGGACAAGGCCTCTGGCTCCTGCCCCTCAAGTACCTGCAAACAGTGGTGTAGTTGGTCACATATTCTCATCATCCGCTGGATTTTCAAGCGATCTTCAGTATTCATCTGCATCACCCCATGAAAAGCTACCAAGGACCACTTCTTTCATTTCGCATTCATCAAATCCAATTCCTCAATCTTCTCATTCAGGTTTACCTCAATCTTCAACATCAAGTCATTACTCCAAAGAGAGCAGTTCTTCCTGGTGTCCAGAGTCACTCCCAGGTTATGTTGATTTTGCAGCAAATACCCCTGTGCAAAATAGTCAAATGGAAAGTAGTAGTTGCAGTGGTGTCATTGTTTCGGAGGAATTCAGTAAGCGAAATGATTGGCATGAATGGGCAGACCAGCTAATTACCGATGATGATCCTTTGGGTTCTAGTTGGAATGAGATTCTTGCTGACACCAGTATGACTGAAATCGAACCAAAGGTTTGAGCTCTATCATTACCTGTGATGATTAGCATAACTTTCAAAATAATTACAGTTTCTCATTTGGCTGCATCAGATGTCATGCCAGGTTCCAAAAACACCTACAAGTATGCCAGCACATCAGACCCAAGTTCATCAGCAGCTTCCGGCTTCATCTGCAGAAATTCGCACTGTTGTTACACCCTCTGCCTCATCAAATAATGCCCCAGCCAAGCCACGAATGCGTTGGACACCGGAACTTCATGAGGCCTTTGTGGAGGCTGTAAACCAACTTGGTGGTAGTGAAAGTGTGTCTCTCACCTGCCCCCCCCCCCCCCCTCTCTCTATAATTGAATTATAAGCCCTACCCTTCAATTGATTTATCTTTCAACTTACAGGAGCAACTCCTAAGGGTGTGCTGAAACTCATGAAAGTTGAAGGCTTGACTATTTACCATGTGAAAAGCCACTTGCAGGTATGAACACTTCTTTTCTGGAGATTACTTTTCTGTAACAATTATTGGGTGTGCCTATCTCCACTTCTGTCTGTTTGGTGCATTCAAGCATGTGCATGTCGTGTGTTTGTGTGCGACATCTATGTCTGGGTTACTCATTTGATAGGATATATTGCTTCTTGAATGCAGAAGTATAGGACAGCTAGGTACAGGCCAGATTCATCAGAAGGTATGTAACAAAGACCTCCAAGTTCAACATTTCTTCTGCCTTTTTTCTTTAATTTCATTTGGTTCCAGCATTTGTTTCTATTAATCAGCTTCTATGCTTGCTATATATATTGATATATTGGTGGATGGAGCGGGAAAAAGTTTGGGATCTCGTTTTGATCCTAATTTTCCTTTTTTATGGAAAAATTTAGTCTTCAAAATTGGATATTTGTTCTTGGATGTGTGTTGTGTTTTCACTGAAATTGTTTAATGATATGCAATATGTGATTTATGTAAGTGAAAGGTATACGTAAAATTTGTTAAAGTAGTGCTGCCTTTTCTATTGTTGCAGGATCCTCTGAGAAAAGATTGACTCCTCTTGAAGAAATATCTTCTCTGGATTTGAAAACGTAAGTCATTTGCTTACTATTTTACAGAACATCTTTGATCATCCTTTCATATACTGATTAGTTGTAGCATTTGTTTAATTACATCATTGGACTTGTTTGGGGCATTTGTGTCAACATTTAATTATACACCAAGCGTTATTCACAAACTGGAAATAGCTTACCACAGCCTTCAATGGGTGGATGTTTAATGTGGTCTTCTGGTTCCTAAAGCTCTTAATGATCCAGAAAATGGGTACTTGTAAGCTATATGAAATATGGTGAACCATAAGCGATAAGGATATGTATATGTTCTTCGAGCAGTTTTGAGTGAATTTGGTGGGGAAGTTATAGATATGTCTTATGCTTGCCAGCTTTCCTTCCTCTGAGACTATTTGGCTTGTAAAGTGAGCTTACAGAAGACACCTGCATGATATCAAAGATTTTTCTTCAAGAGTTGTAGAAATACAATTTCATTGCCCCCTGATGTTCCTTTGCGTGTGTTTGTGTTAGTAGTTATGACAAAGGAACTTTTGCGCTCATTAGCATAGTGAGAAGGCAAGGTCAATCTGATATCCACTGTTGGTTAAGAATAGTGCCTGTAAAACTATTTAAGGTATCTGATTTAAAAATTGTACCCAAGTGAAAATAGAGAACTGTAAAAAAGAGGGATTTGGTTTTGTAGATTCTGATTAGGTTTAGCTGGTCACATTTCCAATGGTTCAAGCTTTACATCAAGGTTTTTTGGTTTTGGTTTTTTTTTTCTCTTTTGTTATTTGTATCATGTTGGTTCCTTGGTTTGTTTGAAAATAATGCTACCTATTTGACGATTATACTGTGGTTTGGATAACAGGGGTATTGAGATCACTGAAGCTCTTCGACTACAAATGGAAGTTCAAAAGCGGCTGCATGAACAGCTCGAGGTATAAATCCATTCTTTAGTAAAGAACCATTTTTAGTTTGATTTGTGGTTTTGGGGTTGAAATTAAATTGAAAAAGGTAGCACTCTGTATCATATATGATAGTCAAATTTCATTTATTTCCATCATGTTAGTTTTCAAAGCTTGAACTCAGTTCAGTCACAAACTAATGGGGCCGAGCTCAAATAGTTCAATGAATGCCATTTGTTTGCACCTGTATGTATATGTTGGAAATAGGACTGATGAGTGAAGCACTCATATAAATTTCCACGAGACTTCCATCAAGAAATTGGAAACTGCAAGATGGTCCTCCTTATGTTAGATTGAACTTTACCTCAACTGTCATCCAGCTTGCTCTCTTATTGTGGCATTTCTGGGTATTCAAGTCATTCTTTCTCAGGTCATGGTTCTGTTATATGAAGAGATTAGTTTTTTCTTATTTTGTTGAAACTACTGTTTCTTTGTTTCCTTTTTTTTTTCTTTTTTTCTTCTTTTTTTTAAGTTTTACCTATCTCAGCATTCTGGCTGGATCCTTCAGGTTTTTGTGCAGATAATTTTTCAAGCTGTATGCATACTATGTCATTCATTATTTGTATATTTCTCTGCTCCACAGATCCAAAGAAATTTACAGTTGCGAATAGAAGAGCAAGGAAGGTACCTGCAAATGATGTTTGAGAAGCAAAAGTCAGGCATTGACAAGCTGAAGGGATCTTCATCAAATCAGGAGAATCCCTCTACTCCATCTTCGGATGCAATGCTAGATTCCCTAGCAAAAAGT
Organism: Luvunga scandens; assembly: GCA_030449905.1. Taxonomy (NCBI): domain Eukaryota; kingdom Viridiplantae; phylum Streptophyta; class Magnoliopsida; order Sapindales; family Rutaceae; genus Luvunga; species Luvunga scandens. The sequence goes on along the minus strand of JASUUG010000382.1, from coordinate 991,970 downwards.
GAATTAGAAGTTACACAGGTGGACCATGAGAAGAAAGGAACTGACACAGTTAATGCCAACTCTACAAATGAGGAAAGTTCACAGCCAAAGGAGCTGGATGGGAAACAAAAGGCACCAGAAACAGAAGCTCCTAAGAATGCTGAGCTAAATGTTAGCGAGTTAAGTTCTCAACCTTTAAAGCGTCCAAGAACTGAGGAATAAGTCATAGTAGCATCAGACGACAAGGCATTAAGGCAATGCTCATTCAAAGGAAAATTTTTACGGTAAGATGGAGTTAGCTAACTTATCTGATGCAGAGAGTTTTTTGAAGTTTGAAGTCCTCTCCCTTTTTCTGCCGTGCTCATGTTGGCAAAATTTGCTTATGAACTCTTCAGTTTAGTTGATAAAACAAAGTGGATTATTATTATAGTAGTCTTTAACCCCCCCTAATTGTGCTCTGTTTGAGTGAGGATAAAAAGCTGGGGTAACAACAATGGGTCATAAAAATGCGTGGAGAAATATGTAACTCCAATGCATTGATGAATCTTAAAGTGCTCTGTTATTGTAACTATCGTTCTCTGTAAATATATTTTAAATCTCTCCGATCTAATCGTAAAATTTCCCCTCTTTTTTGTTGATGCATTAATTGGTGGTCCTATCGGTAAGACCAGGTAGTGCTTTGTAGTGGAACATGTAACCGCGACACCAAAGGTTCTTGTGATTTTGGTGCTTGACCAAACTGGTGGGGTATTCTATTCACTTATAAAGAGGTGCTCAATATCTGCAATGGGAATAAAGGAATATGACCTACACGCCCACCCACACGACCAACTTTAAGAAATAAGAAATGTTAGAGAACGAGCGAAGTATGTATAATTCAGCAAATAAAGCATGGAAAAATTAGTTTAGGTTATGCTTTTGTTGTTGGTGGATTGTCGTTTGATGATGTTAATGTTCCTCTCTCCTTTAGTTATTTTGTCAATTTATAGATAGTCAGCAGCATTAATCTGGTTATAATCTAGAAACAATTAAGCAGAATCAAGATATTTTCATTTTCGAAAAACGGTTTCCTATCTTGAGTTAAAAGACTCCGTGTTTTTATATTAAAAAGTGATGTCAACTAGTTTATTAATTTAAGGGCACTTGCGTGTGTGTGTGTGTGTATTTTAAAGTAAAAAAAAAAGGGCTTGATGGAACGTGGTAGAGGTGGGGTTACGTAGCACATGCGGATGCAAGCAAAGGCAATTAATACACGGAGTTTTGTTTGCAGAGCTATCTAGTATAGAGACATAATGTTTATATACGTACGCTTTCGCTGCCATGGCTTTGAGTCTAAGCATTTGGAATTTTGAAGCAAACTATTTGTTTCTCAAACATGTCCTCCTACCTATCGCCTGGCTTGCTGCTGCTTTGACGTCTCTTAGACTCAAACCTACGACTTCCCAACTCACAGTTTGGTAGACACACACAAGTTTTATCTTATAATAGTGCCCAGTTGGTTTCACAATTCCCCCCCAATCTATCTCGCCTTCTTAATTTCTATTGTTCTTGTTCGCCATGGCCTCCAACCCCATGGCCAGCTTCGTTGCCGGTTCTCAATCCCGGAATGAGCTCCATGTTATGCATGCCAATGAAGAGGTACATATTATATTTATACACATTCTTCTTCTTCGTCTTCAACTGTGTTATTTCCATTATCTATATATATATATATATATAATGTGATATTTCGTATATGGCAGCAGCGGCCTCCAACTCGCCAGAGTGGATCAAAGCTATGTCGAGTTTGCGGCGATGAGATTGGACTTAAAGAAAATGGGGAGCTGTTTGTGGCGTGTCACGACTGCGGCTTCCCCGTTTGCAGGCCTTGTTATGAGTATGAAAGGAGTGAAGGGAGCCAGTGCTGCCCTGGTTGCAACACTCGTTATAAACGTCACAAAGGTACGTATTAGCTTTGCATGCATGTCTTTAATTTCTTTGCCAAAATAAATAATAAATAAATAATGAAAAAAAAATTGTTTTTTCCACACCCCATCCCCCAAACCCCAAGATGTATGAAACTTGTAATTATTATAAAAGGTTTCATTTGTTTCTGCATACAGGCTGTGCTAGAGTTGCTGGAGATGAAGAAGATAACTTTGATGATGATTTTGAGGATGAGTTCAAGAATCATTATGATAACCAAGATCATGATCAGCATCATCATGTCACTACTACTCGCTCGGTATTATATACTAATTAAACACCAATTTTGAATGCTTCATTTTGTGCTTTAATCTTAAATAAATGTTAAATACGACAAAATTACGCTATATGTTTAGCCAACCATACGTAATGTTAAAATGATTAAAACGCCAATGCAATATCTAAATAGAGAGTATGGATCATGGTGGTGAATCTTGCAGGAAAATGGAGACTATAATCAGAACCAATTCCTCAATGGCCCTGGTTCCTTTGCAGGAAGCGGTATGCATATATACACACAGTGTTCTTCTTTTGAATGTCCTACATTTGTGCTTCCTTTATATATGTTATATATGTAATGTATTTGCTTCTGCAGTTGCTGGTAAGGATTTTGAAGGTGATAAAGAGGGTTACAGCAGCGCAGAATGGCAAGAAAGAGTTGAAAAATGGAAAATTAGGCAAGAAAAGAGAGGTTTAGTGACTAAAGATGATGGAGGCAATGATCAAGGAGATGAAGATGATGACTTCATGTAAGAGTTTAATTATAGTTTCCTCATCTATATGTACATTTCTTGTCCTCTCTTAGATCATCAAAATGTTATAAATTGACACACATTCCTTTTGCAGCATGGCTGAAGCTCGACAGCCCATGTGGCGAAAAGTTCCCATTCCCTCCAGCAAAATCAGCCCTTATCGCATAGTCATTATTCTCCGCTTGTTCATTCTGGCCTTCTTTCTTCGTTTTCGTATCTTAACACCAGCATACGATGCATTTCCACTGTGGATTATTTCTGTAATTTGTGAAGTCTGGTTTGCTTTCTCTTGGATACTTGATCAATTCCCCAAATGGTTTCCCATCACTCGTGAAACTTACCTTGATCGCCTGTCGGCAAGGTTTGAGCGCGAGGGAGAGCCTAATCTTCTTGCCTCAGTTGATGTTTTTGTGAGCACTGTTGATCCTCTGAAGGAACCACCCATCATTACAGCAAACACTGTTCTGTCTATCTTGTCTATGGATTATGCGGTTGATAAGGTGAGCTGCTACGTTTCCGATGATGGTGCTTCGATGCTACTGTTTGATACACTATCAGAAACTGCTGAGTTTGCGAGGAGGTGGGTGCCTTTTTGTAAGAAATATAGCATTGAGCCAAGGGCTCCTGAATTTTACTTCGGTCAGAAGATTGATTACTTGAAAGACAAGGTTCAGCCTACTTTTGTTAAGGACCGCAGAGCCATGAAAGTAAGTGAGCAAGCCGGTGCACATTTTGTCTATCTAATTATCGCATTTTATACGAGACTAATGGGATTATGCATTTGTGTTGTGTTGTAGAGAGAGTACGAAGAATTCAAAGTGAGGGTTAATGCATTGGTGTCAAAGGCTCAAAAGAAACCAGAAGAAGGATGGGTGATGCAGGACGGCACGCCATGGCCTGGGAACAACACTCGCGATCATCCTGGAATGATTCAGGTTTCCCAAGATAATGTCCTTAATCACTTTTTCATTTTTCTTATCAAACAAGTTGATTTCAAATTTTAACCGAAAGTTCTCGCTTTGTGAAGGTATATTTGGGAAGTGAGGGTGCACTCGATGTAGAAGGCAAGGAGCTGCCACGTCTTGTGTACGTTTCCCGTGAGAAAAGACCTGGCTATAATCACCACAAGAAAGCTGGTGCCATGAATGCTCTGGTAATAGCTTCTTTTTCCCTGAATTATAATTCGATTATTGTTTTACATTTCGGTGACATATCCGTTCTTATCTGTTTTCTTTGATTTTCGGCACGCAGGTCCGAGTCTCTGCAGTGCTCACCAATGCACCCTTCCTCTTGAATTTGGATTGTGATCACTACATAAACAACAGCAAGGCTGTAAGAGAAGCAATGTGCTTTTTAATGGACCCTCAGCTCGGGAAAAAGCTCTGCTATGTCCAGTTTCCACAGAGATTTGATGGTATTGATCGTCACGATAGATATGCTAATCGGAACATTGTGTTCTTTGATGTAAGTCATGCTAATCAGATGAACATTTTTTCTTTCAAACAGATTAACATTGAATTTGTTAACGGAGTTGTAATTTTCTTATTTGGGTGACTAATGATATTTCCATTTTTTTTTTAATTTTATAGATAAACATGTTAGGCCTAGATGGGATCCAAGGGCCAGTTTATGTTGGCACAGGATGTGTCTTCAACAGGCAGGCATTGTATGGCTATGATCCACCAGTTTCCCAAAAGAGGCCTAAGATGACCTGTGACTGCTGGCCTTCATGGTGCTGTTGCTGCTGTGGTGGTTCTAGGAAGTCAAAATCTAAGAAGAAGGGGAACAAACGTGGCTTCTTTAGCGGCTTATATACAAAGAAGAAGAAAATGATGGGGAAGAACTACGTAAGGAAAGGATCGGCACCTGTCTTTGATCTCGAAGAGATTGAAGAAGGGCTTGAAGGATATGATGAGTTGGAAAAATCATCACTTATGTCTCAGAAAAATTTCGAGAAACGGTTTGGACAGTCACCAGTTTTTATTGCTTCAACTCTCAAGGAAGATGGTGGCCTACCTGAAGGGACTAACAGCACGTCACTTATTAAAGAAGCCATTCATGTCATAAGTTGTGGCTATGAAGAGAAAACTGAATGGGGCAAAGAGGTAGGAGACTCTAAGAAGCTCTTTTCCCTCTCTTTTCAAATTATGTTGAACGAATGCAATAAAATTTTATGAATTTGTTCTATTTGCAGATTGGATGGATTTATGGTTCAGTTACAGAAGATATTTTGACTGGATTTAAGATGCATTGTAGAGGTTGGAAGTCAGTGTACTGCGTGCCAAAGAGACCAGCATTCAAGGGATCAGCTCCCATAAATCTATCAGATAGATTGCACCAAGTTCTGAGATGGGCTCTTGGCTCTGTTGAAATTTTCCTTAGTCGTCACTGCCCATTATGGTATGGCTATGGAGGAAAGCTGAAATGGCTAGAGAGGCTTGCGTACACCAACACCATTGTTTATCCTTTCACTTCCATTCCTTTACTTGCCTATTGTACTCTTCCTGCTGTCTGCCTTTTGACTGGAAAATTCATCATCCCCACCGTAAGTAGAATCTAAATGGTTTAGTAAATTATTTCTACATTTCTATGACTTGCTGAGAATTTTTCCTAACAAATTTTTGTTCTCTGCAGCTGAACAACCTTGCTAGCGTATGGTTCTTGGCACTTTTCCTCTCCATCATTGTAACGGGAGTGCTTGAGCTTCGATGGAGTGGTGTTAGCATTGAGGATTGGTGGAGAAATGAGCAATTCTGGGTCATTGGAGGTGTCTCCGCACATCTTTTTGCAGTCTTCCAAGGCCTTCTCAAAGTCTTGGCTGGAGTTGATACCAACTTCACTGTAACAGCAAAAGCAGCAGAAGACGAAGAGTTTGGTGAGCTCTATCTCTTCAAGTGGACTACACTTCTTATCCCGCCGACCACTCTTATAATCTTGAACATGGTGGGAGTTGTGGCTGGAGTTTCCGATGCAATAAACAATGGCTATGGCTCATGGGGTCCTCTATTCGGAAAGCTATTTTTCGCCTTCTGGGTCATTGTTCATCTCTATCCTTTCCTCAAAGGTTTGATGGGAAGACAGAACAGGACTCCTACTATTGTTGTCCTCTGGTCAGTACTTCTGGCATCAATTTTCTCCCTGCTTTGGGTTCGAATTGATCCTTTCTTGCCAAAGCAAAAAGGTCCACTTCTCAAACAATGTGGAGTGGAGTGCTAATCTTGTCTTTGGGGTACTATCCTCCCTCTGTTCGGCTGTATGCTGCTTTTGCTTGGATATTTCTGCTAAATGTTTTGAAGTTTAGTATGAGATTGATTAGCGCATATAGGTTATAGTCCTTGTGTTATATTGGTTATGTGTGAGAAAGGTGTCACTGGCAGTCTGGCATCCTGCACACTTGAAAGATATAAAAACATTTTTCTGCATTTTGAAGAACAATTAATCAAATAGAGACCAGGTCCAATTCAGTGTATATCTCCTGCCATTGTATGGGCATCTGAGCTCCAATTTACCATACAAAATGATGAATGAAAGCTCTTCATATGTTATTTTCAGCTCCTTGAGCTCATTTACATTAATGTTATATACCATATCCATTAGTATTCAGGATAGGATTGGTGACCAAGTTTCATTAAGAAACTCTTAATATCACATAATTGTGAAGATGTTGCAACAGTCTAAGCCGAATAACTAAGTAGATATTATCCGCTATCCGCTTTAGACAATAGCGGGTCACAGTTTTGTTATTAGGCTTTGTAACCCAAAACAAGTCTATTCAATATGGAGAGCTAAGACTTATAAACTAGTTTAGGAATTCACTCACTAGCAATGTGGGATATCATATATGATCTCAAATTGTTATTAGGTCTGAAATACTTAAGTGCTTATTTTTTAAAGATCTAAGTGCTTCAATAAATAGTTATTATATACCATACAGATATAGGATAACGATATGCAGGGGTTTACTTATCAAGTTAAATGCTCATCTCTCATCTTTGACATTTAGCAAATTGAGTTTATAGATGGATGCTTTTGTTGGTGGCTTCAATATATTGTTATGCTAGACTCTTTGAATGAGTGAGTTTGCATGCATATGAAAAGCGAAAATTTTCAAAAATTCGGTCATGGGTAGGATGTCAAGCTCATGGTATGGTTTTTGTTTTATTGTTTTGAGCTTTAAGAAATGTTTCATTACTTCTCGGTTCTCAATGGCCTCAAGGAGCCGGGGTGTTATAGATGGTATCAAAGTAAAGGCTCTAAGATTTTGTAAACTCTTGATCATTGATAGTCATAAGTAGAAAATTAAATACTTGTCGGTCTATTGAGGTTAAAGTTAGGTTTGAGGCATGGAACCCCCTACTTTGCTAATTACTTGCCTTTGATGATCTAGAGTGAAGCTTGTTTAGGTAAGAGTGTTGGCAACCTAAGAATTTATAGAGAATTATGCCAAGGAGGGTTGTTTTGAAATTCGTAGAAATTCATACACATTGATTTTGAGTCTAGATTTTTTATTTATTAAACCAGACATCTAAAATAATGTTTTGAAACTTGTTTCAATGAAATTGGATACGAACGCAATTTGTTATGATTTTTAAACTAAAGTCTGAAATTCTGAAAATTTCTGTTTCTATCTAAAAACATGAATTTTGAGACTTCTTCATTATGCCTAGAGTTCTTCGAAAATTATTAAATTTGGAACAATCATTTGTCTGTGTTTCTAGTACGTTCCTGGAAATTTTCATGATTTTATGATAAAAAATAAATAATTTTGTACTTTTAAAGCAAGTGTGTTCAAACAAAAAAGTGTTGGAAAGAATCGAGTTACAAAAATTTTAATTTTTTTTTAAAAAACCACGCATGATCTCTTTCAAATTTCAAATTGTTCTATTAAGGAAATACTTTATCAAAAATTGAAGACTAGGGTATGTTCTGTTATTAAACTGATCCTATTATTTTTTAGGTTCAATTATTGAGGTATTTATTATTTGATCATTGGAACAAGACGCAAGTATGTTTATTATTGGGGTGTGGGATCAATGACTTTATTGTGGTGTTTGCATAGTCGTGATTCTTTGATGAGTTTTAGAATTCAAAAGTACATAGAGATTTTCGATTGATAATGTATTATTTCACCTCATACACATTTATGTTGAGCTTTTATGTTTTGAAGTTTTTATCAAAAGCCTTTTATTGTTCAAGCAGACATTAAAATGATTATTTGAAAAACTGTTTATTGAAAACGACTATGGTTCAATTTTCACGAATTTGCATCACGCTTTTGAAAACATGCATGAACTTCCATTTTCAAAAAAAAAAAAAAGGTGCGTGATCTCTATTAAGTTAATGAATTCCATGTCATTAGAGGTTAATGGAATAACAATGCAAGGAGGGCTGATTATGAGGTGATTAACAAAAAACTTTTCTTAGGGATTGATGAGGGTTTGTAAGGTCGTGGGAATATATATTTGGGTAAGTACGAACGGATTGTTTAAGCAAGATTTTGAGTTTTGTTCTGAGATTGTCCCCATTGATTAACTCGATTGCTGAGTTTTGAGCATTGTTATAAATTCAATGATGATGTAGCAGTATCTTTCAAGTGATCAATTCCTTTATTCTCATCTTTTAAGATGGGAGGAGGAGTTGTAGCAACTTTGGTACTTTGAATTGCGGAAATTTATTTGACTTCTGCCTTCAAACGAGGCTTTGTTTTCCTTTCTGTAAAATGATATAAAAATTTGGTACTGAACCTGGAAGCAAGAATAAGTCGGTGCTTCATCACCACATTTGCAAGGTAAAAGCTTAAGCTCCTTTTTTTAAAAAAAAAAAAAAAAGGGAGATTGATTTGGGTTGCTATTCTCTTTTGAATCCCAAAGCGAGACACAATATAATTTGAACACCCCAACAGTTAGTTAAAAGTATGTTATGCAAAACAATAAGAAATTCATTATGAAGCAGAATTTGGCACTTCCAAATTCAACACATAGAAAACACCTGTCAAAGTAGCTAGTCAATCCCAATTTCGGATATTGCATACAATTTTAATTTTATATTAAGATGCATCACTTCTGATAGCATCAACCGCTCTTCAAATGCTGTACATAATGGTGGTTGCTGCTAGAGTAATGATGGAATAAAAAATGGCTGCGGCTCATGGGGTCCTTTGTTCGGAAAGCTATTTTTCGCCCTAGGGATCCTCTTTCATCTCTATCCTTTTTCCCGAGGGTCTTTGATGGGAAGACACATCAGGATTCCTATAATTGTTATCCTCTGGAACCGACTTCTAGCTGCTTCGGGTTCGAATGGAACCTTTCTTGCCAAAGCAAACAGGCTGATTCTCATGATTCTCTATTCATCCTCGTGCTGCTTTTTTCTTGGACGTTTCTCCTAAATGTTTCCAAGTTTTTAATCAAAGAGATTGATTAGCGTGTACAGGTTATATAAATCCTTGTGTTCTTATGACTATGAGTGAGAAATGCGCCACTGGCAGTGAAAGATCTATTCAGCATCATGCACACTTGAAAGATATATCACACAAGAACCATTTCCTGCAATTTGAAGAACAATGAATCAAATTGAGTTCAAGTCAATTCAATTTATAGCTCCTCTCTTTCTAAGGCCAGAACTCCAATTTACTGAACAAAACCAAGATTGAAACATCTTCATATTTTCCAGTTGCAGGCTTAAGCTCACCTAAATTCATGATATACATTACAATTATCTTTCAGAAATTCAAAAGGACTTTTAAGTCCCGTTTGATATTAAAATGTTGTAACTTTTGAACTATAATTACTGTAAAAAAAATTATAATTATAAAATAAAAGTTTATAGTATGTAATAAATATAATTTTTAAATAATAATTTTAACCAAAGTAGTAAAGGTGTAATAATTTTTTTTTGTAATGCCAAATTTCCATAAATTTAAAATTATAGGAATTTTATTTTATTAAAATTCACTATTACCGCACTAATAAGTATTACTTGTGGACAATTTTAGAAAGCAAATATATTTTCTAAAACCTAATATGATTTCTCAGGACTTCTTATAAATTCATATTTTTCCCTCCTTCATAACCCTAAGTGCACAACGTTTTCTTCTATTTTCTCTGCTGCTCAGTACTTCCTTATTCATACCTTAAAATTGAAACGCTTACTTAGGAGAGAACGTTAAGGATTAGTAAATTTTACTTCCTCTATTCTTCCATGTATTTCTATCACTTAATTAGGGTTTATATTGGCATGGTTTTAGATTATTACAGACTATTATGCATGATTTGGGATGTGTTTAAGTTGTGTTTAGGACTTCGATTTATTGTTGAGTCTTGTTAATCAATTCTTGATGCAATAAACACACTGGACAATTTTGGATAGCATGAATATCTCAAAATTAACCATATGTTTTATGAATGATTCTTTTGAAAAACCTTATCTTTCTGAAAACTAGACATGTAGGGCTTATTGAATAAATTTTATTTAGTAAGATTTGGTTTTGTTTTCGATTTTATATGGATTTTCGAATCTGACTCATTCTTATTTGAAAACTGCAATTCCAGCAGAATGACCAAAATTTTTTGTAGGGACAAATGAACTCGAAAAATTCTGTAATTTTAAATGGAGGTTAGTATATTGTCTAGTATTTCCAGTTTTAATTTCATAATTTTATGACTTATGTATAATTTCATAAAAATCTTGGAATTCATACTATCCAGTTAAGGCACTAGGAGACAATTTCCAAGGTATCAAGAAATAAATAGTTTTGAAAATGATTTTGATGTCGGATCCTTTTGGAAAATTTATGGGAGGTACTCATTGATGTCTAGAATAGTTCTACAAAACATTGTGTCATTCTAATTTCTAGATTAAGAGTTGAAATTATAAGAATCAGACTTATACGGGTATGAATTAGAAGATCAAGTTCTTAGAATAAGTTGTTAATAGTTACAACTTGTATTTGTTTAAGGTATTGAAGGTGTTTGAAGCTGTTAGAGGCTTAGAGGAGTGCTTAGATTATTGCTTTTATCAAGGTAAGTAACTTCATTCTTAATATACTAGATAAATATGATTATTTTGATATTATTATAAGTACATGTGTTTTTATAGTTCTTTGAAAATCTATTATTTTTCATTACAAAATTAGTTTATGTAAATGTTTTCAAATCTGAAATTTATGTTTTTTTTAATGATTTTAACTTAATATTATAAATGATTTTAAATATATAATTTATTTGGTTACATGATTACCTTTTTATGATTTTGTTTATAAGATATATTGCAAGCCTAAATTATTGTTATGAACATTTATGGATTTAATACGAATATTTTGTGCATGTGTATGATTTAAATTATTTATGATTGTATGGTGGCCACCTCTTAACACTATATGGGGGCCATCTCTCGAGAGCCAAATCGCCGCAAAACACTACATACAATGCAAAGTGCCACGTACAACTCATTACATATGAAAAACTAATTTGAATGTTTTGGCTCATTATCCATAGTTACTATGATTCTGATTTTGATTTTGATTGTATAATACAATACATATATGTTCTAAACCAGTACTGAGTTTCTATTCTAAGTGCGCACACGATATTCTGATTCTGATTCCGTTTCTGTTTCTAATCGGGTCACCGGGAATATAGGTGATATTATGTGACATGAGTTATCATCTTGTTTTCTGCACGTATGCTATGCTATATGCTTTCATAATTGACTATACTTATGATATTTTGAATTATTACGAACTTTTGTCATTTTCTTGTAATAAATCGTACTATGAATTATAATATATGCTTTGATAAAAAAGAAGGCTTATAATATTTTTTGTACTGATAAGCCTAGTGTGTTAAGAGTGATTGTACTTATCGAGTTGACGGCTCACCCCTTGTATTACTTTTTGCATATTAAGTATCTTATTGAAAAGTGTGCTTATCATTGAAGTTAAAGATTCATTTATTTTCTTCTAGTTGAATAGGAGAATGATAAACTCATGTTCTTTTTAAGTTTATTTATTTATGTATTTATAATTGGAAAGTTTTGAGACTTTGTTATGTCTTCGAGAAAGATTATCTAGTGTCAGACACATGGATTTGTGGATTTTATTTATTTAAAAATTTAAAAAATTTTAGTTTGAAATTTATGTGTATAAAGATTTTGATTTGTTAGTAATCTCCTTCATTGCGTGTGTTGCACGTGTTGGATTTGGAGTGTTACATTTTTTATCATATAAATGTAGAATTAAATCAACTAAGTTTTTAATTTATAACAGTTAATGTTTATTAAATATTTTAGTACTGAAACTTTTTAATTACAATTATCAAACCTCAATATAAAAAAGGGCCTTAGAGCATTTTTCATTAATAAACTGTTACGGCCCTATTATAGCCGGTTCAAACGTAATAACAAGAACATCATTTTAAACAATATCGCAGTGCACTTGAGGTTAAAGAAATCCAAACTCTAGATTTGCAACCTTGTGGGGAAAGAAAGAAGAGTTAATATGAACATTCAATTTAATATAATAATATTTCTTTTTGCATTTGGTCACTAAACATGAGCTGTTCCCTCAGTCCCACCAGCAACAGCGCAACCATGTTGAGAAACTAACTGGCTTTCCATTTTTATTTTTTTGAAAAAAATTATCCAGGAGCCAAATACTCACACTGATTCAAAGTCAACTTCTGACCAGTCAAAGAAAGAAAAAAAAAGGAAAGAAAGAAAGGAAAGGTCATAACTATAGGCAAGTTCTTAGTGCTCACCATGGTTTTAATCATACTGAATAGTGAGATTGACTTGGAATCCTTTTTGGAATGCCCATGAGTATTAAAAGGAGCTTAAGGAAAAACGCTTATGTAGCACATGCTGAATACTTTAAAAATTTCGTAGTTGAGTTTTAGACCAAGCAAAAAATAAGTTTTCTGCTCATGTACATGCTTGGTGACCAATATTCTTATTGTACAGGCATTATGGAAACACAAAATTTTACGAAACCCTGCTTATCCAAAATCACAATCGTGTTCTATTTTTGAAGGCTCGTGAGCTTGCTAATGCTCATTGTGTCAAGCGGCTCCGGGAGCTAAGCCTGGGTTTTTGCCGATAATTCTTGTGCCACAAAACGCATACTAGGTCGTGTGTCTGGAGTGGTACTTGTGCATGCTAAGGCTACGTTGATCGTGAACACCACTGCTTCTGCTAATTGGCCTGTTGGAGGTGGAAGACGCTGGTCTAGCAAGTCCTTGAGAAACAATTCCGGATTGTTTGACAATGATGATTCTGATAGAGAAGTTATGAGTTCTCCTGGGTGCCTTCCCATCATAACCTCCAGTGCTACCACTCCAAAACTATAAACATCACATTTGTCTGTGGCCCGCATTGTGAATGCTAGCTCTGCAGGCCATGTGCATTTTAAGTACATCAAATGAATTAAGAATTAAGATAACGTTAACTTTGTCTAATGAGAGCTATTTATTTTATATAAAGTGCTTTCTGAGACTATAACAAAAATGCAGGAAGGAAATTGTTAGCTCACCAGGCGCCATGTAGCCATAGGACCCAGCAACTGACGTCCAGTTGGAGGAATCTGGATTCAACAGTCTTGCAGTGCCAAAATCTGAGAGCCGTGGTACAAACTCTGACTCGAGCAAGATGTTATTCGAAGATATGTCCCTGTGCACAATAGGTGGAGAGCAGTCATGGTGCAAATAAGCAACGGCATGAGCCACTCCTTGCACAATCTTCAACCTCGCAGCCCAGTCCAACGCTTCTTCTCCTTCCAACCCATACAAAACTTTTGCCAGACTACCTCTCTCAACATATTCATAAACCAAGTACATACACCCTCCCCTGGAACAAAATCCATTTAGCTTGATAATATTTCTGTGCCTAATATCTGTCAGCATACGTATTTCATTCTCAAAACTGTGGCGATTCATCAAGGGAATATCACTGGAGTCTGACATATGAAGCTTTTTTACTGCAACAACTTGACTTTTTGGTAATACCGCCTTGTAAACGCTTCCAAATCCTCCTCTACCAATGCAGTACTTCTCGCTAAAATCTTCTGTGGCCTTCACAATATCACCAAAAGTGAACTTTCCTTCTCTCTCCCATATCAATGACTCAAAAGCATGACTCTCTGTCTCCTCATCAAGGAGTTTGATTTTGCTAAGATATATGAAAACTACAGCAACAATGGTTGCAAGAACTAATAGGCCACCTACAGGGACAATGACAGCAACAAGGACCTTCCTATTATTGTTTGTGGATTTACCAGAAGATTGCATAGGACTGCAAGGATCTAACCCTGCTGCATCTCCACACAAACCTGAGTTCCCAACAAAAGCTTCTGCAGATGCATTCCGAAATATGTTGCCGCTTGGAATTGGACCTGTTAACTCGTTATCTGAGAAGTCCACTAAACGTAGACTAATCATGCTGGATAATGATGCTGGAATTCTCCCTGACAGCTGGTTACGCGACAAATTGAGAATCTCCAGTGACTTAAGCTTTCCCAGATCTTGAGGGATTGTTCCAGAGAGTGAATTGCTGCTGAGATCCAACATGTACTGCAATGCAAACAAATTGCCTAGCTTCGATGGTATTTCACCGGAGAAACCATTGCGGCTCAGGTTCAAGCTCACTAATTTATCAAATTTCCCAAGCTCTTGAGGCACATCTCCTGTCAGTTTGTTACTTGACAAATCCAGAGATGCGAGCTTAGTTAAATTGCTTATACTCTTAGGGATCCCTCCTGTCAAGTGGTTGTTGCTCAAATTGAGACTGAACAACTCGACTAATTTTCCCAGATCAGTAGGAATTTTCCCTGTGAGTTCATTTGAGTCTAGGCTTAGAACACCCAAGCGGTTCAAATTCCCAAGCTCAGCAGGGATGCCTCCAGAAATTCTATTTCTGTCTAACTGCAGATTACTGAGGTTTTTGCATTCTCCCCACTCAGGCGAAATTTCACCAATAAACTGATTGCCGCTTAGTGTGATGAAATCAAGTCCTGGATGAACTCCAAATGCCTTTGTAATATTGCCAGTGAATTGGTTGCCATCCAAACGAACTCTGTTCAGATTCGAACAATTACGCAAGCAAGCTGGTAATGACCCCGTAAAGTTGTTGCCATTCACCGTCAATACTTCAAGAGCGAAACCACTGCACAGTTCATGTGGCAGTTCTCCAGAGAAGCTGTTGTTAGAAAAGCTAACGTTTATCAAGGAAGGACTGAACTTTCCGAAATCGCCAGGAATGCTGCCGGAAAAGTTATTGGTGAACACAGAGAATTGGTTTAGGTTAACAAGGCGAGAAATGTTCTCTGGCAACTCTCCGTGCAGTTGGTTTGTGTTGACATCAAAAGTTGCCAATGACGCCATACTTCCAATCTCTGGTGGAATTGTGCCACTGAGATTATTGTCGAAAAGCTGCAGGCTCATAAGATTCTTCAGATTCCACAATGTTGGAGGAATTGTACCCGAAAGCTGGTTTCCAGAAAGGTCTAAATTTTCAAGACTACTCAACTTTCCTATCTCTGAAGGAATAGGACCAGAGAAGTTGTTCCTATACAGGAAAAGGAACTGGAGCTTCGTCAATAGGCCAATTTCTGGTGGAATGTTCCCCATGAAGGAATTGTTTTGAATTTGCAATGAATCCAATTCAGTCCAATTACCAATGAGATTAGCTGAGATCTCACCAGAGAGAAAATTATCAGACAAGCCCAGTTTATTTAATTTGGATAGATTTGACAGTGACAAAGGCAACCCCCCACTGAGTTGATTCACAGCTAAAGCCAAGTATGAAAGGTTTGTACAAAGGCCAAGCTCAGGAGGTATGGTGGAATTTAAGGCGTTCAATCGAAGATCAAGATATTGAAGGTTTTTGAGTTGGCCTAAGGAAGATGGAATCTGCCCTGTAAATGAGTTGTCAAACAATTCAACCAGCTGAAGGTTAGACATCAAACCTATATCCCCAGGAATTGGACCGCTAAACTTGTTCCGTGACAAGTCGAGATAAGTCAAGTTCCGGCAATTTAGTATGAATGAAGGAAATTCCAAGGTCAATTCATTGAGGTAAAGGCCAAGGTGTATCAATGAAGGCATGCTTGAAAATTTGGACCAGTCAGGAGTTTTTAAGAAGTTCCCACCAAGGTCTAAGTAGCGTACCTTTCGAAGATTGCTAAGTTGAAAAGGGATGGCGCCATTGAGATTGTTGTCATAGGCACTAAGATACTGAAGCTCCGATAGGTCTCCCAACTTTGAAGGTATGCTACCTTCAAAAAGGTTCTCAGTCAGGTTAAGGAAAGTCAGGTTGGAGAGGGTGCCAATGGCAGGAGGTATTGGTCCAGAGATGTTGTTGTGGCTGAGGTCTAAGCTTGTTAGAGTTGCAAATTCGGTGAAGTTGAATGCTGTGAGAGTTGCATTGATGTCTGCACGGGAGGTGTTTATTCCAGAAACTGCTCCGGAGGAATCGCAAACAACGGAAGTCCAGTTGCAGAGGTTGTTGAGGTTGTTGCGTGACCATGAAGAAAGAGGGGACGACGACGGCAAAAATTCGAAGCTGGTCTTCCATCTGATGAGAGCTTCTGCTTGAGTTCTGGGGGAAGATGAAACCTGCAGTGGAAGTAAAACGAGCAGAAGAACATGAAACAGAACAAGAGAAAGCTCTCTGGTTGGCGTCATTTTAGTTATTTGTCTTTCCAACGTGCTACGTTGATCTGGGTTGCTGTTACTCAACTTATAGCCCAGGGAGAGATAGAGAGTAAGGGAGAGACTCGTCAAATATGAACACCAAAGTCCAAAAAAATAAAAAAATAAACCGCGTCTTGTTGTACTGACTTTTCTTACAGCCTTGCCACTTGGCTTCCATCAAGTTGGTTCAAAGAACTATTTTTTACTTTGTGAGTTTTTTACTTTGTGACCAATAAGCCTTCACCAAGCTTTTCTAAAACTTCAGTTGACTTCCGACTTCAAACACGTGTGATTGTGTGAATATGGCATGTTGGCCTTCTGTTTTTCCTTGTGTAAAACGATGAAAAACTTGGCAATCGAACCCGTAAGCAAGAATAACCTCATGTTTTCCACCCCCAAAAAAAAAAGAAAGAACACTAAAGTAAGAAATGGGAACTTGGAAGTAATTTTTCCGGTTATCACAGAAGTTCACAAATTACTATCCGAATTTCGGTAGTTGGCAAGTTGACTTTGACTGTTCACAACCTTTAGTTTTATTAGTTTGAAAAATGTTTGGTATAATTGTTCCGTACAAATTATGACCTTTATGCCAGCAGCCCAGAAAATGCAAATCGAATTTCAGGTAAAGGATACACTTAAAATTCGAAGATAAACAGAGAAAGCTGACTAGTGAGTGAAAAAGCAAAATGGGATCATGTTTGATTTAGGGGAACCCTTATATTACATCCGATGTAAGATACATCCAAAAAAGAAAATATCAAACGATACCCTCAAAGAAGATGGAAACAACATTAATAGAATTAAAAGAATTATTATTAAACTTTAAGGAAGAAATAAAACAGGTAAAAGAGGAATTAGGTAAAATAAAAATTGAGTTAACTTTTGTACAAGCAGGACGTAAAAAACCTAAAAAATTAGAAAGTTTTGAATTAATAAAATTTGGAAAAATTAAAGAACCTGAAAAAATAAAAGTAAAACCTCAACCGGGAAGTTACGATGAATGGTTTATGAAAGAAAAATATCCTAAAATCTTAAAAGATGCAAAAAAATTAAAAACAGAATTAGAAGCAAGAGAGAAAAAAGATAAAGGTAAAGAAAAAATGGAAAATAAAGATACAGAAGACAGTGAAACAGACTAATGAATGACCTAGAATCTATAACCGAAAAATTCAGTGAAATAGATTTAAACGAATTAGCAGAAATTGACGAAGAATATAAAATAAATATGAATGTAAGTGGAGGACCAGAATTAAAACCTAATATAGGAGAATCAAGTAGACACAGAATACATAAACCTCATAAGAAAAAAACCCTTTTACAATTACAAGCCAAATACAGATTATACAATAAAGACTAATACGTTACAACCAATAAATACTTCTGGAGTTTTTTTAGATATAGATTGCAAAAAAGATCCACGAAAAGTCTTAGTAAATTGGGGTATACAAATGAGATTACTTTTATATATAATAATGGCAGAGATGAGTGGAATGTAAATACAGAAGAAGAAAAAATCTGAGTATATTCGGATATATTAATAGCCAGTTTTATAGGGAATGTTTTTAATTGGTGGCGAGGGCTTAGTGAAGATATACAAAACTTAATAAAAAATGCTACAAAAACCGCATTCCTTCAAAGTAAAGAAGAAGGAATAGAAAAATTAATAGAATATATAGCCAATGAATTCTTAGGAGAAAACTGGGGAGAAAATAGAGAAAGAGAAGCGACAATTGAAAAACAAGACATGAGAATGAAATTAATAAACTTAACAATATGCAATATGTGTTATGTAAAAGAATACACCTGCGAGTTTAGTAAATACTACTATTCACAATTTTATAGTCATGAAGACCAGAGTATATATAAAAATTTATACTATTCTAAACTACCATATCCATGGAGTATGTATTTTATAAATGAATATGACAAATATAAAATAATTACACATGTACCAGACACTTTAGGTTCTCGAATAAGATTCTTAA
This sequence comes from Luvunga scandens, assembly GCA_030449905.1. Lineage (NCBI taxonomy): Eukaryota > Viridiplantae > Streptophyta > Magnoliopsida > Sapindales > Rutaceae > Luvunga > Luvunga scandens. Next base: position 973,610 of record JASUUG010000382.1, on the reverse strand, counting down.
ACAAGAGACTTTCAGAAATTTGTATACAAAGAACCCTTATAAAAAAGAGTAAAAATATAGGAGACATATGCTGTGAAAAAATAGAAATGCCCACACAATGGGGATGTAATAACAGGATACCGGTTAGAAAACATCTAGAAAAATATGGCAGAAGAGAAAAATATAAAAAATATAATAGGTTTAAGAAAAAATATAGAAAACCAGGAAGAAAATATTATAAGAGAACGTATCAAAAATAAAGAAATTATGATAAATCTAAATGTAAATGTTGAAATTGTGGAGAAATAGGACACTTAAGTACAGAATGTCCTAAGAAAAAAGTAAGAATACTAAAAGAGGATTTTGAAGAAATAAGGGAAGACTTGAAAGAAATAACATCAGAAGATGATTTTGACAGAGATGAAATATACATGACAGAAATAAAATATGAGTAAAAAAGAAGAAATAATAGTAAAAGAATCAGAACCAGAAGAAATAGATGAGATAGAACAAGAAGAAAATAGCAGTGGATATAGCTTAGTTGCAACATTTAATAAAGAAAAATATAATAAACTATTAAAAATTAATATAGAGAAACCTGAATACGGACTATTAGATAAACTGAGAAACATATTTAAAAGAAAAAGAGTAATATTTCATGAATATTATGAACAAGAAAAAGCTATAACAGTAAGCCAAGTAGAAGGAAATATAAGATTTAGTCTTATAAATAAAAGGACAATAGATCTGGCATTAAAGAAAGTAAAAAGTGAAGAAAATAGACAAAAAAAATACAATATGTATATCTAGCAGAAATACAAATACTGGTAAAATCCTTATTTAAAGAAGGAATAGATAGCCCCATCGTCTTATTTTTACATGACCAGAGATTTACTAACCCACAAATAGGCCATCTAGGAACAATAGAAGGTAACTTATGTTATACAAAACTTCTGTTTACATGTCACCCTCGATATTGTGTACATATTAAAGATAAAAATATAAATGAAACTTTGAGTTTACATTTTAAACTATTAAAAAAGAATTTAATGAAAGAAGGAAATAGGCTAATGACAATACATTATTCAGCTTTATATAGCTTTTGTAATTCTAATTATGGAAAAATTTATGAAAATAAACCTTACATACAAATTAATAAAGAATACGAAGAGGTAGCCTCCCTTATTGAACCTTCAATAAACGCATATCAAATTCCCTCGGATTATATGTTAACTATAGAAGATAATAAAGAATTTATAAATAAAGAAGATGAAAATGAAAATACCATTTTACCAATAAGCTTTACAGGGAAAACATTACTAAAAGGAAGTTCTTCAAGAAGAATAACTACTAATAAATATTTAGAAACAAAGAATAATATCATAAAAATCCAAGGACAATATTTTAATGGAATAGATTATATACAGGTACCAATATGTTTGGACACAGGAACAAGTCATAATTATATTAATCCTTTAAAAAATAAAGGGCTAATAGAAAAAGAAAGAGTCATACCCTATGAATACACTGATTTTAATGGAAATAAACATATATGTAAACGAGAAGTAAACGTACCTATAATAATAGAAGAATATAGAATTATAGTTACTTGTTTTATAGATTCCTCCATGAATACAGACCTTAATTTGCATATAATACTGGGAAATAATTTCTTAAATAGCTTAACATATTACAAAATAGAAAGACATAAAGTAACTTTACAAATAGAAGGGCAACAACTAGATTGTGAAACATGCTAAACAAGACCTTTATCCAGTATCCTTTAGCTGTATATATTCAATTAAATATCATAGAAAAAGACACAGATACTGTGGTCTTATAGACATAGGAAGTGAAATTACCATAATGAAAACCTTTTTATCTGATAAATGGACCAATCAAGGAAGTATAAAAATTATGGGTATTACCGGAGATAAACAACAAGTCAATAAATCTTTACTAGATTATGCCATTTTACTCGGCAGTAAAATTATCAATATCAAACAAGTATTTCAATATGACACCATGGACTGTGATCTCCTTCTAGGAAATGATTTTATTCAAAGAATTCCAAAGATCTATCAAAGAAACCCCTTTTATGATCACTCTTAAAACTCCTTGTAATCACCTCCTTCATCTCCCTCGAGAATTTAAACCTTACAGAGTTCAGCCAACCCAGAGTGATGATAGTATCGTTTATAAAAAATTTTACCTATTTCAAAACGGTCAAATGTACAATATTCAATTAGAAAAATTAAACAACAACTAGCACACGTATATAAAGAAAACCCTCTAGCCTTATGGAAACCTACACACCCTAAAGCAAAGATAGTATTAATAGAACCAAGAATTATAAGAGTAAAACCTATGTTATATACAGAAGATGATAGAAACGAATTTAAAATCCAAATTACAGAATTATTAGGATTAAAATTGATAAGACATAGTAATAGCCCTCATAAGCCCCGCATTCATGGTAAGAAAACGCTCAGAACAAGTACGAGGAAAAGCTAGAATGGTCATAAACTATAAAGAATTAAATAAATATACAAAGTTTGATGGATACTTTCTTCCTAATAAAGAAGTCTTAATAAATTTAGTAAGAGGAAAGACTTACTATTCTAAGTTCGATTGTAAATCAGGATTTTGGCAAATAAAAATGGAAGAAAATAGTATAACATATACAGCATTTAGTACACCTCAAGGATATTTTGAATGGCTGGTAATGCCCTTTGGATTAAAAAATGCACCCCAAATCTTTCAGAATAGAATGGACAATATATTTAAGAATCATACAAACATTATAGTTTATGTTGACGATATCCTAATAGCCTCAGAAACCTTAGAAGAACACAGAAAACACTTAAAAACATTTGTTAATACCTGTATAAAAGAAGGTATTGTTTTTTTCAGAAAAGAAAGCTCTAATAGAACATAAACGAATATAATTTTTAGGAATGATCTTAGACAAAGAACGTATAAAATTACAAAGCCATATAAGTTGCAAAATAATAGAATTCCCTGATAAACTTGAAAATAAGCAACAAATTCAAAAATTCTTAGGATGTCTAAATTATGCAGAAGAATTTATTAGAGACTTAGCAAAGAAAAAAAATACTATTACAAAAATTATTAAGAAAAAATAATACTAAAGGATGGACAGATGAACATACAAAAGTTGTTAAAAAATTAAAAGAGGAATGTAAAGACTTGCCTAGATTAAGATTACCAGATGAAAAAGATAACTTAATAATTCAAACAGATGCATCAGATCTACATTGGGGAGCAATCTTAAAAACAGATATCAATGAAATCTGTAGATACAGTAGTGGAACCTTTAACCAAGCCCAAACAAATTATCCAGTACATGAGAAAGAATTATTAGCTATATATAAAGGAATAAAAAAAATTCTCGTTATTTTTATTACAGAAACCATTTATAATAGAAACAGATAACATGCAGGTAATATCTTTAATACACAAAACACTTCCTAATGAACCTCAATATAGAAGATTACACCGTTGGCAAGTATATTTTTCTTATTACAATTTTAAGATCATTCATATAAAAGGATCTAACAATTTTCTTGCAGATTTTTTGAGCAGGAATATTGAGTTTGGAGAATGAATCCAGACTCAAATAAACATTTGTCTCAAATATACACAGAGATTAATAGACTAAAGTCAGAGACATCTGATATGATCGACGCCATAAATTATTTGAAAGAATCATGTGAATCCCATGAAAAAGGTATTCATCTCCTTGAATCATACATAAACGATTTCATGAGAGATTTAAAACCTATAGATAGCGGAAGCTGCAGTGGACCCAATCAATATCCAGAACCAGTCAGTGATCCAGTTAAACCCACCAGTGGAAAAAGCATCAAAATATCAATAGATTCACCAAAAACCCTTTCTCCTAAAAAGACTATCAAAATAAAAAACCCTTTTGAAAACCCGTTTAAAGAAGACATTGAAGAAGGAAAACAGCTAAATTCAAAAGAAGAAGAATATAAACAGTTCACCACATGGATATACTCTACTACTTCCTATAAAAATACATTGTTTAAAGCCCCTGGAAAAAATATGTATCCCCGAATGATTGCCATAAAAGGAGGAGATCCAGAGATAATCGAAAAATTAGCCAAATACGGATACTTAGACCTCGTATATCCAAGTATAGACCTAAAGGAGTTATTAAAGTTAGACGAACTCCTAGTAAAAGAGATCTCAAAATTTGCCAGAAAAAAGCCTATATACCTAAAGTTTTACACCATAAGTCCAGAATATTTCAATAATATAGAATACCAAGCTTTCTTTATGATTACAATTGGTCATGTTACAAGAGAAATCCAACTTGATGTCGGAACTGAATATACCAGAGTTCCAAATGTAAATAGACAATGGATACAGACCAGAAGAGCCAAAGGAATCAAAGTTATATGGAGCATTGCAAAAGATCTTTAAAAAAGAGACTTCCGGACTATCATAAGATTCTAAAACTTTCTACTATTAACAGCAGAAGATAGTCATGCGCCTTCAAATATACTTCTAGACTTCATCAACGAAATCACCACCATGAGATTTCCATCAAGCAATGGGACACTTCAGGAAGCTTCCCAGCTCATGGAGCTACACAATTGATACACCTGGAAGGTAATACAAAAAGTAGTGGCAGACCAAGAAAATGGAGACAAAAAAGAAAGCATCCGCAACAAAAAAGCAGAAGATAAAAACAAAGAACCCGTGACAAGGGAATAGTTTCAGATTCCTTTTCTGATGTAAGCAATGATGTAATAGAGCATTAAAAAACAAGTATAAATAAACACAGCGAGGAAGCCTAAGGCAGACTCAATTTCAGATTCAATTTTTCAGACTCGAGCAAATTTAAGCATTCTCACAAAAACATCTTGTCTTCAAAAAAACCAACATGGAAAAATAAACAAGCTCTCTCCAAATCCCTGATCAAAAGATCAAAATCTGACAACAATAAACACCACAAAAGGAGGAAGGAAACCTTATAACAATTCTAAGAAACTTTAGATTATAAGGCTCAACTCCATACAGTGATGCTGCCAGTGTTTGCCGTTCCCGTGTAGGCACGAAGGCCGTTGAGGGAGAAAGAACCGATAGGCAGAAGGTTACTGGAACCGGGCTTTATGAAATAAAGAATCTTGAAGAATTATAAGGTAATAATTCTAAACTCTTATTTGTTGGTGGAAGTTGTTGATGATTCTGATCATGATGATCTGTGGAGGAGGAGAATTATTTTTCTGAAAATTTTGTTGTTTATATTATGAATCAGTTTTATTTAGGAAACGAAAAAGAAATAATGATAAACCAAAATACAAGAATAAGATATAATGATTACAATATGATAATAGATTATAATTTAGGATCTCATAAACAAAGTTCCTATCTTTTTTCTAAACATGATCTTGTTAGTAAAGAAGCCCTGTTAGCCGTAAAATCAATAGGATTACCTCCAGAACTAGAAAAGAAAATTATTGGAAAAATTGAAACCGATAATATGAAACATAACATTATAATGTTAACAGTAGAAGAAACAATAGATATAGTTAAAGCATATGTAGAACATGATTATAATATAGACAATCAACCACCAAGTTTAGGATATAATTCCAATAATGATGACTTGGGTATATAGACGGGAATCTAGCGACATAAATTCTGATGGTTATCCCGAATGGGGACTAGATCGGTCTGTACTGCTAGCAAACAAGTCACGTACTCTAGTCATAAAAAACTTAATAAACTTTTAATATTTTGTATATTTTCATTTATTTGATTATAAATTTTATCTTTGCATCACACACACAAAATGGTATCAGAGCCAGGTCACGGGTTCGAATCCTTGGAAGCTCCAGACGCATGCGGAAATTTTCAGCAAAGACTGGCCAGGTACTGTGGGCCCAGGTGTGTGGGTCCCACCAGCTAAGGGTCCCCCGTAGACCAGGTTTGGGGAGGGGAAGGGAGTTGGGGGTTCAACCGTGCACACGTTTCCTGGGGAAGGTGCTTATAAGATTAAAGTAAGCGCACTCTACTACCAAACAAGAACTTTTAGTAAGATTATGTAAAATCGCTTATATGGATCGTGCGAGAAACCTAAATGGATCCTAAAGATAAGATAGTAAACGCATTATATGAATTAAAAATACATCAGAAAAATGAAATAAAAGAATTAATACAAGAGATTAAAAACTGTAAAAATCATATAAGGAGTATAGAACTCGATTTATTACAAGAAGAAAGAGAAAAATTTAATGTAAATACTAGGTCAAGTGAAATAATAATAACAAAACAAATGAAATTTATCTATGAATTTATAAAATTCTTAATATATTGGTATAAAATTGAAGCACAATGAATAATCAAAACCAATATGATTTAAATAATATAAGACAACTTTGTAATACAATGGAAAACTTAAATTTAGGATATGAAAATAAAATAAATAATTATATAAATCTTATAAATCAAAAACTATATTTATTAAGCCAAGAAAGAGAATCCTTAATAAACATAGAAGAAAATATATATTCTGAATTTATAGACTTGTATGAATTGGACAATCATATATACCTTTTAAGAGAAATGGTAAAGATATTTGAAAGAATAAGAAATAGATGTAGAAATGATAATAGAAGACAGTTATAGGGACTCTAATGAAAATAACCAGGACAAATGTACGTTACAATAAATGTAACATAAGGGACTCCTTGATTTAGATAGGTTTTTAAATACATAAGCCGACTTTATTTTGTCCCAATCATTAAATGAAATGATTCGGTTTGATTAACTGCATTGGATATTAAAAAACAAATTAAAATGTCCACATGTATGTACACTTGTGAAAAACACGAAAGCAATTTAGACGCTCGTGAAAATCATGGGAAAAATATGTATGTATATGCGTGTGTATACATATTACACAATGCAATGGGAGATTAATTGTGAGGCAGAATTTAGCACTTAACACTTTTATAATGAAACGCATCAAGCACCCTTCTCAGTGGAATTTTATTTGTCCAACAAATTTCATTTAGGAAATATCAGATTTCATTTAATATAATGCATAATACAGTGAATGCTAAAATCCATCCCATTTACTACCCTACAAAAATTGGTGCTCCAGTTCTTACCCGCGATAATAGTTTGCATGAATGATAAATACGAATTAAGACTGGTGTCCATCCCCATTTTAACCAACCAATGAATCTAAAAATCAAAGTCCAACTTTGGAAAACGATGAAATTTGTTTATGCATCAGACTTGTGTGGCCTCAAAAAAGCATGACCAATGAATTGACAGACACCAACTTGTTTGATATTGACAGTCAACTGTAAGAAAACGAATAAGCGGAAATTTCAAAATTTAATAGGAGAAATTTGCACCCGGCAGCCTTCATTGGCTCGCCCATTGAATTAGCACAACAGATCCCTTTCTCCCATAAACTCAACTCTCAGATGAAAGTTACCTCTTGTAAAGTTTCAAGTTTCGGGGTGTCACAAAGTCTATTGTTCATAAATTCTTTCCACATATCCCGTGAGAATACCTGGAAACTTATGTTCAAAAAAGAAAATTCTAGATCTAGATTAACTTTTCATAAACATTCTCATAAACATTCACTGAGTGTGATTCCAGAACAAGCCCTTCTATGATAACAGAAATGCCGACTGAATGACAGCTCTTACAAAAAATGAAGAGACGGTGAGTATTTTTCTTTTCTAACACTGCATCCTAAAGATTTCTCTTTAGTTTATACATTCTAACTAAAGACAGCCATACAAGCCTGGGTTTAGCCAATGCAATGAATATCTCAGCATAGTTTACGCTTGTAGGAATGACAAATGAGACTAATTTAAGAAAAGAAAATCACCGTTTTATGTACTTTATGAATGTGAGTAAACCGAAACAACCAGTACATTTGTCCATCAACAAACACGACGCAGATGTCCGAGCCCTAGGGCCACTGCACAAGAAAATTTGGCCAAAAGCTGAGCACAAACTATAAAAGTCATAGTCAACCAATCTCATTCTCTAGAAGCAAAGATTACTTCCTTCTCAGTGGAGCCCCAGTGAAAGGCTCCATTGATTTTAGAATGATGTATAAAGCAAATAAAAATAAAGAACAAGTCAAACTCAAAGACAAGTCCAGCTACGAACTGAGACTTAAACCATTGCATCCACATTGTGCCCTTAGTCTGCTCATGAAACTTTTGATGCAAAGAAACAAGAAACAGACTGCAACCATGAGGGCATTAGTACACAGAACACTTCACATTCTCATTTTATCCTATGTTGTTCAAATATCTGCGCAGAAAGAAGCAGAAGCCCTGCTAAACTGGAAAAGCAGTTTAGTTTCTTCATCTCTTCCTTCATGGACTGCCAGTAACAGCAGCGGTGGCCCATGCAACTGGAATGGAATTCAGTGCAATGAAGTTGGCAGCATTTCTGAGATAAACTTACCAAATTCAGGCGTGGATGGAACACTGGACAGGTTTGACTTCTCTGCTTTTCCTAATCTCACCGCCCTCAATCTCAATATGAACAATTTGGTAGGAAGCATTCCTGCTGGAATTGGGAATGCAACAAAGCTCATTTTGCTTGATTTGAGTAGCAATAATCTCACAAATCCAATACCTCCAGAAATCGGATACCTTTCAGAACCCCGAGTCCTTCTTCTCTGCAATAATTCACTCACAGGTCAAATTCCATATCAACTTAGAAACCTACAGAATGCGTGGCTACTCAGAATTGGAGCTAACTACCTGGAGGATCCTGACCCAGTCAAGTTTAAGGGTAAGGTATTTTTAAGAGATCTTTGGCTTGACTATAATCTTTTGGAGAAATTTCCCTCGTTTATAGCTGAATGCTCAAAGCTGAGCGTGCATGATATTCTGATTCTAATTCTAATTCTGTTTTTTGTCAGGTCACCGGGAGTATAGGTGACATTATGTGACGTGAGCTAATGTAGTTTTTTTTTATCTGTGCATATGTACTATATGATCTGTTTTATGAATTATGAGCTTTTGATATTTTGAATTATTTAGCAAATTTCTGTCTTTCTGTTATAATATATATGTTTTGATAAAAAGGAGGCTTGCAATATATATATTTTTGGTTTCGTTAAGCATAGTGTGTTGGGAATGGTTTTACTTACCGAGTTGACGGCTCACCCTTCGTCATTACTTTTTGCAGATTATGTATCTTGTTGAGAGATGTGCTATCAGTGGAGTTAGAGATTCGTTTCTTTTTTCAAATTAGGAGAGAAAGATAGACTTATGTTCTTTTTAAATTTATTTTTTTATGAACTTGTAATTGAAAAATTTTTTTTGAGACTTTTGTTATGCCTATATCTTTGGGATAGAAATTGTTTAAAGTTGGACATATGAATTTATGGATTTATTGATTAAAATATTTGAAGTATTTCAGTTTCAGATTTTTGGCTGAAAGATTTTGATTAGTTAGTAACCTCCTTCATCGCGTGCTTCGCAAGTGTTGGATTTGGGGTGTTACAGGAAATTTCTGTTTTTATCTAAAAACATGAATTTTGAGACTTTTTCATTATGCCTAGAGTTCTTCAAAAATTCTGAAATTTGGAACAATTATTTGTCTATATTTCTAGTATGTTCCTAGAAATTTTCATGATGTTATGATAAAAAAAATTGTATTTTTTTTAAAAATAAATTATTTTGTATTTTCAAAGCAAGTATATTCAAACAGAAAACCTTTTAATAGATTTGATGAGGTCTAGGATGAGAATTATTTTCAATAGTTTTGAAAAGAATCAAGTTACGATAATTTTTTTTTTTTTAAAACAAACCGTACATGTCAACATGATCTCTTTAAAATTTTAGATTGTTCTATCAAGGAAACACTTTATTAAAAATTGAAGACTAAGGTATGTTCTGTTATTGAACACATCCTATTAATTTTTAGGTTCAATTATTGAGGTATTTATTATTTGATCATTGGAACAAGACTCAAGTATATTTATTATTGGGATGTGGGATGTGTTTGCATAGTCGTGATTCTTTGATGAGTTTTAGAATTCAAAAGTATGTAGAGATTTTCGATTGATAATGTATTATTTCACCTTATACACATTTATGTTAAGCTTTTATCAAAAGCCTTTTTATTGTTAAAGCAGGCATTAAAATGATTATTTGAAAAAGTGTTTATTGAAAACGACTATGATTCAATTTTCACCAATTTGCATCACGCTTTTGAAAAGATGCAAGAACTTTCATTTTTTTTAAAAAAAAAAAAAGGTGCGTGATCTCTATTAAGTTAATGAATTCCATGTCATTAGAGGTTAATGGAATAACAATGCAAGCGGGGCTGATTATGAGGTGATTGACGAAAAACTTTTCTTAGGGATTGATGGGGGTTTGTAAAGTCGTGGGAATATATATTTGGGTAAGTACGAACGGATTGTTTAATCAAGATTTTGAGTTTTTGTAACACCACAAACCCAACACATGCGAAGCACGTGAGAAAGAAGGTTACCTACTAATAAAAAATCTTTACACCAAAAATCTCAAATTGAAAAACCTCAAATACTTTAATCAATAGATCCACAAATTCATGTATCCAACTCTAAAAGATGTCTCTCTCAAGACATAAGTATAACAAAAGTCTCAAAACTTCTCATATACAAGTTCATAAACAAATAAATTAAAAGGAACAAAAGTCTATCTTCCTCTCCTAATTAGAAATATGAAATAAATCTCTAACTCCAATGATAGCACACCTCTCAACAAGATACTTAATCTGCAAAAAGTAATGACGAGGGGTAGCCGTCAACTCGGTAAGTAAAACCATTCTTAACACACTAGGCCTATTATGTACCGAAAGTATTACAAGCCCCATTTTTTTATCAAAACATATATATATATATATATATATATATATATATATATATATAAATATAAATATAAATAAATATATATATATATATATATATATATATATATATATATATATATATATAACAGAAAGACAGAACTTCGCTAAACAGTTCAGAATATCAAAAGCTCATAATTCATACAAGAAAACATATCATATAGTACATAACACAGAGAAACCAAAGTTAGCTCATGTCACATAGTGTCACCTATAGTGTTGGTGACCCGGCTAGAAACAGAATTAGAATATCGTGTGCACACTCAGAACAGAAATCCAGTATTGGTCCAGAACATATATGTATCGTATTATACGATCAGAATCAGAATAACTACGAACAATGAGCTAAAACATTCAAATAAGTCTTTCATATATAATGGCTTGTACGTGGCACTTTGCACTATATGTGGCACTTTGAGGTGCTTTGACTCTTAAAAGGTGACCCCCATATAGTCTCAAGAGATGGCCCCCATACAATCACAAATAATTTAAATCGTATATGGGCACAACACATTCATATCAAATCCATAAACATCCATAACAATAATTTAGGATAGCAAGATATTTTATAAATAAAATCATAAAACGTAATCATATAACAAAATAAAATATATATTTAAAAGCATTTGAAATATTTTGCTGAAACCATAAGAATAACATAATTTTCATATTTGAAAACATTTACACAAACTAATTTTGTTATGAAAAATAATTGATTTTCAAAGAGCTATAAAAACACATTTACTTATAGTAGTATCAAAATAACCTTACTTATCTAGTACATTAGGAATAAAGTTACTTACAATAGTATCATAATAATCATATGTATCTAATACATTAGGAATGAAGTTACTTACAATAGTATTATAATAATCATAATTATCTAGTATATTAGGAATGAAGTTACTTACAATAGTATCATAATAATCATACGTATCTAGTATATTATGAATGAATTTACTTACAATAGTATCATAATAATCATACGTATCTAGTATATTAAGAATGAATTTACTTACAATAGTATCATAATAATCATACGATCTAGTATATTAGGAATGAATTTACTTACAATAGTATCATAATAATCATACGATCTAGTATATTAGGAATGAATTTACTTACCATAGTATCATAATAATCATACGTATCTAGTATATTAAGAATGAATTTATTTACCATAGTATCATAATAATCATACGTATCTAGCATATTAGGAATGAATTTACTTACCTCGACAAAAGCAATGATTTAAACTCTTCTAAGTCTCCAACAGCCTCAAACGCCTTAACAAATACAAGAAAATCCTATTAACAACTTATTCCAACCTCATAATTTTCCTAATTCATACCCGTACAGGGCTATTACTCTGAATTTTAACTCTTAATCTAGAAATTAGAAAGACACAATATTTTTCAGAACCAGTCTGGACATCCATGGGTATCTCACATAAAAGTTTCAAGAAGATACGATATCAAAAACATCTTTAAAACTAATTATTTCTTAATAAATTCAAAACTGTCTTACAGGCCTTAACTGAACAGTATGGATTCCGATATTTTTATAAAATCATACATTAATCTGAAAATTTCTAAATTAAAACTGGAAATACTAGACACACATAAAAATCTTTGTTTAAAATTCTAGAATTTTATGAATTCATTTGATACCCCAAATAATTTTATGAAGACAGTCATTCTGTTAAAATCGCAGTTTTCCAGTGCAGCAGTGTCTGTTTCGAAAATCCATGTAAAATCAAAAACGAACTCAAACTTTACGAAAAAAAAATTATTCCATAAGCCCTATGTGTCTAGTTTTCAGGAAGATAAGGTTCGTTTCAAGAATCATTCGTAAGATATATGTTTAATTATGAGATATTCATGCTGTCCAGAATTATCTAGTAAGTTTATTGTGTCTAGGATTAAGAAACAAAACTCAACAATAAATCAAAACCCTAAACACAATTTAAACTCATCCTAAATCATGCATATCAGTCTGTAACAATCTAAAATTAAGAAAATAAAAACCCTAATAGAATGATAGAAAACATGTGGAGAATAGAGACAGTAGAACTTCCCAATCCTTAAGATTCTCCTCTAATCAAAAGTTTGAATCTTAGGGTATGAATGAGAGAATAAAGCAGAGAATAGAAGAAAACGTTATGGACTTAGGGTTACGGACAAGGGAAAAGTATGAATGTATAGGGTGTCCTAAGAAATCTTATTAGGTTTTGGAAAAATATAAGTGTTTTACAAAATTATCCCACGAGTAATCTTTATTAGTGGGGGTAATAGTGCCACTTATATATTCTAATATATAATAGAATTCTATAATATAAAATTCATAAAAAAAAAATGGCGTTACAGTTTTGTTTTGAGATTGTCCCCATTGATTAACTCGATTGCTGAGTTTTGTTATAAATTCAATGATGTGGTAGTAGTATCTTTCAATTGATCAATTCCTTTATTCTCATCTTTTAAGATGGGAGAAGGAGAGTTGTAGCAACTTTGATACTTTGAATTACGGAAATTTATTTGACTTCTGCCTTCAAACGAGGCTTTGTTTTCCTTTCTGTAAAATGATATGAAAATTTGGTAACTGAACCTGGAAGCAAGAATAAGTCGGTGCTTCATCACCACATTTGCAAGGTAAAAGCTTAAGCTCCTTTTTTTTAAAAAAAAAAAAAAAAGGGAGATTGATTTGGGTTGCTATTCTCTTTTGAATCCCAAAGCGAGACACAATATAATTTGAACACCCCAACAGTTAGTTAAAAGTATGTTATGCAAAACAATAAGAAATTCATTATGAAGCAGAATTTGGCACTTCCAAATTCAACACATAGAAAACACCTGTCAAAGTAGCTAGTCAATCCCAATTTCGGATATTGCATACAATTTTAATTTTATATTAAGATGCATCACTTCTGATAGCATCAACCGCTCTTCAAATGCTGTACATAATGGTGGTTGCTGCTAGAGTAATGATGGAATAAAAAATGGCTGCGGCTCATGGGGTCCTTTGTTCGGAAAGCTATTTTTCGCCCTAGGGATCCTCTTTCATCTCTATCCTTTTTCCCGAGGGTCTTTGATGGGAAGACACATCAGGATTCCTATAATTGTTATCCTCTGGAACCGACTTCTAGCTGCTTCGGGTTCGAATGGAACCTTTCTTGCCAAAGCAAACAGGCTGATTCTCATGATTCTCTATTCATCCTCGTGCTGCTTTTTCTTGGACGTTTCTCCTAAATGTTTCCAAGTTTTTAATCAAAGAGATTGATTAGCGTGTACAGGTTATATAAATCCTTGTGTTCTTATGACTATGAGTGAGAAATGCGCCACTGGCAGTGAAAGATCTATTCAGCATCATGCACACTTGAAAGATATATCACACAAGAACCATTTCCTGCAATTTGAAGAACAATGAATCAAATTGAGTTCAAGTCAATTCAATTTATAGCTCCTCTCTTTCTAAGGCCAGAACTCCAATTTACTGAACAAAACCAAGATTGAAACATCTTCATATTTTCCAGTTGCAGGCTTAAGCTCACCTAAATTCATGATATACATTACAATTATCTTTCAGAAATTCAAAAGGACTTTTAAGTCCCGTTTGATATTAAAATGTTGTAACTTTTGAACTATAATTACTGTAAAAAAAATTATAATTATAAAATAAAAGTTTATAGTATGTAATAAATATAATTTTTAAATAATAATTTTAACCAAAGTAGTAAAGGTGTAATAATTTTTTTTTGTAATGCCAAATTTCCATAAATTTAAAATTATAGGAATTTTATTTTATTAAAATTCACTATTACCGCACTAATAAGTATTACTTGTGGACAATTTTAGAAAGCAAATATATTTTCTAAAACCTAATATGATTTCTCAGGACTTCTTATAAATTCATATTTTTCCCTCCTTCATAACCCTAAGTGCACAACGTTTTCTTCTTTTTCTCTCTCTGCTTTCGATTTCCTTATTCATACCTTAAAATTGAAACGCTTACTTAGGAGAGAACGTTAAGGATTAGTAAATTTTACTTCCTCTATTCTTCCATGTATTTCTATCACTTAATTAGGGTTTATATTGGCATGGTTTTAGATTATTACAGACTATTATGCATGATTTGGGATGTGTTTAAGTTGTGTTTAGGACTTCGATTTATTGTTGAGTCTTGTTAATCAATTCTTGATGCAATAAACACACTGGACAATTTTGGATAGCATGAATATCTCAAAATTAACCATATGTTTTATGAATGATTCTTTTGAAAAACCTTATCTTTCTGAAAACTAGACATGTAGGGCTTATTGAATAAATTTTATTTAGTAAGATTTGGTTTTGTTTTCGATTTTATATGGATTTTCGAATCTGACTCTGTTGCGCTGGAAAACTGCAATTCCAGCAGAATGACCAAAATTTTTTGTAGGGACAAATGAACTCGAAAAATTCTGTAATTTTAAATGGAGGTTAGTATATTGTCTAGTATTTCCAGTTTTAATTTCATAATTTTATGACTTATGTATAATTTCATAAAAATCTTGGAATTCATACTATCCAGTTAAGGCACTAGGAGACAATTTCCAAGGTATCAAGAAATAAATAGTTTTGAAAATGATTTTGATGTCGGATCCTTTTGGAAAATTTATGGGAGGTACTCATTGATGTCTAGAATAGTTCTACAAAACATTGTGTCATTCTAATTTCTAGATTAAGAGTTGAAATTATAAGAATCAGACTTATACGGGTATGAATTAGAAGATCAAGTTCTTAGAATAAATTGTTAATAGTTACAACTTGTATTTGTTTAAGGTATTGAAGGTGTTTGAAGCTGTTAGAGGCTTAGAGGAGTGCTTAGATTATTGCTTTTATCAAGGTAAGTAACTTCATTCTTAATATACTAGATAAATATGATTATTTTGATATTATTATAAGTACATGTGTTTTTATAGTTCTTTGAAAATCTATTATTTTTCATTACAAAATTAGTTTATGTAAATGTTTTCAAATATGAAATTTATGTTTTTTTAATGATTTTAACTTAATATTATAAATGGTTTTAAATATATAATTTATTTGGTTACATAATTACCTTTTTATGATTTTGTTTATAAGATATCTGACAAGCCTAAATTATTGGTATGAATATTTATGGATCTGATACGAATATTTTATGCCTGTGTACGATTTAAATTATTTATGATTGTATGGGAGTCACCTTTTGAAATTATATGGGAGCCATCTCTCAAGGGCCAAAGTGCCGCAAAGTGCTACATATAGTGCAAAGTGCCACGTACAACTAATTACTTATGAAAAACTAATTTGAATATTTTGGCTCATTATCCATAATTACTTTGATTCTGATTTTGATTGTATAATACACTACATATATGTTCTAGACCAGTACTAGGTTTCTGTTATAAGTGTGCACAAGATATTCTGATTCTGATTATGTTTCTGTTTCTGGTCGGGTCACCGAAAATATAGGTGACACTATGTGATATAAGTTATCATTTAATTTTCTGCATGTATGCTATGCTATATACTTTCAAAATTGACTATGCTTATGATATTTTGAATTACTATGAACTTATGTCATTTTATTGTAATAAATCGTATTATGAATTATAATATATGTTTTGATGCAAAAAAGAAGGCTTGTAATATTTTTTGTTCCAATAAGTCTAGTATGTTAAGAATGATTTTACTTACCTAGTTGATAGCTCACCCCTCGTCATTATTTTTTACAGATTAAGTATCTTGTTGAGAGGTGTGCTTATCATTAGAGTTAAAGATTCATTTATTTTCTTCTAGTTGAATAAGAGAAGGATAAACTCACATTCTTTTAAGTCTATTTATTTATGAACTTGTAATTGAAAAGTTTTGAGACTTTGTTGTGTTTTCGGGCGAGATTATCTAGTGTCAGACACATGAATTTATGGATTTTATTTGTTTAAAAATTTAAGGAATTTTAGTTTGAAATTTATGTGTGTAAAGATTTGATTTGTTAATAACCTCCTTTATCGCATGTACTGCACGTATTGGATTTAAGGTGTTACATTTTTATTATATAAGTATATAATTAAATCAACTAAGTTTCTAATTTATAACAGTTAGTATTTATTAAATATTTTAGTGCTGAAATTTTTTAACTACAACTATCAAACCCTAACCTCAAAGAGGGCCTTAGAGCATGTTTCATTAAAAAACTGTTACGGTCCTATAATAGCCGGTTAAAACGTAATAACAAGAAAATCATTTTAAACAATATCGCAGTGCACTTGAGGTTGAAGAAATCCAAACTCTAGATTTGCAACCTTGTGGGGAAAGAAAGAAGAGTTAATATGAGCATTCAATTTAATATAATACTATTTCTTTTTCCATTTGGTCACATCAACATGAGCTGTTCCCTCAGTCCCACCAGCAGCAGCGTGGGAGGTGAATGGTTAGGAACCATGTGGAGAAACTAACTCGCTTTCCATTTTGTTGTTTGAAAAAAATTATCCAGGAGCCAAATACTCACGCTGATTCAAAGTCAACTTCTGACCAGTCAAAGAAGGAAAAAAAAAAACGAAAGAAAGAAAGGAAAGGTCATAAGTTCATAACTATAGGCAAGTTCTTAGTGCTCACCATGGTTTTAATCATATTGAATAATGAGATTGACTTGGAATCCTTTTTGGAATGCCCATGAGTATTAAAAGGAGCTTAAGGAAAAACGCTTATGTAGCACATGCTGAATACTTTCAAAATTTCGTAGTTGAGTTTTAGACCAAGAAAAAAATCAGCTTTCTGCTCATGTACATGCTTGGTGGCAACGCGTAACTTAAGCAAAAAGCCGTGGATTTTATACATCCAGGGCATTAGAAACCAATATTCTTATTGTACGGGCATTATGGAAACACAAAATTTTGCGAAACCCTGCTTATCCAAAATCACAATCGTGTTCTATTTTTGAAGGCTTGTGAGCTTGCCAATGCTCATTGTGTCAAGCGGCTCCGGGAGGTACGCCTGGGTTTTTGCCGATAATTCTTGTGCCACAAAACGCATACTAGGTCGTGTGTCTGGAGTGGTACTTGTGCATGCTAAGGCTACGTTGATCGCGAACACCACTGCTTCTGCTAATTGGCCTGTTGGAGGTGGAAGACGCTGGTCTAGCACATCCTTGAGAAACAATTCCGGATTGTTTGACAATGGTGATTCTGATAGGGAAGTTATGAGTTCTCGTGGGTGCCTTCCCATCATAACCTCCAGTGCAACCACTCCAAAACTATAAACATCACATTTGTCTGTGGCCCGCATTGTGAATGCTAGCTCTGCACATTAAAGGAAATTTAGAAATCCAATAAAATTAAAAAAATGTTTCATCAACAGGGGCACTCACTAGCTTCTAACTATTTAAAGCAACAAAATCTCTCTGGATAACAGCATGGGACAACAGCATCACATGAAGTAAACCTATCATCGAGGAGATTGTTCCTGGAATAAAATCATACCCTTTTGTGCAGGCCATGTGCATTTTAAGTATATCAAATGAATTAAGAATTAAGATAACGTTAACTTTGTCTAATGAGAGCTATTTATTTTATATAAAGTGCTTTCAGAGACTATAACAAAAATGCAGGAAGGAAATTGTTAGCTTACCGGGAGCCATGTAGCCACAGGACCCAGCAACTGACGTCCAGCTGGAGGAATCTGGATTCAACAGTCTTGCAGTGCCAAAATCTGAGAGCCGTGGTACAAATTCTGACTCGAGCAAGATGTTATTCGAAGATATGTCCCTGTGCACAATAGGTGGAGAGCAGTCATGGTGCAAATAAGCAACAGCATGAGCCACTCCTTGCACAATCTTCAACCTTGCAGCCCAGTCCAACGCTTCTTCTCCTTCCAACCCATACAAAACTTTTGCCAGACTACCTCTCTCAACATATTCATAAACCAAGTACATACACCCTCCCCTGGAGCAAAATCCATTTAGCTTGATAATATTTCTGTGCCTAATATCTGTCAGCATACGTATTTCATTCTCAAAACTGTGGCGATTCATCAAGGGAATATCACTGGAGTCTGACATATGAAGCTTTTTTACTGCAACAACTTGACTTTTTGGTAATACCGCCTTGTAAACGCTTCCAAATCCTCCTCTACCAATGCAGTACTTCTCGCTAAAATCTTCTGTGGCCTTCACAATATCACCAAAAGTGAACTTTCCTTCTCTCTCCCATATCAATGACTCAAAAGCATGACTCTCTGTCTCCTCATCAAGGAGTTTGATTTTGCTAAGATATATGAAAACTACAGCAACAATGGTTGCAAGAACTAATAGGCCACCTACAGGGACAATGACAGCAACAAGGACCTTCCTATTATTGTTTGTGGATTTACCAGAAGATTGCATAGGACTGCAAGGATCTAACCCTGCTGCATCTCCACACAAACCTGAGTTCCCAACAAAAGCTTCTGCAGATGCATTCCGAAATATGTTGCCGCTTGGAATTGGACCTGTTAACTCGTTATCTGAGAAGTCCACTAAACGTAGACTAATCATGCTGGATAATGATGCTGGAATTCTCCCTGACAGCTGGTTACGCGACAAATTGAGAATCTCCAGTGACTTAAGCTTTCCCAGATCTTGAGGGATTGTTCCAGAGAGTGAATTGCTGCTGAGATCCAACATGTACTGCAATGCAAACAAATTGCCTAGCTTCGATGGTATTTCACCGGAGAAACCATTGCGGCTCAGGTTCAAGCTCACTAATTTATCAAATTTCCCAAGCTCTTGAGGCACATCTCCTGTCAGTTTGTTACTTGACAAATCCAGAGATGCGAGCTTAGTTAAATTGCTTATACTCTTAGGGATCCCTCCTGTCAAGTGGTTGTTGCTCAAATTGAGACTGAACAACTCGACTAATTTTCCCAGATCAGTAGGAATTTTCCCTGTGAGTTCATTTGAGTCTAGGCTTAGAACACCCAAGCGGTTCAAATTCCCAAGCTCAGCAGGGATGCCTCCAGAAATTCTATTTCTGTCTAACTGCAGATTACTGAGGTTTTTGCATTCTCCCCACTCAGGCGAAATTTCACCAATAAACTGATTGCCGCTTAGTGTGATGAAATCAAGTCCTGGATGAACTCCAAATGCCTTTGTAATATTGCCAGTGAATTGGTTGCCATCCAAACGAACTCTGTTCAGATTCGAACAATTACGCAAGCAAGCTGGTAATGACCCCGTAAAGTTGTTGCCATTCACCGTCAATACTTCAAGAGCGAAACCACTGCACAGTTCATGTGGCAGTTCTCCAGAGAAGCTGTTGTTAGAAAAGCTAACGTTTATCAAGGAAGGACTGAACTTTCCGAAATCGCCAGGAATGCTGCCGGAAAAGTTATTGGTGAACACAGAGAATTGGTTTAGGTTAACAAGGCGAGAAATGTTCTCTGGCAACTCTCCGTGCAGTTGGTTTGTGTTGACATCAAAAGTTGCCAATGACGCCATACTTCCAATCTCTGGTGGAATTGTGCCACTGAGATTATTGTCGAAAAGCTGCAGGCTCATAAGATTCTTCAGATTCCACAATGTTGGAGGAATTGTACCCGAAAGCTGGTTTCCAGAAAGGTCTAAATTTTCAAGACTACTCAACTTTCCTATCTCTGAAGGAATAGGACCAGAGAAGTTGTTCCTATACAGGAAAAGGAACTGGAGCTTCGTCAATAGGCCAATTTCTGGTGGAATGTTCCCCATGAAGGAATTGTTTTGAATTTGCAATGAATCCAATTCAGTCCAATTACCAATGAGATTAGCTGAGATCTCACCAGAGAGAAAATTATCAGACAAGCCCAGTTTATTTAATTTGGATAGATTTGACAGTGACAAAGGCAACCCCCCACTGAGTTGATTCACAGCTAAAGCCAAGTATGAAAGGTTTGTACAAAGGCCAAGCTCAGGAGGTATGGTGGAATTTAAGGCGTTCAATCGAAGATCAAGATATTGAAGGTTTTTGAGTTGGCCTAAGGAAGATGGAATCTGCCCTGTAAATGAGTTGTCAAACAATTCAACCAGCTGAAGGTTAGACATCAAACCTATATCCCCAGGAATTGGACCGCTAAACTTGTTGGTTGCTAGAAGAAGGTCTATGAGATTGGAGAGCTTGGAAACATTTGGTGACAATTTTCCTTGGAATTGATTATGGGCGAGGTTGAGGTACTCAAGCCTGCCTAGATTGGTGAACAGCCTTTCTGGTATTAGGCCGCTGAACTTGTTATCTGACAAGTCGAGATAAGTCAAATTCCGGCAATTTAATATGAATGGAGGAAATTCCAAGGTCAATTCATTGTAGTAAAGGCCAAGGTGTGTCAATGAAGGCATGCTTGAAAATTTGGTCCAGTCAGGAGTTTTTAAGAAGTTCCCACCAAGGTCTAAGTAGCGTACCTTTCGAAGATTGCTAAGTTGAAATGGGATGGCGCCATTGAGATTGTTGTCATAGGCACTAAGATACTGAAGCTTCGATAGGTCTCCCATCTTTGAAGGTATGCTACCTTCAAAAAGGTTGTTAGTCAGGTCTAGGAAAGTCAGGTTGGAGAGGGTGCCAATGGCGGGAGGTATTGGTCCAGAGATGTTGTTGTGGCTGAGGTCTAAGCTTGTTAGAGTTGCAAACTCGGTGAAGTTGAATGCTGTGAGAGTTGCATTGATGTCTGCACGGGAGATGTTTATTCCAGAAACTGCTCCGGAGGAATCGCAAACAATGGAAGTCCAGTTGCAGAGGTTGTTGAGGTTGTTGCGTGACCATGAAGAAAGAGGGGACGGCGACGGCAAAAATTCGAAGCTGGTCTTCCATCTGATGAGAGCTTCTGCTTGAGTTCTGGGGGAAGATGAAACCTTCAGTGGAAGTAAAACGAGCAGAAGAACATGAAGCAGAACAAGAGAAAGCTCTCTGGTTGGCGTCATTTTAGTTATCTGACTTTCCAACATGCTACGTTGATCTGGGTTGCTGTTACTCAACTTATAGCCCAGAGAGAGAGAGAGAGAGAGATAGAGTGAGTGAGGGAGAGACTCGTCAAATATGAACACCAAAGTCCAAAAAAATAAAAAAATAAACCGCGTCTTGTTGTACTGACTTTTCTTACAGCCTTGCCACTTGGCTTCCATCAAGTTGGTTCAAAGAACTATTTTTTACTTTGTGAGTTTTTTACTTTGTGACCAATAAGCCTTCACCAAGCTTTTCTAAAACTTCAGTTGACTTCCGACTTCAAACACGTGTGATTGTGTGAATATGGCATGTTGGCCTTCTGTTTTTCCTTGTGTAAAACGATGAAAAACTTGGCAATCGAACCCGTAAGCAAGAATAACCTCATTTTTTCCACCCAAAAAAAAAAAAAAGAAAGAACACTAAAGTAAGAAATGGGAACTTGGAAGTAATAATTCCAGTTATCGCAGAAGTTCACAAATTACTATCCGAATTTCGGTAGTTGGCAAGTTGACTTTGACTGTTCACAACCTTTAGTTTTATTAGTTTGAAAAATGTTTGGTATAATTGTTCCGTACAAATTATTATCTTTAAGCCAGCAGTCCAGAAAATGCAAATCGAATTTCAGGTAAAGGATGTACTTAAAATTCGAAGATAAACAGAGAAAGCTGACCAGTGAGTGAAAAAGCAAAATGGGATCATGTTTGATTTACATAGGTTTTTAAATACATAAGCCGACTTTACTTTGTCTTAATCATTAAATTAAATGATTCGGTTTGATTAACTGGATTGGATATTAAAAAACAAATTAAAATGTCCACATGTATGTACACTTGTGAAAAACACGAAAGCAATTTAGACGCTCGTGAAAATCATGGGAAAAATATGTATGTATATGCGTGTGTTTTTGTGTGTGTATACATATTACACAATGCAATGGGAGATTAATTATGAAGCAGAATTTAGTACTTAACACTTTTATAATGAAAGGCATCAAGCACCCTTCTCAGTGGAATTTTATTTGTCCAACAAATTTCATTTAGGAAATATCAGATTTCATTTAATATAATGCATAATACAGTGAATGCTAAAATCCATCCCATTTACTACCCTAAAAAATTGGTGCTCCAGTTCTTACCGGCGATAATAGTTTGCATGAATGATAAATACGAACTAAGACTGATTTTGATCCCCATTTTAACCAACCAATGAATCTAAAAATCAAAGTCCAACTTTGGAAAACTATGAAATTTGTTTATGGATCAGACTTGTGTGGCCTCAAAAAAGTATGACCAATGAATTGACAGACACCAACTTGTTTGATATTGACAGTCAACTGTAAGAAAACGAATAAGCGGAAATTTCAAAATTTAATAGGAGAAATTTGCACCCCGGCAGCCTTCATTGGCTCGCCCATTGAATTAGCGCAACAGATCCCTTTCTCCCATAAACTCAACTCTCAGATGAAAGTTACCTCTTGTAAAGTTTCAAGTTTCGGGGTGTCACAAAGTCTATTGTTCATAAATTCTTTCCACATATCCTGTGAGAATACCTGGAAACTTATGTTCATAAAAGAAAATTCTAAAAAAAATATCACCCTGAACTTATTAAATAATTATGTTCTAGATCTAGATTAACTTTTCAGAAACATTCTCATAAACATTCACAGAGTGTGATTCGCGAACAAGCCCTTCTATGATAACAGAAATGCCGACTGAATGACAACTCTTAAAAAAAATGAAGAGACGGTGAGTATTTCTCTTTTCCAACACGCATCCTCAAGATTTCTCTTTAGCTTATACAGTCTAACTAAAGACAGGCATACAAGCCTGGGTTTATACAGTACAATGAATATCTCAGCATACTTTACGCTTGTAGGAATGACAAATGAGACTAATTTAAGAAAAGAAAATCACCGTTTTATGTACTTTATGAATGTGAGTAAACCGAAACAATCAGTACATTTGTCCATCAACAAACACGACGCAGATGTCCAAGCCCTAGGGCCACTGCAACAAGAAAATTTGGCCAAAAGCTAAGCACAAACTATAAAAGTCATAGTCAACCAATCTCATTCTCTAGAAGCAAAGATTACTTTCTTCTCAGTGTAGCCCCAATGAAAGGCTCCATTGATTTTAGAACGATGTATAAAGCAAATTAAAATAAAGAACACATCAAACACAAAGACAAGTCGAGCTACGAACTCAGACTTAAACCATTGCATCCACATTGTGCCCTTAGTCTGCTCACGAAACTTTTGATGCAAAGAAACAAGAAACAGACTGCAACCATGAGGGCATTAGTACACAGAACACTTCACATTCTCATTTTATCCTATGTTGCTCAAATATCTGCGCAGAAAGAAGCAGAAGCTCTGCTAAACTGGAAAAGCAGTTTAGTTTCTTCATCTCTTCCTTCATGGACTGCCAGTAACAGCAGCGGTGGCCCATGCAACTGGAATGGAATTCAGTGCAATGAAGTTGGCAGCATTTCTGAGATAAACTTACCAAATTCAGGCGTGGATGGAACACTGGACAGGTTTGACTTCTCTGCTTTTCCTAATCTCACCGCCCTCAATCTCAATATGAACAATTTGGTAGGAAGCATTCCTGCTGGAATTGGGAATGCAACAAAGCTCATTTTGCTTGATTTGAGTAGCAATAATCTCACAAATCCAATACCTCCAGAAATTGGAAACCTTTCAGAACTCCGAGTCCTTCTTCTCTACAATAATTCACTCACAGGTCAAATTCCATATCAACTTAGCAACCTACAGAATGCATGGCTACTCAGAATTGGGGCTAACTACCTGGAGGATCCTGACCCAGTCAAGTTTAAGGGTATGGCATCTTTAACAGATCTTTGGCTTGACTATAATCTTTTGGAGAAATTTCCCTCGTTTATAGCTGAATGCTTGAAGCTGATGTTTCTCGATCTTTCTGATAATCTAATAACGGGTCAGATTCCGATAGAGCAACTGACTCATCTGGAAAACCTCAAATATCTGAACCTGACAAAGAATTCGTTTGAAGGAGAGATTCCCCAAGAAATTAAAACATTTCCTAAGCTTCGACACCTGAAACTCGGGCAAAACAAGCTTACTGGTACAATACCTGATGAAATAGGTCTCCTATCAAACCTTGAAATACTTGAATTCCATGAGAATTTGTTTCATGGGCTGATACCATCTTCATTAGGAAACTTGAGGAGGCTTCAACATTTGAACCTAAAATCTGCAGGTCTGAATTCCAGCATCCCCAAGGAACTTGGCTTCTGCGCCAACCTTACTTTCCTCGAACTTTCTATTAACAACCTTACAGGTTCCTTGCCTCTTTCCCTGGCCTTATTAAGACAAATCAGCGAGCTAGGGATTTCCAATAACCAACTATCTGGTGAAATTCATCCATATCTCTTATCTAACTGGTCAGAGATCATCTCTTTGCAGCTCCAGATAAATGATCTATCTGGAAAACTTCCACATGAAATTGGGTTACTCCCGAAACTAAAGTATCTGTATCTTTTTGATAACAAATTTTCAGGTCCTATACCTCAACAAATCGGAAATTTGACAAATCTGTTTGATCTTCAACTGGCCAACAACTTTTTCTATGGTTCCATCCCTTCCACCATTGGATATTTATCCAGTCTCGAGACGTTAAGTCTTTCTTCTAACCAACTTACTGGAACCCTTCCTCCTGAAATAGGCAACATGAAAATGTTAAAAGAGTTGGACTTGAGCTCAAATAATTTGCAAGGCACTCTTCCCATGTCAATAACCAACTTACAAAGCCTCACCCTGTTATATCTTTCATTCAACAACTTCTCAGGAAGCATTCCAGCTGATTTTGGACCCCGATTCTTAACAAATGTGAGCTTCTCCTACAATATTTTTTCTGGAAAGCTGCCTCCAGGAATTTGTAGAGGTGGGAACCTCATCTATTTAACTGCCAATGTAAATAAACTGGTGGGACCTATTCCAGAAAGTCTTTGGAACTGCACAAGACTAAAGAGAGTTAGGCTTGAGCAGAATCTTCTGGATGGAGATATCACGAATGCATTAGGCATATACCCAGATCTGCAATATATTGACTTGGGAGACAACCTGCTTTCTGGTGTGTTGACATCAAACTGGGGAAAGTGCACCAATCTCTCAAACTTCCGCATATCTGCTAATAGAATAAAGGGTGGTATCCCAGAGGAGCTTGGAAATTTGACATATTTGCGGAATCTCGACATTTCTGATAACCTACTGGCTGGGAAAATTCCAGCAGAGCTTTTCAGATCTTCAGTTCTCATCCGACTGAATTTGAGCAGGAACCAACTCTCAGATAAGATACCTGCAGAAATTGGAAAGCTTTCACGGCTACAATATTTGGATTTGTCAGAAAACAATCTAGATGGACCTATACCAGATAAACTTGGGGACTGTGAGGCACTTATATTTCTGAAGCTAAGTAAAAACAGATTAAATGGGACTATGCCTCGGGAATCTAATAGCACTGCAGTCTGTCTTAGACCTCAGTCAAAATACTATCACAGGAGAAATATCCCCCCAGCTTCGGAAACTGATAAAACTGGAAGTACTGAACCTTTCACACAACCAGCTTTCAGGTCGAATACCTTCCACCCTTGAAGATCTTGTAAGCCTTCAGGATGTTGATGTATCATACAACAATCTTGAAGGTCCACTCCCAAACACAAGGGCCTTTCTGCAAGCTTCTGTTGAAGAAGTGGCTGGTAATCCTGGCCTATGTGGTGAAAAGGCAAAAGGTTTGAGCCCCTGCAGCAGAGACACTTCATCTAAGAAGCAAAACGGAAATAACAAAAGGAAACTGGTCATTGCCATTGTCATTCCAGTAGCTGCTTCAACAATTCTGTTAATTCTTTTTGGAATGTTCCTTTTCCATCGTTATTCAAGAGCTCGTGAAGATAAAAAGGACAAATATTTAGGAAGAAAAAGCTCATTTTCTGTATGGAACTACACAAAGAGAATAAATTTTAAGGATATAGTCACTGCGACAGATAACTTTGACTACAAATTTTGCATTGGAAGGGGTGGACAGGGGAGCGTCTACAAAGCAAAGCTTCTGACAGATGACATCTTTGCCATAAAGCGTCTTCATACTCCTGAGGAAAATGAGCCATCCGAGGAATATCAGATGAAGAGTTTCGAATCTGAAATGCATGCTCTAACAGAAATTCGGCATCGGAATATTGTAAAAATGTACGGAATCAGTTACTTTGATGGGGGCCTTTTTTTTGTATATGAATTCGTAGAGAGAGGCAGCTTGGCAAAGTCGTTGCTGGATGACAAGGAAGCCGAGATTTTGAGCTGGGATATAAGGTTAAAGATCATCAAAGGAGTTGCAAATGCACTATCCTACCTGCACCATGACTCTAAACCCGCTATTGTGCACAGAGACATATCAAGGAATAACATTTTACTGGACACAGATTTTGAGCCTAAGATTTCTGATTTTGGAACAGCAAGGATGCTGAAAGCAGGAGAGTGTAACACCACTGCTATAGTTGGTTCATATGGTTATATTGCACCAGGTAATTCCCAAACCTCACCATTATACTATGCACTAGTGAGCATCATTTTTCTATTAACATGTGATGCAATATGAACAGCACTTCCAACCTCACTAATCCTGGTTCATAGCTCATCAACCAAAGTGGCATTTTTTAATCTTTCTTGTTAAAGTTTAGTCCTGAAAGAAAGCATAGGTGTTAAACACCAAAAGAAAAATATAGCTAAGTATCCCAAAAATAATTTCATGACATGACCAGATAAATCATTAGCAAAAAGAAAATAAATCTATAGCCTTGATGCTTTGCTAATTAACTTCTTCACATATTATTTATGTGTTGCAGAACTAGCTTCTTCAACGAAGGTGACCGAGAAATGCGATGTATATAGTTTTGGTGTTGTTGCATTGGAAGTACTAATGGGGAAGCACCCCCAGGAACTCCTCCTATCTCTGCAATCTGGAGAGTCTAATCTGCTGCTTGCCAATCTTTTTGATAAGAGGCTCACACCTCCAAGTGGTCACATTATGCAAGATCTGGTTTTAGCAGCAACACTAGCCTTGATATGCACAAGTGAAAATCCCATGTCAAGACCCACGATGCGTCAAGTATCCAGTGAACTGCTAGTAGGAGCACGTCTTCCGCTCTCCATACCTTTGCACTTGCTCACACTGCAGAACTTGATGGATATGTTTTCTCATATTGGAACCCAACAAGCAACAAGTCCCTAGGAAAGTTCCAGCGGGCAAAATCTCTCCCTCTCTCTGCACCTTTCCACAAGATCGTATTGCAGAAGTTTCTGTCTAAAGTTTTCCAAAATATACTTGTAGAACAAGTTGTCTTAAATGTACTTCTCAATCTAGCTAATCATCTACTTTCATCTAGTTATCAAATTCAACATGTTTTGATTCGATATCCTTCTTCATCTCCTAGGGAATCACAAATAGATAATTTCTTCCACAAGCAAAGCAATGGGTAAATGATTAGATAGAAAATCACCTGATTATGCAACACCGTCACAACATTGAAACGCACACTCTCGGTTTCTCAAGAACTGGAAACAATAATAAGAATCTCATTCTGACTTGGGCCAGACATAACCTGATATGAACTCTTCGATAACCCATAAACTTGCTGAGAACCTGAAAGAACACGCATACACAGATTAAACTAACACAAAATTACTAAAAGGGAGAAAAGACATAAATTCCAGACTAGTAATGTGCATATAACGCATGTCATGAGCGATAACAAGGATAAAGTAGTAGGTTGAAAACTATAGCATAGCTTCTACCGATTTAACTAGTACTTGAACTTGATAATGAGGTTATTACCGTTACTATGTAATTTGACGTGAAATAAGAAACCGCACGCAAAGCCCACCTCACCTCTCTGCTAGCCTGCGTGCTTTTAGGGATGGCGATGGTAATCGGGTGGGGGTGGGGAGGCCTGCCCATTCCCCACCATATTAGAAATTTCACCTTCATTTTTTCGCTCTATCCCCAAGGCCTGAAATGGAGAATCTCCAACATAAAATTCTCAAATAAATCCCAACCTCATCTTTTATTTATTTATTTCTTTCTTTCATAGTGGGTATAAATAAATAAATAAATAATTTCAACAAATTAAAAATTAAAAATTTAAATAAAATTATTATTATATTATAAAACACTTAAATTATTTAAAAAAATTTAAAAAATTGAAATAATATCTTAAAATATTATTAAAATTATAAAATATTTAAAAAAAAAGTATCTTAAAAAAAAAGAAAACATAATAATATTTTAGAGTTGAACAAGATTATAATATAATT
Source organism: Luvunga scandens (assembly GCA_030449905.1). Taxonomy (NCBI): domain Eukaryota; kingdom Viridiplantae; phylum Streptophyta; class Magnoliopsida; order Sapindales; family Rutaceae; genus Luvunga; species Luvunga scandens. The sequence goes on along the minus strand of JASUUG010000382.1, from coordinate 944,397 downwards.
TTTTCTTTTAGTTATATTTATTTATATTAAATAAAAATAAAAATAAAATTTATTAACTAATATTGTAATTGATAAAATAAAATTATTGTATAAAAATTAAAAAATATTCATATATGATAGAGATTGGAGTGAGGTAAGGTAGAGGATACAAAATCAAACTCCATCTCTTTAAGAATTTAAAAATTATTTTTTTTCAATCTTTAAAAATTATTTTGGGCGAGTTGACCACTTTCTAAAAAGATTACCTGTACTTCAAAATATTAAATATGGTGAGGGAGACGTTTTATTTAGTGTCGATGTGAAAAATCATACGCATCATTTTGCTTTAAGTTTGGATCATCATAAAATTTGGAAACAACGGTATAACTCATGGTCGAATCTGGTCCGTGGCCACAAACGCTTTTTTTCTTTTTTCTTTTTTTAATTAATAACTAATATTTTGTTATAGACTTACATGTGGTGTAAAATCACTTGCTCAACTGTGACTTTGTTCAATATTTTGATGCATTATTTTCATTGGATTTCCATGCACTGGATGACTGATCAGCAGACAAAATAAAGGACACTTGTATAGAGACGCAAGATACAGAGAACAAATTAACTAACTCAATTGCATTAAAATTACAAGCAGCAAGCAAAACAGACACCCACTATCCTATTAGAATTCACAAAAGTAATCATAAAACAAGAGATGATGAACAGCCAGAAAAACACTCCGAGACATCTGGCAATCAAGTATGAGTAGAGTAAGCTTCAGCAGCACCCTTGTTGTTCAAAGCTCTCTCCAACCTTGTCTCGAATGGTGTAGAATGCCAATTAACTTTCTTGTCCTGCATTACCCATAAAAACTAAAAATAAGAATTCACACAATCACCTTTATTACAAGATTTCCAGTCAAGTTTCACTTCTGAAAACGCAGTACCTCTCTGTACTTGCTGGTTGTGTTTGGTATTCCTTTATAAGAAGATGATGAGCTAGAATCCTTGGCACTGCTGCTTGTTGGACTCCAGTAAGTCCCAACAGTTCCTATTATTGGCATCTCATCAGGGCTTCGACTTGGTGACTTCCTTGGTGAATTAGAAGCCGAGAACTGCTTGATTTCTTCTAGAGTAAGTGCACCTAATATTGGCCTATCATCTTGGATCCTCACTGAATTTGATGATCCTTGTGACATGATTTTCTCAGGGGTCGTGTTTAAGGAAACTGTGTTGCTGCCCCTGTTGATGGGTGTGGTTTCTGATGAAGACAACCAGTTTGAAAGGCTAGCATCCACTGCTATTTCTTGGTTTACCCTCTTGGATGGCTTATCAGATTTTGATTTGAAGCTGAGTGACAGTTCCTGAAAACTTGGCTCCAAGCCAAACAAGGCACGTTGGGGTTCTTGGTCCACTGTGGAATTCTCTTTCTGCTGTTTGAATTGGGGTTTCCCCTTTGCTTTCAAGGCCTTCCATTGAGTAAGATTTTCAACTGGATTCAAAACAGAATGTACATAAGCACTCCTGTCTCTTGCAGCTCGGTTAACCATAACTGGCTTCACTCCTTCATTGAATCCACTAGTCACCATTGAACTATCAACCTCCTTTGAATCAACTTTACCCCCAGCAATTCTTGATTCAACAATCCCATCGTTATCATCCTCATAGACATCATCAAAATCTAGTTCCCCATCCTCACCTTCATCATCAGGATCACTATCTTCATAGTCTAACTCTTCTTCATCGTCACTTTCTCTGCAGTTCTGGTACCTATGACTAGCAGGATAAGATCCTGAGCTTGTAATCGAACTAACTTCAGATGAAGACTGAGACAGGTTTGATTTCACAGAACTCTCCTCCTCCTTCTTTTCTTCTTCACTGTCCTTGGGCAAGTTATCAGCCACTTCTTCAGGAAAAACGTGCTCATAGGTTTTGACATTGGAGTCAAAAGTCACTTTCTTTCTAGCAACCGGGCTCAACTGCTCCTCAGCCTTAACCCTACACCCGAAACCCCAAACCATTATGACACAAACCGGAAAACAATTCTATACGAGTGCTTATCAAAGAGTTCAAAGAAAATCAGAGCAAGCCCTTCACTTTGGATCACTCACCCAACTTCTGAAACGGGGATCACGCGCTTTTCTGAGCATTCCTGTACGACAGAAGAAACTGTAGATTGCACAGGATTATGACTTGAATTTTTCTGCTGCAATTCAACGAACAGGTAAGCTATATATACATACACACGGAGGCATCAATTGTCCTCTTTGTAATCGGTTTCCTACTTTCCTTAAAGAAAGAGGACAATCAAATTTAGAAACCAAGTAATCTTGAGTCGTTAATAATATATTTCCTCCAGCTTCTAGGAAACCTAACAAAAGATCTAAAATCAAGAAAAAGAATTGAGGACTTACGTGGACAGGAGGTTGAACCTTGTGTCTCCGTTTTCGGTGCTTCCGATCTTTGGAGGAACCAAAACAAGCAAGAAAGCAGCCCATCAGATATCTCAGTCTGTTCTTGTTGGCCTCTCAAACAAGAAATAACTCTCTAAAACAGAGAAAAGGGACTAAGGCAGTGCTTGGTTAATGGGTTTTTTTCTTCATTGGTTTTGGAGGAGCGGAAGTGGAAGAAAGGCGGTAGGGACAAAACGGTCAAGGAATTTGAAGTTTGGGACGGGATCTAGGGTTTTTAGCTTTAGAGGGGGAAAAAAATGAAAGTGACCGTTATGAAATCATGATGGTGGAACCCCCAGGCGGGGGAATTCTTTTTTGTTATTGTTTTTTAATCATGTGGTCATCCATTGGATTCGGATAAGTTTGCTTATTTGGACCGTTTATTGATGGGCCCCAAATTGGAGCAGGGCCGCATGGCTTTTTATTTTTTATTTTTTATTTATTTCAAATTGTAATTAGAAGTGTAATAATTTAGAGAGAAACGGGTGATTACATTTATTTTGACCGCGTTACATGATATTATTTAATTAATTTATAATTTTCATAATATTTATAAAAAATCACACAATTGTATCAAGTGCTTGCCATACGGTAAGTGCTAGAGTACTTGCCATATCATTTTTTATAATTAGATAAATAAAAAATTATTAATTCCTTCGTTTCAAAAAAGATGTGTTTATCAAATATTTTTAAAATTTGGTCTGTTTATTTAATGGATTATTAATAGAATTATTGCTGTTAATGCTTATCAATCTCTAACTAAATCCACAAACTATATAGTCATTCTATAATTTCAAAAAAAATAATAGAACGCTGTTAATATGAATTAAAATCTATCTCAATTTGTATAGTAACGAGTAATTTTCTATTTTAATTTTTTTCCATTTTTCTTGAGTTTGTATTTAGACGTGGCAATTTTTTACACAACCTATAAATCCAATACAAAATTGACATAGATAACATGTTTGAGTTGGCAAAAGTCAACATGATTATTAAACAAGTTGACTTTCAATTTATAGATTTTGAAATGCCATCACTAATGACGTAATTAATTTTTTAATTAATTATATTATATTTATCTTTTTTTATTAAAAAAAAGTTATATTTTTAGCATTAGTAAGTTATATTAAAGATTAGATTTTTTATAAAAAAATTATATTTAAAAACACATATAAATGGGAGAAATTAAAAATATATATTATTACACCACTAAATTTAAATTTGAAAAATTTACCCTTTTGACCACTTTCTAACCTTCAATATGAAAAAAGACACACTTTGATTTTTTTTACAATAACAACCATTTACAAGCCTCTTGACCAAAATACCCTTAGAACTAAACAAACAAAATATTCCTTATTATTTCGCCTAACAAGATTGCCCAACAACACCTCTTATTACCCCAACTATGCCCACCTCAAGTTCCTTCACTTCCAGCTTTTCTCGACTTCTGACTAGTTCTTTCACTTCCAATTGTGATTTTGTGTGAGCTATAGTTTTAATTTCCAACAACCTTCAGCTTAGATATTCTTCCATTGCCACAGTTTTTTTCATTAATTTAAATAAAATGTTATTTAAATTGCTTGGTTGATTGATTATTGATGATAATTGAGCACTAGAATATGTATTGGGCATGAAAACATTAGAATTTTCTCAAGATTAGGATTTATTATGAATGGCACACTAAGTATTCATTCAAATGCCTCTAAAAAATTATCGATCTAAACTTATTATTGTTTTGAGGTTAAAAAGAAGCTAGTATGCCGACCAATTGAGAACATTGGGTGGTTGACGTGTTGCTCAAAATTTAGTTATGTCGAGCTTGAGCAACGTGGGTGTCTTCGTCACTCAACCAATGCATAGGCTGCTTGCTATCGCTTGCGACACCCAACAAAAAAGACCAAGCATTATATAGGTTGTTGGTTGGGCAATGCAGGCAACATGCTGCCTAATCGAATATTTGCGCAATAGCATGCGTTCACCTCACGTAACCGAATTGCTGTCTCGAACTTTTTAACTTTTTTATAAAATCCGTGCTAATGTTGTCCAAATTTGTTGTTCATATATATCCAACAAGAAGATGCATCCTTGGTAGCTAAAGATACTAACTGAGGATCATTTCCCAACTTGCATTACGAATTTAACAAGATTTAGTTTTGCGACTACTCATATATAGACTAAGTTAACTAGTATTCAATTTGAGTTATTTAAGAAGTCAATTTTTTATCATTTTCTGCCCATGGAGGATCCTGTATTTATCAATCCAAATCCTCTACAACGTCAATTGGACAACTGCAATGTTTATAATTCCTTGGGGACTAAATGTCATATGTTTCTACTTGCATATATATATATATATTTATAGGTGTATTGGCAACATTATTATTAATGGAATCATTATAGGAGTGGAATGGGGAGTAGAGTTCAAAGGCTAAAGTTTGAATTGATGGCAATGAAGAAAGTTCTATTGAAACCTCGAAGAGCACTTATAGTTAATTGGATTAGAATTCATACACATAATAATCTCCATCATTTTATCATCTGATTTGTCTATAAAGATTGAAACAATGAACTGCATTGGATGAGCTAATTTTACATTTCTCTTCATCGTGAGAGAATATTAATTCCATACAACCTTGCAATAAAATTTTTCAAACATTACAACTCTTCAAATACAAGTGCACTAGCATTTCCATTCTCCTACTCCATACTAACATCCTTCAAAGTCTCCCATGCTCCATCAAAATACATCTTAAGTACATTCAACTCCATTAGCCTAATGCAAAATAATAATAAAACGTTAATAATAACAATACTCTAAACAATAATATTATTATATTAATTAAATAATTAATTATCAACAAATTCGAGTGATTTGTGTGACAGCACCTATCAATTAGGCAACAAAAATAGTCACTCAAATTGCAGGCGATTGTATGTTCAACAATGTAGGAACCAATCACCCAACATACAGTTGTCTATTGCTTAGGCAACAACCATTCTAAGTTTGGGCGATAGGTACTTGTTGCCTAGATTTTGGATTTCATCTTCAACATCGTTAAACACCTATTTTCATTAGATTTTGCCAAAATTTTAATAATTTATAAATCTATGAACTCACATTAACCATTTAATGTACCCACATTATAATAAAATGAACAAAAGTATCATTTTCCCCAATAAAAATTGCAGAAATACTAACCTTTACTTTTTGTTACCCTTGATATTATTGATTGATTTTGTCTTTAATGCTTGGAGCAATATTTTAATTCAATGAATGTGGGTTGAGTGATATTTAATAATAATTCTTGTTTGATATGAAATGGGAGGTGTTTTGTTGGAGTGTGAAGATAGGGTTTGGTCATTGCTTGGAGTTTTGAATTTAGTTTTGTTTGTTTAGTTTTAAGGTATTCTAAAAATAAGCAGACATGTGACAATTCATTAACTTTTGTTGGAGTGACACTTGTTTTGAAAATAGGTATACAAGTGACACTTCGTTAAATTTGCTATAAAAATTAGTAGATTTGGATGTTAAAAATTAAATTGAAGATTTTGCTCCCCATTAGCTGACTTATCATTTTTATAGATAAATAAGTTTTAGGGTTAGAAACAGAGGACAAGAAGACGAACAAAACCAAAGAAGAAGAAGAAATAGAAAAGACGAAGAAGAAGAAGAAGGGAAAAGGAAAAGCAAAAATAAAAGAAAAAAGAGAGAGAGAAGAGGAGTTTTCTTCTTTATATATGGGATTTGGCTATTGCTTGGAGTTTGAAGTTTAGTTTTATTCGTTCAGTTTCAGGGGTATTTTAGTTAAAAAAAAATTTATAAATGGTTGATATTGTAAGAAAAATTTAAATCCGGTCTTTGTCTTTTCCTCCTCAAGCAGCACACCCAAAAGTACAATCTCGACCTTAGGATCACTTGAAGCTATGAGACCTACGCGCTAGCCAACTGCGCTGCCGTTGCGAGAAGCAATCAAGAATAATTATAAAACCTAAAAATTTGAGACATAGGAGAAACGACGTCGTAAGCATTGCTTCCTCCCCACGGGCACGTTCAGAGTAATATGCCTGCCTACTCACAAGCACCGTAAAGGCTGATTCCGAAAAGAAAAAGAAAAAAAAAATAAAACAAAAAAACCCTAACTCTTCCTTCCTTTGACACACACACGCACACACTCTCTCTCTCGCTTGATTCAGTAGAGAGAGAAATACGAAAACCAATATTTATAATGGAATCGGACGAGGGAAAGCTATTCATTGGAGGAATAGCTTGGGACACGACCGAAGGCACGCTTAGGGATTACTTCACCCAATTCGGTGACGTTTCGCAGGTCGTCATTATGCGTGACAAAACGACTGGTCGTCCACGTGGCTTCGGCTTCGTGGTCTTCTCTGATCCTTCTGTTCTCGATCAAGTCCTCCAGGACAAGCACACCATCGATGGCCGTCCTGTGAGTCTCCCTTCCATGCTTTCAAAATTAATTATCTTTTTTGCTTATTTAATTCGATTTTGTGATGTTATTTTTTGAAAGCCTTATACTTTAATTGTCGATTGGTGGTGGGATGTCCTAGCTTCTTGCTTCTTAGTGAGTTTCACTATTTGATTAATCAATGGTTAATTTTTACTGGTGGTGGGTGATTAGGGTTTGCTTCTGTTGCTTCAAAATTTATTGTTAATTTTTTTTTATATTGGTTATAAAATTTTAAATTTTTGTGACTCGCCCACGTTTAGCATCCTCAATTGGTGGTCATAGTGAGGTTCTTGACTTATTTGATTAACAGATTTATTTTGGTGTACTTAGTATGATGTTTTTTTGGTTATGTTTGTGTGAATTTTTTTATTTTCATAATTAAGTATGGCATTGTTCCATTTGTTTCATAATTTTCTTTACATGTGCGTGCTCTGTTTTGTTTTGAATACTTCTGCCCAAATTGGTAAATTTGTTGGTTTACTACTTGTCATCTTGAAAAATAAGTTTTGGTGTTAAACTGTCCAGTAAGGTAATATCTGAAATGGCTACTTACACTGTAGTATCACTGTTGTACCCTCCTCCTAATTGATTTAACTTTTGGGTTGGATTTCCTAACATTTGGTATTGGTAAAACCATTAAGGCTGACATATCGTTGCTTGAGTACAAGTTATTTGCTATCCTGATTGGCGTAGATATTTATGATTTTTTTTTTCTTTCTATTGGACTAAATAGAAAGCTGTTCATATTCTGATTGGTTGTTTCTTTATATTATTTGTTTTCCTCATTTTTTATATAGTTCTTCATACAGAACAAGTTGACTATTATAGTAAACCTACTGTTCGCATTCATACGCACGTGTAAATATATGTAGACATGATCATACACACGAAAAAATATGTAGACAAGTGTTTGTTTTTCAGCATTTAATTTACTTTGGCTACATAGGTGGAGGCAAAGAGGGCTCTGTCAAGAGAAGAACAACACAATTCAAGATCTGGAAATTTTAATTCTGGCAGAGGTTCTGAAGGAGGGGGATATTTCAAAACCAAAAAGATATTTGTTGGAGGGCTCCCACCTACTTTGACAGAGGATGGATTCCGTCAGTATTTTGAAAATTATGGTCATGTGACCGATGTTGTAGTTATGTATGACCAGAATACTCAGCGTCCTCGTGGCTTTGGTTTTATCACCTTTGAAACAGAAGATGCAGTCGATAATGTTCTTCAGAAGGTCTTTCATGAGTTGAACGGTAAGCTTGTGGAGGTAAAACGAGCCCTCCCAAAAGATGCTAGTGGTGGGGGTCGAAGTGGGGGCTATCAAGGTTACGCGGCCTCTGGTGGCAATACTAGTTCATTTGATGGTCGAATGGATGGGAGTAGATACATGCAATCCCAAAGTAATGCAGGTGGTTTCCCACCTTTTTCAGGCTATGGGGCAGCTGGCTATGGTTATGGAGCAGCAAGCGGTGGAGTTGGATACGGTGCTTATGGTGGTTATGGTATGGGTGGTTATGGAAGCACGGGGCCAGGTTTTGGCGGTCCCGCTGGAGCATACGGAAATCCAAATGCGGGTTTTATGAGTGCGGCACCTGGTGCCTTAAAGAGTTCTTGGGGAAGCCAAAATCCTTCCGGTTATGGCACTTCAGGTTATGATGCAAATGCAGGCTATGGGGCCAACAGAGGAAGTGCTGTTTCTGCTCCTCCGGGCCACTCCTCAAGTGGGGCATCTGGTTATGGGAATCAAGGTTATGGGTATGGTAATTTTGGTGGAAGCAGTGGACCTTATTCTGGTGGCTATGGGGCTGCTGGTGGACGAGCTGGAAGTGGTGCTGGAGGAGAGAATGAATATGGTGACACCAACGGGAACTCAGGCTATACAAATGCAGCCTGGAGGTCTGATTCTTCACAGAACTCAAGTGGTTACAGTGGTGGGTATGGTGGTGCGCATTCCCGACAGGCGCAACAGCAGTGATTGGTGATGCCCTCAGTTTTTTGCTTTGCCTGGTGGAAGAGATTGTGGGAATGGTTGAGTTGCCTGAATCTCAGTTTTAGCTTGCAGTAGTCATTCTGCTCATATACAATGACTAGGAGTTCCAATTAGTAGCAATATTTATTTTTCAGTAGTGTTTGTCATTAAGTCATAGTGGTTGACTTAAAGTTGTTTGTTGTTTTGTCTGCTTTTTTATGTGGAGCTACTTTACTTTTTAGTTACTTGTCAAGGCTAGTATGCTATGAGCTTCTGTTTAATATTGTGGGTGATTATAATGTTAATGTTTGGTTAATAACATTTTATTACTGTATATCGCTGATAATCTGCTAGAAATTTTGCACATGACGTTGAGATATTGTATTTTGAAGCTTTTGCTTTTACTAGCTTAATTTCAGCTGCTGAATAATTTGGTATCATAAAGATTGGAGACTAGAGATAGAGATGCTGAAATATTGTGAAGCTGCATAGTAATGTGGTTACATCTCTATGCCACTAGCATTGATCAGTTCCTAATGAGTAGAAGTAACCGTAGAAGTAACCGTAGCAGTAGTTGACATATCACAAAGAGACATAATTGTTTTCCTCCTGTATTTGCCCTTTTTGACCAGGACATTCCAAGTTGGAAGTCAATGGACTCAAATAATTAATTGGGACTTGTGGCGTGGATGGGAAATTAAAGTGAGCTCACCAAGTGATACTTTTCTTGCGTGATCTTTCTGGCAGATGCACAGGCTGGAGTCTTCAAAACCTCTGAACAGGTCGTGGTACTCTTCCCCTATTTGCTTGTTCTGCTTTTCTTAGGCTGAGAAATGCCATCATGACTACTGATTCGTTCGGAGGATTGAGGATAAAGATTAGATCAAGTTCTGCAGTTTCAGTTTTAGATATAGCTTTCTGGGATAGGTTAGTGGCCTTCATGAAATGGGGGCTCATGAAATTTTTGGGTTTTGGTAAGTGGCCCTCATTTCAGTTTTAGATATAGCTTTCTGGTCTAGACTATGTAGCAGTACATTATCATTTATCATCCTAACGATGTTTTCTATGTTTTCTATGCGTTGGTCTTGGATGCATGGCAGCAGATCATTCTCTATTACTGGTGGTGTCCACCAAGTGCATAACCAGCGAAAGGGGTGTCTCAACATCTGTTGTTCCTTCTAATGGTTCCTACCCTCTTTATATCCCCTGCTTTGTTGTGGTGGTATTTGCCATCTATATTACTTTCAATTGTATTCTTTTTATATCATTAATTGCGTTCTGTATTTGTAAGACACGGCTTTTTTTCCCTGTGAATGATCAAGCTTTTTCTTATCAACCCAATTAGGAATTTATGTCAAGAAAACATGGAGCAGTCATGTGCCTTGTAAAGTTATATTGATTGTGAGTTGTCATTGGATAGAAAGGTTCTTGGAGGGAGTGTAGTGTTATGGTTTCAGAGTTTCAGCTTTCATACAAACATTAGGATTAGAAAAATAAGAAGCACTTCTTCAAGGACCCATTGTCATTCAAACTGAGCTTTGCTTTGCTAAACTGAGTATTTGATGGCTTTTATTCTTCCTACACCACAGGGAAAAAGCTTTAAATTGTGGAGTGGAAGCTTGCCCTGATTTCTGATGGGTAATCTTGGGGGAAATGTTGGGCTAATGATGTAAGAGAAGGAGCAAGCTCTTATGGATTAAAGAAAATTTGACTTCAGGATTCTGGAATTATTCAACATTTCTGATATATAATAGTCATCTTTATGATTCATTGGTTGTGATCAAGCTAGTCAAGACTCGAACAGTGACTTATTTAAAAAATAAATAAAGAAATATTAACTATTTTCTTAAAATCTTTTGAGATGTATGTATATGGAGTATTTCAACCATACATCCGGCCATAGAATCAAACGAGAATCAATCAGGCTTTTCACTTCCCTTCCCTGATTTGGTGGCCGATACCTAATCTTAATGGCAGCAGGCATGGGGTTGGGACCAGTTTTGAACAAAACAAGCAAATTTCGTCCTTGATGATGTTGTGTTTTTTGCCGATTTGGCTTGGGGATACAATATAATCCTTTGACATAATCCAAAACAAAAAAAAAAAGGTGTAGATTCATTCATTCCATGAAGGAATTAAAAATTTTGGAGTCACGATAACTTCTGGTTTATCCTTCTTTGATGTCACTTGTTTTAAGTTTTTAGCACCGTATGAGTTGTCATTGTTACTCACACATTTTGCAATTTTTTTTTTTTTATTTATTCTACCAAGTAGTGAAATTAATTTTTTTTAATATAAAAAAGAAGTCTCTCCTCTTAACCTGTTGCGTACTTGAGAGCAAAAATATAATCCTTAATTAACAAACTGCGGAGCCCAAATCAGTTAAAAACTAATTAAGAAGAGCTGCATATATGTTCAGTTCTTATCTAAAATATGACAATGGCCTTTTATCATTATATTCATACCTTTACTAGAACGAAACGAAATTAGTCAAAATGGCCGCTCAGAATTGCCAAAGTGATTTAGGAAAAGAATGACCAGTTATTGTCTTTTAATTAAAGCATGGTAATTAGTAACCAAGACTTAGGTAATGGCTTCTGTCAGATTTTCCTAGAATGCATCGACTTCGTTTCGTTTGATTGTGGCATCTTTTTGTCTTGGCTTCTTTTATCGTTCCAACAACTACTTCTAAGTAGGTCGATATTCCTGAGGCACCAACAAAAATTTATGGAGGGTAATAAAACAAACTAATTGAACTTGTTAGAGGGAAAAGGCAGACATATATTCACTAATTATAATAAGATTTTTTTTTTCCCTGTTTACTTGATTAAGTGACCAAAAGAGCATATATATGTACATAGAGTACACAGTCGCAGCTAGTACCTGAGTAACCTGACCCCTCTCCAGGCAGCAGTAAGTAATAATTAATTAATGGCCACATTAAAGCTAGGTGAAGAGAAGGGAGCTGCAGATGGAAGAGAAGATTATACACAAGATGGAACCGTGGATCTCAAGGGGAAACCCATCCTGAGATCGATTACTGGCAGATGGAAAGCTTGTTCTTTCATTGTAGGTGAGTCCTGATATACATATGTCAGTGTCCCATCAGCTCAGCTGGTCTGACCTCTTGCAGTTCAATACTCTTCCGTCCTAGCCTTAGAGGTCCGGGAGATACACACACACACACACACACACACACACACGTATGTGTATGTGAAAAAGTTTAATTCTACATCAATTTCTCTTTTATATACACATATATCTTCTTTTTCGTTTCATCATGCATATGAAGTGTGATATTTAAGTTTGGTTTGTAATTAATGTTATGAACAAGTGTACATATATAATGGTTGTTGATATGCATGCATCATGATATTAATTGCAGGGTATGAAGTGTTTGAGAGGATGGCGTATTATGGGATAGCATCAAACCTAGTGCTGTATTTGGCAAACAAGCTCCATGAAGGCACTGTGAAATCATCAAACAACGTCACCAACTGGGTTGGTACTGTCTGGATGACTCCTATCTTAGGTGCTTACATTGCTGACGCTTTTCTCGGTCGCTACTGGACTTTTATCCTTGCATCCGCTATTTATTTCTCGGTAAATTTGATTTATATATTTTTTTATCTCAATAATATAATTGTTCTTGTTTCTTTCATTATTTTTTTTATTATTTACTCAGCTAGCTAGAGTCTCCGTATACGTATAAGATAGTTGAGATTGTGATGAACCATGATGGTTCATTCCATGCAAAATCAAACACGGATAAGATTGTTCTTTAAACAAACAGAAGTCACTTGAAATGAAATTAAGTTACCGTTTAGAATTGAAGTTGAGTAATTATAATTTTTAAACTACAATATTAAAGTATTGTTTAGTAAATATTAATTATTATAATTTAAAAATTATGTTGGCATAATATTTTACTTGTATAATAAAAAATATTTTATTTATTTAATAATTTTATTAAATTATATTATTTAAAAATTATATTAATTAAATATTATTAAGTTGTTTAATAATTATAATATTTTTTCATAGTACAAATTATAGTATATTAATTCCATAAAAAACCTAAATCTTTGCACTCGATATTTTTGTTTCGCCGGGAGTCCAATGTTTGAAAGCTTGCAGACATATGACTTAATGCTGATAGGACACTTCACCAGTTCTCTCGAAGGACCGAGTCCTAGGTGCTCCATGAGTCTCCGATTTTCGTGCAGTCGTTTTTATATGAGTACGGACATTTTTTTTTATGATTAATTGAAAAATACATTGCAATAAAGAATGAAAAATAAAAAAAAAAAGGTAATGCTGCTAGAGCATTGATAAAGATTTTTCTTACAACAGGTAAAAATAATACAACTGTATAATCAAAATCTTGTGTTATTTTTTATCAATTGCAACTGTTTTGTTACACTTTTTAACAAATTTTTCAAATAATTCTATTATTCTAAGTAATGAATTAATCATTTATCTGTTAAATAATAAGATGATTAAATAAATAATTTTATAAATATTATTTTTTATTTTTTATATAATAAATAAATGGCACTTATTGAAATTTATTAAGAAACTACTTTCCAAGTGTACTGTAAGTGAACCAATGGCCTATCAGTGAGACCTATAAACGAATGATGATGATAATGATTTTTTTAACCTTTTCAATATACGAACAGGGAATGTCCCTGCTAACGTTAGCAGTATCAGTGCCAGCCCTGAAGCCCCCATCATGCGGCCATGGGATCAAAATTGAAGACTGCCACAAGAAAGCCTCGGCTTTGCAAAAGGGAATTTTCTACTGTGCACTATACACAATCGCAATCGGGACAGGAGGCACAAAACCTAACATCTCCACAATGGGAGCTGATCAGTTTGATGATTTTGAGCCTAAAGAGAGGCAGCAAAAGCTGTCTTTCTTCAACTGGTGGATGTTCAGCATTTTCTTTGGAACCCTCTTCTCGAACACTTTCTTGATCTACATTCAAGACAATGTTGGCTGGAGTCTTGGCTATGGCCTCCCCACAATTGGCCTCTTGGTTTCCATTTTGGTGTTTCTTGTTGGAACTCCATTTTATAGACACAAGCTGCCTTCAGGGAGCCCCACGACTGGAATTGCACAAGTTATTGTGGCTGCAGTCAGGAAATGGAAGGAACCTGTCCCAATTGACCCAAAAGACCTACATGAGTTGAGCTTGGAAGAATACTCAAAATCTAACAAATTCAGAATTGACCACACCCCTTCGTTAAGGTTCTTTTTTTTTCTAATTACTCTTCTCTTTTTATTTTTGCTCAGAATTAATCAGGACGGAATCGTGGACCCACTACCTTATAATATAACTTTTTATACTTTCTGGATCCTCATACTCGCACGAAATTATTGCTAGTAGATTCCTTGACAAAGCCGCGGTAAAGACCGGACCAAGCTCACCGTGGATGCTATCTCCGGTGACTCAAGTAGAAGAAACGAAGCAAATGGTGAAAATGCTCCCAATTCTGACTGCAACACTCATACCAAGCGCAGCGGTGGCTCAAGGGGGCACACTATTCATCAAACAGGGCGCCACCCTGAATAGAAGCATGGGTCCTCATTTCCAAATCCCACCGGCGTGTCTGACAGCATTTATAACCATCTTCATGTTGATCACCATTGTCATTTATGACCGTTACATGGTTCCATTCCTCAGGCGTTACACTAAAAACCCAAGAGGAATCACCTTGCTTCAGAGAATGGGAATTGGCCTTGCGTTGCATGTTGTCATCATGCTGACTGCTTGCTTTGTTGAAAGGAAAAGACTCCATGTTGCAAGAACCGAAGGAGCTTTGGGTGAAGGGGACACCGTGCCTTTAACCATATTCATACTACTTCCTCAGTTTGCTTTAATGGGGGTTGCTGATAACTTCGTTGAAGTTGCAAAGCTGGAATTCTTTTACGACCAAGCTCCTGAAGGGATGAAAAGTCTAGGTACATCATATTTCACTACGAGCTTAGGAGTTGGGCATTTTTTGAGTTCGGTCCTATTGACAACCGTTTCGGATGTCACTAAGAGGAATGGTCACAGAGGATGGGTTTTGGATAATCTAAATATTTCTCATTTAGACTATTATTATGCGTTCTTGGCGATCTTGAGCTTCCTTAACTTGCTCTTCTATTTCCTTGTTGCGAAGTTGTTTGTTTATAATGTAGACGTGGACTCGAAAAGGGATTTGCAACAAGCCATTGATACTGCTACACATAGCAAAGGTTTAGCCAGCTGAAGCTGGCATTGGATTCAGCTGATGAAGCTCCATGCATAATACTGCTTGTTTGCTGGAAAACATAAAAACATTCGCAAATTAAGCAGTGTAGTCACATATGATTACTACTCGGTCTCTCCAATTGTAGAACTTTTTCTTTTTCTTTTTTTATTTTTAACATCTCTTCTTTTCTTACTTCTACTACGCGATAATGTAGTTACAAATATATGTAAATTGATTAACAACATGAGGATTTCCAAGAAAAAGCTGGGTAAAGTCAATAAATAAATTTGAATTAAAAAGATTCATCAGGCAAATTATATTACATTATCATTAGTTAGAAACATCTGTTACACATATAATATGCAAAAAAAATCCAACATCTCGTGATTACAACTGAAGCAAAAGGTGCAAATAGGTACTTGATCACACAACTGACACTAGGCATTAATTTCACATGCATAAACTAAAAATTCTCAAAGAAAATTAAGCTAGCAAATGGTCTGTTGTGAAGCATCGCTGACCAAATGACAGATTGTCGGCTACCAAAGCTAGTCAGCTGAGAAAAGGCTGTAGCTTATGTGCAGCAATCGATTCCAAAAGCCAAGTGTGACCAATGACTCGGCATCCAATTTTGTTAGCCAATTCCTCTGCTTCATTTAATCTCTTCCAAATAGTTGAAACTTCTTCTCCAATCAAAGATCCTTGTGGGAAGTCAAGGTTATAAACTACTAATATCTTAGAAGGAGCTTCCTCATCATTGCAATATTGTGCCAATAATTCATCCTCACTCTTCCAGACGGTACCCCCTGCAGTAATAACCAAACTCTGCAGATCTTCCTTGTAACCTGAAATGAACTTACCACTGAAATAAAAACTTAAACCATCAAAGAGTTTTGGTGCCTGAAAAAGAAATAATTGAATCAATTCTTAGTAAGGAGAAAGAAACATAAAGAAAGTTATAAGGAAATTATAATCTCATAGAAAAGCACAGCTCATTAAATCTATACCAATAGATTGTTGATAGGTATAAATGTACCAGTTGCAAGAAACATGTAGATAAAATGGCCAGCATAAAAGGCACTGGTAATGATTCCAAACTTTTGCATGAAATCAATGTTCTTAGGATACTTACTTTATTCAATGCCCTAAGTCTGCCAGTTTTTGGGCCATCTTCACATCCATGGTTGTCAAGATTAATTTCATAAGGCTCTTCATTCACAGGATTCATAGCTTCCATGCATGCTTTTATCCCTGCAAAGGAAAATTATAAATTGTATTAGCAATATGACAAATTACAGGAGCAAATGCTTAGCAACACAAGGAAGCATGAGAAGGAAAAGGGTTAAGAACACAACCAAAAGATGTAATAACCAGTCACACATATATTTGATGACAAACATGAAATCAGTAGTCAATGTATCAAGGCACAATTTTCTTCTATCACCAAAATTAATTGCTGACATCATGACCCATGTAAATAAATACTGTTTTAACGGATCAAAACAATTGCCAAGAAAATATTTCTGAACAGATATAAAGATTATATATCTTCCATGGGATCTCCCAACATCTAGGATATCATGCTCAACAAAGGGTTAAATGAAAATGAGATATTAATAGAAGTACCAAATAACTAGTCATAGAAATTTGTGCATATGGCAATGTAGAATGCAGGAGCCAACTTACAGTCAATCTTAAGAACCCAATTCCCATTCAAAATGGCCATGAGAACTTTCAGTGTCCTGGTGCACGAACCCTTTGCATCTGTAGCTGCAATCACATGAGTAACATTTGGTTTCCAGAACTTGCACACTGGTACACCAATCACGCTACCGAACCTGACCAAAAGAAGCTGCACCAACAGAATAGGATAAAACTACATATTAGCAGTCTCAACAACAGAATCCATCACAATTACTGGATCAAGATGCTTCCAAACCACATTCTAAATTTCTAATCAAGTACACTAAATAATTAAGACATAACACCAATTAAGATATGGACACATTTCCAAGATTTAATGTTTTGCTTGTAAAAAGATATTAGGTAACACCAATTATCAGTTCAATTATAATCAGGTAATTTGTAATAACTACCTAATTTTCATTTATTTACTACCAGGTATTAGTGCACCTCAACTAACCTTCTCCTCCACAGACAAAGCAGATCCACAAAAAACCCATTCTTTTGCTTTATTAGGTGAAGATCCCCAAAAGCTAGGCTGCTGGGGAGTTCTGCATGCAGAAGAACAACAAATTTAGCAACTTAAATAGATAGAATCATATTTATTTTTGTGGATGTATAAATTTAAATACAAACAAAAGTAGGTGGTAAGTGCTGAGGGTGAGATTTTATAGGACTGAGTTTAAAATTTGGAATATTACTATTTCCTTCAGTTAACACTGAAGACACAAAACCTTGAACTTCCTTGCTCAGCTAAATTCAAATAGCATCTACTACTCATTTAAAGCTATCAAGCACTAAAATCCACTAAATCTTTACTGGTTTAGACGAGCAAAGAATGAGGTCATACAATCGGAGTGGTACAGCATGATTTCTTATGCTGCGATGTGCAGACTTCTCATTTTGAAATTTGACTGAAGAGTGCACTGGACAAAGTACAAGAAAGTTTTCCTGTAAGAAACAAAAAATTACAACAATCAATATTTTTTGTAATCCAAAGGATTAATTCATAAACTGAGATAAGGGATCACAAATTAAATGGATAAATAAATCCAAATGCCATGTCAATTAGCATAGTGTACTTACAGTGTCCCACCGACATTCCTTAATTTCCAGAGCACAAGGAACATGATAACTTCTCCGGCAAGACTTCACATAACAACCTAGGGCAGCTCCCTTTAGCCCACATTTGCTACACTTAAGTTTTGAACCCCTTGCCAATTCTGCTCTTAGATTCTTAACAGTGTCTCCAACATAAAATACTTGCGGTGCCCTGAAATTTCAAATGAAATCATCCTTTCCTCTAACAACCAATTCCAATAACAACAGAAATATGAAGAATTTAATGTCATATCAATCCTTGAAAATCATATGGAAACTAGCAGTAACAAACAGTTTTAACTGCACTGGCTCTGTTATGCATTCCTAATTGACAGCATAAACATATCTTACTGTAATCACATACATTATCTGAAATGACAGGATGACATACCATTCAATGCATTTACTATGAACATGTATAACATATGAACAATCTGCCTCCTCTCCCACCACTGGTTTCCCATTAGCATAGTGCAACATCAATCCAGTTATCTGGAAGAGAACCAAAAATTTAAATGATAACAAATAATTATGCAAGAAAAGCATCACAGGCAGCTTACCTCTGAAATCCTAGAGGACTGGCAAAACCCACATATATAATTATTCGCACAAGAGTCATTTGAAATTGGAGGCATTTTTTCACTAGCAAGAGCCGCCACAGAATTAAGTTCCAAATCAGATTTAAAAGTCATTAAGCTTTCACTTTGAAAAACTGTTGATTGGCTATGACCAGAACTTTTCACACCAACACTATCAGGCCCATAGTTAAAACTTTTCAGTCTTTTTGAGTCCCTGAAAGAACCTCCTGTCTCAGAGCTAGAAAATCTACGCTCCTGTCTTGTTCTATCATCAAAACCTCTCTTGACAGATCGATTGGCTAGAAAACTTTCTGGACTCTGAAAAGGGAATGAAATCTGACCATAAGTTAGAGCATATAAAAAAAGAAAAAGTATACTTCAATCCTCAACAAAGTCAAAGTAATCTCTTAGCATAAGCAGTATGTGGCAACAATAAAGAACAAACAAATATTAGAAAAGAAAATCCATATGCAAACAAAAAAAGGTATACTGGAAGTAACAACTGTCAAATACTTACAAGCTCCCCACCCTGATCATTGCTTTCATTGTCTGAACCCTTAATATCACCAAATGAAGGAGGACTGCAAGGTGACAATTGTTCCAATTGGTTTATGTCTATTTGTGCAGCCCTGCAGTATTGAATGCCTTCAGCTTGTGTATGGGAACTTGGTTGTGCCGAATTGGGATTCGGGCCACCATCACATTTATTTTCTCCCGTACCAGTTAGTTCAAATACTTTGCTTTTTTGGCCATCACAGGCAGAATTATTAAATGAAACTTGAGCTAATGTATTGGCTGATAGAGACTGTCCACTGCTTGAATTATCCTCTTGACGTCTATCAACACCTACATAATCAATTAACAAAGAAATACAATAAATTCAATAGAAATAAACTTCATACAGATAAAAACTCCAAATAAAAAGTGTACAAATCATCTGTACCTGAATAAACAGGTTGAAGCAAGCTGGAACCAGACAAACCATCCAATCCTTTATAGATTGCAATTATGTTTTCTAGAAAAGCCAAAGGCCTTAACACTGTCACACAGTAAGCATTACAACATTGTATGAGTTAAACAGTGTTTGCTATCTCTGTAGTTTAAATACTATATTCTAATAAAGCAAATAAGTCCAGCAGCCGATAGTGATGAAACTAACATCAATTGAACCAAAAAAAGAAAAAGAAAAGGTTCCATTCTTAAACTAGCAACTAATTTTTATTGAGACAGGATAAATAACGATCTAATTGCAAGTAATTAACAATACCTGCATCAGTACACTGAGATTTACATAAAGGACACTCTGAACCACACTGTGCAGATCTGGGTATGCATGAACTGCAACAATTTTTGAAAATGAACAAATCCAACTCAATTGTTTTAAAAGGGAGAAAAAGAAAATGAAAGCCGAAAGTTGATGATACATGAAGATTTGGAAAAAAAAAATGAGAACATACTTGCAAAATATGTGATCACATGGGAGCAACAACGGCCTACTGAACAAGTTTAAGCTGCAGATAAATTAGTAGAACACTCAATCAACATTTTTTTTTTTGCATATACAATAACTATAAACATAAATTATAAGAAAAAAAAACTTAATTTTTTATTTTTCTTCCACATTTCTGCAAACATCACACTTTCTTATCATAACTAAAAAACATACAAATAAATGAAATAACATTACAAATGAGAACGATTTACACGTAATTTTGATTCTCAAGATAGTGAATCATTACCCAGAAAAGAAAAAAAAATTCAAAAGCTTGGAGTCATGAAAGAACGATGTAATGATCAATAATAGTAATCTTTCAACTTAAAAGAATAACAACTACAAACCAGAGAGGACATTTGAGCTCCAGAGCAAGTTTCTGAAGATGAAGAACCAACGGATTAAAAGATCGTTTACTATCGGCAGCGGAATCGGCCATCGTTGAGCCCCAAATGAACTCGAAAATCTGAACACTTTTTTTCCTCTCAGTCTTTCACTCTTTCTAGCGTTGAGGGAATGGGCTAATAAGGCTATGATTATTATTATTACTATTATTGGAGTGGGCTTTGGGCTGGGAGATGTGGACACGTGAATGGCTGGGATTTGGTTTTGGGAATAAGTGAAAGGCGGTAAAATTTGATTTGATTTAAGGAGCCAAAACAGAGTTTTGATGTTCGCGGGCAAATTATGGTTTGGCTGGGAAGTCCCGCCCGCTTGATGCTTCCGTCACTTTCGAGGATGCCCGATTCCAGTAATATCTCCCGAAATATATAAACGAATGGCGATACGATGTTTTATGGTGGCGCGAGATTTTGAGATTTTGTGGACGTGGCATCTGAAATCAAGTAATAGGGGACACTTAGAGAATAGAGATGACTAATGGGTCATATTTTTTAATAAAAGTAAATTAAAATTTTTATAATTTTATAAATTAATTAAAGTTGAATATTTAAATATATTTTATTAATATAAGTTTTTTAAAATTTATTTAATTCATAATCTAAAAAATAAATACTTTAATTATTTTATTTTTAAAATTTATTTAATGAATAGATGATATTATGATTTTTATAAATAAAATTATAAATATCGTAATTTTATAACATGTATTGTAACACCTCAAACCCAACATATGAGGAGCACGTGAAAAAAGAGGTTGCCTACTAATCAAAATCTTTATAATAAAAATCTCAAATTGAAATACCTTAAATACTTTACTCAATAAATTCACAAGTTCATGTGTCCAACTCTAAAAATGTCACTCTAAAAGACATAAGCATAACAAAAATTTCAAAAAAACTTCTCAATTACAAGTTAATAAACAAATAAAATTAAAAGAAACAAAAGTCTATCTTTCTCTCCTAATTAGAAACATGAAACGAATCTCCAACTCTAATGATAGCACACCTCTTAACAAAATACTTAATATGTAAAAAGTAATGACGAGGGGTGAGCCGTCAACTCTGTAAGTAAAACCATTCTTAACACACTAGACCCATTACGTATTAAAAATATTACAAGTCTCCTTTTTATCAAAACATATATATTATTACAGAAAGGTAGAAATTCGCTAAATAATTCAGAATATCAAAAATTTATAATTCATAAAAAAAAACTGATCATATAGTACATATGCACAAAAGAACCAAAGTTAGCTCATGTCATATAGTGTCATCTATACTCCCGGTGACTCGGCCAGAAACAGAATCAGAATATCGTGTGCACACTCAGAACATAAACACAGTAATGGTTCATAACATATATGTATCGTAGTATACGATCAGAATCAAAATCAAAATAACTACGGACAATAAGCCAAAACATTCAAATCAATCTTTCATATATAATGACTGTATGTGGCACTTTGCACTGTATGTGACACTTTGCGGCGCTCTAACCCTCAATAGGTGGTCCCCCATACAATCATAAATAATTTAAATCGTACATGGGTACAAAACATACGTATTTGATTCATAAATATCCATAACAATAATTTAGGTTTGCAAGATATCTTATAAATAAAATCATAAAACGTAATCATATAACAAAATTAATTATATATTTAAAAGCATTTGTAATATTTTGTTGAAACCATAAGAATAACATAATTTTCATATTTGCAAACATTTACACAAACTAATTTTGTTATGAAAAATAATTAATTTTCAAAGAGCTATAAAAACACATATACTTATAGTAGCATCTAAATAATCATATTTATCTAGTACATTAGGAATGAAGTTACTTACCTCGACAAAAGCAATTATCTAAACTCCTCTAGGTCTTCAACAGCCTCAAACACCTTAACAATTACAAGAAAATCATATTAATAACTTATTCCAACCTCTTGATTTTTCTAATTCATACCCGTACAGGTCTGTTTCTCTGAATTTTAACTCTTAATCTAGAAATTAGAATAACACAATATTTTATAGAACTAGTTTGGACATCCATGGGTATCTCACATAAAATTTTCAAGAAGATCCGATATCAAAAACGTCTTTAAAACTATTTATTTCTTAATAAATTCAAAACTATCTTGTAGACCCTTAACTGAACAGTATGGGTTCCGAGATTTTTATAAAATCATACATTCATGCATAGTATACGTATTTTACTATTAAAATACTTAAAAATTGAGGTATGTATTATGTTAAATGAAAAGTATATGAGGCTGAATTATTTTAGTTTATTACAATATTTTGTTAAAGTAAAATCATTGTTTGTAATTATTTATAACAAAACTTTATATATTAAAAACTTGTGTCATAAATTATTTTTAAAAAATGAAAACTTTTATTAAATTGTTATAAGTCAAATACTTTGAAATAATTATCAATTATTCAAACGTAATTTACGAAAGCTTATAAATGATTAAAAGTTCAAGGATGATTTTAAACGTTTTGACTCATTATCCATAGTGATGTTATGTTATGGAAGGCTAGCCAGATTTTGTGCACATACGATGTTAACGTTAATGATTCCCGCGGGGTAGAGTATCTTGAATGATGTTATATGGCCGAGTCACTATGTAACAGTCTAGGCAAATCCCACATCGGCAAAGCACGGGAGAGATGCTGAGTTTATAAGGGGTGATCCACACCTTAATTGACAAGACGTATTTTGGGGTGTATGGGCGCCCAAGAAACAAATCTGTGCGGACCTTGTTAAGGCCCAAAGCGGACAATATCTAGCAAGGTCTAGGTTGGGTCATGACACGTATGTATTAATGTTATTATGAATTATGATTTATAATTCTATATGAGCTCAAGTTAACCTTTAAGGAGAATGTATTATTATTGTTATTGTTGTTTTTAGTTATTAAAAGAGAATTATAATAGCGTAGAGTATAACTTAGTAGTTAATATTATATTTTCTTACTATTATTAGTTTATTATTATTGCATATGGCTTTCAATTTAAAATTTTTGATTTTATTAAATTTAATTATAAGTACATAAACTCAAAAAAAGCACATAGAATTGAAAAAAGTCCACCAATAGCTTAGCTTGCCTTTTTAAAGAAATAAAAAAAAAATTGTGGTACTTTTTTCTTAAGCATAGCATGGACATGGCACTTATGTTGGACTAGGCCGGAGTGAAAAAAAAAAAGATACAACACAACATGATGTGAAATATATAATGGGCAGAACATGGCAATAGCATGAGCCTGTATGAGTCTTTCTTTCACGGGCTGCATGGCGATTTAACCATCTCTATACTTAATACTTCTAGATCCAACTACATCACCTCGAAAATAGATAGCAAATCCAATAATTTGGAGTCTGGACAGTATCAAATAATCAGAAAACCAGTGAAATATTTTGACTGTTTGCCAACGTTCTAGGGTATGGTTTTCTAAATTAAAATTTAATATTTGGGATATTTCATCCATATTTTTTGCGCTTTTCCTGAAGAAGATTCTGTGTACCTATAGGACTTCAAAACTGATCAACAAACTTTTTAAAAATCTTGAAATCCATTTATTTAAAAAAAAGTATAAAATCTGTCACAATTTTTAAGTATGATAGACCAAAATTAATGACCAGGAAAGTATCTGAAAAAAATCTTTGAACAATTCAATTCGACTGAATTTCAACTATAACAGAAGAGACGCAATTGACGATAATAAATTTTTTTTTTCTTTTGTCTTTTATGAAGGCAAGAAATAAATTAACATACAGACCATATAAATCAGTTAGATTGGTCAACTGTCTCATTCTCGTAGCTACCACATTATTTTTATTTAATAGAAGAATGGGTGTCTTTAATTAATTTGGTCTCAAATTGAAGCAAAATAGTGCAAGAATCATGCGTCTTTTTCTTCAATCTGCCAACTTTTCATGATCCATCCATCTTGGCTTTGCAGTCTAGAGGAATCTTTCACTGTAAGTAATTTCAAGCCCTGACAACTCTATTTCAGCATCTTCTCCTAGACTAACTCAGTTGCATCATCCCTCGCAAAACATTCAACAGGGCTGGAATCTGCGTACAACGTTATTGTTTGTGTATTTACCGCAAGTTCTGATTCATCTATGCTCACTTCATCCGCTGAAGAAATTCTACCGTCGTCCTGGGAAGAGTCACTTGCACTCTTATTTTGGCCTTCGCGTTGTTCTTCTTCACATGTACCAATAAGCTCATCTTGTAGACGAGACTTCGTTTCCTGAATCTCGAGTAGCTTCTGAATAGCTTTGCTAGCAGCATTCTTGGCCCACTCCTCATCATCAACATACCTAAACAAGGGGGGAAAAAAAAGAATGGGTTCTTGGCATCGTATACATTGAGACTAATCAATTGAAAAGTAAGCATGAACTTGGATAAAAGTTCAGTATTGAAATGATTGTACGAGGAGCCAAAGAAGCTTATGATCCTCATTATATTTGTGAAGCTCATAACATTATCGAAATACCACTACATAAAGAGAAAAATATCAACCAATTAAAGTTTGGTTTACTTAATTGATACATGAGCACACAACCACAAGAGAACGAATCACTGAAGAAAGGAGGTTAAGGAATTACCTCTTTGGATCCAGTCCAGCTGAAAGAACCGCTGAATTCTTAAAAGTCGCAAGAATTGCGGGGTTGTCGGAGAAATATCCTCCATTCTTTGCAATCTCAACAAGAAAATGTATGTCCAAGACAAACAGTTTCTGTAACAATAAGCACAAGTTCAGCACATGATCTAACATCAGATAACCAGTACATTATCAATGGCGAAGTAAAATGCCAAATAGAATTCATATGCTCCAGCTGATTGATTTTGGGGAAAGGATCTATGAAATTTTAGCATCTGAAGGTACAGGATTGCTTCCAGTATGAGATTATGCCAAGGGATAGTTGTTGAAGTAGTAATATGAGAAAGCAATTGGTGTCAGACTTCAAAATCTTAGATATGTTTATATTTTCTATGATCGATTCTTGATTTTAAACTACAGTCCTGCCTCAATGACCATCCTAGAGATGCTATATGCACACAGCAAGTCGAGGATTAAGTTTTGACTAAGAAGGGAAAAATGAGAAATATGTTCTAGATGATCCGTTAGTGGGAAAAGAGGACTTATTTCACATGGTAGAATCAGTCCAAGACATTTAAAATCTCCACATCCATATACAACTATAAAATGGCAGGCCAGCTGATAAACATGCCAAAGAAAGTCAGTTATGGATAAGATAGCAAATGTAAATATAACAACGAACAACACAAAACAGATCAGATACAAGTCTAAAAGATAGAAATTATCAAAGCAAAAGAATAAAAACATATACCTGATCATAATCGTCAGAACTTTGTCTCGTTAAATCCTCTTCAGCAAGTGCCCACATCTCTTTGTTATTTGAAATCCAAAGAAATAATGTCTGTACCACCTCCCTCAGTAGCTCCATCAACCAGTTCAGTTCAAAAACATTTTCTTCAGCAAGTTTGTTTACTGTCCTCAGTTCCAAGAACAGAACCTGATTATTGCATGTCAGAATGAACGTGTCTGATCAGCTAAATGTCAATCTGTATCTTTATTCTTTCTACTGGTAAATGAATAAGCCTTTAGGTCTTCTTTTCCAAATTTTCCTTCTTTATTTTTTGGGTTGTAGTCAAGAGCTTTGGTGCAGTTATATTCTAAAAAAACCAAGGTCTTCATGCTCATCTGTAGAAGAAGAAAATCAAACCTGAAATGCGGCAGAGGGCATCACATCACACAGCTTGTTATGATCACCCACATTAACTATGGCTGCTTCTGGTCTATGCTCAGAGCCAGCTTTGCAAGACATCATTCGGTTTATCAGTTGCTGGCAGAAATGAGCTCTCAGCCTATCATTAACCTCTTGGATGAACAACATACAACTATTAAATTCTCTCCGTTGAAAGCCGTCTGATTGATTGATGTCTCTAAAGATCCCTCTAAAAGTTCCAAAGAAGAAATGCTCCAGCGTAGATAGATTAGCCAGAATAGAGATTTGTTGTGGCAGTGATTCTGCCGAATTTATTCTTGAACCTCCTGTCTCTGTGACATTCGTTTGACTGTTGATGGCTCTTTCAAGGATGACAACATATTCCTCAAAAAGATCAATGAGTCCTCCAAGAATAGAACCTTCCATTTGAAGGGAAACTAAAGGGGTAATATCTGCAGTGATAGCCTGAAAAGAAGACAGGATATAAGAAACTGTGAGTAATGTCTTAAATTGCATATAACAGACGTTACAATACTTAAGTACAAAACACAGAAATTGCTCAATTGGTTCTAGGTTCATAAATTCAATTCCTGATAATAATAAGCTATCATTACACCGAGAAAGGAAATCAGCTTTGAACATGTAATTTATGTTGATTGGCTTGACTCAATTTACTTCTAATTGCAAGCTATATCTGATATATCAAAGAAAATTAACGTAATTGTGCTTCATATTACACCTCATCATAACCGTCTAGTAGCTTACTTGATACCCTAACATTTCCATGGAAAAACAGTGATGGCTTTTGTATGCCGAAAAAGTTATGGCAGTCTCTTCATATGCTGAAAGTCATTGACCAGCAAATAATTGCTAGTGCAGTCTAGTGAAACAAGTTTGAAGATCATGAATTTTATCTTCCTTCCTTTTTCTCTGAGTAAATTCATGACTTCCATGGGCTTAAAGTTGCAAAGCAAATGCAGATTTGAGGTAACAATGCACATACCGACAAGGTTGTTCAAAATTGTTCAATTCTATTTGTGCTTAAGATTATTAAGTGGTTTTGATCTTACTGTTACCTGGAACAACGTTATAAACTTCCGGCCACTGTTTGTGAGCAGACAATATTCTGGTTGTTGCCCAAAAACCATAGAAGACCTCGCTTCATTCACAATTCCTGAAACAAGATATCTACCCAGAACCCAGGCGTCAGTTGCTGAAAATATGGTAATGACATTCTTAAAATGCTCTATATGTATCTGTAGAGCTTCTTCCATACAAGGTCGAACCTGCTTGATCAAAAATGGCCGCAATTCTAATCTCTGAGTTTCTAACAAGGTGCAAAAGGACATTGCACACTGCACAGCTTGTACAGATGTGGACAATCCACCACTTAATTCAGAGATGTGCTTAACATACTTGTTAAACTTAGAAACAAAGACTTCAATTTCTTCACAGGCCCACTGAAGAAATTCCGAAGCATAAGGTGAAGTTTCTCCACATAACATTACAAAGCTCCTTGCAGCTTGAGAAATCATTGAAAACACAAACTTTACTAGTTCCCTAATATACACCCCATGTGAGAAAGATTTTGAAGACTCAATACTATGTATCCCAGTTGCAATACGTGAATGGTAGTACTTAAGCAATAACTGAGTAGCAAGATGGCTGTCACCCAATCTGCAAAGTCGCACTAGTGTCTTTTGAAGTTCTGCTGCAGATACTCGTGGGTTCTCAGCCACTAGTGTTAACTGCAACATGACCGTGGCCTTTCTCTCAGAAATCACACATTCATATCGTGCTAAAACATCTGATGGAGAATCGCCACCATATTGTAATCGTTGGACATTATCCCTCTCCAATTCTAAAATGGTTATGGCTTCATCAATCCTGTTTTCAGCCAGGATAATGTCCAGGGTTTCGGATACATTACTGATGTGAGCCTCCTTTTCACTCAGAGTAGATGGCTCAGCAGTTACAGATTCCTGAACGACCAATTCAATTGACTCTTTTGATAGAGCCTTCAAATGGACATTCACCAGGTCTTTTACAAGTCTTCTATGGAGGGCAACTTGGCTTTTCAGTTGTATTAATTGCTTTTCCATGCCTTCTGTTTCCTCAAATATTCTGCACACACCGTATGTGAATGCAATTTCATAGAAAACAGTTACTCTGCAGAGAATATTCAGTAAAAATTACCTAATAAAGGCCGCATAGTTGTGAAAAACATTACTGTGAAAATCTTCATCTGATTCTGCCTTTAATTCAAGAAGTTCGGAGCAAAGATGGTTAATCCCCTACAATCAAATGCAAATTACAGTAACTGCACCAACCAAACGAAATCAACCTACTTACATTTACTTAAGGAAAGAAAATTACCTTGGCAGCCATGGATTGGAGCTCTGTCTCGTCGGCTGGGTCACAGGAGGCCGACGAAATTTCGGAGCTTGCATTGGATAGCGGTGAGTTTTCCAAATTCTGGTGGTCTCTGAACCGGAACCTTGATGACGTGGAAGGCTTTTCCATTGCGACTGATTGAGAGCTTCAGGGGACGACGAGACGTGAACCGGATGCATCATTGAAAGAAAAGGTGCCGTTTGGGGCTGTCTGTCGTCGTTTTGTGGCATTGCTGCTTCGGTTTCTTCGTTCAAGTTGTTTAAATTGCTCAACCAGCGGTTTTGTTCTCGTCTTCTTGTCGTTTTGTTCTTCATTTTCAGTTACTTCTGCTGTTGGGCGATTGGCGCCATTATCCATTTTGATGGAACGGTGTCGTTTGTTGACCAATAAGAATCAGGTCTGGATTACGGCCTAGGTTTTCGATCGGCTCATTTTCACATTAAATTAATTAATTTGTATTGGATGAAATTATCATTTGAAATTCATTTTTCAAACGCTGGTTCGAGTTCTCTTATAAGCAATTCATGCGTCTTTCCCAAAATAAAATTTAACTGAAAGTTGACAATTTTTGTTTAATTAATTTGTGGATAAAGTAAATATATCTTCAATAAGATGTGTAGTCTTGTGGGGATAGATATATGACCTATATTATCATAAAACAGATATAGTTGGTCTCAATAGATACTGCATATAAATATTACAAGACCTAAGATCATGCAATATATATCAGTAAATTTAAAATTGATGGTACAATACACATTAGTAATTCTAAAAAAATAAATCTTAACTGAATATATCAACAATGGATTAATATTACTCAATGCATGCAAGATTATTTAAATTGACTCATTGAAAGTGTTTGTTAATATCAGATAAAATAATTTGTCAAAATCGTACTGAAATTATATGAGCTGTGAGGCAATCGACACGTGAAGGGCCAAATTTTGACTCAAGGAAAGTTATCTATTTTAACAATTAAAAAACAAAGTAAATCATGATTATCACAACACAATTTAAATATCTAAACTTGAAAAGTACCAAATAATAAATTTTCAAAAATCATCAATTCTCTGTGCATTTGTGTGTGTGTGTGTGTATAGGACATATGTTTGGACCAAAAAGAGGAAACTTAAACTTAAAAAAAGCCATCAATCTTGACTTAAAAATGAAATAGAATAGTTAAACCATAATTATCATAACAAATCTCCAATATTTAGAAGCAGGACAAGAAGTGCCAAATTTAAATTCAATAAAAGTCATGAATTTCACATGAAACAATAATGTTGATCTTGTTTGAGTAATGAAAGATCTTAGATGAGACAAATTTATCATGCTAATTGTGCAATATTCATCAAATTCTACCGTATAAATTTGTAGTTTAAGCTTAGCCAAACGTGACAGTGAATGCGTGACTGCGATGAGGTGAGAAACTATGTGTGAATAACGTGGCGCGGAAGTAATAAATTCGAAGAAATGAGAAGGAATTATAATATTTTAATAACTTCGAAAATAAATGCCCCAGGTCTAAGACCAGATGAAGCGCCATACGGCATCGTTTAAGGATCTTTATCTCAGCAGCGACACGATGTTGACTAACGAAGGGCAAGGCCACTATAGGAAATAAAAAGATTTCGCCTATATCATGGAAATGCCAACTCCCAACAACTGGAATACTGGATGGTCATTGTAATACAAGGAACGAAAACGCTGACGCTCTCTCAGAATAATGCAAATGATAGTACCGACATGTCGTTTTGCTATCATCCTCGTCCTCCTCTTCGTCGTTCTGCTTGGAGCTCTGCGTGAAACCTCTGCGAAAGGCGGCGAGTTCACCGGAGACTACCCCAAGTTGTCCGGAATCATAATACCAGGCTTTGCGTCAACTCAGCTGAGAGCATGGTCAATCCTCGACTGTCCGTACTCTCCTCTCGATTTCAACCCTCTTGACCTCGTCTGGCTCGACACTACCAAAGTAAAGCTTCTCGCATTATACACTTTAATTACAATTGCTATTTCAATTGTGCCGATCACATGATTGTATTATTCACTGATTTAAATTGTTCATTTCTTGTTATGTTTGTATATTTATTCGAAGCATGTTAGACGTACGGAGAATTCGAATCCTCTCGCCGTTGGCTAAGCCAAACAAGCTTTCTTTTTCTTTTTTCTTTTTAGCAAAAGTGCTTTCAAAGTAACTAATCGCTTTTCTGTCGATACTTTTCAAATAAAAGAAACGCTTGGAATGCATTTTCAAAAAGAATATCTTGTAGATGCTCTTTTTGGAAGTCCTTTTTGGATCAAAACAAAATCAACGTGCTTTATGCTGACTTATTGATGAGTGCTTTTCAAAAATGGCTTTACGAGCTTCTACTGAAAGCGCTTTCATTTAAAGTACTCCGTGCACACACACTTCTAATATTGTATTGGTAAAACAGTTGATTATGTTCTGAAGGTTTTGTTTAATTGTTAATGCAGCTTCTTTCTGCTGTGAACTGTTGGCTTAAGTGCATGACACTAGATCCTTACAATCAAACAGATAATCCCGAATGCAAGTCTCGACCTGATAGTGGCCTTTCTGCAATTACAGAACTTGATCCAGGTTACATAACAGGTAAATCTTGTATTTTCCATCTTCTCTTGCTTCTTTTCAGATTCATCTTCTTTTTATATAATGTTTCTGTTATTTCTGTTTTCTTTTGGTGTTCTGTTGTGCTTAAAAAAAAACTCGCCTTATGGTTCAGGTCCTCTGTCCTCAGTGTGGAAAGAATGGGTTAAGTGGTGCATTGAGTTTGGTATAGAGGCCAATTCAATCATTGCCGCTCCATATGATTGGAGATTGTCACCATCAAAGCTCGAGGAGAGAGACCTTTATTTTCACAAACTAAAGTTCGTATTTTCATTCATAAATATC
Organism: Luvunga scandens; assembly: GCA_030449905.1. Lineage (NCBI taxonomy): Eukaryota > Viridiplantae > Streptophyta > Magnoliopsida > Sapindales > Rutaceae > Luvunga > Luvunga scandens. Next base: position 912,961 of record JASUUG010000382.1, on the reverse strand, counting down.
TTTATGTGTGCTTTAACTACTTACCATCATTCACTTATTGGATATCTATCTGTTTATTAGCTATAGCTTACCTTGTTAGTCCCTTGAAGTACTTTAGGGGATAGAATTGAAAATTATGAAATTAATTATAAAAATAGTTGAAATGGATGGGACTTTGACGTAATCAACTGATAACTTTGTGAATGAAGTAGTTGCTTGTTTGTTTAGCAAATATTTCTTTTTAAGATTTTATTTACCTCAATATATGTTTTAGTCAATTCTCTTAGATTCATATAAATTAATCAAACCGTAAATCAGTTTCGATAACTTAAAGGTAAATGGATTCTATGTCATGGAATTCTGGACTTGAGATTTGATTTAGTTGTATTTATGGCAGTGCATAGTTGGCATAAAAAGTTGAAGTTATTACAGTATGTATAAGTATTAATGATTGGAAAATTCCTGTATTTTTCATTACCAAAATAATAACGTGTTCTTAGAAAGTGTAGCACATATTACAATAGTGTAATCCAAATTGAAATATTGGAAGTTCTTTATGTTTCACTTCTGGTATCAGCTGGTTATTTGTCGTTCCATCTCTAGCACTCAAAAACACTAGCTGCATGCATGCACTTGGATGGAAATCCTTAAGTAAAAACTTTTAGGACATCTCATTGATGATAAAATCAGTGAATACTAAAATGCGTAGCTATGTCAATCATCTGTTCATAAATTGTTATTTTGAGAAAGGAGTTAACTCAGTGATTGATTGGAAAATATTCTTGCAGGTTGACATTTGAAACTGCCCTCAAACTTCATGGTGGCCCCTCATTAGTACTTGCTCATTCATTGGGTAATAATGTGTTTCGTTACTTTCTGGAGTGGCTAAAGTTAGAAATTCCCCCAAAACAATATATCCAATGGCTGGATGAACACATTCATGCCTACTTCGCTGTAGGTAAGATCAGTTTGCATCTAAGCTATTTCCTACTGGGCAGAGTTATTTTGATGATCGTAGATGCTCATTATTTGGCTTTTTTTCTTGGGGTGGGGGAGCAGGATCTCCTTTTCTTGGTGCAACTGAAACAGTTAAAGCAACACTTTCTGGTGAAACATTTGGCCTTCCAGTCTCTGAGGTATTCTTTTTCTTTGTACATCTCTATTTGCTCCTTTTCTTCTACTTCTCTTTGCCGAGTATCACTGTTAACCAGTTAGTTTTTTGAACTTTTGTAACATGTAATTGCATCTTGCTTTTATTTGAGTAATTAACTTCTACTTTCTCACCTTTTCTTTTTGGTTGCCATTGCTAACTGCATTATACATTTCAAATTTAAGCTACTCCAATCTCTAGTTTAAGGTGCACCAACATAAGAATCAGTTTATTGTTGTTGCATAGTAATATAACTTGCATGCCTGGCCATGTGGTGCAGTGGAATTGTCTAAATGTCTCTTGTTGACTGAGTGGCTGCAATATCTTTGTACTCTAAATCACAGTTTGCATGATCTGGTGCAATGCTAGAACCTCACAAAAGCTACTTACTAATCTGCATGTTTAAAACTGTTCTGTGAAATATCAAACTTGTATTGGAATTTGAATTAGCCTAGGTAATTCACATGTATGTAATATAAAATGAACCTCAGTAAATTAATGCTTGATAATTTGATAACCTTGATTAAATTATAGTTTTTGCTGGTCCCGACTTAAGGCCAACATTATAAGTTAACAATTCGATAAATTTAGAAGATAATAAATTTTTTGAAAATTTTTATTTACTATAGGACCCACTTTCTATATAAATTAATAATTACTAAACTAAATCCACATGATATGTCTATGTGGCTATTGTAAGATATGTTCTTAATGTTGCTTGCTTCTTAAAATTGACTTCGACTTAAATCTTATCTCTAACTTCTTTTGTAATGCGAAATTCCAGTTGTTATTGTCATTTTGCCACAAGAAATTATTCAACGAGAAATTATGCAAGGTAAATCAATACTATAAACATGATCGTATTTTCTAAAATAAGGAATATCTTCATAAATTAATAAATTATTAATTTATTGATAAATTAATATTCGTTTAACTAATAGATTTTCTATGCTCCCGAGGCTATTAATTTATCAAGGTTTTACTGTTGATTTTGACTTTTTTTGGCATTCATTATTTTTTCCAGAGCTGCAGGATGTGTATTATTGTTGCCTTGTACTATTGGATTTGGTAGTTTGTTAACATGTGTGTAATATTTATTTTGCAAGCTATCAGGGAACAGCTCGATTGATGTTCAGTTCTTTTGGTTCTTCATTATGGATGATGCCATTTTCAAAATATTGTAGAGCTGATAACAAGTACTGGAAGCATTTTTCGGGGGTTACAAGGAAGGATCATCACATACATCAGTGTGATGAACAAGAATTTCGGTCAAACTATTCTGGATGGCCAACAAATTTAATCAATATTGAAATTCCTTCGATGCGTGGTAAGACTCTAGACTCTTATGTAATCTTTTGAGACAGTTTATCATTCAGCTTATCCGCTTTATTCACATCTTAAAATGGCAGGATTTGAGGCTTATCCATCAGTCTCAGAAGTAGCTCAAACCAACTTTTCCAGCATAGAATGTGGACTTCCTACTCAGTTATCCTTCTCTGCTCGTGAAATATCAGACGGAACCTTTTTCAAGTCAATCGAGGATTATGATCCAGAAAGCAAGAGGCTTCTTCAACTATTAGAGAAGTGGGTATTGTCTCAGTTATAGTCAATGAAGCTTTTTGTATATAATGTGTAATGTGGAACTTCAAATATGAGAACTTCCCCTAGATTGTCCTTGTAGTGTTAGAATCCACTTTCTGTTCAAGCAACTTCACGTTTAACTTCAAGCTTTTATCTTTTTTTTTTTTTATCTAAAGCAACATAAATTTCATCTTATTTTCAACATTATTTTTACTTCTCTAAGGTTGTTACGTCAGATGCCAAGCATCTATGCAGTGATTGGCACTTGCACTTATTGCCATCTCAATCATATTCTAAGACATGCCTATGTTAAGGAGAAAAAATCAATGTGGCTTTGGAAGTTTTTGGAAGTTTTTGAAGGGGATGATAATCATTATTAAATCCCCTTGGAGTCCTGTCCTCAGAATGTTCTTGGGATGAATATGCTTTTATGCGGTATCTGTGAATATATGCTGTTCAGTAAAGTTGGATGTATTCTCTGCAACATAAGACACACTTGTATAAGAAGCTTATTCTCAAGGGTCTCCGAGTTGCATTTGGCTTGCTAAGTTGATCGATCTATGGGGGTGATTAGGCAAACAGTTGTCAAATATGAGCTTTTTAAAGTATTGATGTGGTTGTTTAACTCAATAGTATCGACACGAATGCCATCCAAAGGGGGTCAAAAAGAAACAAACACATTAAAAATTGTTTGTTGATTTAATTCTATATAGGAAGTTTCTGTGATTTTTTTCTGGGGCTTTATATTAAACACAACTGGTGTGTTTATTTTGTTATTTGTGCTTTTCAACATTCCTGTGATCTCAATGCTTTATTTTTCAGGTCATATCATGGCGATCCTGTTCTGAATCCTCTCACACCCTGGGACAGGCCACCTATAAAAAATATTTTTTGCATCTATGGAATAGACTCAAAGACTGAGGTAAGATTCTGTTGTCTGAATAGATCTGCTTGTTGGATTTGTCTTTATTGCAGTTTTACTAGTTGCTCTTTTATTTATCATAGTGTTGAGCATTTTCTTGCGAGGTTTATTAGCGCCCTTTCTGTTTTTAGCTCATAACCTTGTGGTGAATAAAGTTCTGTCATCTTGACTGTGGCAAAGCCAGGTGGGATACTATTTTGCACCTAGCGGCAAGCCTTATCCTGATAATTGGATCATAACAGATGTCATTTATGAAATTGAAGGATCTCTCTTCTCAAGGTAAGTGTCCCTTCCCAACTGGATTGAATCAAATTAAACAGCATAGAAATGCACATAGTGTTCAAGAATGTGTAGAAGCATCCCTGGGCATTAAAGTGGTGATATTACGTAAATTATTCTATCACACCTTTTCAACTCAAATTGGAGACTGACATGTATATGTGACACATTTCTGGATGTAATCTGGACAATAGTTGTTATACTTATTGATTTTATATTGAGCATGAGGTTGTCTGGATACTAGTTCTAATAATCTTTGTAAGCTGTTACATATATATCTTTGTACTATTTTGGCAGGTCAGGTAATTTGGTTGAAGGAAATCCAGGACCAACCAGTGGGGATGAGACGGTGAGCTCAAGACATTTCATCTGTGATTGTGCATTCCATAGTAAAACACATCTAGATTTCCAGCATATGTCTTATGATTAGCTTTTCCAAACTGCATATATTCCATTTAGCTTCAGCAAATACAGTGTCTCTGTTATAGGTACCATACCATTCTCTCTCCTGGTGCAAAAACTGGCTTGGGCCGAAGGTGAACATAACAAGGGCTCCTCAGGTATTTCTACCCAATGCAGCAAATAAATTGTGTGTGTGTATCAGTGCACTTCTGTGCATATTGCTCTCTCTCTCTCTCTCTTTCTTTCTCTCTCTCTCTCTGTGATAGAAAAGTGAAACATTGCTTGTGTACCAGAAAACTTATCTTTATGAGTTTTATTCATTTCTTCTGGAAATTGCAGTCTGAGCACGATGGATCTGACGTACAAGTTGAATTGAATGTAGAACATCATGATGAAGCAGACATTATTCCCAACATGACAAGGTCACCAAGGGTCAAGTACATAACCTATTATGAAGATTCTGAAAGTATCCCAGGAAGGAAGACAGCTGTTTGGGAGCTTGAGAAAGGTAGATAACTTGTCCCTGAAGTGCTCAGAAACCGATGCTTTATTTTTCACCAGAACTTAGAACTACAAATCATGCCACACTACATTCTTATGGCTAGTCTCATTGGAGACAACATGATGTAGTCAATCATGAAGGGCCACTGAATCCATCTAAAAGCATGGCTCTCACAGATTTGGGATGATTTTAAGTGTTCTACTTACTTCTACAAGATGTCTAACTATGGTCCATGAGTTTTAAATAGTTAGGGAAATTTCTTTGTTGTTAATTTACTTTTGGAAACTTTTGGAAACTGGAACTTGTATTTGTACTAGATTATTTGGATTGGAAGAAGAGGAAACAGAAAGGATGAAAGAATAGCTTGAAGAATTCATCTTTGATTCAATATTTCATGTTATGCATATGGGTTACTTATTGTTATGTAAGTTGCTAATTTAGTGTTCTTTGAAAGAATACTGGCTGCATCTCATCTGTTGGCTTCATATTAGAAAAAGTGATTGATTATTTCTATTGGAACAAGAAAAAGATTTGATTTCTTATCAGAATATCAGTTTCAACTTTCATGCATCAAATTGACACTATCTTTCTGTAGCAAATCACAGGAACATTGTTAGATCCCCAGTTCTCATGCGGGAAGTGTGGCTCCAGATGTGGCATGATACTCATCCTGATGCAACGTCAAAATTTGTTACAAAAGGTGAATCTTGCTTCATATTCTTTCTGTTCTTGGACATTACCTTTGAGTTTGTTTACTGACAATTAATTTAATAGCTAAGCGTGGACCTCTGAGGGATGAGGACTGTTATTGGGATTACGGGAAAGCTCGATGCGCATGGCCTGAATACTGCGAATACAGGTTATGAGCTTTATCATCTGTTCTTACTGAACACTTTTTTCATCTCCCTTTGTTTCTTAAAGTAAAAGGAAGATCTCATATCTGACATGAGATGAGGCAGGTATAATTTTGGGGATGTTCACCTAGGACAGAGCTGTAGGATAAAGAATTCTCCAGCCTATCTACTCTCGCATTATGTATAAACTGGAAGGTACATATCAATTCTTCTCTTTTATCCAAGTACAAAACATATTACCAATGGAGCTTAAATCATGAGAGTGAAACTAAGAAATAGGAGCAATTGTGCAGTGCTGTGATGTTTACCTGCAGTGCCTCACCTTCTCTTAAAATACACATATTTTTCATAATTATTTTATTTTTTATCCAGACAATCTCTCATGTTTCTACCAGCAGTTTTTTTATCAGCCCCTTCAGATAAACGCTGCTCGAAGTGTAACTGTTGATGTGAACTCAGAATCCTGAAGTAGTTTCTTAGGACCATTTGTCTTTTTATCCAAACAGCTCTTACATCTTTGCTCTTGTGTAATTTTTTGTCCCCTTGCTATATTATGAGGATATAGTTGGTTGATTTTCTAACTGTAGTCCACAGAATATTTGGATATGCAAAATTTATAACTTATGCTTTTAGATAATCTTCCATTGTTGTTTGTTCAGGATCGATTGTTGCTCTGCACAGATCAAATGCGTCCACATTGTTGCTAATTGTTGCCATGACTGGTGCTTCCCATGCATAAGGGATTTGATCTAGTCTCTTTGTAAAATGAATTCTTTTCTTGTATGCTAAACACAAGTAGGATTTCTCTCCAGAAGCCATGGAATCGGCAGGAGTTGTATTTGGAAATATCAGCTTCCTCCATCATCCATCCTCAGGTCGCTACTGAACCAGATTTGCTTCATCACCAATCAGCTTTCTGCAAAACCATATATTTACTGTCCAACTCCAGCTAAACCGTCATCAACACAACGTAGATTTAGATGCTAATCAAGAAGTTTGTTGACTTAGTTACTCTCAAGCATTCAGGTACAGAGAAGTCGACAGTCATAACGGCCACTTGTTGAGTAAAAGATTAAAAGATTTTGGGTTGTATAATATGAATGAATTAATTTTCATGAAATTCGTGGTTTCATAGACTAGTGTGAAACCTTTGTATCTTTAACTCATTTTGCAGCGTAATGGCAATTATTCTTTTTACCTGTAAGATAATAGTAATTCGGCTCCACGTTAAAAATTTCGAAGGGGCGAAGCTACAGAGATAATTTCAAGCAGCTCCTTGATTGGTTGGCATATGCTCCCAGGGGTGGGACTTTAACAAGTCAGTCGAAAACTTTACAGTTACTTTACTAATTAGTTAAACCACTCGATCTAAGTTCTCCTAATCTACATGCAATTTAACATTGTTGTCACCACTGAGATGCAACCTGATTATATATCTCAAAAATCTGAGTCTCACTATAGAAAAAGCTCCCTTCGACAATGGTCTCACTGAATCCATACAACCTCAAAATCAGATCAACAGTTTATACGAAGGGCCTATCGGTTGTTCTAGAGTTTTGAATGTTTTTGGCGTTGAAAAACTGAAACCCTGGACGACAACATTCTCTGTGGACTCCGAATAGGTTTGGGTCAGGTATGGATCCTCCAAAAGGCACAAAAATAAAATCAGTTTTATTTAAAAGATAAGTCCAAAACTCAACATTTTTATTTTGGTGGATGACTGAGGGAGAGAGAGGGCAGCTTGCTTGACCTCCTTGCGACTTAATTTTATATATTTCCACTTCATCTGATAAAATAAGTGAGCATGACTGCTTTATGTCTCTTCCCCTTCTCTTCAAAAGTAGCAATCGCGTAACACACATTTTAAATTTTAAAGACGTAACTACTCTATACAAATATCCCTAATCTCTCTTTTTCATGTATAATATTTTTGCCAGTTCAATTAATGCTTCCTTCGACGCTTTTTCTTTCCACTGTCACAAATCTTCTTATGTGCCCCCCCTTCTTTTATTACTTTATTTTCTAAAAACCCAAAAAAAACTTCTGTAAAAGCCAACCGCCTCTTCCTCTTCCATTTCCCCTTTTTTCTTTCTTTTTCTTCATTTCTTTTCTTCTTTCTCGGTTCAGCTTTCGTCTCTCTCTCTCTCTCTTTCTCTTTTTTCTTTTCCTTTTCTTCTTTCTCGGGTCAGTCTTCGTCTTTCTTTTTCTGTTTCCTTTTGCTTTTTCTTCTTTCTCTTTCTCGGCTTGGCCTCCATTTTTCTTCCTCTTCTTCGGCTTTGAGCGATCGGCTCCTCGTGGTGTTGCACCGGCGTTTAGTCCACAGATCCGCCGGCGGTTGGCGTGAGATTTGACGGCGTTACCACGGCGGCGGTAGCGCCTCTTCTTCTTGTCTGTCTTCCCTTCTTTTTTTTTTTTTACTATATATATATACACGCCACCGATCTCTTTTCGTTTGATTTTTTTTTAAAACACACTGTTATATATGTGTATACATTTTACACCCACTCGCATTTATATAAACATAGCTCGCAGGTGTGAAGTTTTATTTTGGAATTTAGTCTTGACTTTTGTTTTTATTTTTGGTGATTTCAGATTTGTTGGCTCACATTTGATTTTTGGCGTCTGGCTCTACTGAGTCGGTGAACTCGAGGGATCTTTCCTTGTTAAATTTATTTTTCTTTTGGGTTCAAATTTAATTTTTTTTATTGTTAGATTTTAGTGTATGTTTTTTGTGGGTGTAATCTGGTGTAGTGGAATTTGTGAGTTTTAATATGGAAGTTTTTTTTTCATTTGTGTGTTGTGTTTTAGGAAGATAAAATGAGAAAGAAGAGTATCTAGAAAAAAGCTTGTGATGATGCTGAAAGTTCTAATAGGTATACTCTCCCGGTCAGCCTTTTATGTATCTATTAATGATCATGATAGTGGGTCCCTCTCAGGTAGCGGTAGCTTTAGATTATTTTAGATCGGTTCCATCAGTAAATCCCAACCTAAAGGTGAACCGTCAATCAAACTAATCCATAGGAAAATAAGTTAAAAATCTCAGAGTTAAATCGCCCCTTTTTTTCTCTCTCTCTGTTTCTCGTAAATCTCACTCACTTGGAGGCCCTCAATGGCCTAGAGAGGATCAAAATTAAGTACAAGGTATCTTCATATGTCGAGCTTAGGTTATTTTATAAAGGCGAACATCTTGAGTACCCCAAGTATGATGGTATAGCTTTACATATTGATCTTTTCGATCAAGGTCTTTGTTTACCCCTCCAACTCTTCTTTAGGAGAATGTTTAATGACATGAAATTGTTCAGTTATCTCTTCCTGGCTAAAGGTTGCCACGAGTCTAGAGGTATTATGGTTGTAGGTGTTTGATGGGATATTTCTTATAGGGAATTGAGGGAGCTGTACCAACTAAAAAAATCTATTGGCATATTTTGTCACCTGAGAGTTTCACGCAATTTGGTAAATACGGATCTCATATTAAAAAAGGGTTATGTGTATGGTTGGTTTATGGCCGATGGTGATTGAAGTAAGGGTACTCCACCCTCGAGCTTTCTTTGGCCCTCCCTCCTATTTAACAACTGTATTTCTGTAATCATTTTGAAAGAATTGTTTTTGTAACTTTGTTATAATCCTTTTGTTGGTCTTAACCTTGAATAGACCTTCATGATTAGGGTAGGTCAGGTACCATGGCTCATTCTGTAATAAGATGTTTGATAACCAACAAGTGCATACAAAACTCTAAACTCGTGAGCAACCTTTAGCTAGGAAGAGGTAACTTGTCATGACTCAACTCAGACTTGGCAAGATATTGTTCGTTATGGGACTTAACAAGACTCGCACGATTTTGTTTTTGGGGTGTATTCGTATTGTCAATTAAGGTGTGGATCACACTTCTTATAAACCCAGCATCTTTCCCGTGCTTTGTCGATGTGGGATTCGCCTAAGGTGTTACATACGCCCCTCCTTAGGGACTAAGTGTCCTTGCTGAGGTTTGTCTCACCACCGCTCAAGAGGATACGCGGAGCCACTATAATATCATCTGTCGTGACCCAACCCAGGTCTGACAACATATTGTCTGCTTTGGGCCTTAACAAGGCCTGCACAGTTTTGTTTCTAAGATACCACTATACTTTAAAACACGTCTTGCCAATTAAATTTTGTTCTTAAAAGTCTACAGAATCTTATCTTGGCTGTTCTAATACCACAAATGTAACACCTCAATTCCACTATTAATGCATTAAAGTGAAATTGGAGTGAAACTGCATTTCATCACTCTCTTCTCTAAAATCATCAAATTGAAAACCATAATAAATGTTTTAAACCGTTAAAAAAATAATAAGTAATGAAATAAAAATAAAACTCTCCAATAAATATCATCATAAAAGAAGTTAATATTCGTAGTTAATTAATATAATATTATTCCCCAAAATGATATTATGCTCTTATTTTTTTTCCTAAGACGCCAAGCTCACATTATTTAACTCTATCTGTAAAAAAATGTAATAACAAGAGGTGAGTCGCTAGCTTGGTGAGTAAACTCAAGCACATACTAAAAATTGTTACAAATATAATTTAATAAAATTTCTTACATATGTATAATAATAGTAATAAAAGAATATATCTTTATAAACTATCACTTTACAAAAATAAATCAAAGTATCATAAAGTCATTTAAATCATTTAAACATAACATTAGCCTTTGTAATACATAAAATATAATTAACTTTTTAAAACATATAAAATATAGTTAACCTTTCAAAACACATGAAACATAATTAGCTAATGCCACATAATATCAACTGTAAACCCGGTGACCCGGTCATATAACATTATTCAAGGTACTGTATCCCGTGGGAATCATTAACATCAACATCGTATGTGTACATAATCTGGCTAGCCTTCTATAACATAACATAACATAACATAACATAATATTATTACGGACAATGAGCCAAAACATTTAAAATCATTTTTGAACTTTTAATCATTTATAAGCTTTCGTAAATTATATTTGAATAATTGATAATTATTTCAAAATATTTGACTTTTAACAATTTAATAAAAGTTTTCATTTTTTAAAAATAATTTATGACACAAGTTTTTAATATATAAAGTTTTGTTATAAATAATTTTAAATAATGATTTTACTTTAACAAAATATTGTAATAAACTAAAACAATTCAACTTCATATGTTTTTCATTCAACATAATACATACTTTGATTTAAAAGTATTTTAATAGTAAAATACGTGTACTATGCATGAATCTATTTATCTCGATCATCAGTAATAACGAACGATAACCTTGAGCTCAATCTCATTCTAAACATCAAAATACACCCTTATCAATATCACTACTCATTCTGATCTTGATATAACTTTAACAGAATCAAATCTAGTTGTAAGCACTAAACCATTAAAGCTAATCAAACTTGACCATCCTATATAAGCTTATTTTACCAAACTAATCATATGTCGGAAAATTGTAAAATCTACAAAGAAATCATAAACATGTGTAGCATTTCATATAAAACTTCAAAAAAATGAATGAAGGTCAGAAACATATTGCAAACAGAATTTTACATGTACAGCAGTGGTAAAAACAGAGATAGCTAATTTAGAAAATTCGTAAAATATTTAATAGAACTTATAAAAATTAGATTACTTAATTTAACAACAGTAGAGACATTAAGAAACAATATATCAATGTTCTAGAATTTTTTAAAATGAAAGCTATTTTAAACGAATTTACATTAAGAGACTAGGATACCTATCCAGAAACATTTAAGTTTATGTTTTGTATTTCAAAAATTTATAACTTAATGCTCACTCAATAAAAATTAGTGAGATAAACTTTAAATCATAGAGGATTCATAATATTATAAGAATATTATTTTTATATGTTATTTTAAAGCCTTTTAGCAGCTTAAAATAGTCTTATCTCTAGCATCGCAATTCTGGAAAACAGTTTCAAGAATTGCAGCAGCCTAACATAACGATTTTTATTAATTTTTGTACTCGACCAAAAATTATGAAATTAAACATGCTGTAATTAGACATAACGACGATTAGACAGAAAATTCGACAAAAGTTTCAGAGAGCATTTGAGTAGTCCGAAAAATCGGCGAAGTCAGACATGCTGCTGAAATCGGAATTTTCCAGCGCCACTGTTCTTACTTCGAAAATTTACCACAAATTGGCTACTCGGAATCTCTTTGCATAAAATATATCATTGAAAACGTTAGGATGTCTAGTTTAATTTTATGAAAAGTCTGGTTCAGAAATTGAATAAAAAATAAATAAAAACTAATAATTAAATTACAGTACGCATGCCTGCCAAGTCATTCATAATAAAAAGAATAATTTATACATACATCATCAAACACATAAGATTAGAGAACATGGATTAGAGAATGATAATTACCTTATAAATTCTTTCAAACATGCATAAAATAAAACCCTAGATTTCTTTGCTTTTATATAGCTATTAGGTTAAAAGTTTTAATCGTAGGAAGATAAAACGAGTTTAAGTTTTATAAAAATTCTTACTTTTATATAATAAATAAATAAATAAAAATATTATACAATAAAGATTATAATCTTTTATATTTTATTTAGAAAACTAAATAAATCAATAAAAAATAGATAAATAAAAAGAATCATACCTTAACCTAAATAATGCTAATTAAAATAAAACCACTCATACAAAAGACAAATAATTGAATAGATAAAAAAAAAAATAAATTTCAAACATACATGGAATGGGTGTTACATAACTATCCTAAGGCGATTTTGACACGACCCGCCCCAAATTCCCGAGGCGAATCGGCCTAATTCTATATAATCGTTCTGACTAATAAGGATTCTACCGAAAAATTCGGCAAAGTCTTTCCTATATTTATCATATACCCAAATCTGTAAAATTATAAATCAAGCACTCCCAAAAGAATTTCAAATATAATTATTTCCGAACAACCAATCTCCTCAACAAAATACCAAATTATTCAATATCTAATATCAATAAATACATATGTTATTCACAATCTTCGAAATGTAACAAATTATACAATAGTAAGATATCTCAATAAATCAATCAATAACTCCTAACATCATAATGTGGCCATTATTCCGAAAATAATTATAGCTGCTGGGTCGACTGTTGTACCTGTGAATCTCATGTTGGGGGGAGGGGAAATATAATAAAACGGGATGAGTATAAAACTCAGTGAGTGGATAGTAGTTTTTAAACATAACTTTACTCTAAAATAATTAATCAGATCAAAACACCATCTAATCAAAATATCACTAAAACTTAAATAATTTATTAAATTCAAATCATGTTTTCAATTAATAGTATCGCAAATATACTGCATAAATCAATGGAAATTCATAATACTTATAACATCAATACTGAAATACCAAAAACTATCACCAAACAAGTACCCAGGGGAAATAATCTCATCATATCCGGGCATCGACAAACGGGCAATGACGTACTATCTGGGTACAATCACGCCCCAGAGCTACACGAATAGATCGAGAAAAGTCATATCATATCACATCACATCATATCTAGACCTCAACAGACAAGTAATGACGTATTGTCTGAGTACAATCACACCCCAGAGCTACACGGATAGATCAAAAAATATCATCACATATCTCATCATGTGATTTAAAAAATGATCATTATGCTCATATTCATATACCTTTATACATATATACATAAACATATAATCTCATCCAAAATTTCATTTGAAATCTCATTCCTTTTTCATTTAACATGTCTTAAATCTACTGTTCTTTTCTTTAAAATAGTATCATGCATATTCAAAATCGGTAATCAAAATCATTAATCAAACACATTTCTCGTAATAAATACCAAAACATAGATAAAGTCCATTTATATAAAATCATTAAAACGAAGCCTTTAAAATCAATCTCGTAAACAAGCTTTACCATATTTTAAAAATCATAACAAACTACAACAAAAATAAGTTTTGTATATTCAACTCATAGTGACGGTGTCCTAACTCGGTATCGACAATGTCCGCGAGTTAATTCTCGTTTGCGGATCCTCCTAATTTAAGGAAATAATAGAATTACTAGCTATAATTACAAATTATAACTAGCTATAATTACAAATTATAACTAATATGCTCGAAACGACATTTATCCGCAATAAAATATTCTCGAATTCATAAAATTATCAAAATGGCTTTGACATCAAAATTCATCAAATTATCCTAAAAATCACATATTATTAAACTATACTCAATTCCGATTACAAAGATATCCATAAGTTTTAAATTTTATAAAATTACCCTTAAAAATGTAAAATTACAAAAATACCCCTAATGATGTAACTGAATTACCCCTGAAATCTCAAATTGCCTAATTGCCCTGATATGAAATTACCAAAATGTCCATAAATTTTAAAATTACAGAATTACCCCTAAAGTTTGGAAAATTATCGAATTGCCCCTAATGGTCAACGGTAACTGAAACTTAGTCATCGGAGACGGGAAGCTCAGGTTTGCTAGTTTTGACCTCGGTGAGTCCAATGGTGCCTGCGGTGACCTCCCACGCGACGACGGCGAATCGAGCTCCCCAAAAACGTGAGCTTTTCGGCGGTCGATCAGCGGCAATCTGGTAATTTCAAATGACGGGGTTGGTCGGGAAATGATGAGGGGAAGCTGATGAGCAAGATCCAAGTGGTGGCACTGCCTAATTTCTACTAGATCAGCGACGGGGAGAAACAAGTTTGGCTGTGACTTTTCGAGCTCGTTTGCTGGAGTTCTGGTCGGTTTCTGGTGGCGATGACGATGGAAATGCGTTAGCCAGCTCTCAAGCTTCGAATCGATACCAAGATCGTCCAGTGGGGTGGCCGGAAACTCGAGATCCGGCCGGGTCAGGCGCGCGGATCCAGGTCGGTTAATCGGGTCAATGTCAGCTTTGAAATGCTAACTAGGCTACCCAAGAGGGGGTGAATTGGGTTCTTTAAAAAAGAAGCAAATAAAACCACACAATAATTAAAACTAATGTCTTAATAAAATTAAAAGCAATAAATTTAACAATACTCGAAATTAAAAAGATAAGAGAAGAGAGATCAAACACGTGATTTTTACGTGGTTTGGCCAACCGTGCCTACGTCCACGCCTCCAGACTCACTGGACTTGAGGATTCCACTAAGCAAGCATCAAATGCTTCAACAACACTTACAATTGACTTCAAATATGTCAATGAACCTTTACAACAAGAGATTATCCATAATCTCTTAACTCAAGTGTATCCCAACACTTACAATCACTCAAAAATAAAGATTTAAAATCAACCAATCTCTCACACAATATATATGATTACAATTTAAATCTTAAAGTGTGAATCAATGAAATAAAAATAAGTTTAAAGTTCAAAAGAGATTGTTTTCTCAGTAGCAATCACAAAGATAATTATTGGATCTCTCTTTATTTGAATTTGATTGAGCTATTTTATAGTTAGAGCTGAAAAACTAGCCGTTGTTGACTTTCTGAAAATAATCGGATCACCGTTTACTTCTATCTGTTAACTGTTTTAACTTATCCAAATAGCAGTTATGCTTAGATTTTGAATAAACGGTTTACCGTTTAAAGTTATTGGATCATCGTTTGCTTTTAGAGACCTACAAAAATAAACTTAGCTTTCAGTTTTTGCTAAACGGCTCAAGGTTAAAAAGATTTTTCCTTTCTGTAAATTATCGGTTAGCCGTTTTGAAAATAAATGGTTCACCGTTAATTTTCAGAATCTTCTCAGATAAACGGTGTAGGATTACAAAGACAATTTCCTCTCTGTAAATTATCGGTTTATCGTTTTCCAATAAACGATTCACCGTTAATTTCCAGAATCTATATTTTTGGCAACTTTTATTTAGAAAAAGGTTTTCCAACTCAAGTTAACAACCATTAAGCTTTCTTTAAACATGTCTATGGCTTTAAGAAATTCATTTTAATAGCCCCAACATTTTAATCAAGAATATATAAGTTTTGTTATCATCAAAATCAATATTATAATATCAACAAGCTTCTCTCTCTCTCTCTCTTTCTATTTTAAGAAAGAAACAAAAATGCTTCTCTCTCTACTATTTCCTTAAGTAGAAATTTTTTTTTTTTTATCCGTGTTCATATGTTACAGATTTTCATGTCACTGAACATCCTCCTAAAGAAGGATTGGAGGGGTAAACGGAGACTCAAATAAACAAAATTGATGTGTAAGGCTATACCATTAGACTTGGGACACTTAGGATGCTCACCTTTACTAGGTAACCTAAGCTGGACACATGAAGGGATGTTGTACTTAAGTTAGGTATGTTGTACTTAATTTTAATTTTCTAGGTCATCGGGGTAGCCCTTCTACCTCCTAGTGAGTTAGGTTTACGAGACAGAGGAGGCTTAGGGACATCTATTGGAGGAGGCGATTTAAATTTGTGATTTTTAGCTTGAGTTTCCTATGGGTTGGTTTGGTTGGTTGTTTACCTTTAGGTTTGGATCTACTGGCGAAATCAATCTAGGATAATCTAGGCCTGCCACTACCTAAAGGGGGCCCACCATCATCATCATTAATAAATATATAAGGGGCTAACTCAAAAAGAGGAGTATCCCTACTTGAACTTTCAGCCACATTACAACTTTTTTTCCTATACTTTTCTTCCTCATCTTGTCTTCTTAAAAGCACAACACTCAAATAGAAAAGAAACTTTGACATCAAAACTTACGAATCCCATAACTCCATATCATACCTACAAAAAACATACACCAAAACCCATCAATTGAAAAAAAAAATTAATTTTAACTTAGAAAAAAAAATGATTCCGGCAAGGAGGATACCTTGAGTTCATTGACTCAGCAGAGCTAAACGCCAAAGATCAGATGCAAGTTGACAAGTATGAAATTACCAATAATAAAAGTAGAAGTCAAGACTAGATTCCAAAATAAAACTCCACACCCACAAGCTGAATTTATATATATGTGCATGGGTGTAAAATGTATACATACACACATATGATGGTGTGTTAAAAAAAAAAACTAGATGAGAAGAGATTGGTGGTGTGTGTGTCACACTCACAAGCTATATTTATATATATGTGCGTGTGTAAAATGTATACACACACGTATATGATAGTGTGTTAAAAAAAAAAACCAGATGAAAAGAGATCGGTGGTGTGTGTCACACCTACAAGCTATATTTATATATATGTGCGTGTGTGTAAAGTGTATACACACACATATATGATAGCGTGTTAAAACAAAAAAACTAGACGAGAAGAGATCGGTGGTGTGTGTGTGTATGAATCGAGTTATGGAATTGCTTCTCATTCGGGGATGAGAGTAGGGATCATGATCCCGAACCCACCTCATTGCTATATCTATTTGAACCATATTCCACGCCCCAACAAAACTTAGAACTCTTGAAGGCTGAAGTTGCACAAATTTACAGTTTTCAAGGCTATAATAGCAGGAACATTTGCAAAAACTTTAGGACCTGTTTGGTATTGTTTTTATATTAGTATTTTTTAAAAATAAAAAAGAAAATAGTATTTTACAGTTATTATATTTTGAATTTGAATATGCATTTGGTACTATTTTTTGTATCTTATATTTTAAAATTGAAAACAATAATATTTGTTCGGTAGACATATTAAGAAAGATAAAAACAATAAATCTATGTTTAGTATCATTTTCAAAAATAATTTTTACTAAATATTATTATAGTTGTAGTTAAAAAATAATTATTTAATTAATACATACACAAACATACCACGAATATTTCAGTAGTAGTAATAATTAAAAAAATTTATATTGTCATCATTTTTACGCTATAATTAAAATATATATTATAGCACATAATTGAAACAAAATAATTATAAAAAAATTATAATTATATAATTTAAGGGTATAAAAAATTATAACAATATAATTTAAGCGGGTGGCTCATAATAATTTTGCCTTTTACTTCAAGGCCATACATTAAAGAAATGAAATTACAGAGAGAAGTAGTATTTCTTCAAGCACCTTGTCATAAACCCGGATAAAAAACCTTGTCAAAACTGTAATTTTTACTCAAACTATTTATCAAGAATAAACAATTCATATGCAGTCAACATCAACCATTTATCAAGATTAAACAAAAAGAAGCAATTGAAGAATATTTTGTTCGAAGTAGATGAAAAAATATATTCCGATCAAAGAACATATTGGTTCCAAATTATTTTATTTTTAAAAGATTATTATTTAGGTTAAACTAAACAAATATCCACAAATTAGTAGATCTACATGGGTTTTGGCCGTTTGGAACAAACCAATATAAAGAAAATAATTAAAAGAATTGAGAGATTTTGTAGAAGAAGAAGCCAAGAAAGAAAAAAATTAGATGATTAGAAGAAGAACCCAAGAAGGTGTCAGAAAAAAAGGAAAAGAACAAGAAGAAGGAGAAGAAGCAGAGAATTGAAGATAAAAGTTTACGTAGAGCCATTGATGTGAGGAAGAAAAGTTGGGAAGGATTTGTGTTGATTTGACTTGAAAAGAAAAGTGGGGTACACCTGATTGCGGGTCTGAAGAAATAAATTATAATTTGAATTGTAAAATTTATAGAATGTGTAAAAGTCATTTCTTAATCCATGACTAATTTGCGGGGCCTGTATTTTACGTTTCATGAGCACGTTGTCTTAAAATAGTTGCCGAACAGATACTCCAGTTATATTTAAAAAATGAAAATGAAAATGAAAATGGCCTCTGTAAAACAGTACCGAACGGGCCGTTGAAACCATCAGTGAACTGTTCAAAAGACACCCAAAGAAGCTTGAATAGTTCGGGAAGTCTCCAAAAAGGTTGGAGATCTAGTATTGCTTGAGGAGTTCAATTTTGATAGTTCCGTCACCCCGGACTTTTAATATTGTCGTGATGTCCAAATCTAGGAAGGGCACTAAACATAAACATGGAGAACAATGTGATTCAGTCTTAGACGTAAAACATAAATTAATCAAAGATCTTAGAGCAAGCCAGAGAGGAGCTTCTTTTCCAAAATCACCGGCCATTCGTGCTCTACAGTTATTGGTCCTTCTCAAGCACAATGTGGCAAACTATGAGATGCTTTAGCTCTCTTTACAAAGGATTAGATAACAGCTTTAAATATTGTCGAGAAGAAAGTATAAGCTATATATAATATATTCATCTAGTGGTGTGCAGCTTGTTTCTTTCTATTCTTGATCGGCTGAAATTTAAGTTTAACAATGTGAAACCAAAAACTGACAAGCAGCAATTGCATTATAATCAATTAGCAGTTAAACTAATGCTCAAGATTCCACTCATGGCATGCCTGGAATAAACAGATAGATACTTCTAGAATGCTACAAGTCTAACGGACGCCTTACATGGAATGTAAATCCGATGAAACACAGATGAGAGCAAAAAAAAATAAAACAAAGACAAGAGTAAGGCACGGGCTTCAAGCACGTGACCTTGGCTTTGATGGCAAAATAGTTACAACTGCAGCCTGAGTCTCAAGAATTTTAGGTGCGGCTTGTAACACGTTAAACATCGTGGAACAATTTCAGTGTCAGGTGACATCCAAACAAAGTCTGAGCCCCACCAAACATTTTCATTAGTGTGATTAGATAAAAACAAACACAGGGATGGAGATGGAAATAGGAAGGGCCAAAACGTCGCATAGGTTATGTATACCAGCATTCATTAATGAAGGAAATGGACCCCACGTCTATTCCCTGAAATCCTCCTATCAGGCTATTCACGGATATACTTCTCGAGTGGAATATGAATGCCTGAAAAATGGACGGATATGCCAACTATGATCTGTGATTCCGACCTTAAATTTTCTATAGTCTCCGCAAAGGAGGGAAAAAAAATGTTTTAAGGACATGTTTGCTTGGGGGTGGGGGAGTGGGGAGAGGTATAGAATTTAATTTCTTTTTCCATTTCTAACTGTTTGGTTGGACTAAATTTAATGGAATTGAATTTGAATTTTTATCAAATTGAAGAATTTGTATCCATAATCAATGGGTAAGGATTTTAAATTCCTCATCTATTGGAATACAAAAATTCCGAAATTATCCTCTAAATAAAATTAATTTAAAATAAGTTAAAGTGTAAATAATTTATATTTATTTTCTTAAATTAATAGAATAAAATTATTTAAAAAAAAAACAGTAAAGTGAATCACCGAACAATCATCGAAGATTCATCGGAGTTTTGTCGCAGACGTGCTTCACCATCAAAATCGGTACCAATGGAATCCTCATGGGCCAATCTACAACTCTATAGAGTTAGAAATATTAATATATTTTGTTATTTACCTCAAATCTTGTTTAAATATTTGAAAAAATTTTAACTCTCATATTTTCAACTATATAGTGTATTTTCTACAAAATTAACACTTGCAGTGAGTAAATCGTCCATTTCTTACCATTATTATGAATTTAACGCGATAAAAAATGGCAGTCAACATCGGTTTTCAACGCCAGTCAACGGTGGTCAGAGGTGGCGGCAGCGGCCAACTGTTCTCATCCTGTAATTTTTATTTTAAAAAATAAAACTATCTATTTAACTAGGTTATTTCAATAGGCTAAGAGCATCTTCAAAAAGCTCTTCAAATAATATTTTATTACTTATTTAAAGAGCCATATTAGCATTTAAGACTTCAAAAGACACTCTAATTAAGAGTCATCAAATAAGAAATAATTCTCTCTTTTCAATTTTATAGAGTTGCTTTCTCCCTCTTCAATTTATATTTTATTAATTTTTATTAGAAAGTGAGAGAGTAGTGCTTTAATTACCATTTATTTTTTCTTTGAAAAAATATTTATTTGATTAAAATAATATTAAGTTATTTCTATTTGAAGAGCTTTTTGGAGAATAATATATTTTTTCACTCTTTTTTTTGCCACATAGGTAAGCAAATAGATATTTGAAAAGTAAAATTAATAAAGCCTTTTGGAGATGCTATAACACATTATTGTTTTCAATAATTATAAATATTTAGAAATTAAATTGATCATATAACTAATTATGCAATGTTACTTATTTTGATAATAAAATAATAATGAACTAATTAAAAATATAATATAAAATCAAATGTTTTGTTATTAATTTATTTTCTAAACTGAATTAATTAATAATTTAATTTTTTTTATTTATTAACAATATTAACATTAAAGATAATGAGTATATTTGTCCAAATAAAAAATTTATAATTTTTTTTTCTTTCAAATTTAATGTGAAAATCAAACAATAATAATTAATTTTTACACTTCTCTCCCTTACGATCACTTTTTTTCTCCTCTCCTCTCCTACACTTTCTTAAAACCAAACGCGCCACCTAGCAATTTTCACGTCGCAATGGCCAACGAAAATGATTAAACTACATCAGTTAAACACGATCATAACTTTCGTACCCACCAATCACACTAATACATTTCTCGTACTAGTGCATTTTAGCCGGGCATCTCATCAATTGTCAGAAAGAAATGTCAACCTAGACGAAGGGAATCGAAATTCTTTTTAGGAAAAATTTCATGAACAACAGACCTTCGACCACTTGTCATGATATCCCTGTATTAAGTTGATATTCCGAAAAGTAGTTAACAGATATTCCAGCACCGAAAAGTAGCGGCATCAGAGTTCCAGATTGTTCACGACTTGCAGGGAACATACCCAAAGAAGGGAGGGGTTAAAAAAAAAAAAAAAACTCAAGAAACAACAGCACAATGGTAGCAGCATCTGATTTCTGAACTGTTCGGGAATATAAAGCAAAAATACTTGCAAGGACAATCCCAGCATTACCAAACTGAGAAAAACCAAGCACTTTGATGTAGTAAATGTTTAATGTTCTAATATTCCGTTACTTATTGAGAGTACCGAAATGAAGAATGATCTAAATTCACATCAATTTAAAAGAATACGGTGAACTTATTAGTGGTTAAGACTCATTTGTTCCATAAAATGTTAAAAATTAACTAAACTCAAAATTTTACATAGAGCTTTAAAAACTAAAAATATTTTTAAACTTCAATCTACATTTAAAGGCTACAAGAGATAACTACTTATACTACTTATAATTATCCTAAATCATGAAGAAAAATGAAAACAAAGTCCTAAACTATTAAGAAAAAGAATAATAAATTTTAGACAACAACAAAACTAGGTTAAAAATGATCGAGATTTCTAATCCGCATCACACTTTCGAGAATCATCCCATCATGAATAGAATCAATTTAGTTCATGCAATATCAATAGAGAAATCCAATAATCACATCATATCTTTTTATTTTTAAAAATCATTTGAAATCACGTATGTATCCATATTGTATATTGGAGGTGGGTAATTTCACAAATAATATACAAATGTTTCCTTACCCAAAGGAGTTCTAATATGTTGTTATCATGGACAAACAGATTTTCCCAAATGCCTCATTTAACTTATTAATACATTCTGATGCAAAGGAATTACCTACCAACGTGAGTAGCTCTCATGATGTTGTAAAAGGCATACACTGCTCAAAAAATGGAAGCTTTCCCTGAAGCAAGATCAATAGAGCAGCTAATTGAAAATGGATTGCTTGCTGGTGATTCTCATGTCTTGCCCGTCTCTACATCTATATATCAGTGAATATATGTCTCCATAGTCTCAGTTCAGCATTGAAAAAATTGAAACCATATTCTGCGTCCCAACAATGCTCGCTACCACTTAAGCTGCTTGAATTTACGGTTTGCATGTCAGAGCCACAGTGACGGGATGTTAATGCAAGCACTTTAGATTGCTATCTCAAAGGCTTCTTTTACAAAAATCACCAGCCATTCTTAGCTTTAAGATTTCTATTATTTGTCCCTCTTAAGCACGGTGTCACAAACTAAAAGATGCTTTAGTTCTCTTAAGAAGGGATGTCTAGAGTAGAAAGTAAAATTATACACTTCATCTGGTGGTGAAAGGCTTGTTTCTCTTGATTCTGATATACAGAAATTTACATTTAACAATCATGAAAACAAAACCTGGCCAAAAACAATTGCATTATAATCAATTAGCAGTAGTTATTAAACTAATGCTCATGCTAAAAAATGCAACAAGTCTTAACAGGAGCCTTACATGGAATGTGATTAGGACGAGACACAGATGAACACCAGAAAATTAATAGAGACAAGGATAACATGTGGTTCAAACACATAACCTTGGCTCTGATATCATATTAGTAACCAGTAACCGCTAGAACCTAATTGCCTAAACCACACACAGAGGGATGGAAGTGTGAAAAGAAAGGGCCAAAACCATGCCTGAATCATATGCCATGAATGAAGAAAATGGACCACATAGGTAATTTTGCCCTTATATTACCCTTCGTTGAAAACTTGGAAACAGTAATAGAGAAAATTGAACATTTTACAGCATAAAGAATTGAAATACTAGGCTAATCCAAGGAATTTTGTTTATAATAAGACCAACCTTAAACAATCCACCTTGCATCTGAGAGCTGTCTTCAAAGGAATGATTCACAATCTCCGCAGAAGAGAGGAAAACGAATATTGAAGACAATTTCAGTGCCAAAATTGCAGCTACAGAAGAAGAATTAAACTACATCTAGCAAACACAATCATAATTTATCATACCCGGCAATCCACACTATTCTTGTCCTATTACCTTTCAGCCATCAACCTCTCATCAGGACTTCACCATATGAAGTTGATATTCCAAAAAGTAGTCGACGGTATTACAAAATTCCGATAAAAAGAAATAAAACCTAATTAACTAGGATAAACAGCATGAAGGCCAACGAAATTACTCCCTAGCACTTTTACAGAAAACACAATGCAAAGCTGAATCCAAGGTTAAATACTAAAATGCTTCCCAGGGAAATAAAGAAGAACAATGCTTTAACTGAAGAAAAAAAAAATTGAGATTAATAACTTGTCATGAATTTATATAATCAACATAAACGGTGCAGCTACAATGGAAAGAGGTTGTCTAGACCAGCCAAAGACCTGCAACAAAACTGCAGCAATTTGCTAACCAGCATTACATACTTCAATATTCAATGCCCACAAATATCTCTAAGACAACTTTCTATCAACAGCAAAAATAGAATTTCTAGAAGTTCTAATGTTTGCTTTAAATTCTAGATATGAATCAACAGGGCAATAATCATTGCTTCGTACACATCAAATATAATGTTGGTGAAAAGGAACTCGTACTACTCATCAGAAAGTAGGAATAAAACCTAATAAGAAAAAACTATATTGGAAAGCAGTAACGAGAAGATAGCAAATCCAACAGCACCAGCACCAAAGGTGCAACATCAGACTTCGAGATTTTGTTTCAGAACTCAAGAAACACCAGGCAACATGCTACCAACATATATGAGATTTCTAGACTGTTCACTAGTTGTGGTGAACCTGCCCGAGAAAGCAAAGACTTGCCAAGTCAATCCCAGGATTACTGAATTGAGATGTAATTATTATCTGTTTTTACTACTACAACTATCTAGGACCATGGAACGAGCATCAGATTTCCAAACAATTCCCTGAAAATGTGTAAAAAAGCAAGCACATTTGAGAACGATCCCATTATAACAGGATTTACACGTATATATAATTTGGACACAATAACATAACTTGTCTCTACACAACTAGTAGGGAGGCCCTAATGTGCCAGAATTATGTTTGAATCTCTCTCCTTTCCAAAAGCATAATCAAAAGCGAATTCCCCAACAACATAAACTGGAAAAGATTTCAAAAAATTTCAAAAACCCAGGCAGTAAAAAATAGATGTAACAACATAACCCAAAAGCAAATACCTTATTACAAATTTCCCTCAGACATTCCAAAATCTGCCATTCTTTTCCCATCACACATTTTGTCTAGAGGAAAGGTACGAGTAATGAAAAGTCATCTTGACTTCTTCCAATGTAAGATTTCTATCAATAACCTTTTTTTTTTTTAGAAACTGAAAAATGTATTAATAAAGAAGATGTAAAAACAGATAGTGTGCCAACTGTTTGCTTAGAAAACAAAGAATAGCACTATTTATGTTACACAAAAGAATCAATTGCCAGCCAATCTTTTGTTTAAGAAATTACAAGCCAAAGGTAACAAAATCATAATCGACTGGCCAACCAGAGCAGAAAAATGATTCTGAGAGATAAATTGATTTGAAAATAACCCAACACATTCAACAAATCTATAGAAAAATGATTCTTAGAGATAAATGGGTTTGAAATTTTGCTCCCTGAGGGTAAGGGTTTGTTCAGAGATGTGTACAAAATATGAAAATAGCTATTTTGAGTTTAATTCCCCCTCTTAAGATTTTTCATCAACCAGAAGATGACTGTAAACGGAGACAAGTTCATTGGTAGAATCCAACCTTCTAAAATGAAACAAGCCAAAGGTTATCCAAATTTAATTGACCAACTAAAGATGAAAAATGATTCTAAGAGATTCACATCTTTCAACAACTAGCTACAACATCCCACTTTTACATGTTGAACTAGGCAAAATGCTTACAAAATATGAAAAGCACTTCTTGAGTTTTGCCCCTCTTCAAATTTCTCATCAAGCCGATGACATCCAAGAACAGAGACAAGTTTATCAGCAGCCAATCCCACCTTCTAGAAAGAAACAAGCCAAAGGTTATCCCAATCCAGTTGACCAACTATAGTTGGAAAATGATTCTAAGAGCTTCACATTTCTTCAATTACTAGCTTCAACATCCCCATTTTCACATCATGAACTAGGCAAATTATTGGCAATAAAAAGAAGCAAGCCAAAGGTTGTCCATAAACAATTGACCAACAACAGTTGGAAAATATTCTAAAAGCTTCACATTTTTAAACTACTAGCTTCAAGATCCCCATTTTCACATGATCAACTAGGCAACTGAATAGCAATAAAAAGAAACAAGCCAAAGATTATCCATAAGCCACCAACCAACAACAGTTGGAAAATATTCTAAGAGCTTCACATTTTAATGCCTCTAATGTTACTCTTGTAGGATGAAATCTGCAAAAAGCTTGACATGAAGCAGCAACTGTGTACTTATTCCACATTGCAGATTTGGGATGTTCAGTTGGACTTGGATACGTTATTAACTAGCCAAACTATCATACTATCATACAAGCATACAACTCATCAACCAATCCCATCAGAGCATGGAGTCCAGAAACTTACAATTTCAAATCTTCTTTAATGATCACACTTGGGAAAAGATTTCAACATTCTCTTCAAAACGCTCCATCCCTCCTGACATTACATACTTTGTCACCATCCCTCCTGACATTAAATACTTTGTCGCGGGCATGCCAAGAAACCTGAACAATTGGGGTCACGGTTTCAAAACATTGCCCCTCCATTTTATGGGGTTTTCACTGGATCACCTCTCTGAACTGAGATACAGATATCTCAGCACGTTGTTTTCTTAAGCCGGAAATTTTCATAATTATATTCTGGGTATGCATGTTTTTGCTTGTACTCATAGCCAATGAACAAGTGCTATGCAATGCAAGGGGAGAGAGGTGATTGAAAGCCATGAATTAATTAAAATAAAAAATGTGATTCATAGTCATGAATTAGAAAATAAACTCTAGGTTGCCTACAAATCAATGTAAAACTATATAGTTTCACAAAATATTCAGTTCGGCAGACGGAAAGAACAGAGAAAGATATTGCAAAACACTGTTCCAACAAAGTTACACTATCTGCTCTTCTTGATTTCAAAGGAATATTTGAGTTCCATGTGACACCTTGTGTCGTCATCTTCAAACTGTATGAAGCAGCAACAAAAGCATCAAATCAGTAAGTAATATTTACTAAATAGACAGTATAAAGAAATAGTATGATCTTGATATAAGCATTCGAGTGCTTCTGGACAATCGCAAGCAAGCACTAGGACTCACCTTAAGCTTTGCTGAATAAAGACCTCGAGCTAGCACACCACTTGGAGTTGTCTCCTCTTCCAAAGTATGCACATATGGTTCCCGCTGAGGGGCAAAAGTGCCCAACATCCCTTTGCTTTGATCAACTGATGGACAAGAAGAATGAAAATGAATAATAAATTACATTAAATAGTTGAGAGATAACATGCTAGGGAAAAAAATCTTTTAAAGAGAAAAAATGGGTGGCCTGGCTGCAAAACCTTCAACATCCATCCACTTCACAGCATTGAGAATGACAAACACACTAGGCTCTAGGTTCTGGAATGCCAGAACTCATAACTTAGCCTTTCAATTTATTATATACTATAACCACTTTGAACCATAGAGAACAACCAAATCAACCTTCTACAGTTTCAGCTCAGTTAACTTTGTGTGCATTGTTTTAACTTCAAGGACTGAGAATAAAGTTAAGGCCAAGATGGTTTTATAAGCTAAATCTGTTTTATGATCAAACAGCGTATGTGTTAATACCGGCCATCCTTTTATGGAAATATACAGTTCATTATGAATCCCAAAAAAAAAATGAACTTTTATGTTGAAAGCAATAGCATAAACTCATTATGACATGGGAAAAACATTATGGCAATCTGAAATGGGTAGTTTAATTGACAATGAAAACCACTGTTGAAATTATTATTAACTTTCAAAAAGAAGGGTGCCAAGACACATGTGAACCAGTAGCCTAGGTATCCTAGGTATCCACAGTCAATTTATTCCATCCATGTTCAAGTTTTTAACACAATCGTGAGTGTTATCCACAGTCTCAAATTTAATAGTTCCCTCATTGACATACAGTAAAACTTAGAAGCAAAGGAAAAAGTATCGACACCTTGGACTCCTGCCTTCCACACTGTGTTGGAGTAGGTAAGGCCACAAACAATGTTATGCAGAACATTGAATGTTAGCTTAAGCTGGAACCGAGATCCCTCCTTGAGAGTGAAAAGGACATGACCATTCTGATTTTCGTCAATGGGCAAGGAAGTAGTAATTTCCCCAAAGTCATCAGATATAATTCCAATGGAATGGAATTTGACTTCAGGTTCCATTTGGCCTAAGAAAACAGAAAATGAATGAAGGAAAGACTAACACAAAGAGTCAAACAAAAAAACAGAAGCCCATAAGACAAACCATTTAAATCTCCTTCGACGCAACCAAGCAGCTTCTCCTTCCATCTCCTTAAGCTATCATCATCCTGAAATACAAATTTCAGTTTTGCAATAAATTGGAGCAAACAATGTTATATTGAGTAGAAATTGGATAGTTATGATTTTAAAAAGATAAATAAGAAAACTCATACTATAATTATTGAAAAATGAGTTCCCATGCTCAATGACCAAAGAGACAGCAATAACAGAGCTACTCATAATGTAAAACTTGTTAGACATGCATGAGTAAAAGCAGACACAATAGTGAATGCTCCTTTTGGTTGCGAAGTGTTGTGGATTTTGAGCCCTCAGTGAAATTAAAGCACTAGCTGTGAAATAGAAGTTGATAATGTTGGTAAAGAAGACTTTTAAAGTTAATAATTTTGACAACTAGTCAGACAAACATGCAAATCACCTCTAAATTCCAAACCATGGTGGCACGGTTGCAATTGTCTATCAAATACTTTATAGTTGTAGCTCAAAAGCTCCAGCTGCTAGACAGCAATACCAAACAGTCTCATTTAAGAACCCCATAATCCATATCAAACTAGAAAAAACTTGACAAAGACAAAATTTAGGCTAACATACACACCATTTACTTAATAAACTCGACAAATTTAGGTTAATACACACACTATATACTTAATAAAGAATGAGTAGTTTGCTTGCCGAGGAATTGAGAGGAAAAAAGAAATAGTAGAATTGAGTAAAGGTTCAATTTTTTATTTGGGACTGTCATAACAGTTTCTACCTGTTCCTCCATTTTCTGAGCAACCAAACGGAATATTGAAAATTTGAAATCCAACAAATTTTAAGCCGCAGCTAAAATAAGAGAATGAGCTGTAATATTCAAAGTCAAATAAAGAAAAAAAAATCTAAAAACAAACATACAATCAGAGGCTGTAAAGAATAACAGAAGTAAAAAGGAGAAGGCAAAAAACCTTATCTTTCTCAATCTGTTCCTTGAGGGAAACCAAAGGCCCTGGACTAAAGCCAGCAACAACTCCATCACCTTCCTTAACATCTTCATCATCATATTCTTCTTCTTCATCTTCATCAACTAACAGAACTTCACTTATTGTCAGTGGCTTCTCAGTCTTCATTTCTTTTTGCTTATCTTTCTTCTCTTCAGCATCAACACCCCTTGATGGCCCTGCTTCTTCCTTCTTCCCACTCTCCATCTCTCTTCGTACCGTACTTAAACAAGCCACCAAAAACGGCGTGAACCCTTTTCACGTCTTGTGTTTTGAACCTAAAATTTGATTACTGTGCAAAAAATTAATATTTAAAGGCTGCCAATCCTACATACCCATAATACATATATCATACACACACAAAGTGACAATAGATATACGACTCTGCCTCTTTCACTCTCTCCTTCTCTATTTATTACACGACCGTTTGTTTGTTGTTTGTTTGTCATTGTCTTGTCTTAATAACGCTCAGTGCAGTGTCGGCGCATGACTGGACATTGGATAACAGATAGTCTAAAACAAAGTTCAAATCTTTATTCTGATTTCCCAACCAAACATGAATAAAATATAATTCTTTAAAAAAAAAAAAAGGTTCTGTTTCTTTATGTGCGTGTAAGTCCCTGAGAATTAGGTTATTTTGAATATGTGCAATTCTTTTCTTTTATTCTAAGTTTAAAAAATAATAATGATAATAAGATTTAAATATCTTTTGGACAATGGTAAAAATAAATATAGTAAATTATTCAAACTGAAGAGAAACTAAATTTAATTTGAAATAAATTACCCAACTTTAAATGTATATATAAGCATGATGGAAAATTAGAATGTAAAAGGTTGAAAAAATAAAACTTACTTTTAGTATGGATTAAAAAGTCTTTATATTTTATTCTCACCAAAATTTAAAATTTTATTTCCCAGATAATGAAGAATAAGTAATTGAATTCTCTATCTTGTCCTCCTTTTCTAATCTCAACCAAACACACACTAAGTCCATATTTAGTTGAAAGAAATAATAGAAGATGAGAGAAATGAAAAGAAAATAAGAAGAAAAAAATGGGTGAAAAAAAATTAATCTCATTTTTATTACTTGATTGAATATGAAATTCATTTTTTTTTTACTTATTTTTTTTTCCTCCTCTCCTCGTAAAAGAAGAGACAAACAAAGAAACCAAAGGGGTAGTTTGAAAATATCCTAAACCATAGGGGTACTAGTCAAAATAAGAATTTGTTAATGGGAATTATTTAATAAAAGGAGGAAAAAAACTTGTGGGGACCACTTATCCGGTCAAAATCAAACCTCGCTCATCGTGACCCTCGGCGTGAAACATGTTATTATTGTTGGGTTTTTTTGTAAAGGATATTATTATTATTATTATCATTATCATTATTATTATTAGTTTTTTCAGAATAAAAAGAATGTATACACAATTGGTAAGAAATTAGAAAAAACTAAAGTTACATACAATGACATTACCATGGAGTTATAACAACAATAACAAGATGTCAATTGAATCAACAAATAGAAGTTAAACGAAGATACAACATTACTTTCTATCACTTTCTGCCCCGAAAACAAACTGTTCTCCTCATTTACTGAGGATAATGAAGGCAAATGCCCACACTAGTCCCTATATTTGTCAACCCTGTGTAAAATAGTGTAAGAAGGAGAAAAAAAAATTGAAGGTACCCACAAGTTTGCATTGTATGGACTGGTCATCTAAAAGGTTCAACTGGTGCTGTCTCCGCAAGAGAGGCCGCAGCCTCAAAACATTCAGCGGCTTCTAGTTTTGATGATTGTGTACCCTGAGATTTATAGAACAGGCCAAGGTTGTACCATGCAGATGAGTTCATTCCATCTAATCGAAGAGCAGCCATCAAAAAGCTTCTGATAACTGCATTTGATTGGTCACTGAGCTGTCTTAGAACCACGGCTGTGGATATCAAGCTTGGGACATAAGCAGGATCAATGTTCAAAGCACTTCTAAAAGCTTTAATGGCTTCTTTGTAGAGACCCTTTTTCTCATAAAGTACACCTGCAAAATCAACGAGTTTCAGAATTTGCAATTCATAACATGTTCCATTATAAATAAATGTTTTCTAATTTTGAATAAATTCGACCAACAAAAAGAATTAAATAGTCACGGATGCTCAAGAGATTTTGACTTGTACTACTTAAAACCAAAAGTAGACATACATGGAGCAATACTACAGAAATTAAAAGTTGTGGCATGTGGTTGCCTGGAAGCTTGAGTTTGGTACCGTAGCTGTACAGTAGACATGAAGACAATTGTTCTATCTTTCCCATCTAATTGGAGGTGTACAAGACAGAATTAATCACAAGCCATCGAATCTAAAACATAGTTTCTTTCACTGCCTCCTTTCTCCTATTTTTGAATTTCGAGCAAATGAATAAATTGTATTCACTATTGCTTCCCATGAAGCTAACGGGTATATTTTGCACAATTTATTCATGGATAATACAGTTTGGTAATACTGCAAAGAAAGGAACTTTAAATATCTTCCTAGATAATGGCATTAACAGTTCATGAGACTGGTGAATGAAAGAAAGATTTAGAAGATTTTATAGATCAATAGATAAATAAATTTTACCAGTAGCGTGGCATCTTGAAGCAGAGTAAGAACTTATGGCCTCAGATTTAGAAAGACAAATCTCAGCATCATGCCATTGTGATAGGTTTATGTAGATAAAAGCCAAGTCAAGCCACACTTCCAATTCCAAACTTCTAGCACGGTTTGCACTGCCCTATCAAAAGTAATACAGAGGGTAGAAAGTTACAATATCTATTGCCTCAAAAACACTCATCATAAATGAGACATGATTAATCAAAAAACAAAAACTCCCCAGTTTAGCCATTCAGGGTACATTGACTGCAATAATCACATCTTCAAAGGAAGAGGCCTGTCTATCTATCAGTTTAAAATTTAAAAATCATTACCAATACTAAATAAATTACCCATAATAGCTCAACTGAAAACTAATCTTTAACAACAATGTAAACATACATCCATGACTTACAACTAAACAACCCTCTACAACTGAAAGAGCTAGTTCATTTTTTGAAATTGAGTTCCACAGAAAGACAAAAAATTTATCTGACATACGTATTCACATGTCTTAAAACCCAAGCTTCTCCAAGACCATTACTCCAACAAGCTATTTCCAGAATAATATCTGGGAATAAGCCTCCTGTTACATTACATGATGCCCTGCTATATCTATAATGACACAAACACTGGGATAAATTCCAAGAATCATGCAGGTCTGCTTTTCTAAGGAAACCAAATAGATCCATCTACCTGCTCATTTTTCTCAAAAATACGACCTCATGACACATTCAATTCCTAAAATAAAAATCTGATTAATAATGTAAAAAGCACAGAATATGGATAAATTTATTTAGAGAACCATTCCTAGATATTCTGATTGATAAATCAATCAAAAATTAGTAAAGGATTAGAGAAGAAATGGGCTACTAGGAGATAAGCAAACCTTATAAAACCTCTTCTCGGAACTGAACGTTTTACACTGAACTTGAAGGGCAGCCAGAAGGTGAGTATATGTCTCAACAGCACCCTTTAACTGGCCTTGTACTAGTTGAACCTTTGCCTTAGTTCGCAACAACTCTCCCTGCTCCCATTTTCCAGTCTGATCTAAAGCAGCATTTAAAATTGTTTCAGCATCCTCATACCGTTTCTGAGCTGATAATATCCGGGCCATCAACAACCATCCTTTCAGATTAGACCCACCTTCTAGCTTTAGCAACATCTTGGCATAATAATGTGCAGCATCCAACTTCCTCTGCTCAGCATATTCAAGGCTAAGGCGGTAAAGAATGCTTAGATCTCTCATATTGGTACTTCTTGCGGCACTTTCCAGCACCTGGAGTGCCTTAGCCCGTCTAGTAGCTCTGTCAAAATCAGTAATGGCTACTTTAGATTGTGCAGAAAGTGATATACCCAACAAACAATTGGCAGTGCTTTCCACCTGATCACATCCATCCCCCAAGCATTCAAGGGCCCTCAAAGCAAAAGTTGCCCCTTCCTCTGCAAGATCGGGGTATTCCCCACAAATCTTTGATGCTATTAATAAAGCTGGAAGACACTTTGGATCCTGACTACGACCCAACAGTTTCCTCAGCAGATTTAAAGCAACCAGGTCTTCACCTGCCCCATAATAACAGAGAGCTAGAATATGATATCTTTCTTTCCGATTAATTATCCCAGGAAGTAATGCTTCAATTTGCTTAGCTAAAGACCTCAAGTCCCCCGCAATAGAAAAAGCAAATGAAAGGTGGTCCAGGATTGATGGATCCCACTCAATTCTTTTGAGAGAAACCTTTCTTAATAGTATCATTAACAGAAGTATAGCCTCTTCTATATTGTTTCTAGGTACAAATGAACTGCCCATTTGAGAGCGAAGGTTTGGAGGGCATGTTTCACCTCCACAATACAGCAGAAAAATGGCAAACTCTTTCTGAAGCTTTGCAGTACTTTCTGCATCAAGGTTCCAGCAAGGCAGGAGGGCCCTCCTGTATGACATGATTGTCTCGCGTGAAGAATCAGCAAGTTTCCATAGGTCTGGAAGCAATTCAACAGCTCTGTTTAGAGTCTCCTGCAATTTACAATCAGCACCAAGGTTTTCAGGAAAGCCTTCTGCTGATGAAGATTCAACAATGTCCAGAATAACTTTGCAAGATTGAGCAGCTTCTGCAAGAAGGATTGAAAATGTTATTAGATGCAATGATGCTCCAATTTTGCTGTTTAGCTCAGAAATATTTCCTCTTTTAGTCCTCCACCATATGAGCACTTTTTCTTTTTGGTGCTGTGCTTGAACCATGACTCCTAGATATTGTGCAATGTACATTAAGATTGTCGTAGCATTTTTCGGTGCAACGCTTGGAGAGATGCCAAAGCTAATACAAGTTATTAAAGACTGATTCTCCAGTTGGACATCTTTTAATGTCAAAGTCAGAGTTTATCAATGATATTAAATGCAAATATTTAGAATTATAACATAAAAGTAATATATTCTGCAAGAATGAAAAAAAGAAAACAAACAAGAATTTCACCAAATTGAATTCATGAATGAAACATAACAGCAAAGTAAAAGAACACTTCAATTTTAACTACATATTTCTATTCTAAGATGCAAAGTGGTTTATTACATTGCCATGGTAATCACAAAGAACAGTAAAACAAAAATATCTCAAAAGTTGAAAGAAAATGAAAAACTTGTCCTAGCTGGTAGTCAAATACTAACGATGCTTTACAGGACTAAAAGTTAAGAATAACAGAGGAATCATGAGCAATTTTATGACAATATTAGTCAAAGGCATGCTCAGCTAAGATACTGAACAAACCAGAACAGTGTTATGCGTAACTAAAACTTAAAACTCCCAAACACTTAAAGAGCAAATGGAAAGCAGTACCTTTAAACCTCCCAAGCCCTTGCAAACACTTTGCTTTAAGATAGATTGCTTCCAAGAGCAAACTGACAGCATGAACGGACATTGGTGGAGAAGAAGGATTTTGGGAACGCCTTTTATGCCGTTCTCCTTTTCTATTGGCAAGTGATAGAGCAATTTTCATTTTTGGAGTTGCTGCAGCAATATCTATTCCTTCAAAGACATGAAGAGCAGCTTCTATATTTCCCTTCTGATATTCAATTCTTCCTAACAAAGCCCTAGCTTCCTGCAAAAAGCCAACATCTTAGCCATGCAAAGCAGGATAGAAAATCATGAAGACCATTCCCAAGTTCAATATGCCTGTACCTGCTACTTATTTCAAAATATCAAACGCAGAAACATGTATACAAATTAATAATTGATAACTGAATATCAAGATTGATAAGGCAAGCAATGAATGGAAAAACAATAAACAATACAACATATGCACAGATCTTCAACAATGTGGGAAAGTTCTACAGCGATAATTATCCATGAGACAATAATTTGTACTTCTGTAGTATAAGGTGAACTAATTCAAGTTAAAGGCACCTTAAACTCACATTCAACTGCATAACAACCAAACAGATAAACTC
Organism: Luvunga scandens; assembly: GCA_030449905.1. Lineage (NCBI taxonomy): Eukaryota > Viridiplantae > Streptophyta > Magnoliopsida > Sapindales > Rutaceae > Luvunga > Luvunga scandens. Next base: position 878,154 of record JASUUG010000382.1, on the reverse strand, counting down.
CTGGCATAAGACGCGATCTCTCTTATTATGGCAAATTGGCAAATTAGAATCCAACTTTAATGATATAATTCTACGATCTTAAAACTAATAATGGATAAGAATCTTTCTCACCATATTCTTCCTTATTTAAAGTTTTCCGGTCATTAATCAAGACCTCAAACTGGTTGAAAAGAAGTGATTAAATTCCTTTCCAAAATTTCAAGATTTATGACTCAGAAACAAAAGGAGAAAAATGGATTAATTGCAGACTTGATGAAAGAAAGACAAGTGGATCATGCAAAGAAGACAAGTAAACACTAAATGCTAAAGAGCTCAAGGAAACCAACCTCATAATTCAAAGAACTAGTCTCTCGCAGAGACCACTCAGCTTCTTCTATATTGCCAGTATCAGGGTGCTTCACAACTTCACCAGCTTTAGAAGAATAACCACTGGCTGAACAATCTTTGGTCCCAATGGATTCAGATGATGGTACCATTTCATCTACTGCTTTTAACTGCTCTCCTGAGCAGATATACTTCATAAACTTCCGGAATTTCAAACTGATTCTATTTCTCCTCCGATTACTAATCCTATTTTCGCTCTTCATCATGTTCTGTAACCCTCAAAAATCTTTATCCACCACCACCACAACCAACAACAACAATTACAACAAATCAAAACCTTAATATAAGATATTCATGTAGCGCATGCACTTTGAAAAAGCTTCAAAATGTTTACCAATTGCTAATGATTCACAACCCAAACTCTGATAATGAAATGGGTATCAAATTTCTACAAAATAAAAGGGAAAATAACTAAAAGTTCTGATGTGAAAAGTAAACGTAAATAATGAAAAATGAAAAAATTTAGATAATTTAAGCATCAATCCCTAAATTCATTACTCTAAACCCTGAATAATCAATCAAAACCCCATAAACCAATCAGCAACCCCAGTTCAGAACTTTGCACCAAATTCAGCCAATTTCAGAAACAACTCGCGATTACTAAAAAGCAAAAATAGACGTGAATTCGCAAAAATCCATGAAACCCAAAACTTATATCATAATCAATCAAGCATAAAAATTATTAAACCAAAAAACAAAAAACTCACCTTTTGTTTTTCCAAAGAGAAAAGCAGAAAAAATGAGCCCACCACACACAAACACCAATACCCATTTCTTCAATTCCCAATTACTCCTTTGAATCAATCAAAGCATCCAAAGCACAAACGCTTCAAGAATCATTCCCCTTTTTATTTTATTTTATTTTTTTTCCTGGGAATTTTCCTTTTTGTCTTTTGAATATCTTTTAAAATAACAGCTTTTTTATTTATTCAACAAGTTTACTACAAATACTGTGAGTTTAGAGGCTGAATTATAAAAAGAGAGATAGAATTCGAAAATTGAAATGAATCGTGAACGAGAAGATTTTGGAATCAAAAAATGAAATTGCACGACAGAGATTATTTTAGCAGAAGAAAATTCTGTTTCTGGGTCCTACTTCAAAATTAAAAATATTAACTTAATCATCAAATCTTCTTTAAGATTTTATTTAATTAATTGAATGTGATTAAATTAATCAGACTTGATGAATTGAATTAGAAAATTAGAATAATGGAAACTTCAAATAAGTTTCTAAAAACTAAAATCTAAAATCTAAAACTATTTATTTAATTTTTTTTTTAACCGCGAGGATGCGCTGGCGTTGTAACGGTCATTTATTAACGCCACTGAGCGGCATCTGCTGGCGGCGGTTTCGGCTGGCGGCGAGTCAACTCGTCAAACGAGAGCTCCGAAAAGAAAAAGCACCCAATTTTTACTTTCTTTTTTCTTTTTTGTTTTTTAAGTTTTTCAGCTTTATTGTGTTTGATTTTATTCGCTTTTTGGATTTATATACACCAAAATGAGTAGAAGGAGGAAGATAAATTAATTAAGATATTACAAATTCATAACCCATTATTTATTTTATTCATTGACTTACTAGTTAGTTATTTATATCTTAACTTAATTAAAATATGCAATATTATGTCAAATATAGCATGATTCAACTGATTTTGTATGCAAGTGTTTCTTTCTCTTTTTTTTAGGAGTCAATTAGTTGAGTTAAAAAAATTACATATTACATTAAAAAGAAAAGAAAAAATTGTAATTGAACTCATATGGGTGAAGATGTAATTAGGTTGTTATTAAGCTAAAAAAAATTGATTATTATATAAAAAACAACCCCCCAAGTAACGTGAAATCATAATAATCCTAAACAACAAATCAACTATAATAAGTTTCCAACACCGTTAATTTTGAAATTAGTCATCGTACTAATGGATTTCAAATTATTAAATAAAAATTTATGTAGTCCATATGATGGTTGGAATGGATTAATGTTATTGGATTATCACATACAATATGTCATTTAGAAGCTTTTGACATAAAGAATAAAGAATTATTGCTAATGCTATGAGGTGCATGAATTTTTTTATTTTATTTTTTTGGTTTTGGGGGTCAAATCTTGTTGTTTAGTGCTTCAAAAAAGACTTTGCAAAGACATATTTTTATGTTCATAAAAAAATTATCCGATGTCCACCCTTGATTAAAAAGTTAGTTGTTTGTGTGTGTATGTTTTTATTATTTAAGGGTCAAGTATACAAAGGAAGTTGACTCGGACACTAAGCTCGATCGATTGATTTTTAAAACAATTATTATTTTTGTTAGCTACATGCGTTCGGACACTAAAGAAAATAAATAAGTGCTGAAAAAATCAATTGACGTTTCGGTTAATCCCTCTATAACCCGGCATCAAGATCACATTAAATTAATCGGTTGACTTCTAAAAGTTGCGCATATCGAGAAAAATGTATGTTGCGGAATTGCATGGCTGTGTCTGTGAAATTGCTCAATTGCGTGGCATCTTTTTGATATTTGTCATGTTGCTTGAAAAGGACTCGTCCAAAATTGCAAGCTGCTTTAAATTGATGTCCACTATTGTTCTGGCTTATCGTAAAAATTATAAATACCGGCCAAAATTGATTATTCTAGTTGGAGGAAAACATATCGGGTCTTCCAATTGAAGCAAAATCTTAATAGGTGTGGTAAGAATATGTTAAATTCATTTTCCAAATAAAATTCATGCATGCATGTATATAATCGCTCGAATGTTGAATACCGAGAATTATAGCATATACGCCTTCAAATTTCAATTTTAAAAAGGTAGAGAAGTAAATGTTTTCATTTCACATTCAATAAATTCAAGTGAATGAATTTTAATCTCTATATTTTAAGTCTGTATTTCTCAACTATGACCATGTTTAATCAAAATCTCGATTCTTGCATTCATAATGGGGTATATTAGTTATTAGTATTTACCGACTGTTGTGATAGAAACTGTAATTACTTTTCTTTTCTTTTCTTTCTCCCTCCCCCCCCCCTCTTTTTCGAGTTATCATACATCCTAATATCCCACCCCAAATTGCTTGGTGGTATCTATGAATGTGTTCTTTTGCGGTAATCTAAATGCATTTTAAACGTGAACAGTTGAACTTTCTAAAACAATTCCATTATGCTTTTGGGACACCAATTAAAATGGCGTTTAATTTCAATACACACACACACAGTGATATTGATATTTTTGAACTTTGTGAGAAACAAAATTGTGGCTCATTAGCCGATGGTATCATAGTCATAGATGTTGTGTTAGTTAAAACGATGTTTCTAAAAGATCATGGGTTTCGTGCTGTTGGTTTGGTGAGCTTTGACCAAGAAGCTGATGATGATAAAATGCTTAATTGATGACCAATTAATGGCTCCATTGAGTTTTAACTGCAGCGTAATTCAGACAACGGCAGTTATCAACCAACCACCCCTCTCTCTCTCTCTCTCTCTTAAATAATGGATGTTCATGTAATTAGTGTAAGTATCTCCATATAGAATTTGGATCTAGTGTTGCGTTGATAATCATGTGTGATGCTTGCATTTGTAGCAATACGCAGTTAAGATTTAATCACACGTTATTTTTTTTTATCAAACAACTATGTGGCAGACTTTACAAAACCACTTGATCTAAATATAAAATTTTATATGACATTTGATCAGCGTATCTTCCATAAAAATCACTTAGTTTCTAAATGTAAGGAAACTTCTAATTAAGTTGGAAAACTAGATTGTTTTCTTATAATTTCAATTTAAAATTTAATTTTTCAAAAAAATACAAGTTTTATTTTTTCATAAATAAATGAAATGTCATAAATGGAATGCATCGATGTATTTTCTTACTTTATTTTAATAGACGACTTATCATCTTTTATTTTGGTTCATGTTCCCTGTCGATGGTTTCTTCCTTAGCTAAATGCAATCCCTGATGTTAGTAGAACCCCTTTTAAAATAGCAAAGTCAAGTTTGGATGCATTTGGGATTGAAGTGTTGTATTTTTTAAGCTACAACTGCTGTGAAAAAAAAAACTATAATTATGAAATAAAAATTAATAATATGTAGTAAATATAAATTTTAAATAATAATTTTAATAAAATTATTAAAGATATAATAAATTTTTTATTATACAAGTGAAAAATCATATCAACATAGCTTCCAAGCTGCAGTAGCTAGTGTTTACCAAACACTTTAGTACTGTAACTTTTAAACTACAGCTGTCCAACCTCAATCCCAAACGAACCATTCGTCAGTGTTCTGAATCCATGGCTTCAAATTTTATTCAACCGCTGATGTTATTGTTATTACTACAAAATTCTGACTTGATTTGGGATTTTTTATTAATAATTTTGCAAGAGGAATGTACTGAAAGTAGTGGCGTGTTTTGCAGCATCACATTTCAGACTTATTTTGAATACTTCTGGTATGCCAAATTCTGTATAAATTTATTATTTCTACTTAAGTCAATTCTTTAATTAACGAATTTATTTCATGTACATAGACTTTTTCGGCTTCGTGGATTATTACTCTACAATTGTGTAAACGTAACAATTATTGACTAAAGTCAAGATTGGATTGCTTTTCTTGATGTTCTAAATCAATCGACAGTTCTGAGTCAACTCCAAAAAAAAAAAATCTAATATTTAACCTTTATTTTATTCATAAATATTTTAAACAAGTCTTCTAAAAAATATATATCTAATTTAGGGTTAATTTAGGATTGTGGTTACTAATTAAATAAGTCATTTCTTCCGTGTGAATGCAATAAATAATTGATTAAAAAAGTAATTTAGTGTTAAGTAAATTGTGTTGTGGTTGCTGTAAGTTTGAAAAGCAATGTACATGCGTTTAGTAAATTTTATTATAAATATATTGTCATATTATATAATGACTAAAATATACATAAGTTTATATTACCATTTATTTTTTAGAGTATATTTAATGATGTTTAGACATGCCTTTTTCTTTTTAAAATGCGTAAAATTACATAAATTAGAAAAAAAAACTCAATAAATTCATTACATAAAATATGATAAAAATTCATACTAATACATAATTCATATAAACTAAAAAAGTAATATGCATTACGTTCATATTAAACTTGATGCAATAAACAACATAATTATAGAAAGAAATATAAATAGATTGAATATTAAAAACCATTGTTATGAAATTAATTTTAAAAGTTATGGTTAATTTTCATGTGAAATTGTTCAAAGTTAAAAAAAATTTACATAATTGTATGCAAACCTTTTTTTATCTTATAATAGAAAATACAAGTAAAATATAAAAAATATGAACTTGATCAAAACTTTAATACTAGAAAGAATATACAATAGTTATGGCAATAATTTGATTGTGATGGTAATATGATATCTAATGGCTTAATATTATGGTGTATGAGAAAATAAGACATGATTTTTTTTTAAATACTATGGTCATAATAGGAACTTTAAAACCGTATGACAACTTATTTAATAAGTTGCTCATGAAAAATAATCCTTTATTTCTTTTTAGAAACTACTGTCAAAATAAATAAAATTATGAAATAAATAGCTTTTACAAAATTTACCAAACACTAATTTTGCTATAAATTATAAAACAATCAGTTTATTAAGTTTCAACCTCAACTCCAAACAAGACCCTAGAAGGGCCTGTTTATATCCTTAATCTTTGGTCCCTATTAATTTTAAGTGAGGAATTAAGATCTTTTTTGATATTAAATTTTGACCGTTATAACTTTTTAAACTATAACATTAAAGTATTTGGTAAATGCCAATTGTTGTACTTTAAAAACTATATTCATTTGATCCACTACTTTTATGATGAAAAATTATAATATTTTTACCCTTTTTTAAAAAAATTATTATTTAAAAATCATATTTACTATATATTATTAATTTTTATTTTATAATTATAATTTTTTTCTCCTCAGATACAACACATCAATAATAAAATGGAGCTTAATTTATCTTACAGGTGTGAAGCTAAATTTAGGTCAATTGCAAGATAAATTAAAGTAGAAATTGAAGGATTGGCCATAAATTTAAAAAGTAAATATAAGGGGCCATCTTAATAAAAGAGCATTTATTTATCGATCCACTACCTAAGCTTGGCACATATAGTTTGACACCGTCAAGCAAAACAGAAATATGATTTGGGCTTACAATAAACTGCTTAAAATAATTAAATAATAAAAATAAAATAAACGTCGGGTTTTGTTTTTTATATGACATTCGGTAAAAGAAAAAATAAAATGAAATTGATGAAACCATCGGGTTAAATGGTAAATTTATTTTTGACATATTTGTTTAAATTAAAGACGTTCAACACCAAAACTTGGGCATAATGGGTTACTATTTGATTTCTTATTTTGTTGGAGAAATCAATTTAACCAAAAAATAAATAAATAAATAAACAAACGATCCAATCTGTCATGGGTTGGATATAATTATGATAGGCGAAGCAATGTAATTTTGTTGTATCAAAAAGTGAATGCATTTTAAGAAATGATTCTGCTTTAATAGGGGATGTGAATGCATGGGGTAAGTCTCACCTACTCACAACAATTAGTGGAACCTTCGATTTATTAACATTTAACACTGATTAATTAGATTAAGACATTCTTATATTGATTTTGTCAAATGTTTGGCTTACAAGTGTAATCAATTTTCATTGTATTTATTATCAAGGTTTTTTTCCGCATCATTACAATTCAAAATTTCAAATTAAATATTAATTTAGATAAGTAATGGAATTTTATTGTTCTTCGCTGTCAAGAATTTTAGATTGATCTGTTTCACACTATTGTTTATTTTGTTCTTTCTTTCTTTTTTTTCCTCTTTTACCATGAGTTTAATTTATGTTTGTATCTTTTAAGGATGCGTTTATAATTAAAGTGTTGTTACTTTTAAATTACAATTGGTGTAGAAAAAAAATTATGACTACAAAATAAAAGTTAGTAATATGTAATAAATATAAATTTTAAATAATAGTTTTGATAAAATTATTGAAGATATAATATATAAAAAATTATATCAGCATCATTTTTAATGTACAGCAGTTAGTGTTTACCAAATACTTTAATGCTATAACTTTTAATATACAATTACCTAACCTTAATCCCAAATACACCATACCTTTACGAGAAATGTTAAATTTGTATTTATTACAAAAAAAAAGAGATATAAAACTTCTAATATGCAAACTACAAATTTAATAATTCAATTCCTTTTTTTTTTTTCATATAAAATGAGGTGAAAAAATTACCGAGTTTCTTCTTGTATATTGTATTTTTTAAAATAACATTAACATTCATTTTCTAAAAGCTTATTTAGGTACCATAACGTTTCACGTGCTACATTCATTTGACAAAAACTTATGTAAATTACAACTACTTCGGAGACAATAATTTAATTATTTAAGCATTTAAGTATCAATTGGTATTAAATTATTAAAAAAAAAAGATATGAATATTAAAATCTGAAGTTTGAAGCAATCCAATAATTAAAATCATTCATTTATTTTTTGCAATCCAATAATTAAAATCATTCATTTATTTTTTTTTTCTCTCTATGATAAAAATCTAATAAGACTTTCCAACAAAAAGATATCATATTTTTTTTCCGTTAAGAAATTTTAAAATCATTTTACATGTGATTGGATGCAAAGGAGACTTTTGAATACATTAAAAAGAAGTGTCGTTGGAGAGAGGTAAGCAAACCAAAAACCAATAAAATGAGAAAACGATGTATCGAAATTGTGCAGTCACTTTTAATTTCATTTCATACTTGAAATCGATCGGCAGCAGATGTCAATAAATTATGTAGTTATGGCGAAAAGTCGGCACCATCACCTAAGTATTATAATAATAATAATAATAATAATAATAATAATAATAATAATAATAATAATAATAATAATAATAATAATAATAATAGTAATAATAATTGAAAGTTCACTACCCATCCTCATGAAAATAAGTTAACAAAGAGTTACAATTCCAATGATGTGGTGGCGTAATCAACAATGGTGAGGACTCCTATTAAAGGTTTTTTTTTTTTAAATAATAATTTTGTTATTGGAAAAAAACGAAATAAGAGTAGTATATGTTACAAATATTAGTACCAGCAGGTTTTCAATGAATGTTCAATAGTACTCTCGCTATACTACAAGTGTGTGTGTGTTTGTACATATTCATAGATCCAATATTTGTAATACATATGTAGATTACTAGATTGTGTGCATGTATTATTTCAATAGATATTTTATAACATATCTATAAATGCTAGCAATTCAAAAAAAAAAAAAAAGGAAATTAATCAGATAAAAAGGTGGGGGTGAAAAACCTCAAATTATTTTTGTAACTCTATTTTTTTCAAAGTCGAACTCAAATGACTTAGTGAAAAAGGAAAATTTATTTAAAAACCACTTAGTCAAGAAAGACAATTCAAAATATAATATGATTATAATATATTTATAGAACTTAAACATTTTTTTAAAAAAGAAAGAAAGAAAGAAAGACAGAACAAAAGCAAGTTTATAAAACCATGAAGTAAAGGTAAAACTGGTTTTTTTAGCAAGTACGCAAATAAATACAATCGAGCTTGAGTAGGCTAGGAACTGAAAATCTGAAATACCTTAAATAACCTTACCAATCAATCGGGGCTAAACAGGAATCTGTTCTACTTATCGAGTCTGGGCTTTAAGCAAAACCTCGAAAGGCGATAACTGAAGAACAGGGTCCAGATAAAAGGGGTACATTTGTAATTACGATCCTCTCTGGTTGTTTCGTAAATCCTCGAAACAAATAGGGGCGTTTACTAGATCCGTCCTCTATAAATACGCACAGCCCCTCCCATCTCTTATTCCCTTCTAGTCTCCTCTCATTCGCTCTCTCTTTTCTCTCTTTCAAACCCTCTTCCTTGTATTCTCTATTTCCTCCCTCCAAGTCATAAAACTGCTATTGCCAATCCTCAAATCTCCTCCATTCACAATCCGGATTCTGGTCACTCCTATTTGATCTCTTATTTTCTCTCTCCCTCTATTTTATAATTAATTTGATTTTTTTATTAATTTCATAATTTGTTTTTGGGTTTTATTTATGCCAATATATTTCCTAGTATTTTCACCTAGTTTTACCATTTTACCTCCAACATTTTTTTTAACTTTTCACGGTTTTACTATTTTTACCGGATAGCATTGTCGCTTTCATTACATAAAACAGATATTATTGTTATTTTCGTTTTTATTTGGTGCGCTGGTGCTGACGTGGCATGCACCCAAAGGAGGACCATGAATACCAAAACGATGCGTCTTCCTCCTCGGCGTGTTTTGACGCCAACTAAGCGCAAGGAGAGAGATGATTTCGACGCGCCCGCGCCAGGAAAATTACTCAAGCCGGCTACATCCCAATCACAAGCCGGCTCCGATAAAGCCGCAGCTGCAGCCGAGCCGAATTCATCTAATCGGCTACTAGCCGGGTACTTGGCCCACGAGTACCTCGCCAAGGGCACCCTCTTCGGACAGCCGTTCGATCCGGCTCGATCACAGCCAGTTCCTCCAGTGGATTCGAGGAAGGTCACAAGACCCGGGAAAAGAGAGGACGCCGAGCCGAACAAGGGAGCCGAGCCGAGTAAGGGAGGGGAAAAATATCAAAGGTACGTGGAAGTAGCGAGTTTGCTGAAGAGAGATGGGGCCCACATAGCAGGCATTGTCAACCCTACACAGCTCGCTCGCTTCTTGCACATGTGATTTGTGTAAATTAAATTAATTAAATCTAACAAAAGAGTGGCTCCCCTCCTCCTCTCATTATTCTTGCTTAATTACAAGTGGCAGAATCTCATTGGCTACCATTCCTCCACTTGAGAAACAATTTACAAATGGGGATTTTTCGTGTTTTTAACTTAAACGGGTGCAAACGACGTCGGAGGAAGGAGGCAGCGAACTAGTTGGAGTTTTTTTTTTTTGCCCGGAGGTGGGGGGGGGGGGGGGGAAGAGAGAGAAAACTCTTCTCTCTCTAGATGGTCAGGTCATACTCAATAAATATCACACAAGCTAATTCCCTTGTTTTAAATGATATGGGTATGCATGGAAAGAATCACGCATCAGACATGCATGTAAATGTGATGATGTTTTGTACGAAATCGGTTTTCTCTCCTCTTCCTTTTTACTTTAGCTATCTGTTCATGAACTATGATGTTTGATATGTTTCACGCTCATGAATGCTTATATATGAATACGTACAATAAGCGTGTTGTTACCCGGATATGGATTCTGATCGCTACATATGATAATCTCAGCGGATTTGGTCTCAACGACCAAAAAGACGTAAGTTCATAAATGATACATGTGTGAGACAAGATTATTATTCCTAGTAAAATTAGGCTTAATGAACATAATTTATAAGTTAATTCTATGTCTCAAATATAGTTTATGTTCATTAATATTGTCATATTTATTTTTCATCTTATTCTTAAATCATACATTTTATATTTACATTTTTTGTTTTAATTTGTTAATGTTGTGATATGGGAATGGGATATGGTCGATGATTGCTACTAGATTGGCGAACTTTTTGGGTGTCATTTTGCTGTAATCGAATTTTTATCACGTTCGATCGAGGGACTCAATTCAAAGCGGATGATATATCAAATAGTTTTTGATAATATTTTTCACTCAATTCCGAAAGAATTCGTAAGATCGACGCGAAAGCAACCGGTTAACCACAAGAGTGAAGTAAAAGAAACTGTCAATTGCGAATGTTGAGGTATCTGGTTTCTTATTTCCAAGAGCAAAAGCGGTACGACAAATTTCAGACGTTTGTCTCTATTTTCTCCATATGTTTTTGCGTGCAATTGCTTTGCTAAATTGATTAACCATCGCATAAATGAAGTAATTGTCAGAGGTGGAGGGGTGAACAACCAATATCAATTTTATTGACCTCTTGCATTCTTTTATAATCCGAACTCAATAGTCTGCTAAATAAAACTACTTCTAAAAATAATACTTGACTACTTATGAATATCAAATAGTATTTGATACTATTTTACTACTCATGAATATCTTAATTCTCTACCCATATATTGTAATACATATTGGATATTATTGGTAAATAAATAAAGATAAGATTCTAATAAGATTAAAGTATAATTTATAATATAAATAAACATGATATACAGATGTAAATAAATGTTTATTTATTCAGTGATGAATTAACAACATATACACCGGAATCTTTAATGGTGTCAAAGGCACGACGCCGTATTCCCCAGGTAAACGGTGTCGTGTCGAGTAAAATGAAAGGGCAGGATTTAAGCTGGGTTTTGTTCACTGGTTGTGCTGTGCTCTCGTAATGAAACAGGCAGAACGCGGTGGTTATCACTTCGCACTCCTTTTTTATCTTCAATAATTATTGCTCCAATTTGCGGCAACAGCGAATATTTTCTGAAATCCGAACGAATCAAGGCATACGCTACTAGTTTACGGGTTCGTTTTTTGTTACACTCTAGTCGTACTGACATAACCTTTCAGTAACAATGATGAAATGATAATTTAATTATTCTTTTATTTGCTTGCTTATTAGTATACGTTCTTTGTATCATGTCAGGTCAACCACTGTAGCAGGCTTAGCAGCTAAGCACATGGCCTTTTGGCCTATTGGGTTGCCACCCATTGGTGAGAACAAATGTTAAATTGAATTGCTTTTGTGGGGTTACATTCTCTTGTGGAGATTAAGAGCTTAATGGTGTTAGTTTGAGATTGCTGACTGAATTTAAGCTATCTGAAGTGGATAAGATGTTTCTTCTTCAAGGTTTCAGTATTCCAAAATCAGTTTCGCCCTTTTGTTCAGCAAATATAATAAACATTGCTCCTAAGTTGCTTGCGTTTCCGAATCCAATCTTGCCATCCCTGGGACAACATAGTCATACTGTCAAGTCTCTTGCTTGCTCTGCTGTTTCAAGAAATTCGGACTCAAAACCTAACCCTGAACCTAGGTCCAAGCCCAAAAGAAGAAAGAGCCTGCAAAAGAAAGAACTTTCCCAAACAAAAGATGAAAATGGTGATAGTGATGGAATTTTCCCCACAACAAAACCTAGAAAGCCAAGGCAGGGTCGTAAGAGTGAAGCAGCTGCTGTTGAAGATTATGTGCGTGACTCGCTTGAACAGACCTTTGCAACAATTAGGCAGCAGAACTCTGAAGCTTTCGAGAATATGGACAGTGTGTTCAAAGACAGAGACGAAGACGTTGTAGATTCTGATACCAGTGATGACGCCGACGATGATGAGAATGATGATGGCAATGTTGGTAAAGGGAAAAGAAAAAAGAAGATGGTGGTTGAGGCGGATGATCCTAATTGGCCACTGGATGCTGATGTGGGGTGGGGAATTAGAGCTTCAGAGTATTTTGAGCAGCATCCAATTAAGAATGTTGTGGGGGAAGATGGCTTTGAAATTGATTGGGAAGGGGAAATTGATGATAGCTGGGTGAAGGAGATCAACTGTTTGGAGTGGGAGAGCTTTGCTTTTCATCCAAGTCCGCTTGTTGTTCTTGTTTTCGAGAGATACAATTGGTAACTTTCTTATGTTCCACTATTCAGTGTAGACTCTGAAACTTGATGATGGAGGATATGTTTATAAGATAGATAGTTTGTTTGGTGACAAATAATTGTCATTCAATTGGGAAATTTGTATAAGTACTCTCTATATAAGAATGGGCCATTGGAACTATAAGTGAGAATTGCTTAAAAAGTAAACTGATGTGCTGTTGCTTGCTGTAAGTCTGCTTAGTATTAGAATGGATCTAGAATGTATGTCGTTCTATTGCATAGAACTGTCAGCCAGTACTAACATGCTTTTAATTTTTAAATATTAGAAGTAGTTGCTAATGGACAAATGTGCAATGCGTAGTACATAATTGCGAATTGTCCACTGCCTTGTGCCTGTGAAGTGTTCATTTCACAGGTCTCTTTTCAACTTCAGTTTTATCATCTTGTTCATTTCTGCTGATGAAGGCAATTAAACTGATTTTCTTGTGGGTTTCATACTTATGTACAATCTAACATATATACAGCAAGTGGACATATTTTGCATTTAACTTATCCTTTGTATATGCTGTTAATTTTTCTATCTCAAAGTTATCTTGATTTCCTGTTTGATTCTTTGGAAAAATGAGTGAAAGAGAAGAAAAAGTTCAAATTTGCTTAATTCCACCATTTTTCATTTTTTAAACCATATCTTTCCAAAATGTGAGAGGAGGTTTTCAGTTTATAACGTGTGCTGCACCATGTTCAGGGCAACTAAGAACTGGAAGACTTTGAAAGAGCTAGAGAAGGCAATACAGGTGTATTGGAGTGCCAAAGATCGACTGCCTCCTCGGGTACCTTTTGCTTGTCATTTAATAATTTCCTCTGATTCTTTAATTTTTTTCATTACATCTACTCATTTGTAACTTTGTACCTAGAAATATTCTGACTCTTTGTGAGGTTGCAGTAGAATGGTATGCTTTTGCTGTCTGCTGTTGAAAGGGTCAAATGTATAGGACCTGACCCTTTGTGAAGGGTCAAATGTATATTTCCTTGGCAACAGATACAGGAGCCGCATGGAGGGATCTTGGATTTCCTGAGATTGATTTCTCTAGTAATACTGATCGTGACAGTCTTTAAATTTCTTTGTAACAGGCAGTTAAGGTAGACATCAATATTGAGAGAGATCTGGCATATGCTCTTAAAGTTAAAGAATGCCCACAAATTTTATTTTTACTGGGAAACAGGATCTTGTACAGGGAAAAAGGTAACATTTAAGTTTTCCCCTTATAAGTGTATGACAAAGCATGGTTTTTGCTATTCCAATTGACCATGGGCTACGCAGAGTTTCGCACGACTGATGAGTTAGTGCAAATGATTGCACATTTCTACTATAAAGCGAGGAGGCCATCATGGATTGATAAAGCAGCTGTCTATCCTCCTTGTTAGCTCAAAATCTGGTACTCGAACAAACTTGCTTGGTATGTTATTGTTGTACTAGTTTTCACTTGATTATTTCCTCCACCGTGTTATTTATTTTACCATTTTTCTTAATATTATTTTGGTAATGTCTTGTTGAATGTAGTTCCCTTGGGATGTGAGAACCATGGAGCATAATCAAGATTATTTTGATTTAGTAGGGCAAAGCTGTTGAAGCCAAACTTGCTGCTTTTATAATGCTGGCATCCACTACTTTGGTTAGGCTATAGAATCCAAATTATTTTGCCACGGTGCAGGATAATTGAATCAAATTGGATTCTTACTGTTGTTTGTATGCCACTTGTATACACCTTTGGGACCATAACCTCCTCGTGTATTTTTGTGAGTAGTTGATTCTTGTTATTTGGGTTTTGATATCCTCGGATCATTTTATTGATTAAATGATCTGCCATAGATATGCAAATTGTCCTGTTCTTGTCTGCTACTTGCATGCTTAACCAGAAGCTGTATTGATCTGTCCGATGAGCCCATACTCGCGGATTAAGTTATATGGTTTTCTTTGATCTTCAGCGATCATGTGCAAGTACCAAACTTTTGATATGGTGCAGCTATTTTATATTTTGAAGAATTTCGTGAGTGATTTTTGCAGATGACTTGTGAATTGTTCCAATGGGTCTCCAAATTGGAACCAAACTCCCTTGAATAGTAATTTTCTTGACGCGGACATAATCATAATCACACGTGAAAAACAAAACCAGGTAATATCTTTAAAAAAAAAAATTCTTTCAGGTCTCAAATTAGAATAAACTAATAACACGGGGGGCTGAAATGTAATGAAATCTTTGCTACAACAACTTTCATTGAAGAAAATGGGTATATTTGCATAAAATTGTGAACATGGGTGGTTAAAAAACGAAATAAAGAAAATAGGAAGAGTCTCCACTCTACCGGCTAGGGTCAATTCCGTCACACTCTTCTTCGTCTGACTTTGATCGCATTCGCATCAGTAAGCAGCCGCGCCAAATTCCATTTTTTCTCTTCGTTGTTAGGGTTTCACGTACATCTTTCCAATTCGAATCTTCTCTTCTGAAATAATGGTGAGAGGATTGGTAAACAAACTCGTCTCTCGTTCCCTCACGGTCGCTGGCCAATGGCAGCAACAGCAGCTCCGCCGTCTCAACATCCACGAATATCAGGTTCCTTATTTTTCCTTTTGTTTCTTCTATTACCCTTGTGTTATTATTATTCTTCTTTTTCCCTTGTTTTTGTTTCCCAGAAACTGGGAACTGCGTTTGTGGATCTTTGTAATTGTTGAATAGTATGCCTTCTTTGGAAAGGTTTGAAATTTCTTATGGATTATGTGAGGACTGATGGATTTTAGTGTGCGGAAATCAGGGAGCTGAGTTGATGGGAAAATATGGGATCAATGTGCCAAAAGGACTCGCTGTTGCTTCTGTTGATGAAGTCAAAAAGGCTATTCTGGATGTTTTTCCCGATCACGCGGAGGTGAATTTTAATAAATTTTTCTCTATCACTTGATTTTTTTTTTTATTAAACTAGACCAAGCAACATTGAGTAATATTGATGTTGAATGTGATGTAGCTGGTGGTTAAGAGCCAAATTTTGGCTGGTGGGAGAGGATTGGGTACATTTAAGTCCGGTCTTAAGGGTGGGGTTCACATTGTTAAGAAAGAACAAGTTGAAGATATAGCTGGTAATGGTTATTTTTCTTTCTATGATTTTCCTTTGGAGTTTGATTTGCTTTTTCCTTTTCGTATTTGGTACAAGTTTAAGATTGATCTTTCCAAATTTATCTTGTGTTCTTATTGCTTGCAGGGAAGATGCTTGGACAGATACTTGTCACTAAACAAACTGGTCCGCAAGGCAAAATTGTCAGCAAGGTTGGATATCCTTTTCTATCAATGTAGAACCTACATTTAAACTCACCCACTGCCACTGAGGAGACATGTGCAGTTCTAGTTGTTGATCTTTTTGGACTCAGATCTAGTATATCCTTATTCTTTTAAATAAAAACTATGTTGATGTTCTTTCGAGTTACTTGGTGAACACTGATTTTACTTCAATGGAAGTATTTTGATGTTTTCTCTAATCAATTTCTTTCCCTTGCCAGGTTTATTTGTGTGAAAAGTTGTCGCTTGTCAATGAGATGTACTTTGCTATCATGTTGGATCGTAAAACTGCTGGCCCTGTAGGTTTCCCAATATCTCTATTGTTTTTGATACCTTCAGCCTTGTTTACAGAAGTTTTTGCTGGAGATGATCGTCTCAAAATTAAAAATGCTTATTTATATACTATTTTTCAGATAATAATTGGTTGCAGCAAGGGAGGAACCAGCATTGAAGATCTTGCTGAGAAATATCCCAACATGATTGTTAAGGTTGTTATCCTTGGATAATTTAGGATGGGCATCAAAGGCAGTCTCTTCTTTTCTTTATGTTGCTCTATCACCACGTGGCTGACTGTTCGTTTATTTCTTATAGGTGCCTATTGATGTTTTCAAAGGAATCACTGATGAAGATGCTGCTAAGGTCGTTGATGGTTTGGCACCCAAGGTTTCTGATAGAAATGATGCAATTGAACAAGTGAAGAAACTGTATAAACTCTTTTGTGAGAGTGACTGCACATTATTGGAAGTGAGCATGAATTTCTACATATCTCTAGTGTTACTGATTTGTATTTCTTTTATTGATTGGGGGGCAAGTGGAATTGGTAATCCATTTGGTTGGTGGATCTCTCTGTATTGTATTTTTTTGTTTCTCTGGTCGATGTCTTAGTTTGGATATTCTTTTTTTTTGGGTTAGATCAATCCTCTGGCTGAGACTTCTGGCAAGCAGTTGGTGGCTGCTGATGCTAAGTTGAATTTTGATGATAATGCTGCCTTCCGTCGGAAGGAGATATTTGCTCTTCGTGATCCAACGCAAGAGGATCCTCGAGAGGTTTGGATAGTTATACAATTTTCTTGACTATGTATGTGAAATGTTTACTCTTATGCTAGTAATCTAAAAGTACAACCTTATAGTGGTTGATGGGTTATTCAAAAATGTTAATTTTGTCAATTACAAAGATTCTTTGATCACAGAGGCTGAACCATCTTGTTATGTATCCCGTAGATAAAATCTCTCTCATTCCCAGTACAAAAATAGACAAACTAGCATAGACAAGAGTAAGACTCACTCAGATGTTTTATGCTTTCTTTTATCCTGCTTGAGTTATACATTTTATCTTCTGACAGGTGGCTGCTGCCAAAGCTGATTTAAATTACATTGGCTTGGATGGAGAAATTGGTTGCATGGTGAATGGTGCAGGATTGGCCATGGCAACAATGGATATAATCAAATTACATGGTGGAACTCCTGCCAATTTCCTGGATGTTGGTGGTAATGCTTCTGAGGGCCAGGTAATGTTTCTAGACTTTGTTTTCTGTGTGCTAATCATGTTGTTGGTTGAGTGTATCAATACTTTTGAGTCTACTTCAGATTCAAACATCTGGAAGTAATAACTTTTTAGGTTTCTGTATGTCATCATTGTAATTTATGTTGGTGGTGCCCATTGTTGTAACTTGCTGATGCTGTTATCCATATTTGTGTCTTTGCACCTATGCTTATGTGTTTGTTGATATCTGACATGCTTAATGATCAACTTGATATATTAATTGGTTTTAAAATTGTAACAGCTTCTTACTTGCTTAATCTATCACGTGGACAGGTGGTTGAGGCATTTAAAATTTTGACTTCTGATGAGAAAGTCAAAGCAATTTTGGTGAACATATTTGGAGGAATCATGAAATGTGATGTAATAGCCAGTGGAATTGTCAATGCTGCTAAGCAAGTAAGTACGTTAGATTGTCTTGGTTTTCATTCAAATTATTTCTGCCTTTTCAGACTGGTTAGATGATGTCGGAAAGGTTCTAGATTCAAATTTCATTATAAAAAGAAATTATTATCTGTTAAATTGTCATTCTCTTTAGTGCGCCAAATACTTGTCATTTTCTTATCTTTTGTTCTGGTATTAATGTGTACATTTTCATCCACATATATTTCTGGGTGAATTATCATTTTAGACTAGGCATGAAGAATTGATTAGTTTGTTCAATATTGGTTGAGGTGGCAAAGAATTTGAGTTATTTCCCCAAGATAAAATGCATGAACAAAGAAACAAAGAAAAAAAATTTCTGTGCTTTATTATTTCATTGCCTTGAGGTCAGTTATTCTAGAAGCATTGATCTGATCTGGGCTTGTATTCAAGGTTGCACTAAAAGTACCAGTGGTGGTTCGTCTTGAAGGCACCAATGTTGACCAGGGAAAGAGAATACTTAAGGTAAATGTGGAATTGGATCTGATTTAAATATTTCTGAAAAAAATGTAAAAATTTCATATAGAACTCAAATGATTAGAGTAATTGTCTTGATTATTCTAGTAGATTCTCATTATCACTAATTTTGCAGGAAAGTGGTATGACTCTAATAACAGCAGAAGATCTGGATGATGCTGCTGAGAAAGCAGTTAAAGCTATAGCCAGTTGAGAAAATCAAATATACAAGTGTACTGCCCGCATTCTTCACGAGCTTCAGAATTTTAAAGAATTTTGGTAAAATCAAGTGCATTGAATCTTTTGCTGTTGATTAAAAGCAGGAATGAGTTCTTCAACTGTCTTTTAAAATTGACGTTTCATGGCTCTGATTATTGTGGTGTTTAAAGAGTATTATAAATTTACGACTCAACTAAATTTTGTGGTTAGTTTGGTCTCTTGTGCCTGCTTTCTTCCCCTTTACTTGCTTCCACTCTTAGACACGAGCTCTGTCTCAGACATGGTGTCTAGAGCTAATTTACTCAGTCTACTCTCTTGTCCCATGCAGAGAATGCTGAAAAATAAATAAGAAGATTTGCTGATTTATTTTTCTTATTTGCTTTACTCATAATGCCTTTTAACAATGATGAAAAGAGAATCAAAGACGAGCATAATGAACAAAATTTCAATTTTCTGTTAGACTATATTTTTTTTCAGTGAGACTGCAATCTTCTTGGAAATGCAGTAGGCTGTGGATTCAATAGTGATCATAGGATTTATGCCGATTGCACTTGGCAGAACACTGGCATCGCACACAAATAAGCCTTCTGCTTCCCAACTTTCACCATTCTCATCAACTGCACCATCTTCCTCAGTAGCACCCATCCTACAGCTTCCCATCTGGTGTGCTGAAAAATATACAGACCAGTGCTCCCCCCTTGATGCCATCCCACCTACTACTTCGATAGAACCTAAAAACTCCTCGAGATCTTCCTCCTTGATCCCTTTACATCTTATCCTATGGCCATCACTCCTATATGTACCCACTTCTTCAGCTCCTGCTGCAACCAAAATTCTTAAAGCTCGTCTCAAACCAGTTTTAAGATTCTCCTTATCATTCTTACTTATATGATACTTAATCTTACCTTCGACCTTAACTTCTCCTGAACCTTGATCTCTGACCAATGCAAAAAGTTGAGCAATTCTTCCATACCTAAGCATTCTGTCTTTCAATTCACGCCCTGATATCCATGGAAAACTTGCAGCAAAAGAAGCTGGTCCCATTGCTCCTGATTCTATTATTGCTTGAACTTTGGAGTCCGCTGAAACCACTTTGTGGATCGAAGTGATGATTCCTCCCTCAAAAGTTTTGCCTTTAAGTTCTGAAACATGATCTGGTATGTATCCCCAAGCGAAAAGAACAGGATGAAGATGAAGGTTTGTGCCAATATTTGGATTCTCCAATCCACTGGAGATCATTAGAGGAGGTGTTAAGAGAGATCCACAAGCTGAGATTGTTGCCTTAGCCTTGATTTGCAACTTCCTTGTGACATTCTTATTCAGAGCTGTTGCAGTAACCCCCAAGCATTTTTTACTTCTAATACCATCTTTGTTGTTCGCTAGTATGAATTTCTCAGCTTTGCATCCTGCTAGAATCACGGCACCATTGTCCACGGCATCGACAAGCCAAGTAACATCAGTCCCTTTTTTGTCTCCTGTTCTACAACCATAGTTGCAAGAACCACAATAATGTTCTTCTGGAGCATTTCTTGCAACTGACTCGACTTTTAAACCGAGATTCTCACATCCTTTACATAGAACTTGATTTTGAAATCCTTCCTCAGTACAATGTACTGTAACACCAATCCTCTTACAGACCTTGTTCATTGCTGCTCGATAGTCTATGCTCCCAAAAAGAGGAATCTTATGCTCAACAAACCACTCCCTGAGAACAGAATCCGGTGTTTCAATGCAGGCAGACCAGTTAACAGCAGAGCCTCCACCCACGGCTGATCCTGCCAAAACCATAAATTTTCCATCAAGAGTTGGGAGAAATCCACCAGACTCGTATAGCTCAAGCATGGAGGGACCTTCCAGAGAAGAATAGTCTTCTGCAACAAAATAGTTCCCCTTTTCAAGAACGAGTACTTTCTGCCCAGAGCCTGCAAGAACTGCTGCTGCAACCCCTCCACCGCAACCAGAACCAATAACTACAACATCACATTTGATCTCGAACAAATTCTGTGCGTGATTGACAGTGACTTGAAGGCCTTGTTCGACAAGACGTTGAAAAAGCGAACAGTCATTTTCATGCATGGTTTCTACAATCCCCTTTTGAAGAGGTCTTTCCCCTCTGGGTTTGTTGGATGGTTCCCTGGTGTCTACATGATACCCAATTGCTTCCCATGCTGGGTTTTCTGATTTTTCATCTGTCTAAAAAATGGTCAAAGTACAAAAATTTAGAAATGCTAATGCAACGAATTATAAAATATAGGAAATCAAGAATCTGCATAGCCTTGAGAGATGCTCAAATTGTTCACATAAAGAGATATCGTAAGACAGGCCACATCATTCTCGCATTACTCCTAAATCAAGAATCTGAACTAGAAATCAAGTATTCTTTTTTTTTTTTAACTCCTACATCCCAGTCTCATATTTTGAAGGCTGACATAACTTTAGCAATTGAACAATCTTGCAAAAAAGTGAAAGCAAAGGTAATACTTGTAACAACACTACATTAGTCAAGAAAAAAATTGACCAAATACCGAGGCAAAAAGCCAGGGTCAGTACACTGAGAAAAAAATTATTTAATGTCATCTTCTCTCACTCACCAGGGAAGAAACTACAGTAATTCATCAAGGTCATTTTTCTTGCTTCCAAGATTATAATTTATTTTCGTCCCTAGTTGTGTTTGGTGCCTAGCTCATTGTTATGCAGAAAATTTCAGATTGTTTACATAACAAGGAATAATTAGAAATGATAAGTAAACTTTTAAAAACATATTTCACCTAACAAAGCAAGCATAAAAGTCAAGACGATGAAAAGTCAGAAAAGAATACTTTATTATCATTGCTTATCACCTAATATTTTGTATCATTACTGACTAATGATTATTGCTGATCACCTAATATTTTGCATCAATACCGACTAATGAACAAAAATGAGATAATTCAATAATATAATAATAACTAAAAGAAGAGATGAGTGGACTACAAGCATTACCCTGGCAAAGAAATCGAACAAGCAAAACATTTTGATCATCGCAAACACAACTCGTAGAGGCAGAAAATATCTCTCCCTTGACCATTTTTGGAGAATCTTTTCTTTTTTCTCCAAAGAAATTTCAGAGAAGTTGTGAATGAAGGGCCAGTTCCAGTCAAAACAAAAATATCAATAATATAATAATAACTAACAGAAGAGATGAGTGGACTACAAGCATTACCCTGGCAAAGAAATCGAACAAGCAAAACATTTTGATCATCGCAAACACAACTCGTAGAGGCAGAAAATATCTCTCCCTTGACCATTTTTGGAGAATCTTTTCTTTTTTCTCCAAAGAAATTTCAGAGAAGTTGTGAATGAAGGGCCAGTTCCAGTCAAAACAAAAATATCAATAATATAATAATAACTAACAGAAGAGATGAGTGGACTACAAGCATTACCCTGGCAAAGAAATCGAACAAGCAAAACATTTTGATCATCGCAAACACAACTCGTAGAGGCAGAAAATATCTCTCCCTTGACCATTTTTGGAGAATCTTTTCTTTTTTCTCCAAAGAAATTTCAGAGAAGTTGTGAATGAAGGGCCAGTTCCAGTCAAAACAAAAATATCCACAAAGCAGTAACGTCCCCAGTCTAAATGAAAGAAGCGTGAGAATTAGACGTGCCAAGAACACAGCTTGTGGATGTCCCCTTTTCACCATCAGCTCTGCTACCTGAAAGGAGAAAAGGGACAAAGAAAGATTTGTTTTTTATGCTAAAAAAGAAAAAAAAAGAAGAAGAAGAAGTATTTGAAAGTAAAAGATAATACCCAAGAAATACAGAGTGTTGTTACCTCGTGAGGGATGGGATGCTGAGAGGCAGAAGCTTTGTAGAAGGAAACAATGGCCTGGTTGTGGGAGTGTTGTTTGGTGATGGTTTCTGGAGGCAAAGGAGGGATGAGGGTTTGACAGATGGCAGCAAGTGATTCGATCTCTGATGAAGAAAAGCCAT
Source organism: Luvunga scandens (assembly GCA_030449905.1). Lineage (NCBI taxonomy): Eukaryota > Viridiplantae > Streptophyta > Magnoliopsida > Sapindales > Rutaceae > Luvunga > Luvunga scandens. The sequence goes on along the minus strand of JASUUG010000382.1, from coordinate 855,271 downwards.
GGCTGTAACCGCTCACTCTTCTTCCTCCTCTCAGAAGAGGATGGCTCTCTCTTCCTTTCATTGTTTCTTCAACCGCAGATGATGAAGATGATTTAGTTTGTTCTCTTGGCTCTCTCTGTGATTTTCGCGCGTTCCGATTAATTATATAAAGAAACCCGCAACCACTTACTGCTTAGACATCAGTACCGCGCGTGAAGCGATGATTGATTTAAATTCAGCGAACTGTAGCTGGATTGTGACTCGTGAGTTGTGACAATGGTGCTGTCAAGTCAGCATTTGACCTGCCAGAGGTCATTCACCACTTCTTCCCCAGTTACTCCGCAGCTCCTCAATTACTTTATTACATTTCCAATTGCTTTGATTAAATCTAACAGTTGTCTATTTGTTTGTATAAATCCTTCCGCAAACATAAGTTAAAAACACACGCACCCAAATTAAAATGATCTGTCATACTTATCTTCTTTCGATTAGAAAACGCTACACTGAAAATTAACTCTTTCATCCTAATAATATGAGTTATTTTATAATAAAAGTCCTTGTTATCTATAATCAATTTAAGTTATTTTACAAATATTAAAATCCATCAGAATAAGATGTTTTTGTTGTGTGTGATATGACAATACCATTCTTAATAAGTTGAGGTAATTACCTAATTTATGTTTTTTTTAATCTAAAATTTTACCATAAATATAAGCTACTGCTATATTAGATTTTCTTTTAAAGTTTTACTTCATAATACTATAATTTCATTTTATTCCATTTTCATCAAATTATGAATTATATATTACTTTTATTGCTTACACAAGACAACACATTCTCTCATTCATAACACATAAAATAAGTTTCACCAAACTTTCAAATACCAAATTGCCCGATTTGTTTACATTTTTCAGCTTTTAAGTCAAGAAAATAAAAAAAAACATAAATTAGGTAATTAACTCAACTTCTTAAAGGCAATATTATCATAACACATACATAATATTTCATTTTGATGGATATTTAGGATTTATAAAATAACTTGAACTGATAAGGGGCAATATGAATTATTTATTATAAAATAACTTAAATTGTTAGTGTAAGAGATTTAACAATGCCTTTGTAGAAACTCCAATTATTTAACAAGCCATAGGAACGATTTTTTATTTTTTTAATTATTTTTTCAATTAGGATGGAGCATGAGATAACTTCACCCCACTAAATATGCCAATAAAAGAAAATAGAGGGGATTAAGTGCATGTTTAATATGATTTATCTAATCACTATTAGTGTTAATTTTTGTCTTAAAAGCTCTTTTTAAAAATTTTGCGTTGTTTGTTTATATTTTAAGTAAATTTTTTGGAGATTAAATAAACTATTTTGCTCTACTAATATAGGTTTAAATTTTGGGTTTTTGGAAGTGGTGGTTAGAGAACTCTTTTATAAAACTAGATTATCTATAGTGCCCGTTATTTATTTCACCATCTTATTGCATTCATTCTGTAATATGATCTTAAAAATTTTTCTATTAAATATATTTTACAATTTATAATTTAAATTTTTATTGGCAACTAAACAAGTAGAATATTTTTAAAAAAAATTTTATTTATGAAAGCTCTACCTAAAAAATTATATCAAATCAAGTCCACATGTCACATACATGTAGCCTTACTCATTTACATATAACAGTTCACTTAATTTATAACTGTGTAAGGATAATCCAAACAAAATAAAATATTAACGATGCTACCCAAGAGGGGGGTGAATTAGGTTCTTAATCAAAATTTAAAAACTAAAAGTTTAAAGAAAATTATGAACCAATCAAATTCAAAATAAACAATTAATATGCAATGAATGATAAATAGATAGGGTAAGAGAAAACAAACAAGTGATTTTTATGTAGTTCGGCCAACCGTGCCTATGTCCACACCTCCAAACTTATCGTGCTTGAGGATTTCACTATGCGAGCCTCCAAGGCTTTAACAACATTTACGATTAACTTCAAAAGTGTGAATAAACCTTTACAATAAGGGATTAATCCCAATATTTTAACTCAAGTGTATCTCAACACTCACAATCATTCAAAAATAAAAATTACAAGTAAACAATCTCTCACACAATACATATGGTTATCAATAAAATCTCAAAGTGTGAATCATGAAATAAAAACAAGTTTAAAGCTCAAAAGAAATTGATGATTGTTGAATCTCTCTTGATTTGAATTTGATTGAGTCATTTTATAGTTGGAGCTAAAAACTAGCTGTTGTTGACTTTTTGAGAATAATCAGATTACCGTTTGCTGCTGTCGGTTTACCGTTTTGACTTGTCCAAATAGCCGTTGTGCTTAGATTTTAAATAAACGGTTTACCGTCTTCCATTATTGGATTGCTGTTTATTTCCAGAATCCTGCAAAACAGACTTAGGTCTTCTTTTTTGTTAAACGGTTCAAGATTATAAAACTCTCTCTTTTTTGTAAATTAACGATTATCTGTTTTGTAATAAATGGTTTACCATTAATTTTCAGAAAGCTCTAAAACAAGTCTAGCTAACCATTAAAAGACTAAATCTTTTCTGTCAATTATTGGTTCACCTTTTATAATAAACGATTCACCGTTAATTTCTAGAATGTTTTAAAACAAGTCTAGCTAACCATTAAAAGACTAAATCTTTTCTGTAAATTATCAATTCACCTTTTAGAATAAACGGTTCAAGGTTAATTTTCAAAATCTGTATTTTGACAACTTTTGTAGAAAAATAATTTTCTGACTCAAGTTAACGGTTATCCAGATTCTTTAACTATGTCTAAAATAATACGGCTTTACAAATTGTTTTATAATGATAGCTCCAACATTTTTAATCTAGAACATATAAGATTTATTATCATCAAAATCAATATTATAGGATTAGTTATGTTAACACAAAACAGACTTGTTGTCATTATTACTTTAATTACTTGGTGCGCATGGGCGATCGCTAGTAGGATTCTTTGTTTGTAGTGTTAATTGAATAATGGCTCATTTGAGATTACTTTTGGGAGGTTTAAAAATAATTTTAAAAATCTAAAAGCTAATTTTAGTGTTTGGTAATATATATATATATATTTGTCAAAATTAGCCCCTTCTACAACTAATTTTGAAAAGCAGGAAAGGTGTGGCTTTTAGATTCTGATTTTGAAAATTAATTTTATTCTTTAATACAATTCCATAAATATCCTTAAAATTATTATCTAAACCCAAATTTATCCTTATTCAAACTGGAAATAAAATTAATATTTTAATAAATTTTCATTATAATTCATCAATATGAATTGATTAATATCAAATTGTTGGTCGAATTATTATTAAATTTGTATCACTATATTATAAATTTGATTATAAATTTTTTTAAGATAAAAAAATTAAAATTAATGTATTATAAATTTTATTTTTAGTTAAAATTATTATAATACATAGTTAAAAATATTGTGTGTACATATTTTTATATGTATAAGTAAATTTTATCCTACATTATGTATATTTTAGTCATTTATTTCTCTCAGTAATTTAACAGTAAAATTTACCAAATGTCCATAACTGCTTTCAAAACTTACAGTATTTTTTAAACAAAAATTATCAAACACTTACCTAATTCCATTTACAGTTGATTAATTATACAGTACAACTAACAACAATTATTTTAAAATTTACCACATTTCCAAACTAGTTCTAAGACATGCATAGAAGACGATTTGAAACAAACTTCTTTAACCATCATTAGGTAGGATAAATTCAAAGCTTTTTTATTTTAATTTTAATTAGTAATTTCAAAGGTGGTATGAATTATTATTATTATTATTTTAATTTTATATGGAGGAGAGAGTCGTTGATGAATTATTGGACCAAATTAAAACAAGTTATTGTCGAACGATTGTCCGGTTCCACAGCGTCGAAAATAGAAGAGTTCATTGGTAATTAACTTTCTAAATTTAGGAATCATCCGAATTAATTATGAAAAAACAAGTATAAATATACGTGGCCTTGTCATTCCCATCTCCGTCACCTCCTGAATTAATTAATTAATTAAGCCCAAAAGACAGACATACAAGTGTAATAAAATAGTTAATTAATTTGGAGTGAGCAAGCTAGAGAGTCATGGCTATCTTAATCTCAAAGAATGCGTTGATACTGTCAATGATGGTCATGGCTCTATATTATGGGGCGAGCATGAGCATGGCTCGCGTGGAATTTGGGAAGCCTCTGTGTCACGATGCCAATAAGAATATAGTTCCATGTGAAGGAGGAGGAGCAGTAGCAGCAGCACCGCCCGTGCACACCAGTGTTGGAGAGCCCATTTGTAGGGACGCCAATATGAACATAGTTCCTTGTGCAGGAACTGGATTTGAAGCCGGAGCTGGAGCATCACCACCCCACGTCTGAGAACCGGTTGGCTGTGTTGGGACACCAGGCCATGCTTGTTCATAAGCAAAAAGATCCATCACCATGGGCATGCATCTATCTATCATCTATAATATAATGCTTGGTCCCTACCTACGTACTCCGTTTCCTTTTAATTTTTTCCTTTTAAATCTCTTTCCTAGCTAATTAATCCATTTTTTAATCTACTGTAAATTAAGGGAAGTAATTTGATAAATCACACAAAGTATATAATATTCTCTTGAAGAAAAGAACACACTAAATTAAAGAATTGAATCTCAACTTTTAATATTGTGATGAAATTTTCTACCATTCTCATAAAGTAAGAAAATTTTAATTTGCATAAACTTCAATCCCTAAGATCATAAATTATCATAATTTTCACATCAATATAATTGAGAGATGACATACTTTTATCCATAACAATTTTATTAAGTTTCATTACAAAAATTAAAGATGTAGCAAAATTGATTTCTTTATCTTGGCCTCTTTAGAGTGACTCATTTTTTTGATAGATAAAAAATTAACATAATATATATATATATATATATATATATATATGGGCGGAGAGAGAACTAATTTCCATAAACTCTTATTTTTCACTTCCTATTAAAGCAGATAGTTAGATTTTCCCAATTGACTAATAAGATTTCAGCCTATTATTTATTTTATTATTTAAATCCCAATTATAATCCATTCAATAATGCGGCACTTGGGTCACTAATAAAATATACCAACATTCTCCCAGTTGGCCCATATGACATAGTTAACTTAACAATTTAACAATTATAAATATTATGCGTATACTAAGAGATAAATCATTTCTTGCATTAGCCAAACCATAAAATCATTATTAAGCAAAAACTAATACGGATAATATTGCTCCCACGTCATTATTCTGACATAATTCCTTTTATATGTCACACTATTAGTTTTATACTTAACACAACCTGTATTGGGAAAGAGAACAATAATGATCCAACAATAATGTCTCAGTCAGAGATAAAACATGTTAACAATCATATCATTATGCACGTATATACCATTAAATCAAACAAAATATAAAAAAATTAGAAAAAGTACTTAAATAAGGTTAGAGTATTAAACACATTAAGAGCCTAAAAACTTAAACATAATGTCAATAATGGCATCCAATAATACCCATCCTTTAAACATGTTCACTAAAAACCTTTGGGTTTAATCCTTTTGTTAAAGGACCCGCAATCATAAAGTTGATACTAATATGCTTGATTGACACTTCTCGGTTCTGAACTTCCTTTTTAACAGTACGGTATTTCAATTCCATATGTCTAGCACCCTTCAAACACTTGCCGTTTTTAGAGAAGAAGATTGTTGCGGCATTATCATAATAAATCTTGAGTGACTTGGCAATACTGTCGACAATTCTAAGCTCTGAAATAAAGCTATGCAATTATAATCCATGTACAGTGGCTTAAAGCATGCCACAAACTTATTTTCCATAGTGCAAGTAGCAATGATAGACTATTTTGCACTTTTTCATGAGATGACTCTTCCAGCCATCATGAATAACTAGCCAAATGTGGAATTTTTTATATCCACGCTGCTAACATGATCAAATTTTTTATAAGTGAGCATGTGATCCTTCGTTCTTTACAAATATCTCAATACTTTCTTTGCAGCTTTCCAATGATCTAATCCAGAATAACGTTGAAATTTGCAAAGCATTCGAACAACAAAACTGATGTTTAATTTGATACACGTCCGAGCATACATCAAGCTTCCAACAATGGATGCATAAGGTATCTTTTCTATTTATTTGTGTTCCAATTCGTTCTTTGGGCATTGCATAAGGCTGAACTTATCTCCTTTATGAACTGGAACAATAGTTACAGAACATTTTTCCATTCTGAATCTCTTTAAAATTTTATTAATATATGCTTTTTGAGATAACCTCAACAATCCTTGTGTTTTATCACATAATATTTCAATTCCATTCACATAAGATGCCGCACTTATATTTTTCATTTTAAAGTTCTTAGAGAGAAACTCCTTGGTCCCTTGAAGTAGACCAATATCATTAATAGCAAGCAAAATAGTATCAACATACATAATCAAAAAGATAATCTTACTTTCACTGACCTTAAGATATATATATTGATAAATGATCTTTTCCTTAAATCCAAAGGAAGTGATGGTATCATTAAACTTAAGATATCATTGTCAGGAGGCTTGCTCAAGTCTATATATTAATTTCTTTAATTTACACACGAGATGTTCTTTTCCTTCAATTAAAAAGCCTTCAGGTTAGGATATATAAACATCTTCCTTTAAATTCCCATTCAGAAAGGTAGTTTTTACATCCATTTAGTGTAACTCTAAATCATAATAAGTCACTAATGTCATAGTAATTTTAAAGGAGTCCTCCTTAGAGATCGATGGAAAGGTTTTTTGTAATTAATGTCGTTGTTTTGAGTAAAAACTTTTTCAATGAGTTTGGCCTTGTATTGTTCGACATTGCCATTTAAATCACATTTGATCTTAGAGATCCATTTACACTCGATTCATTTACAACCTTCAGGCAATTCAATAAGGTCCTAAACATCATTGTGATCCATTGATTTTAACTTCTTTCATGGTGTCTAACCATTTATCAGAATTAGTACTTTTTATGGCTTATGAGAACGATTTTGGATCTTCATCAATTCCGAAGTTAAATTTTGATTCTTATAAGTATACCACATAATCATTAGAAATAACAGATTTTCTTTGTCTTTGAGATCTTCTTAATACTATTTCTTACTGTTCAGTTGTCACATGTTCATTATTAACAACTTCGTTATGGGATATTGAGTTATTTATTTAGTGTTCTTGAAAGTTGTTAATGTGTTCAACAACTACAAGAACAACAACTTTAAAAGAAGTAATAAGCAAAGGAACTTGCACTCTAACTTCTTGCATTTCCACTTTTCTTGATTCTATATTCCCATTAATTTTGTCATTTCCAATGAACCTAACATTTTCATATTCAACAATTCTCGTACTATGGTTAAGACAATAAAATCTGTACCCTTTAAACTTTTGTAGATAATCAACGAAATATCCACTGGTTGTTTTTTAATCTGATTTCCTTTTATAAGGATTATAAATCTTTACTTCTGTCTAACAGCTTCAAACATGCAAGCATCTTAAACTAGGTATTTTTCTCATCCACAGTTCCAAAGACTCCTTTTGAACTGGTATTGTGTATTGAATACATATGCCAAGTCTTTTTAGAAACTTAGCTAATAGACCAGGGTATTGTCCTTCCATAATATTCACCTCATCTATCAGACTTGATAATTTTCACTTTTCTATCTAATTGTCCTTCAACTTCATTGATAAATACCTCTAGTATATCCACTAGTTGAGAATTTTCATGCAACAAATAAATATAACCCTAACGTGAAAAATCATCAATAATAATGAAATACTTTTCTCTACCAAAAGATAAAACATCATAAGGCCTAAACATATCAGTGTATATAATTTTAAAAAGCTGTGTGTTTTTTGTGGTTCCTTTTTTACTTGTGTGTTTTATTTGTTTTCCCTCAATACAATCCACACAAATATCAAAATCAATAAAATCTAAATCTAGAAGAATTTCATTCTTTACTAATCTCTCTATTCTTGCATTAGATATATGACCCAAACACTTATATCATAAGTAAGCTGGACTTTCATTAACTAAACTATGTTTAGTGCAAATATTATAATGAAAGGTTAATAGAAACTCAACAAAAATATTATCAAACTTTAATTTGTATAGACTATAAGAAAGAATTCCAGAACAACAATATTATTATGTTGAAACAAATTAAAACATCTATTCCCAAATGTAAAACTGAATCAAGTTTTGACTAGAAAATTAAATTATGATAAACAGAAGGAACATAAACAGTATGAAAAAGATTTAAATAATATCCAGTATCTAAAATCAAATAGTAAGTCACAATGCTTTCAATTGGAGCTTTAACCCTATTCCCTATAAAGATAAACTAAGCTTGATTCAATCCATCATATATTATAAGGAACTTTAACTAAGTTTGATTCAAAACATACTAAAGCACTAGGCTTAACTTTGTTTTCAAACTACACTTTACGCTTTAGGGAATCTTTAGCTAAATGTTCACGTTTATTACAAAATGACACTTTTCGTTCTTGATGTCCTTCTGCACTTTTAGCTTTAGTGCTTCTTTCTTGCCCTTATGATAATTTTTTTCTTTTAGGCTTCTCCTCAACTTATTTATGACCTATGAGTTAATTAAGTGAGTTCCTTGTTTCTTAACTCTTACCTTTTCTTGAATGAGCATGGTCTGGAGTTCATTTATACACGATTTGTCCATAATGGTGTTATAGTTTATTTAAAATGGACTATACTCAGAAGGCGTGGAGTTGATAATGAATTGCACAAGTAAATTCTCACTTACTTCCATTCCTATGGATCTCAATTTTGCTGCTGTGTCTATTATCTCAATCATATATTGATGCACATTACGTGTACCATCAAACTTACACGTGATCAACATGCCATTAATTCCCCCGCATGGGACTTATCAACCGATTTAGATGAGAATGTTATTTTAGAAATTCTATATATTCCTTAGCACTTTCAGTTCTTAAAATTATAGACTTGATGATATTCATAACTATCATCTGCATAAACATTAAACTCAGTTTGTTTGGTCTCTCTCAAGTCTTATTGAGAGATATCTTTTCAGCATTGCTTTCATCAGTAATAACAGTTGGCCTTTCAATTAATAATGCTAAGTCAAGAGCACCTAAGTGAAACTGGACTTGCTTAGACTAATATGGGTAATTAAGGCCATTAAACGTAACAATAGATAAAGTTTGAGAATGAAGAGCAATAGGCACAAATGCTACAAATATATATAAATGCTCACACATTAATGCTTTGAACTTAAACACATAATATGGATTCAGATAAAATTCACATAAACTTTAAGCGCATATTAAAATTCACCTTTGGGCGATACCAAAAAACACTATAATTAATATAATTGATCCTTAACTTTAATTTCAATTGGTAATCAAATACATATTAACTAGACATGCTTGCTATCTTTGGATATAGTAAACTGAATTTAATTTGGCCCTTTTGGTGAGTAACAAATTATATATAATACAGTCATCAAATTGCATGAACATTAATAAATGTATGTGTTCTACATAAGTTAATATTTGAATATTTATTGAACTTTTATACCAAATTTTAGATTTTACAATACCTTAAAGGACACTAATGATCTTTATGGAAAAGTCATTCTCGATATCTAAATCACATATTTTCCTTTTGGCCACTACCAACAAATTTTGTTGGACTTCAATGCAATAAAATTCTAAACTTTAGACAAAAACATAAACCAAAGAAACCTTAGGGTTCTCATAAAAAAAATACAAACAAAATTGTAATTTCATCTTTATATATTGCGCCGCCAACAGCTGACCCATCTTGGGCTGCCCTTTTCTTCTTTTACTATTTTACAACAAAATAATATAGACAAATATGTGTGTGGGCTGCCTTTTTTTTTCTTTTACTATTTTAAAACAAAATAATATAGATAAATATATGTGTGTGTGTGTGTGTGGGGGCTGCCTTTTTTTTTTTCTTTTACTATTTTACAACAAAATAATATAGACAAATATGTGTGTGTTGAATAATAATCTAAATTAGCATTTACTGATAAAGACAATTGAAAATTAAGAGAGGGTTATTACAGATCTTAATAGAAAATTATGAATTCTTGAACCATACTCTGATATCAATTAGTAAAATTTTCTATATAAAGCAAGAAAACCCTAATTTATATAAACTTTGATTCCTAATATCAGAGAATATCATAATTTTCACATTACCATAATTGAGAGAAGACATACCTTAATCTCTAGCAATTTTTTTTTATCAAGTTTTCATTGCAAGAATTAAAGATTTAAAAACGGATTATCTCTCTTGACCCTTTAGAGTAACTCACTTTTCAGATGGATAGAAAATTAATATGGTATATCAATATATATGGGTGGAGAGATGACTAATTTCAATAAAACTCTTATTTCTTAGTTTCTATTAAAGTGGGTAATTAGGTTTTCCTAATTGACCAATAAGATTTTTGTTCATTATTTATTTTATTATTTAAATTTCAATTATAACTCATTCAATAACGTGGGACGAGGGCCACTACTAAAATATGTCAACATATTCAACATTGATTTTTTTTTTCCAATTAATCTCTAATGTTCTCAAAGAAAAGAACACACTAATTAAATTAAAGAAATGAATTAAAACTATATTCCACATGCAATATTGACCTGTTTCCGCCGATTAATCTCTAATTCTTGTGCTTTGTCTATACTAGACTCCTTGACTAGGAGTGAAGATTTTACATTTTTTCTGCAATAAACATCGATTATGTCCTTTTTGTAACTACTATTTTTCTTAAAGTAATGATAAATGGCCCCATTGTGTAGCTTGGCTAGCCATGAATATCGCCTACAATCACCTGAATTTAAGTAAATAATAAGCGATAATAGTTGGTTTTTAATGAATGATGTTCGTCATCTTGTCTAAATTTTTTATGGAAAAAAAAAAAAGAGAAATTGTAGGGATATTTTAGATAAAAAATTAGAAATTGGATTTTCACCACATGGTTTCCTTTTTTTTTTTCTTTTTATTAGAAAATTGATTGTTTTAATTGATCTTTTATTAACAGCTGACACCCTCATACGACATCTTATATTGCTTGAGAAATATGTGACTTGTGAATGATGAGTTTATATTATAAGTAATGACCACCCTTAGACTAACAAAAGACGTTTTGGGTGGGCTTAGGCCCATGCCAAAAACAAAATTATGACAATGAAGGATGCGCATGTAGAGCCCAAAATGGATATCCCACATCACTTCAAAAAGATTATCTTACAAGTGGGCTGGATCATTACACATTCACTTCACTATCTAAATCATTAGTTAATCCTAATGTTTACCTTACCTAATTTTACCGCTTGTACGCGATCTTGTAATAATTGCATTGTAGATGAAAAATTATTTTTGAAAAATTTATTGATTCTACAGGGACCAGGCAGGGCATTTTTTGGTAATAATAGACCACAGTGGATAGGTCTCACGAGATTTTGCCGGCCGTAGGGAGAAATTATATAAATTTTATCTCAAATTATATCCTAACAGACATGATATGTAAGTATTTGATTTTTTTTAGACAATTGTTAAATGAATTAATTATATTATTCTATTGTTCAATTAATGAATATTACATCATTTGGAATAAAATTTCGGGATAGAATTTTGGATGCATATTTAATTGTTACCATAAGCCCTTTACCGAAAAGTGACTAATTAACCAGTGACGGTCCACGGAGATCGATCATGAGAAAATGAAGCCGTCGTCTCAAATGCAGAACCTGAAACAATTATGAAGAGGAAAGTACACACTCAAATTGCCAGCATAACAAGTCTAGTCAGATCATATAAATCAGATGCAACATATATGACTTTTCGAATATTAACCTTATCACCCTAAGAACTGGGATGAGTGGTTCTAAAGTAAGTTTTGGTCAATATATAATCTCTAAGGAGTAGACAATGATGGATAATGGAAAAAGGATTAAAAAACCAAAAAATTAATTACCTCCGGTTGAAGCGGAGTAGGGAGACTGTCAATTGATATGAGATGATTAAATTGAGCAAGTAGCTTTTCTTGTTTAATTCCGGACCATGTACGCTGAGGCAGCGCCAATACAAGTAGTGTCAGATTGCCGGCTGTTGAAGGATGCAGCAAATTTCTCGATTGACTTGTTGGAGATGAAGGAACCAACGTGTCAATTCCTTGACCAACGCCATTTGATTTTATTTTCCCAGAAACCAATGCCCTAGGCTTTGCACCATCAGCTTTTGCAAGTGTCAAATTTGTTTCCTTACAGCAGGTTTGATCTAACAAACTCAGTTTCATAGGGAATACTGTATTTTCATTGAAACCCGAAGATACGAGACTTTTGCATAAGGAAATTTCAAAAGCCAGCCATCTATCAAGATGCTTGAATGGTTCAGTCTCTTCAATTAGTTTTAATACTTCTTCCTGAAAGTATACCAAACGCAAAGTATAAATATCAGAAAAATTGAAAATTATATAAAACCTGGAAAATTAAACAAGCCTTACTTTCTCTATTTTACTCGAGAAAACACCAATATCTTCTTGTCTCCAAAACTCTGCAACACACTTGATGAAGTCTTTTAAATCAACAGGCACGAATTTAAATAGAACAGATAGTATATTCTCAACACCCTTTATATCCTTCAATTTCATTCGAAGGGGAACATCTTCTGTCAAGTATTTGGCAACCTTTCTCAAATCCCCATGTCCACTAGTCTGTACTAGAGGACTAACGAATGCTTTGTGCGACCTTGAGATAATCATGAACCTCGAAAAAAAAAAAAAGATTTTAGAGTAATTAACCTTATTTGGTTGTGAGTAATTATTATATATCTTATTAACATTTTTTTTTTTAAAATTATTACAATACAAATGAGATTTTATAAGCGAATAGGAAATAAAGATTACCCCCTATGTTGTCCTGTTGAATCATCAATCGTATCCATGGCTTCCCAGAGAAGTGTAAGAGGCATCCAATGGGGAGGATACTTGAATCGAGCAACATCCAAAATAAGAACCATATCCCTTCTAGCATGATAGCCCCCAATTGGTGAATAATGACCATTTCCGTTCTGCATTTTTAATTTCAGTCAAACTTTTGTAAACATGAGAAAAATGTTTGACCTTAATCACTCCTATTATTATTAATCTTACGGCATGTCACAGCGATTACAGAGATTAAGCTTGGCTCATAATTAAACCTGCTCCTCATCACCTCGATAAAGAATGAATCAGATCATCAAAAACCGCCAAAACTCAGCTTTAATTTATGACTGTTAAAACACAACTAATCAAATTCGCGCTCCATAACTAACGACCTAGAGGAACTTTTGACTTCATAAAAGCTTAAGCGAGTCACGTGATTTACACGTGCATTCGCGGACTTATTTACATAGCAGCACACCAACTGCGTTTTCGGTTCATCTTCGCGAGAACTTCTGTTCCACTACATTCGCTTGATATATGTATCATATGTTTGTATTTATTTTGAAACATAATTATGTAATTAGTAGTTATATTTAATTTATTTACACATATCCTATATGCATTAAGTGAGTGTAACTCAACAGAAAATTTTAGAATCTCTCATTCGTAAAAGATTAGGTAGAGAGATTCTAAAGTTTTTTTTATCTATATGACACTCACTTAATATATGCGTGACATGTGTGTATTTATTTTGAAAAATAATTATGTAATTAATAATTATATTTAATTAATACATATATGTCATACATACATTAAGTGAGTGTAGTCCAATAGGACTACTTTATAATCTCTCTTTCATGAGAAATTAGATGAAGAGATTTTAGAGTACCTCTATTGTATTACACCTACTTAATGCATGTATGACATGTGTGTATTTATTTTAAAAAATTATCATGTAATTAATAATTATATTTATTTCATGCACACATGTGATACATCCATTAAGCGAGCATAATACAATATAGATATTCTAGAATCTTTCAACGTTCATTATATCTAATTCCAACAGATTTAATAATAATTATTGCACATTATATTTAATTTGTTGACTTATGATTTATCCATTGTTTCAATGATGATTAAAGAGTTAAGAACAAAAAGATAATAATAATAATTCGAGGGAAAATATCAAAAAACCACGAAGCTAAATATATAGTATATATTGGACCTTTGTTAAAAACTGGTCTGTGATATGAGGTGATCACATGATGAGAATCCTCTGATGAGGAAGCAGAAGAAATAACATGTCTGCCAAAATCATCAATAGAGCTTTCGTTCGTCCTAAAAGCTCGGACGTTAGCTCCATTACAGTAAGCGGAACATGCAACTTTAGCAAATGAAATTCCCTCTTCTTGAATCTTGCTTAAAGGTTCACAGCAATCCAACATTGTGTCATCAAACCATCTCCAAGGCCCTGTCCCTGTGGAGTTAAAAGTACATACAAGATAATTATCTAATTAATCCTGCATATATGTTTGTTTTACGTAACCAAATTCCGATTAGTGAGTTATTTTGTGAACCTTTCTATGTTCTTCCAGGATCAATGGCAAGGGCATTGAAAACCATGGCAAGGCTAGCAATTCCGCAGTAATTAATCTCTGACTGAGTCTGGTAATATGATATCAACTTGAAAAATCCTTCCATAGTCCCTTCCTCCAATGCTTCAGTAAACAATTGCATCAAAATGAATAAATTTTGGCAACACACATTATTAGTTCAACGTAGTTACAAAAAATTTGAATTCCTGCATGCAACTAATTAAGGGACTCATGTTATTTGATTAATTTACTAACCTTGCCTTGTGGGGAAGCAAACGCAATTGCCGGAGGAGAAAGAGCACCTCTGTAATAAAGCCCTTCCAGTTCATCTGGCATTTTCAATTTGCTAATGCCTTGAATGTACTAATCTAATTACTATTGAGAGTTTGATTAGGTAGACTAATTAAGTGTAAGTTAATATTGGAGAATGTTGAGTAAGTTATTTGATACTTCGCCTAGCCTTGGCCGCTACCATTTATATACACTTGCTTACGTAGTAGGATGGTGCACGTGTGGCTAGCTTTAAGAAATCACAGCAGCACGCTTTAAATATTTTGCTCTTTACATTACTACTGTTAGATTTTTTTTTTTCCCTTAATTGGTCTGTTTTTATTGGCGTCAACAGTTTGTGGTCATAGTTATCCCGACAATGAGCACGAGGGTTATATATGTAGTTTGATGTGTAAAATAATATTTTTATTTTTATCTTATCCACTCACCAATAAAATGGCGCTTGAGGACCAGAACACTAGCTGCAAGAGTTGTGCTGTTAACACCCCACGAGAATCCTTTTAAAGCTTCGGGTCTTTCCATTGACATTTTTGCTTGTTTGGGCCTTTTGGACTTCCAATTGGACTTTCTGTGTTAGGCTAAAGAGTCTGACTACCCCCCGTAATATTTGTAAAACTCCATTTTTTTTTTGAAATGGTAAAACTCCATTTTCTATTATCCTAAATTTAATGTCCAAAATACTCCCTTATTTCTAAATGAACACATTTACTTTGTGAATCTCTCAACTTTTTTATTATTTTCCCACGCCTACAATTATTTTAGTCGGTTTGAAAATCTCTCTTTTTATTGAACATTGAAGACGAGAGTGTGTGTGTGTATAATTTGGTTAACAGTAGCACATTTGGCAAATCACGTAACCCTCGTACATTAATTTCAAGTACATAAATCAAAAATTTATCTGGCCATTAAGAAAACTCAAATGATCTTGCCAGTATTAAACTTTCCTTTTTCCATAGATAGAAATTTTCGTTCTCAAGGAGTTTATTGATTCATTATCATAATTTTACTTTTAGTCAATGATATTATCTAATGAAACAAGAGCTCCACTGGATTGACCAGTAGGCAGTCCGTTTTTATAAGTGGAATTGAAGTAAATGCTTCCGGGTTAAAAATAAAATAAAATGCATAGGTTATATAAGAATTGGATAACAGATTTTACTTAATCTGAAGTCAAAATAATCCCTAAAAAAACTAAAAATACTTATAATTGGGTTAATTACTCACTTTGATGACAGTTATTCTGTTTCTTCCTTCACTTTATCAAACAAGTTTTATAAAAAGACTTGCACTAAATTGCGATGTTGATGCCTTCAAGTTGATTAGAAGCCAGCCGAGAGCCTTTATCAGCACCGGCACTACAACTACTATTGCTGCAAAAGAACAAAAGATTCTTGTGTAATTTTTTTTTGGGGGTTTTGTTAAGTTACTTTTGAAGTAACTTACAACCCATGTAAAATGGTGCAAAAAATAGTAAAATGACAGTAGAAATTGCTGCTTTTTACGTAGGCCGTAAGTAACAAGGACTCTGCTCTTTTGTTTGGTCTGCCAAACTAATAATTATTAGTACAAGGACTCCGCCAATGACTGTAGTTAACTATTTTAGTTTGTATTCTTTAATATCTGTGCTTCTTTCTTTTTTCTTTTTTTCTTTAATCATATCAACACTTTGTCCTTGTCTACACAATCAATTCGTGCTTGATTGGGCAATTTTTTATTGTATCCGCTAAAAGTGCTTTGCAATGTAAGTGTTCATATGATTAATTTGATTTATTTTTTTTAAATATCCTTCCCTAGCTAATTAATCCATATTTTCCACTCTTAATTAAAGGAAGTTATTAGAAAAAATTACACAAAATATATATTTTTTAAAATCTAATCAGAAATTACTTTGTAATCTCTAAGGGAAAGAAACACGCTGAATTTAAAGAACCGTATATCGTTACTAAAGAATTGAAATAAGTAAGACTGAGTTACGCAATTTTAATTATGCTATAAATTTTATTGATTGCCACGTATCTGAAGTTAATTGCCTTGATGGAAAAAAAAAATTGGATCATTGAACTGATCCTAAATAGCATATCTTTCGACTTTTATTAATAACTGAGAAGCCACATATACTTTATAACTGAGAAGCCACATATAATTTATAACTGAGAAGCCACGTATACACCCAATAAAAGTATTTATTGATAATACTATCAATTCAGCAGGTACAAGTATTTAGTTGGCTAATTAAATTATGAATTTAAATTCAGGAGCTTTGAACTGGAAGTAAACGCCATAGATTTGAATGCAATTAATTATGGACAATATTACCCTCACATAAATGGCTATAAATTGGTGGCTTCTCTTCATTTCAAGAGATGACAACTTCACACACAATCACAAAACGATTTCCCTCCCTTGGCTTTTTCTTTTTTCTGTGAGTTCAAGCATTTTGGAAGTTCGCCGGAAACAATTCGGTCGTGCCCCACAATTGTGTTGCATCTTGGGAAACCTACGCCGGCCAATCCTAAATTAAGCACCTGATCACAGTAGATGGCGAATCTATATTAAGGAAACTGTCCAGCACAGGGCCTCGAGTTTTCTATGATTTTATTTTGTTTACAGTTTCTATATTGTTACTTTGTGTGTTATAATTTAGCTTTACTGTTCAACTGTATTTTAGTTTTGTTGTACTCACAATATTGTACATTTTAAACAGTAAATAGTATAAATTGATTAATATATTTTTATTTTCAATTTTACTTAATAACAAATTATTGAAAACTTAATACATAAGATAAACTTGTTCAAATAAAAAATAATCCAATGTTTTTCCTTAGAATCCCATGCCAAACCAAACAATAAAAAATGAAATTTCCTCTTCACTCTGGTCCTTTTCTCTCCTCTCTTCTCTTTTCTACTCTTCTCCTCTCCTCTCATTTATTTAAACCAAACACCTACTAAAATTTCAAATATCTCATATATTGACAGTAGCACCATTTTTAAATTAAAATATTTTCAAACTTCTCAAATTTTGATTGAACATTCCTAACAAATTCAACATGCTATATTTCTCTCATCGTCACTACTTTTGTTTATTTTTTTCTCCAGCGGCTGTGGTCGAGCAAGTTGACGCAGTGCGGAAGCGATACTTGATTTCATTCTAGTGTAAGTTTTTTAAACTCAATAAGGATGGCTCTCACAATAAAGAAAATATCTCAATTGAGAAATATTTAATATTATTGATAATAAAACTTGTGTCTAGAAACAAGCATAACAAGCCTATTTATACTAGCTAGGATTATCCTATTCCTAATAAAAATATTATTCCTTATAAACAAAGGAATATGATTTAAATAAGAAAAAAATACAAATTAAATCCTAATTGAACTAGAAAGAAAAGGAAATTAAATATTTACTAAGATTATATTTGTCCTACATCAGTCTCCTCCCCTTAGAAGAACTCGTCCTCGAGTTGATTCAATCATATGGTAATGGTAAAGGACCATAATACTCGAATAAGTCTTGAATATTGAAAGTTTTGGAAATATTGTAGTTGGCTTGAGCTTGTCATTGACTGCAAAACGGCCCAATCTTTTTTTTGCTTGAGCTTGTTGCATTCTCCAATAGGAAATCTTTCCTTTTGTAGATGAACCATCATTTGATCCCCTACAGCAAAGGATTTGAAGCGCTTGTGTTTATCTGTGTTTGTCTTGTACTCAGTAGCAGATTCCTCTAGTTTCTTCTTGACTTCCTCATGAACATTAATTACGTTATCTATCATATGATCAGCAATGATGCTCATCCCAAGTAGTTTAGGCAAAAAAACTAAATCTAATGTATGTAAGGGAGGTCTAATATAGACAATCTCAAAAGGCGACTTTCCACTTAATCCATTCGGCACATTTTTATAAGTAAATTCTGCTTGAGGTAAAACATGATCTCATTGGCGAGGATTTTCCTGAACCAAGCTCCACAAAATATTGCCTAATGTGCGATTAACAACTTCAATTTGTCCATTTGTTTGTGGATGACAAGTACTATTATACTGCAAAGATATATCTAGTCTTCTTCATAAAATTTTTCAAAAGTAGCTAAGGAATTTACTATCCCGATCGGAAACAATAGTCTTGGGTAATCCGTGTAAGCGAACAACCTCTTGAAAGAATAATTGGACAATATTTCATGCATCAAAAGTTTTCTTACACGGAATAAAGAGAATCATCTTAGAAAATCAATCAACAACCATAAAGGTAGAATCTATTTTTCATTGAGTTCGTAAAAGTCCCAATATGAAATCCATAGACAAATCTTCCCAAGGACCCTTTGAAATGAGGAGAGGAGTGTATAAACCTATATTCTGTGCATGGCCTTTAGCTGTTTGGCACGTGTAACAATATTTAATAAACTTCTCAACATCTCTTTTAAGATGTGGCCATTAGTATCGTGCGTCTATTAATACAATGCTCTTATCTCGGCTTATATGTCCTCCTAATCCTCCGCTATATAACTCTCGAACTATATGCTCTCTTAAAGATCCTTGGGGAATGCAAAGACGATCTCCAAAGAATAAAAATCTGTCATATATATGATATTTGCTTGAAACTTGTTGGGGTGAATCTTAAGATATGCTATAAGTGTCAATGCGCAAGCATACAAAATAAATAATAAAGTGATGAGTATTTGAGTATCATTTCTACAATGATTGATGCTATTAAAGTTGCTACAACAATTAATATGGTGCAAAATCAATTTAATTAACTTAAGCTCTTTTATCAACTAAATTAAAATAAGTAATCTAAATGATAGAAAATAAATTGCAATAAAGTAAATTGACGCGCCTCTCACAAGAATGTAACCACTAGAAATATTATAGTTGAGTGAATCAACTCACTTAATGGTATTAACTGTTTTCTACTACAGTACTGCTGCTAAAACAATTACTACAACACTGGGTAAAATCCTAATGCATCCTCACCTGTCGTTTATTGGAATTCTTATATCTATGTACAATCTACCAATGA
This sequence comes from Luvunga scandens, assembly GCA_030449905.1. Classification (NCBI taxonomy): domain Eukaryota; kingdom Viridiplantae; phylum Streptophyta; class Magnoliopsida; order Sapindales; family Rutaceae; genus Luvunga; species Luvunga scandens. The sequence goes on along the minus strand of JASUUG010000382.1, from coordinate 835,355 downwards.
CCAGTTGCTATGCCCACACAAGATATAACATGATATGATCAAGGTTCTTAATGCCCTACAAGGTTAACTCCTATGTCAAGTTCATCACTAGTTTTAGATTAAATATGGTCTTATTCAAATTGAGTTAATCTAACTTGAGAAACCTAATTTAAAACCAAGTATTGTTCTGATATGTTTCACTAAAACATGCCCTTTTTTAGCTCTCTTTTAGCTAGTATCACTAAATGGGTGGTCAGCCGAAATAGTGGATTAAATTAAACAATATCAAAACAAAATACTATAGAAATCATACAGCAACACAATAAAATCAGTCAATAAACCATTAAACTTATCTATCACTCAACCAAAAAGAAGTTTAGGTCATGATTTGTGACAAAATAGAAACAAACATAGTTTTATTCACCATAAACATCATCAAAATTTAAAGAAAACAAACAAAATAGAGATAGAGGCGAATGGCCTTTCTAAATTCTTGATTTATTCCTTCTCAAGCCTACAATCTTCTTATTCAGCCTTGGAATTTCTCTTTTCTTTGATGTTTTCTTCTTTTTTTTCTTGTTATTTCTTGTGGTTGACGACTCCCTCATTTTTCTTAAGTGTGTGTTTCTTTATAATTGAAAACTAAGGCAACTAGACGTTAATGGCCACATCTTCCAAATTTGAAAACTGCATGTCTTATATTTTTACTGAGATTCGCGTGATATTTTCTCTTTTGTTGCTCCAAGATTGTTACAACAACGGTTGCTATAACACTGGCTACAACATCTGTATTGCTTCAGACTCAATTTCACTTTTCTGCAACCAATTTCTTTCCTCATTTTTTCAGCCCATTGCACAGCTTTCCTTCATGGATAATTGCACTTCCAATTACCTGCAAATAAGCACATATTCTAAGCACACAATTTATTCTAAAACAACTAAATTTATTGAAAATCAACTAAAAATAGCTAAGTATGCAAAATATAACTAAAATATAGTTAAAACATGTCATTTACTCTCTAAGTAATCTTAATTTAAGTCTAAAAGTGATATAGGTAACTTTCATTTAATAGAGTTATCAAAGCTCTTGAGATATAGTTCTTTCATTCCTCTTTAAAATCTTCATTATCTGCATAGAGATCTTTTAGGTATTCAAAGCCAATAATTTCATTTTTTATAGCAATAAGACAAATTGCTCAACGACTTGAAGCATCATCTACTTTATTTAGTTGCTTTGACTTACGCTTAAGAGAAAACGTAAACCTTTAGATGTAAGAATTCCATCGAACATGCATACGATTTGGTTTTGAAAAGTTGTTGAGGAACTTAAAAGCTTTCATGATCATTATTCCGAACAAATTCCTTTTGAATTAAGTAGGGCTCTTATTGTTGTAAAGTGCAAACAATAATGTATAACTCTTGTTCATAAGAAGACCACTTCTATCTGACCTCGCTAAGCTTTTCGTTAAAGAATGCTATAGGGTGACCTTCTTGAGATAGGACAGCTTCAATTTCAATTCCAGAAGCATCACAATCAACTTCAAATAACTTATTGAAATCTAAGAGTACAAGAACTGGTGTAATACATAAGCTTTCTTTCAACTTTAAAAAACTCTACTATACCTTATCCGGTCCAAACTAACTGTTTTTGCTTAAGACAATCAGTGAGAAGAGCAGCAATAGTACTGAAGTCTTCAACAAAGTGCCCATAAAATGTAGCAAGTCCACAAAAACTTTGTATTTATTTGATACTTGAAGGTGTTGGCTATTCTTGTATAGCCTTTACTTTCTCTTTGTCTATTTTGATACTTTTAACACTAACAAGATAGCTTAGAAATATCAGACTATTAGTAAAAAAAACTACATTTCTTCAAATTGATATATAGGTTGTTCTCTCGTAGAGCTGTAAAGATGTCGCGCAAATGTTGTAAATGTTTTTCTTTATTACAGTTGTAGATCAAAATATCATCAAAGTAAACTACAACAAATTTCCTTATGAAAGGTTGGAATACTTGATTCATCAACTTCATAAAGGAACTTGGTGCATTAGATAGCCCAAAAGGCATAAATAACCACTTATATAAACTTTAGTGAGTCTTAAAAATTGTCTTCCATTAATCACCAGGGCAGATGTCAATATGATGATATCCATTCTTCAAATCGATTTTTGAGAATACCTTCGATCCTCCTAATTTATCGAGCATATCATCTAATCGAGGAATTGAGAATCAATATTTCACAGTGATTTTATTGATAGCTCTACTGTTTACACACATCCTCTAACTTCCATCCTTCTTTGGAGTTAATAAAGTAGTCACAACACATGGGCCCATACTTTCATGAATCAGGCCTTTTTAAAGTAATTCTTTAACTTACTTATGTAAGATTTTATACTCTTTAGGGGTCATACGATAATGGGGTAAATTTCCCTATGAAAGGTTGGAATACTTGATTCATCAACTTCATAAAGGAACTTGGTGCATTAGATAGCCCAAAAGGCATAAATAACCACTTATATAAACCTTTGTGAGTCTTAAAACTTATCTTCCATTCATCACCAGGGCAGATGTCAATATGATGATATCCACTATTCAAATCGATCTTTGATAATACCTTCAATCCTCCTAATTTATCGGGCATATCATCTAATCGAGGAATTAAGAATCGATATTTTACAATGATTTTATTGATAGCTCTATTGTTTACACATCCTCTAGCTTCCATCATTCTTTGGAGTTAGTAAAGTAGTCACAATACATGGGCCCATACTTTCATGAATTATGCCTTTTTAACGTAATTCTTTAACTTGCTTCTGTAAGATTTTATACTTTTTTGGGGTCATACGATAATGAGGTAAGTTGGGCAAGCTAGCCCCAGGGACAAGATCAATTTAATACTGAATATTCCTCATAGGAGATAACTTGTTAGAAAGTTCTTTAGTCACAATATCTTGAAATTCTAAGAGTAATAGTTAGACTTGTTCAGGAATCGATTCTGCTTTGGCTACCTCTTTTGACACTAGGCGATAAGTTCTTTTGACTTTTAACTTCATTGGCGTCAAGATAATCTTTATGTTGTCTTTATAAAACCTATATGCATAATTTTTCCCATGATGAATAATATTAAGATCAAATTGCCAAGGTCTTCCAAGTAGCATATGGCAAGCATTCATGTTGACAACATCGCAGATTACTTCGTCCTTGTACCTTATGATATAAAAGGGAGTACAACATTGCTCAATAACTTTAATTTGTCAAACATCTTTTATCCATCCAATGTCATAAAGAGAATGATGTTTGTGAGTTTTAAGTTGTAGCTTATTCACTATAGTTTTCGAAACTATATTCTTACTACTATCACTGTCAATAATTAGATCGCATACCCTCTTATTGATCGTGCATCTTATTTTGAAGATGTTACGTCTTTGAGTGTCTTATTCTTTCTTTGGAGTGTATGGTAAACGTTGCATTACCAAGGATACTCCTTCATCTGGATGTGTCCACTTTTCTTCCTCATCTATGCCTTTATTGTCTTTATAAGTTGTTGTACTCGCGAAACAAAGTTTGTACATAGTTAGGAGGCAAAAATCATTCCCTTAGCAGGTAATGCATGCGATGCCATGTCTTGACCTTTTCTTTTCCTTGTAGCTCATAAGAAGTTTGTAAATTATCCCACTAAACTGCAGCAGCGGCTTTGAATTTATAGGCTACTACCTTAACCTTCTTTGATTCTGAAAAGTCAATTGCTTCGAAGAATCGTTCAATATCGAATAGCCAATCAGGAAAGTATCCAATGCCTAGTTTTCCATTAAATGATGGAAGGTTAATTTTGATACGATAATCACTCTGATGTGTTTCTCGTCTCGCTTCCTTTATCTCCTCTTCATCTGAATCGTTGGAACTTGGAAAAAGTAGAGTAGCTTTTGTATTCATACTAGAGCTATCTATTTTCTTTGTCCCATTAGTTTTCTTTTGCTCACTAAAATTATTTTCCAAATAAAAAATATCAATACCCTTTGCTTATTGATTACTCTTTTGGGAGAGCTTAATCTCCTTCAATTCTTATTTCAAATCAAGTAATGATTCTTCCATTATCGTAATATGATCTTGTATTGATTGTAGGGCTGTCATTGTTTCATGCCATACTTCTGCTAAATGAGTTTGGGATTGTTTAAGTTGCTCTATTCCCTTTGTAATTTGAGTTTCAAATGAAGTACTGCTTTCTCTAGAAACTATTTTTTGGGATTTTTTTTAAAAGGACGAACATTTACAGGGTTATACTATAATTAAAGAAAAATAATAGGGTAAAATTATAACATAAGTAAAAGTTTGTTGTCACCAGCAACGATGATCGAAAAATTGAGCGAGAATAGATGGATTTAAAAGATTTGAGGTCGTTGAGTGTGATAGTGGTGATGGTGGTTTGACTTAAATCATTGTGGATTGATCGAAAAATTAATTTTAAAGTCATAGTTGAAGGATGTTTTGGTTTCCGACAAACGAAGCAATGGTTGGCAGTGGGTGTGAGTTCAAACGAAGAAATAGATTGTAGCGAATGGAGCGGCAGATGCACATTGGTTTAACAGTTTTCTGGTGGTGTTTGAGTGGTTGTTTGGTAGGGATATAGGTTAGGTTATGATGGCCGACTTATGGGTGTTTTGTTGGCAGTAGAGATCAACGGCAAGGAAAGAGGATGGTGGTGGTGGCAGCAGCCACGTACGGTGGTTGTGGTAAAAACTTCAAAAATATGGCTTCGGTTTTGCAATTTTTTTTTTTAATTAGATGGAATTAATGGATGGTGGAGTGAGGATTTGTGTATAGAGGGTAGGTGATGGTCAGGAAAGCTTTGCCTAGTTAAGAGAAAAGCTCTAATACCACTTGACACAGTGCGGAAGCAATACTAGATTTTATTTTAGCGTGCATTCTTAAAACTCAAGAAAGAGGGTTCTCACAATAGAGAAAATATCTCAATTGAAAAATATTGAATATTATTAATAAGAAAACCTGTGTCTAAAAATAAGCACAACAAACCTATTTATACTAGCTAGGATTATCTTATTCCTAATAAAATTATGATTCCTTATAAAGAAAGGAATATGATTTAAATAAGAAAAAATACAAATTAAATCCTAATTGAACTAGAAAAGAAAAGGAAATTAAATATTTACTAAGATTATATTTGTCCTACATCACAAGTTATCACTAGAAGTTGACTTTCCTTAGTAGGGGTGTTCGCAGATTGGATTTTATGGATTAGGTATCAATCCATATCTGATCCACGATTTTGCGGATTATAAATTTTCAATATAATCTAATCCACAGATTGGTGAAATTCAATGCAAATCCAATCCATACGTTTACGGGTCGGATGTGGATTTGACCCAATCCATATCTAATCCATCATTTTGAAGATTTTTTTGTAGGTTAAAATTTTTTAATTATTTCCAATCTATGAATTAACTAAATACAAAATTTAATATAAAAATAATTTTATTACTAATCAAATTCAAAATTAATAAGATTTAAATAAATTAATTGTTTGAATAAAATTAAAAAATACATCCAAAGTTTTAAAGTATAACACACCAAAAAAAAAATTTCATTTGTTTAGATCAGTACGTGAAAATTAACAGTTTAAAAAGCTATATTTGTTTATTTAATTATTTTTTATTATTATCGGATAAAATATAATATGGTGTTACTATAACTAAATTTTAATTTATTTATTTATTTATTTGTAAGTACTAATGTTATATTTATAAGTTTAATTTTTTAATTAAATTTTTTTTTGCAGATTTGTGCAGATTTACAAAACTAAATCCATATCTAATCCATCAATTGTGAATTTTTAAATTTTCAATACAATCTAATCCTCCCATCCGCATATTAAATTTTTAGGAATTAAACTTCTACAGATCAAACGAATTATCCTTAGTAGTTAACGGCACTCAACGTTGAATCTTTGTCATTAATAGACGCCTTCATGTAAAAAAAAAAAATTAGAGAAATCATTTTCATACGTAAGTTGACAATTTGTTTTTTAATTGTTTAACCATTCATTTATTAAAGCTTAAAGCTCAGCTCAAGTGGTGGCAATACTTCACTAAGATCGAGGCCGTTGATCTGTCTTCTTGCTTCTCTCAGTCGCCTAGCTAGGCCATGAAGTTCTGCAAGACATATGAAGAGTACATGGAACAAAAAGAGCAGAAACTACCGAAGGTTGCTTGCAGGAAGCTAAAGAAAACACTGGAAAAGTGCAGGCTAGCTTTTCAATCTCAGAAAGACCCTGAATCTAATTCCGACGCTGATGGAGTTGCTCAGATTAAAATTACCAGCTGCCACAATCATTGTGCTGGTACGTGTATATTTAACTCTCACAAACATTGATTAACAATCCGATAGTGCGATATAATTAGCTGAATCAATAATATGTAGTTTGATCTTAATTTAGTAGAAATTCAGAGTCTAATTCATAGTGTATTGTTGTTGACAGTTACTTGATTATTGCTTTAATTTCTTGATTCTCAAGGCGCAAGCTCATTCATAATTATATATGATCACTTATTAATTTTACATCTGTCTTTTTTTATTTTTTATTTCATATACTAGTTTCTTGAGTGTACATATATTGATTTGTTTATTCACTTACTTGGATTTTTACTTTTAAATATTTCTGGTATATGTGTAAATTAAATCATATCAAATTATCAATGTGTAGTGTGCGATGGAGCCTTCTTCCCTTCGCTTGTGAATGACATGTCGGCTGTTGTATGCTACTTCAATGAGCGTGCAAAGCAATTGATTAACCTTCACCAGGCTGCTGGTTTAAAGAAGTACTTTCTCTCGATTAAACGAAAAATGCAAGGGAAAGGCACCCATGTTTCCAGCTTAATTGAAGATGGCGAAGAATTAGTTGTCTATGCACTAATCAACGCCATTATGATTCAGAAAATACTCAAGAAATATGATAAAGTCAGTAGTAATTGTTGGTTGATTAATTATATTGCAGTTTATTTATTTGTTATATATGAATCCTCAATTTCTTATTCAATCTTGTAACAGATCATATAATTTTGTGGGATATATATGTTGTAGATTCATCATTGCTGTAAGCAAGGGCCGGCCTTCAAATCACAAGCTCGAAGTATGCAAATTGAAATCCTGCAGTCCCCATGGCTGCGTGAGCTTGTGGCTCTGCACATCAATTTGACAGAAACCAATGTCGGATCAAGCACCACGGCGGCCATATCATCTGAAGCCTACAGGCTAACATTTAACGACGACAAATTATCACTCTCTTGTGAGCTCTTTGATTCCATCAAGCTTGATATTGAGTTGACTTGTCCTGTATGCTTGGTAAGTAATTAATTAATTCCTTTCTTAAATCCTAATAAATAGATAAAAAAAAAAAAAAAAAAAAAAAAAGGTAGGTGCTATATATATCTCAAGCAAACACATCATATGTTAAGCTTTGACTCTGTTAATTGCAATATATGAAGGTAGCTTATTGTGTAATTTAAAACACCAAAATGTTTGTATAGTTCTTTTTTAGTGTCAGCGCCTTTATTTATTTATTTTTTTTCATGCAGATATACTTTTAAATTGTGAAATTTAAGAAAATTAATTTTTAACTCTTTTAAACTACACGGTTTAATAGTACCTCAAGACGTCCGCGCCTAAGAATGATATATATATAAAATTTAATACCCTTGGTTATACAAAGCACTAAACATGTACTTCTTTGTAAAGTTGCTTTGAAGGAAAAAGAACCGAAAAATTTAATTTAATGCGCTTGTGGGTTAAGGCCTTTAATATATACATCTAAGGTAGGCAAAATTTCATTATGGTGACAGGAGACTGTGTTCGATCCGGTTTCTTTGACATGTGGTCATTTATTGTGCAAAATGTGTGCTTGCTCTGCTGCCTCAATCTCCATTGTTGATGGACTCAAGTTGGCAGATCCTAGAGAAAAATGCCCTCTATGTCGACAGGTAAAGTTTTCTTTAATAATATTAGCAGTTTTCTCGAACTAACTTCCCTGTTCAATTTGTTTAGTTCTAAGCTAAATACATTATCAGGGACCACTTTTCATGGAAAAATGAAAAACTGAAATTTTAGTTAATCAACGCAGGAGGGGTGAATTTGGTTTTTAAAACTTAAACAAATAAAATCACACAATAACTTAAACTAATGCTTTAATAAAATCAAAAGTAATAAATTTAACAATACTCTAAATTAAAAAGATAAGAGAAGAGAGATTAAACATTTGAGTTTTTACGTGGTTTGGCCTATGTCCACGCCTCCAAGCAAATCAAACTTGAGAATTTTACTATCTAAGCCTCCAATGCTTTAGGTTCTTATAATTGACTTTCAAGGTGTCAATAAATCTTTACAAATGGTGTTTCACTCACACACACATTTCCTCAAGTGTTTCCCACACTTATACTCACATAAATTTAATAATGAATTTAAAGATTACAACAATAACTCTTTTTTAGAATGGATGTACAAATAATAGCTCAATGATAACTCAATGTAAAAAGATTTACAAAGTGGAAGCTCAAGAGATGTTGTATGGAATGATTTTTGCTTTAAAAACTTGTTAGATTTGATTTTGATTTGAATTTATATAAATTTGATAAGTAAATTAGCTGTTATTGGCCTTCAGATAATAGCCGGTTAGTCTCTTGATTTGTCGGTTAGTCACTTAGACTTTTGTGACAAGTTACTGTTACAAATTTGACTCTAAAATTTAAAAAATTTGCCCCAAGCGGGTAGCCGCTACCTTTTTATCTTCTAAGCATATTTTTAATATTTATAGTTCTTAGTTGTGCTGCTGTCTGTTGAATGTCTTAAGCTTGATTTCACCTGAATAAATTTTACCTTTCAAAAACTAGTAAAATTATGAAATATAATAATACATGTTTGTTATTATCATAATTACATTCTATATGGCCCTCTAGGCTAACAAAAACATCTATGCGGCATTGATTCAATCATTAACAATACAAATTAATAGAAAAACAAATAGATTAAACTCAAATTGAGGGAGTGAGTTTGAGCCCCATTGGCGGTTCATTTTATTCCCCATCTTAAAAAATTGGATTGGGGTCATTATTCCCGAGTATGAGTAGGGGTAGATTTTTGAACTATACTTGATAGCCGATCTTTGGGCTATACGTTCTATAAGTGTATGTATTTAGATTCTTAATAAATTAGAGATTGTAGTATATTTTAAGGCTGTATTAATTTGATTCCAGGCAGGAGTATACCAAGGTGCCATACACTTGAAAGAGCTCGGAATTCTATTAAGTCGAAGGTTTGTTTATATATATATATAACACCTGCAAAGTCGAGATGCAAAATTTACATATAGGAAGAATATCTCTTGTATATGATCTAAATTTGCAAGAGAGGTAGTCAGGTAAGTGTTTGTTTTGCAATAACTCTCCCAAGACATAATTATTAGAAAGTCTAGGGGAGTGTTTATTTTAGATTTTTCTTAAACTTGTAAGAAATTTGTAGCTTATAGGCGTTGCCTTCAGGCTTCAGTGTCTATGCTGTTCCTTAAAATTTATCTAATTAATGGTTGTTATATAAACAGCTGCCGAGAGTATTGGGAGAAACGGCTTCAGTTGGAAAGAGTGGAGAGAGTTAAGCAAGCAAAGGAGTATTGGGAAAATCAATGTCGGGCCTTCATGGGAATTTAAATAACCAAACTATGTACTTGAAATACTATTTAATTATGCTATTAGATTGCATGAAATTAATAATTCAAAATTTTCAGTTAAAAAGTTTTAAATAACCTGGCCATAAATTAATTTATGTCGAGCCAAGAAATCTTTTAGGTTCCCCGTCTCCGTAAGGAAGACTACCATTTTCCCCATTAAAGAAAAGAATATCTTATCACTTTCTCCCCCATAGATTTCATATTGTTCGATTGTCCTTTGACGTCAAAATGTTCTTAGTAAAAAGTGGAATCCCTTTTTTATAATGAAGTGAAATGCGCATTTTGTAACATTCTTTGTCGTGTATGTACAGGAAAACTTTTCTATGCTCATAATGTTAGGATCAATTTAATTTTATTACGATGAGAAAGTTATAACTTAATAGAATTTTAGTTGCAAATATTTTTATTAGTAGAATTTTAGTTGTAAATATTTTTATTTTGGCTCAGTTATCTTTAATATAAGTCATATAAAAGTAAATATATTAATAATTAATTAATGGAGCTTGTCTATTTCAAACGAAGTGGACGAGGAGAATGAAGGAGTCATTGCAGAATTAAGTGATCAAATTTAACAACTTCACTACACTAATCAAATGCATATTAATATCTTCCTCAATCATCCAAATAAGCAACAAGTCATGTGTGCTTTAACTAAAGAAGAAATCGTTGCTCAATTAGACAAGAAGAGAAAGGAGATGGTCCTAAAGATAATAACATAGAAATACAAAAAGTTTCAAGCCATTTTGACTTCAGTAAGAAAGTGTCCATACTAGCAAGTATTTATGTAATTGCTAGATCAAAGATTTAGTAATAACTTTAAAGAATGAATTATTGTCTCAAACAACTTTAAAAAATATATATATTTTTTACTCCATGTTAAACTTTAATATAATATTGCATATATCTTTTTTATAATATGTAAATAATTATTATTATGTGAAGGCAAATTACTTAAAATGGGACTTAGAAAACTTATAACTTATTATAATGTTGAGTTTAAACGTATTTATATTATGTAATTGGCCCAAATTGAGCTGAAATTTGTTATAACTACGTGAAGATTATTTCAATACACGGTAATTACACTATAAAAAGAATTTACAGTGTATTGGTGCTTGGGGTTTTGACTTTTGAGTTACCTTCTCCTTCCACAAGCGTTGTGTCGGTGTTCTGCTTCAAATTTTGATTAACCAATGCAAATGTTAAGCTCAAAGCTGTGCGCCTTGTGCAAGTTCATTTTTATTTCCTCCAAATAGATGGATTGGTTTTCGGGGAGTGCACTATAAAGAAACGAATCACTCCTCCCAAAAAAGGCCGAAGTCAAATTTTTGCGAGGGCTGTATGTATCTTATAAAGTTCTTAGATTGATTGCTCCTAATCAATCAATGTTCTTGCTTAATATGTTACCAAGTATGTTTAAGAGATTAATTATGCGGGCATACAAAGGAAAAATATATTTATAATTTTGAGTAATGAAAGATACAATCACAAATTTTTTATATAAATTGATGTATAATAATATAATTAGTGGTGGTTGTAATATTACGCTTCGAAATTTTGAAGGATGAATATATAAAAAATCAGATACAAAAAGTTAACTACAAAAGTATACTTCTAGTGACCCTGTAGAATCTTTAAGCTTGAAGTTCTAGTTTAACTTGAAATATTCTGGCGAATCATAGTGCCCACCTGTAAGGTTAAAAGCAAATTCCACATTCCACAACTTACATACGTGCCCCCCTTGATTTAGTGAGCTTCCCCTTTTTATCCGTCGCCATTAGGCTGACCAAATGCCACTTCCCTCCCCTTGAAAAGAAGGGAGAATAAATTCTCTTGTTCGTTCAATGGTCTGCAAAAATAAATATATATAAAAAAAGAGAGAAAATAATAGTCATGGCAGTGAGGGTGGGCGTGGCATAAATGAGAGAGTATGCTCTTGATTGTACTGATGATAATGATATAGAAAGCACTTACGTAAACTGGAGCTCTCAATAAATACATAAGAAAAGATTAATATTAACCGTAAAGCCATCAAGATCTTGAATGAAGAATATCAAACGCCTAAACTAAACTACAAATATTTTTCATAACTAAAAAAGAGAAAAAAAAATATGGCAAAGGCAATTGAGTTTATAGAAGAGCTCTTCCCTCTCCTCCGGCAATTGAGTTCGCTTCTCCTCAAGGCAAGGTAATTAGAAGTTAAACTACCAACCTCGTCCTCCATTTTCTTTGTTCAATAATTTCTTAGTGTTCAATGAATTTGCAGCAACTCTTTACAGAAGCACTCGGAGAAGGGACCATGGAAGGATTTTTCAAGTTGATATCATACTATCAAACCCAGTCAGAGCCTGCGTATTGTGGACTTGCTACTCTTGCTGTGGTCTTGAATGCCCTCGCCATTGATCCTGGAAGAACATGGAAAGGTAATAATAACTAATATATTAGCCTCCATGTTATGCATATATTTTGAAATTGGTTACTATCGAGCCAATTAAATTAAAGAAAATGATTGGATCTTCAATTTTTTTTTCTTTTTTTTTAACTACTGGAATTAATTTGCAGGGCCTTGGAGATGGTTTGATGATGCAATGTCAGATTGCTGTGAGCCTTTAAGCAAGATTAAGGACGAGGGAGTTACATTTGGCAAAGTTGCTTGTTTGGCTCATTGTAATGGAGCCAAAGTCGAAGCTTTTAGGACCAACGAAAGTTCCATTGTTGATTTTCGCAGACATGTCATTTCCTCTTCTTCTTCGGAGGATTGTCATGTCATTTCTTCATATCATAGAGGAGTTTTCAAACAGGTATAACGGTAATTAGCTTGTTTGCTTGTTTGTAAACTTTTCTAATCACCACTGAAATGATGATTAAAAATTTCGTTTTCTTGTTTGATTGCAGACTGGAAGTGGTCACTTTTCAACAATTGGAGGCTACCGCGCAAGAATGGATTTGGTTCTTATATTGGATGTTGCTCGGTTCAAATATCCTCCCCATTGGGTTCCTCTTACACTTCTTTGGGAGGCCATAGACACTATTGATAAAGCAACTGGACATCCCAGAGGGTCTTTCCCATGATAATAAAATTAGCCAAATCTTCTTTCATGTAATTAGATTTGAAACGGACTATGTTCTACTATATAATTTTGTTATTAACTAAGCTTTTAACCCTTATTTCAGGTTCATGATTATATCGAGGTTTCACAAAGCACCATCTGTTCTTTATACTGTGGTATGACTCTTACTGGCAGTTCTCACTTCTAAGCAAAAAATTGTAATGGTCTCTGAATTTGTTTTTGTGGGTTCTTTGCAGAGCTGTAGACATGAGAGTTGGAGCAAGGTTGCCAAGTACTTAACAGAAGATCTTCCACACCGACTGAAACTGAACGACATAAAAGACGTTGAGATTTTACTCTCTGTTGTATTTAAATCAGCACCTGTTGATTTAAAAGAGTTTATCAAGTGGGTTGCAGAGGTTAGGAGACAAGATGATGCCGGTGTCCGCTTAAGTGAAGAAGAGAAAGCAAGGCTTATAATGAAGGTCTCCATTGTTGTCATAGACTGTATTTGACAACATAAACCATTGCAATTGTTTTCTTTATGCTTTGAGTTTGGTATTTCAGGAAGAGGTATTGAAACAGATTCAAGAGACTGAAATGTTCGAGCATATCAATAGATGGCCGGCTTCTGAAATTTCAGTATGCGAAGGTTACAAACAAACATTGCTTGAAATAGCAGCTAACATTTGTTGCCAAGGAGCTCAACTGTTGGCTGGACAACTCAGCTCGTTAGATGAAACCTGCTGCAGGGAAACAAACATAACACTTGTAAAAGCTGATGGTGTAAAGCCTATGACATTGGTTTCAGGAAAAATAACTAACGGCGTTGAACGAGGAATTGACATGCTAGTTCCTTCATCTCAAACAGAGCCAAGAAATATTCTGTGCGACTTCGATCAAAGTAACTGCAAAGGAATGCATCCTTCTACAGCCGATGTTTTGACAGTCGTTATATTGGCCCTGCCGCAACATACATGGTCTGGCATTAAAGAAGAGAAGCTACTTATGCAACTGAATCGTTGTATATCAATTGAAAATATCCCTTCTCTGCTTCACACAGGAGGTATATTTTTTTTCTGCTTAGTTCTTAATCCATTACTGTCTAAATGTTATAATCACCTTAGGCCAATGCCAATAAACCTGACAGGAAATTTATCTTGGTCTGAATTTTGATTGTGTAATGGTACAGGTCCTGCATTTAAGACGACAGCTTCATTTCCTTATGATCGATCTCCACGAACCGTCAGCCTCTGGTTAGTTTCTTCTTGGTGGTGTCATAAGCCAACTTTTGGCTTTCGCAATGTAGGTATAGTATCATTGTTATTAGAACTGAGACGTGCTGAATGAAAAATAATTACAATCTGGTAGTTAAGGTATGAAAATTAGTTGGCTGGTCTACAGGGCGTAAGTAGTGTGATTTACTCGAAGGAGCCGGAGAATAATTTTGAATACAATTCTCAAATATAACAGCATTCTCAATGTTGGTTGGCTGCTTGTAGTTGCGTTACGTCCAATAGATGGCAGCAGTCCCTTGTAACAATGAAGTGAATTTTCTGACATTTGAATTGCAGAAATTACTTTCTGATATATGTTCGATTATGCAGTTGTAAAATCTTGTGACTACGGGTTAGTTTAAAAAATATTTAGTCCAAGTTGTTCCGTTTCCATATTCATGATATTTTCTCCACACATCATGTATCACTGCACAGCGGTACGCTCAGATAAAATGATTTAAGTTTGACTCCGATAATAGCAGAATAAGCTAATGAGTTATGGATTAAGAAAAATGACATGGAATAAGAATTGAAACTTGAGACGAAACAAGCAGGCGAACTCTAAAAGGCAGCGTTGCAATCAGAAAATGTCTATCATACGGTAATTACTTATTCCATTGAATTTCAGAAGTCTGAGATAAAGAAGCAAGAAAGAAACAGTACATATTAATCATTTTGTTATGTCAGGGTTGATTATTCTTTTGAAAAATAAAAGTTGAGTATTAAAGTTATACTCCAGCTCTTAACGTAAGTATGTCCACCTCCACAGTCAAAATGCTTGACCATTTATTTTTGTTCAAATCTCATGCCTTCTATCATCCCCATGAATGCCAGAGATTGGAATATTACCTTCACCAAGAAGAAATTAAGGAGGAGCACTGAGATCGGTCATTAGGAAATGGAGCTGCCGGCTCAAATGCTGGACCTGTGATAGCCGTGAAAAATACACTCAGGAATCTTCCAAGTAAGAATAAGCTGTAGTATATTTGAATGAATTAGTGACAATGCTGATACTCTAATAAATTATTAAGTTGTCAGCGTAGGAAATCAGAAAACTCAAATGCGGAACCAGTCTAATGAAACTACGAAAACTACAAATCAAAAAATCATGTGCATCAGATAGGGAATTTGGGATTTAAAGCATTGACCAACCAGGTTGCTTTATTCAACTTCTAAATCTGACATAACATATATCTCAGTAACTCCACTGACCAAAATTTCAAAATTGATACAGGTTAATGCCGATAAACCTGACTCAGTTGATTATTGGCCAGCACCAAACTAGTGCGAAGAATGAAAATGACTTCCTCAAGTACAAAACTTAGTTAGAAAATCTCTCTTTCTGTTGAACGCTGAAGAAGTGCATATATGCAATTTGGCAAAACAGTAGCACATTTGGCAGTGAATATAATCTTTGCACATTCAACATAAACTTATGAAGATTTGACCAATTGAAGAAAATTCATAATAATCTTACAATTATCACATCTTCCATATAACTCTTCTGTCCCAAAAAGTCAGTTGATTTTCAATGATTTCGCATATTGACGTCTCATTTCAGTGTCTCCTAGTGATTGACCAGTAGGGCGATCCATTTTACGAGTTAGCAATGGGTCAGAATTGAAACATATATGCTGGAATACAAACCTTTACGAAATTATAACTTCAGTGATAATATTCAACTCAATGAACCACCAAAAACAAAGAAAAGGAAAATCTTTTCTATAGAATATAAAAGAGAACACTGGAAATGGAGACAGAGATTGGACAACTGACAAAGAACTAAGGAGAAGAATGTATTACCTCTTGTTGAAGCAGAGAGGGGAGATTATCAACTGATGCAAGATGATTGAATTGCATGCGTAGCTCCCTTTCTTTAATGCCAGACCACGTATGTTGTGGCAGGGCCAACAAAAGTACTGTCAGAACGTCTGCCGTAGAAGGATGCATCCCTTTGCAATTACTTTCATCAAAATCACACAAATTACTCAGCTCAGTTACAGAGAAAGGAACCAGTGTTTCAATCCCTTCTTCAATGCCATCTGTAGTTATAGTCCCTGAAACCACTGTCACAGGCTTTTCATCATCAGCTTTTAGAAGTGTCACATTGGTTTGCCTACAGCATGTTCCTTCTGAGGAACTGAGTTTTCCCATGAAGAGTTCTGCTCCCTGGCAACAAATATCTGCAGCTAGTTCAGGTAGTGTTTCTTTCAAGCCCCAAGAGGTGAGACCTTTACATAGTGAAATTTCAGAAGCCAACCACTTGGCCACATGCTTGAAAAGTTCAGTTTCTCGTATTTGTTTCAGTACCTCTTCCTGAAATGCCAAATTTTAAAACATCAAGATCAGAATTCTACATCAGCTATTTGTCTATCAAATAAATAACAAATTAAGAAGAAATAGAGGAAAATCACTAAAAAGACATGAAAATTAGCCATTTTCCTCGGGAAGGCTCATAGGGAAGGGAGAAGGCAAAGGAAAGGGAAGCAGGAATAAGAGAAAGCTAGAGGAAACCTTCATAACCAGCCTCCCTTTCTCCTCTTCACTTAAGGTCATACTCCCATTCTCTTGTCTCCGAACTTCTGCAACCCACTTAATGAACTCTTTTAAGTCAGGAGGTGCTGATTTAAAGACAACAGATAGTAAATTATCAACACCCTTCACATCATCAGATTTTAATTGAAGGGGAACATCTTCGGTTAAGTACTTGGCAACCTTATTCCAGCCCTCATGTCTACAGCTCTAGACAGTCAATAATGATCAGGAACAAATTAGAATATCTGCCCATCAAAAGCAAGAAAAAAGTACACTCAAGAAAATAGTAGTATCTGTAAATGCCACCATGAAAAGCAAACAACATTTTTCATCCTGTAGCTGAATGATCAACTGTTTTATTTTACCCTCCATTACACATAGTTCAACATCTTACTTACATTTTCAGCTCGAGAATCACCTTTAAGAAAAGTGCATATGTGTATACATGAGAATAATTTAATATTATTCATGTCCTCAGGTTCTCTACATTGGCCAAATATGATTAGCTATATTTGAACCATGCTTACATGCTACAGTGGCCCATACGGAGGGAAAAGAAAACATGATTAAAAGAAATTTCCATGGTCAAGTTAGAGAAAACTTCTAATAAGAACAGTACCACAGTATAGAGAATGGATGATTGTGCTTTGGGAAGCCTTGAGACAGTCATGAATCTGAAAACAGAATAAAAGCATAGTCAATAATATATGCGAGCCTAATATGCATAATACCATAGTGTCTTTTGAGAAATCAAAAGCTGGAAACCTTAATACAATAGAATAAGACTATTTGATGGCTAACTCAGTGAACAAATGATACTATGATACAATATGGAAAACTCACAGTAGAATAGATTACCCCCTACGATGACCTGTTGCATTATCAATAGTATCCATGGCCTCCCAAAGAAGTGTAAGAGGAACCCAGTGGGGTGGATATTTGAAACGAGCAACATCCAAAATAAGAACCATATCCTTTCCAGCATGATAGCCTCCAATCGGTGAAAAATGACCAGTTCCGGTCTGCAATCAGACGAGACAGTGAATTTTTCAAATGGCTCTTAGTACATTTAAGTAGAAGAAGCTTTTGTCTCTTCAGTATTGAGATCACGAAATATCACAAATAATCAAATTGTGAATTATAACATAAAGATCAAACACACGAGGCCAATAAGAATAAGCTATAAATTTGAATTACACCTGCTTAAAGACTCCTCTATGATATGAGGTGATGACATGGGAATCCTCTGAAGAAGCAGAGGAAATCACATGTCTGCGAAAATCATCAACGGAGCTTTCATTTGTCCTAAAAGCTTCGACATTAGCTCCATTACAAAAAGCCAAACACGAAACTTTACCGAATGTAATTCCCTCGTCCTTAATCTTGCTTAAAGGCTCACAGCAATCTAACATTGAATCATCAAACCATCTCCAAGGCCCTGCAAATTAATTCCAGTATATCTAAATGTTTCTTTTAAGTAACCAAAGTGGAAATATATTTAAGAGTAAGATAATAATCACCTTTCCACGTTCTTCCAGGATCAATAGCGAGGGCATTCAAGACGACAGCGAGGCTGGCAAGACCGCAGTATGCTGGCTCTGATTGAGTCTGGTAGTATGATATCAATTTAAAAAATCCTTCCATGGTCCCTCCTTCAAGTGCTTCTGTGAACAATTTCTGCCAACCAAGGAAAAAAGAGAGAGAGAGAGAGAGAGAGAAGGACTGAAAGCTTTTAGTTGAATTAAATGCAACAGAGAGAGAGCAAGTAATTGATTATAGTAATTACCTTGCCTTGAGGAGAAGCGAACTCGATCGCAGGAGGAGAGGGAAGAACTCTTCTGTAAACCCCTGCCACTGCCATTTTTCTTTTAGAATTTTTAATTTTACTTTACTTTATAGCCAAGGCTTGCAAAACCATTCAGTTAAATGTTGATTAATGGCTTCATGGATTGAGCCAAAGGAGAATCTGTGTCATGGGGATAGAAGTGATGACCGAGCACGCACCTTGCTCGCGTCAGACAAGAAAAATGAAGTAATGCAATCATGAGACAAGTCAACGTGCAAATTCTGTAAAAAGGTCGTACAACTGATGCTACCAAGGGTTTATATACAGGTCAACGAAATCCTTGCACCTGTCTATTTTGGATTATTACTGACATGTACAGTCTTTTACCTTATTATTAAAGTCAGATTTCAAAATTTGTCATGCACCTAGAAATTGTATTCGGCTAAAATTGCTATTAATTGTAGCCATTGTCTTGCACGGATGAAAGATTTTCACAGCACTTAATTTATTATGCATTAATTAAATAAATAAATAAAAAAACAGACTGCGACATATACCCCGAACAAAAGGGTAAAGAAAGACCTTTTACATTAAATTAAAAAGCTGAATTGGACAATTAACTCATGGAAGGACTTAAGTTAAAATAGATTGTCTGATAATACATTTTTGACAGTTAATTAAAATAAAAAATACTTAGTAACAAAATAGTTTTCGAATTTTGCGAATTATAATATCGTTAGTTAATCAATTGTTAAACAAGTTAAAGAATTTTATCCCAAGGATCTATTTAGCTATTTAAACAAAAACTATAAAATGTTTAGAACTTTATAGTGATGATTGTATAGGTATTTAATGTTCAAGGAGTATACATATTGTCATGTTTTTAATAAAGTTCATAGGGATTTATGTGATTATCCCTCGATTTTAAGGATTACAATTTGCAGCAATTATAGTTGTCATTTTTTTTAATGTAAAAATAACTGTCATTCACTTGCAAAATAACTGTCATTCACTTGCAAAAGAAGTATGTACTTTTCTAATCATAAAAATGTTCCCGATCCAGAATTTTGGATTTGTTAAAGTCCGAAAAAGGTATTAATCAATACAATCTAATAATATAATGATTGTAAAAATTATTAAATTACATAATTTAATAGTGTAATGACTTTATATCATTAAACCATAGAGTTTATTAATAAGTGTGTGCGTGTGTGCCCACGCTTTTGATATAAGAAGCGGTGCATTTTACTGCGTCAAGATAGTGAAGTCGATGATGGATGAAGAGAAAAATTGGTAAAAAAAGGTTAATTTCACTATCACATTTCCCTCTGGATTGGGGCAAGAATTTACTCGAATACTAGTAAATAAAGGTGAAAGTAAAGATTGATCACGTCATGTTTATATTCTACACCTACTTTTGTTAGCAGATGTACCCCCACACGAGAGAAACCCAACCCAGACTTGGCATGTGAACTCTGGATCTTTATCCGCTGCGGGAAAGTGTTTTTTAGTTCAGGTTTTGTCATCCCTAGTGTTCCGTTCTGAACAACACTGTCAATCATCAGAACACAACCCTAGCCTCTGCATTATGGGATTTTGATCCCTGAAGGATGCCTCTTAACTCTTCATGGTTGGGTTTTGATCTCTGGAAAATGGCTTTCCGTCACTGACCAAGTCATTTGAACCCCGGGGAGACACCATTTGCTTCTCCAGGAATAACCTAAAGAAGGG
Organism: Luvunga scandens; assembly: GCA_030449905.1. NCBI lineage: Eukaryota > Viridiplantae > Streptophyta > Magnoliopsida > Sapindales > Rutaceae > Luvunga > Luvunga scandens. The sequence continues at coordinate 815,268 of JASUUG010000382.1, read as the reverse complement.
AAATAAATGGCCTTTGTGCAGTGCATATCTAAGATTTTCACATATTCAGAACACAAGATAAATTGCCTTCTTTGATGGCAAAGCAACAGTTACTACATTAAATTTACATATAAGAGGGAGCTAAATGCTTGGTGCAGCAAGATCCTCATCTACCTTATTCTCTTGGCATCTCTTAAGGATGTGGAGCTGACGTCGCAGGTGCAAAACCTGCCAAAATTCATATTTCACAATGAGAAATCTTGCATGTCAATATCAGAGAATTAGCGGTCACATAGCCAACAGTAATCAACTTATTGCACCCATCTGACGTACAACAAAGTGAAAGTTCCCTTCTGATACCACAATGTTTATACTCTTAAGACTTAACATACTTGACAATGCAGATTGACAACTTCCTTCCATTCGTCTTTTATGCAATTACAATACCACTAACAGAATATCCAGAGTCAATATTTGAAACGGAGGCAAAAGCCGCAAAACCACAAAAGAATATAGATTTTTTTTTCAGAAAAAGATAACAAATTTACCTCTTCTTGAAGCAAAGTAGGAAGATTTTCCGTTGAAACAAGGCCAAGAATTTCTCGTGAAAGTTTCTCATCCTTGATACCAGACCATGTTTCTTTAGGCAAGGCCAATATGAGAACTGTTAAAATATCATTTCCAGCAGGGTACATCCCAATGCAATTACTTGGGTCACAGCTACAGTCAACACTTTGGGATGAAGGAACCAGTACATCAACCTCTTGCTCTATGCTACCATTCACCACAGTCCCAAACACCAATGTAACTGGCCTATCACTGTTTGCTTTTAAGCATTTCACACAGGTTTCCCGGCAATAAAACCTCTCTGAGGAATCAAACTTTCCAGCCAAAATTCTGGCCCCTTGGCAACACACTTTTGCAGCAATATCAGGCAGTTCATTTTTGTGAACTAAAACAGACATGCTTCTGCAGCAAGAATTCACTGAGGATAGAAATGCCACAACATGTTTAAAAAGCAAAGTTTCCTGCACTTGTCTTAACACCTCTTCCTGCATGACAAAAAATCTAGGCTTTATCTTTAGAGGAAGCATGTTAAAAAGCAGAAATAGTGTTCCACTCATCAAGAGAAAAGTGAAAAAAGAGTGATGGTGAAACTCCAAAACACCTTGAGAGCAAGCCTTCCTTTCTCCTCTTGGCTTAGACTATGATCACCACCCTCTCGTCTCCGAACTTCTGCAACCCACTTGATGAACTCTCCAAAATTTGAAGGGAGTGAAGTGAAAAGAACAGTGAGGACTTCCTCAAAATCCTTAAAATCCTTTGACTTCACAAGATTAGGAATGTCATCCACTAAATACTTTGCAACACCAACCCAATTCTCATGCTTGCAGCTCTGCAACAAGTTAAGTATGTCCTTGGTATAACAGTGATCAGAAACTTAAGAAATAGATTCGATATATTTTAGCAAACAAGGTGAACATGAGACCGAAATCAAATCCAGACATGACACATTCACTCCACAGAGAGATGGTACCGAGAAAGTCAGTTCACGAAACTCTAGCATAATTAATAACTCAAGTTCCTTATTATACTTTGCATCACTTATAAAATTTTTCAGCTTAAAGATCACATGGTCTGCACTTTAGAGTAATCACTTCCATTGAGTAAAATATCAAGAACAACATCTGTGATGATAAACAAGGAAATGAAGGTTCAAGCAAACAAGGACTTCTCAGGATGATCAGCAAGGAAATGAAGGTTCATGCATACAACATGGTCGAGTTTATTCATGAGAAAAAGAAGCTGAGATACTTTACTAATAAAGATGTCTAAAGCCTCTAAAAGATGCAGAAACAGCCAAACAGACATTTACCTCATATCTCTTTGATAGGTCTAAACTATAAATCTAAGAAACTCACATCCTCTAACAAGCAGTAGCTCTTACATTTCAAACAAAACAGAGCCAGTATCAAGACCACGGAAACAAAACAACAGAAAGAATTGATAAATAAAGAGAATGGAACATGATATAGAAGGAGAAAATTGAAAACCGAACAAGAGGGACAAACTAAATGAAAAAAAAAAAAAAAGAACGATGCATCCATTGTAAAAGCTGAAATTTGTGTCTAATGTCTGTGCGCACACAGCTTAAATTTTTAAGTGATCATACCAATGTATAAAGCAATCCGGGCTCTCTGTGAGGCCTGGACACTAGCATGAACCTGAGAAACATCAAACTTCAAAAGTCAATGGAGAATTAAAGATTAAAATGCAGCCGTAGATTAAATAAAGCAGATTTAACCACAAAAAAGATAAACTTATATTCCAAAACCATAAATCTCATATAAAATTTCCAAAACCATAAATGTAGTATGCAATTGGAGAAAGTAGTAGAATGAAGAGTCTCCAATGCCGTCCATTGCATGCAAAAAAGCAAGAATCTAGGTATATCCAAAATTTTTTATCTAGGTCTAACCAGTTAAAAGTCACTCTTTCTGGAGGTCTTTATGGGATAACAATTGCTTTATCATTCCTTATAACTTATTTGGATGAGTTCAACCCTACTGTTTTTTTGTAATTCATTCTTCTTCATAAATCCTCCATTGCAGCCATCTTTTAAGGTTTATGATAACTATAAGAAATTTTACCCAATGAGCAGTAGCACAAATATAAGACATATTCAATGAGTCTACATGGTAGAATTACATCAGCTGTCAGTGGATCATTGCCATCAAATTTTTTGCAAACAATGATACTTTCTGCCACCTAACTTGCTATCCAGCCCACCAAATGCAGGTCCCTTACTGATTAGACGAAAAACACCTCATGGTGGATCCCAGATAATCCGAATTGCTCACCGTTTGCCCTGTACAGGTTTCCAAAGAAACAAATTTCTATTTTCTATTTTGTGCTATTCATCATCTTGGTATGCATGCTCTAGAACAGAGACATACGTCTATTGATATTAAAAGTAATGATGTAAAACATTTACTTCATGTGAAAATACAACATGTTAGAAACTGATTACCAATCTGACCATCGATTTAAATATCAATATCATTAACTAAGCAATTGTGAGCCAACTATCCAAAAACTGCTTCCAGCATGTACAATATCACTGCCAGCAGGGATAGTGTGATAGGATAATGAGTAAAAGAGGCAGACAAGCACATACCCCCTACGTTGTCCCGTTGCGTCATCAACACTATCCATGGCTTCCCAAAGAAGCGTAAGTGGAACCCAGTGTGGAGGATACTTAAAACGTGCAACATCTAAAATTAGTGCCATGTCCCTTCCGGCATGATAACCACCAATGGGCGAAAAATGGCCTGTTCCAGTCTGCACAGAATATCCCCACAATACAAAACATAAACAAATAAATAAAGACAAAAAGGGATGTTGATGCCTATCAATTCTTTAAGACATCTAAAAAGGATGAACAACACAATTCAAACAACAGCCTTTTAATGCAGTATATTTAAAAACACTTGTTTAAAAGTAATGGCAGCTATAAATCATTAGTCAGAATGAACAATCAAGACACATGACAAAACTAACCTAGAGGAAGCCTAATTCATATTACATTCTTCTGTTTGCATACAATAGGATACTTTTCAAACATAAGAATAGTAAAAAATGAAAAACTCCCTCTAAACCTTCCATCTGCATCAAATCTTTCCATAAGAGACTTTGAGGTTGTGTTTACCTTTTAAGATCGACTGCACAGCAATAACAATTCATAAATGTCAAATATTTTAATAATGCAACAGGGACTGCCATCAAATGTGATTAAGTAGTACCATGATTTTCCTGGTCACAAGGTAGATACAAATACAGTCAAGCAGAAACTCCCTTTAGAGTAAGGTATTCAAATTATTTTGGTTGTGTCAAAAAGCCTACATAATGAAAAAGACATCATAACAGTCTTTGGAGCAACAAATCTGTGGATTGCGACCGAGTACACACTTTTTACGTATAAACAATGATGATAAAATATTCCATGTAAGGCTATGAGAAGTAAGAACCAACCAACTAGTAAAAAAATACATTAGTCCCAAAATATAGAGCAGGGACAAACCAACTAATTTAAAGTTGGTACCTGTTTAAAAGTCCCTCTATGATATGATGAGATCACATGACAATCTTCAGAAGCAGAACACCGCATTATATACTTCCGGAAATCATCAATAGTGCTTTGATTTGTTCGGAAAGCTTCTACCTTTGCACCAGCACAGTGAGCCAAACAAACAAGCTTACCAAATGAGATACCTTTCTCCTTAACCTTTTCCAGTGGTTCACAACAGTCGAGCATAGATTCATCAAACCACCTCCATGGTCCTATAAGGAGCATCAATGAATATTTGATATCCTTCTAAGGAACCATAACCTCAGAGAATAACCAAAATGATGTATAAACTATGAACAATCAGTAGCTTCCACACACACTTAAGGACCCACAAAGACTAAAAAAACCATAATGATAAAATATGTGCAAAAATGACTTCTTGTAAGTGTTCTCAGTGCCTTCTTATATCTATAGGCCTCAGCAAAACAGTCAGCCCCAATATGTAATATTATATATCCAACCAAATTGGAAAAAGAAAATCGATGAAAACAAGAATGGATATGACAAGCGATTAAGTAAAAGAAAAGTTAACCATGAAAATCATAGAGAAACCGTGACTTGTTGAAACTTTTTTGTTTCTTATGCCCAGTAAAACTTTTAAAGCACCAACTAACAAGTGCAAAACATGCATTTGCCTGCCTGTTGGCAACTACAGTTAAAAGGACTATGAAGGCTAGGGGCAAGCGCAATGTAAAAGATTAACAAGGCAGGGATCATAAAACTGAACATATAAGATAGATTAAGTTTGCAGTTCTCAGAAAACCACCCACAATACTGCATGCAAAAGAGTTTAAAGACTACCCTTCCATTTTCTTCCAGGGTCAATAGCAAGTGCATTCAAGACCATGGAAAGGCTGGCCAATCCACAATACGCAGGCTCTGATTGTGTCTGAAAATAAGAAATTAGCCTATAGAAACCTTCCATTGTTCCGCCTTGAATGGCCTCCAGGAAAAGTTGCTGCAATTTCAAGCCATAAATGTGGAAAATCTTAAAAGTAGCTTAAAACTATCAACATTCACACAACAAATGAATTAATTCAAACAATGATTAGATTTTTTTCCTAAGAAAGATGGGGAACCATCAAGCAACTTTCTTCATTTACATTGGCTAAAATCAAGCCTGGAGATAATATCACCTAGCAGTCTCAATTACTTGCAAAAAATATAAAAGTTGAATGGCCTTATATATAGGTAAAAATCACTGTGGAAGTCGACGGTCATGAATCTTCCCGTTCCTCCATTATATATAAGGCGATGCATTTCAATCAGTTCAGCAATTTTACTATCAATGCAAAAATGGAATAATATCTTCAAAAAAAGAACAGAAATAGAATAAAAAAAATTAATTTACATTAACTGAAGACAGATTATAAACTTAAAACCATAAATATTCCTCAAAATGAATGGAAGAATAAAACCGCCAAAACTAATTAGAATATAAGCGAATACCTTTCCTTCAGAAGAAGCGAAATCAATTGCAGGAGGGGAAGGAAGCATCCGTCGATACAGACCGGCCACCGCCATTTTCTTTTTAAGTTTCTGCGATCAATGTGTTATTTTTCTCTCTGTGGAGTAGCAAAGTAAAAAATATGCACGTTTCGCGGACTTTAAACGAAACCACACGTCAATTTATTTCTCTGGGCTAGGGCTTTGAGAATTCAAAACTGCTAATAAACGACGCCACATCACTTACCTGGCAAAGAATCAAATATTGAAAAGTACGAACCGCGCGTAAATTTTAAAAAAGTGTATTTAACTAATTATTCATTTATTCGCGTCGATGATGATGGGAAGGGATGACTTGTGAGTTTAAACGAGGGATGGTAATGGATACCTCTGCCACTGCAAGTTTGTCGCTATTCAATTTATATCCACACGAAATTTAAGTTATTAAATTTACCTGCAATTAGCAACAGATTTTTATTTTTAAAAAAAAATCTGTCCGATCAGGGTTTTAATAATTACTAAATTTACAGTAATTTTTTTTATAGAGTTTCTCATTTAAAATTATAAATATTAAAAAAATACTTTTAATAACACATAAAAACTTAAATTACATAAGTCACATTATAAATTTATAATAACAGACTAAAAAATTTGCATACAATACTTAATTTTAGATTTTATCAATGTAAATAAGAAATTATCAATATTAAAAGAAATTGACAAAGTATTTTAATTTAATACAAAATATTTTTGTTGTAAGTAAATTATCATCACTAATATCAATTTATTGCTTCATCTTTTAATCAATATACAAGTACTATTAACAATATTAATAAGTGAATTTTGTACAACTACCAATAGCAATAAATTGATCAAATAAAAACTTAACTTTAGTAAGCAATCATTGTGTTAAAGTCATTTAAAACAAAACAAACAAAATCAATCAATTAAGATAAACTATCAATAATATTAAACTTAAAAATTATAAAATTTCTATTTATTAAAAACTTATTTTGTGTGTGTATGTGTGTATATATTTATATATATGCTACATTAAAATAGGTTAGGTTTAGGACTTAGGAATTTTATCTTACGTATTTTATAATTAATTTTTTAATGTAGTTTTATGATTAAAATTATAAACATAAATAATAAAAATAAAGAACACAAGTGCAAGTATCCAGTGAATTTTTTTTAATATCAAATCCACCCATAAGTCGATGCAGGTTTTAGTTTAGAATACAAAACCCGCATATATCCTATATAATTACTTTAAATGGGCAGGTTTTTATGGGTAAATTAGGACGAATTTGGTGATTCACATATAATTTTACCATCCTTAATTTAAATCTTATAAACCGCAATATTTTAATGTGTCATCTATTAGATAAAATAAAAAAAAAACCACATGTCGTCTGCAATATTTTAATCAAAAACAATATTCATTACTCTGGAGTGAAGATTGTATTTATGACATGTGATCTATAAGATTTGATACTAAACGACAGTCGGAAACATTTTAGCTGGCGTAAAATATTGAAATCATTCTAGGAGCCCGTGAATCGAAAGGAAAAAAAAAAAAAAAAAAAAAAAAAAAAAGAAAGTAAAATAGAGATTGCATGAGAACTTTTATCTAGGATCGGAGGTTACAATTGTTAGAAGTGTTTATACAGATCAAAACTCATCCTCTCGGTCTCTGATTTCGTTTATATTCATCGTAAAACAATTATCAAAGCAGCAGCTGTCTTTCCAGCATTTTTGTAGTTGCCACGTGATAACAGATAGAAGCTATTACAAAGCTTGAATGCTTAAAAACATGATGTTGCTACAAGCTCCCGCACAAAATGTAGAGTTTAAAGTTTGATCAATTGGGATACACAATCCATTAGGTTTCAAAGCCTTCTCTTAATGATCAACACCCTAATCCCTCAACCTTCAACGAGATTTTTTGCGAGTTATTTCCTTTATTTAATTTCAATGAATTTGCTTGGGTACTATGATTATTAAACAATATTTTTCACCTTATGATTCTATTTTCAAATTGTTCTTAAAGTATCAATACTATATATGTTTTTACCTGCTAGTGGATGCAATTTTTAAACACAATTTTAGACACAAATTTTAAGCCTTTAGGTTAAAGAATAATAAAGGTCAAGATTTGATGACATAAATTAATAAATAAAATTCTTTCTCCTCTGCTTAACGTTTTATAATCTTAATCTCTCCCTATCTCAGGTGATTTGCTCTCTGTTTTATCTCTTCCTATTGACTTCTCTTTCTTATCTTCTATATCGATCTCCGTGTGCTAAGATGCCTTATAATATACCAGGGTAAGCTACCATCACCAAACGATTTTTAAATCATGGTGCACATGGTACTTGGCCTATGGATAGCATTTCATGGTCGTCTCGCATTTGTAAGGCAAAAGAATCAAGTGGTAGTCCAAACTACATATTGAAGTAGTTTTGCTTGTATATTCACTAAAAATGTTAAAAGTACGTAAGACCACAGTTTGGTGCCATGGGAGAAATTTTGAGATGGTGACCGATTAAGGTTTTGTTTGGAACTGAGATGTTCTACCTTTTAAATTACGGCTGCTATGGAAAAAAAAAAAACTACAACTATAAAATGAAAAGTAATAATATGTAATAAAAAAAATTTTAAATAATAAATTTGATAAAATTATTAAATATATAATATATTTTTCATTATACAAATACAAAATCATATCAATATAGCTTGCTAGCAACAACAACAACAATTATTGTTTATCAAACACTGTTATAATTGTTCAACCTCAACTCTAAATGCAACCCAAGCCCTATTAATAAGACCATGGTCTACAAATTGTAAGTTTTTTATCTTTCATTTTTTAAGATAATCATTGAAAATAAACTTTGATGGCTCCAAATTTGATTAAAAAAAGTACAAATTACAGCTTTTGCCCTTGTTAAAAATAAAGGACCTGGTCTAAGCATTAGATTTTTATGTAAAATCAAACATGTAATAACATCAGTCGATACTTGTTCAGTGAAACTGGTCTTTTATATTTGTTTCAAAGTAAAATGGAACAATGATTTTGGTGGTTATGTCATGTTTTTCACTTTCGTTTTTCATGGCCGGATGGATACATGCTCAGTAGAAAGTGCAAGATATATGGGAGAGACGAGAGATTAAACAATAATAAATACTAAGAAGTGAAGAGAGAGAGATTAAATTAAAGATATGTTAATTCATATCATCGAAGTTTTGCTCTCTATTATTCTTTAATAAAATAACTTAAGATCTGTATTTAAAATTATGTTTAAAGTTATATTTTTTTAACTCATTCTTATTCTTTTGTATACACACTCATTCGATCTTATATGTAACACACCACTAATTAAGTCACTTTTAAGGCAGGGCACCTCTTATTTTATTTTTGTGGTAGGAAAACAATTGGATTAGAAAGCTTGTGGATATCAAAGACTCAGGAAATAGACACGTGGGATAAAATGTAGATGGAATAATTGTTATGGACGTATGGTTGATAACAGAGAAGAGGAAACAAGAAAATTATATGGAGAAAGAACTTGGTCAATAACTTGTAACAACATAGTGAATATAAATACAATTCAAAAGAGAGCACGTTGCTGTATTTTTATAATATTGGATCAAAATTTAATTGTATAATATTAAGTTATTGTTAAATTTCGAAAAAAAAAAAGAGGCAAAATCACGTAACTATATTCCCAATTCCATATTTAGTTAAATATTTTTTATTGACTTCACGACTTCGTAAAAACTTGTGAGTAAGCACATCATGCTTCTATTTCCACTCTGAAGTAGAAGTGGCATTAGTAAAATTCCGTTCTCCGTTTTAATTTATCCCTGCCACCCATTCTTACTCGGTTTCCGCCCTCCATTTATTAGCCTTTAATGATTAATTTATTTTCTTTAGAAAAAAGAATAAATTCCTTCTTCATTTACACTAGCAAAAATTCCATTCTTCATTTAATTCACCCCCGCCGTCTATTAACCTTACTTCGTTGTCACAATCCAATTATTTACTCTACCCCAATTTAATTTTTAATTTCTTTTTTTAAAAGAATTTCCTACATTTACTAGACATTAACATTATTCTTAAAAAAAAAACTAATAACATTATTGCATTGTTTTGCTTTATTATTTTTTGGTCTAGTTTCACTGGCAGCGTAGCCTAGTTGCTACCTCTACATGCAGCAGGAAAAGAAAACAAAAGCCAAAACAAGGCCGGTAACTTTGTAATAAAAGTGACCTTTGGTGGACCCCACTACGAACCTTTGCGCGGAAAAGAAATTCCCATGCTCCCTGTCATTTCTTCTTTCCGAAACGATCGTCCCTACTCCCTACGTGTCACCCACCCTATAACCACTCGCTGTACGACACGTAACCCCATGCACAAAACGCCTCAATCTTGTTCTGTTAAACGTCGCTTTCTCTGCGGACCTGTAAAACCTCAGACCGTAAAGTCGGCGGCTGCGGCGCGTCACTGTCGGCTTGCTCAGCTTGCTTTCCTCCGCAGGTTGCTGTCGGCTGCCCTTCTTATTTTTGTTTGTAAATTTTTCAACTGTTATCGAAGAAAGCCAAGACCAAGCCGAAACTTTTCAAATGTTATAGGTCCAGTGGGTTTTGGGGAACGGTGAAGTGATCCTAGCCGCTTGTCGGTCAGGTTTTGTTCGGAAAGTGCTCGAGGTTTAATATCCGCGTTTTGGCTTTAGCCTTAAGCACTACCTCTGGCAGTCTGATCATTGGTTCTGCCTTCCGCAGCGGTGTTATTTTCATGCGGATTGCCAATCTGTACGGCTTCTGTTAAAAGTCCATCATGCCCTTGTAGATTCTTTTGATATGTTTTGCTCACTTTGCAGTTGACGTCCTATACGATATCAATCAAACATGAAATGGACATGATTGACATTTGACAAAAAAAGAATGATAAAGCTTATTATTTTAAAGTTTTTTTTTAATATGATTAATTTAAAAAAATCATTGGATTAAATTATCATTTCTGAATAAAAATAATCTTATAAAAAATAATTCTTTTAAAATAATGTCCTTGGTCAAACATAAAAAAAAAAGGAAATAAACGTTAATGTTGAATACAAACAATGTGAAGTATAATTAATTATTAAAAAGCTAGCTAGATCAGGCCACGGTCCATGGCATTAGCCATTAGTTGGCACATGATGCAATATTTTTATTTGTACATATGGACACACAAACAGAAACCCAAAACAAAGTTACCTGGGTCCCAGTCTCCGTTACGTTCAGTTAGCCAGGGTCCATTCTTCATCCTCTTAGCTATATAACGCTATGTATAACCCTTTGTCTTGTTCCCGCCAGAAGCCACAGTCCAGAACAAGGCCGTTTCAGTAATTTCGTCGAACAGAAGCAAACGAAAATCATAACAGTGGCAGCAGAGCAAAAGTGTTATCCATGACCCAACAACTTCACAGTCCTAGTCTTGGCCTTTCACAATATTAGTTACCCCTCTCTCTCTCTCACAAAAAAAGAAACCTCTTTGTTCCCCAACTCCAGCCTACAAAAAGCCTCTATCTATTCAGTCTCCATTCTCACACCAAAATGGCCGTTTCATCTTCCTCAATGTTTACTCTCGTTTTCTTCACAACCGTGCTGTCCTTTTTAGTCATTTCAAACCAACAACCGTTTCTCAGCTCGCTTGAACAAGACTCGGTCTATCAAGTCCTCGACTCAGTCAACCCAACCATCCACTGGCGTTCACTCTTCCCCGACGACCTATGCTCCTCTCCACCACACGGCATCGTTTGTGACTACTTCACTATCTCCACCAACGACACCGTTTCATCTCAAACAGAAACCGTTCACATAACTGAACTGAGTTTCGGGTACGTTTCGGACTACTCGCCAAACCCACCTTGTAACGCAAACTCCACTCTGAACCCACTTATATTCACTTCCTTTAAGTACTTGCGCAAGCTCTTTTTCTACAAATGCTTCACCGAGAAACAAGTTCCTGTGCCCGATAAAATTCCAGCGAGTTTCGGGTCAAGTCTTGAGGAGCTCGTGTTTATAGACAACCCATCTTTCGTTGGCCCTCTGGGTGGTATTATTGGTAATTTTGCCAATCTGAGGAGGTTAGTTTTGACTGGAAATGGCGTTTATGGTGGCATCCCAGATAAAGTTGGTGATTTGGTTGGTCTTGAAGAGATAACGCTTCCCAGGAACAAACTAAGTGGCGGGTTTTCGTTCAGTTTGGACAAGTTGAAGAAACTGAGGATTCTTGACTTAAGTCAAAATCAATTCGACGGAAATGTCCCCGAAGAGATGGGTAATCTGACCAACTTGTTAAAGCTTGATTTGAGTTCCAATGTATATTCTGGTAAAATCCCTGAGAGTCTTGGTCACTTGAAAAGTTTGGAGTTTATCGATTTGAGCTTTAACCGTTTTGGTAACTTTGGTGTGCCAACGTTTTTAGCTGAGATGGACAAGTTGAGAGAAGTGTATTTGAGTGGGAATTTACTAGGAGGGGAGATTCCGGAAATTTGGGAAAGTCTCGAGGGTATTGTCGGAATTGGATTATCTGGGACAGGACTTGTTGGTAAAATTCCAGCTTCTATGGGGATTCACTTGAAGAAGTTGACCTATTTGGGTCTGGATAACAACAAGCTTCAAGGGAATGTGCCCGAGGAATTTGGTGTTTTAGAATTTGTGGGTGAAATCAATTTGGAAAACAACAATCTAAGTGGCAGGGTCCCTTTTTCTGCGAAGTTTAGTACAAAAGTTGGAGAGAAACTGAAGTTGAAAGGCAACCCAGATTTGTGTGTTGATGAAAAATTCAGCATTGGCAAGAACGCAAGTGGCAGTATTGGACAGTTGAAGCTGTGTAAGAAACCAGATAATCCCAATGCTGCAATGTTCAATGATGCTGCCGTTGCTTCTCCTTCAGGGCTAATGGTTGCTTCTCATATGCTCATGTTTCTTGGCTTCCTAGTTTTCTTTGCTTGATAGTGATATTAATGGCTCAAGGTTAGAGGGTAAACAGAGGTTAAGTTAACAGGATATACCTAGTCTAACTTGGACAGCAAGGTTTCATTGAGTGCATATATTTTGCTTATTGTATTTGTATATGAAGTTTGTTTAATTAATCTGGAGATTTTTGAGATCAAGTTGGTCCCGTTATTATGCAAATTCTATTTTTTGGTAATAAGTAGATAGTTAATTTGTTGCAACTAGATAGTTAATTTATTGCAACTTTGTGCTTTCTTTGGCGTGTGGTTGAGGTAAAGCATTGACCATCAGACAAAAATTCATTTACACTTGCAGTATCTTTTGGCAGAGCCAGAGAGACAACTAATGGATACAGAAAATAACAGCCGAAGTGAATAAAGGAACCCCACAAGAAAATTCTCATTTCTAAGAAAATTTATAATTAGTTCAACAATTAATATGTACCATGGATTGATCATACAAGTCTCAGTGATGTGAATAAAAAAAAAAATTATTTTTTTCTTTTTTTTTTCCTGGTTTGTTTTTTTGGTCTCAACTAAGCAAAAGATTCTAGCTACCAATGTGACAGTTAAAAATGCACCAATTTCTCAAGAAATTCCTGTATGTTCCTTCACTTCACCTCCCTCAGAAGGATTTATGCCCGAAGTTTGAGAACCTTCATTGTTAATATTATTGCTTTTGGATACCGATCCACATTCAGAAGCTGTGTCTGACTTTGATGATTGTCCTCTCCTTGATGTTCTAGATGATCTAGATGATCCATCCGCAGAGTCCTTGGATTTCTTGCGCCGGGATTTCTTGGGCATGTCAGGGCCACCCCCTTCGCTGGCACCTTTGGACCTGGTAGATTCAGACAAGTCTTTGTTTGATTGTTTTGACCTTCTTGATCTACTTTTTTCTGATCTTTCCGGATCAGCTGAGGAACCTGTTGATGCATGGCGTCTTGATGATTTTGGCAATTCTGGGTCTCTTGCACTCCTCCTGCTGCTTGAATCTGCACGAACAGAACAGAACATCACTCAAACTCAGAGCATGTTCATTATGTAATTGTGCAAACCTAGGTATTGTATTATTTTCAAACCAATAATTTGAGAAACCAAACATCATACCTTCAGACTTGATTGAGGCATCATCCTTGATATCTCCCCCAAGCTCTGATGCTTTAAACTCATTCATCTGCGCAAGTTTTTACAAACATGGTCTCTGTGAGACTTGCGATCAAATCATTCATTATAAACCGTTTTTGCGAGAAGAGTAAATAAAATATCTAAAATATACCCAGCTGGGGGAATTTACAGAAGGACCATCCCATCCTATGTGGGCTACATGCTTTACATCTGTGGGAAAACCAATCTGCATTTCAGGCTCTTTTTCATTTTCTGCAACAACGATGAAAATTATCTCAGCAATCTCAATAAAAAAACTCAAACATAATTTAAATGCTTATAATGAGAAAACAAATTAAGGAAAAAAAAAAACATACCAAATATATGAGAAATGTATCTTAGGCCTTTTAGAAGGCCCTTCATCTTATTGTTCGACATTTTAAGCTGTCAAATGTGTTTGCTTTGGTTTATGAAAAAGAAACTATCCTCGAGTAGCTTTTAGTTGGAGATGGAATTAAGAGAATACATGCTTTCTGAAACAAAAACAATAAAGGCAAAGTTATTGATATTGAAACTGTTGTATAAAACTAAAAGTAGGGTTGAAAAATATTGCACCTCTGAAAGAAAGACTTGTTGCCATGCAAGCTAGTATTTCACAAACTCACGCAACCTACGTAGAATTTAGATTGCATTGTTATTATTATGTGTTCATTTTTAGTGGGAAGAAAAATTAATTAAACCCCAATTCTGAAGAGTTTGTGATGTCTCTTCTTTGAGATTGATTGATGAAAGGAACTAGAAAGAGGGGAAAAAAAAGAGAGAGAGAGAAAAAAAAAAGAAAAATTGGTTCAAAAACAAGTAACTGTTTTTGACAAATGTGTCGTGTGAGTAGCGGTGATGAGAAAAGGGATGAACTAGCGAGGCAAATGCTGTTTAAAGCAAAACTTTCGTTAATTTAATGGCCAATAAAACATGAACCCACTCGTCGAAATTGTAGGTAATTGAAATTAACGATGAGAGAGATACTCTCTATATTTAGGGACGTTTTAACAGGTCTTCGTTACTCTCATGATAGGCTGTCTTTCAATGCCAAATTCCATCGGTAGCTCTTACAATTTAATTATTTGTCACTCCCTATATCATGTGTGACAAATAGTCTTCATTGTTGCCCGGATGACGATCGTATTATAAAAGGAAAGCGTCGCCTGAATTTCTAAACGTACTAGCTGCATCTGTTCGTTACTAGTTGTATATGGTCAAAGATTTGCTTATTTTACACGAGTTCTTGACATAATTTAGCAAGAATCCTAGTACCTACGGTGACAGAGTTAGAGTAATATGCGGTTTGTTTCTGGTACAATTCACAGAAAGTGAAAGTTCCGGGCCAACTGGATATAATTATATTCGGCCTACACCCCGGCCAATTCCAAAGAAATTTTTATTTAATTTATTTTTATTCAGCATTTATTAACGTTAGCATATTAAATGTGAATAAACTAGTCTTAGGCTTTGTCTACGAAGCCATCTTTACAAAGACTCTCAATCGAATACACCATTCTCATAAGAAAAATTCCCACCCTTACTGCACCGTTCT
Source organism: Luvunga scandens (assembly GCA_030449905.1). NCBI lineage: Eukaryota > Viridiplantae > Streptophyta > Magnoliopsida > Sapindales > Rutaceae > Luvunga > Luvunga scandens. The sequence continues at coordinate 800,006 of JASUUG010000382.1, read as the reverse complement.
TACTACGCAGCTAAAGGATAAACGACATATACCACGCTGTTAAAAATAAAATATGCACACAAAAATTAGTGTACAAGTGGGCATGGTAATCACAACGGTGATGTTTCTTAATAAGCAGGTAAAAAGAGTAATTGAAATCGAGTATTGCAAAAAAATGTAGAGAAAAGATCCAAATAGACTATTTTTTTTGAGGGGAAAAGAAAATCTTCGTAGGTAAATTCATTTGCCGTTTTTGTCGAGCTTTTGTTCCAGTAAGAAATTCCAAAGACTAATATTGTCATCTTTTTACCATCAAGGAAACGTAGGTGTAATTTTTGGAAAAGTTTGTCTTGAACAGTCATACTTTTAAACCTTGAGGGATGTAGATGTATATTCTCCTAGTCCTAGTCATGCAAATGAAAGGGGAGTAAAAGTCAAATGAATCGACGTGGTCGGCCCGCGTCCACTGATGCAAGCCGTCATAGACGGAAATATAGCGATGAAAGAATTTGATACTACTAGCGGCATCCAAAGAGCTTTCTGTATAGCGATAAAAAAAATTGACATTTGACTTAATTTTCTGCAGATTTCTCACAGAATATCTGCTCAGTTCAGCCCTGTTCTTCTTTTTTTTCCTGTTACATAATCCCTGTTACTTGTTCCAACCCACAAAAGAGGATGTCTATCATTGGAGAGGCGATTCTAGGAGCCGCAATTGAAATGCTGTTCAAAAAGTTGATTTCAGCTGACCTGCTGCAGTTTGCACGGCAAGAACAAATCCAAGCTGATCTGAAGAGGTGGGAGAGAATACTGTTCAAGATTCATGCAGTGCTTGATGATGCCGAGGAGAAGCAGATGACAAAGCAGTCAGTCAGGCTCTGGCTTCGGGAGCTCAAGAATTTGGCTTACGATGTTGAAGACATTTTAGATGAGTTTTCAACTGAAGCTTTGCGGAGGCAGCTGTTAGAAGAAAAACAACATCGTGAAACCAACACAAGCATGTTACGCAAACTCATTCCAACTTGCTGCACCAACTGGGCTCCGCGATCTTTGGCGTTCAATTCCAGTATGAGGTCCAAGATCGATGAGATATCGAGGAGATTGCAAGATATTGTGACAGAGAAAGAACAGCTGGACTTGAAGGAAAATCCTAGTTCAATAGGGAGGTTAAAGAAAGGTATTAAAGAAAGATTACCCACAACTTCTTTGGTGAATGAAGCTGAAGTACATGGCAGAGATGATGATAAGAAGGCAATTGTTGAATTGTTATTGAATGATGATTTGAATGCTGATTGTGACGGCGGATTATTTGTTATTCCTATTGTTGGTATGGGAGGATTGGGCAAGACCACTCTTGCCCAGCTTGTTTATAATGATCTAATGGTGGAATCCCATTTTGATCTTAAAGCCTGGGCTTGTGTTTCCGATGATTTTGATGCTATTAAGGTCACAAAAGCCATTCTCAAGTCGATTTGTAAGCATACGGATGCTGATGACGATCTAAATTCGCTTCAGGTGAAACTAAAAGATGGATTGTCGAGAAAGAAGTTTTTGCTTGTTTTGGATGACATGTGGAATGACAATTACGGCGATTGGACTAGCCTGAGACTTCCATTTATTGCTGGCGCATCAGGAAGTAAGATTATTGTCACAACTCGGAATCAAAGTGTTGCATCAATGATGGGGTCTGTTTCAGCTTATGAATTGAAAAAGTTGACTGATGATGACTGTCGGCTTGTATTTACTCAGCACTCCTTGGGGACCAAAGATTTCAGCAATCATCAACTCCTGAAAGAAACTGGTGAGGAGATATTGAAAAAGTGCAATGGTTTGCCTCTTGCTGCTAAAACTCTTGGTGGCCTCTTACGTGGTAAATCTGACCCTTTTGATTGGAGAAATGTGTTGAATAACAAGATATGGAATTTACCTGAAGAAGGAGGTGATATTATGCGTGCACTTAAAGTAAGTTACTATTATCTTCCTGCACATTTGAAACAATGCTTTGCATACTGTTCGTTGCTCTCAAAGGACTCTCACTTTCTTGAGAATGATATAGTCTTAGTATGGATGGCTGAGGGATTGTTAGAACCTGATACAGGTGAGATGAAAATGGAAGAGTTAGGCCGCAGTTATTTCAAAGAGCTACATTCGAGGTCATTCTTCCAGAAATCATACATGGATTCACGGTTTGTAATGCATGATCTCATTACTGATCTTGCTCAATGGGCTGCATCAGAGTCATTTTTTAGATTGGAGGACACGTTGGCGGATAACAAGCAACAAAAATTCTCCAAGAATCTGCGTCATTTCTCATACCCCATTGGCCATTTTGATCACATTAGAAGGTTTGAGGCTATCTCTGATTGCAAACATTTGCGAACCTTTTTATCAGTGCAATGGACATTTAGCAGGCATTTTTTATCTGATACTGTTGTTCATATGTTGTTGAGACTGCAATGCTTAAGGGTTCTATGTTTGCGTGAGTATAACATCTGCAAGATATCAAATACAATTGGTGATTTGAAGCATTTACGACATCTTGACCTCTCTGAAACTCTCATTGAAACTTTGCCTGAATCAGTTAATACACTTTACAATTTGCATACACTTCTAATAGAAAGCTGTTGTCGATTGAAGAAATTGTGTGCAGACATGGGAAATCTGATCAAGCTCCGTCACCTCAATAATTATAATGTACCATTACTGGAGGGGATGCCTTTGAGAATTGGTAAGTTGTCTTCTCTCCAAACACTACCTTATTTTGTTGTGGGGAAGAACACCGGCTCTCAATTACGAGAGTTGAAGATCTTGGAGAATCTTCAAGGGAAGCTTAAGATTTCAAGGTTGGAAAACGTAAAAGATAGTGGTGATGCCAGAGATGCTGAGTTGAATGGAAAAAGGAATCTTGATGTATTATTTCTGGAATGGACTAACAGTAGTGGCAGGTCAAGGGAGCCTGAAACTGAGAAACATGTTCTTGATATGCTGAGACCTCATGAAAATTTGAAACAGCTTGCTATCAGGGGCTACGGGGGTACTAATTTTCCAATTTGGTTGGGAGATTCTACCTTCTCATATTTAGAGCTCCTCAGATTTGAAAATTGTGCCATGTGCACTTCCTTGCCATCAATTGGGCAACTACCTGCTCTGAAACATCTTTCTATAATTGGAATGACTTTAGTAAAGAGTGTGGGTCTACAATTCTACGGAAATAGTGGGACATTGTCTTTTCCTTTGTTGGAGACTCTTTTTTTTGGGGATATGCCAGAATGGGAAGATTGGATTCCTCATCAACCTAGTCAAGAGGTTGAAGTTTTTCCCCAACTTCGAGAACTTTCTCTTGTCAGATGTCCTAAATTGCTTGGAAGGTTGCCAGAACACCTTCCTTCATTGAAAGCACTTGTCATTCAAGAATGTGAACAGTTGCTAGTGTCAGTTCCAAGTACTCCAGCTCTTTGCAAATTAGAAATCGGGGGATGTAAAAAGGTGGTGTGGGGAAGTACAGATCTCAGCTCACTGAATTCAATGGTCTCTTGTAATGTTCCAAATCAGGTGTTTTTGACAGGGCCACTTAAGCAAGAATTACCAATTTTAGAGGAATTGGTGATTTGCAATACAAAAGTAACTTATTTATGGCAGACTGGAAGTGAATTACTGCAAGATATTAGCTCACTTCACAAATTGGAGATTGGAAATTGTCCTCAACTTCTTTCTTTGGTGGCGGCGGAAGAAGCAGACCAACAACAGCAAGGATTGCCATGCAGACTTCATTGTCTGGAATTACACAGCTGCCCAAGCCTAGTGAAGCTACCACAAGCATTGCTCAGCCTTAGTTCCCTCAGACAGTTAAAAATCTCAGAATGTCATTCAATGAAATCTTTGCCTGAGGCGTTGATGCACAATTATAATGCACCTCTGGAAAGCTTAAATGTCGTTGACTGTAATTCTTTGACATACATTGCCGGGATTCAGTTACCCCCTAGTCTTAAGCTGCTGCACATCCAAGATTGCCATGACCTTCGGACTTTGATAGATGAAGACCAAATTTCAGGAATAATGAAGGATGGAGACATCTCCAGTGGTGGCAGTAGTTACAGCTGTATTCTGGAGCGCTTACACATTGAAGATTGTCCATCTCTCACATCCTTATTTTCACTAAAGGAGCTTCCTGCCACACTCGAAGATATTAAGGTTAAAAATTGCTCAAAGCTTCTTTTCTTGTCAACAAGAGGTGCTCTGCCCAAGGTTCTCAAGGACCTTTATATTTATGAATGCTCAGAGTTGGTGTCAATAGCAGATGGGTTGGACAGCAACTCATGTCTTGAAACTATTTACATTTGGGGCTGTCCAATTCTTAAAGTTTTACCCGGTAACTTGCATAAGGCCTGCCATCTTCGACAACTTACAATATATGGATGTCCAAATCTTGTTTCTTTTCCTGAAGGAGGGTTATCGTCTAAGAAACTGACTATGCTCGACATAAATGGGTGTGAGAAACTAAAGGCCCTGCCCAACAACCTGCACCATTTCTCTCCGGAAATATTACTAATACAAGATTGTCCAAGCTTAGGATCGTTCACTGCAGATTGCTTTCCCACAAAAGTTTCTGCACTTGGTGTTGATTATCTGAGTATTCACAAGCCATTCTTTGAGTTGGGGTTGCACAGATTCAACTCTCTTAGAGAACTGAGACTTTATGGAGGAAGCGGGGATGTGGTGGCATTTCCACCAGAGGATACAAGAATGGTGCTTCCTGCCTCACTAACCTTCCTGTGGATTGATAATTTTCCAAACCTGCTACGCCTATCCTCAATTGAAAACCTGACTTCATTGCAATCTCTTAGATTCTGTAACTGCCCAAAGCTAGAATACTTTCCGGAGAATGGCCTGCCTACGTCACTTTTGCGACTACAAATCATTGCTTGTCCTTTGATAAAAGAAAGGTGCAAGAAGGAGAAAGGACAACATTGGCCCTTGATAGCCAATTTACCTTGTGTCGAAATAGATTTCATTTGTCTTTGATCCAGATAACTGAATCCATTCACAAAATGCCAGGTATGAGAACTTAAAATTAATTATTTCTCTTCAGAGAGTTAATAGTTGTGCAGTTTTTGTAATTTTGTACATATGCTGTATTTTGTAACCACTTTTCATTCAGAAAACTTTCTAATTATTAATTTGACTGCCCCCCATTTTCTTTTGGGGCATGGGGGATGGGCTCTGTGACATCTCTGCATCAAAATTTCATCAGATTATTAGAATCTCCCAAAACCGCAAAACCATCAGAAACCTTGCGTGTATTGCAAAAGCAATTTATCAAAATATAACAGACTAGATTTGGCAATAACTCTGTTGGGAATTTATTCTCTTGTAGAGTAAAAGAACATTTTCACGAATAAGATTTGGCATCAATCCAATAGAGTTCATTCTCCTTTAATGTTAAATAAATTTTCACAGACGATTTGGCGTCAACCAAATGGAATTCATTCTCTCGTAAAGTAAAACATGCAGCGAGCAAATTGTGAAACAAAATGAGTGGCCCACAAGAATCATGTTAACCAAAGATGTTACATAAGATATGACTTGTATGACCAAAATGTTGCTGGGACCATGCTGTCATACAAGGTGTTATTGCTATGAAGAAATCACTGCCAGCAGCATCAACACCACCACCACCTTCAAGCAAACTTAGCGCTTGAATTAAATGGAGTTTGTGCTCAATTTATGCATAGGATCCTATTGATTTACAGGAATTGGAACAATGACAGGTGTTACAATGAACAAAACCATTAAGCCTATCACAGACAACCAAAGCCTGTTATGCTGTAGGCAGCTCATATCACAAATCATGAACGCAAACACCATCATTACTCAGAGCAACAGAGACGGGATATCCATCAGAACGCATAGAAACCTCAGCAAATCACGTCGCTGCCCTATGCCACCAAACATTAGGGTACAAAAACTGGTTTCAAGACTAATACTTTGCTGCCACATTTACTTCTTGGTCTGCATCCACAAGCATTCTTTAATTTATGCGTCTCGACAGAGAGTGGGACTACGCATGACTATTCAGGTAAGGAAAAGATATGTACGACAGTCAGATAAGGAAAAGATGAAAAGTACCTTGCTCAGATACTTTTTTTGAATCTTCAACGCTTCGTTACATGCTTTTTTTGCATCCAAATTTCCAGTTATGTCTGCTAAAATCTGGAAAGAGAAAGTTCAACAATTAGATTACAGATGAAGATTTATGCCCACAGAAGAACTATGCATATGCTGAGAAAGAAGAGAGAGGAAACCTTGACAATATCATCTAGACCCTTCGCTTCCCTTAAAAGTTTCTTATTCTTGTTCTCAAGAACGCTTGCAACAAGGAAAACAGAAAGTGTACTGGTTTTATCTGGCTGTCCAGTCTTCACATTTTTTCTCTCAAATTTGCCACACTGCTTTAACTGCTTGTCATTTACTTGACGTCCATCACTTGTACTTGAATTTGACTCATATAATGAGAAGATATTCGGGTTGTACTCCATTGCCCACATCAGCTGAAACCAATCTATCTTATGTCTTAAAAGAAGCTAATGATAATAAAAACTGAAAATAGAGAATCCAACAAATGCCCTGGAGAATCTGCTTTCAATTAACGAAGTAGCCAATCTATCTTATGTCTTAAAAGAAGCTAATGATAATAAAAACTGAAAATAGAAAATCCAACAAATGCCCCGGAGATTAGAGCTTTCAATTAACAAAGTAGAACAAAATTGTCGGAGAAATTCAAATGAGTGAAAAAATTTCTCCTTACCTCCCAAAGATACAATGCATCCACAAACGAAAATTCTCTTCGGAAAAGGACCATCAGCATGCGAAATGCAAACAAATATTCTCCCCCATCTAGGTCCTCTGCCAATAGAAAGAAATGGAACTTATGTAGGACACGAAATAGAAAGAATGATATTAGGAAAAAAAGGAAACATAGAGAGGAAAATAGTGATTAGAGAGAGATATCAGCCAAAGTTCAGAAAAAGGAATATAGAGAAAGAAAGGCAAGAAAGAAAGGAGACAAAAAGCAAATTATGGTCTCATGTTCCCAAGATCAATCAAAAGCTCTGCTAATAAAAATGAATCAAGGCCTTATGCATGGTGGCCTTAGTGTTTGTAAGCTAATTTTCTTAGAACTCTAAGCGAAGAACCTGATGTTTCATTGAAATTAAGGTAAGGTAAGGGTCGACGAAGTTTACTTCAGCCGGTTCAGATTGAGAGGGAAAGAGCAGCCCTAGGCTCCGCTTCTGAGGATGATGCCTGTGCTATGTATGATCCATCGGATTCTTCTTATTCTCAGTGCGGTGCGTTTTTCAGCGAATGAAAGTCATCAGATTTTTATTTTTGTGCTTTTGAAAGAGCTGCTTCTGCGAATGACTAAATGGATACTACTGTCAATCAAAAATTTCCCATATCATATCATGGAAGGAAATGGGGTTGGGAACCATCGATTGCAACATCTAATTGGACTGACTGATCCCAGGGAGCAAAAGGGGGGATGGACATGTCTTCTAATTTTTGCTATCATCTTCTTTGTAGCTGGACTTAAATGATCGTTTGTGTAATTTTAGCTTAAGATGGTGGCATTATGTTACCATAACTGATCAGTCCCACAATAAATTTTATTCACTTCATATGTGCGGCACAAAAGCTACACTGTAAGAAGCCAAATTAGAGAATATTTTTGTCATAATTTCAAAGATTTTTTTTTCCCTGGTGGAATTTTAAAAGCCTATATATTTGACTCTTTTGGTTACCTTCCTGGATGGTTTATATTATCTGAATATTGTAAAAAATAAACTAATAAGTTCAATTAAACCAAGCAATTACGACAAATAAAACTAAGACATAAATGTTTAAAAAAGAGACAGAGAGAGCAGACAGAATCTCATACCAAGATGTTGATGTAGCTTAGGATCAATTGTTCTAATAATTTGTGAGAGTGTGCTCAACTGCGATTGCACCCCTATCATACCCGTATTGGTCCTAAAGTTTTCTCTCTGTTATTCAAAACAAAAGCAACAGAAACTGAAAATCACATATAATAACCATAAGGAGGCATTGCATGCTCAAAACACCGAAAGGCATCTGTTTCATGTCATGCTGGAATCACTTGCACAACAATTTTTATATAAAAAATACGATCAAATTTATTCATACCAGTCTTCGCATTGCATGCTCAAAACACCAAAAGGCATCTGCTTCATTTTCAAGAAGGATTATCATAGGTGAGCATATATCATTCATTCCTGCACACAGAAGAATACCAAAATAACCATCTGAAAATAATAAAATTACAGTTTTGCAGTAAATTATACAGCTTCTGCTAACTCACCTTGAACATAACCAATTTCATTATCCACCCATGAATAAATTGCAAGAACATCCCAAAGTTTTGCCTGATTAGTTTCACTCTCATAAAAGACAAGAGATCGATCTGTTCGAACAACATCCAAACCTACAAACCAAATAGTGCTGTCTCTGTTAAGTGCTTTTATAAGTCAATAGAAGATGCAATAATTGAGAGTTAGGAAACCAATAGTCACTCCCATGTAGTAACAAAATTTGTGCCTTAGCATTTTTCAGTGATACACAGGCTTTCAGATAGCAACACCAGATAACCCCACCACAGCTTAATTGGCACAAGGCATCACCTTGAAGGCATGAAATACAGATGCAGTAAGAACTTGTTACTTTGACAAAGTGAAATGATACCCTAGTACACAGGATGTACTAGGGTATCATTCACTTTAAACTGCTTGTTTCCACTTTTGTTAATGAAAAACATCAACTGAGTGCAAGCAGCCAAAATTTAAATGCTAGCTTAAAAGCCAAAAAATTGAAAGGAATACAAATTCAGTAGAGAATGAAATTATGCACCACATATGTACCAATTTGGTGCAAACCAAGCATCCATTGAAGCACTTTCTTGTCTGAAATAGCATTATTTACATGCCAGCCCAGATCTAGCGAATCTCTGTTTGAATCTTGTAATGATTGACCATCATCAGTTACGATAGCTGCTGTAATGAACTTCCCACTACCAATAATGGGAACTATGTTTTGACATTCAGTTTTCCATGCCGCATACTGCTGCCTAAAATGATTGGTGTAAGGTATTAAGCCTCTATGTTCAGTAAAGAAATAAAAGAAATAGCAAAGGAGAAACTTGCTACCACTAGCATAAAATCAAAACAAGGACATACTGGGAACATGTAAAGCCACTATTTTTCATTTCAGGAATATGCTCACAAACTTATAACCAAAGGCTGAACAGAAGAAAGGCAAATAATTTATGGATGAAATGGTTCAGCATGATGACTGAAAAAGAATATATATGCATGAAATTTTTATGTATAACTATATCCATGCCCCCTTGATTGTGCGTGTGAGAAACCCAGTAGAAAACGTTTCTCATGCAAAACCAATCAATGATCTAATGCAACGTAATATTTTTAGCATGTTATTATTATGTATGTCAAAAATTTTATCAAAATATTTGATCCAGGAAAATAAATGTCTCCATCAATCAATCAACTGTCCAATCATAATCAGTTTCCAAAGCCCTGCTGACAGTCGAGAGAAAACCCAAGTATATCACAGAGCATTCATTTTCTTCCCCAAATTGCTTAAAAAGATTTACTACACCTACTGGATGAGTTACCATTTAGCGGAAAATATTACCTCCTTTGTTGCCTGATTTGATTCCGTTCTTCAAAGGTGCTGTTAGGATCATAGCAACCTAACAAGAACTCCCAAACTAACCCTTTGATTGAAGGATGGATACCCTACCGTACAAGCCAAGGAAGAAGTTAAAACTCTATATTAGTTCATACAACTTTTACGATACATTGCACAAGAAGAATTATCCAACAAACCAACAATGCGAGTATAAACAAAATCAGCAAGTGAGATCATTATGACTTTTGCCAATTCGGGATCAATCTAATGCCATAAGTAAGTTTTCAAATTAGATAAAGTCACTGGTAATAACATTGATTGCCTTTGACAGCTTTAAGGTCCAGATTATGGATTTAGTGCACCAAAATAAAACAACAGGGCAAAAAGTAGAAGAATCTTACCCCTCTTTGGATCCGTCTAAGCACTTTGGCTATATCCAAATGACCATCTTCAGAGAATGCAGCATGCCACCTTCTTGCACTAAGTGTTTTCCCAGCCTGTCAAAGACAACAAGTTTGACAATTACACATCCATCCATGCACCAATCTATGCACAGCCCATAATAAAAGTGCATAACTAAAATCACAACTGCACAGCCAGTGAAACACAATTCCTCCAAGTATAAAGCATAGCTAAAACAAAAACTAGAAAAAGGTACATGGGATGAAGGCAATGATGCAAAATACCTACCCGGGCTTTAAAACGGACCTTGGGGACATCAGCTTGGCATTCGGGTCGAATTGGATAGTAAGAATCCAGATCCTCCCCTCCATATTTGTGAAAAAGAATGCCCGCCATTCTCTCTGCAATCCACTCAGTAGGCACCCATCAACCAAAACCAAATCTGCCAAACACAAACAAAGATCAAATCTTTCAATCAAATCCAATCTCTTTTCAACAAAACTCAAAACCCCATTGCATCCTCAAAAACAAACAAACAAACGAACGAACGTACTCAATGTATTAAAGAGGGGGATGCTGCTGCTATAAAAGATGTTCCATGGAGGTCTTGTTGAAAGTTGACAAAAGATTGCAGAGAGAAAGGGAAAAGTTTAGAGGGTTGGTTAATGTTTATGGAGAGAGATGTGAAGCGAAGGGGACGCTTCAACTTGAATATTTCTTTATGCCACCAACAGACACTGCCTAAAACGGTAAATAACACCTATCCGCCTAATACAAATACAAAGGCCTCTCTCCTGTCTTCACACCTTTAGTTTTTCCTTTCCTTACCATTCGGATATTTTCGGGAGAGTGGTGACCCACTGACTGGCAAGGTGGCAATTTCGTGTATATGCTGTGATAATTTTTTTTATTTAGTTTTTTTTTTTCTCTTTCAGTAAATTACAATTTATATTAAGATGGATATGGTGTGATTCAGGTGCTTATAAGTTGAGGTTGGATAATTGTATCTTAAAAGTTGTAATATTAAAATATTTTATAAACATTAACTGTTATAGTTTAAAAGATATGTTGATATAATTTTTTATGTGTATAACGAAAAATTTATTATATCTTTAATAATTTTATTAAAACTATTATTTAAATTTTATATTTACTAAAGTTATTAACTTTTATTTTTCATTATTATTATGTAACTGCTGTCTTAAAATAGGGTTTAAGCATTAATTTGGAACGGGTAGTGCCAACTAATGGATGGTACAAGCCGAATGTGATGTTGCTGTGGGTACTATGAGCTATGAGGCATATGATACCAAATGTGGCTTACATAGTACATACAGCAATTCTGATGATGTTGATTTTGCAATACGCAAAGGCTACTTGTCGTCTTGTTTTGGGCTTTCTAATTTCTGTGTGTGAATTTGATTTATTTTTATTGATAACTTGTTGAATGCTTCGACTTATGAAATTATCCGAGAGATTTTAAAATTAAAAAAATGGAGACTTAAACTAATTAATTTAGACTGCCTTTTAAATAAATTAAAAACAGAAAAATATTTTTAAAAACAATTGTATGTTTAAAAAAAAGAAAAAAGAAAAACAATTGCTATTTCTTCTAAAAACTTTCTGTAGAAAAAGTTATTGCTGGTTGTGGCAGAACAGTTAATACAAAAACAACAGAGGGCTAACAATTAACACAAAGGAGTAAACAATGGAAGCCAGCAGTGGCAATCTAGGCGGGATTTTTTTTTCCATTAGATTCAATGTGAATTAAATGGATTTAATTTTAATTTTATTTATTTAATAAATGAGTGAATTTAATTTAATAATTAAACGAGTCAGAATCTAAATTTGAGAACATTGATTTATTTATTCTTTTAGAATTCGTTTAATAGATGAATCATAAATAAATTGAATACATTCAATTCATTTATTATTTATTTAATTAAATTATTTATTTATTTTTAAATACGTTTGATAAAATTTTAAAAAAATGAAAATAAATTTATATTTTGTAGCATATTAAATTTGTGGTAATTTTATATTTTATTTTACTTAATTTTTTAATTAATTATATTTTTGTAAACGAATTCATTTTCAATTCGATTTATTATGAATTTGTTATAGTATAACGAATGGTAAAGAATCCTAATTTGATTCTATTTATTTATTAATTCTATTAAATAAATTAAAATAATCAAATCAAATATTCATTTAATCCAATTCATTTAGAATTAAATTCAAATTTAATTCATTTATTTATTTTGCCGGCACCAAGAAGCGCGGTGCAAGCATACTGAACATCGGACCAGTAAAATTTAAACACACAGAACAGAGATAGACCTACCCGTAGACAATCACATTGATAAACTGAAAAACCCTACTAGTAGCATAACTTCACCTGGGAAACCCTAAACCGAAGCCTCTTGCCTCATTCATTCATCTCTTCGCTCCTCCAACAGAGCCTTGAATATCTTCGAAAATGGTAACTACTTCGCCAGTAATGGGTCCTTCTGAGATCACGAATTAACCAACACAGTGATTAATTAACTTGAATCTCTCGTTGTTTTTTTTTTTTTTTTAACAAGTAGTTGATAATTGAAAGGTTATGATTTTGAGTGTAGCCGTTCAAGAGGTACGTGGAGATAGGAAGAGTTGCTCTTGTTAATTACGGCTCGGACTATGGGAAGCTTGTGGTCATTGTCGATGTCCTTGATCAAAACAGGGTACCTTTATTCACTTTACACTTATGCTTTATTTGAGTTGAATCTTATAAAATTGTCACAAGAATTCTGAATATTTTGATTTAGTTGATGATAACTGGGTGCACCTTCTTTTTTTCAGTACGAAAATAGCAAATTAGAAAGTTGATGTGCTTTTGCGAACAGAGTGATTTTAGCTTGGATTTGTTTGAATTTTGAACTGTTTTGTTTGTTTTTTAGGTGTATGCAATTGTTATTATTTTTGTAATGCTTTATAGGCTCTTGTTGATGCCCCTGATATGGTGAGGAGCCAAATGAACTTCAAGAGGCTTTCTCTTACGGATATTAAGATTGACATCAATCGAGTTCCCAGGAAGAAGTCTTTGATTGAAACCATGAATAAGGCTAATGTGAAGAACAAATGGGAAAACAGCTCCTGGGGTAGGAAGCTGATTGTCCAGAAAAGGAGAGCGGCGCTGAATGATTTTGATAGGTTCAAGCTCATGTTAGCGAAGATCAAGGTATGCAATTCTGTCTTCGTATTTCACATCCTGAATCAATTAAGCAAACTGTCATTTCCGATTGGAGCCATTGATCTTCCACATTTTGCCTCCATCTTTATTAAACTATACTTGACTACAAATACAATTTGGTGCCTTGGCATGCACTATTCATAATCTTCAATCAAACAAGACTTGATGTGGGTGCACAATCCAAGTTCAGCTACTGCTTATCACTGATTCACAAGATTGGTGCCCTTCATAATTAGCAAGCGGGTTGATTAACTGATAAATAACTATGAACTTATATCAGTTTTTGGAGACATGGTCTTCTTTTCTTTTTTAACCTTTAATTTTGAATTGTTAGTATGTATTAAATTATGTACCCATGCCCTTTTACAAGTTTCTTATATGCCACTGTTATAAATTGCAGAAGGGTGGACTTGTTCGACAGGAGCTTGCAAAACTCAAGAAGGAGAATGTGGCATAGAATTTCTCTCTTGTATTCGCCTTTTTGGTTTTTAGTTTTTACAGCTTCAATTTGATTCTATTAATGTGTTGATTGATACAAGGAAACATCAGTTTGTCGTTTTTTGGTTAATTGTTATTCGGACCCAATTTTTAGATATTTTCGGGATGCCCTCTGTTATAATCTGATCTCTGGTGGGTAACCGTTAGTGTGTAATCACCTTGCCTTAATATCTGAGAATTTCCTGAGAATTATGTATATCGATTAATGAACTATGTTTACCAAAAGATACACTCTTCGTTCCTCTATCAACTAACCCGATGATTATTATTGGCTCATTGCACTCTACACTTGAATTTGTTAACCGTGTTTTTAATCATTCCAAGTGGGCGTGGCGGTTCAAAATGGATAAGGATTCTTCTTTAATCTAACACTAATTAAATGTGCTCTTTTAAAAATCTTGCATCACATGTAATATTGCTTGTATTTGGTCAAGATTTATTCCGTAGCAACCACATACTTATAGAGAATTTTGATCGACTACCTTGGGCAACAGAATTTTTTCTTTTTTATTTTCTGGCAGCCATCAATGTAAATTTGACTTTAGATTTTCAATGTTTCGCATCTCTAGTTAAAGGCAGTAACACCCAAAAAAAACAAAAAATCAGAAGTAACCAAGCGTCGAGTACAATAGCCTTGAGTACAAAGAGAAAATGTATTATCCTCTATCCCCGCTTAGTAAATCTGGAGCAAGTTATTGGAAATGATTTGTTTCAAACCAAAACATAAATAACCCAAAAAAAACACATAATTTCACCACAATTCATTACGTGTCCAGTCCCACCAGAGCAGAAAAGGTCAAGAAAGAAAAAGTGTGTTCTCTACAACTTATCAAAACTGAAATCGACGATCTTTCCAAGGGAAGCCCACCTGAAATGTGTGGATACCATTGCTTGTCCTCTGGGATGATGAACTGGAAGAATCCCTGGATATGTTGTCAATCACCGGTATCACTCATTGAAGGAGAATGGGTGCAGTATAAGGATACAAGACGGGCACTGTAAGAGTCACTATATGTGCAGAAGGAAGTGTGCCACTGCCATCTATAAATCTGCAAAAAAATTGTTCGAACTGCTACCAGCATGTCCTTTGCTTGCACTTTTACTCCTTGTCACTGGGAGGGTTAAAAAAAAATCAAAGTCAAATAAATGAAGTGTAAATGCCCTCCAAGTATCATATCATAATTGGTGCAGAGCAGCAGCTAATCTGTTAGACAGTCCATCAACTTGTCTAGAATGCAAAGGCCGAAGGGATGTAAATGGAGAAAAAAATAATAATAATTGCAAGGCCAAGGATCACCACACGTTTATGACTGTTCCCAATAAATCTAACACACCTTTGCTATCCACATCCATGTCATCACTGTCGCTATCTGCCTCAGCTGCTTGACTTGTATTATTTCCTGAACCTTGTAATATATCATCCAAATCCCAGAGCTGCATGAAAGTAACGGCAATTTCAACTTGTCATGTTATAATGAGGATAACAAAGTATTGAAGGAATATAAATACAATGAAAAAAAAATAGACAACCAAGAATGCACAAAAGAAAAATAGAAAGCAATTATAGCTTAATCATTAACTTTATTTCTAAATTTGCAACTTATTTTGCCTGCAACAATATAAAAACTATCTCTACGACACATGATACCATTTTTGGCCTAACTTTCATAACAAAATAGATTATTACATGGATCTAATCACAGATATCAAATTGGTTAATTTGTATACTGTTTCTCTGTTGACTTCATATCCATCTAACATGATTTACCAATAATTTACCATATAAAATGTGTTGTGTGTGTGCATGGGGTGAGAGAGAGAGAGATGCCACACACCTTCAACATCGAATCATGTGATATACTGCCAAGAAACTTTCTATCATGAGATAAAGCTAGAAAACCAAACAAAGTTGTATGTTAAACAAGCTACTGTTAAAGATCCAGAAGTTTTAGTAAAAATTGGAGAGGGTTAAAGTTCAAAGATAAGAAAACAGTATTTACAAAGCAACGGATGGATAGCAATACCAAGGCTCTCAATTGGATATTCCGAGTGCTCTGCAATTGGCTGAGTGATTCTGTTTGGTAATATGCCTACCAGGCTAAATGAATAAGAGTAAAGCTAACAAAATTAGAAATATTAAGAATAAGAAACTCATGATCCAATATTTAAGATCAAAGAGTTTTTTTCCCATCAAGCACAAGTTATTACCTGATGAGGCCATTCTCAGATCCAGTAATTACCCTATCTTCATCAAGCTAACATAAGAAATCCACATTGTTAAAATAAAGCAAACTCCAGGATTATTTTAAACTTAATTGATGTTACCACAATCAAGAAATGGGAAAACAATTCACCTTTAATAATGCATCAACAGAATTTGGAGATAATCCAACAAAACGATCACTGCAAATATAAGCAAATACTTTACCCAACAAGGATATTAACATTCACGTGTTGATCTTTGCAAGGAGAGAGAGAGAGATCCATTTAAAAACCTGCAATCCTTGAAACATCCCCAAGAATACAACAGTACAGTTCCACTCTGTGATCCGCATACAACTTTGCGACCATTCTGTCAATAGTATTACATTATGAAGAATGTCAGAATACAGTAAATGGATGGATCAGCAAATCTAGATAGAAAACAACTTACAAGTAAGTGTTCAATCAGAGATATTCCAGGAAGTAAATTATTTTCTCTGTAAAGGTAAACACATCTTTTAAGACAGTGACTTACTTTCCCCCGATTTTGCCCAGGGAAAGCGGGCAAGGGCTCAAGAGAAGGGATGGCCAGCCAAACACCAGCAAGAATATAATCCATCAGCTTTGATATGCCAGTGTTCATAGTATCTTTTTTACGGATTAAAATCAGTGCACTCCCGGTAAAACATAAATTTTTCTTGGTGAAGATAGAAAAAGAGAGGCAAGGAACTGCCATCAATTGTAAAAATTTATGCTGATAAACAGAAAATGGCCATTGTTGATAAATTTCCAGGTTTGACAGTGAAGATATCATTGGAACAAGTTCGTGCTCTAATACAGCTCTAAGGTTCAAAATATTTCTAGCATTTAAAGGATAAATAAATCAACCTTCATCAAAACAACTGATGTTAGCTCTTCTTCAGAGAACTCAGACCGACTTTGGACCTGTCATTAACATGGAACACATAGTTAAATGAAAATTCTGATTGAATTTTCAAAAATATTCATCTGGTGACTGGTATATCAAGCAATCTACAAGTAGATATTATCAAGGACAGTAAAAGCTTACTGTATTTTTACGAAGATTGCAAACAGATAGAGTCCCATCTCCACTAGACAATGCAAAATTGAGACATGTTAAAATCTCAGTCAGACATCAGCCCAGAAGAAGGAAACACTTTGAAAGAGCAAATTATTTAAACACATAAATATAAGAAACTGTGTCCACCATGTCTGGCTGAAAAGGAAACAATGTGAAGACCTTCTCAAATTCAAGGGGAAAAAAAACAGAATAATTAAAGAGTAACAGCATCAAGTACCTTGTTCCTAGCAGTTTCATTGCATCAGCTGCAAAAGTCATATCTGAAACATATTCCTCATGAGCATCAAAAGAATTGCAAAGAGTACGTTGTCTGGTATCCCATACCTCCAATGAAGTAAAAATCAAGCAAAAAGATAAGTGGATTGAGTGAAAAATTGAACCCTTAAAAGTAAATTAATAATTTAAACAGATACACCACAGTGATTGAATATCCTCAAAAACAAATAGACAGATAAAAAAACAAATGTTAATATTTTCAAATAAAAACAATGAACTTTAGATATCATTTAATGATAAAATGTAAATAGAAATGATTTTACATTCACCAAAAGACCACAAAAGTAAGAAGATAATTAAAGAACCTCAAAGCCCATAGGCAAAAAGCCACTGGCCAAAACCAAATGTTATTGGAAGTAGACTTCAATCATGCAAATAGCTGATTGGACTATGCTTGCAGGAAATTTATTTGCCAGACACTATACTTATGACAATACTTTTCCGAGCACTGTTACAGCTTTCAAAGAGAAAGAAATGGGAAGAAACAAGTTCCATAGCAGCTACTGGGGAACGAAACCACCTTAATACAGCCTTGATCATCGCCAGAGGCAACAGTTGACTCTGTCACGTTGATCAAACTATAAATAGCATCCCTGCAAATACATAACATATCAGAGCATCAGAACCACATTTCTTGAACCATTAATGACCAATAATTTGAGAAAACAAAAGGCCTCCAAAAATAAATATGGGAACTTACTCATGAGAATCCTCAAGACGAGCAATAGTGGCTCCAGTCTCCACATCCGTGGCCAGAATAGAACGGTCAGTTGAACCCGTCAGCATTGCTGCACAAGTCAATCGTAGGGAGAAAAAAATTAAGACTTTAATTAAAAAAAATAAATAAATGAAACCAGTAACTACAAATTAGCAAAATAAAATCACCTTGTCCACCGTTGATGAATCGGACAGCTCTACAAGACTCCTCGTGAGCATGAAGATCCAGCAACCTATTTATCATCAATATTTATTAAAAAGAAAAAAGAAACTCTTTTTTAACATGGAAATATGAAACGAATGTTTGAAAATTGAAGTTTGAGGCGTACTTTTGGGGCGGTGAATCTGCATTGTAACGGTACCTAAGGTAAAAGCAGTAGTGATACTTATTAATAATTTTCATAATTTAAAATCCAATTTTAGTAGAAGTAAAATTGCAAGTAAAGAAATAGGTTACAAGTGAAGGTCGCCGGTGATGAGGGCGGCGGCGACGAGCTGATCCGACGGATGAAAATCCAGACCAAATGGTAAGCTTCCTAAGCTTATCTCCATTTGCTGAGACTTGATTTGTATTTACAGAATCAATTTCCGATTTGCTTAAACCCTAAAACCCTCCCTCCGTCTTCTAAGGTTTTACCGCCTTCCTTCTCTTTCGTTTTAGGTATTGCCTTCAGATTTTTTTTTTTCATTTTCTTTTTTCACTATTTCGGATTTTATTTTTGGGGCTGGAGACCGGTGGGCCCATGGGCCACAGCATGGAGCTATGGTGCTGGCAGGTGGCTAGTGACTAACAAAACTAACCAATTTGATACCTACAATTCCGCGCGCTTTTCATTTTTTAATTTTCTGAAATCCCAGTAAAATTCATAGCAACCCAATTTTGTTGCAATACAATTGGAAAAAATAAATAAGTAAAGTGTCTTTAACCTACTGAAATAACTTGCATATCAAGTTAGGTGACCAAGCTTTAAAATCATTTATCAACGAGGTTGAAGAATTTCATTCATGCAGAAGCAGTATCTTTCTTCATTCTTCGGCCATTAACTTCAATCAGATTTAAGTGGTTGATCTCAATCCTCATTTTATGAACTCTCATCATCATCGTTAATTGTAACCAACTCTCTCTCTCCATATAGTGATCCCATTCTGTCAAGTCCGAGTTCTCATCATAAGCGCCAAAAACGCCATTAGCAATAAGGCTGTTCTGTGTAACTGTGTAAGCCTAATTCAAATACGCCAATTTGACAGTTTTGCATAACTAGAAAACGCGCAAAACAATTTTATTAGCCAGTGGCGAAGGAGTTTCTGATGCTGACCGAGTTTGGATCTTTTGAAGTTGCGTAGTGGGATGTACTCTGGACTCCTCAAGAGAGATTATGTCTGTACAAGTATATTTATTATTTATGAAGATACTTGATTGTTCAGAATCAAACAAAGTTTGAGTGGACCTCTAGTGCAATCACGTCTAATATATGGTCGTAGCACATCCTCGAATCGCATCTGATTTTCACTCATACTGCTCCTCATAAACAATTTCATTTCATCTGGTGTGCTGTCCATTTTCATCAAAGTCTAAGCACTTGAACCTGTAAAAACAACCAATCAGTTACGCGCACAGACCTTGAACTAGAGAAAGCTCAATGTATAAAGATTAAAGAAAAAGAAAAGAACATAAACCAGACAAGGGTACCAATACTCAATGGTGGGCTTAGATGATCTACCCGCCACTGGAATCAAGAAGTAAACAAAATCTTCATAACTCATCCTCCTTCTAACCTCATTACTAGAGAACTTCCCTGGAGCCTGAGACAAAACTGATGCATAAACACAACCATTTAAAATATCCTGGCAACAATCCTAGGGGTAAGGTCTCCAAAATCATAACTGATGAGGTCCCTTTCTATGATCAGGGAATTGTAATCCCCATCTGCCTTTTGATACTTGTGGAATATAATATAAAAGTTCTTATATGAGAAGTACCTGGAATGAAAGAGTAAATCATAGACTCAATTACTCACTTCATTCATAATTTACAAACGCTTTTAACAATACGAATGATGGAACAAATGTTGTGCCACATTATGTTGAAACACATTTGGAAAAAGCCATACGTGTAAACGATAACTCAAAAATTCTCAGACAACAACGACATAAATTTTTAAACAGCTGCAATTAATTTTTTTTTTTTTGGGTAAAACCTATATATTTTCTTAACTTTACTTAATCATTTGCTAAAAAAAAATAAAGAGTTTTCTATTGCTTTTTCCGTTAGTTTGATTTTCTTATATAAACATAAAAAAATCACTAGAAACAACTCTGATTAAGCAGTTTTTGTTAGGACAATAAAACCTTTAGTGAAATCCATCGCCTATGACCTAGAAATATTCGTATTGTATCACCAAGAATCAATAACGAATTATGTGGAAATGTATTTGAATCCATAACATTAAATTGCTTTCTAAGATTGTGTGGTTGGCCTTTTAGATCAACACGTTTTCCTAAAAAATTCTTTAATATTCTTTATGCTCTCTTTCTGACGATGGGATGTTAGAAAAAATAGAAAAGATGCGCGTGACCTATGGATCATGACCACTTATATAAACAACATTTTCCTATTATCATTAGGTATTCCTAATTTTGCCCATTATAGAATTAGAATATCATTGAATCCTACACATTAAAGGCTTATACCCTATTAGATACATTAAGGCCCATAATACTAAAAACCTTAATATATTACCTTTAATCGGGCTTCATCTTATATGATAATCTGGAACTTATAGTTATTCGCATATAAACCTAACGTTGGATTAAGGATCCAACAATCTCCCACACTGGCAATATGTGTAACCTTATAATTTTGTTTTGTAAAAATAACCACACGAGTTCAACCTTACTGTCATTACTGAAACGTATCTATAACCAATTCGGTCTATCAAGCATACCAACATAGGATCAAAACGGCCTTCGTTACAACTCTTGTAACTTGACTCTCAATAGTCACTATGTCAATACAACTAAATGACATGGATAATGATTTGTGTAACATGGAAATTTTATGCAATATGATCTTAACATGTCTATTTTCAACTGGTCCACCTTAAACTTTAGTAAGATCAACTATACCCAAATCAAAGTATGAATAAATTAAAATTTTATTTTTGCAGAAAATAACCTTAAATATTCATAAATTGAAATAACTGCAAATATCTATATTATAAGATCATCTAAAATCACAAACTCCCACTAAAAGTGAATATTTTTAAACGGCACGACACACATACGAGTAGTGTACTCATGAAACATTTTGGGTGGTAATCCCTTAGTAAGTGGATTTGCAATCATGGAGTCTATACTTTGACGTGTCTTATGATAACCGTCCACTTTTTGAACTATTTTTTTAACAACTAAGAACTTGATATCTATATATTTTAACTTTGTCGAGCTCTCGTTGTTATTGGAATATAACACTATTGGCTTATT
Organism: Luvunga scandens; assembly: GCA_030449905.1. Classification (NCBI taxonomy): domain Eukaryota; kingdom Viridiplantae; phylum Streptophyta; class Magnoliopsida; order Sapindales; family Rutaceae; genus Luvunga; species Luvunga scandens. The sequence goes on along the minus strand of JASUUG010000382.1, from coordinate 778,392 downwards.
ATCATAAAATAACTTAATTTTCATTGTTTCGCTCATCATCTTCAGTTAGGTCTTATTTCTGTGGTAAAAAGCATAAAGAAGATAATTCTTTATTCAATTTAGTTTCAATGCTAGTAAAAATAGACATGGCATGCTTTGGTGGTTCTTGGATGCAAGGGAATAGTAAGAAATATTGATATGCAAAACGGCATTTGTTCGTGTGCTTCAAATTCCGTACACAAAAAGGAAACTCAATTTTCATAAGAATAATAATATCTTTGCTATACCATCCTTCTTTTAGGTTTAGTGATATTTTGATAGAAATGCAGCAATATTGAACCAACTCTTTTGCTTCTTATCGGAAGAAATATATTTTCCATATTGACCGATGAATTAAGAAAGCAAGTATAAACCGAAGGGAGTGTCTGCAAAATAAATTTAAATATGCACTTGAAATATGTGACGAATAAAATTTTGCATCCATCCAACTTTGAATAGATTTTTTAAGGGTCTGAACCTATTTAAGAATCACGGGCTTACGCTTGGCCAAACCTGGCCCAGCCTAGCTTACTAGCCATGCCCAAATCACTTCTGACGGTGAGAAACCGGAATCAAATTCGAATTCGGTAACCTATGGGAAGATGGAAACAAGTAACACGCGTGTCAGTTAGCGAGTTGATATCCGAATTCACTTTGGATTTGAGATGAGATCGGTTGGGTCGGTGGGTCGGTTATAAATTAAAAAAAAAAAAACCCTATACGATCCAGCGGAAAAAAGGAAAAGAAACCGTGAGCATGGCCGCCTGCAGGAATTGGTCAGAACTTGATAGCGATCTTCTGGGAGAAATTGCAAGGCGAATAAATTTGTACGAGGATTTTACTTCTTTTTCCGGGGCCTGCACGGCATGGAGATCTGCTGCAGTTTTGGAGAATTTCAGGTACAAGTCTTGTCAAATTCCCTGGCTTATGTTTCCACCACGGAAAAATGAAGGTCATGATCAAGATTCTGTCTCTCGTTTCTTCAGTCTTTCCAAAGGCATGAGTCGAAATGTTATATTGCCAGATTTTGACTCGGCAAAGTACTTTCCTTCGCGGGGTTGGCTTATTAAATTTGCCCCAGATCTGAGTGTGTCTCTTTTGCATCCTTTCTCACGTGTTCAGCTCCAACTTCCACGCACTGACAGCATTCCAGATTGGGAAGATGAATCTATGGTTGGTTTTGCATTTAGTATATCCAAATGCGCTGCGTCAGATTCACAAGAAGTTATGATTGTCTACGGAAGCGCTGCGAGATTAGCCCGTGCCAAGCCTGGTGACAAAGCTTGGACAAGAATAAATAACTCTGAGGATTCCGGTTTTTGGGATGTTATTTGTCACAAAGATCAGTTCTATGCTGTTAATGGTGGGGGTGAAATATTCGCCATCGATGGTGATATTGGACGCCCTGTCTCTGATCCGTTACCGAATGGATTGCGTCGACACAGACAGCATTGCTTGTATTTGGTGGAATCAGATTCGGATGGAGTATTATGGGTAGTTTCACGGGAAGGTGTGAGCTTAAGGCGTGTTTATCCAGGCAATGATGACGTCTTACATTACGGAACTTATGGATTTCAAGTCTTTGAAGTCAATTTAGGTACCAATGGAAGGAAGGAGATCAATCATTTAGGCAATAGATCTCTCTTCTTGGGTCATAATTCTTCTATTTCTCTTGATGTGTCGAATAATCCTCATTGTAAACCCAATTGTATATATTTTACTGATGATTTTGGCGAGGGTTACTGGTATATGCATGAGGAGGAAAACACCGGAGGAGGAGGTAAGGATATTGGAATTCTTATCTTGGAAGATGGAAGCATTGAACCACTCTACGAAGGACAATATTCCTACCATCTTTTAAACCCACCCATGTGGGTTGAACAAAGTTTTTATAGTTAATAGATAACAATAATAATAATTTAATTTAGTGTTCGAGATTTTATTTCTTTAGTTTATTAAGACATAAATGCTTTACTTTTGTTAGTTCATATTTCCAAGTGCAGTGCGATATTTTTGGCGTTATGATCAATCTGAGGTGTGACTATTGAGGATTGCCGGATGAAAGAATCTCTTCTTCTATCTAAGGCCAATTCTTACCCAACCACACTACCATGCATCCCATATCGTATTAAATTCTTATATGCTGTCTTCCTTCCCCCACCCCCCCCACAAGAAAGAAAAAAAATTCCTAAATGCTGTATCTAGTTAAAATCATCACGATGACTGCCAAGACTAACCAAAATAATTTTGCCGATGCACCAATTGACTGATCCAAAACACCATTTTCTGGCTTCCTATTGAAGAAATGGATTTGTTCTTATTTAACAAAAAGTAAAACAGGCTGCTCAAAACTGTATTTTAAGGGTTCTCAACGCAAGCCATAAATGAAAAGAAGACACAAGAATGTGGTGATAATAATAACTAGGAAAAAGGATCATAATAATAACAGATAAAATCAATCTTTCATTGCTTAGAATCAAACCTGGATATCATTAGACATGAATGATATAAAAGAGATAAACTCCTAAATTTGAGGAAAATATTTCATTCGATATGAATGTGTCACGTTACAGGATCCATCTTCCAATGCTTAGAATCAAACATGGATATTATTTGACATGAATGATATACAATAGCTAAACTCCTAGATTGGAGGAAAATATTTCATGTGACATGAATGTGTCACGTTACAGGATTTTGACTATTCTTAAATTTGGGGAAAGTATTTCATTTGACGTGAATGCGTCAAATCACAGGATTTTGACTAGTTAAAATAGATGGAGAGAAAGTACTTGACAAAAGATAACGTAGCATCCAAGCATCCACCAACACACATCCTCAGCACCCACAAACTCACATACAATTGCCCACAAAAATGCAAAATGCAAAAAATCATAACACCATAAAATACAAAATTCATTCAATCAAATGAAAATAGATTTCACCACAAATTCAGTCCGAATTATTCATCCAAAAAAAATTCACCAAAAATTCAGTCCAACTTATTCAAACAAAGTAAAACATAAGTTGGCAACTGGCTACATCAAAAAGAAACTAGTCTATGTGCAGTCAATGACCGATTGCATGATTGTCCCGAGCAGCAACATTCGCAAACTTATTGTTGCAGATTCCACATTCAATTCTTAGAGTCCTGTGAATACTAGTGTAATGACGATACAATCCTCTTACAGTGTCAAAGCGTCTTGTATTCTTACAATGTGCACAAACCCAAATCCTTTTTTGAGCGTTGTCTTGGGCCTGAAGTTGGGCCTGAATCTGACCATTGTTGGCCTGGATCCAATTACATAAAATTAGAGTAAAATTTAACACTATTATAAAAAACGATCCATTTGGGCCTGCAAAAGGCTTAAGCGACGTGAATGTCATCCAACACATTAACTGGGAAACAGAATAATAGTAGCAACAGATAAAATCAATCTTCCGACGCTTAAAATCAAACCTGGGTATCATTTTGAACACCAGATTGGTCTTCAAACTCAGAAAAAGCATGAGAAACACCAACAACGTCCTGTATATAACAATTGCTATTTCAGTATCATCAAATATCAGATAAACACACTAAATCAGTAGTGAAGAAAAGAAAGTAACCTTCTGGTTTCTAACAAATGCACTATATAACAATTGCTGTTTCAGTATCATCAAATATCAGATAAACACACTAAATCAGTAGTAAAGAAAAGAAAGTAACCTTCTGGTTTCTAACAAACGCACTATCTGGCTTGATTCTACCAAAGTTCTTAAACTCCTGCTTAAGTTCTGTAGCAGTAACAGAAGATGGCAAGTTTCCCACATAGACAGATTTCACTTCACCTGAAAGGATGAAAAACAATAATCATTATGACTCTCCTAAGCAATAATATCAAACGGCTTACCAACATTTCATTGAATTGCAACAAGTTAACCTTCTCTGTCTCAAACATAGTAGGCAATCACAAGATGAAAATAAGCAAGCTGTAATGACTTTCCAGTCATAGAAAACAGAAGAAACTCTTTTGAACCTAGGTTCACATCAAAATAATAGATGATCCATGCCAAGAATCACATCCCTTGCAAAAACCTAGGGAGTAAGATCTTGATAGTAGCATATATCAATAAACTACAATATTGGAATTCACATCTCTGGGAAAACTATGCGAGACCATTAATGGTTCTCGAAAAAAGGCCAAAAAAATGCTTCACTGCAAAATCAGTGATTACTAGCATTCACTCTTGTGGGATTAGATATTCACACAGGCAGCAAAGAGCCAGTGATTAACTTCTATATTATTATATTACAAGTCTTACTGCCTTACTATATGCCACACATGTTTAAAGTAAACACAAAAAACTTGACCTTCATTTAGGGCCAAGCTTTCATCCACTGCTTCGAATTCAGATTCATGAATACATGATGAAACTCCAAGTTGAGGCACAGATGATGATCCATTGTTTGACTGCTGTGTAATGGGCTGAGGAGTAGGATTCCAATTTAATGTAGTTGTGGCACTTTTGGTGAAGGATGGCTGAGTAGTAGCTGATGATGCACACTGATTCTTAGATGTTTGCAGCTACATGTTTCCAACATATTGAACAAGGAAAGTTATAAATAGTCCATAAGTGTCACTTTAGAAAATAATGGTGAACTATCACCACAAGCAAAACTTAAGAAGACGCCTACTGCCCGAGCATTCCATTTGACATAATGCTTATTAGATGCTATATGCTAAATTAGGAAACATGAGATTGATGAAGAAAATTGAAAACTGATTGAGGGACAAACTAAAAATCTTAAGAATGATCAGGTGCATGCAGCTTAAAATTTTCAGTAATCATACCAACGTATAGAGCAATCCGGGCTCTCTGTGAGGCCTTGACACAACCATGAACCTGAGAAATATCAAACTTGAAAAGTTAATGATGACTCAAAGATTAAAATGCAACCGTAGATTAAATAAAGAAGATTTAACCACAAAGAAGATAAACTTGTATAAAATTTCCAAAACCATAATGGGCTATAAAAGAGAAAAAATTAAACTGGAGGGTCTCCAACACAGTCCATTACGTGCATAATAACAAGTATCTTGGTAAATTCAAAATATTTGGTCCAAGTCCCTAGAGTATCAAACTGGAAAGCAGACTAAGTAGTTAAAAGATACTCAATCTAGAGGTCTTTATGGGGTAACAATTGCTTTATCAACGTCTTCGGACTCAGTTGGTTGCATTCAACAGTACTGGTTTTTACGTAATGCATTCTTCTTCAAAAACCATCAATGGCTGCTTTCTTTTAAGGTTTATGATAACTTTAAGAGATTTCATCCGATGAGCAACAACAAAAATTCAAGTCCCATTCCAAAGAATCTACCTGGTAAAAACACTCATCGACACCAGATAAAGCGTTGCAATCAAATTTCTCACAAAAGAATGATATGTTATGCCTCCTAACTTGATATATACTCCACCTACAGCAGGCCCCTTACCGATTAAACGGAAAAACACCTTATGGTGAATTCTAGATGTTGCCAATTGCTCATTGTTTACAAGATGCAGGTTTCCACAGAAACAATATTTGCACTTTCTGTAAGCATTAAATGAAAAGGAACTGTGCCACTTATCAATATGGCAAGCATTCTCTATGGAATAAAAAAATATGTCTACAGATATCAAAAGTAATGTTTTAAAACATTTACTTCATGTGAAAAAACAGCAAGTCAGCAACTAATTACCAATCCTAAACATCAATTTAAATATCATTTATTATTAACTAAACAGTAGGAAGCCAAGCTTAGAGAAGTTTCTTCAGGAGAACCATCCAAGATCAATAGACTGCTTTGAGCACACATATCCAATATCATTGCCAGCGGGGATAATGTGATAGGACAATGAGTATAAGAAGGATACAAGTACATACCCCCTATGTTGTCCGGTTGCTTCATCAACACTATCCATGGCTTCCCAGAGAAGCGTAATTGGAACCCAGTGTGGAGGATACTTGAAGCGTGTAACATCTAAGATTAGTGCCATGTCCCTTCCAGCGTGATAGCCACCAATAGGTGAAAAATGGCCTGTTCCAGTCTGTACAGAGTATCCCCTCAATACCAAACAAAGTAAATAAATAAAGACTGACTACAATGCTATAAGATAAGAGCCGTCTGAGCATCGAAGGCAAAAAATATGGTTAGCACACCATTAACATGTTTAAATGGTCAAATTAAGGTCTGAGGATTCTGATCAAGCCCACAATTGAATAAAACATTCCATGTAAGGCTATTAGTACTAAACCAACCAACCAACCAACCACTGAAAAAAGTATTATATTGCAAAAAATAGATCAGGGGAAAAACAACTGTTTTAAAGTAGTTAATTACCTGTTTAAAAGTTGCTCTGTGATATGATGAGATTAGATAACAATCCTCAGAAGCACAGGATCTCACCATACACTTCCGGAAATCATCAATGGTGCTTTGATTTGTTAGGAAAGCTTCTGCCTTTGCACCTACACAGTGAGCCAAACATACAAGCTTCTCAAATGAGATGCCTCCTCTCTCTTTAACCTTTTCCAAAGGTTCACAACAGTCGAGCATAGACTCATCAAACCACCTCCATGGTCCTACAAGGAGCATTGATGACTATTTAACATCCTTCTATACAGCTACGTCAAAAAAAAAAATGTTGAAGAAAATACAAAATATCATTAACTTCCACACAAACAAAGGCTAGGAAGACTAAAATAACATAATGATTTAACACGTGCAAAAATGAACGGGTTAGTTAAAGATTTTAAAGATTACCCTTGAATTCTTTTATAGGGTCAATGGCAATGGCATTTAAAACCATTGCAAGACTGGTTAATGCACATAATGAAGGTTCTGACTGCGTCCAAAAGCAAGACATCAACCTGAAAAAACCATTAATACTTCCATCTTGAATGGCCTCAAGAAAAAGTTGCTGCAATACACAAATGAGACAGATGTTAAATTTGGCTTAAGTTACAATAGTACAAAGTGCTTAAAGGAACAGTTCAAACAAGGAATTAGGCTTATTCCCAGTAAAAGAAAAACAAAAATGGCATCACAAAGCAATTTCATTGGTTCCATTGAAACAAAATCAAGTACTAAGACACACTGTCACCTCATAATCTCCTTCACTCGCAAGAAAGTTAAAAGTTGAAAGGCCTTAATTAAAACCACAACATAGTAAATTTAGAAAGTCATCATATCCCTCATTATTATATACTGCCAATCAATTCAGCAACAAGCTATTCATCATGCTCACTAAAATATCCAATAAAAACCCCAGATATTCGTCAAACTGATTGGCCGCCAAGAAAAAATTGAAAATATAATGAATAAGCGAATACCTTTCCTTCGGGAGAAGCGAAATCAATCGAAGGAGGAGAAGGAAGTGTCTGGCGGTACAAACAAGCCATCGCCATTTTCTTTTTAGTTTCTTCGCTTTTCTTTTTCGTTTCTTGATTTAATCTGAAATTGTTTTCTCAGAGTAAAATGTACATTTCGCGGAAACTAAACAAAAACCAGAGCAGATGTCAATTTATTTCTCTCGTTACTCCTTTTTTTTTTTTTTTTTAATTTTGGGTGAATGGAGGGAACTGGTTTCACTTAAAATATGCATATATATATATCTAGTGCTTATTTAGGATCCGCCTACGGTGCAATATCTCCACCGTGCGTTAAAAAATAATAGGGGCCCTTGGATGAATAGCCATGGACTTGACGGTTGGGATGGGATTGCATTAGAAATATAAAATAATAGGGGCCCTTGGATGAATAGCCACGGAGGTGACGGTTGTGATGGGATTGCGTAAGGGAGGTGGGGCGGGGAAGATCATCACTCGACTTATTTTGCCCCTTTTGCGATGGGCTTTTAAAATTACTTAAATAGTTTTTCTGTTAAGTTGTGTTTTTTGGACTTTTTTCCGCTACTTGTCTAACTTATTGTTTCTCACTGCATTTTTTCTTGTTTAATTAATAAATCAAATTAGTTCAAAAAAGGTTAAATTATTTCAAAAAATAATACGTTAAAAAATTAACACATACTGCAATAACTAGACAACTAAAAAAATTATTATATAAGAGATATTTGTTATATGATTACTTAAAGAATAATATTTACATTAGCTTACATCTAAAGTGGCTATCTTCAAAATACTTTGAGGATATAAAAACATTAATTTACTTTCAAAATTCCGTTATTTGTAATAACTAACTAACATTAATTTTATAAAAATATAAAAATGCCCCTGACTCTAACAGAATATGCTAACTAACAATTTGGTGGGGGGTGAAAAAAGATAATTTTTACTTCCCTTGATGTTTGATATATTTTCGATTAAATGACAAAGACGATTTTAGTAATAAAAACCATCCTATAAAATTTTGGTGTATTTATCACATGGTAGGTTGTTAAGGGCAAAATAGTAATCACAAAACGTTTAAAAACATTAAATTAATTTTTACCTCTATTGTAATTAATGAACAAAAAAAATTATTTACAATATCAACAGAGTCAAAATCAAACATTCAAACCCTCCATATCTTTATCTTACCATTTTTTTTTTAATATCAGTCATTAATCAATTAGTTATTTTGACCTTAATGTCATTTGAATGTCCAGAAATTATATTAATTAACTGTTGTAATATCAATTTTAAAACTTCTTGTACTCCATGAAAAAATTAAAATAATTATATGACAGTTAAAAAATAGAAAAATGATATTACAATGAAAATTAAAACAAAAATTAACAAAAAATCAAGTCAAAAAAACCAAATCCCATAACATGTCCACCATCATCGCACTTCAATTTAGCATCTATAACAACAGCACCAAATGTTGCTATGAAAGCATCACAGACTAAAATTCAATTTGTGTACATGGGACAATCAAAATAATTTACACCAATTAAATTACAACTTACTTAAATAAGAATGGGAAGAGGAAACCTACGGGTTGGATTGCCCGTGTGTCCACGGGACATATCCTATTTGAAAAGGATGATGTGAGTTTGTCAAATGAAAAAAAAAAAAATTTTAACTCAGGAATTAAATTACCCAATTCTAAAAACAAATAAACAAAACTCGTCCCTCCGCCAGTGAGAGAGGAAGAAGAAGATCGATTGCCAAGAACAATAAATTAAAAGAAAATAAAGCAAAAAACGAAGCAGGATAGAGGCTGATGGTCATGATGATGATGATGATGATGATGATGATGGGATCTTCTCCTAAGAGCTTTACCCAAATCGATGGATAGAGCAGGTTTGGGGCTTTGGTTGCTAGCCTGCTATTACAGTAAGAGTAGCAAAACCTCCGTGGCTTTCCAATTGAATGTCTGGGGTACTACACGCGACGGCGCGAGGTTTGGGGCTATTGCGCTCAATGGCACGATGAAGGAGATGCTGTGTGCCGCGGCGCGATGAAGAGACTGCTGCGTGCGGTGAAGAGTTGTTTGGGTTGTTTTTTGAATTAATTATATATTGGATTTTTGTTAGAATTTGAGAGGAATGTTTGTTTCTTTGAAATGAGATTTTGATTTGTGATTTGATTTGCAAGAAAATTTGTGGGCCTTGAATCGATTGACAGAACATAGAGGTTGATGACTTTACAAAACCTACAATTAAAAAAAAAAAAAAAATTAGTAATTTTGGGGGCAAGGAGAAGTTTATTCAAGCATTTATTGAAGCGCTTTTGCGTGGGTTGAAATTTTTGAAACAATCAGGTGTGGTGCCATTTAAAAAGGCGGAAAAGATAAAATTTGGGCTTAGCTGACTGTTACAAAAATATACAAATACAATCTTATCCTTTTAACCGTTAAAATCAACAAAGACATATTGGAATTTGAGGGATAAATTGAGTTTTTGTATCCTTAGGAGACATTATAGGTGAGGGATTATTTGAATATTACCGTTACTCAAATTATTTAAATATTGCATTTGAGTATCAAAGATATTACTTGTTCATATTTTTTTTCAACTAAATTATTTTGTTTACATATGTTATCACACTATCCCAAAACTTGTGATAACATTATGATTTATTTGTCATTCTAAAATTCATTAATCACTTGTGTACATCCCTTATTTCATTCCCTTCTAGGAAAAACTTAAATATTTGTCACTCAATTTTATGGATGGCAAAAATACATGCCCGACACACACCCGGGTGATGTGGGTCGGGTATTACTCGGCTTGGGTATGAAGGCGGACCAATATTAGACATTACTTGATAAACCTAGGACCTGGTTCAGAACTTGAATTTTATTAAAAAAATATTATAAAATATATATTATTTAAAATATTTATATTTATTGACTTATTTATTATACAAATATAAATTTTTAAACACTTAAAATTTATAATTTCATGTCAAATTTTATTAAAATAAATTTAAAACTTATAAAATTACAAATAAAAAAAATAAAAAAATATATTATAATATTAAAAAAAGCCCAGCCCGAATGAAAAAACTTTGCATCTGGGCCGGGTCCGGGCATTGCGATACTTCCGGGCATTGTGATACTCGAACTTGGACCCGGACTCGGATTCAGATTTTGCCAACCCTACTCAATTTCAATTCTCCGTGCCATAAAGGTAACTTATTAGTAACATTGGTCCATTTGAGCAGAGCTAATGGCACTCGTCTACTCATGTTAAATTTTTAAACAGCTGCAATTAATTTTTTTTTTTTTGGGTAAAACCTATATATTTTCTTAACTTTACTTAATCATTTGCTAAAAAAAAAATAAAGAGTTTTCTATTGCTTTTTCCGTTAGTTTGATTTTCTTATATAAACATAAAAAAATCACTAGAAACAACTCTGATTAAGCAGTTTTTGTTAGGACAAGAAAACCTTTAGTGAAATCCATCGCCTATGACCTAGAAATATTCGTATTGTATCACCAAGAATCAATAACGAATTATGTGGAAACGTATTTAAATCCATAACATTAAATTGCTTTCTAAGATTGTGTGGTTGGCCTTTTAGATCAACACGTTTTCCTAAAAAATTCTTTAATATTTTTTATGCTCTCTCTCTGATGATGGGATGTTAGAAAAAATAGAAAAGATGCGTGTGACCTATGGATCATGACCACTTATATAAACAACATTTTCCTATTATCATTAGGTATTCCTAATTTTGTCCATTATAGAATTAGAATATCATTGAGTCCTACACATTAAAGGCTTATACCCTATTATATACATTAAGACCCATAATACTAAAAACCTTAATATATTACCTTTAATCGGGCTTCATCTTATATGATAATCTGGAACTTATAGTTATTCGCATATAAACCTAACGTTGGATTAAGGATCCAACAATCTCCCACTAGGGCAATATGTGTAACCTTATAATTTTGTTTTGTAAAAATAACCACACGAGTTCAACCTTACTGTCATTACTGAAACGTATCTATAACCAATTCGGTCTATCAAGCATACCAACATAGGATCAAAACGGCCTTCATTACAACTATTGTAACTTGACTCTCAATAATCACTATGTCAATACAACTAAATGACATGGATAATGATTTATGTAACATGGAAATTTCATGCAATATGATCTTAACATGTCTATTTTCAACTGGTCCACCTTAAACTTTAGTGAGATCAACTATACCCAAATCAAAGTATGAATAAATTAAAATTTTATTTTTGCAGAAAATAACCTTAAATATTCATAAATTGAAATAACTGCAAATATCTATATTATAAGATCATCTAAAATCACAAACTCCCACTAAAAGTGAATATTTTTAAACGGCACGACACACATACGAGTAGTGTACTCATGAAACATTTTGGGTGGTAATCCCTTAGTAAGTGGATTTGCAATCATGGAGTCTATACCGATGTGCTCTATAGACAACTGTCCACTTTGAACTATTTTTTTAACAACTAAGAACTTGATATCTATATATTTTAACTTTGTCGAGCTCTCGTTGTTATTGGAATATAACACTATTGGCTTATTATCATAAAATAACTTAATTTTCATTGTTTCGCTCATCATCTTCAGTTAGGTCTTATTTCTGTGGTAAAAAAGCATAAAGAAGATAATTCTTTATTCAATTTAGTTTCAATGCTAGTAAAAAATAGACATGGCATGCTTTGGTGGTTCTTGGATGCAAGGGAATAGTAAGAAATATTGATATGCAAAACGGCATTTGTTCGTGTGCTTCAAATTCCGTACACAAAAAGGAAACTCAATTTTCATAAGAATAATAATATCTTTGCTATACCATCCTTCTTTTAGGTTTAGTGATATTTTGATAGAAATGCAGCAATATTGAACCAACTCTTTTGCTTCTTATCGGAAGAAATATATTTTCCATATTGACCGATGAATTAAGAAAGCAAGTATAAACCGAAGGGAGTGTCTGCAAAATAAATTTAAATATGCACTTGAAATATGTGACGAATAAAATTTTGCATCCATCCAACTTTGAATAGATTTTTTAAGGGTCTGAACCTATTTAAGAATCACGGGCTTACGCTTGGCCAAACCTGGCCCAGCCTAGCTTACTAGCCATGCCCAAATCACTTCTGACGGTGAGAAACCGGAATCAAATTCGAATTCGGTAACCTATGGGAAGATGGAAACAAGTAACACGCGTGTCAGTTAGCGAGTTGATATCCGAATTCACTTTGGATTTGAGATGAGATCGGTTGGGTCGGTGGGTCGGTTATAAATTAAAAAAAAAAACCCTCTCCGATCCAGCGGAAAAAAGGAAAAGAAACCGTGAGCATGGCCGCCTGCAGGAATTGGTCAGAACTTGATAGCGATCTTCTGGGAGAAATTGCAAGGCGAATAAATTTGTACGAGGATTTTACTTCTTTTTCCGGGGCCTGCACGGCATGGAGATCTGCTGCAGTTTTGGAGAATTTCAGGTACAAGTCTTGTCAAATTCCCTGGCTTATGTTTCCACCACGGAAAAATGAAGGTCATGATCAAGATTCTGTCTCTCGTTTCTTCAGTCTTTCCAAAGGCATGAGTCGAAATGTTATATTGCCAGATTTTGACTCGGCAAAGTACTTTCCTTCGCGGGGTTGGCTTATTAAATTTGCCCCAGATCTGAGTGTGTCTCTTTTGCATCCTTTCTCACGTGTTCAGCTCCAACTTCCACGCACTGACAGCATTCCAGATTGGGAAGATGAATCTATGGTTGGTTTTGCATTTAGTATATCCAAATGCGCTGCGTCAGATTCACAAGAAGTTATGATTGTCTACGGAAGCGCTGCGAGATTAGCCCGTGCCAAGCCTGGTGACAAAGCTTGGACAAGAATAAATAACTCTGAGGATTCCGGTTTTTGGGATGTTATTTGTCACAAAGATCAGTTCTATGCTGTTAATGGTGGGGGTGAAATATTCGCCATCGATGGTGATATTGGACGCCCTGTCTCTGATCCGTTACCGAATGGATTGCGTCGACACAGACAGCATTGCTTGTATTTGGTGGAATCAGATTCGGATGGAGTATTATGGGTAGTTTCACGGGAAGGTGTGAGCTTAAGGCGTGTTTATCCAGGCAATGATGACGTCTTACATTACGGAACTTATGGATTTCAAGTCTTTGAAGTCAATTTAGGTACCAATGGAAGGAAGGAGATCAATCATTTAGGCAATAGATCTCTCTTCTTGGGTCATAATTCTTCTATTTCTCTTGATGTGTCGAATAATCCTCATTGTAAACCCAATTGTATATATTTTACTGATGATTTTGGCGAGGGTTACTGGTATATGCATGAGGAGGAAAACACCGGAGGAGGAGGTAAGGATATTGGAATTCTTATCTTGGAAGATGGAAGCATTGAACCACTCTACGAAGGACAATATTCCTACCATCTTTTAAACCCACCCATGTGGGTTGAACAAAGTTTTTATAGTTAATAGATAACAATAATAATAATTTAATTTAGTGTTCGAGATTTTATTTCTTTAGTTTATTAAGACATAAATGCTTTACTTTTGTTAGTTCATATTTCCAAGTGCAGTGCGATATTTTTGGCGTTATGATCAATCTGAGGTGTGACTATTGAGGATTGCCGGATGAAAGAATCTCTTCTTCTATCTAAGGCCAATTCTTACCCAACCACACTACCATGCATCCCATATCGTATTAAATTCTTATATGCTGTCTTCCTTCCCCCACCCCCCCCACAAGAAAGAAAAAAAATTCCTAAATGCTGTATCTAGTTAAAATCATCACGATGACTGCCAAGACTAACCAAAATAATTTTGCCGATGCACCAATTGACTGATCCAAAACACCATTTTCTGGCTTCCTATTGAAGAAATGGATTTGTTCTTATTTAACAAAAAGTAAAACAGGCTGCTCAAAACTGTATTTTAAGGGTTCTCAACGCAAGCCATAAATGAAAAGAAGACACAAGAACGTGGCGGTTACCTTGTAAAAACCAGGGACAGTCAGTAGCCAAAGAGTTGGCAAGTCAATAGGAAGCTCGTGAGAATTCAACGTTACTACGTTAGCAATCTTTTTCAATAATAATCAAACCTTATGATGTATTCTTCAAGAAAAAAACCTAAAAATGAATGCCTCTTGGGGAACCCATGAAATGAAAATTATCTGATCCGACATTCTGAATTTCCGGTGTTGTAAAATATTTCGTAACATTTACAATGTTTTCAAAGTGAATCCTAGATTTTAGAAGGTCCAAGATCTCGGACAAAAATCGTATTGATCCAACAAGATTAAATTACAATGCTTTCTTAAATTTTTAAAAATTTTGTAAAAACAATGAATTTATTTCAAATGCAGACCTCATAACTTTTTTGATCAATTGTTATGCGTTTAATTTGATAGGCGATTAAAATAAAACTATGTATTTTCATAAGCCAATTGCATTAATGTGATAAAAACACAAACTTTGCAAGAATGAAGAATGTAATTTGTTAATGTTTGTCCATCCAAAATAAAAAGATTTAACCAAATAAAGCTTTTGATGGAGTTAATATCTTAATATCAAAAGATATAAGATATCTTATATGATGGAAAAATTATAACAATTGTACATAAATATTCTTAAATGTACAATTCATAGCATTAACAATACGGATAAAGGACGAAAATAAGGAAAAGAAAACATATAGGATGCATGATAAGAATTGAATCTAATCAAACAATCTTCGATTCTCAGTCGAGAAATCGAATGTATATGGAGAGAAAAATAAGAGAAGACGTTAGAGTGCCCACAACTCCAAACTCGAGAGCCATAAAACGTCTGAAAGGTCTATATTTCGTTTTAACAATTGGTAGCCGACAATAGATATGTTCCAAGCTCCATTCTGTCTCATTATAATCCAATGGGAAAAGACAAGCACAAAAAGGGCAAATTATGCAAATTAAATTCGGAGGTCGATTTTGTTGTTTCTTAAAGCCAGAGACACATAAAAGTTTTGGTAGCCGTCCAACGTATGTCGTAATCAAAGACAGGGGATGATTTTTTTTCAAATATACTGGTGTTTAATGAGTGTTTATACTAAAAAACGGTACAAGTATCAAGTATGGGCGTTTTTAGTTTAATTAATTAATTCAAAAATATTGATATTTTTATTAAAATCGTAACATAGTTGTCTACAGATGCCTATGTAATTTATATCATTTTAGGGTAATAAAGGAATATTGAGATAAAACAATTTAATTAATGGTGAAATAAGAGTGATGATAGAGTTACTTATTTTGTATAAACTAGTGTGGCATAAATTCATTGGTTGGATAAAAATACAAAATAATGAAAATAATTAACATGGGTTTAATTCAACTAATTGAATTATGTCACACTAGTTTGCACAAAACACAATTGTACAATTTTGTTGTAATTACACAGCTATAATTTTTAAAGTATTAATCTTTTAGAAATTATAGTCCCTAGTGCAATTCAAAAATATGGAATTTTAAAAAAAAATAGGGAATATAAAGTTTTTTTATTATAAGAAGAAGGGAATATAAAACTAGATAGACTGAAAATATACATAATTTTATCTGTAGTTACAATTTCAGCGTCGGCTTGTTGATATGCATTATTCATCTTGGAGTCGGCTTGTTTACATGCATGCACATTCTTTTATCCTCAAATTCAATTAAAGCATAGACGAACTGTCCCTATCTTATGATAACGGATTATTTTATTCGATACAATAGTTTCGAATTGTGAAAAGTCATATTTAAGTCATCATCTCTAGTGATTTGTCAATATTTAAAAATACTGACATAATTTTTAAAATTGATTTATTCCAATATTTAAAAAATATTTGAAAATATTTTTTAAAGTTAGATTTGAGGAGACACACATATACCTTTTTTTTTCGCCTGAAAAGAACAATAAGAACTAGAACGGTGAGAAAGAGATATATTGAATTTCTCATAAATTTTGTGTGACAATATTAAATTTACTGCAAGTAACTAAATACGATTTTCATGAAAAATACTATAACTACTCACATGAATGTGAAATAATAATTAAAAAAAGATCTAACTAATAAATATCTAATATAATTTTGACAAATAATATGCAGTTTTAGCATGATACATTAAACTGTCAATCTTCAAAAGTCACCGATTTATCTCAAAAGAATCGAATCAAAGAAACCTAAAAACAATCAAGCTATCCGTTGATTAAAGGAAAACTGAACAGTAGAATAACTATAAAATTGTATTATATTTTAATATGAAAACCAGTGAATTATAACATTCTATTACAATAAAATAAATAAATATTAATTAATAATACATTTAAATTTACAGTGTTATTAAATTATTTAAATAAATATAATATTAGTTTTTAATATCTTATTTTCATGATAAATAAATAATTTTTTGTATTACTTGTTATAAATATTATTTAATTATTATAATATTTTTACATAATTTTAATATGAAAAAACTATTTAGTATAATTACTTTTTAAAATTAATCCTCACTAATCCCGTGCCCCTGCAGAGAATAACTAAAATGCAGGCTCACTCTACATATCCCTCATCCTCACTAATCTAAAAAGCAGGGAAAAAAAAACCTCACTGGGCAAATTCGAAGAGCAAATAAAATGTAAAATATCAATAATTGGCCTGCCAGGAGCATCAATTGTCTTATGCAATCAGCCCGAGATTAAATTGGTTGCAAATAAAATATAATATATTAAATTCAATCTCAGCCCCCCATTTAATCCAACGGCCGCTGTTGTAGGTCTGGATGAATTGCAATTTGCTGTTAGTTGTCCGGGGAATCTGCACTTTATTAACGAATAAAATCCACTTTTTATATCGTTGTAGACTGTTAAATTAGGTTGTAAAACTCATCTTTTTTTAATCAAATTCAATCAATTAATATTTACACAACATTTCTGTA
This sequence comes from Luvunga scandens, assembly GCA_030449905.1. Classification (NCBI taxonomy): domain Eukaryota; kingdom Viridiplantae; phylum Streptophyta; class Magnoliopsida; order Sapindales; family Rutaceae; genus Luvunga; species Luvunga scandens. The sequence continues at coordinate 760,990 of JASUUG010000382.1, read as the reverse complement.
CAGAATCCAGGGGGCAACTCTCCCGTGGAGAAGCAACTCAATTTTGGTGCAAAGTAAAAGGAGGGACAAAAAAATGTGTCCAGCGTTAGCCAACAGAATTTGAACTTGGGCAACGAAACTTCAAAAAATTGTCGATGAGGTTGCAGCTTCTTTAGTGACGCTCATTCATTCACGTAGTAGCATCTTCAACAGTCCTCCAGTGTCCCTCTCCCACTCGAGTTAGAAAATGAATAAATCATATAATCTAAAACCAACTGAAAACACAAAGAATTGTCATAGGAATTAGCCTTCAAAATCACAAATTATAAAATAATTAAAACAAGATTATAACAAACTTTATGCATGATTTTCGGAAAGAGAACATTGTAAAAAGAGGATCAGAGGATTTGGAAAATTGAAATCCACCTCAATCATGCATTTCTTCAATCGGTTCACCCCCCCAATCTTCCATTGGTTCATCTTCTGAACTCGAGATGAATTCAGCATCTATTAGCATACTCTCAAACTCTTTATCAACAAACCGAAGCCACTCTATTAGATCTGGGTGCTCATGGCCCTGCAGGTAAACACCAAATGAGCATTCAAATCCCCAATATGACAGTTCCTGCATAGCTTGAAAAGTGAGTGAAATACTTAATTACCCGGCGACGGGGTAGTGGAAACCGAACCCGATCGTCAAATGCCAGGAGCTTTTCGCGATTGGAAAGGACGTCAAAAACAATTCTCGAGAGATCTGATCGTTTCAAGTCACGCACTGTGATATACTCTTCCCTCTGCATCGGAAGTCATGTCAGATTGAAAGTAGATTTATGTTAAGGGAAACAAGCGAACAGGAGAAGACCCCAGATACCTCTGGTGCAATCATGTCAATTATTTGACATAATATCATCTCAAATGACACAGGCTTTTCGGCATGGTCCTCATAGAAATATCTCATTTCACCCGGTGTAAGCTTTCCATTTCCATCCAAATCTAGCAATCTGAACCTGTTAAAACAACCAATAAATTAACAACAACTGCGCGCATTTAAATGGAGCATTATGCTTCAGAGTACACCACAAGTAAACAAGCATACCAATATTCAACACTAGGCTCGGATGATTTGTCCTCCACTGATATCAAGAAGTAGACGAAATCTTCATAATTCATGTGTCGTGCAACCTGACATGTAAACTTCCTTGGAGCCTGAGACGAAATTTGGAGCATAAACACAAGCAAATGAACACATTGACAGAAAAATGAATTTTTATACCTCAAATTAAATAGAATTTGTTTGCTCAGAATGTAATTAGGAAGATACGATTGGACACAAACTAGCCTGTTCAAATATCCTAGCAACGATCCTAGAGGTAAGCGCACCATCACCATAGGTCAGTAGATCTCCTTGGTCGATCAAGAAATCATGATTCGCATCCACTTCGCCAAACATTCGAAATACAACATAAAACTGCTTGTATGAGAAGTACCTATGGTGTGAAATAGACTAAATAACTCCATTAAGAATTTTCAAACTCAAAAAGTTCAATGGAGGAGTTTTCCAGTCACTATTTCTGGTTGACTCCCATAAAATAGGTCGTATGAAAGATCAATTAGGATATCGACCTGAGAACTCCGTCAGTGTCCTCTTCATCATCAACACGTTGCATGGCAGGAATTAAATTTCCACGCTTCAGCTCCCTCAGTGAAAGACGACCATTTCCTCTTCTGTTGATATGATAAAAAATTCTGTATATCACAGTCTCAGCTGGGCCATGTACACAGATGTTTATGTACACTTATCAGTAGTAATTTATACTGAATTCCAAGTTGATATGCATGTAAAAAGTCATTTGTTTAATACCTATAAACATCAATCAACAATCTAAAGCATCCTTTTGCCAACTGTAAATTCAAGTAAAATGAAAACTATGGAAGAAGTAACAAAACTTTACTGGATTAATACCAAAATTAGATGGTATTCACGCACCATATCTTTCTTGAAAATTGGGTTTGGCCTTTAAGAATTCCAAACCAGGATGGGTCTCCAAAAGTTCTTGAAGGATAGGTTGGAAGTCAACCTGTATCCAATGTCCAATAAATTGCCAAGGGAAAAAAAAAAAAGTAAAATCAACCTGTATCCAAAAGTTCTTGAAGGTCAGGTTAAAAAATAAAATTAAGGAAAAGAATATGTAAAATCAAAAGCAAACCGTCAACAGCCATTATCAATAATCTACAAATTCTCATAAAAAATTTAGGGCTCATAGAAAAACCTGAGAAAGGTAATCATGGTCTGGTTGCTTCAGAATTCTATACATTTGAGTTGCTGCGTCCATTGTAAGCATATCTCCATCAACCCAGTACCTAATAAATTTGTCCCTACAAACATATTATGTGATGGAGAATACATGAGAATGCATTTGCATGAGCAAAGAATTAAGCTTAGTCCAATAATGATCAATGAGAAAAGCAATAATGCTTGAATGGATCAATATTCAAGCAAACTAATCATGCACCAACACTATGAAACTTGAGTAGTTGAATGTTTTACCATCAACAAAAGCTTAATGACCTGACTTCATAAATAAATCCAATTTGTCATACAATTAGATATTGAAACCGTAGGCGTATTATCATATATCACAAACGTTAAAGAACTGACAGATTCCAGCTGACATATAGGCTCCAGATCCAGCATTTAAAGATGGGATAAATAACAACTAGATAAAAGAATAAGAGAGATATTTGAAGACTGAATGGCAATTGACAACTCAAAATCTCACTGTTTTATTTGGGAAAGCAAAACTGGGGTTCAGAAGAAGGAAGAAGAAATTGCACAAGCGTATACCTGGTCACTATTCCAGAACTCTCGATGTCTATCATTCTAAAAAGTGCAGCAGAGAAAAAGGATGGTAACTGGCATACTTTCTTGGTGATAACTGATTTAAATTCTGCATCTGCATTAGGCCATTAACTCCTTATGAGACACATCCTTCTTTTCCTTTAAAATATATGAAAGGGGTATTTATAGATATAAACTTCTCACCATTAACCCGAAATCCACCGAGAGGATTATCGAAAAAGCGGCTAATTCGTAAAATATATTGTTCCTTTAGCGACTGTGATGGAGAGCAGGACAATGATTTTGGTTAGATATATCACCAACAAGTATATTAAATCACTCACTATTTGCCATACATTGATATGTAAACCAAACACTATTTGGAAAGTAATGAAGCCTCAGTTTCTATTAACCTCAAGATCATGATCAGATATCGCAAATTTTAAGTTATCTTGATAACCATCTGGGAATAGGCAAGGGATCTAATCTTGAGCATAGATTTCAATGAAAATTGAAAACTGCGGTACAGGTATAATAAACATAGCCTCACACCGGGATTAACTCATTTGAAGCTTGGAAAATTTCTAAGAAATTGCTACACCACAAACCCAATACCATGGCATCTCAAAATACAATAGAGTTAAAGATAGCACAACAGTTTCTTCCAATACATGATCTTTTGAAACAAAAAATTACATCCGAATTTCTAGCCTATCAAAGGAGATCATGTGACGATGATCCCCCTCCCAACAGGACTATGAAACGATGTGTTTTAGAGGCTAAGTACTTGAAACTACTGACGAGAAAGCAGCAGGAGTAAATCAAACCTGTGGCATGATTTCCTGGTGATTTCGAAGAGCTAATTGCAATGGAGGATCGAACAAAGGAGGGATGTTTCCCTCTTCTTGATTGCGAGGGGCTCTGGGCAGAATTATTGGTGGAAGTGGAGGAAACGTGTAAAATGGACTGCTGCTGCTTCTGCTTGCATCTGCATTGTCATTCCCTGTTTCCATCTGCATTCATATCAAAACAGCCACATAAGTTGGAGATTAAGAAAGCTACAAGCAGTGGCCAAAAATAAAGAAATCAAGAAACATAAAGCAGAAAAATAAATTATAGTAAGTTTCTTTAATTCTTTCAACTCAGCAACATTTAATTCACGTTTAAATCATTCACACTTAATTTTTGATGAATCTAATAAAGCGGACAACATACAAGGTGAGAGCGAATTCTAACCGTAAAACTTCAATAAGTCAAATCTTGAAAACACTTTTTGGTTCAGTTTCTACTTCTCATTGTTAGCAAAAAATCTTCCTAAACTGGAAATGCCAAAAAGAAACTCAAACTTATCGTTCTTGAAGCATTTGCATTATTGCATATACCTGATCGACGACCTTGAAAGCACTTCCGAAAAAGACTCGTTTTACAATGTTGCTTCAGGAATTGAAATGAAAGAACAGGACGGTGCGTTTTGGCCTTCAATCAGAGATTCTAGAAGGAAATGAATGAGCATGCAACGCTTGAAGACCGAAGACGCTTGTTTTGGCGCAAAAAATTGAGAAGAGTGAATAACATGTACAACTGAAACCGCCAACCGTCTATCCAAGTAACAAGTATCAATTTCTTCGTACAGTATTTATACTTTCAATACGTATGTTTAAAGTTTAAACGGTTTGACACAAGTCAAAGTCACGTAAATTAGATAATTATTTTTTTAATATGTGTACGCACATTTATAATGAGTTAAAAATGTGGACGTAGGTGTTTCACTAGTGAACATCTTAAAATTATTTGAATATATCAAATAATGTAACATTCATTTAGTAAATATTGTAATAAAATAATTAAATCTTAAAATCTATCAACTACTTAATGATTAGCATAGATGATGAAATTTTGAATGCAAATTTAATGATTAGCATAGATGATGAAATTTTGAATGCAAATTTAGAGTGTCTCGGGTTAATAACCACGGTATATACAACTTTCATAATATCAAGCAACATAACCCCTTCATGGAAGTACAAAACACCGTAAGATTGCAATATTAGTATAATACCAATGGATTTTAGTTGTGGTGCATATCACTTATCAAGAAATATTAATAGTGAGATAAAAAAAATCAACTTTTACTTAATTTAACATAACCATTAATGGGAAATTACGGCATTTTGCAATATGAACTTTTCAATTCAACTAGGCATGTCTGGGATTATTGCCTTTGGTTAGGTTGATGCTGCTAAGGTTTGCCGTTCATTCAGGTCACTCGCCGTGTTGCCAGCCATGACTTGCTCATGCAATGTGACATTTACACTTTTCCAATCAAATAGAACATATTCACAGCCAGCCATGACTTGCTCATGCAATGTGACATTTACACTTTTCCAATCAAATAGAACATATTCACAGCGGAATATTAATCAATCAATAGGATTATATAAACAGCGGCAATCTTACAGTGGCAATCGAAGTGTCGTTAGGAGGATCAGCTTGATTAAAATTAAAAAGATTATCGTTAAAAACAAATAAAAGGAATAAGAAGCTGTTTTGAAGACCAAACTACAAAAACTCATGGATTTCTGAGAGCCGCCAACCGCTTCTCAAGCTCATCAATCCCCGAACTGCAAAAAGGGGCTTTAAGATATTAGCAGAAACAATTGGACATCTAAGAATCTATTTTTGCATGTTTTTTCTTTCCCTTTTCATAAGGTGGGGAAATTACTTCGATCTAATGAAAATTTGAACACCATTTGAGACAAGTAAATTAGGTAATCAGGTGGGGGAACGTGATAAAAGAAAAAGGATAATAACGAAAATACCTGCTAGCATCTTCCGTGTTTTTTCTGATGATTTTACCTTTTGGAGCAGCTGACAGCTGTCAAAGTACAAGTACAGTTCAGTTAGGCAAGTACAAAGATAAATAGTAACAGTATATGGAATTAACTACTCCAATAATAACCTGTGAGGCGACATCAACACCAATTTCATCTAGCACCTGGGAAAAGAAAAAAATAGTGTTAGGAAAATTGGTCATCCTTCCAATATTTTGAAGTCCACCTTTGGATCAATAGTATATTATATCCTTATATTGCAGCCTCTAGGATGTACTGAAGACTAAGGGACACCAAGTAACATGATAACATCCCTTCCTACACTGTTTGTATTTAATCCTTGTTCAGAAATGTTACAGCTAGTCCATCACAGAATACTTCCCATTTCATTACATGGGGAAACTTTCAGTCTAACAAGGAGCCTACCTGATTTGTCAGCTCTTCAGTTTCCTCTTCAGCCTCATCATTGTCCAAGGCATCATCAATGGCATCGGACATCATTTCAGTCTGCCAGAATGAATGTTAAACCAATTAACTCCGCAGATACAGAACTGAAAGAAAATACAAACATAATTCCACTTAATGAAAATATTCTAAAATAGAAGCAAGATCTTACAGTCATATCCATCTGTGCTGATTGCTTCTGGAATTCCTGTACAACCCTGGCTTGCTTTGCAGGTTCCATTTGCTGCAAATATAACGTACACCTCATCAAAAAGAGCTAGGAACAAAAGAACTGAAGAAATCATAATTATTTGTTATTTTATAAGTTGCTCAGACATGGTAATGAGACATAACAAAGCAGATTTAAATTCAAAGCCTGTTATCAGGGTCTAGTCCTAATCTTGCTGTAGATGAAATAATATTTGCACGTCAATGAGGGTGTTAATCAAACTAACATTATATACTTCAATGTTACAGACCTTATTCATGGCTCCCATCGCCTTACTGGCTCCTTTCATGCCAACAGCAACTGAAGAATGTGCATGCATAGCCTGCCATGGGAAATAATCATTGATGAGAGAAGAATGCACACATCCACTATTTGTAAGCCAAATCAACAGATAATGTCATAAACGAAGAAAGATGGAGAAGTTCTAATAGTGCACCTGCGTGTGAGTAGCTATGCCTCTTATTTGAGCTCGACTACCCTGTAAGTTAGCTATTTGCTGCCTCAGCCTGATTAGCTGCCGGGCCAGAATTTTAGTTGCGCTCTGAGAAGGATTACCAAACAATGTTAAGGGTGACTCGTGAAAAAGAATTGAGAAACATAACTGGTCTCTCATAGGAATGACAAGAACATGATCAAACACAATTACCTCATTTGTGTATTCAAATTAAAAGTATAAATATACCTCATTTCCTGTTTTAGCAGTTCTTTTTATCTCAGCAACAAGCTTCTTTTCCTGACATGATGAACAATCCTATTAGATCTAACACCTATAAACTAAAAATTGAATCATCAGTGTCAACCCTTTACTTACTTCTAGTTGGAGTGCTCCAATTTCCTTCTCTATGCCTGAAGCCAGTAAAAATTCCAATAAAGAAGATAAAAATGAGTACAAAAAATTGCTCCAGCCTCAGTCACATAAAATAAGGAAGCAAATATGATTCTAAATGAGAAACATTATCAAAATCTAAAATCAGAAAAAAAATAAAAAATAAAAATGATTGTAATAAAGTCAAATAATCTAATTACTAACTCAACCCACCTCTTAAACACCTGACGCAAGGGTTAGAAGGTAAATAAGCCAGCGAATAAGCAGAAGTAGGACTCATCTCAATATTTACGTGAAGGTAAATAAGCCAGTGAATAAACAGAAGTAAGCCTCATCTCAATATTTACATGAGCAGCTTCTTAAACAACTCAACCCACCTTTAAACTTAGACACACATTGGGCTCACACTGAATAAAAAAAATTTAAGTCAGTGGCTTCCAAGTCTATTAGTTTACATAACCCTCCCTCTTCATTAATATATTTCAATTGTAAAACTGCAATTTCACAGCAATCATCTAACTGGCCGTCTAGTCAACACACCTCAATGACGGTACACTAGCAAGCAGCAGTACACCACTCTTTGCATTTGTGCTTTGATAGCACAGTACTTATAGGTCATTTCAATCATTTTCATATAGTTCCAGAGAATGACTTGAGTTTGAACTTCACAGTTGACCTACTCTAACTTAAATAGCCAAGCTTCAAAGACTACACTCCAATACAGCTCCATTATTTATAGGTGCTAAAGAAAGCTAGAATTGCAGTTTGTTCAAGGTCAGTCTGACAATCACCTTCTGTAATGCCTTTTCCCATTACAACAGAAACCCGTTAAACATAGTTTTTAACAGAAATCATAGTAAAACTCTATTTTATCTCTAAACTGTGTAAGCACAATTTAATATTTTGAATTTAAAACAATACAAAAGTAGTTCTATACAAAGAGACAATACTTTATCTCTATCTATTATAAAATTGAAATGTTAAATGGGAAAATGTAATATCTGAGGAAAAATTAAGTGAAAAAAATGTTAATTATCTCTATCTATTATTATTATTACTATTATTCACTTGAAAACAATCCATCATAATATTTACCAAACAATTTCTAGCTAATATGACCACTCGAACTTGTGTCATAATAAAAACTCGTTTGTTCTAATTAATCCAACCCCATAAAGGACATTTGATGAATTACTTGCAAGTATAAACATTACCTCTAGTAGCGTGCTGCATTTCTCTCTTGCTCTCTCGAAGAGCCTCTGCAATCAAAAGAAAAGTATCAAATTAGTTCAGGAAAAAAAAAAAAAAGCCGCCCTGATCACAATTCGCAAGCCATAGAAAAGTCAACGCAAGGTCAATTGGAAAGTAAAACAACGAAAACATGTAAAAAGGATTAAATTTGCATGATATTAATGAAATCACAAGCCATAACTAACAGAACTGATCAACAACATAAAGAAAATCGTTCAAAAAATAATTTTAGAAAAGAGAGGGCGTATACGGAACGAACCTTTAGGGTTTGGCTTTTTTGAAAAGATGTTCATCGTTTTTTTTTTCTTATTTTTTCGTCGCCGATGTTGTTGTGAATTTGAGTATTTTGAATGATGAAGATGAACAGCGGATGGAGATTACTTAACAGAGTTTTATCGTTGCTTTGGATCTTGCCGAATGTGGTGAGAAAGTGCCCGGTCACTTCACGGCTTTTTCCTCCGTTTATAACATTTTATTTTATTTAACGAGTTAGTAATACGGGAGACTGTCTAGTTCTTTTTCACGCTTCATATTTTTTCCACCTCATTCGTTGTGTGCATCTTCTCGTGGGTAGCACACTGTATAAAAATTATAATTATGAATTAAAAAATTATAGTAGAGATGGATCATTCTATAATGTCATTATTAAACTTACGCATCAATACCGTAATTAAATATAAATAATATAAATAAAATATAAAATTTATAAATTAATATTAACTGTAAAATAAAATATAAAATTTAGAAATTAAACATAAGACTTGTAAATAGAAGGTAAAATGAGTAAATTAATATAAAACTAATAAATTGATGTATTATTCGTAAATAAAACAAAAACTTACAAATGTAACATAAAACTCATAAATTAACATTAACTGTAAAATAAAATAAAAATTTTAGAAACTAAACATAAAACCTATAAATGGAAGGTAAATTGAGTAAATTAATATAAAACTAGTAAATTGATGTATTATTCGTAAATTTAACATAAAACTTGTAAATTAACATTAACTGTAAAATGAAATATAAAATTTAGAAATTAAACATAAGACTTGTAAATGGAAGATAAAATGAGTAAATTAATATAAAACTAGTAAATTGATGTATTATTCGTAAATAAAACAAAAACTTGCAAATGTAACATAAAACTCGTAAATTAACATTAACTGTAAAATAAAACATAAATTTTAGAAATTAAACATAAAACTATAAATGGAAGGTAAATTGAGTAAATTAATATAAAACTAGTAAATTAATATATTATTCATAAATAAAACAAAAAATTATAAATATAAAATAAAACTTGCAAATCAACATTGAGCACAAAATAAAACATAAATTTTGAAAATAAAACATAAGGCTTGTAAATAGAAGATAAAACAAGTAAATTAATATAAACTAGTAAATTAATGTATTACTAGTAAACAAAACAAAAACTTACAAATATAACATAAAACTAGTAAATCAACACTAATTGTAAAATAAAACATAAATTTTGTAAATGAAACATAAGACTTGTAAGAGGAAAGTAAAATAAATAAATTAATATAAAAATGGTAAATTGATGTATTACTGGTAAATAAAATGAAAACTTATAAATATAACATGAAACAAGTAAATCAACATTAAGTGTAAAATAAAACATAAAGTTTGTAGATTATACCTAAAACTTATGAATAAAAGATAAAATAAGTAAATTAATATAAGAGTTACTGCAAAAAAAAAAAAAAAGTTCACAATTGTAAAATAGAAACTTATTATAATGTTTATTACCTTATATATTTATTGATTTTTTTATTTAAATTGAATAATGTTAGTTTTGCATTTATATAATACATGTGATGTTTTATTAATGATGAAATTTATGCTCAAATCAAATTTTGAAAAAAATATTATTTTAATATCTTTCATAATTGTTGTAAGATAATGTTATTTTGCATCTTTCTACACTTCCTCAACACTAATCCTAAATGGCCTTCAAATATAAGTAAAAAGTTTGAAATTATATAAAGTATACATAAAACTCAAAATTAGATCTAATTTTATTGATATATCATATATGTGTTTAGTAATATAAGATTTTTTTTTGTTTTACTTGATCCATATCACGATAAATAATTGTGTTTAATTAACATGCGTAATAAATAGATATCATTATAGAAAATGGAAAAAAAAAGTATACAGATATCCTAAAATAAATATAGAATTTATAGTAACCAATTCAATAAAAATTATTCCACTTTTTTCAGTATAATATTTTTGTTTAATTAAAGAAAATATTTTTTGTAAATGAATAAATTAGTTTTCACTAAAATTCTATAGAAACAATGTTAATTTTTTAAATAATTAATAATCTTGTATGAATTTACTAGTTTTACTTCATATTTATTAATTTTATGTGTAATTTACAATATTTATGTTTATTACGGTATTGATGCCGTAATTTTCATTACGGCATTATAGAATTTGCCTAGTAGGGGTATGGATAGATATAACTAAATAAAAAATAGAAAATTAAACCGAATTGTCAGAAATATTTTGATTTTTTAAAAAAATTTTCATATCTCTAAATAATACTATATTTCATAAATAGTATGTTGCAAAGTATTTTATACAAATAGTCGTTTGATAATCGATTTTTATTTATTTTTACCTCATTTAATTACTAAGAATTATACACATAAATGATGTGGCATCATATGTATTTTTATTTAGTAGTTAAAATAAGATTATTAGATCAGTAATAAAAAATTAAATTTAACTAACACAATAAATAATAATATATTGAGATGCAAACAACGTAAAGGCAGTCTTGAAGAAGGCTCACTCAAAGTTTCTCCCATTCATTCACGTGACTTGGTCTGACTCAGCATGACTCAGCATTACGTACAAGAAGCGACGCCAATATACAGTCGGGAATCTTTTAGCGTGCGGAATCCATTCTTGAAACAAAAATGGCAAAAACAAGCAGTTTCGCCAAATTGACTCCATGGTACGTGCTACGCAGATGCTTCAAGAACTTCATCAAAGCTCTTATTTTCTTTTTAGTTTGGCAATTTGTTCAAAACCTTGACTTCAGTTACTTCTTGCTGCAGCGAGGTGAAAAGAAAATGGACCAAGACGAGCCAGGAAACCAAGGAACGGGCCTAAAGCCATTCGAAAGGGGTTGTTTGACGAGTGGCTTGCGAACCACGGAACCAGCCGAGTGGTATCTTTTTGTTTTTCTTGTATTTCTTGATCTTGTTTTACTTATAATTAATTGTTTCATGTTCGATTAAAATGTTCAATTCCCAATGGGTTTGATTAATTTGGTTAATCTTTGTTGGTTTCACTTGTATGGTGTTTGATTTTGGATTAATTTGGTTAATCTTTGTTAGTTTCACTTGTATGATTTAAAATATTAATTAAGTATCTTTGTTGTTGGGATTACGTGCTCTTTAAAGCATATTTATTTACTTATTTATAATAAATATTTTTTTTATTAATAAAATATTTGAGATATTTTTCAAACATCTTAATTGCATAAATATTTTAAATAAGATCTATTTAATTATATTATATGTATTTATGTGATCATTATATGATTCACATAAGACATAAATACAAGATATCTTATGATTAAATAAATTGAGTTCGTAGTTGATAAATAAAGTGGGGAGCTCCATTTATATTTATACTATAGTAAATTTATTGAATAATTTGCCTTAATCATGTATAAATTTATTAATGTAGTTTGGTTGCATTGAATTAGATCACACACAAGATTTAATTAACCTTAAAATGATTATCTCAATCTTGAGTTAATTATAATTTATTGAATTATTTGTCTTAATCATATATAAATTTATTAATGTAGTTTAACTACATTGAATTGGATCACATATGAGATTTAATTAGCCTTACAATGACTGTCTAACATATTAAACCTCGTCAGCATTGATTTTATTGCAATCTTAATCTTGAGTTAATTATAATTTTACATTTGTGATTGTCATTTCATTTAAGTTATCAACGAGCGCAACATGCATTTGTAGTCAAGATTATCTAGTATCTCAATGGAAGCAATTATGAGAAGTGAAATTATAGATTAATAATATAGAATTTGTGCAACACATCTCTTGATGAGTTTTTTATACTTGTTCATCGAATTCTCTGGCCAGAGTGTGTCAACATAATTAGGATGTTGAAAAAGATCATTATAGAAAACTAATAAATGTTAAGAAACAAGATGTAATTAAATTGATCGAACAATTAAGATATCAATTTAATTAACAATGTGGTACAAAGGATTGTTCAATAAAGAAATCAATGTGGTATGAATTGAATGCTTTATTCCAGAACATTGCTTATATAGCATACAATTATGAAAGTTAGATCCAATCTTTTAGTGGAGTAGATTTGGAATTAAATAATTGGGCCAATTTAATTATAGGCCTAATTATTCTAGCCATAATTATATGTACCCATATGATCCCCAGGTTAGCTCATTTAATTGATTGCTTCGCTATCGGATTGATAAACAAGGTAACTAGCTATTTGGGTTAAAAACCTAAACATATTATTTAATGAGATGCTCTATTCAATATGTGTAAGTGTAAGAGGCATGTGCTATTTTACAAGGTAGGCTCCCTATAATAAGAATAAGTGTAACACCGCTTTTTTTTAGCTTACTCTTATAATTTAATTAAAGCAAATATTTTTTATTTAATAGAATTAAAAAAGAGAGATAAATAAGGAGCCTAGGGTTTGCACCAATAGGATATAAAAAGGTTTGTTTCTCCACAGAATGATATATAGGACCCACAATATACAAAATGTAGAAAAGAATGTTTCTCTCTAGCTTTGAAAGAACAATTTTTCTATTGCTAGTTGTTTCAATAGTGATAAAAGTACCTATATATCAAGTGCAGATCGAATTTAAGTCATAATCTAGAAGATTGTTAGTCACATATCATGATCTAATTAGATCGTTGGTGACGCATCGTGACTTGAAAATCTAAATTATTTCTATAAAAAAGTAAAAGTACTATTTTTAGATTATGGTAATTTTATATATTGTATGAGAAAACACAATCTAAATATTTTCACTACAAAACAGTTTTTAACCAATATTTGTTTAGTCTTGGAACCTCATTTATGTATGTTTCTTGATTTTCTTTTTTTTTGTTTTGGCTCGATTTATTTTTTGCTTTTGAAATCCTCAGTTCACGTTGCTGTTTTGTTAGTAATTCAAGTGGAATCCGTGATTCACAAGGCAAAGGCAGATTCAAAACTTACATGTTCCCTCCTCTTTCAAAGTCCCGGATTTCACAAAGTCTTCTATAGGTTTGACTTAGTTCCTCAGCTTACTTGGTAGCTTCATATACTTAGCTTGTAAACACATCTTTATATAGTCTTATTGGGAAGGGAAAATAGTCGTAATGTTAATTGTAATGGGAGTTGTTTTTTTTATATCATTAGCTATAGTGTATTTTGAATTGCATGTTCTTGTGATCCATTTAACAACATAAAAAAAGAGTTTCTTATCAACTTCAATATGATGATGAGATGCTGTAAAGTAAAGCTTTAAGTTCTCTTGATAACCAACTAGGAATAATCGTAGTTGTTCCAAGTACTGATCGGTAATTTAATATATACCCCTGTAGATCAATCTCTTAATTGGTTGTAGTGCATCAAGGGTGAAAAATTCTTATTTTGCACTATGCGGCCAATGTATAAAAAGACTTGATCAGTTTTTTTATCCAACTGTTATGGGATTACGGATCAAAGGTGAGGAGTTTATGTTTGAACATATTACTATTATATCTTTCGAAGGATAAATAAAGATGTGGTTGATGCAATTTCTTTGATCATACAGATGTAGCATTTAAATTAGTTACTAAAGAAGTGTGTCGGTTACCGTCTTTTTTTGTCTTCTGCTCTTTCTAATAAAATAAACAATGATAGTTATAGGTCTCATGACAAGGTACATGCATGTTCACATATCTAACTATATGAAAAAATATAAGAATTGGTTTGTTTGTGCAATAGTGTCATTAAGCATTTAGTCATAATAAAATAATGAAGTTGTATTACGGAAATAAATGGTACTCGACTATATTTGATTCTTTGAAACTATAAATACCTTTTGATATTCACAATCATATAATTTGATTATAAGGATGATTTTATTAGGTTTTGGGTTGGCAATGGACATATTGACTATGTATGAAATTCTAAAGCTGCCAGACCGTGAATACCTTTCTCAGGTTCAATTTTGAGGCCCTACATTTTTCATCAAGCATTTATTGACGAGAGCACTACGTTAATTATTGAACCTTCTCTTGGCAATTTTCATATGAGTTTATCTCCTTTTTTCTGTTAATTTTTATTTAAAAGATTAGGATTTTCTCCTAATATGATCATTTACTAAGTAAGAAACTCAACTGTTGATTGGTGTAAAAAAAAGTTAAATCTTATCCGTACACTACCATTAAAAGATACTCGCAAAAGATATTTAAAAGCTCAATAGAAGCTTCATTTATTGTTTGACTTCATGCCTATCCTTCATGAACTTTTAGAGACTCGTCTAGGTTTTAATAGAAGTGTTGAGATTAAACTATGGTTTGAACTCCTTGAAGACTTGATTAGTGAGATATTCAACAAGTTTAACTATTGTCGTTATGAAGATGTTGCTTATAGGCTAATGCGATGACGATGATTGTTGCTTGATTACTTTACTGCTACGAATGTCAATGTGCAAGTGTACACAACAAGAATGTCAATGTACAAGTGTACACAACAAGAATGTTAATGTACAAGTGTACACAACAAGTAATATAATTATGAGTATTCATATCGTCTCCATAGGGATTGATGTTATCAGACTTGCTACAGTAACCTTAACAATGCAATTTTACTTTACTTGAAATAAGGCAATTTATAAACGTAATAAATAAAATGACTAAATGATAATAAAAAAATGCAATAAAAAAAATTATCACTTCACAATAAGGATAAAATCAATGGGAATAAAGTGGTCGAGTGGATAAACCGTCTCAATGGCATTGACTTGTTATTCAATTATAAAATTGTTGCTACATCTTTTACAGCACTAGGCAAAATCACTTATGCATCCTTAGCTGTTGCCTACTGGATATGTTATATCTAATGCAATCTAATAGTAATCAACTGTTAGGCCACCATTAAATATATTATTATTGTTTTAAGTTTCATTTACCTTATAAGATGAATTCATATGTCTAGTTTTTCACGAGTTTTAAATCAAATATTGCCATTTTCAAATTAACATTTACCCAACTTAAGAATTTAATCTAAAACCAAGTATTGTCTTAATTGGTTCCACAAAGTCAGAATTTTTTGAGACTTTTTCTTAGTTAATTAGTATCCACTAAATAGGCAGTCAGTCAAAATATAAAATTAAAACAAGTACAACTAAGATAAAATGCTGTAGCAAACACAGACCAACACATTTATATAAGTCAAACATCTATTGAGATTGCTTATCACTCAACTACAATTGAATTTAGTTAATAAGTTATGAATAAACAATAAACAAAAGAGGTTCAGCCATTAGATACAATCCCATGAATTAATTGAAAACAACAAAATAAAAGAAAGAATAGAAGACCACTTGATCTTATGATATCCCTTTCTTGCTCATTGTAATCCTCGGTTGCAGCCCTTCAATCTCTCCTCTTTTCTGTTTTTCTTTTATTTTTCCTCTGTGTTTATTTTCCTTAAGTGATGGCTCTCCCTTTTTTGTCTACGTGCTCCCTTTTATAAAGTGAAACTAGGCAACAGAAAGTACATAGCACACACCCTTCATTTTTGGAAACTTTAAATTGTAATTTTTTAATTATTTTACGTGAAATCTTCTTTTCAATGCTCTAGGATTGCTACAACAACGGCTATAGCATCAATGCTACTTCATATTTGTTTTCAATTCTTCTGTAGCCTAATTCTTTCATTGTTTTTATTAATCTGTTGCAGCAGCATTCCTCCCTTAAAACTTAAGCTCTCAGTCACTAATAATAAAGCATATAATTTAAGCACTATTTAATCTTCAACAACTCAAATTATTAAAAAATTCAATTAGAATGGATATTCACGCAAAATGAGACTAAAATGCAACAAAAGCACTATATTTACTCTCTAAATAATTTTTATTTAAGCCTGAAAGTGCTATAATAACTCTCATTTCATAGAGTCATCAATGATACTTACAGAATCTGCAAGGAATGCAAGCAACCACTAAAGTTATACAATTTAACATTGCCTTACCTAACTATTGTCTATCCTTCAAGTTGCAAAACAAAAAGTGCTTGCTTAATTGAAAATCAAAATAGGATATGTGATTTTGGGCTAAATTCGAAAGAGACTCGGTTAGTGAATGCTTCAAAAGAATGGCTAATCACTATAAGCCATGGAGTATAAATTTGTCTGCTATAGGTTTTGAATGGCAAAAAAAAAAATTCCTCTAAAGCCTCTAGTTTCTTTTAACTATTAAACCCATAGAGTTGAACCAATTTTATGTCTAAAAGGTCATAATTTCTAAATGTATCAAGGGTGATAAAATACTTGACATCAATGTCTTAGCACTATGCAATGCTAGAAGGACGATCAAGGTTTTCAATCCAGCAAGGTGCCATTAATGCAAAAGAATATACTTTGGATATGTTATTCATGACTTTATTTGTGTAGATGGATACAACAACTTTTATGCTTTATTGAAGAGTACAAGATTAAAGAATTCTCATTTAAAGGAATACTTATTAGCTTTCTAGATTTAGATGT
The DNA here is from genome assembly GCA_030449905.1 of Luvunga scandens. Classification (NCBI taxonomy): domain Eukaryota; kingdom Viridiplantae; phylum Streptophyta; class Magnoliopsida; order Sapindales; family Rutaceae; genus Luvunga; species Luvunga scandens. The sequence goes on along the minus strand of JASUUG010000382.1, from coordinate 743,795 downwards.
GATGGATCCAATGTTTTAGCTTCACGAATCATGATGTCTTTATCCAATAAAACTGTCTTACCAAAGCTGGTATCACCTTATATATGGCATCAAATTATAATTTCGTAATTTTTAATCAGGTAAGTATCAAACAATTAATCTAAAGATGTTGGCTGTAAAGGAACATGATAAAACATGAAAGTCAGAAAATGAAGCAGTTAATGACAAATGCTTTTTTATTAGATTAAATGAATCAACTATTTTACGTCGGCGTGAAAATGCAATGTCTCAAACAATGGACAGAGCATACAGTGTACTTCAGTGAAGACTATATATAGACATACTAACAATACTTAACAGGCGAAGATTTTTTACTAGAAACTTTAACTTGAAAAAAAAAACTACTCTGATCCCTATAGAAAAGCAAGGGAAGTTAAAGGCATTTATATTTGGATTGTACCTATAGATTTTAATGTTTTAGAAATTTTGATAGGTGGCCTACAAAGAACATACATTATTTATCTTCACAACCATTGTTCTTCTAATTTTCAAATATGTTCACTATTTAACAACATAGCAGATGTAGTAATGTAGTTGGATATATATTTCATTATTCTTCATCTAAAGAAATTATAGAAGTTTTTTTACTTTACATGAACATCTTATGCAAGTCTATGACTCAGTTGCTACGTATCTGATAAATTGATAAATATCCAAGACTTAGCCTGAACTCAGTTGTTCACTGACAATAAACATTCTCTCTTGAATATTCAAACTTCTAGCTACTTCAGGCTTTTATCCAACTAGACATATATATATATATATATATATATATATATATATATATATATATATTAGAAAAGTTTGAAGTTATAATGTTCAAAAAGCTAATTTGATAAGTACGAGCTCAACAAGTATAATACTCTTCAACGTACAAGATAATTCTATTTCATAAGTAAAATATAGGCATAGGTAACTTGTTTATGTTATTTTTCAATTAATAGGCTTGTAATTACATTATTAGCTTGCATACGCTCACCAACTTTTCACAAGGAATATCATATTAAAAAAAAAAAAGGACTAGCAGAATTATTGAATTCTTAAGGTATTATTTGGAATTTGGGATTAATTTTAAAGTGTGGATGAGTTAGGTATTATAAAGAAAATTTGGGATTTATTAATTTGCCTAAATCATTATTGCTTTTGGATTTCAGTGCGAGGTACAATATTTTTTTTCTATTATAGAAATATATGCTTCCATCGACATTTCTTATAAATCCTCACTTTGAAATAATTGAAATTTAATAAAAAAGACAAACATATTGATAATTTAAAAAGACATAAAAGAAAGACATAATGACAATATAGAGTTATATTATGTAAATATAAACACAAAATTTCGTGTGGACGTGCACTTCATGTGGATTACATTGAAAAAGATGTTTTACAATAAAACTAGGCTATTTTAACTTAAATTTTTTACTTAAGATTCTGACACATTTATTTCACTAGTTATTTTACTTAATCTATTGATCGATATTGAAAATTAAAATAGAATTTACCATAGCTGATTTTCATTCTTGCATCCATTAATTTATTTTTAATATTCATACCCATTAAATTTAAATATTCATACCCATGAAATTTAAGTAATTTAACAAATTTTGCAGATACCACCTACTACTTCAAATTTTATTGTAAAAATTAGTATATATTTCTTACAATCCAACTAAAATATGCAAAATTAATCACCAATTCTCAGACAAATAAGTATGAATAATATAATAATATCGAAATCACATGCACAAAAAAAAGAATTTAAAAAAACATAAATTGTCTACTTTCATAATGTCATAATAGAAAATATAGAAAATTTATCCTTAAAAACAACCTTCATTGATAACTATAAAAGCAATATTCCTTACAACTTCAAAAATATTTTAATATGAACATGACATAAGATTCTAAGAAGTAAGAACAACATTAAAAAATAACAATATGTGCAACAATGTTAATATAATTTTAATTTTACATTTTGACCATGAAGTAATATAACACTCAATAAAACTATCAAACTGTTGCAACTGATATGCTTTCTGAACTCAAACAAACACCAATTGCAGCCCAAGATCACTTAAACAAACCAAGCAAGATTCTTCTCTACTTACCGATCAAGATCAAGATTAATGAATGTGATTCAAAACGAAAAGAAAATGATTAAAGAAAGTTAAGAAACATCAGAAACAAAAACAAGAATGATTACGTGGTTCAGTTGAATTACTTCAGCTTACATCCACGGAGAAACAACATGATCAGCTTTTATTGATTCACAAAGGAGAATTACAGAGCTGAGTATTAAGAATCTATTTTGTATACAACTTCCCCTCTTATATAGAACACAGCCCTCCTTTGTTTTTCTACCAGAACCAGCTGTAAACACCAGCTTTGTAACTACCTCAATGAAACCCAGAAGCTCACGTGACACACGCATGCAGATAACGGCTTATAACAACTTTAGTAAATCACATGCAAAGTTGGTGACTCATGTAAGAAGCATACGGCACTGGATGAAGTCGTTTTATGTTGTGAATATAGAACCCATCAAAACGCTAGCAGCTTGTGTCGTTTTCTCAACCTCTTATTTGTTTCATCAGTTAATCAACACAAACATGTATAATGATATTCTAATTTTTTTAGAGAGGGAGAATAATAAACTTACAAATGTTATGATGATGCAAAAATATAAAAGATTGATAGATAAGAGAAACTAGATTTTGAATTTCAAATTTTTTATTAAAAAAATTATGAATGAACAAAAGTAAAGGCTTGTTTGGTAACATTTTTTTGGGCCAGTTTTTTTTTTTTTTTTTGTGAATCCTAGTGTAATACACATTCAATGGACAAAATTAAAAAAAAATCGTAAAACCAAGAATATAAATTTTCTTATAGTTATAAACTTGAGAAAGTGTTATATATGTTCTTAATGAATTACAAAAATAAAGTTAGAAATAAATCACAAAATAGAGAATAAAGTTGATCCATTGTTGTCTTCTCTCTCCCTTATCACAATGCTCTCCCTTCATCGTTGGTGTTTATGTTCTCTCTATCCTGAGCTCTCTCCCCGGTGCTGTTGTTCTGTCTCCCTCACTACTGCTCTCTTTCCCTCATTGCTACTCCCTCTGTTTTGTTGTTGCTCTTTCTATTGTTGTTGTTTTCCTCTAAATCTGTGAGTTCTCCATTTGTTGTTGTTGCTACCTCTTTACATATGTTGTTCTCTTCCATTTGTGACATAATGTTTGAAGAATTCCATTTGGTTTTAATCTTTTACATTTTATTGAACATAATTTTGACCAAAGGTTACGGGCATGTGAACTTTTTCTACTCTCACTTTGATTGCAACATTAGAAAACAAGAGCCATACGTACCTTGTGAATATTATAACCTTATCTATACTTATTAGTTTCACACAAGCAGATTTGAGAGTTAAGGGGAAAATAAGACACTGGAGGACAAAAGACATTAGTTTGATCATTAATTTACAGCTTGTGTAGTATTCGAAACTTTGGATTCAACTTCTATCACTTTTAAATAACCCTCAGTTTATTTTTGTTTCGTTATAATAGAGCAAATCTATGAGCCCAATTTGTTTGTATTTCAATTATTTTTTTACTATTTGTAAGCAACCTATGAAGTTATTCTCCTTAATCTCTTCAAAAGCTCTTTTGGATATTAAACCTAGAAAAGATAACGATCCTTCAAAACAAAATTTTCACCCTTTAGTTTTGGTGATATATAGCTCTATTTGTGATATGGGATATGGTATTTCAGAAATTTTCTCAAACATAATATGAATATGGCCTCTTTTTATCGGAAAGATACATAACCACCAGGCACGAAAGTGCTTTTATTCTACGCATTTTATATAACTAGTGAATTATTTTGGAAATCTGATAGTGTTAATTTGATTGGGTGTCCTTGGAATTGTGTAATTGCATTTACTCTCTTCATTTTTTGCTCATTGTTTGATATTCACTTAATTAGGTTTTTGTTTAATGTTCATTGTTTAATCTGATTACGCTTTATGTGTATGTAAATTTTACGCTACATCTCCACTGTTGTTACTACTCTCTTAGCTCCGTCCATGATGTTGTAGCATCAAATCACAACAAAACTTGTCTATGGCAATGAACATGATAAGGAAAAAAATGAATTAGCATGATTTGATCAAAACCAACAAAACTATCATCTACAAATTACCTTAAGAAAATGGAATGATATAGACCACAGTTGTGGAAATGATCAACTAAATGAAGTAAATCGTAATGTTAATAGAATATAAGACAGAATTATAAAAATATATAGCTTAATTATTGAAAAGGTGTATATTGTAGTGTTTTTACCCCATATCTGTATCATTTGTTAAAAGTTTTATCTTGTATTGTAATATATGGGTTAATTATAGAGCAAAAACAATGACAATGTAAAACCTTTTTTTTCTTATTAATGCTAATATTAAAATTTTATCATTTTGTAATTTTTTATAATTATTTTGTTTAAATTATTTATGGTATGTTTGTGTATATATTAGTTAGACAATTATTTTTTAACTATAAATATGACTTAAATGTTTAGCAAAACTATTTTTGAAAATCATACTACTGAACTCATATTTATTATTTCTATCTTTTTCAATTGCATCTACCGAGCACATATTATTATTTTTAATTTTAAAATAAAGATACATAAAATGATACTAAACCCAGTTTAAATTCGAAATACAACAATTACATAAAGCCACTTTCATTCTCATTTTTGGTTTCAAAAAATATGAATTCAGAAATAATACCGAACATACCATAAAGTTTTGGGTCCCTTTATAATAATCCTAAATATTACAAATCTATCAAAATAGGTAAATTTGAAATATTATTTTATAATAAAATTATCTTAATCTAAATATAGAAACCAAAATAAATGGTGTACAAATCTGATATCTAAAAAAAAGATAAAAATCCTAAAAAGAGAAAAAATAAGAAAGAAAATAACTTAAAACTAAAAATGACTAAAAAGAAGCAGAACTTTTGGTTCGACCACTAATAAAACATAAGCAGCTCTTAGTTTAATTCATCTTATCGCAAACTAGTATATTATACACCAAAAATAGACACATGTAACTCAAGTTGTAATCCACTGAAGGTATCCTACTTATCCCATGCAACTATCCTACATCATTTTAGCTTGCAACATATAATTAGTGTTAGTAGAGAGAGTTGATTGCAAAGAGACAAAAACATGTCGTTATTATCTTGGTGAATAGTGACTCGAGTATGAAGAAGTAATTATATGTGTTTGGCTTCTTAATTTATGTTCTAAAAGTTCATTGGCGTCAACAGTTAGATAATCATATATATGAAATCCTCCTTGTTAAATGTTTTTAAATTAAATATAAGGTCATGTGTACAAATCATAATACAATCATTTTAAAAACATTATTTATTTACACAAAAGGTTGGATTCAAACACTTATTAAGTTATAATGAAATCCTACAAACTCATACTCACTAATTGAACGAAGGATAAACTTATACTCGTATCCATACGATCATACCTTCACTTGCTAAAACAAAAATTGAACCCATTTATTGTGGATACGAGCGAATAAAATTGACATCATCCCCTTTGTTAAGTATTTTATTTTTATTTATTAAATAAAATGATAGATTATTATCTATGTTTATGTGTGTTATCCGACATGTTATAAGCTTTAAGAATAATATTAAGGATCCCATCAATTATTCTAACTAATGTGACATATCTATAATTTTACTAACTAATGTGACATATCTATAATTTTACACACCATTTTAGGTATTAATATTTAAAGTCAGGCACTCCCTCTCGTTTAACACAATCTATCAAAATTTATTAACAAAGTAAATTATTATCAATCGTATAAATTGTATAAATTCTAAAATTGCCTAAATTTAACCCTAACCAAGACATATTTTATTTTCTCACGAGTCACGACAGCGACGAAATAAGCTTTATGCCCAACACTTGTTCTCCTTTGACACTTAAACAACATTGACACGATCTTCATTTTAGTTCTACAAAATTGATTGTTGTAAGGATAAAATATCGCCAACATAATCTTCAAAAATAGCCATTAACAAAAGCTACTTGATAAAATATTTTGGTTTTAATTTTTCGAACAACACCAAAACTTATGGTCTAAAAAACTAGAAACCGACACAATTCTATATGTGCTTGTGATTAGCAATGAAGTCAAATCTTTCACCATGTGAAGAAAAAGTGCATGGAAGTTGGATATTTTTCTAAGAGACGTGCAGATTTTGGTTCCAATTTGACAAAGATAATAAATGACGGCAAAATCTTGTTATGTCAGAAAATTTACTTTTTCTATAAAAGAGATTGTAATATTTGTAAATATTAAAGTTTGGAATAATATTCATTGATTCTGTGTGTTAACGGCAAACCATTTTTGGTTAACGGCGTGCCGATAATTTCCAGAGAGCATGTTAAATGTTCTTAAAACTACAAATGCAATGTTGAAGGCACTGGAAACTAACGGTGATCCGATAACTTAAATCGACTGACCGTTTATTTCTAGAGGCAGTGTTGAAGGCACTAAAAACTAACGGTGATCCAATAACTTAAATCGTCTATCCGTTTATTTCCAGAGGCAGTTAAATTTCAAACCGATTTGTGTCTTTTTTGAAGAGTGTGTGTCTTTTGAAGATGTACCAAGGTTACTGGTTGCAATCTTTCAATAAAAAAGCACTTTCTTCATAAAAAGAAAACAATGGATAACAATTAATATATACAGATTTAAGATATACATGTTCTTATAATACAATTTTATTGCTAAAGATTGTATTCAAGCTTTGTTGTATCTTGGGGGTAATTTGCCATTCAACTCTATAGCAAACCAAGTGTGGTGAGGGCAAACAAAACCTTAAAGGAAAATGTAGATACACGCCTCAAACCTTTCTATTTCTTTTCTTTATTTGCCTCCATAATTCTAAAATTACACCAACATTTCCCTCATCTACTAAATTCCATAACTAATTTCTTGCCAGTGGAAATATTGTATGGCATGGTAGTCGGTTTTTAAATCAGTGTGTGCAGTAAATGGCTGCTAAGAGTAAAGGTAATAATCATGAGATTTTCCTTAATAGTGAGTTAGTGTCAAGAGTGCAGATAATAATCATACGATTCTTATTAATAGAAAATTTACTTATAGATATTTAAGTAATAAAAAAATTATTAAATTATAATTGTTCAAAGTAATTTTTATAGTAAAGTCAAGATTGAGCTTAAGTGGCTTTCTCAGAGCTTTAAGTCCGGAGTTTGAATTTCAATAAGTGCATGAGTTAATAATAAATTAAAAAAATAATTTTATAGTGCAAATAACCTAACTGAAAGATTTATTATGGATTTGTAGAATTATAATTCATGAAAATATGGATTGGTGAAATTATAATTCATGAAAAACAAATAAACATTGATGACTAATATGATGAGACAATTGTTAACCCAAATGACTATACGACTTTGATTTTGATAATAACAAACCATGTGTCAAGGGTTTGTTAGTAAATATATGTTTCAAATCTCACTAGTTCTTGAAGGACTAAAAGTCAAATATCATTCATGTGAGAACAAGTTCAAAGCATTCAAATGGATAAAGGCTCAAAACTTATCAAATCTAGGATAAGCATTAAGAGTACTAGCTTAGGTGATTTCTCTTGTTACAATTCTTATAAAGCTAGTATGATTAAATGAATGCATGTCCTAGCACTTAAAAGCTCAAATTATTTTCATGACATTTTTAAGAGTTTTTGCAAGATAAAGGTTCTATATTTAAGAGGAAAAATGATTTTATGAAATGAATTGTTTTCAAAGTTTATGGACTAAATTGATAAACGATTTCAAGAACTTTGAAATCTTAGAAATGGGCCTATTGGAATCTTTATAACATTTTTGGGATAAAATAAAAATTTTGGAAAACTTATCAACTAACCACTAACTTTAAGCGGCTAACTAATATCCTTGGAAGAGTTATTAGAACGCAAACAGGTGAACTGTTTATGGAAAATAGCTAACCAATATTCCTGGAAGAGTTTTTGGAACGAAAATGGTGAATTGTTTATGGCAAGTGGCTAACCGATATCCTTGGAGGAGTTTCTAAAATGCAAACAGTGAATTGCCTATTTAAAGCAACTAACCAATATCTTCAGGAGAGCTTCTGGAACTCAAACGGCTAACCGATAAGTTTTAAGTAGTGATTCAAATTCGAAAAATTTTCAAATTATTTCAAAACCGTAACTTGCCTTTTTGGGAAAATGGCAATCCATTTCAGAATTAGCAGCAATCCAATAACTCCTAAAAAAATAATAATGACTAGTTTCTTGTACAAACTATAAAATGCCAAGTCAAGCTCATTTTAGAAAGTGCTTGCTAGTCTTATTCATTGTCTTATTCAATCTTTATCAAGCTTAATATTGTCCATACAAATCACCTTGAGCTTTTATTTGCTTATTCATATACATTGATTTATCATTCAACCATAACTCGCTAATATACTCTTGTGAGAGTGCAAGCTTTGTAAATTTCAATTTCACTTCAAAAATTAAGTGCTTATAATAGTGGGAAACACTTGAGAAAGAGGTGTGTGATCATATTGTAAGAGTTCATTGATACCTTGGCAATCAATTGTAAACATCTTGAATCCTTGGGTTATAAGGCTTGGATAGTAGAATCTTTAAGCTTAGTTGGCTTAGAGATGTGAACTTAGGTTGGTTTTGCCGAACCACGTAAAAATCTTGTATTTGCTTTCCTTTCCCTTAGCTCTTTTAATTTACTCAATTGTTGTATATAAACTGTCACAACAACTAAGAGACAAATATTAAGATAATAGCTGATTCCTTATCCTTATTAAATTTGAATACCTTATTTCATATTAATTGTTGTAACATAAATAAATAAATAAATCCCCAATGTAAAATGGTCAATGCAAATATTGGTATTCAAATGGGTGGGGCTATTTGAACTTACTAAATTTCTATCTACACTCATTTTAAAAATAAATTCATTTCTTAAATTTGAAAATCTAAAAATTATCCTTAAGTACAATTGCATATTCTCTCTATTCTCACCATTTTATAAACTAAATGCTCAAATTTACTTTTTTTTAGTTCTTTTTTTTTTTTTTACCTTTCTTAGTATATCATAGTTCATATTTCACACTTTCTATATATAAGAATTCTTTTTCTTGATATTCATTAGCTTTTTTATTTGATAAAAATTAATTTTTTGATATTCATTAACTTTCATGGTTAATAAATTTGTTGTCATTTATTTTTAAATGGTGGGTTTTGTTTCTCTTAATTAGTGATACCAACTATTTACTGTCAAAAGAATATATCTAAATGAGTCGATGAGAACTTTAAAATGAAGAGAAGAAAGAGAAGAAATGGTTAATTAAATAATTTTTTAAAAATTATTTAGATAATAAAATTCTTATTTTAAAAGAGAGTGTTGAAAGGAAATTGGTGGATTTAAATAGCCCATCATTTTTCAAATGTAGTATAAATAAATAATGGTTTAAAAAAGAAACACAATGCTAAATGGTTAATGTAAAATTTTGATATTCAAATTTAGTACAATTTAAAAATTCTGATCAATGGGAGAGGAGGAATTCTATAATATATTAGAGTTATACAACCAATTCACCCATGGCATGTGTAATTAAATACCCTATGCAAATCCTACATCAATAAAGAACGGGAGAAATGCTTGATTTATAATAGGTGATTTACACCTTAATTTGCAAGATGCATTTTGGAACGTATACGCACCTCAGAAACAAAATCTTATTGGCCTTGTTAAGGCTCAAAGCAAACAATATCTGATCATGTCTAAGTTGGGTTATGATAAATGATATTAGAACGGCTTCGACGCTTTGTGTATTCTCTTGAATGATAGTGGGGCAAATCTTAGTGAGGACGCTGAGTCCCTAAAGGAGAGTGTATGTAACATCCTAGGCAAATCACACATCAACAAAACACATGAGAGATGCTATGTTTGTCCCTAAAGAGCGGTGTATGTAACACCCTAGGCAAATCTCAAATCATCCTAAATGAGGGTGTATGCAATATCCTAGGCAAATCCCATATCAACAAAGCACATGAGAGATGTTGGATTTATAAAGAGCAATTCATACCTTAATTGGCAAAACGCATTTTAGGGTATATAAGTGTCGAGAAACAAAACCGTATGGGCCTTGTTAAGACTTAGAATGGATAATATCTTTCTAAATTTGAGTTGGGTCATAACAGGTATAATAATTTTTTAAAATAAAACGTTGTATAGTAATCTTTTAAAACAAATAAATACATATTATAACATGATTTATTTATTATATAATTGATATGATATCTCTCGTATATTCTAAAATTTATGATAAAATTTCGCATGGGAGACAGAGCATACAGTTTAACTAGGAAAATAAAACAACGATCCAGTGGTAAGCGTTAAGAACGCAAGGAGAAGTCACAGCAGCAAGCAGTAGACGCCGCAGCATCAATGGCATCACCGTCAAGGACTCCCACGCCCACTCCAATATCATCATCATCATCATTGGTCTAATCTCCATGATGATCTCCTGATTTCAATCTTAGCCCAATTGTCACCTCACGAAATTATGAGTGTAAGCTTGGTTTTTTTTCTTCATGGAATAGGATCGTAAGGACCGTAATTTATTAGTTCCAAAATGCCTGCCAAAACTGAAGGAGGTGAAGGTATAGATGGTTGCCGCTTTTACGGTGTCGAAGAGGACGAATCCTACATACTAAAGAACAGCGTGTACAAGGATTTCGGGAAGCGGCGTTGCATCGGATCATCGCACGGATGGCTCATACTCCTACAGACGATGGAAGAGCCAGTTCATTTCTTTTCAATCCCTTGTCGAGTACCTGCATTCTGAGTTACTCTGATGGGGATGGGGAAGGTTACAATGTACTTATTGGACCCGTCATCGAATTGTAAGCGTTATGTCTAAGAAGGAATTAAGAGATGATCGTTTCTTCATTAAGGCCATTCTGTCATCATGCCCGCGGTTTGGTTTTGAGAACAATAATTACGGCGCGATTATAATCTACGATCGTGGATCCAAACTTGCTTTCTGGAACCATGGAAGATGTCAGAGTGGGTACACTTTCCGTGATGTTAGATGCATATTTTTTATTTATTTCTTTTTTTATTGGAAAAAAAAACTTTGGAATTGCTGAATCACACACGAAATAATTATATTAAGCAATGGAGCCATCATAATATTTTTGAACTTCTCAAAAAAAAAAAAAAATGTTTGGTAGTTGGATCATTTACCCATTTTGAGATAAAAGAACCTCCTTTCTATCCTTGTTTGATGATGGGTTGAAGCATGGGATTTGAAGCAACATGTTCCTGTAGTACTAATGCAAGTCATAGCTCCTTTGGACGACAATTGGATTTACCTATTACGTGGCCATTAATAGAAACGAACTCATGCTCAGTGGAATCTTTGGGCGATATTTTGTTAATAGTGAGGGGGGCTCCGAAAGTTATACCCACCTCGCAAAGAGATTCCCTGCTCAGAAGTTGGAGGAGTTGGATAGGTAGGTATTTTCATTTACTCCTGTGGTCGAGTTACTGATGAATATTATATCTTAAGAGTTCCTGATGAGTGTATGCGATAAATTTCATGTAATTGGATCAGCTTCTGGATACCAATTTGAAATCTACCAATTTCTGTAATTTTTTGCTCGTGCACTAAATGTCCGAGGGGTCACTTCAACATTCACACCCATGCACGGCGTGAGGGCTAGGAATGTGATTAGTATGAAGTTTGTATATTAATTGTTATAGAAATGGTAGCAGAATATTTGCAGGTGAGTATTTACGTAACCACAATTTCATCAGTTTCTACCTCTCCATCTTCTGTATGAAGCAATATACTTGCAACCATTTACATACTGTGTCTCTTGTACTAGTACTGAACAAAGAAAGAAGTAGCATAAAGGGAAGTGGGAGCGCCAAAAATTTAGCTGCTTCAGAAGCTCAGCGTGAACATTTCATCATGTGTGTGGCCTCCATTTTCCAAAGAGCTATATATAACTGCAGCTTTGCTAGTCTATGGGTGATCTGCTCAAGCTCCTGGGGGTCGTATGAATGTTCATAGAAGAGATAGGCGTAGACCATTGCCAACGCTACTTCTTAAACATCAAAACCCTAACCCTAGTTTTGCATCTTCTTCTCCTCGAGCAGCTTACACACGCATCTTCTCCTCCTCGTTCAGCTTACACACCAAAACCCTTGGTTTCTGCAAGTCTCAACTCTGTTTTCATGCCTACTATCGCTATCAAGTTTGACAGGGGATTTCAGGCTAATTCTATTTGTGTTTCCAGTAATGTTTTTTTTTCTACTTCATTGGTTGGATTGGATGCGTTCTGGCTTCTGTAACAAGTACGGTGTCGTACACATGTTCTTTGATTGAATATGATGAAAAATGTGAGTTGCTGGGAAAAATAAATAAATAAATAAATAAATAATTGTTCAAATTTTCAAATAGTCCCTCTCATTAGTAAGATTGTTGAAGATGTAAATACGTCATTTTCTTCCCTCGCGTGTAAGGAGATAAGAAAACCGAAAAGAAAAGGTCAGCCTTTTGTAATAATCTAGCATCACTTGGACCGGGAAATAAACTTGCACATAAACAGGATGAAGCTCGTGCTTTCATTTTAACGACACTGTCCCCCATTTCCCCCCAAGTGCATAGATGATAGATTCATCACTACTTTTGGTCTCAAAAGCATATGAATACTGATAGCAGTAATCATTACAGCTATTCAAGTCACATAGATAAATGAAATTCCAATACAGAAATTCCCTCTTTCTCCAATCCATCAGTCTAGAACACGTTACACTGGCATGAAGCTTCCAGGAACAATTAAAAGGGAATAAATAAACGAAGAGGAAGCAGAAAAATGATTGGGATAAGTCCTTTTATGAGTCAAATTGACCTGCCGTGGCATTGGACTAGGTATTATCCCATATACAAAAGTGAGACTATAACTCTCAAGAATTCTTCACTTTTACGACTCGTCCACCGCCACCACATGCATAAGCAATACCTTCTCACAAATTCATCATGTATCATTTCCTGATTGAGAGCATCTCAAAACTCCGAATAGGATCATCACGGGTGCTGCTTCTTCCACCAGCAGCGCGATTAAACGAAGATTGCCTGGAATCATACCCAGATTGCAATCTTTGCGTGGTAGACAAGCGGCCACTGCTTGAGACTAGTCGGCTAGAGCGACTCTCACTGAATTCACCAGATGAACCAGGTTTAGTGCTTGCGATTACAGCTTTTCTTGAAGTGCTTCCATATCGAGAAGAGCTTCGTCCTTTTTCAGAATCAGGATTCTGACAAAGTAAACGATGACGTTTTTTGAGTGTTGAAACAACAATACTAAATAGCCTCCGCTCTGACTTAAGAAAATTAATAATAATTAAAGAAAGATAAAGAGAGAGAGGATTTTCAACAGAACATTCTAGACTGAAGTGAAAGCAATTGAGAAAAGACAAAAACAAATGTTTCCCAGGTACATTTCTTGCAGAAGGAATTAGGTTTTTACACCAGTCATCCAATAGCTAAAACCATCATCAGGAAAATGATGAACATGGACCACCCAAGAGGAAATATCAAAAAATCATTACATATATATCAAGGTTTGGTGAAAAAGGGCAATTTTTAGATGTCAAACAAGGAAAACCCACCAAGCTGCAGACAGTATCACTAAGTCAAGTGGTCAGAAAATTAATATAAAAAGCAAAGGGTAGTACTTGTTAAGGTTGCTCGGATATCTGAAAAGTCATAATACTGGGTCTAGAGAGTTATTATCTGAAAAGTCATCAGAAACTTATTCTGAAAAGCAAAAGGTAATACTTGATTGTTCTTGCAAACAGAAAGCTTTGGTCTAATAAATTGAGAAGCAGGAATTCATGTGCGTTTGGTTTTTTAGTTGGTGTTCTCTATGGAAAATAGTATTTTTTGCGATAACTTCCAACCAAACATGTTTTCTCATTTTTTGCTCTTGCAAAATAATATATGACAAACAGTAAATGGTACCAAATGCAACCTTAAATAACACCGCTCGCAAACCTTGTTCTCTTTCAATTATTAGAATCTATTAAAATCATATTCTAGGGTGGAAGTCGAAGTTACTTAAGTCAGCATAGAACAAAACATTGTGACACCAAAATTAGTGGCTACTCTTTAAGGATGTACAACATGCAAGATTTTATTTGATCAAAGAGAAGAAGCAAGAAAATCATCATGCGACACCTGGTTTTAGGAAATTAAGCCAATCACTGTTGGAAATAAAAAAAAATTACCACATGCTTGGATGAAGGACCATCATCTGAACTCTTGTGTCTGGGATGATCACGATGAGGAGTACCAGCAGCATTTTTTCTTGAAAATGCTTCAACTGCACCAGACAGTTTGTCCCTAATCTCCTTCCCAACTGAATACACAAAATTTTCATCAGTGATTTTTGAGAAATAAAGTGGTTTCTACAATTTTGCAAAAAGGAATTAAATAAGCAATTTCGTTTTCTAAGAGCAGACCTGAACCTCTATCTGGTCTTTCAGCAGATGGTCCTGGGGTTAAGCCTACCTTCCCACTGGAATGCTGAAAAGAGGAGAAAAAAAACAAAAAAAGACAATGGATAAGCGACAATCTGAAGATAATGAAAGCCAGAACTTCAAGTTAGCTAGATAGAACTTACCCTTCCTTTAGAGCTGGAACCAATCTGAGGGTACTTTAATACAGTCCAATCAAATACATAGTCAAACTGAAAACCTGCAGTATCACAATGTTACCCAATTAGGGTTAAGTTACTGCTGGTGCAGAACTTCCTAGCCAATATCTATCATAGTTCAAAATATATAATTCACATACTACAGTTGGATTTCAAAAGCTTGACTCACACTCACCAATTTTTGAGTTTATTGAAAATACAAAACCATCAGATAAAATTATATTCTGAAACAGAAGTTATCAACTCAAGAAAAGTGAGAAATGAGCCGGATATATTTTTGATTGAATTTCTTCAATGTGGTTGTGTCTGAATCAGTAAATTGAATTTAGTGGATTCCAATTGTGTTTTAAAATTTTTGAATTGTGTTGTATCTGGCTGCGAAATGGATCAAACTCAGAAATAGAAACTGAAAAATATTAGCATGTCTAGCCATGGTTGTAGCAATTCACCTTCTCGAATAAATAAGTCGCGGAAAAGCCTCTTTAAATATGAATAATCTGGTTTGTCCTCAAACCGCAATGATCGACAGTAATGAAAGTATGATACAAACTCAGATGGGTATGATTTACAAAGCACCTGTCAGATATATAGGCATCTATGTCAGAGACATTGAACAAGAATCATTAACATAAGTTGGGCTAAATTTCAGAATTTGGGAAATGATATGAATGTGTCCACTTGCACACAGTGCAAAACACTCATACTCTCATTGTTCATGCAAAAAATCGAAATCCTTGCTGTCAATGCTGAGGACCAAGATTTTCCTAGGTTGGATTTCATGGGTCCAAACACAAAATGAATATCAAACCTAGTAGTTTATTCCCCAAGCCATGCCAACATATGTCAAGAGATAGGAAGAGGCAGCAGCCACCATTAGGTCAGGATGCCAAACTAGGAATTAGACTGACCAAATTTAGCTGAAGAAAACTGTCTCAAGGATGACATGACCTATTATAACGATGCCAAACTAAGCACTATCATACCTCTATAGGAGTTGACACCTTCTTTTCGCTGATCTTATCATACTTTTGCTTTTTTGTGCCAGCTTTTAATCCTTGCCAGGGAAGGCTGAACAAAAAAAAATATAAACAAAATGAATTACAAATGAAACAATTGTGAATTATTTTAAACTAAATGTCAAACAACAAGCTAAAGTTAGTGTCTAGCTACTATATACTCCACCTTCCTCTAAGGAAATACATAAGCACATAACCAAGAGACTCTAAATCATCCCTTCGGCTCTGTTCTGAGGAAAAAGGGGCACAGAAATGAGGTACATTAGGTTTAAATCGGCCAAAATTCTGTCCTGAAATTAGTTGGAAATATATTATTATAAATAAATTACTCACCAACTCCAAGGTGAGTATTTACACTTGCATAGCGAGCTGTGCCAGTGAGATTCTTATTTTCCCTGAAGCAAATAAATAAGGAAAAGGAAAGAAATCAAGATCACCACCAAATGCATCAAAATGCATGGATGTCTGCTTGTGTGCATGTACTGAAAATAAAATCAGTGAAGCATGAATAGTAACATTGATGTATGACTTGAAGAATAATAAACATTTAAGAAAAGGAACTAGAGAAACCTATTCCTTCAGCAGATAAAGAATGAAAAGGGTTAAAGAATGAAAACAGAGCAGATAATTCAGAAAGTTAATTTGACCCATTATAAATATGAAAACCATAAAATTGATCATATAGAATTATCAAACCTTACAGCTGAGCGCATAACTAAAATTACACGTACTGAGAAATCCTGATAGCATTCCAAAAATAGGACAGGAGAGATGCAATATTGGCTAAAGCATTTAAACATAAATGTAAAGATAGAAGTATCAGACCACATGACTAAAATGGCCTAAATACAAGTTTCAACAGATTGAGCAGAAGAAAAGAACTGACTCTGTATTAATGTCCACAATACAATGTAATCTTTTTATTTACCGATGATAATAGCTCTCCTACAGTAGCAATATAGAAGTGTTCTTTGAAAAGTTCGGTTAAGTCTTGTTTAAACTCCTGATGCCACAAAATTAACCTCAAGTCAACTTGTAGAAACTGACTCAAGTTCAAAATTTACTGCCAAAAAAAGGAGAAACAGCATGACATGTCCATTCACCAATGTCACCATACATCCAAATAAAATGCTTTTTGTTATTTGATGAGACCCCACTCCTTTCCGCCTGGTAGAAGAAGAATCTTGAGGCAACATCCATTGTCTGCCTCCTCAAGAAAAAGCAATACATAGGCAACAACTTTTTTATCTACCTCTAGATTTTTTTTTAAGATCATTATTATTATTTTTATGGCTAATTGTAACCTGTTAAACGCATATCGTAATCTAAACAACATGACTATGCAGCTTCCACCATGGAATTCCAGCACTAAATATCAACAAAGAAATAATTACCTGTATGGGATGTGCTTATGAGTTTGAAGATCTCTATACTTCTTTGCAAGGCCATAGTCAATTATGTAGACCTGACATAAATGATATGGTAAGATATTATAATTAACATAAAGCAGAATCGAATAAAGTTTATGCCAATATCTAATGAATAAAAGCAATCAACTGTGTGAGAGTAAACACTTGGACTCTCTCAACAACAGATATGTCAGCCACATGTGGAATTAATGAAAATTCAGGGACTTGCTATCTTCTGATGAGCATGCATGTGTACTCTAATTTGCTGATGTGAAGGCAAAGAACAAAAAGAAAAAAACAACAAAGGAAAGTACCTGATTTGCTTTGCGTCCAAGGCCCATTAAGAAATTGTCAGGCTTTATATCACGGTGAAGAAAGCCCCTTGAATGCATGTATTCCACTCTATTAATCTGAACAGATAAAAATAACAAAAAACCCATTAATTTGATAGCTAAAATCTTTGCTCTTTTAGTAGAAAAGAGTCAAAGCCACTTACTAATTGATCTGCAAGCATCAATACTGTTTTCAAAGAGAACTTTCTATTGCAATAATTGAATAAATCTTCTAAACTTGGTCCAAGAAGATCAATAACCATGATATTGTAGTCCCCTTCAACTCCAAACCACTTGAGGTGAGGAATTCCGGCTTCATCAAAGAAAAACCAAAACTTTTAAGAAAACATAATGAGCCTTTCAAGCAATATGCCCCACAGGAAGGATATCCACATAATTTTAGCTCAATAATGTCAAAGAATATTCAGGCAAAAGAACATTCAGAACAAAGTAAAGAGAGACTTACTTCCCCCCTGAAGAAGCATGTACAATTTTGATTCATAATGAAGCTGTGGATGCTTGGTCTTCACAAGTTCCTAAAAGTTCAAAACCATAAAAGATAGAAAAGATGAGGATACCCATACCTGAAAGGAAAAGGATAAACATAGAAGATAGCACACAAATAGAAACATAAATGAGATTCACCACCGAAAACATCAACTTTGATTTTTACACTTCACATAAATAACATAAATAGGACTTAAGGGCATGACATTTTACATGTAACATATAACAAGTCCCCCCCCACAAGCTCATCCAGTGCTAGAATAGCCACCGTATTTTCCCTTAAGTAAAATAACACTCTCCTAATGGATCCGTTTAATATTAAAATTTAAAAAAAAAAAAAATGGCTTTTCTTTTACATATAATTAATTAGTAGCAATTTTGATGAATGTTGTTGGTAATGACAGAAAGCAATGTTCTAAATGGACTATTACTTCGTCAAAAACAAAATAAAATCCAAAAAGAGTCACAGATGAAGATGAAATAGGATTCATATTGCTACCCATGAATTATCATCATTATCAAAAACTAAAAGTAAAGTAATATCATCAGCAAACTAAAACAGCCGTAAACAAAATTAAACCAAACACCATCCATAAATCTAGAAGTATAAATGACATACCAGCTTAACAGCAATTTCCTCTCCAGTTTGTACATTAACACCTAAACATCAATAAAACGAACAAAAAAAACTTAAATAAACATTTAGATAGAGAGAGAGAGAGAACCGACATTGCTGATAAAAAATGCAATAAAAATAAAAATAAAAACATTGAGGGGGAATACCTAAATAAAGCTCTCCGAAAGAGCCACTACCAATCTTCCTCCCCAACTTAAACTTGCCACCAATCACATGCTCCATTCTCAATTTCCCGTCGGCAAACATGGAAACAACTGGCTCAATCTAGCTTTATTTAACCCAGATTTGGGCTCAATTTGACAATGGTCGTCGAAAATCCCAATACCCACCAAGCAGTTGCATCCAAAAAATTGAAAGAAAGATAAAGATGAAATAACAGATTTGACAAATTAACACACCCGCAGGTCAAATTAAAAAGATAAAATAAAATCTGCCCTCTCTCCTTTTTTTTTTTCCCTTTTTTATCGATTATCCACCAATGGAATCATCCAATGCATTCGATTAACATAGAATTGTCCCAAAAAGAGGATAAGTTGTCAATAAAAACAAGAAAATTTTCTTCGATAACGCTCGATCCCCAAATCTTCAATTGAGGATCGAAACCCTAATTTATTTTTTTATAAACAATCCAGGCACATTGACCAGAAACTCTCTATTGGAAATGCAACGGGTAAAACGAGAATTTAAGTAAAAACGAAAGAAAGAGAGTTTTTTTTTTTTTTTTGGTATCGCGATCAGGATAATTAATGAAAATAAATAAATAAACACAAAGAAAGTGTTCTGAGGAAACAGGAAAACGTGTTGAAGGGACAGAGAAGGAGGTGAACGAGGAGGAAGAGGAGGAAGAGGGACAAATAAAATAAAATTAAAGGCTAAAAAGCAAAGAGGGAAGGGAGGCGGATTGTAATTTTATTTATTTATTATTTATTAAAAATGTTACTTTTTGCTGATGGTGTTTTATATTTATTTTAAGAAAATTGAAGAAAGAGTAAAAAAAAAAAAACAGTTACAAATTAGAGGAGATTGTGCTGTGTAAGAACCGTAAGAAATAAGTATAAAGAATTTGTAAAATTTATTTATACATATAAGTTATTTAAATTCATTAATTTTTTTTATGTACACTCTTTTGAAATTAATCTTTATTATTAAAAGTTTTTTTATGAAATTAACTATTTAATCATATTTTCTCTTTCTCTAACTAACGTTGTTTTCTCTTTCTCTGGTTCCTTCAGTTTCTCACCAATGTCTACATTTATTTTTCAGTAATAGATTGTAAAAAATTTTAAGAGATGAGACAAATAGCACATAATTCAAATATATATTGTTATAATTAATCAAGAGCGAAGAAGATAAAAACCTACCATACACATTCAATCTTCCCATACCATAAAGAATAATTTTTTTTTCCTAAATTTTTAAATAGAAAGACTAACACCTCCTAATTCCTATCTAAAAGTAATGGTATATATTAATAAATAATTATTCTCTAATGAAAACATTCTTATTTTATTAAAATAAAGATGTTAGTAAAGTATAAAAAATACATTCTTTAACATATTGAAATCTGTATTTTTTTTATATTTTACTAATACTTTTATTTTAACAAAATAAAGATATCCTTACTAGAAAAGAATTCTATTAACAAATATCCCATTTTAATTTCTATCTAAAGTTACAGGCAACATGATAGAGAGACAATTTTGTTATAATGAAATTGAGGAAAGAAGAAATTAGCGAGGGTTATCTTTGGAATTTTAAAAAATAAAAACCTAATAACAAATGTAATTTTTTTTCATATGGACTTAAAGAAAAAATTAGTGTGTTTAAAAAGTTCTATCTTCACATATATTACAAGCGGATGCCAATATTTTTAAAATATAAATTTGCTGCATACAATATATAATACATTAATTAATTTAAAACAATAATAGAAATATTAATGTGAAATTTATATTTTAAGAAATAAGGATAAGGACGTACACACACACAAAAAAAAAAGAAGAACAAAATACATGTATATTTAAAAAACACGTAGTACTGGTGCCGCCTAACCTAGAAAAACTGAAACCTAACAGGAGTAACAGTAACACGTTTGGGCTGTCATGTCAGATCTACGATCGCTCCTTTCAGCTCAGGGCGCAAGGTGCCCCTTTCTGTTTGGCTTGTTCCGTCATCTCTTAATCTTAAACGTGCCTCCATCGATCTCGTTTCTTTCTTCTTCTTCGTCTTCTTTTTTTTTTTCCCTTTTTTTCTTTTCTCTCATATTAATTAAAGTTTAAGTGTTTTATCATTTATGTTTTTTTAAATAAAAATAAAAAGTCACTTTCTCTTACTTCCTGTCTGCGCAGCCCCGGCCATTATTTTTGACCCAGTCCACGTGGGCTCTTTTCAGTTCCCAATCATCTACAGTCTACTGTTAAATTTTTATTAACTAAGAAACATAATCTTTTTTATATTAAATTCGTTTCATCTTTGATACATAAAAGTAAATTTTTATTGATACATAATCATATCAGTTTACATGCAATTTATTAGTATTACAAAGAATATTTTCACCCAACTTACATATCAAACGGAATGATTATACTTTTTTTTTAATACATGATACTAATATTTAAATTACAACTCCCATTTCGTGAGATTATATATAACTCATATTTACAAATGAGACATCTCACAACTCATATTTATTAAAAATTTTAATCAAATTTTAATTTTCAATATTCGGGACGTCTCGCCTACTTCACTCGCGTTGTGAATCATAATCTAACGAACTCCACTCACGTTGCGAAAGGGAGTAGACCGTCTTCACTCCAAAAATTTTAATCCTCTCTAATATTCGATGAACGTCTACTTCACTCTCATTATGAAAGAAAAATTTTAATCATCTCTAATATTCGAGGGACGTCTACTTCACTCACATTGCGAAAGAAAGTAGACTGCATTCACTCAAATTAATGAAAGAAATTTAAACCCCCACAATACGTTGTGGGGGCTTGAGTTCTCACCACTGGGCTAAAATCTAATGGCTTAATAATTACACATATTTTGAAAGAGAGAGGAAGAGCATACATTTTGTACTAAAGTTAAGCTTTCTAAATGAAATCTGCAAATTACAAACTCCTTTAAGCTAATATGGATTTGAGCTCAACACTAATACTCTTTGGTTTTTTTTTTTAATTCAATCTTCACCATCATACTAAATTTATTATGCAAGCTGATATTGATTATTAGCATGGATCAATTTGTGGCAAGTAATTTACTCTTCAAATATAAAATTTGAAAGCTTTTGGATTTATGAAGAGTCTTGAGTGTTCACAAACACATTGTTTCTAATAAGTTCTTTTATTGTTTATCACATACATATCAATATTATAATAATTGGTTGAAAATATACAAATGATAAATAATAAATAAAAAATGAGTAATGCTCAACAGCACTCTAAGAATATTTTTACTACATATATAGAAATGTAACACTAGTATGTGGTAAAAGATAAGGTTATGCTATTCTAACTTAAATTTTAAATTAGAATAACCCAATGCAAAGAAAAAGACACTCATGACCACCCAAAAATCTAGGCATAAGTGGAGAATAAAATTTTTTAACATTGTATTTTGCAAATTAGTTAATCACTATTTAAGATGTAGTTCTACTAAAAAAAATTAAAATTTGATATGCTCATTATGATTAGAATATAAAATGTAAACTAAATACCGTAATTGGCTCTTTTTGTTTTGTGGAAAAAATATTGTGCACATTTGTTTACCGAATATATTGTTAATATATGTACACATTTTTTTATTTTACAAATTACAATAACAAATAAGGGGTCAAATTAAAAGTTGATGCGCAGACGAAGGTACATTTTTCATGATGGATTAAAAGAATCCGAAGTAAAATAATAGAGAGAGTTGGGGGCTGGCTTCACTCGCTCAAATTATACACAAAGGCAATGATAACGAAAGACTATGGCTCAAAACCTATGTCGGGCAAATCATGTTTGATGTTTCAGGTAATTAGAGTAATTAATATTGCATATGGGGTTGTCATGATATCTTTCATCACTTCACTAAGGCTACATTTGGCACGCAAGAATGCATTGATCTGATTATTAGAATTGGACTGGATTATATTTAATTGGATTAAATTGAATTATATAATATTATGTTGTGTTTGGCACGATATTGAATTCGACTATACTAATTAAATAGTATTTAAGTTGATATTTAAATATAAATATGAACTATTTGTGAATATTTAATAATAAAATAATTATTAATATTAATTTAAAAGATAATTAATTAAGATTAAATATGCAAAAAATTAGTTATTGGATAATCATAATTATAATAAACAAATGTAAATTAAATTAAAAATTATTTAAACACTTGATTTTTTTATTAAATATATTTTATTTGATAAAATATTTTATATATATTTTATTTGATCAAAATTTTAATAGATTTATTATTAAATTAAATATTAATTAGATATTCAATAATAATTAATTAAATTTAATTATTTTTAAGTTTTTTTTTTTTTAATAGAGTTATTATTAAATTAAATATTAATTAGATATTCAAGTAATAATTAATTAAATAGACAATTATTTTTAAGTGAATCCTAACTAAACCCATGTTTTAATTGGGATTGATAATCCCATGATCTCAAGACTAAATTCAATTTTAGTCCCATGATCTAATCCAAAGTGGGGCTTACCAAACATAAGATAAATAATTAGTTTGAATTTAGTCCTATGATCTAATCCAAAGTGGGGCTTACCAAACATAAGATAAATAATTAATCCTAAAATTATTCCAATCCTACACTTAATCCTATCTCCCAAACATAACCTAATTATTATAATAACTTGCATATCATATACGCCATCAGCAGTACACAAAACATTAATGTGAGTGATATAAAAGTCATTAAAAAAATTGTATATATTTCTTTTTTATATATTCCTTTAACTATTATTTCTTTTAAAGAAAAAACCATATGCAGTGTAATCCAACGTCAATTAAACTGATCATATCTTAAAGTTTAAATATTCCACAGCCTCCTGAACAGAAGTTTATACATATGCATATGGGAAACTAGAATAGAATAAGATAACAGTCACCAAATAATTCGTGCATCAGTGATCTGCCATCATGCCATGTGATAATGAAATAATTAAATAATAAGTAGACATATTCCTGCAAACTTAACAGGTCTAGCATTTTCAATACTAAGTTATCAGTTCTCAGAAATAGAAAGGCTCTTTTAACTGGATGATTAATAAACTTTCTTAAAAAGTTCATAGGTGTTATTTAGAATTAAGGTTATACAGCTATTATTTTTAAGTTATATTATTAAAATATTTAGTAAACATAAACTATTGTAGTTTAAAAATTAAATTGATTTAATTTTACACTTATATAATAATAAATCTATTATATTTTTATTAAAATTATTATTTAGAAATAGTATTTAACTATATATTATTAATTTTTATTTTATAATTACAACTTTTTTCGTAGCTATAACTTAAAACCTACATCACCTAATAACTTAAAACCTACATCACCTAAATACCAAACTGGGCCTTAATTTCAAATAATGATCTTATGAGTAATCTTGCTCTTAAATATTAAATTGGGATACAAAACTTTTTATATTAACTAATAGGTATGTAAGTACATAATTGTTTAACATATATATGATAGTTTATATTGATGCTACGTTATTTAATTTGGATCGTAACTTTATAAGCTTACTATAATTGAATAAAGAGTGAACAAATCGGCGCGCTGTTGCAATAAAAATTAATAACCCTGATTAATTACGGTTTCTAAAAATCTTACTAATGTAGTACACACTTATTGCTAATTTGATACCTGCCCATAATTCTAAATCTTTACAACTTTGCACGAGTTAAAATTCTGAGCTCTAGATATAACACAAATAAATTCGCTAAAGCACACATAAAATTAGAAACATTAAACGCATAAAAAACGAGAGCTACCTAGAAGCATGAGAAATCCAAGAAGAAGCAGTAAACAAGCTAGTATCCTTCCATCCAAGCATAAGAGTCCCATCTCCTGGAACAAGGCTATAGCCATGAGCAGGAGGAAACATGTTCAATATAAGCTGAGCTTGTGCCATTGAGTTGCCACTCATTGGTACTTGCGCAAAGCAATTACTCCTTGCAAGCTCGCTTCTCCAATGCTTAAACTTATCTTCCCCACTTCTAGCCGGGCCTCCAATGGCCAATATGTTATTGATCTCCCTGTAAAGAAGGCAATGCTCGACGCGGTGCCGATTTGGATCATCACTGGGAAAATATGCACCTAGCGAATCAAACAATGTTGAATAGTAATGAAGAGATCCCACAAAACGGTCTAAGAAAGACCCACCATGTGAAATTTCTTGCTCAACTAATGTTACCACTCTTGGTGACAATTCTTCGAGTAACCTCAAGGTTTTCCAATCAGGCCCCGTGGCATCATACATTGAATGTTGTAGCCAATGCACGGCCAGTGTCTCTCCACGCCGGAGTTGTAGCATTGAGGCATCAATGTCTCCGAATTTTTTAGCAATGGGGTGGAATTCAAAAGACAATCCAAGCCGTTTCGCGAAATTGAAGAGTTGTTTTCCTGTCTCCAACAAGACCTCCATTGAGGTTCCCATTCCGGTCATTCGAAGATGAGGAGGGCCTTCGATGCGTGTAGCAAGGATGTGGAAGAGGGCTGGCCATTGGAGACCTTGCATGATATCAAGGTCTATTATGTGAACCCTATCGCGGCGATGAAAGGCCTCAAGGATGGCTTGGTTTGATGTGAAGTGAGCAAATTTAATGAACGGAGAGACATTGTTGAAGACTTGAAAGGCTGAATGGACACTCTTGTGGTTGGTCAAAGGAGAGCAAATGCCAAGCCATGAGTTGATAACCCGACTAGCCATGGCCTTGGCGAAATAAGCCACGACCCTTTCAGCACAAGAAGGGCCATAAGGTGAAGCCATTTGTGTTAGCTCAAGTAACATTCTATAAGCCTCGCCAAGATTATCAACCGAAATAGCAACAGCGCACTCCAAAAGAAGGGTTATCAATCTTAATCCTTGCTCATCTAACTTGTTATGACTTTCACAATTAATGTTTGATTGGTTTACTCCAAGCAGCTGCTCGTTGCTCCATGAAAATGATTCTTCCCCATCATAACTTCTTCTCATCATTTTTCTTGGCCTTAAGTCACCCAAAATTGATGGAATTATAGAATTGTCTTCGCATGGCTCCATTGTTGTCTGACGGTGATCAGGTTGCAAGACATGGTCAGCGTTATTAGTACTACTGTCTGGCATGTCATCAATAAGTTGCTTGGTGATATGTTCTACCCACTCTGAGAGCTCATTCCTCTCCAAGTTTACAGAACGGTTGTCGATGACAGCCGGGGGCGGGGGCGGCGGCTTTGTGAAGGAATTAGGGCTAGGAGTTGGGAACCCAATACAGGAATAGTCCCACTGTTCATAGTGTTGTATCATATCACGAGCCCCATGAACAACTTCAAATCCTCCTCTCATCATTAACTGAAGCAAGCAATATAAAAGGGTTAAGGTGTTTAATTAGAGAAACGAGTAATATTGGTGGTGGGAGGGTGTTAACGAGAGGGCTAAGGTCATATTTAAAGAGAGCAAATTAATTAAGATGGCCAAAGAAAAGGTCCCAGCTGAGATAACATAAAACTTTTGAACATTTTTTAAAATCCAAAAGCATGGCCGGCATAGCCAGACATATAGATGAAGTTGTGTTACTAAAAGCCAATCACACACACGTAAGTTTGCTAGTGATTTTCTCATTATTAACTCAGAAATATTTCCCATTTTAGGCATATAAAATTCATGAAAGATTGAAGCTCATAAGTCATAAGTACCTAAGCATCAAGTGTACATTGAATATATAGAATTAATTAGAAAAGGTGGGGAAATACAACTACCCACCATATAAATTATGAAAATGTCATGGCCCCTCGTGTCTATGATAAAGTTGACACCTTTTTATGAAAGTTGCTATTTTTATAATATAAAATTAGTGTTTTATGAAAAGCATATGTAAATATCTAGTTGTTATGATTTATCTACTTATCATAACTACTAATTTAATCGTATAAACTCTTATAAAAAAATTTATTATTGTTTGGTTGTTTTTTTAATAAGGTTTTTAAAAATTAAATAAGTTATTTGACTCTACTGGTAAAAGTTTAAATTTTAGGCTTTTAAAAATAGAAGTTGAAAATTTTTTTAAAATGTTAAAAAATCTAAAATATCATTTATTTATTTGACAATTTTAGTTTATTCTTTTTCATAATATAATCTTAAAAAATTTTACCTATTAAAATAATTTTATAATTTTTAATAAAAACTCTTATCAACAACATAAATCTTTTTAGATAAAAACTACACTTAAATAAATTTTATTTGAAAAATTACATCAGATAGGGCTTAACTCAATAATCATCTTTTGATCGTGTGATCGTTTGGCCAATTACGACACGTTGACGTAATTTGGGGTTTTTTGAAATAGTGAGTTCCAGCTGCTTGGTTGCATTGCGCGTGTAGGAGTAAGTCAAGACATACGAACGTTGAATCATTGGTCAGTCAGTTTCTGGATTACTAATCTTTATCTCCTAATAACATTTAATGAATTAATGATTTTATGTTGTTAATTAGTTGGCTAATTATGACATATCTGCACCAGGTCTGGTAAAGCTGGATGCCTTATGAAGCCACTTGACGACTTGATCGCCTAGCTAGCCACGATGAGATGCACAACTTGTCTTCTGGTTATGTAATTATAACAAGTGTGTTTGATTATCTGATGCAAGTTGGTGCTTTCGTTTATCAGACGGCGTTCATTCATCATGTTGCCTATTTTTTATCATCATCGAACCCGATCAATAATAAGGTTGGTGGAATCTGCAGACTGAGGGTCAAACATTCAACGTTGACTACAGGAGTCATCGAGTCAGTCTTGGCCTGCGTCATGGCTATATCCTCTGTTTTAATAGACAATGAAAGCTTTCCATGAAAACATTACACTCCAAAACGACGGCGACTTGGAATATTCTTCCGATGATTTAGTTTATTTGCCAATTGTTCTGACGGATCAATTTCATAACAGTGATGTGATGTCGGTTTAAAGACTGTTTCGATTATTCTATGGAGCCGATCCAAGACTTAAATTTTATTAAAAGAATTTTGTATTTGATAATAATAGACATGTTCCTTTGGCAGATGACGACGACGCTGCAGAGGCACAAAATGTCGACGGATGGCGCTTTTACAGAGCTTTTGGGCCCTTTCTGATGACTGAGGCAAGTCAATAAGTTATGGCCCAATGTTATTTCTACATTGATTTGTTGTTAGATTATGCCCGGCATTTTAGCTGTCCAAAAGGATTCCAATTTCCTGCTTCAACCTTATACTTCATTCCCGTTTCAATTTATAAATAAGATCCTAATTTAATTTATAAAAAGAATACAGATATCAGGAATTTACTTTATTAAGCTTCTTCAATATGTCGCACCAAAGTTTCCCATTTTTTTTTTCCTTCATTTCTCGAGTCTTTTAAGAGTGTGTTTGAAATTAAAATGTTATAACTTTTAAACTACAGTTGTGGTAGAAAAAAAAACTATAATTATAAAATAAAAATTAATAATATATAGTAAATATAAATTGTAGATAATAATTTTACTAAAATTATTAATAATATAATATATTTTTTATTATATAAGTGAAAAATCATATTAGTATATCTTTCAAGTTATAGTATTTAGTGTTTACCAAAAATTTTAGTGCTGTAATTTAAAAAATACAATTGTTCAACCTCAATGCCAAACACACTTTAAATTTCATATTTTAAGGAATGCAAGACAAAGATAATAATTTAACAGAGACCACTTGATGTAACGAAATACTTAAAAAATGCAACAAAACCTTAGTGCGACGAATCAATTATTAATGGACCCGAGCCACCAGTCTTGAGCCGAAATACATAGAACTTTCTGAATTCTGATCGAGAAAAAAGTAGATAATAGCTTCTAATCAACATATTGTTTTGTTATCATTAATCAGACAGAAGACAAGAGTATACAAGGCATGAGTATTGTGTATATTTTTGTACAATTTTTTAAACAAAAAATTTAAATAAATTACATATAAACTGTGAACGAATTAGCTCCACTTCCTAATGTCATTATTATTGTTATTATTATTTTTCCTTTTATGATCTACTTATTTCGACAAGGGAGAGGGAAAAAAAGAAGGGGGGTGGAAGAGCTTACACAATTCTTATCCACAGAGATGCTATTGCTAATTAGTGGCTTCAAAACCCAGCACTTTTCTTAGAGCTCGAGACTTCAATCAGATCTTCAATTTTGGCCAATCAAGCAACTTAAAAAATAGGGTTAATTGTGCAGCATCAAGAACAGCGTCCAGACACTGTAATGTCAGAAATCTATTCGAGACTTGGGAGCTGGAGGGACTTGTCTATATGATATTTAAAAAGATTTTCTGGCTCAAACGTATTCATTCTGCTCTTGAGAAACTTCTATCTAGTTGGTTAGGTGCAAGACTTGTAAAGCTACCCTGAGAAGGCTGATCGCTGGCGGGTGTATCTGATGACTCTGATGTCTCCGACTCGCTCTCTGCGACAAAGAAACTCAAGGTTAGAAAAAAAAACAATTAAAAAAAGAAAATCATCAATAGGTAAATGCCTGTGAGGTATAAATGTGGATTGGGGTTGTAGGATGCCTTATGGTAAAGATGTCTAACAGTCATACCCAATCTCACATCAACCTCGGAGGAGATCAAACTTAATTGGTGTTTGTACTTTGGAATAAAATGTGTAGTAAACTAAAAAATGTCAATAGATAAAACAAGAAATGACCACAATATACAATGAATGCTTCAAAAAGAAAATAAATTGCCAAGAGGTAATATTACCAAAAAGTGTCTTGACAGAGGGCCTCTTAGGTTTATTGCTGGTTTTCTTCAATTCAGCTGCAAGGAGAGTGAGAAGCAGAATTAGTTGCAAAGACACGCTAAAAAAAGGGGGAAAAAAAAGAAGAAAAAGGAGAAAAAGAAGATGAACAGTTCACCATGACAAAGGATTAAACCAATAGGATGTGAACATATACAAGCTATCTGCAATTCTGTGGTTAAGTTTCCTGTTCTAAAATCACTCTTTTCCTTCTCCATCGTTACTGGGTTCTTTAAATACCCATACAAAACATCTATATCCTAAATAAAATATATGCAGATGAATGAATATAAAACTATCACCAACCTACATAATGTAGAAAGGTATTCATATTCACATATGAGAAAGAGCAATACCCATTCCAGGCACTTGATAATCATTGACAATTTCGAAGTTCTTGTAAGTGTAGCCCACAAAATTTATGTCCTTTGAAGAGAGCATCTGCATAATAGATGAACAGTGAGAAAAAAAGTTCAGACAAAGGAATACCTTCTCGTAATCCTTGAGTTTATCTTTCATGCATTATTGTCTATTAAAACATTCATATTCTTCTGCTAAAATGGCAAAAGCAAGAATTCATACTTTGCAGGTCAAAGCATTGAAATGAAAGATGCTAATATATAAACAAATTAGTGAAAATTAACAAGCTGAATAATAAACCATGCTTACCTTCCTCCATGGCCCAGTCTTCGATGAAGTTTTAGTCTGGTTGTCGGACTGCATATCCCAAAGAAACACACGGAGTACAATTAGCGACAAACAAGTGGTTCCATAAAACCACAAAGAAATTTAGCACAGTTATACCTCTTCAAACTTCTCAAAATTTTGCGTATCCAATTCATCATTGACTGCAGGAATAAATGCAGCTTCCATTTGGTATATCCTATCCCAATCAACACCATCAAACCATGGATGAACCTGAAAAATGGAAAGGCAAAGAGGTCATTTTCGGCAATTAGCTTATCAAAAAAATTTAAGGACTTAAATTTGGACACCATACACAACACCTTAATTTCATCTGCGCCTTTTGCTCCTAGTCTCTGGTTGACATTACACAAGAGTTTGCTAATGAGATCTTTTGCCTCTGTAGATAATTTTGCTTCTTCAGGAAACTTCAAATGTGTTCTCCAGTTTACTATCTGTATAAAACAAAGTAGAGAAGAATAAGAGTGTAATTCTGCAAATGAATCCCCCCCCCCATTTTTTTTTTTACTTCGGTCAGCTGGTTGGGGACGGTATGGGGCTTTGCAGCTAACTTAACATCTAAAAACGACTATGGTGCAAAACAAGTCAATGGATTGGCTTAACAACAGTTTAAGTTACATTGTGCATAAAGTTGTTGCAACATACATGGAGAAAGGAACTGTTCAAAGGACTTGATCCTACAGATTGTAGAAAATGTAACTGAGATTAAATTAACTCTTTTTACGTACCTTCCTACATGTTGACATTGGATCATCTGAATAAAATGGTGGATATCCAACAAGCATTTCATACATAATAGCACCGAGTGACCACCTATGAATTAAATGAATAATCAAAGTCAGGATGATACATATATCTCCAATCTGGAACAAGCATCCAAGAACATTATAGTATTTCGATATCCACGACACTCACAGGTGCAAATATATTTAGATGGTGTCATCATATGGAACCAAAAAAGTAAAGAAGCTGATCAATGTGTTAGAATATCGAGAAAAAAATTGGCATGATGCGAGCAACCAGCAAAATCAGTTTCCACAGGAAAGAGGATTCATTTCAATTGTTATGCAGAAGAAACTAAGATTAATTTACTTCCATGAGACATGAAATTCAAAATGCTCATCAAGGAACCTGACATACTCACCAGTCACATTCCATGCCATATCCTTTCTTCAACAAAACCTCTGGAGCAATATAATCAGGTGTACCAACAGTAGAATAAGCCTGCAAAGTCATGACCAGTCACAGACAAAACAAATCATAAGACACCTTGGTCATTACAAACTCTGGCAAAAGCTCAACAATCAGTTTTGAAGTAAGTGAAAAGATAATGGCTGTCTTTGAAAATACTAACATGAAGTACAATCTTCAAATAGCCAAACAATGGATAAGGTGCCCAAAAGAGACATTTTTTCCAAATAGGATGTTTGCAAGGCATGGTAGAAACAGATGAATAACTTCATATCATATCATTTGTTGGTTAACAACATGAAAAGAATATGTTAATCTTTGGTCAACAAAAATCACCAAACAGAACAGAAATATCATTGTTTTGAAGAAGCGACATTGTATTTCCACCACTCATAATCCCATCAGTACCAAATGATTTCCTCCAATCCCAGATCACAAGATAACTATGCTGGTGCCAACCCAAAAGTAACCCAATAAAAAACCCACTCTGGTCCAATAAATATGGTTTTTGGGAGGATAGAGTAAAAATCATACCCTCCAACTGGTAATCTGGTCCTAAAACCTATATTTAGATTATAATGAAACGAGAGGTAAACATAGTACACGTAATGGCAAAGAACTTACCAGCATTCTTCTATTCTTCTGCCAATGTTGTAGTTGCTCTTGTTGTGTGCGTTTCGGTGCGGCAGGGCGTTCATTATTCTGTGAAGACCCATTCAGGTTGTTCCCAATTGCAAAATCCTGCTCTTGGAGAGTACTGCAATCTAATGGTTTACAGAGTCCAAAATCAGAGAGTCGTAAGTGTCCATATTTATCAAGCAGCAAGTTGTCAGGTTTGATATCTCTGCAACATTTAACATCCAAAAAGCTCAGTCCATCCATTCCAAAACAAGATTACTGATTTTTTTGTACCATGTACAATAAACCGATATCAACCTCATATTCAAGCACAAACCTATGGATGTAATGGTGTTTATGGATAGACTCAATAGCCAAAACTGTCTCTGCAACATAAAATCTGGCTTCATCTTCAGTCAAGGTATCCTTTCTCATAAGTAAAGTCATCATATCTCCACCAGGTAGATATTCCATGATAAGATAAAGAAACTCATCATCTTGAAAGGAACAGTAGAGTTTGACGATGCAATTGCTATCAACCTCAGCAAGCAGATTCCTTTCAGCTCTTACATGCTCAACCTAAAAAAATTAGGGAGTTCATTGACAATCAATATGGTGGAAAAAACCTCAGTGAAACAAATTGGCAAGCTATATAAATGCATGCATACCTGTCCTCTCCGAAGCATCTCAGATTTCTTAAGCTTTTTCATAGCATATACATGACCAGTTGTCTTTTCCCTACAAACTCTAACCTGCAGGATAGAACAAATGTTCAATGCAATACGTAGGACAAACAACTTATTCAATAACACAAAATAACCCGGGAGATTATCATGACTAGATGGATATTTGTATGCATCCACCAAAGACATGATATAGCAGACATGGATGACAAATAATTTAACGTGCAATGGCTCCAATATTTCAAACGTTGAGGAGATGCATTACATATCAAAATGTCCTAATACCCTGAGGTAATTAGGATATTTGCTTATTCTCTAACCACTCAAAGTGACTCTGACAATAATCAAGCATGCAAGAAGTCGGGCCAATTGCTGTCAGGAACAAGTATAAGGCCGTTATAACTTGACAAGACCAATATATGAGCTACAAGCATAAGGAAGCTACAGGCAAGGCTAACATTGGTAGTGGTGAAAGTATTATTAAAATCAACAGCTATAAAGGGCACAAATTGCGGAAGCACCCACAGTATGAAAACTACTGTGATATGTTAAAGATGGCGAAAAGTACACTAAAATCACTTGAAAATAAGATCATAAAATTTCAAATGAACGAAAAATACCTCCCCAAATGCCCCCTTTCCTATCATTGTCAGCAATTCAAAATCATCAGCACCCATTTTATGCCTCTGCAGACGCATATATTCAGTTTCCTTCTTCTCCAAGAACTTAAGTAAGTTATTTTGATCTTCCTCAGATACATCAGCATCAGCCAGCTTTTTTTCCAGTATATTTCGCCTATTCAAAATAAAAACTTGAAATTTCTCAGCCTAATATTTGAGGAAAAATGAAAAAATCTATGCATGAAAAAATACGGTTCAGCCAAATTGAAGAAAACAAACGCATTTGTCACTTAACAAAGGAAATTAGGAAAACACTGTCCAAACATATCATCTGGCTTTGAAAGCAAAAATGGTAAATTTCCCAGAGAAGGACAAAGAGTTCAATGGCCAGAGACGTCTAATGGGGAAAAAAATCCAATAAATAAACGAAAAAAGTAAATTCAATAAAAAGCAGTTACCAATAACTCCTGGAACTTGAACGTGCTACTTTAGCAAAAGCAAACTCTACCAACTTAATCATTCCCAGTCGAAGTCAGCAATGATTTGACAGCAATTGCTACAATTCTATGTACCGGAAGAAACACTATTCCATCTTACACAGAATTTCATAAGCAACTCATGTTCTTAAGCATGCCATTTCCAAGATGAGAATCAAAACCCATAACACATTCACATAAACGTTCTTAATGATGGATATAGAATGACCAAATACTCAGGCATCATCTAAGGTCCAAACCAAACACTTTAAAATGTACAAACATCTAGAGGTAGCAACAAGAGAAGGTAAAGTCGAGGTCAAAAGTAAGTCAATCAAACATCTCATCATCGTGATGAAAAGTAACCACCATACACACACCTCTCCCTCCTCTCCTGAAGATTCTTCATTTGCTCCTTGTAATGATTTTCAATATACTGCTTAGCCGCCGCAACCTTCTGCTTGGTAACATTGGACAAAGCTTCTTCATCGGTTGACTCCTCGTTACTTCCATTGCCACCAGCCTCCTTCTTCTTCCCCGAACCTCTCATCTTATCTCGCGGCTGCAGCTTCTGCAACCAACTCCTCGCCGAATCCATATTCTTTGACTTTAACTACTGTAATAGCATCTCAAATTCCAAAACCACTCAATTGCTTACAGTCTGCGAATTAACAAATGCAACAAATTAAACGAATTAAACAAAAATCCAGCACAAATCTGACCAAATTAGTGATAGATAGTAATACCTCGGCGATTGAAATAAAGAGAAATAAAAATTAGCCGGGAAAAAAAAAACTGAATATAAATTAAAACACCTAAAAATCTTAGATAATGCGAAAGAATGTAGGCTGAGAAATCGGGTTACCGCGAAATTTGTGTCCTTGATGATGAGATCCACCAAAAACAGAAACAAATATTTTTGTTGTTTTCAATTTTGCTTGTATTTTTAATATTTTGATTTCTTTGTTGTCCGCGTGATTCTCTCGTTTGTGTCTGTGCACAGTCTCGTTGCAGGCCTTCCATTTTAAATAGGTTTTCCCCTATGATCCTTTTTTTTTTGGGGGGTGGGGGGGGGGGGGGTGTTGGGGGATCACTTTTATGTATTTTAATAATTATTATCATTATTTAATTATTATTATTATAGTTATAGTTATTAGTTAGTTTATAGTTTTCGAAGCGTTGGATCCAGCGAGAAACTGATCTACGAAGATTCGATGGGGGCGGCAGGCTGATGTCCGCGTCCACGACGTGCAGTGTGCTTGGTGCGCAATGTGCGCCCACCGCATCGAATTAATTATTTATTTGTTTAATTCAAAATTTTTATTTTTCGTTATCATAATCACTCATTTGTGCATATTAAACAAAATTAGATCATCACCTATAATTTTCACTACCTCTAGTTAGATTTCGGTTAAACTACAAGTCACATTTCATTTCTTACAAAAATAATTATGTTTCACCATCATTCCACATCAAAATGATGGCTCTGTTTAAGATTATTATGAGCGTAATTTTTTATGTTCTTCCTCATTGTGAAATCTTAAATATAGGATCATTTTTTATTAAATTACTTTAGATATAGGTTGTCATCTCCTATAAAATTCAATTGACACCAACTTGCATGTAATTAAAGAAACTCACAAAATTATTAAAAAAACACAAAATATTTTTAAAAATGACAAAAACCATCCTACATAATTTTTTTAAAAATTAAATGTATTATTTTCTCATTTTTAGCTGAGCTTCTAATATTAGAAAACTTAAATAGTTATTTTTTAAAAATTTTCACAAATTTCAACTAAATGTATTTTTTTTTTATTCAATTGACAATTTAAGTCTAATAGAATCTTTTAAATCAATCCCTCTAATGGCACAATCTTAATACATTGGTCCATTATAAGATGTGCAACACTATTCATAGGACCTTAATTAGTATTTATAATGTATACTCTCATATAAATCATAATATGGCAAAAGGAATAATAATATAAGTAATACTTGATACACATCAATTTAATTAATGTGGGCATGACGTACAATGATCGTGATATAGTGGGCTAGTTAATCTCTAAAACCAATAAGTTTAGATCAATAAGACCAACTCTAGAGTATGGGGGCCTTATGCAATTTTTTTTAAGAGGTTTCTTTACATTCAACCGATTCAATATTTTTTTTTAAAAAAAATAATTCAAATTACATCTTTTTAAGTTAATCAACAAGATAGTAGGAAAATTCAAAAAAAAAAAAAAAAGAAAGTAGTTAATATTTTTTTTTACTTTCTTTAGAACTAAAATTTGAAGAAACTATTTTTTTTTATTATTTTGAAAGTGAGCTAATAAATGTAACAACTTTCTTTACAAAAAAGAGCATAGGAAATTTTATAATGTTAAATAATTAAGATTTATTTTTTAATAAATAGATAATGTAATTTTTTTAAAAAAATTTAATAATAAATTAACAGTTAGACTACACTATTAATTATAGCTCTTTTAATATTGAGGTTATCAAAATATAGAATTTATATATAAATTCTTAATTATAGGATAATTATTAATTAAAGAGAGATCCAAAAAATAAATTTTCATATTGTAAGTAATTTATTTTTTAAAAATTTGAGTACATCAAGAAAATATGTCAGACAAAATTTTTTCTTTAACATATGAGGCGTAGGCAATCATAACGAAACCTTTTTAATATAAAGACCTAAAGTGACAACCTAATTTATCTATACTTAGAGCCTCGCTCCTGCAGTGAAAAAGCATTATGCATCCATCATCTCTTCATCATCTTCCTCTCTCTCGCTTACCAAAACAGAACAACCCAATAAAGGCAAGTGAGTTTTTACTTGCCGCAAGGGCATTATGGGACCATCATTAGTTCCAGTGTTCCACTGAAGTTACATCCATCACTTTCCTTCATCTTCTTTTTTCACTAAACAGTACACTTCTAACCGGTAACTCTTAAAGCTAACAGAATGCACATGTTGATAATAAAAAAAAATTCTAAATTCCATGCCAAATACACTCTTTAGTATAAATTTGAGTTGTGTCCGCTAATTTGATCAATTTAGTGGGAAGGTAGAGGTCAACAGGATGAAATGGACGACATTCCAAAATCAAAAGCATCACTCAGCTGAAAAAGTGCTTTGCTGCTTGTGGGGTGGTTGGTTGTGAAAAGGTTGGAGAAGCATAGCTATCAAGATGCGACTGCATCTAGTAGCTGAAGCAAGATTAGAATCCATCTGTCTTAAGCTCATCGATGAGTTTGCTTCTAGGAGTCACCTCAATGCCTTAATCCTTGTGTTTTGGTGTTGCTACCAGAATCCCTTCGACTCCGCAAACTTGGTGTTGAATACTTCAAAAGTTTAGCTAAAGTACAACAAGCTCCACCAAACACAGATAATTTGGCAATTTGCAGTAAAATTGTCAAGATCAGATGCTGGCCTTGCATAACAGATAAAACATGTCAGCCTGCAGATGCTAGTATCTCAATCATTTTATTTTTAACAATGTAATTCTACGGGATTTGTAGGTAAAGGGTCTATATTTTAGGTTAATTATACTGCTTATAGTCAGAACCAACAACTCTAAAAGCTGCTTTATGCAAAATACTTTGCACCAACTAGCTGGTAGTTGGTGAAGTCCTTGTGAGGTGCTTGAGATAACTAGTCAGTGAATGTAAGTGACAGGTATGCGAACAGTTGAAGTAGGAAGATAAGCACCGAGCGATTCCGAATCATAGAATTTGCAGAATTTTTCAAAACCAAAGTAAAATGGAGAAGCTAATTTAAAAAGAAATAAATTAAGTCCTAGAACAACAATTGCTTCACCAAATGAAAGGAAGTTTTCCTACTATAGTGTATTGGAACAAAATTGAGAAAGGAATTCTCGCAGAACAATATCATTATAAATTTTCATGATAATAAACAAATACATCTCCCATCCAATTGATGATATGGTACTGGATTACAACAAATTTGAGTAAGGCATATGGTCAAGCCTCACTATGGAGCACAACAAGCCCCAATAGCAATCATTTCTGCTTCATCATTTCTACAGTAAGATACTGCCAAAAATACAAATTGCAAAACTAAAATAATATAAGTATGGATCAATGGTGCCCGATCAGCTTTATGAAGCATTTCTTAATTTTCTTGTCTATGTTAGTTTGAATCTCATGCCCTATTTGGAATTACTGAATTGACGGAGATTAACGGTAGTATGCCATATGTCTGGATGACATGAAAGGAGAGGAACCGAAGGGAGAGGTCTTTTGCACTTGTTTAGGAGGGTTAACCAGCCTTTCCTTCTCAAGCTTGGTTTCAGAACGGAGCCAGGACTCAACAACAGAAAGTAGGCTAGTAGAGTTCCTCAACTCATCAAGTTCTGTTAACTTCTCAGCCCTCCTCAACTCACCATCTTGGATGTATGCCAGATGTGTGGCCCATGTTTCCAATCCATCAAAAATATGGGTTGCATATACAATTGTAGCTCCTCTCTGAACAAAAACAAAATATATATCATGAACCTACTTCTTATTTTTTTCTCTGCAATTATTGATCTTGAGCTTTGGATTTGTGAGTAGAAACAAGATATTCGAGCATTGAAACCACAACAGTATGAAAAAATATAACAACAAAGTCACACGATCAAAATAATTCTTCTGTAAATAACATTCTAAGCTGCAAACAACAACTGTGCTTCCAGCAG
This sequence comes from Luvunga scandens, assembly GCA_030449905.1. Taxonomy (NCBI): domain Eukaryota; kingdom Viridiplantae; phylum Streptophyta; class Magnoliopsida; order Sapindales; family Rutaceae; genus Luvunga; species Luvunga scandens. The sequence continues at coordinate 705,001 of JASUUG010000382.1, read as the reverse complement.
CATATTCCATATATAAAATCTCCCCTCTTAGGGTCCTTTTATCAGAACTGTTACCTGCTCACATTCATCCTTGAAAAAATAAAGTAAATCCATCCTAGCAACAACATCTAGATCCACTGTAATCTCATCCAGCAAAAGCACCTGCAATTAAATCGGAGATGGTTTATAATTCTTGAGTAAGATGGTGCACTGAAATAGTAAATAGTTCAATAATAGGTTAAAATTGAACAGAACCAAATTGACAAATGACTCAGCAATTAAGGCTGCAAAAGGGTTGGGGTTGAATGGGTGGTCCAAAGATTCAACTGGCAACTTTTCTAGGTTTTCATCTCAAGTAGATTCAGTTCATTGGGAGGTTCCCAAATTGAAAAATACAATAATGCAATTTAAAATTCTATGATTTTTCACAGCACTTGCAAAGAATTTGCTTCTTGTGGCATATAGCATACTTCATTGTCCCAAATTCGTGCAAAACCTAACAGCATATACATTCTAATGCAATTCCATTGAATTCATACCTTAAAAGGATGAAGAAGACCCATGCAGATTTGGACTCGACGCCTTTGTCCATCAGATACCTTATGCATTCGCCACTGCAGGTCAATATCAAGTAGCTCAATCAACCTCTCTCTCCTTACAGGATCAGAGCCTTCAACTACCATTAAAGGAAGAAAATGAAAGTTAGAAACTAAAACATAAGCAGAGAAAATACCCCCCCCCCTCCCCCCCCCCAAAAAAAAAAAAAGCAATCCCACCTCCAAATATCATATGCTCAGCGGAGAAGTCTCCCTGGAGTGGAATTTCCCCCTGAATATTTCCAAAATTACGGTTCACTTCAAAATGATTATAAACAAGCAACTTAAATAGCATTGCAAGATTTCAACCTTGGTGAACAATTAAAGATAAATTAATAGAACTCACAGCTGAGCCAACAGTTTTGCTCCAAGATCCTCCAAGATAAGCTAGGTCACCACTACAAACAAGTTGAGTGTCATGAAACGACGATCGATTCAGCACTTGCACGACATCTTTTCCTCCCACCATATGCTTTCCCGCCAAAATCTTTAACAACGTCGTTTTTCCTGCACACAACGACACAAGCAACTAATGTAAGGAGAATTTAGTTGAAACATTTCAAAGTAACCCCCAAAAAAAAAAAAAAAAAATTGAATTGGATTTACCAGATCCATTGGAGCCAACGAGAAGGCAACGAGATCCTGGCGAGATATCGAGGTTGAAATCGTAGAATAGAGGAGGCTGATCGTCCCCCTCGTAAGAAAATTGCATGCCGCATACTTTGATACTGTTCAATTTCTCATTCTCATTCACCCCGTCCGCCATTTTCCTTCCGTGAGCACAAGCAGTAGTTGGAAGCGATATAGTATTCACGCTTTTATCAGTACAACACACCAGTAGTATTTTGACACCTGTGTTTTCTTCCGGCGGTTCTTGACTTGACCACGTTGCTTTCTCTTATGTCTGGCCAATGGGCCGGACGGCAAGAGTATGTTTTGATGGAGCAGCGCACGGACACGTATTCGAGTTAGGCTTAAAATTTATAAACACGCGGGTCTTTAAAATATATATTATTAGATGGATCAAAGCCTAATATGAAAAAAAAAGTGATAAAAACGTTTCTTTTTTAATAAAAAATAAATTTTAAATTTTAAAATTTTATAAATAATTTAAAATTAAATTTTTTAATATTTTTATTAACTTAAATTTTTTAAATTTATTTAATTTTTAGTTTCAAAAAAATTATAATGAATTTATATTTATAATTTATTAAATAAATAATTGATATCATAATTTTAATAAATAAAATTATAAATATCATAATTTTATAAATATATATTAATATTATTATAATTATGATATATGATTATATAATTTTAAATTAATAATTAAGTTAATCTTTAAAAAAAATTTATTATTATTGTTATTAAATATTATAAAAAAATTGTAATACCATAAAGTCAAATTTATTAATTAATCTTATATTCTCTTATTATTATTAATTTAGTATTATTGAATATAAACTTAAATTTTAAATTTTAAATTTTAGTAATTTTAAATAAATACACGTAAATCTAAAAAGATAAATAACCTTAAAAAAATATGTTCATAATTTAATATAAACACTTAAAAAAAAACCTTAATATATATATATATATTTTTAAATACGACACCTGTGCGAGCTGAGCTTAAAAAATATAAATAAATATAACATAACACAATACAAAATATATAATTGACATGATACCACACGAACACGCAAAAACTTTTTTCCCGGTAGCCTCCTCTAATTATGTGGTTAGTTTCTTGAAAGATCAGAAAAACGATGTCGGATTCAGTCTTATTACGTCAGCCACGTGGGCCGTGGGATTTTTCTTGGGAAAGAAGCCAAAGCCATTCTCTCGGACTCGGCAGCGAGGCAGTCTCTTTGATTCGATATCAATAGTGAGGCGATGCTTACCGTAGGATATTAACTGTAAGGCCCCAAGCTCATATTATAAAATACGCCGCGTCGTTGCGAAGAGGACCGTTGTTCAACGAATAAAGGCTGACTGAATGAAACCTAGCGACGGTGCGAGCGAAACGATCAAATCCGTGAATCTGAGGTTGTTGAATTTTGATTGACAACTTACCTATTTCTGTAAATGCTCCTTGAGTGGATTAATTTGTTATGCTTACACTTTATACGTTTTTCTGAAATCGCCAAAACTGAATTCAACTAAGTTATTGCCGTGTAGTTATGTGACTTCGAGTAAACTCCGATATTGGAGCGTGTAATAATAACGCTGATTAGGGAATGAAGAATGTGAAATAGTCGTGAACGACATAGCGTTATGGGAAATTGAATTAGGCTGATATGCCAGGTGATGTAAGTAATAAAGAATGCTGGTAAAAGTTAATGTCATGTACGTTTTTGTTTTGGCAGGTGGCTCTTCTATGTGAACTGACTGAGTGAGTGATTGATTGTTTCCATTTGATGGAGGAAGACGAGGATAGGCTTTTGCTGAGTAGTTTGGGTGTGACGTCTGCCAATCCTGAAGACATTGAACGGGATGTATTAGCTGCGGTATTAGCTTGGATTCTTCATCTTTCCAGATTTTGGTTTTTAGTTTCGGAATGATAGCACCTTAGTTTGCTGGTTTTCTTCTTTACTGGTTGTTCGTGAAGTAGCATTGATGATCAGAAACTTGATCATAGGGGTTACAGAGATTTAGTTTAGTGTGTTGTTGTCATTGCTTACATTTTGTTGCACTGATGAGAAATGCCAAACAACCATGCGCATTATGAATCTTTACAAGTATTGATTGAGATAATTTGATCTTTTATGACCCGAATAATTGGTATTTTTCTTAGTTACTATGAATTTGGTATAATCGTATGATTTTAGAATTTTAAAGTATTGATAGCTTATCAAACATCACAATTTGACCCGTGCACTTGTTACTCGGCAGGCAGAAAATGTTGCTGGAAACGGTAATGAAACAGAAGAGAGCAATGAAGAGAAGCCTCTTGATAAGTCAGAAAGCATTAATCCATCCTCCACTAGCCAAGAGAAACTTTATAATAAATTAAGGGCTGTAGAATTTGAAATAGGTGCTGTTGCATCTACTGTTAATCATGTGAGGAGGGTTTCAACTAAAGAAGACAATGATATTGATGATGGTGATAGCACAGAGCAAGATGATAGAGAGGATGACAAAAGTGCTGTTCAGGTTTCTCTTAATGATATGACCCTTCAGCATGCCCTGACAGCTGATCGGCTAAAAAGCCTTAAGAAAACTAAAGCTCAACTTGTAGAAGAACTTTCACATTTTCCGAAGGGAATAACTTCTAAGGGTATTGAGCATGATAAATTTATACAAGATCTGGTAAAGGAAGAACACAGACCAAAGAGAAAGTCTAAAGAAGCTCAGAAACCAGGCAAAGATTGTTCGAAACAACAGAAAACTGTTTCGGTTGATGATGATTTTGATTTTGATTCTGTGTTAGATGCAGCATCAGCAGGTTTTGTAGAAACAGTGAGTCAAACATAGTTCTATCATTCTACGTATGATAACTTGCTCAATATGATTTTGGATTGGATATGAGAGATCAATACCTTGTTTGTTTATATTTTAATATTTGTAGTTCATGGTTTTGTAATGTTTCATGTCGATCTGTTAACTTTAGTTTAAATCTCTTTAAATGTCTTAGAAAAGGGATGAATTGGTTCGCAAAGGAATTTTAACTCCTTTTCACAAGCTTAAGGGCTTTGAGCGCTGTATTCAACAACCAGGTCCATCTAACAAGCAAAATGTACCTGATGAACAAGAAGCCAGAAGTAACGATCTTTTTTCTGCCAGTGTTGACAGAGCTGTCCGCTCAATGTCAGAGGCTGCACAAGCTCGCCCTTCAACGAAGCTTCTTGATCCCGAATCTTTGCCAAAGCTTGATGGACCTACACGTCCTTTTCAGAGGCTAAAAACACCTTTCCGAATTCCTCAATCTGAGGAAAGTGAGGTAGAAAAGAAAAAAGACTCTAAAAGGAAAAAGAAACGTCCTTTGCCTGATAAGAAGTGGAGAAAGCGCATTGCCCGTGAAGACACCCATCTGGAAGAAAATGGTATATTTCATATTATACTTTTCTTAATTATTTTCTTGACTTAGTGTGGCCAATCCTGAGTTTTGCAATGGCTTATGGTCATGGAGTATTGTTTATATATGCAACCGAAAATGGTTTTATGTTTCCTATTTTCATATAAAAGTTGGCAACCTTTTTGCTGTTATTTTTGTAGAAGATTCAAGGGATAGGTTGGTCATGTCCAGTTATGAGGAAGAGAAGCAAGAGGATGATGAAGATTCAGATAATAGTGAACCTCCTTATGTAACTCTTGAAGGCGGGCTCAAAATCCCAGAATCCATTTTTAACAATCTTTTTGACTATCAAAAGGTGGGAGTGCAGTGGCTGTGGGAATTGCATTGCCAAAGAGCAGGTGGAATTATTGGAGATGAGATGGGTCTTGGTAAGACCATCCAGGTCTTATCTTTTCTTGGAGCATTGCATTTCAGTAATATGTACAAACCAAGCATTGTTGTCTGCCCAGTTACACTCTTGCGACAGTGGAAGAGGGAAGCAGAAAAATGGTACCCAAGCTTTCATGTGGAGTTATTACATGATTCTGCTCAGGATCTGGGGTTTAGGAAGAAGCAAGCTAAATCTTCTGATACTGACAATGACAGTGAAGGTTCACATGACAGTGATTATGGTGGAAATCTGTCATCAAAAAACCCCAAAAAATGGGACCCCTTGATAAATCGAGTTTTGAGATCAGAATCTGGTTTGCTAATTACCACTTATGAGCAACTCCGCTTGCTAGGTGAAAAGTTGCTTGACGTTGAATGGGGTTATGCAGTTTTGGATGAAGGACACCGAATTCGAAATCCAAATGCTGAAATTACTCTGGTTTGCAAACAGCTACAAACAGTTCACCGTATCATAATGACTGGTGCTCCAATTCAGAATAAGCTTACTGAACTGTGGTCCTTATTTGATTTTGTTTTCCCTGGAAAATTGGGAGTCTTGCCTGTGTTTGAGGCAGAATTTGCTGTTCCAATAACTGTTGGTGGTTATGCTAATGCTTCACCATTACAAGTATCTACTGCCTACAGGTGTATATTGTTATACTTCTGAATTTGCTGTTCCAATAGCCTGATCTGTCAGTCTGAAACTTCTGAGCAATAAATTTGATGTTGTGCAGGTGTGCTGTGGTCTTACGTGACTTGATCATGCCTTATCTCCTCCGTCGTATGAAAGCAGATGTGAATGCTCAGCTTCCTAAAAAAACTGAGCATGTGCTCTTTTGCAGCCTTACCGAAGAGCAACGATCTGTGTATAGAGCATTCCTTGCTAGCTCTGAGGTGGAACAGATATTGAATGGAAGTAGAAATTCTCTATATGGAATTGATGTGATGCGTAAAATATGCAACCACCCTGATCTGCTGGAGAGAGAACATTCGTGTCAGAACCCAGATTATGGGAATCCTGAACGTAGCGGAAAGATGAAAGTGGTAGCCCAAGTGCTGAAAGTTTGGAAGGACCAGGGTCATCGTGTTCTTCTCTTTGCTCAGACTCAACAGATGCTTGATATTCTTGAGAGTTTCTTGATTGCCAGTGGTTATGAGTATAGGCGAATGGATGGTCTTACTCCTGTCAAGCAGAGAATGGCTTTAATAGATGAGTGCAATAACTCGAGTGATGTGTTCATATTCATTCTAACAACAAAAGTTGGTGGTTTGGGGACAAACCTGACTGGTGCAAACAGGGTGATCATTTTTGACCCTGATTGGAACCCATCAACTGACATGCAGGTATGTTAGTGATAATTCTCGATTTTATTCGCATATCTGTGAAATATGCATTTTTATTTGTAAAATGTAAGCTTCCGCACATCATCATATATATGTGCTTTATTTTGTATTTTGTTAAAAATTGCTAGAGCTTCTCCACCTACTCTATCGTCTTTCTGCATAGACATACCACTTTTGTATCTGTTCGAAAAGTTTTTCAATTGCAATCACTTAGTTTTACTTTAAATCATCACATCTGAGGATTAAATGAAAACTGTTTCTTAAAAAAGGCTAGGGAGCGTGCGTGGCGTATTGGTCAAAAACAGGATGTCACCATATATAGATTGATTACACGCGGAACTATTGAGGAGAAAGTGTACCACCGACAGATATACAAGCATTTTCTCACAAATAAGATATTGAAGAACCCACAACAGAGAAGGTTTTTTAAAGCTCGTGATATGAAAGATCTTTTCACTCTCAATGATGATGGGAATGGTGGATCAACTGAAACTTCTAATATTTTTAGTCAGTTGTCTGAAGATGTGAATGTTGTTGGGACTCAGAAAGATGAGAGGCAGGACAAGCAGAAACATAAGAAAGCTGCTTCAGCAAATGCTGATGATGCTGTAGGTGACAAAGAAAACAACTTAGAGATTGGATCCTCCAGGAGAAAAGGGAAAGAAAAAGTTGATAATATTGGTAATGAAGTAGATGAAGAAAAAAATATTTTAAAGAGCCTCTTTGACGCCAATGGAATACATGTAAGTTTTCCTCTGTTTGCTCACATTATTGCCTTTGGTTGCATAGGCTGTTCACTCTTTTTCTCTGGAGGAGTTAATCTTCTTGCCTCTAAATCATTGATCATAAGACTTACCCTCCAACTACTATAAATTTCAAACCGACTATAGTTTTAATTTCTCCATGGAACCCTTTGTGCTATTAAGTTTTACTGATGACCCTTCTGTCTCATTGTCTTCAGAAAATATAACCAAAAGAGTCGCATGTTTAGCTCATGAATATTGATTGAGTTATGAGGGCACTGTTTGTCTGAATTTTCAACTATAGTTTTTCTCATATGCCAGTTAGCTGAGAGATCAGTTTACATGATCTGTGGAATGTAGAGAATGCAAGTATTTTTGTTAATTTCTCCAATTTAATGTCGTGAAAGGTTTCATAAGAAAATTTCAAATAGCAGAAGGGGTGTGAACTTCATTTTTTTTTCCCTCCTTTTTTTAATGCAGCAGGTGCTATTGTATTTCAATATTTGCCATTAGTATTCAATAAGGACTAGACCCAATAATCTCCATTGGGACTCTGCCTAATCTACTTGTTTTCCTCTGTTCACCGTTGCTTGAATTCTGTTTTTGATTTTGATTTACGGTCTTCAGAGTGCTATGAACCATGATGTAATTATGAATGCCCCTGATGAAGAGAAGATGAGGTTGGAGGAGCAAGCCTCCCAAGTTGCACAACGGGCAGCAGAAGCATTGCGGCAATCCAGAATGCTTCGCAGTCGTGACAATATATCTGTTCCAACTTGGACTGGGAAATCTGGAACTGCCGGTGCCCCGTCATCTGTTCAGCAGAAATTCGGTTCAACTGTGAATTCTCAACTGGTTAAGGCCTTAGAAGGGTCATCCAGCAATAAAACAGGTGAATTCAATAGCTTTCCGGCTGGGGCATCAGCAGGAAGGGTGCTATCTTCATCTGAATTACTGGCTAGAATTCGAGGAAACCAAGAGAATGCAGTTGGTGCTGGGCTTGAATGTCAATTCGAGGTGGCTTCAAGTTCAGCTAATGTAGCAAGATTTGCAGATACTAGGACTTCACGGTCATCTAAAAATGTATCTGATGTGCAGCCTGAAATATTGATTCGTCAGATCTGTACGTTTATACAACAAAGAGGTGGAAGCAGCAATTCAGCATGCATAGTCGAGCATTTTAAAGACAGGGTACCTTCAAAGGATTTGCCTCTGTTTAAAAATTTGTTGAAAGAAATTGCCACGCTCCAGAAAGACCCAAGTGGTTCACGTTGGGTGTTAAAGCCCGAATTTGTACAACAGTGATCATCGCTGAGCCTTTTTTGGTGAAAAATGGTTTCATTCATTTGAGGTGTTCACTGATGTACATAATCTCATTTTGCTAGAACTTGAACCTTGCGTGTAGGGGTGTAGGCTTAATTTTGTGTTTTTAAGTTCGCTAACAATGTTGGTTCTTTTGTAGACAAAGACAAAGTTGGCTCACTGTAGTTTCTAGAGTTTTTGAACCAGAAATTTTGAAGAGCATGATAGGAGCTCATTGTTTTGAGCATTGTTAGTGTTTGTATATATTTATTAGTCTTTGAGGGTCGCAGTGGTAGGCTGCTGCCCTGGTGATTTTTTAATCCTCCAAGAGGAAATTGAGACTGTTACACAGATTTCATTCCCTGTTTGCTTTTTCAGATTGGTTGCACGACGTGTACATATGCGAAGCCAATTAGTGTTTATATTATTTTTTGACCCGTTATAGACTTCCGGGAGAGTTGTCAATTGGCAAGAGTACACAAAAGCCGTCCGGAGATAAGACAACAGATGCACGCAAGTTGCCCAGGAAAAAGACAGAAAAGAAGAATAATCGATTTCTCTATTATATTAAGATGGAAACGATAAAGAGTGCCAGTTGGAGAAAACTTTCACACCAGTACAACATACTTTCCAAAATATGCAAGTATTTGATAATTCTCTTTTATGCTCTTTCTCAATTTTCCTTCACCATCAATTTTCTTTTACTTTACTAGAACAAAAACATCAAACAAACATCTCATACAAAAAAGATAGTCATACAACTAGAAAGCCGCCCATCCTGAAGCAGGCATCTTAGTAGATCCACTCGGGGCTGATGTAGGAAAATTCCTCTGCACAAACCAACAATCACATTTGCAGAATTATTTATAGCAGAAAAAGTAGTGCTGAACATCAAGAGCAGAGAGCATCATCATGTGTCAACAAACAAAAGTCAATATGCCAAACACTTCATTTAAGAATGATAAAGTGGAAAAGGAAAAAACATCAAAAACAACTATGTATCGATTTTAACAAGTTATGTTCGGGAAAGGACAACAAGATCCAAGAGACAGCCATTCCTAACTGTCTTTGAACTAACTTCTGACAAAAGTAGAAAATGCCCATGTCAACCAAAAATGAAGTTCCAAGAATTTAATGTCAAATATAGAGACAGGAAAGGGCAAGGTGTGTACAAGCTAAATGATTATAATATCCAATCATCATAAGACAACAACACCATTACATCCAACATCCAAATGAATAAGCAATATAGCATGTCATCTGTGAGAAAACATGTCCACACACTAGCAAAACCATCAATTCAAAGAGATCCTAGAGCGCACCAGCAATAACTAGATATACATCATAAGAAACTGTTGACAATTGGTTACATACAATGTCTTTTATATGTTTGCATTTTCTTCCCCATTCCAGGCATCTTATTCTATAATAAGTGAACTCCAGAGTATATGATTGGATAGCGATTCCCTTAATGTTTGAATATCACTTCATCAATAACAAATTAAAATCTAGGACCTGCATCACTGTGAATAAACATACAAATTGTAGAAAAAAGTAAAATAGAAATGCAGTATTTTAAATCAGTAACATACCTCAACTTGGGAAAAGTCTGAAGGGTCAGTAGCAGAATGTCTTGCGGTTTCCTTCAGTGCCAGGACACCATTATTACGACTAGCTGAGTTGATCCTAGCAGCAGCAGGATCGTTAGGTGGCGGCGGCAGGGGTGCCCTTATTTTTCCCATTCCACTAGGTGGTGGGGCAAGCCCCACCGTTTTAGCCTTTGCTGAGACTGAAACCCCTCCAGACAACCCAGCAGCTGAAAGCATACCAGTTCCACTGGTCGGTTTGGGCTTCACATTGATCCGGATCGTTTCTCCTTCCTATTATCGGAAACAGAATCAGGTCAATTCCATCCTGAATCAATACATAAATTTCATCTTAGACCGAAATCAGCGACCGAAAATCAGATCGATCAAAACTCTAGTCAGCGTGATCACAGAACTAAAAATTACTAGTCCTAAGTATCATACTAAGTTGAGTTCTTTGTAAGAACCCATCACAAAGACAGGATTTTTAAACAGCTAAATTAAAACAAGCATGCTTCAAATCCGAATTATCAATAATAAATAAATAATTAATGATGACAAGTTTAACAAATTAGAGTATCAAGTATACCTTTAATCTATGATTAACTGCGGGATGTATATCGATATGACCATCGCTCTCACTCGTCTCGCCACTCTCCTTCTCGAGTTCTCGTCTCACGTATTTCTCGTGATCCGACAACGCGACATTGAAATCAAACGCCTCATTTCTCTCATTAAAGCCTAATCCAATAAACGCGTGTTTTCCTGTACCGTCCTCGATCTTGAGCACGAAATATCGGGACGAGTCGAGGACGGTCTCTACAGAGTTCTCGCGCTGGCCGGGTTGAACGAAACAAGCTGCAAAGAGCTCGCCGGAGTTGGGATCCTCTAACCGGATCTCGCACCGGTCCTTACAGGATACGACCCGGAGGCGGCCCGTCCAGATCTTGTCGGACTGCAACCACTCGCCGCATTTGTAGCCGCCAGAGGTTGTACGTGGGGGGATTTTGTAAACGCAGACTTCGCGGACGACAAGGAGCGTGTGCTCGAATGATTCTTCGTCGTCGAACGACATGGTCGTTTTGTTTAGGAAAAGGAGAAGAAATGCGCGTGAATTTGAGGTGACTTAACTGAATTGAAGAATAACGACAGGACAGGTGAAACGAAGGATTCAATTCAGAGAGAGTGGCGGAGACGTGCCTTCGAAGACTATTGATGGGTCAGCTTTCCAGAGTGTGACTTTTTGTCTGCATTTTTGGGCCTGGGTTCTGGTACTTTTCTTAGCCTAGCCCACAAAGCTTCTAATAAAGTCACATGCGCAGCTTGTGCGAGAAAAACCCCATTTTAGTATAAACCCTAGCTTTCGGGGGTTCTTCAGTAAAATCTTCAGCCTTCAGCCGTTGTGAAAAGACGAAAGGTTCTTACTGCACTCTCTCTCTCTCTCTCTACGATGATGTTTATTACACTTTCTTCATGATCTTGAGATTTCTGCTTATGAACAGGCTTAGCGAGCGATTAAGATGTATCTTCAGTTCTACATTAACGATAATGGCGATAAAGTTTACACCACCAAGGTATGTGATACTAACCGCTACCTTTACCGATACTTGTGGTTTTGGAGTCTCTCCGGTTGGTAGCTTGCAGTTGGTGAGTGGCGATGCTTGTGTTTTGTTTTGATTGGAGATGAATCTATTGAGTTTCAGATCAGCCCATCATTTTTAACAAAGTGCATAAGCTTGTCTGTTGATGTTGGTAATCGAGTTTTTTAACGATTTACTGCAATTTGGAATCCTATATTATGAACTATTGCCTCCCATTTGGATTTTTATGTCCTGTGGTTTTCTTGATATTCTCTTATATTGATGCCGAAGGCTTCGGGTTTTTGAACCTATGTCTAAGACTCCATATGGTATTGAGGTGTTGTGGTTTTGAGCTACAATTGCCATGTGTAGGCGTAGGTATCAAATAAAAGTTGATATGTGTTCATTAGCTGCAGGGTAAGAGTGTTTGTAAATATAACTATTAATGTTTAACAGGATTTCTGTTAGAATTATATTATTATTGAATCCTTTTAGTTTACTTAATAACACACACACACGCACACATACATACATATTAAATCGAATATAATGTATAATTGAATATTTATTTCTTAAATTATAAGTATTATTATAGCACATATCGAGAACATCGTAAAAGTCCAAAAAGGTGTGAAATCACCTAAACAGAAAGATTGTTATTTGGCAAAAAGCAAAAGAGGCTAAATGAGAATGGGTACGATTGTCTTTTAGAAAAGCTACAGGGGTAGGATAGGTATCTTATCATCTGCTATGGAAAAAAATCAGTTGGGCTTTGGAATTCCAGCTGCTAGGGCGTTGCCAAACACCTTGGCAGCTGGGTTGTGGCAACCTAACTGTCAAAACACATTGAAGGTCTGTTTGGTAATTCTGGTTGGTAGTTGGGTTTTGGCTGCCCGACTGTCAAAGTGCTTCGTAACATTTTGATAGTTGGGTTCCAAAGTCTCACAGATTTCTTTTCATTCCTACAATGTCCCTATTGTTTCTATTATTGTATTAAAAGTTCAATTATACATTATACCCTTTTCCTTTTCTAACCTAATCTAAACTTGATTTTTATTAAAAACAAGCCTGAAGCTATTACTTTTTTTTGTTCTCATCAATGTGATGGCAACACTGATTGTGATGTCATCGTCGTAGCGAGATTCATGTGATTCTTGAAATGTTATTGAACAGGATACATTAGTATAATGGAATTAGAGTTAATAGAGTTGATTTGATTATAATTAATGTACACTGTTTCTTTATGTCATCAAGTTAATATATTACAAACAACTGTTAGAATATAATTATTCGATTTTATTGATTGTATAAATGAGTGTTACTGCACATTATTTTATAAACTGTTGTATTTATGTAATTTGAATTAATTATTTAGAAATAATTTGAATTATAATTGTATAAATAACTTTCAATTTGGTTTAATTGAAAAGAGATGAACAAAACATTAATTATTAATTAATTTTATTTTTTAATTATATTGGTTTGAAAATTAACTGGTGTAGGAAAAAAATTAATTGACTAGTTAAATATAATAATAATAATATTAATTTGATTTGTTATCTTGTTCTCCAAACATTTGTCAATTTCTGCTCCATGGTGTTTACCAAACAGCAAACACCCACAAACTTTCGATGGCAGTTATTAATTTCATTCCACAGCAGCTGTGGCTTTTGAGGCACTGTAGCACACTACCAAACAGACTTTAAGCTTGTTGAAAGCATCCTGTTTTGATACCATGCTCGGAACTATTTTGCGCAAACTGTGTAGTGTATTAAAAAGCATTAATTCATGTTTCTGCATACAGTCCTTTCTATTAACCTTTAATAATATTTTTGAATGCAGAAAGAATCGCCAACGGGAATGCCCACTCAATCTGCTCATCCAGGTGCTTTATATAAAGCAATGCTATCTGTATATTTTAGCTTGGTCACAATAGATAGTGTGTGTATTTTTATAGCGTGTGTGTTTTTTCCCACCTGGTTGGCTGTAAATCATGCAATATTCTCATTTTTGTATTATAAAAACATTCCCAATATTTTCACTGCTGCAAACATCTTTCCAGCATCTTGATAACACATTTCATTAAAATTGCCAAGCTTTAAGTAAAACTGAGGATCTCACAAGAGAGTCACAAGATAGTCTTATTTTGCAATGAAAACATTTTTCCTGTTTCAAAAATGTCTTTGATACTTTCTTCTTATGTATGCCTTTTGTTTTGGTTAGGTAATTAGTGCATTTGCAGTAGGGTCCCATGTTTTATGTCAGCCATTGCATTCAATGATTTTGGATGTAACATTGGCTTGAACTTACCTTAAACTTCCAGATAGAGTTCATTCTAGTAAAAGCATTATCTTCAGTAGGAAAAAGCTCATTTTCCTTGGTAAAAATTTTTGTGGAAGTGATGTGAGGTATTTGATGTCACAATCTGTTCCTTGTCTTTCATAACTGCAGCTCGTTTTTCCCCAGACGACAAATACTCCAGGCAAAGAGTCCTGCTAAAGAAGCGCTTCGGTCTTCTGCCAACACAGAAACCTCCTCTGAAGTACTGAAATGTTTTAAAGGCTTAGACTATTGGTGTATTATTTGAAGCTTCTTCCAAGTTGGAGGTTCCAGTCTTCTAATGTTTCATGATCCTACGATTGTTTAATGTTACTAATATAGAACAGATTGCTCTACGCCAGTGGTTGAAGTATGTATCATTAAATTGATAATCCACTACGTTACTAGCAATCCTAATGTCTTTCAGGATATAAAGTAAACAGTTTTCTTAGAAGGTGCTAATGTGTTTTGATTGTTTTTTCTGTGTAATATGATCGGTAGCTTCTTGTGCTGAGATTTGTTGTTGTCGTAATGTCTCATATGAGCATTTCTAGAATTGGTTGCTTCACCTTCACATAGTATAAAAATTTTCATTTATCAAATGCATTTTGGATAAGTACTTAGTTTATGAGGTACTCCATCCACCTCCTGATAAAAATAATTTAGTAATGGGTGTTCGTATGCTATAGTAATAATCTTTAGGTAGGTAAGTTACAAAAAGTATCATTGTAATGTGCATTCAGGAAGTCTATTAGAGCCTAGAAATAGCGGTTGCTGTTTGTCGACCTGATGACACGAATTCAGAATTCATTTTTAATCAAATGGAATGAGAAGGTGAACTGAGATTTGAGAGAATCAAGAAATCTCTTCATATTGTTTTATATTTAACGTTTATTATCAAATTATCATTATGCTCCTTTGGCTTTTATTATCTACATTTCTTGCGTGAATAGTTTTGCATACTTGCTAACTAGATCCACAAAATTTAAATAAATGTTATCATATCTGCTTAAAAATAATAAAATAGGTATCATGTGAAATTATTTTTTATGATAGTAAAAATATTTTTGACACGTTCTGGTTGTATAATCAAGGCAAACCGTCTGAAGTCCATTTAGGTGGATCAATTTAACCTTTATAGAGAGAATAATCCAAAATTCCAAACTAAAGATTAAAAAAAATCATCATCAATTTCTCAGACTTAAAATTCATTTGCTTGGCTAAAAATCATTTATACATATAGATTTTTTTTTAATACTCAGAAAAGATAATTTTTTTTTAATGTGGATCTAATTATTAAATAAATGCATTTGAAGAAAAATAGAACCAAAATTTAGTCGTCGATTGGATTCGCCCATCGTAGCAACCAATGGTGGTTCGGTAATAAAGGCAAACAGTAGATGGCAAAATTGGTCCACACGGCACTAACTCGTTCAGTTTTATAGCAGTTGAAAGACTTGTACCCCCCACACTCAAGTCCTCGTTCTCGCGGTCTTGCGACACTGACTGACGATCCTCATCAACTGTTTAAGTACGATCTAAGCCCTAACGCTTCTCAATTGTTACTGTTCTCGATCTCAATATCAACACTTCTAACGAGTCGTGACGGTAAATGCTTTTACAGGAATGGCCAGGAGTCCATTACGATTTCTGGTACTTATTTTGGCGATTTCGATCTGCCACGCCGCCGCGATCTTCCATCCGATTTCCGACTCTCACCGATCCGCTGCTCTAGACCTTTTCAAACCCGTCGACGAATCCTTCGCCAGGTTTCATTTCAACTAATAAACCGTATTTTATAATTGTTGTTCGTTGGAGATCATGTCTGTGTAAAGGTTTAAACGTTTTCGGATTGGTATGTATTAAGGAATTTCAGATTTCTAGTTTCCTTTTGCTTTTCAATTTTAGGTTGATTGAAGACTAATTGAGTTAAATTTCGTTCCTGTGATTAAGGGGCATTATGGTCTTTTACTATATACTTAACCATTTGTTTTGTTCAGAATTTTTGCAAATTAAATAACAATTGTTTCATTGAATTTCATGCCTTCATTTTTAGATAGTTCTGGCATGTGAATTTGAACTTAATGTGAAGCAACTATTTCATGTGGATCATCTATTGTTTGTGCCAGCCTAGAGGAGGCGTATGAGGCCCTAAGGACCTTTGAGGTTCTTGGAATTGATAAAACAGCTGAATTGAGCAAGGCTACTTGTAAGTCTGTATTGGAAACCCTTGAGTCATCCTCTTCGACTCCAAAGGATCTATTCTATGCCTTGGGAGCTAATGGCATATTGAAATGCAACACTAAGGAGGAAATCTTTGAGGTATTTTTCAGCTCATATGTAATGTGCGGTTTGGATATTGCTTTTACAGTTAAACAGAATGTGAAAGTTGGTGAACATGTTTTTATTCTATTTTAAGGGAATCATTTCAAGACTCCAAGCTGTGGTTCGTGATGCCAATTCATTGCTTGACTTCTACTATTCAATTGGAAGTTTGAGACTTATCAAGGTCAAATTCTTAATTTGATATAGTTTAGAACTTGATTTTCATTGTCATTTTTACTCTAGTTTATTTATTTATTTGCACACGAAATATTTTTGGAATTTTCACATATTTTCTTGGTTAAATGTTCTTAGATAATTCTTATACTGTTGCAAATGTTAAAGGGACACTTAATGAAAGTTGTGTTTTGAAGATACATTGCTTTTAACTTTTCCTTCTTTTGATAAAATTTTATTAATACCTTGGTGCAGGATCAAACCACTAAAACTGATTTACACCTCAGTGATGCTGAAGGGACTTTCCGCTCAATCAAGGTTAGTTGCTACTTACCTGCCATTTTTTTGACACTGGGTCACTACGCTTAAGTCTAGTTTTGGACTACCTCAAAATGAGAGCCAAATGAGAGCCAACTGATTTAGACCTTATAAAGTTGGTGAGAGTTGACCAGGCGGAGGATGTTCAGCGCTGGATCTGACTCAAACTCCCATCTCTTTCTCTGTCAATCTCTGACTACAAGTTTCCAATCCTGCTTTCCACACAATATTTTTTTAAATGTTTGGGGTGATGCTATAAATTGTTGGCAGGCTCTTAGCCAGAGTGATGGAAGGTGGCGTTATAGTTCGAACAATCCTGAGTCAAGTACCTTCGCTGCTGGTAATGATTTATAAAGATGTAGCTGACAATAGTCATTCTCTTTTATTGTTGAATGAATTATGGACATTTAGTTTTGAGTAGAATTGTTGTGCTGAAGTTAGGTCTTACCCACATGCCACTTATCATATTTATCAATTTTTATTCTTAATTATTTGCTAAAAACGTCTATGCTCATTTCCATGCCATGATCTTTTCAGGAATTGCACTTGAAGCTCTTGCGGGAGTAGTCTCATTAGCATCTTCTGATATCGATCAATTTATGGTAATTTAGAACTTTCGAAATAATATGGGACATTTTGTTCTTTTGAAATGATATTGGACTTTTTGTTATTGGTTCAAAATTTCTTTTGCTGTGACAATGTGTGTTTATGCTTGCCTTTATTTCTTTTCCACTTTTCCTTTTTCATTTAGCATTGTCTGAGATCGATCTATGTTGATTGTGAACATGAACATCAATATAAATTATTTTGCATTTGCTTATGATCTGCAGATTGATACTGTGAAAAATGACATATTGAAGCTCTTTGACAGTATTGAGAAATATGGTGAGTGTAGCCTTTGCCTTTAATTTGATTAGAAAGTAAATGATTGTATTTGCTTTTAACTATTGTATGCTTTTCTATATTTTGAACTTCCAATAGGAGAAGTGTCCTACAAAACTCAGTTCCAAGATCTCCAAGGATCTTGGCCCAAAATCAGAGTATCCACTTCCTTCTTTGGTATACTTTGATTATTGGAGAGGAACTGTTTGTAAAGAGAGCAACTTTAACAAGATAAGAAGGGCAAACATTGTATCAGTTACCAAATGCTATGGTGGAAATAACTTGTGTAGAAATAACTACAGATGTAAATCTTTGGGAAACAGAGGAGCAGAAATAAGTGGGGGGGATTTTGGTTTGGATCAAAGGATTAGCTGTGGAGGAAAGTTATTTAATGTACTTATCATGTTCCTATAGTATGAAGATAGTAAATTCCACATTTAGGCTTGTTTCCCCCCTTCTTTTCTCTCTGTATGCGGACTGTGCTGCCCTTCCTCCCATAAAGTGTATATGTTATTTAGTTTGACTGCTAGAAACTGCCTACCAGAAATTTCTTAGTTCTCATTCCAAAAAATCATGATTTCTCTGTGGTGGAAAATTTTGAATTGATTGTTGGATATTCCATTCTGGAGTTATCTTTTCTAATTCAATTTCTTATTGTAGATGATGGGGCCTTTTACTTTGACGAGAAACTTGTTAATATGCGTGAACAGCAGGGTCCTCTTTCAACTACCTCTGCTGTTGTTAGAGGGCTGACAGCATTTTCATCTGTGATTGCTGAAAGTTTGACTGTAAGTATATGCTTATTGGTGCATGTCTTACAAATGTTTGTTTTCGTTGGAAGATGTTCTATTGCTTTCTTTGGTGTTTGCAGCTTCCAGGGGATAAAATATTGGGTTTAGCAAAATTTTTCCTTGGCATTGGGATTCCTGGTGATACGAAAAACCTCTTTAGCCAAGTTGACTCATTAGCTTGCTTGGAAAACAATAGGCAAGTTTTCTTGAGTGTTCTTTTTTTTGGCGTCATAGTTGTCTGAGATATTTGAACTATGCTGAATGTATACTTTTGCTGGTGCAGAGTTTCCATTCCACTAATCCTATCACTTCCATCTACAGTGATTTCGTTGACTAAAAAAGACTCCTTAAAGGTGTGATTTTCATCCTGTTGATCCCATCACTAACAATTTCTAGTTTTTTGAGTTTGCTTATAGTTTCTTGTTCTCTTCCTAGGTTGTAAATTTCTTCATTCGGATGTTATTTATTGTCAGTTGCAATAGTCTGCGTGTTATTTTCAGCTTTGGGTAGCCATTTAGATGTTCATAATGTTTTCATGTCTGTCATTTGCGTCTTTGTGGGATGGCATAAGTTGGTGTGTCCGTATGTCTTAATGGATACAGACTGTTTTCTTCGTTTAGTTTTTTATTTTCATTTTTTGGTTTGCTCCTGGTTTTTAGGGGTTATTCAATTACTTTCAGTTTTGTTTTTCCTTGCAGAATACTTCAGTTAATTTTGGTATTAACATGTTGTGATATATGTTATCAGGTTAAGGTCAATACTGTCCTTGGCTCACATGCTCCTCCTCTAACAGTGACACTTGTGCGAGCATTTTCCTCTAGTGCAAGGGACAATTCCATAATTGAGAACCAGGTGCTGAAATGCCCTTGTTTAGGCTTTTTATTGGGTGAATTTTATTTTCGTTGCCTATCATTTTCCCTTTTGGACTAGTTGATCCAGAGTGTGCCTAACTTCAAATTTGTCTTCCATGAATGTGTAATGTAGGAACTCAAATTTGACCCTCAGGAGGCAGTTTATTTTTTGGATGATCTGCCAGCACATTTTGATGTGGGAGATTACATTTTTGTTTTCAAGGTACTTATGTTTTGGTAATTATTTAGGGATCAAAAAGTTACCTAACACTTTTCATGTATAATTTGATGTCAAAAATTTGAATTTCTGTAGGTGGTGCTTCAAGATTCTGAGCAGCAAACTGTTTATGCCACTGGAACTCAAACTCATGTACCAATTTACGTGACGGGACCTATCAAAATCGACAATGCTAAAATTGTAGTTCTTGATAGTGATCTTGGGAGTGTGGAAACACAAAAAAAGTATGTCGAAACATATTTTGAAACATATCTCAGATGTTTGGCAATGATTTTGTATATTGTGTCTCTATCATTTACTGACTCATGTTAGACACATGCAGTCGTGCCACTTGTCTATGTATTTTTGAACATGAGACTTTTAAAAGTCAGTCTTATTTATATCCTATTTTTCAATGAACTAAACCATGTAATTTGAATCATATCATTTTACTCTTGTGGATTTTTTAGGCTAGATTTAGCTGGAGAAAGTACTGTGTCATTATCAGCAAACCACCTGCAGAAGCTCCGTTTATCATTTCAAATGTCCACCCCTCTTGGCAATGCTTTTAAGCCACATCAGGTACATTGTTGCTTCTATCTGCCTTTAGTAGTATTTCTTTACAATAGTTGGTTGGTTAATTCTGTTGATTTGCAGGCATTTCTCAAGCTGAGACATGAGACAAAGGTTGAGCACACCTTTGTAGTTGGGAGCTCTGGGAAAAAGTTTGAGATAACTCTGGTTAAGTATTTTTTTTTTTTAAATAATTTCATCTCCATGTTTTTATAGTGTAAATTTCATTCAGCCATATTGATATTCACTCCTGATTTCAAGCTTTGTGTATTGGCAAAATTCCACAGCTACCCAGTTTTTTTTCCCCACTTTTTTGAGAAAACTGTTTGTCTTTATGTTGACCATATTTAGCATTTTGTCTTGTAGGATTTTTTAGGACTTGTTGAGAAGTTCTTCTATCTCTCAGGTAGATATGACATTCAGCTAACTATTGGTGATGCTGTCATGGTAAGCATGATTGTAATGCTTGTACATTCTTCTTTCTACGTAGTATTATCCGAGTAAAATAAGTTTTATCCCTTGACAGGAGAACTCTTTATTACGTGGTATTGGCTATGTCGAATTAGATCTACCAGAACCTCCTGAAAAGGCATCCCGTCCTCCTCCACAGCCTGTTGATCCTTACACAAGGTATGGGCCAAAAGCAGAGATAACCCACATTTTCAGAGCACCAGAAAAGCGTCCTCCTCAGGAGCTGTCTCTTGCTTTCTTGGTTCTCACCATTTTGCCACTTATTGGATTCATAATCGGGGTGAGTCATGTGTAACTGTTTGTTTCTGTATTTTTATTGAACCAAAATCTTTCTGGATTCCAATTTTCTTTTTCTGGTCGTTGCTGATATATGAAACATACTTTGATATCTTTACAGCTATTACGATTGGGGGTGAACCTGAAGAACTTCCCTACTTCAGCTGTACCTGCCACATTTGCTGTCATTTTCCATTTGGGAATTGCAGCAGTTCTGTTGCTCTATGTGTTTTTCTGGTTGAAGGTTAGTCTTAATTCTGTGCTTCAATGTTGTTAAACCACAGTTCGGATGGCTGCATTTTAGCATGAAATACAAACGTTCATTTAAGGATGGACAATCTTGACTGTTATGTGATCATTGTAACACGTAATGTTGCATGTCGAAAGTACAGTAACTTTTAGCCATATATTATTCTGTCATGCTCATTTGTAAACTATATGTTGCTTTATTCTTGCAGTTGGATCTATTCACAACATTGAAGACACTCAGTTTCTTGGGAGTTTTCCTAATATTTGTGGGACACAGGACCCTCTCCCACCTGGCATCAGCATCAGCCAAATTGAAATCTGCCTAAATTCACTGCATAGCTTTTTGCATAAGAGTGAATTCAGAAGAGAGGAAATTTCTGACTCATAAGAAACAAGGCGTTTTGGTTCAATTTTTGTAGGATTCTAGTAAATTATATTAATCTGTTGACAATTTTAGTGCACACGGCCCAAATGAAATGCCGAAAAGAAAAAGTTAATCAGTCATTTATCGTTCATGTCCTTTGCAAAGCTTTTACTCAGAAATGTATGGTAGCAACTAGAAGGTAGGTTGGATTTCTCTTTGTTCATGGAGCACGCAGAGAATTAAATTGTCATTTCTGGGTTTCTTCCCCTCTGTTGGATCTGCTGTGGAATGATGTTATGGATCCACACCGTTTCTTTGTTTTCTGGGTAAACTAACCGTTGCAAATAAGCATTTATTTGCTCGAATATTGAGACGTTTTATGTTAGTAATCAATTTCGATTCTTAGAAAATACATTATATAAGCAAAATAAAATTAAATATTATAAAAGAAATGGCAGCCACAGAGTGGGTTCTACACATGCATAGCACATAGATTAAGAGTCCATTATACTTTGAATTTCTCTTACATAGAAAATGAAGGTGGATGATTGATAGTTAATAAATAAAATAATAAAAAAAATTATTCATATATTATTAATAAAAATATATTAAAGAATATTTTTAAAAATATGGAAAATTTTAAAAATCTTAATTCAACACAAAAATTCTGTATCTGAAGAAGTAAAGATCTTTTAAAAGTGTGTAATAATTCTTGTAAAAAAAAAGAAAAAAAGGAATAATAACATTACCTTTTTTCTATATAAACAATTTCATAACAATGTGTACTTGTTTAATCCTAAAATGATGAATAATGAAGATAATCTAGTCAGAAACAAATAAATAATAAACTAATCAAAGAATTCTAAAATTGCCAAAATTTTATAACCATCAGCACAGGTGACGTTTCGCACCCTTAATTTATGGGCACACGAAATGAGAAACTTTAACCTAATCAAATATTGGTATGAGATTTTAAAGGTCAACTATAACAGTCTGTTGACAGAAATAAAAGGTATACCAAGAAAACAAACGTGATTTATAATTTTTGAATAACAAAATTACTCAATTACGTATAACCACCTACTTTAATCCTGCACCAACAGCTTCTGATTCCCCAACGACTTTTTTCAACTCCACTTCATGAGTCTTGTTGTAGAAGTATATAGTTATCATCTTATGTTGTGTTTAGTATTGAGATTTAATAGTTATAATTTAAAAATTACAATACTAAATTATTTATTATTTTTATTAAAATTATTATTTAAATCAAAATTATTATTTAAAAATATATATTTATTATGTATTACTAACTTTTATTTCATAATTATAACTTTTTTAATAGCAGTACTTCAATACCATACAAGACTTTATCTAAATTTCCAAAGCTCTCGCTGGTAAGCCAAATCTTCTTTTCATTTATTAACATTATGCCATCATCCTGGGCTGATTCCTGGTTGGAATTACCTTTTGTTGTAGCTTGGCAGTGCAATGTTGATAAATATTTTCTTCTTTATCAATCGTGGGATAGCGTTAAGATGATACGCTCGCCCATTAAGGACTTAACATTTGGCAAGTCTCATGAGATTCATAACTTACTTAAAAAAAATGCATAAAATTACATTAATTAATTTGAGGGTTCTACTGTGAAACCCATCAAACCTGCTAAAATACGCTGAACAGCAGATCTTTAGGAGAAGGGAGCACCATACCCCAAATAAGCTTTTCTTCTCGATTAGAAGATCGTCTACACCATACAGCCTTGGAATACTTTGATTCAGCCCCAAGATATATTGATCAAATGAAAAGATAAAATAATACACACACACACACACATGAATTCTAATTAAAATTTTCAACGTACCAGTCGTGCATGTGGCTATGAAGCCTCTGTTATATACTATCTTGAGAGTATTTGGTTTGAATCTTTGTGCTCAAAAGACTCCAATAATTCTCAACCCCTTGTTGCCAAGATTCCTGAAGAGCAAATCTCATACTCTCCATCTTCTTCCGTATACACATTCTAATTTGTGCAACGTATGCTCGTAATATGACAAATTAAAAAAAAAAACCGAAAGTCTTTTGATCGATTGCAGTGTCCCTTATCTTTCAAACATGCTACAAGTATAATAGCCAAAATCAGTCAGCAGAGAGTAGTTAGACGAGCAGCCCAAGGAGCCAATAATCTACTTGGAATGCGTCAAAACTCTTTCTTCATTTCTTCATAATTTCGAGAGATTGAGTCTAAACTCTAATTTCATTTATTGTTTTAAAAAACAAAAATGATTAGATTTCATTCGTATTTTTTTTTAATTTAAAACCAAGTATAAACTAATGAACACCGAATTTTTATTTCGTATTAAAGGGGTGGGTTTAATGAGTTTTTAAGGATTTTACTTGTTTTTACAATTAACAAAATTACATATTTTGGCTAACTATGGTCAATTTTGTCAATAACATTACATTTGTACTCGGTTGGATACCGAATTTGTATTTCTAACGGATGTGGGCAAATCTAGGGATTTGCCGTTTTATGTCGTATCTAAACCGAAAAGAAAAAAAAAGAAAAAACAAATCGCAGACGTTGGACTGAGCCGAACCGAACCTTCCAACTCCAACGAACTAACGACTACCGAGTCGTAACTGACTTAACTCAGAGCCGCCCTAAATCCGAGTTGCATATAACTCCAGGCGACTAAATATTAGGTCTTTTATCAATATATATTCTGAATTTCAATTCTGCTTCCACGAAGATGAACAAGGACAGCAATTCAGATTCATCAAAACCCAAGAAACGCAGACGAGACGACGAAATTGAAGCTGAAAGCAGCAGCTCCGACCGTACGCTTTCGCTTGGTACTTTTCTAAACTTTCTCTTCATGCAATTTATTGTCCTAAAATTAAGATTTTTTTATTGTTCAATTGTTGTGAATAGCAGAGGAAAATCTTACCTTTAGTGACACACTGGTGGCTCTACGCATAATGCGAGCTCAGTTTCCACACATTGACAAGGTTAGCTCTATCCAGACATCACTGAGCTTCTCAACAACCTCAATTGAGCCTGTTGAAGTTTTAAAAGGAAAATTTATTTGTTTATTCGGTTATTTTGTTAGGTCTCAATTCAGCCATTTATTTTACAATCACAACTATACAGTAGCGTAAATGACAGGACACAAGTGGATAGGGAATTGGAGGTACGATTCCTTGAACACAAACTGCACATTATTCAGTCTCCTTCGAATTTATATGATTTGAATCCTAAATTGATTTTGCTGGTTCAGTCTTTGAGGAGGGAGAGAGTACTGCGTGTTTTCAAGCTAAATACTGGACAAGACGATCATGCTATTATGTTTTTAGATGACTATCTAAAGCAGGTTGGTTGATTTATTCATTAAAATAGTTTTTGTTGCGGGATAATACATCTTTTCTTTTTTAATTCTGTGCTTGTTCTTTTGGTGATGAATGTATGATGACAAATTGTCTAGTTCAAAACTTTTTAAGGAATTGGGTGAAACTTTGACGAATTTTCATCTGTTTAATATGCTTGTGTAGATAGAGTGTGTTGTGAAGAGAATGGAAGAAAGGAAGCATGTCAATCTGGAAGTTTTTGAGTGGTTTCAAAAACATGTTCTCGATTCCAAGCTGGAACCTAGTGTTGGACACGAAGAGCTTGTGAGTGATCCCGATGTAATTCTGCTGGTGTTGCTTGTTCACCTTTCTGATCTCTTGATAGTTTGTTTAGTATGTTACTAACCCATAATCATCACTTGGATGCCACATATTGTCATATATAACTTCTTTTCTGTTTGTTTACTGTGTATTTTAATTCTCTTTTGATGTTATCTTCTTCACTTTGATTATTTATAGCATTTAGAATGATTCTTACAAAATTTGTTCTCTTTTCTGTAGTGTTCACTCTTATCAACTGGGGGGAAAGTGAAGGACGAGCACATCTCCCTTCTAATTAATGCTGGACTTCTTGTAAGTGAGGGAGATTTTGCTTCCATGTGAGCGAAATTCTGTTCTAATTAGATTTTTATATTTTCTTTCCAAATTTATTTGATGGCCTTCCGTGTCCTTTTTCCCTCACAATGACGCTTACTTTATAGACTCGCCAAATGATTGACCCAGACATGTATTGGTTTGCAATCCCAAATATTGGGTCAGTACTGAAGGGCCTATCTCAGGTATATAGAAAGTATTTATCTCCTTTTGATATATAGTAAGATTTAGGTGTCTATCATGTATTTTTCTGTGATATTTGTATTTTAAGTGGCGGGGGTATTGACCTGGGTATTAATTTGTTATATTCCGTGGTGAAAAGCTTTAATGTTCTTCCCGATACCGTGGAAAATTATGTCTTTGGCAATCTGTTCTGATCCTAAGAAGTGGGAACTTTCTGAGAATTTAAATAAAAGAACTTCTCATTTTATAATTCTCTTCCCAGTAATAAGTTCTGATCAATTTATTATTTTCTCTATATTCAGGGAAGAAAGGAACTTCTTTCGTTCCTGAACCGCAGGAAATACAAAGAGATGATGTTGGCCCTTTTGGAGAAGAAGCGTCTTCGTTTCTCTCCTCTCGATATGAGATTTCACCTACGCGATCTGATTGGATCTGGTCACCTCAAAACCATCCACACACCTACTGGCTTAGTTGTTCGGGTTTCAAAGGATTGAAATGTAGGAAGATGCATGTTCAAATTTGATTCTAGCACTCCTAGCATTGGATATCAATCATGACAAAGGTATAATAATTAACTTCTAATGCCTTACGTCAATAATCACTCACTTGAGTAGAATGGTTAACAGGGTTGACTACTGAAATAAAAAAATGATTGGTGACAATTTTGTGCATCAATTTAAATGAAGGCAAGCAGATGTGAGTTTACTCTCTACTAGGCCATGTATTTGTCATTTATTCATTGTTTCTAAGTTATTTGCCAGACATGCTGTAACTTCTCCATGATTAATTGAGTCAACCATGAGATCCTACAATAAACTCATTTCAGTTACTCTTTTTTGCTGGTTTTCTGATACAGTCAACATTTTACTCAGCTGTGCTAGTGCCAGCAAAACTCTTGGCGGAAAGTATGTTCCCTCATACAGAGTTGCTTTAGGTTAGACATAATTGAGCTATCACTTGCACTATAACCTGGATTTGTAGCCAGTCTCCATGTCATTGTCAATATTGCTGCTAAGTTTTGGTGTTTGGTGGCGTGAAATTGACGACTCTATAATTGGTTGATTACGCTGGCAGAGGAAAAAGAGTATTTTACTCGAAGTATATATTCACCCCTTAGAAAAACATGCTCAGTATACGGGGAATTAAATAAAATAACAGGAACTTTCTAAAATTGTAAAACAATATCTATGTATAACTGTGTTGGTTTTGTCAGTTATAATAATAGACTTGGTGAATTTTCTTAAAACTGTCTTCTGATTTTGAAGTGATGTGTAAGTTTGTATATGTTGAAACATGTTGTTGCATTTTTCATATTTCCTATGATTGTTCAACTAAATAATTTAATAGACTTTATCCTTTATGTATTGACATTTTATAAATATGCCAATTTGAACCTATCGTTGGCATGTGGGTACCAGTTCGCTTAATTGGTAAAAGCTCGTGGGTGATACAACAGATCTTGGTGTCTTGCTAGCATGGGTGGGGAGGGGATTTATTTACCAACCGTGCTATGCTTTTAAAAAAGAATAATAAATTGTATGGTTCATATTTTCCTTTACAAATTCATATATAGATTGCTTTTGAA
Organism: Luvunga scandens; assembly: GCA_030449905.1. Lineage (NCBI taxonomy): Eukaryota > Viridiplantae > Streptophyta > Magnoliopsida > Sapindales > Rutaceae > Luvunga > Luvunga scandens. The sequence goes on along the minus strand of JASUUG010000382.1, from coordinate 677,850 downwards.
AAAAAGAATATGGATTTTAATTCAACGATAAAAATTATATATGTTCATTTTTAGTAAACATCACCGAGTTTCAACTAATGGTTTTAATTGAGGGAATCAAATATCTATAAAGCTAAGATTTAAAGTTTAAGATTTTTCTTTTTCTTTTTCTTTTTTGAAAAAGTAAATAAATCAGATTCAGAATCTCAGTAATGCAATACTTCTAAAACTTTTGTTTGCAAATTTATGAATGGAGGTGGCTACTCTTATTTATTTTCCTTTAGCTTAAACTCATATTTAGGGGCTTCACTATTATTGTCTCTATTTACTTTAAACACAAACAACCACTGTATTCCATATTTTACTACTCGTTTGTTACAATAAAAATATATATAATAACTCTTATAGTAAATATTCAAAAAGATCAGTTAACTTTTAACTGTACTAGACAAGTTATATCTAACGGTAAACAAAATAATTCTCTGTAAATATCAATTTAATTTTTTTAAAAAAAATATTGATTTGATTTCTGTTATTACAATTATAGTCTCTTATGGAAAAGGAACAAACGGAAGGAAAAGAGATTTGATTGATAACTGAAAATTCGACCTCTGTGACATAAACTCTTAATATAAAACTCTCATCCTATGCCTGAAATTTATATATTATTGTAGTAAACAAAGCATAATACTGTATCATTGAAAATATCGATTAATATAGATTGGGAATATAACTCGTCATCTACATTACGTGGAAAACAAGTGAAAATAATAGTACGGTGATGACATTGACACAAGTCATTATATAGAGCAGCACAGGGATGAAATCAGTGGTTGCTTTAATATTAGGCCAATTAAGGGTTATACTTATATATGATTCTGTGTTTAAGAAGTCTCAATTTTTAGGTTTTTATTTATTAATTAGTAAAATTAATATTTTTTTGAAATTCAAAAAAATTAAATTACCTATATATTTTTTTTAACAATAAAAAAGCCCAATTTTTAGACTTTACCTTATTATTACTCTCATTTATAATTATCTCTCTTATTTGATAATCTTTACCTTAAATATAAGATATATTTTTATGGTATAATAATTATGTTAGATGATACTTCTTTATTTTTTTACTATTTCCCAAAAAAAAAATCAATGCTTTCCCTTTCTAAAAATAACTCTTATTAAATTTAGTAACATTAGATTTTTAAAGCTAATTTTTAGTATTATATTAAAATATATTTAAAAACTCATTATATATAAATCGATACATATTGAATCAAAGATACTTTCTGCAAAAAACTTTCGTACTCTCTTCTCTTTCTCTACAAAATATATTGCCATCATCATCATCTTCATCTCAACTAGTCAATTGACTTAATTCTAGGTGCTATAATTCTATTTCTTCTATTTTTTATTATTATTGTTCTTATCCTTTTAAAATTGAATTTATTTTTGATTTTTTATATTAATTTTGGCTTGAATAATCTAGAAAAAAAAAATTGTGTTTGTTTTTTTAAATTTGAAAGCATGTCAACTAGAAAATACGCATCAAAATATGAAAAATTGAAAAAAAAATAAAAAAGTTAGTTGAATCTCCAAAAGAAACTCTTAATAAATTTGTCACGACTAATAATAAATATATATATATTTTCTACTATTATTATTTTTTTGAGATCTTGTTAATAATTATTATAATTCAAGATATTATTTAATGTGATTAAATTTTAAACTATTTAATTAACGTTCTTATAAAATTTGATATTTTAACAGTAGAAAATTTAGAATAAAATTTGGCCTAGAATCCTCGATTAGCTAAAGCCAACCCCAGTGAAATAGGGTGATAATGGTACGATCTGTTGACAAGTGATTGTGTAGAAGATGTGGGAAGATATTCTGATGACGGTACCACGTTGATGTGATCCTCTCATGACCACTGTCCCTACGTGGCCACACCCATCCATATTCAGTGGATGAACATTTATCTTGTCAGCATAAGCAAAATCGAGGTTGTTCAACCATTGGAAGCACCGAGTTCTCATCATACTGACATTGAATTGTGCGATGTGGTGGCCGCGGGTCAGTCCTCAAGCGGAGATGATGATAGGGAAGGAAGGGGTTGGGACGACATGAGCTGATTGTAATGTTTTAGCATCCAAGGGGATGAAATGCGATATTGATTTTGAGTCCGACAGGCGGAGAGATAGGAGCCGGATTCTTGTTGCCGACGTCAGATGATTGCGACGGGGCAAGGGTTCAATTATTATGCCCTGAGGGACCGTGGCGTCAGTGACTCACTTGAGATTAACTAAAGTAATTAACCCGAGTTAGTTGGACACAACGTGGAAGCCCTGGAATTATTATGGCTCCTCCTTGCATTTGGCTTGAAATTACGTCGTAATTCGACGGGACGCTACCTCAACTGTGATGTATATGCGCTAAAACGTTTGCCGTGCTGGATTTTCTTAGCTCAATTTGACGAGAAATTACAGGAAGCGAAGGGTATATTGTCAAGAGCCGTCAGGATAATGGGCTTCGTCACGTGATCACCACGAGTGATTAGAGGTTTATTTGTACGTAGTGTGCTAATTATTTTACGTTTGTTTGGACATTTCGTGCATTGCACAACAAGGCGATGATAAGTAGTAGTCCAAATTCTTGACCAATTGGGCGTTCGGGTATTTTCTTGCTGAACTTGAATTTCGGCTTGTTCTGCTACTCATGCATGGATAGAACAAGACATACGCCACGCCCAGAAAAGTTGTTTGTTTTTGCTTCCAACGTGCACACGTTTAGATATCCATCATGCATGCCGTGAAATTACTTTTGTTGCCCTCGTTACGAGGCGTGTAACTCTTTTGTGCGTCCGCTGTTGGTACATAATCGATCAATAAGATTATAACATGTGTACTCTTTCATATACGTATGATGATTTTATTGGTTGGTTGCACCAAATAATAGGCAGCTCATGGACGCGGTGCAATTGTCGTCGGATGCGAGTGTTTGCAACACGAGAGTGAATTAAATTCAGAATATCTGAACCTGCATTCTGTCTCACATTTAAGAGTAAGAAAAAAAAAAAAAAAAAAAAAAAAACCCCTTAAAAAAATAGAAGAATAGTAAGACGGCCTAAACTTTTATCGTGCGTGGACAGGGACGTGGCCGAAAAATTATTTCTGTTGGAGCATATTCAATATATGATATAGATGTGTAACTGACCATATGATACAAACAATGAATGCAGTTTTAATTTTTGCACAGTTCAAGTAGTAATAAAAAGTAAGGACTTGATATTTAGTGGTGAGGTTTTTCATCCTTATCTTAAATTTTTATCTTTTTTTATCAAAAATATGATACAATTTCAAGATATTCAAATAATAATATATGACAATTTTAAAATTATTAAATTTTTTTAGGAAATTTTAATAATTTTAATACTAGGCTAGGGCACTATCATAAATTCAAAGCAATTATAGATTGATTTAAAATTGCGCTTCGAATTTTTTCAAATCTAGCTGGGGCACTGGACCTATACTGGCTCTGTTAGTTTGTGCACACGCCTGGATTTTATAAAATCCAGATTTTAAAAAATGATTAGCTATAAAACAAAAAGCACTGCTAAGGGTTCATTTGAGATTATTTTTGAGAGGTTAAAAAATAACTTTAAAAATTTTAAAGTTATTTTTGGTGTCAGTAAATTTTTTTAAAAATCATGTTAGGTGAAATCACCTTATTTTATAACAGATTTTGAAAAGTAAAAGAGTAACTTTTAAAAATATAATTTTCAAAAGAGCAAAACCTTAAAAGCTACCGGAACCCCTCTAAATGGTCTCAGCACCCGCTTTTTCGAAATCAATTTTATTACCATAATACTCATTTACTATTTTACCAAAAAGGACATGATAATATCATTAAATAAAATATTTTAGTTACTTTCTACACAAATCTCTTACAAGAGCTGAGATGTTCATCCTTCCCTAACACTAATTTTTGCAACATTAAATGTAATTTGTCATCATAGAGAAGCAAAAACCATTTGTTGAAAAGAATTTAACCACAAAACTAGAACTCAAACCATAAAAAGAAAAAAGAAAATGCTTGCTAAAAAGGTTACTCCTTTAAAAAAAATATATTACCGTGCTGCAAGGATCCCTTTTTTTTTTTTTTTGCCCCCAATCTTAGCCAACCTCCCAATGAGTAATGATTGCAACTCGTTGCAGTGTCTAATAATTTTATACTTTTGTTCATGATGTTATAACCGAATAAACAACAAGAGACTTGAGGTGAAACTCTATTTGCAATGCTTGATTAAATATTCTTTCGAGCTCTATTGGTTTGATCATTGGAGAAAATAAATGTTATATATGTTTTTACAATGCTTGATTAAATGTCGAATTGTTCTGTCACCAATGCATCTACAGTCGAGTTCTTGTGATTTCAATTGAGAGGGAGAGGTCCAGAAAGCGAGAGAAAGAGAAAGCATACGCTTTCCTCCCTTTTTTTTTAAAAAAAATTATTTATTAAGAAAATGCTATAACAAGAATTTATTTTAACAAGGGTATGTTTGACATCCATAGGCTTTGTAAAGTAAAAAATTAATTTTTAAATTTCGGTGATGAGTGGGTTTAGCAAATGTTGAGGAGATTATTTTAGTCGGTTCAAATAGTCTCATCCTTTTGAAAGCCAATTTCATACTTGATAAAATTTCATATATATGCTCATATATGCTATTTAAATTCAAAATTATCCTTTCTCAATTAAGAAAAACAATTAAATTTAAATAGATTATTATTATTATTATTATTTTGAAAAATTAAATTTATAAAAAAATAATTTATTTTAGTTATTAATTATTTTATGTACACAATGAAAATAATTGTATACCCATATTTATAAATGTGTAAATATTTTTTTTGTCAATATTATGTGTATTTCAATCATTCGCATTCTTACAATAATTTAACAATAAAATTTACTAAACACGTACAACTGCTTTTAAAATTTATAATGCTTTTAAAAATAAATTTTACCAATTATTTAATTGATTCTCTTTACAACTGATTATTTTTATAGTACAACTAACAACAATTATTTTTAAAAATAAAACATTACTGGCTCTAACTAGTTGAAATTTGTATTTGTAAAGTTCATATGTCTAGACCTAATAATGTCTAACTATATAAAAGCTTCACTATGTTGTTTTCCTAGTGAACTATATAGTTCGATAATTTTTATTCTTCTGATTACACGGTCAATCTAAAGAATCTGTGATAACATGTAAATAATTTCAAGACTTAATATATTTGTAAAAAGCATAACTACAAACTCTTTTAACTATTTTGCACAAATTGATATGGCATCACATAAGCGGTTGAACGAAGACATCACTTGCTCCAAATAATTTATCTAATATTTTCATTCAACCAATTATGTAATGCCACATCAGAATGTACAAGAATCTACAAATATAACATTAAACATTTGAAAAACAATCTCATTGAAAAATGATTAAAACAGGACAACAGTTATCGCTGTCGCTGGATTTTAAATTTTGGCAGCTAACATTACTACTAACTAATCAAGTAGATAATATCCTCAAGACGTCCGGATTGTGACCTAAACTTTTTTTAATAATGCAAAAGATCGTCAATATACTCTTGAATCCAATTACAGATCTCGAGCACGTCATTACTTTACGTATTTCGGATGAAATTAACACCCATCTAAATTAAATATACAATATTTTTACAAAGATTTGGAGAATAAATATATAGTATGAATATATATACATGCCACTCTAATGGAACCACGCGTGATTTGCGGCATGCTTCAATTTTATTACAAAATGAGATAAAATAAAAAATAATAATATAAGAACATTTTGCATCATCGACACTGTTATAATATTCTGTAACAGTTACTTTTAAAGTTTTGAAATGTATCACAATCAGTGGGTTTTGGAGGCACGTATATAAATACATATGTCACTGCTTCCCCGTGTAATCTGTTAATCTCAATCATCATTTATTTAATTGCAAATATTATCATACAAGAAAAGTGTCTTTTTTAAAAAAAAAAAAATTAACTAATTAATTAATAAAATTATTCGAAACAGTAGTATCAAAATGGATTGGGTAGTCCCTCGTGGAAGATATTGCCTTCGCGTTAGTGACATTTAAAATATATATGCTTTTTCTTTTTCTTGTATGTTAAGGTGATCTCTCGTAGAAGTGCGAACAAATCACAAGCAGCTTTCTATTTGTTATAACGTTTTTTATTTGTTAATTAGGACAAAACGATTAGCATAACAGATGGGGTTACAGGCAGATGATAGTCAGCTAGGTTTCTGACGTTTTGAATGGAAAACACATATATACTTAGGCGCCGATGTTCGCACTTTATAATGTATAAGTACCAAAACAAAAGCTTTGTATACATACGCACAAAAAGCAAAAATAATATTATCGGATTAAAGTAAAAACTTTTATCAAAATGGAAATGATCTATGGCAATTCGTCCGTAAATGAAATCTGTTGATTATAATCATTAATTTATCAATATAAAATAGTTGTTGGTATATATGCCACCTAATAGTACAACAAGAGAGCTAGGGAAGATTTGTAGCATGTTTCTTTTTTCCCCTCCCTTTTTTTGGTGAACAAAATTAAACAAATAACTTAATAATTTGTGATCCACACGTTACGAGTTCTCGTACATAATGTTACAAAGCACAAGCGTGAACAATAATTTCCCCAAGTAAAGACGCAGCAAAGGCAATGGGGCGGGCTGGAGATCTGGTTGTACGCAGATTTAATGCTACCAAGCTTATGAAGCAGGTGACAGAATCAAAGTTTGGAAGTTAATAATAATAATTGGTTTTGGATTAGGAGCATGTGGGACTCCCATACACCTCAAATCAAAACTTAAAATCAAGCCCTGCGGGTTTGAGAATGATCATCCCCCAACAAACTAGTAACTAGTAACTAATTTGATCATCAAAAAAATTGTAGGTCCATATATTCTCTAATAGGAATCTCAAGCTTGACATCTTAGAGAAGAGAATAGACTCATGAATCATGATTGATTGATGTGTGTGTGTTTGTGTTTGTGTGTATCATCTTCATTCAGCTACATGATTGTTGAAAACATTTGTTATTTGTCTGTATAATTTATTTGTGCACACACATCGAAGCAAAATCTAACGCGTGTATTTTTTTTCCTCTGCCAAAGTAAAATCTTATGGTATAATTGTCGACCAATTAATCACGGCGCATGTAGCAAGCTAGCTAGGGTAGCTATCTAAATTAAAGTGTGATTTTCTTATGAAATATCTGCAGCTTGAAAACTGAAAGGCCCCTCGATCGATCGTTTTAGCTTAAAGATCACGGATTCTGACAGCAACCTCGACTCTCCATTATTGGAAGGTTAAAACAGAACCGTGATCGCTTTATCTATTACTATTAATTCCGCTACGTACTAGATTAATTAAGTTATATATATCACACCGTCAGTACAAATAATTACGTTAATTATGATTAGTTATAATGTAGCTTTCAACTGCATAAAATCATAAGGTATGGAGAGCAGTCTCATCTCCAACATGTAACTCTGATCATTTCTAAATAAATTTTATGATCATGTGATTATCATGCATGAATTGTATTATTCTTCTTTTTGTGGTTGATTTTCTTGCAAATTTGCAGACACTGTGTTAATTTACTATCTTTTTTTTTTCCCCCCCTCTCTCTCTCTATATTTATTTATATACAAGTGTGGTCTGGTTTAGGTCACAGTACACGTTTGCGGCGCAAAAAGAAAATGAAAAGCTGGCTGTTGAATGCAAAGTCATCAAAACTCATACTGCCCCGACACGCGATCTGGGATTAAAGCCCTCTGCTCATACTGCCCCGACACGCGATCTGGGATTAAAGCCCTCTGCTATGTAGCTGCTGCTTAATACATGAAATAATGATAATCATCATCATAATCATAATAATAATCGAGCCAGCTGTCAACACAAGAACCATGCAACGTTTTTTGTTCAAATTATGTACATGATTATGATTTATGAGTGTACAGGGACGTCAAATCCTCACAAAAAAAAAAGCGTTTCTCTTGTCTCTGTGTCTTCTTTATTTTGGAAAATATACAAACGAAGAGAGTCCTCGCCGACGTCCATAGAGAGCCATTGCCATCATTGCATGCAAGGCGATGGCGGCAGCCGCAGCAGCGACGGCTTGAATTTAATCATGTATATATATTACTCTTGATGATACTACTGTGTAATTGCAATTTTGCAATCACATCTTAAGCGGACACCGAAACGATGCTTATACTTGTAGATAACAATTTCCCACGTTTTCAAGCTATCCATAACCGAATCTTTTGATGTGGGTTACGTTTTCCAAATTATTTTTTGCTTTTTAAAATTAATTGTTGTAATTTTGAAAATGACATAAAGTTGTAATATATTGTGGGCGAGTCTTGAGTAATGATATAGGCACGTAGTAGTCCCATTGAGGGTGCCATTTTATTCCATATTTCAGCTTCAAATGGACTGTTTGAAATTCCCCCTTGATGCTGCAATCGCCAACAATAATCTGATTAAATTAATTGTAGCCTACGTTAGCTTGCTAGCTTTGTTGACAAAGAGGTGTCTAGTGCTATTCGTATGGCTGGATAGCTAATTAAAACCTCTGCCATTAGCCATTAGCCATTGGCCATTAGACTCAACTTTTATTATTTAAGCTTCACATATCGGTTCCATAATTAATTCAATTGAATTCTACTCTCTTTTGATAAACTCAAATGAACCCACATCGCATAAGATTAGGATATCTGTTTAGGTCTATTCTTGAGATGAGGAGATCTGTTTTTGTTTCTGGCTGTATTCTTATTTGTTGTATCCTTCTTTAGGGTTAGATTAGGTATCAACTTCAATTGGTCATCATATTTCTAAAATCGACCAAAAATATATACCAGTGTCGTTTTCTAAAGGTAAAAAAATGGAATTAACAGTAACTATCACAGATGCTCTTGTTGGAAATCGCATAGGACAGCAAATACTCTGAACCCGAACCGTTCAGGACGATAATTTGGAAAATAATGGACGATTGATTATTTTCCTTGAACTGCAAAAGGATTTATCTTTCTGTATCTAAAGGAACATGCATTAAGGGATATATAATTTAGTTGACGAGCTGCGTTACTTTAATTTTATGAGTCGTAATAATCTTATCTCAATACCACAATTTTCAAAAGTGTACAAAGCAATCGACGCACAGAACACTTTTTATTTTTCAAAAAAGGTGTTCATGGAATCGAACTGAAAAAAAAGCTGGCCAATAATTTTCATATATGGCAAAAGTTGCTCAACATCAATTCTCTAAAAGTACTTTTTGGAGTAAATTAAAGAACTCTTTTGCCATTCGTTACACAAAGCAGTTTTTTTTTTTTTTTTTACCCCTTGCCCCTTGCTACAAATAGAGAAGCAAGTTTTAAGGAAAAAAGAAAAAGTAAGAAGCCCTGGAATCAAGAAGATGACGAAGAAACATTTCTATCAATACGGTGTACAAAATCTTAGGATAATCATTGAAATATTAATTTTATATACACTTGTATACATAAATGCTGATTAATTAATTATATGGGATATATCGTATTAATTGTATGTAGGCCATAGAGAAATGATTTTGATAACACCAACACGAATTAAGAACAAGTTACCAAATAAAATTAAAGAAAGACACGTGGGTTCTAAAGCATATATTTCAAGTTGAATTGGCAAGATTTTATTGGTAAAACAGTCACAATACAGTAACTTTGACAGGATGTAACCCTTTAGATATACAAAGTTGGCCCCATGAAAGAAATTTGTAGCTCCATCATTAGAAAATCAATGCAACCAGAAACAAGAATTAACATTATTGGCTTTTGGTTTCTAACAAATTAAATCACAATCAATAAATGTCCCATGCACAATGAAAGAGCCCATAACTTATGGAAGTGTATGAAATGAAAAGTGCAATTTGAATGAAAGGATATTGATGATCATTTGATAATCGAAATTATCTACATGCTCCACGGGAGTTACTTTTACAGCGGTTAAATTTGATTTTTTTGTTATTTTTATCTGATCTAAATTAAAATTAAGAAGATTTTAACGAAAAATATGGATACTTTAGCCATTTTCAAGAATAAGAATAATATTAACTAGCCAGGACTCAAATCTTAAGGGCTAGAGAAGCTATCATGCACCTGAGAAATTATTAACCATTCAAAAGAGGAACACAGAGCCGTCACTCTTTGTATATCATCATCGCCTAACAAAAATTCCCAGATTGGAAAAAATCCCTAATCTCAGAACTTACAATCATTTGTGTTGGCTTTCCTTGCTTGGGATGGATATTAGATCGTGTTTTTTTTTGCATTTTGCTTTTAGAAATTAATTAGAATATATTGTCTTATACGTCATCTAGTCATGACGTGTAACTTTCTTTATGGCATCACATGTCTTCCGGCGCATTCCTCTCCCGTTAATTAAGGATTTTAAATTTTCGATAATTAATTCTTAATTATTAAGAATAATTAACTCGGCCCAGCACCACGCAATAGTAATTTGACTTTACTGCATGCCAATATCTTAGGTTGCAGCATTTGCCTTGTTTAGTTTATCAAACTTTGGAAGAAACCTCGATGACTCACCTTGACTTACGAGTTATTATCTGTTGCGACCCCCACCTGTAGCTTTCTCTCTTTCTATTTTTTAAGCAATTAATTCAGACGCATGCAATGCAAGTTAGCCCTACCAATTCAGAACATATATCTTCCAAATATTTTTGTAAAATTTGTTTATGAGAGAAAAAAGATTGAGAGAGAATGATACTTTTGTTCCTCATGCAAATTGCTTTTACCTTTAGGGTCTTGTATAAATTTTAAAAACAACTCAGTTTTATTGATAATGGTAAATTGCTACCCTTCCCCCCCACCAAAAAAAAATGAAAAAGAAAAATGGTTGAAGGAAAAATGTGACTTATAAACATAAATTTTAACCAATATAAATTTGTACGTACACTCATGTCAAACGATCAATTTGTATTTAAATCATCGCTTTTTTCTTTTCAACCATGTGTTTTTACTTTTTGTTAATAATTTAGCACCAAGGATGAATTTGCTTATTGAAACTTTATAATGAATCCAGATAGTGAAAAAAAAATCCAGATGGTGAAAAAAAAAAATCTTTGAGGAATATTAAATTGTCATTCACCCAAAAATTAAAATTGCTTTTCACTATCTAAAATATACTCTGCTATTAATATATAATTGATTTGCTATCACACAATTACACTTGAACTAATATTTTTGAGACATGATCACAACAAATCACCTACCATCGGAGGGCTGAATATGTGTATATTATATTTATTTATTTTGTATAGTGGCGAAAACGACATGAATTTGGAGAGACAAATTAGCATCTATTACTAGATATCTTGAATCCAATAAATTAAAGGGCAATTTTGATTGTTTACCGACACAGTAATATAAATTTGCTAGATCTTAAGGTTTTGGGGGTCGCATTCATACAGAAAAATTGAACTCTATTATTAATATTTCATTATAAAGTGCAGCTAGCAAATGGTGACCCCAGTCCAGTCATCATCTTCTATACAGTATCCTAATTATTTTTGCTGAAAGATGATTCATGCATTATGTATTATGACAAATAATAATTTTGTCCATATTTTCATTATTATTATTTCCTTTCAAACATTACACACTCAAAAACAAAAATCACCAAATTCATACAGATAAGTTCTCTATGTGCTTGATGGCTGTGATGTACTTGATCATTTGTGGACCCCTTCATCAAAGACAATCTCTTCGGCCCACCTTTTGCATCCATCCAAAGCTTTCTTCTGTGATCATAAATTGAACAGATAGGACTCGTTTTGAGTTCATGATTAGAATCCGCTCTGCTATTTTCCAGCTATATGTTTTTTGAATTTTTCTTTCTCTTTTTTTTTTTTTTCAGCTGTCCATGTTTTCCCGGTTGTCTGGACAATATATGATGGCCCTCTGATGGAATAATCAGACCAATTAATTAATTAACCAAACCCACATAAGCAATTAATAAGATATATCAATGATTTATTAATCAACCATATTTATAGATATTCTACTTTATATGCTCTTTCCTAATAATTAGCCAAATAATTAGTGCTCTAAAATACGTAAGTATCTCCAAGCTATAGGATTTATGTTGTTTCTTTTTTAATATCTTCTTTTTGGTAGGCCGTTTTGGGATCACTGATAGAAGTGTTCGAAATATTTTCAAAAAAAATTTAAAAACAAAGCAATTATTTCCTCAACAATGAATTGAACTGAACTGATTGAACGATAACATTCTATTGGTTCGGTTCAAATCAACACATCTGTTCAGGATTGGTTCGCGAAATATTCAATCTCAAATAAAAAAAAATTGAAGAAAATCAAAATAGAGATGAGCGGAACTGATTCAATTTGATTTGGTTCACTTTTATAGTTCAAGTCGACGACCTATACTGCCCACCCGTTTATTGATTTTAAATAACATGTGAAAGAAAAAAGAAAGAATAAGAAAGTATTAGTGGGAGGAGAAGAAATGTAATTGCAAAGAAAATTATCAAGAGAGAAACTAAACTAAGACAAATTAAAATGATTGGTTAATATATGATTGCTTGGTAAGATGAACAATTCAAATTTAATTAAAATTTTGCAACGTGTATGCCACGTGTTGTCCAAATAGATTACTTTCTTAGTTACCCTTCACGGGATTCATAATCTTTTTGTAATTTCTTTGTAAAATTATACATATGGGATTTAAATAATAGAAATAAAAAGGGTTGTTTTGGAGGGTTTTGTCTAATAAATTGGGTTGGAATTTTGTCCATATATATGGTTGCATCAAAATATTACAATACCCACAGACACATCCATCATCCATTCTCTTTGCAAACTCTTCATCTTAACAAGAAGATTTCTTGTAACTTTGGTTTTTCTTGAAACTTCCCCTACTATAACTAACTAATTACACAAGCATGGTCTTAGCGAGAATATTATAAGAAATTCTAACCCTTTTTATATATAAATACACAAACCCTTTCATTTCCCCACACAAAGAAAAGAAATCATATACACCTTTCTTTATAATTCCTTACATCATAAACATTCCATTCTCCTAGCTAGCTACCATACTACCCTTAACTAAATTTTGCTTCTCTTCCAACCTTGGACTTGAAAGTTTGCATTCCCTCTATTTCTTTTTTTATGTTCATTTTTAATTGATTATTAGAAACATTCTTTTTAACCATTAATATGGGGCTAAGAGATATTGGAGCTACACTGCCTCCTGGGTTCAGGTTTTATCCCAGTGATGAGGAGTTGGTTTGTCATTACCTCTACAAAAAGATTGCCAATGAAGAAGTTTTGAAGGGAACTTTAGTGGAAATTGACTTGCATACGTGCGAGCCATGGCAGCTTCCCGGTAAGTTTAATTAGTTAACTATCTGATCTCTATGCTTATCATCATGTCAGTGATCTTTCATTAGATTTATCACAAGGTTTTGATTGTGCAATCATTAATTTTACTCATCTGTCTGATTTGCACGATAAAATTTAAAACAAGTAGGGTAGTTTGTACTCACTTTCGTTGGTGGGTTTTTAGCATTCAAGACAACACAGATAATAAAACACGATGCAGTTTTGTACGAGGCAGGACAGACATGTTTTTTTTTTTTTTTTGAAACACAGTAGATGTAAGAGAAACTACAAAGCATGCATGTTTCCCATTTGTGCGAGAACAGAGATGATTCGTTTTCGTATATATTAAGATAGTTAATTGTTGAATTGTCATCTCTTTCAATAGTAATGCAATTTACTTCGGTAAATATAACTGAATTGCTTCAAGAATTTTTAGATCATTTAATTTTTTTTTCCCCTCATGATATCAGTATGTCACCTATTTCAGTCATCTTCTGTACTTGCCTTCTTATTATTTGGATCCTTGGAAGAACCAACCAAAATAAAAAATCTTCTTTCATGCTTGTTCTCTCTGTATATCTCTTCTGTCTTCGTTCTTCTCTATTAGCTATTTCCTTCATCTTCTGTACTTGCCCTCTTATCATCGGAAGCCTTCGAAGAACAAACCAAAAATAATAATAATAAGAAAAAATCATCTTTCATCCTTGTTCTCTCTCTCTCTCTATATATATATATCTCTCTCTATATATATATATATGTGTGTGTATCTCTTCTGTCTTCTTTCTTCGCTATCAGAGAGAGAGGGAAATAAGCATGAAATTTCTTTGCAATCTTTTAATTGTAAACTCATCACATGCAACAAGATTTCAATTTTTAAATTTTTAAGCAACATATTACAAGGCCGGCTCTCTCTATCTCTCCCTATAGAGATTTTATATCCTTTTGTTACTTTCAAATATGATGTTAAATTTCTTAGATAATTTGGATTTAATATTGTAAAATGACTAGAACCGTAGGTTGGTTTTTTTTATAAACATGTAAGTTCTCCGCGTCAAATTAATTAGATAATTTTAAATAAAAAGTTCAGATAAAGAAAGAATCTTGGTATTTAAAAAAAAAATCATTTTCTAAAAGCAAAAGGATATACATTAATGGCCATTTTAAATATGAACGGTGGTTGCTTATATCCTTTGTATTTACTATAACTGCGACTCATCATGACCAAGATAAGATACCAGTAACTCAGAAAACTCATTTTCATGCATGGTAAAAACTGCTGAAAAGAGTATTCATAAGCAAGTTTTATCAATTATAATCAGTGATTTTTTTTTCAGCAGCATATTAATTCTCTCTATCTCTCTCTTTCATGACCTCACATACAGACACACATACTTACTCACACAAGCATGCTCGTTTTGAGCCGATAGACGATTCTTACTATTTCTGAGTTGATAAAAAAATAATAATAATAATAAAATAAAATACAGCAGCCACCCGTAACTGGTCCCCTATTTTTGTTAATGAACTCCTGAAAACGGAGCAAACATCTTCTTTCTAATCCACGGTTCAAAATAGTTTCCATGCGCATCCATTGATAAATCCGCTGCTGCATCTTTCAAATCTGTCATGCACTTAAGTTTGTAGAACAAAGAGCACATATGCATATTGGTAGAATTAATAAATTAAATTTAGTTGCATTATTAAACAAGGTCTCATTAAGTTCGGTTCTTATAATCTGGACGACAGCACTCAATCAGGGAATTAATCATTTCTTTGGTTTGCTGTTTGACCTGTGAAGCCATAACGCGTCATCGGAAAATTAAAATTAAGATTAAATTTGTGAACACGAGGACTGAACGTTTGATTTCTCTTGCGGTTCAAGTAACTTGCTTGTTGGGTCACTTCTATATCATTAAAATATTTTTAGTTAATTGATTGTTAATTAATAATAATAATAATAACAATAATAAGAGTCTTTCTCCAGAAGAATAAAACAGTCAAAACTATTCATATTATAGCGTCACTTCAGCAGTAGCTCTAAATTGAAAGCAGTATCATTTTCACTACCCATTAGTGCACCATTAAACATTTTCAAATTTCCTTGAATGTAAATAATTTTGATATTGATATTTGATCTTTCTTGAAAGGGATTTTTTACCTTATTGATTAATATAATTAACTTTACTGTTGTTATTGATTATTATTTACCTCATCGCAGAGGTGGCGAAGCTCAATGCAAACGAGTGGTACTTCTTCAGCTTCCGAGACCGAAAGTATGCGACGGGGTTTCGGACGAATCGGGCAACAACATCTGGATACTGGAAAGCAACGGGGAAAGATCGAACGGTGATTGATCCAGTGACCAGAGGGCTCGTGGGGATGAGGAAGACGCTTGTGTTTTACAGGAACCGAGCCCCCAATGGGATCAAAACAGGTTGGATCATGCATGAATTTCGCTTGGAGACCCCACACATGCCTCCTAAGGTCCGTTTTCACATTTCCTCTTTCAACAATTGTTATGATTATATTATAGAAACTCATAAGAAAGCTAGATGGAGAATATTGGTCATATTGTCATTCAAAAGAAATTGCTAGGAAAATTCCAAACTGGCCCTAGCTTGTATGAACATTCTAACCCTTTATTCTCTGTGTTACCCGGAAGTTTTCGAATACTGGGGGCGTCACATCAGTCCCACAATAATCTGCTGTAAGTAACATGCTCCCATGTAATGATGAAACAAAGATTTTGATTAAGAAGGACCATATATAGCGGAGAAACAAAAAACTGTTAACCGGACAGACCAAAATATAAAATTTATTAAAGAAAGAAATCTCAATTAAGACCCGTCCCTTACTTTCGATCAGTAGAACCTTTTTTCACCTAGGGTTAAGGGTTAAGGTAAATTTAAACTTCAACTTAGTTTCGCCTCCGTTGCCATTTGTGTATTTAGGCTAAAAAATTATTAGACACGTTGGTTGGTAGTGACATTTCAATTAATAAAATTATATTTATTATATTACCTGTGGTGGGTTATAGAAGCTGATAATCTTAAATGCCTAACTCATACTTAAAAGCTAGCTCTCAATAAAATTATTTCCTTGACAGCGTATTAATGAAATTCTTTTTATATATAGTATTGGTCTTATTTATTTATTTATTTATTGATATTTTGGTTACAGGAGGACTGGGTATTGTGTAGAGTTTTTCACAAGAGCAAGGGAGAGAACAGTGAGAAGCTAAGCCCACAATTTATCTATGAGAGTGCAGCTAATAATAATACTTCATCTTTTACATCATCAGCCGCATCTCCTCCAACAGCGGACTGCAGAATGATCAATATGCCATTTGGGTATCATCACCAGCAGCACATCTCTCCATCAGCTCCTAGTTCCTATCAAAATCATAACAACCAAAGTAGTAATTCCATGCTTAACCTTCTTCAGTTGCCGACACCACAAGATCAAAAGAGTAACAACAAGAACCAAAGCAATGAAATTATTAGCTCCAAAAATAATGATGATGATTATGGGTTCATATGGGAGATGGAGATGGATTTGCAAGAAAATTGCTGCAGCTTGGAAAATGATGATAATAATAATGGGGTCGTGGCTTCAAACTTGGAGGATATGAGATTCGAATTGGATAACAGCATGGTTTTCCTATGAAAAGATGCAATAGTGTTAGAAATTAAATATAGTTTAAGTTTATACGAAAGTACCCATTTGTTGATTGTGATTTATTATTTGTGCGCTGTTTGGCTTTCAGGGACAAGCTCTTCATGTTTCGTTTGGTTGGATATATGTTAGATGATTGCGCTTGTGTATATACATAAATACTTTGGTTTTTAATGTTCTATTTTTTCATTTTTTTTTTCTTTTTTTGGGGTTATAAACAAACATTATTCGATCAGCATATGTACAAACGAATTGTGTACTATTAATGTCACACTTAATTGCTCTTCTATCTCTCTAAAGTTACATGATGAGTTTTGTTTCGTTAATTAATTGTTAATTGATAAAATAAAATGATTATACAGCCGCCACCACTGAAACGTTGTTAGGTTTAGCATGACGAAAAGTTGTTTGATTCCATCCTATCTTTATTGTTTTTGCATGCCTCAATTATTAGGGACTCTGGTTTCATTTTTTCAAGTATACATACAACGTGGCTGCTTCTTTGATATAACTAGCAGGTGTAGAGTACTGTTAAATCATAGACGTTACGATCGTGACAGTATCGCTGGCCTTTTGTTTAATTTCATTAATGCATTGAAAAGTTCGTCAAATAATCAGTGATGTTGCCAAATTCTAACAAAGGTAAGATTCGCCAACGACATTTATGAACCCTAGCTGGCTAGAGATTCCTCATGACAGATAGGGCAATTAGCGGTCCACGACCTCTCAACAGTCACACTAAAATTACATATGCACAACTTGTATGGATTGATAAAGGTATAAAATATGTTATTTATGAAAGCTTATAGACGTAATTCTTATTAAAAAATTAGTCTAGAATTGAGAATTATTGCCTGTGTGCTTTTTAATATGTTATAATAATAGAGCCACTTTATGGATGGTAGAAGTTTATATTAACTTTTCGTGTGAAAAAGATCCGACAAGGAGAGCGATCTACTCGTGATTTAATGAAGTTAATAGAGAAAATGTTTCAAATCGCCTAAGAATAGTTATTGATCTAAAAATATAATATTAAGCCAACTATATTAAGTTTTAAGTTAAATTTAAGTAAATCATGGGCGGCTGCAACAAGCCTGCAACCATACCAGCACTAATGCGGATCCCATCCAAACTCATACAATTATTGAAAAGATAAAAGACATAAATGATATTATTAATGTTATTCTAAAATTTCGTTGATTACAAAAACTGATTGGCTCGATTTTTATGTTAACTGAAAATAAATCTCCATAATTTTGATTAGTGATAATAGAGATAATGACCTGAAAAGAATCCAACAAAGAAAGGAGCATACATAAAAAACACCCAATTTTTTTCTGTAAAATTGATGTTGTTCATATTTTTTTTTTTTCATTATTTTTTCTAGCTAAGATACCCCAAATCAACCTTTCATTAAAGTTTATTATTTGATTCAGAGTGCAACATATAGATATGTTGTCAACCAACCGTGCAAGTGTATCCTTTAGTTTTCAAGAGAACTTTCGACACAAAGAAAATATAATTTATATTGAAGTTTTGTAATCCAGAAGGCATATGCCTCCACGGAAGGCCGCGGAGTCACAGCTTTAAGCATGTCGTTTTCAGAGAAATCACCTCATTTATTCTTGTGAGCACAATTTAGTTATTCGATTTCATTATTTATTAGCTTCTTGTTTTTTCTTCATATATACTATGTAATAAGACTATGATTAAGGTTCAAATTAATTTTATATTTTCTAAGCAATCATTCATTTGAAATTGCTTAAGCCTTTCTTTGATGTGAATTCAATTAATGATTGAAATAATTGATCAATTTGTTCTATAGGATATTAAATGAGTGCTTGACTAGGGCAAATCATTAAAAAATTAATAAATAGACCTTTACGTCAAATGAATGAATGATATCGTTATCAAGATAATTGACTGAATCACTAAAAAAATATATGTGGGTAATTGACTGAATCTGGTAATTTATAATTATTTTAAATTAGATTTTTTTTTTTTGTTTTTGGTGGTGGGGGTGCGGGGGGGGGGGGGGAAATTGTGGGGAAATCGATTTCACCAATTCCTTGTTAATCTAAACTAAAGATTGTCAATTATGATTTTATATATGAACAATATTTTATTCAGGGATTACACAAACATTATTATTATTATTATTATTATTATTATTATTATTATTATTATTATTTTGGATTCATAACACAAACATTATTAGTACGTATGACATCGACAAACACTGAAAGAATTAGTAATACGCGATTATAAAGAGTGGGAAATGGAGAAAGAGATAAGCATGAATTCATTAAAAAACAGGAAGGGGGATAAGTGTGTGGCTAAGAAAACTTAGTAATGGTTCGAGTTGGGGTCCAATCCCAAAGTTTCCGAGGATTTTGTTTGTTGCTAATTTAAACTGTTGCTCTCATGATCATTGAATTGGCACTTCAATAAGACATGAAACTCCCATAATCTATGCCTAGTTGAGTGACTTTTTAATTTTTTTTTAATCAATAATCCTATGCTTATATAGTTGGATACTTAATTTGTATCTTAATTAATATAATATATTTAATGTCTTCATTTGATTAACTCAAGTAATAATTAATTAGTAAACCATATTTTTCTAATTCAAATGATGAAATTATATTAGTAAACATTAATTGGAATACAATCTCATAATCTCAATAAGGGTCTATTTAGAATTGTTTTTAGGAGACTCAAAAGTTATTTTCAAAAACTAAAAGTTAATTTTTTTTATTTGATAATTTTTTTAAAAAAATCATTTTTGGCCAAATCGCCTCATCACAGAGCAAATTTTGAAAAATAAGGAATCTTAAGTTTCAGAATCTGACTTTAAAAATTACTTGTATAATTAATACAATTACATATATATCTTTATATATATTATAAAAATCTAAAATTATATGTATTAATTAGGAAATAAAATTATCAACATTAAAGAGATTATTATTATTACCAACTATACTGATATAATAAAATAAAAAATAAAATTAACAGTGTAAAATATTTATTTTAGTTATCAATTATTATATGTACACAATAAAAAATATTTTAATTCATGTTTAAATAAATTTTATTCAACATTATGTCTGATTCAATTATTTATATTCTTATTTATAATTCAACTGAAAGATTTACCAAACATATATAACAATTTTTAAAACTCACAGTATTTTTAAAAATAAATACTACTACTAAATATTTAATTAATTCTTTTTATAACCGATTATTTTTATAGCATAACGAACAATAATTATTTAAAAGGTACATAATTACCAAACTGGCCCTAAGCATAACACCACTTTTTTTTTATTGTGATTGATAATTATTGTATAAAAAATAAAATGTAATTTTTTAAAATAAAAATAAAATGTAATTAAATATTAATTGTACGCAATTATAAATATACGCATAACATAAATATTGGCATAATATTTTGGACTTCTTCTAATTAAAAAATAAAATAAGATAACCGTATGGCAATGTTCTGTAGCATGAAATCACCCGGCTTCACATTTCGGTGAATCTTGATGTGATTTTCTTTGGGGCATAAAATAAAATTTATTACGGAAACAATTTATTAATTATCAGTTGAAAAGCCCTTCTCACTCTTAGAATTTTGGCAATACCCCATTTCATCCCTACTTCTAAATTAAAGCCCAAAATATTCCTCCATTAATCACCATTAGTTTTATGCCGTTCGTTAATAATTTATTGACACCAAAATAGGTTTTCAATTAAAGTAATACAAACTATTTTAAAATAAACTTTTTACACAATTAAATAACACTAAAAAATATGCAAAATTTATTATTATTTCATTATTATAATTTTTTTTATGATGTCAACGATGATGTAGTTTGACATAGCTACAAAATAATTTTGATAAACAACAAACTATAATTAACACAATATCTTTAAATCATTTGAAGAAAAACTAAAAAAATACCACCAAATTTTATGTATTTGCTCTGTGCTGAATATCTTTGTAATCTTCAATTCCATTCAAACCATTTCACTAGATTTGAGACTTTGTGTACTGAGCACACCTCCTATGCCACATGATTAGTACAACACCAAATATTTCAATAAAACATAAAAACATTAAAAAGGAATCTACCATGGGTGAAATGTTGTTGTATGATTTGCACTAACAATTTATTTCTGCGTCATGAAAGTTCATCTTCGATTACAGCTGCATCATGCATGCTTGCTAACATAGTAAACAAAAGAATAACTCAATATTTTTATTTATTTATTTATTTTTAAAAGTGAATGTTTGTTGTTTAAATCATATTTTTCTATCATTAAATAAAAAATATTTTTAGTTATACATCAGTTTTTTTATTTTTTTAATTAAAAATCTTATTTTATCCTTAATAAATTATTAATAAACGATATTATATTAACAGTGAATTAACGAAAGGAATTCTAATCTATTGTTTAAAAAATATGAATGAAATAAGTTATTGTATGAAGATCTTTTTCCCCTTAAAAAAATTATGTGTGGTGAGCAGTTCGCAACGACAGACAATGGACTAGATTCTTGCACGCATGAGCGACGTACAAGGGTATAATTGTACATTCGTAAGCTGCTGGAGGGGCTTCGAAAACTGAAAACGAAAAAAAACAAAAAAAAAAAACCACCGCGACTGAGCTGAAGGAATTGCTATTAGTTCAACAACACCTGCATATCGCGCGACAAATCACATTCACAGCTTGAGGAGTTGACATCTGGGTTTTGCTTTGATAGCTTCTTATTTGCAAGATTTCCATTTACGGGTATGTTTCTTTTTCCTATTTTAATTTGCATTTGATTTTTTTTGGAATTTAGCTCTGCAACTGTTCAAGTTGTTATTATGATGAATGCATGTTGGTGAAGTTGCAATCTTTGATTTTAGTCTTTTCGTTTCCATAACGATGAAAAATCGCACCGGAGGTACTTTTTATTTTTTTGGATGATGACAAAGAGATGCTGCAGAATTGGAATGATCTGGTTTTTCAAGGATTTGTTTTTTAAAATTTAGTGCACTTCAGTAATTTATTGTAGTGTAATGGTTATTTGCACGGGCACAGTCCATGTGTTGGTTTAAAGTTTTTATATGTGTTCATCCCACCTTTGCAGCCCAATTGGTTGTGTTTGAGATTCGTACAATGGCATGTTTTCACATATCAAACCCTCAGTTACTGTTCTTATGTAATTTTTCAGCAGTGTGCCAGTTTTAATACTGTCAACTTTGATGGTTCCATTTGTGTAGCTGGATTTTGAAGATGCAGGTGCAGTAGACACT
Organism: Luvunga scandens; assembly: GCA_030449905.1. Lineage (NCBI taxonomy): Eukaryota > Viridiplantae > Streptophyta > Magnoliopsida > Sapindales > Rutaceae > Luvunga > Luvunga scandens. The sequence goes on along the minus strand of JASUUG010000382.1, from coordinate 655,369 downwards.
GCTTCAAATTTGCGTCTGACCTGCACCCCTGTTGGAAAACCTGTTGTCGAGTGAAAGAGAAGAGAAACTGAAGAAAATATGTTTAATTGACTGTTCTGAACTGATTATTAGGTAAACTTCCATAGCAGTCAAAACATTGATGTTGCTAGGGTTAACTCATAGTTTGATGAATTCTGTGAATTTTATTTATAGGAGCATTTACCACTGTTATATTTAGTCATGTGTCATCTTCTATATGATCATTTAGGATTTGGTTGGTTCATGCTTGTCTGTGGTCTCCCTTGTTTTCTCATTTCCTCTTCCTATTCGTTTTTTGTAGATGAATTCTGTTTGGGGTTGGTCTTGACGGTTGAGGAACTGCCACTGTTTGATTAACTGTGAGAATCTATACTGTTACTAATGGGTACAAAACGCATGAGAGCTTATCTCAGAAATGAAGATTTGGACAAGCTTTCAGCTCCGCCAGGCTTCGTGTCCCTTACATCCTTTCATTTGAAGAAAGCAGAAAATAGTCAAGAATCCTGTAATTCCGTGGCCATTGCAAATGCATCTGCGCAAGAGCCAGACTGTGGAAACGCTCCTTCTGGCATGGTTGATGCTGGGACACTTAAGAGATCTCTTAGGAATAGACCGTGGATACTTTACGAACAGAGTGATAATAATCAAAAGGAATCCAACTTTGAACAACCTGTTGAGGTTAGATTTCTTCTTTTTTTTCCCCTTCTTTATTGTTTTGTGTGTGTTTGTGTCTGTTTTTTAGTATTATTCTTTTATTGCACAGTTACATACTACCTTTTGGTTCTCCACAGGAACTCTCCTCTAGAGCCTCCCTTCCAAAAGGGGTTACTCGTGGATGCCCAGATTGTAGTAACTGTGTGAAGGTTGATTTTGTTATTAAACTATATTTCCTGCCTCCATTGCACGATTGTTGAGGTTTGAAGTATTTCCATCTGAGTTTTCTCTGATGCTTTGATTTTCATGAAACAACTACTGAAAACACGTCACAGGTGACAGCAAGGTGGTGTCCTGAAGGTGCAAAAAAGGATGTACTTGAAGAGGCTCCTGTGTTTTACCCAACTGAAGAGGTCTATATTTTCTAACTGTAATAAATGATATTTGTGCATTTCACTGCTGCTTGCTTTCCTGTGCTCTGAATATCTTCTGTTAAATGTCGTATTAATCCTAAATTCTGAATAAGCTTGAATATTATGCGCAGGAATTTAGTGACACACTTAAGTATATTGCTAGCATACGTCTCAAATCGGAGGAATATGGAATTTGTCGTATTGTTCCTCCTCCTTCTTGGAAGCCACCATGCCTTGTTAAGGAAAAGGACATATGGAAGAGCTCAAAGTTTGTTACCCAGATTCAACGGATTGATGGGCTCCAGAATCAGTATTTCGAGAGCAAAGCAGCTAAAATTTATGAAAATGTCAACAGCAAAAGGAGAAGAATCTTGAGTACAGGTTTACAGAATGAGGTTGGTGGTAGCTTGAGTACAGGTTTGCAGAATGGAGTTGGTGGTAATGGATGCACAATGAATCCAGATGAGGTTAGATGTTCTGAAGGCTTTGAATCTGAACCCGGTCCAGAATTCACTCTTGAAACATTCAAGAAATATGCTGATGATTTCAAGGAACAGTATTTTTGCACGAAAAATGTGGTTACAAATGTGGATGAGAATCCACTAGTGTTTCAAAAGCAGGGGGAACCATCTTTGGAGGACATTGAGGGTGAATACAGACGAATTATTGAGAATCCAACTGAGGAAATTGAGGTATGTTGGAATGGATGTGATGAACTCATTGAATTTCTGTACATTATGTTAAATTGAGCACTTTATTTTATAAGACCAGTGTGCTATTATAGGTGCTTTACGGTGAAAATTTGGATACTGGGACTTTTGGCAGTGGATTTCCATGTGTATCTAATCCTTGCGAAGCTTCTGACCATCAAAAATATCTGAAATCAGGCTGGAACTTGAATAATTTACCTATGCTTCCTTGTTCTCTTCTTTCTTTTGAAAGCTGCAAAACTTGCAATTTATTGGTGCCTCGATTACATGTGGGAATGTGCTTTGCATCAACTTATTGGGTAAGACTCGATGATTTTTAATTGTGTCAGCCCTACCAAATCCCATGCATGCTAAGAGTTTGTTGTAACTGATGTAGATCTTGAAGTAGTCTTATTGCCCAATGATACCCAATGTTGTTAACTTGTTTCTTTATTTTGGACAGAGCAAATGTTTTCTCTTTTCGTTTTCCTTCTTTTGGTTCTTGCTCTTAATCGTTCAACTTCAACTGATCTTGCAACAGAAAGTTGAAGAGCACAGTTTGTGCTCACTATATTACATGCATTTGGGTGCACCAAAAATCTGGCATAGTATCCCACAGAGATATGTGGTTAAGTTTGGCACTGCTGCTAAGAAGTATCTTCCAACTTTGTCATTCAAACAGTCTAAGTGGCATAATAGATGGGTGAGTACTATTATGTTTCTTTTTTGATTCATTCAAGATAAATGCTTTCATTAGTTAAATGTTTTGGCATTTGATTGACAGAATTCCAGCAATTTCTCCTGCTCCAAACATGTTTGGCATTTGATTAATTTTTGCCTTCATTGAAGAATTTAATCAGAGATGTATATCTAGATATCCATTGCTTATTTGTGTGTCCAATGACAGTGCATTATTTCTCATAGTTGCCACTTACATTCTGACATCTTGATGGCATACTTTATGGTCAGAGATTGTTTGTATAAGTTTCTCTATGTACTACCATCTCTCGTGTTTTACTGAACTCCTCGTAGTCAAATAGAAAACTGTTACCTGCTTGAAAAAAGTTTCTTGAGATTCTTATAAAACTGGGGCATCAAATGTCTATCATTGTATTAAAGAAGAAAAGGTATCATTGTGCTGTAAATGTTTCCTCTCATTTTTTATAAACAGTGGTATTTTCCATGAGAAGCAACAAAACAGCAGCAAAAATCCCTCCACTGCTGATAGTATTTATTAGGTCAAGAAATGGAAATTTTTCTGGATACTAATTTTTTTTCCCCCCTTTTTAGCATTCTGGATATGAGTTACTAATATTTGAAATTGAACCAATTCTTTGTCGGACCCTTGGTATAAACAATTTGAAAAGTCTAAATTGCCATTCCCATGTGCTATTAAATCATAGAACACTTCAGGCCCCTGAAGATGCCAATAAACGGAAAGTCTTTGTTACACCATAATATAACACCTCCTTTGCTTACTGTGTTTTATGAATCACACACACACACACACATCAGCGAGTTCTGAGGAAGTTCTCTTAACTAAGTCATTGTCTAATAATTGTTCAGCTTCAGTGCAAGAACTGCCAGTGGTATTCAATAATAAGATTGCCTTTAATCAGTCACAGTTTAAAGTTGCCATAGAGAAAACAGAAGAAGCATAGGATTTGACTATTCTTCAACATAGATGAGGAGTGTCATTCTATGTTATGACGTTAAACATATTATTATACAGGTCGCAAGCTTGTCCCCTTCCACATTGAAATCCGAGGGTGTACCTGTTTATCGTTGCACTCAGTCTCCGGGGGAGTTTGTTCTGGTTTTTTCTGGAACATATTATTCAGGATTCGACTGTGGCTTTAATTGCTCTGAGTCGGTAAATTTTGCCCCCATTGAATGGCTGCCTCATGGTCAGAATGCCATTGAACTTTATCAAGAACAGGGGAGACAGACATCAATTTCCCATGATAAGCTGTTGCTGGGAGCAGCTAGGGAAGCTGTCAAGACACAGTGGGAAATTTCATTGGTAAGGAAGCATACCTCAGATAATTTTATGTGGAGAGATGTTTGTGGAAAGGATGGAATCTTGGCAAAAGTGCTCAAGGTAGGCATTTCAGTTTTCATTTTGTCAGCTCATGTTTATCTCGTCTGAATTTGAATCATTTTGCCTCAGAGTATTGAAATGTTTATCCAATTAGTTTTTCAGCTGCAAGGCATGTTTTTTCTTATTTTACTTTTTCTCGTTTTTGACTCTTTGACTGCTCATTGATTTCGTTTTCACCAATGTTTTCTTTTTTCCTTCTATCTATTTTTCTCTCTTCATTTTTCTGTAGTCACGAATCAATTCAGAGAGCAACCGCAGGAAATATCTTTGCTCATCCTCACAGTCACAGAGGATGGACAAAAACTTCGATGATACCAGCAAACGGGAATGCAAGATTTGTCTCTACGATTTACACCTTTCAGCAGCATTTTGTCCCTGCTCTCCAGATATATATTCATGTCTAAATCATGTAAAGCAGCTGTGTTCTTGTGCTTGGACCGCAAAGATTTTTTTATTCCGTTATGAAATTAGTGAGTTAAATGTTCTTTTTGAAGCTGTGGAAGGCAAATTAAGTGCAGTCTACAGATGGGCTAAAGATGATCTTAAGCTGTATTTGCACTCTTATTCTTCCAGAGATTGTTTACGTCCAAACTCTCAAGCGGAAGAATCAAAACAGGCAGAGCATAAACCTCTAGACTCAGCTAAATTCAATGGGGCAAGGAGTAATTCTTTCCACAGTATCAAGGCAAAGATGAACGCACGCTTGCTGCATGCAAAATCCTTGAATGGTGCAGGAAAAGCAAAAGATGAAACACAGTCTACAATTGTTTCAGGTGCAACTACTGAGAATAGTTCATTTCTAAACAAAGAGATAGCGATAGAAGTCTCTTCTGACAGTTTGAGTGTCTCAAGTTCCTCAGAATCTGAGTGAACATCAGATCATGCATCAAATTCCACCAAAGGCAAAACCTGTAGCATCCATTACCAGAACCGGAAGAAGTGATTTCATCCGAACTTCAGAAGGTATGTTTAGTGAGCAAAATATATGGAGGGTAAGTCAGCCTAGTGAAGATGACTGTAGATTGAATTTTGTACTTTTTAAATAGATGAAGAAAATAGCATAACAGCTGCAACGGGAGCTGAATGTGCAAAAAGCAGTCCAGGGGCACATGCCGGGAAGCCTTGGTATTGCGGTTGTAAAACTTCAAGTAGACCGTAGATTTTTCGATAGTTCATGATTTTATTAAGTTACAATTACAGTCCACTATTGTTGTATCCATTCCCTATGTTATAAGATGCGGATTGTGTACCTTTTCCGCCTTATCTTTGTTGTCGTTTGCATTTTGTTTCTTTGTTGCTTGATAAAAATCATCAATTATTATCATTCAACTTCAAATGAAAAGTGCCGACATTTCACCTCAGACCTACGTTGGAGGCCTGGTTGGTGGAATGTCTTTTACTGTGAATAGGGCACGATCGCCATCACAAGAAAAGGATCGTTAGTATGCGGTCGATTGTGATTGACAAGTCAGAGGTGTCCTCATAGGCCAATCCCCATATACCATATGCCGCACATTAAGTTTTCGTATATTCCAGCTTCTAGCAAGATGAGGAAACAACTTAAAACCTCCGTAAAATAAATAAATAAATAAATTAATGCAACCGACTCGAAATAATTCTCATTTTGTCACTAGTAAACTTCCCGGATTCGCACATCCCATTTAACACTACAGTTTGCATTGAACTTAAAAGACCTGATTATCCACTAAACGGAAGTAGCCAAAAAAAAGAAAAAGAAAAATAATAATAATAATGACAATAGTTGAAGTACAAATGAATGACCTCAAATTTTAACAGGAAGAAAGAATGATGCTACAACTAATATTGAAATTACAGGCCCAAAAAACAAAAACTGCTATGCGGATCACAGGCCAGCTGAAACTAATCCATGCAAAGTGACTATTCCAATCAGGATATTTTGGCGATTGATCACCGGCAAAAATTGCACAGGAGATGGTGGTGATTCCATCTTCCGCATGGCTTCCACTGCCATTGCATCTGGGCCGATTGTTCTCGGGCTCCTGTTGCGAAAAAGGACAGAGGAGGTAAGCAACTGCCGAGTCATTGTGCATGCAAGTGTGTGAAAGTGTTCCCACCAGCTAAATTCTAATTACTCTCTGCCAAAAGTGATGAGGAACTAATAACCTCAGCAATCCTAGCAGCTTGTCCAATTATCTATATTGAATTTTAAGCTGCTTGTGATTTACCAGTAATGGTTACAAATAAGCCATATCTTAACTGCACATAAAAAATTGAGGTACCATAGTACTAAGTAACTAAAACAGAATAAATCTATACACCTCCATTTTACCTGTTGCACATTTCGCCCACAGTGAGCTTGAAGATGCCTTCTCCACTAGCCTTGAGAGTGCGGCGCAGATCACCATCAGTAAACGTCCCAATCAGGTGATACTCCTCATCAATAACTAGCAAACACCCACATCCTTTACTTGTGAGCTCCACCAGCTGATCCATTATCAAATCTCCCTCCTTGCAAACAGGAAGCTCCTTCTGCGGCTTCATTACATCTTTCACCTGCACCCCAAAAGTCAGAGTCACACCCATCAAATACCGATTCATCCTTCTGCTTCATTACATACATCACGCTATAGTAAATCGTCAGTACTGCTGATGATCAAATACCAATTCATTACCAAATAAAACATCAGCACAAAAATCTAAAAGAGAACCATTAAAAAGATCAGAGTAACACTTAACCAATAAATTGGTTGAATTAAACTTGTGGTTACAAAATGCATAATTTCATTGAGTCATTAAATCAAACAGTTAACAAAATCGGCAACAATTACTGAGTGAACCCAAAATTTACCTTAAAAATCAAGCTTTTACCGATCCTTCCAGCGGGATGATTAGCCGCGTACTCATCTTTAGTCAAATTCCTGGCACCCATCATCGCAATCGCCACCGTGTCCCCAAACACCATCTGAATAGCCGTCGAGGTGACCGGCGCCAAATCAAACGGACACAACTCCCTCTCCACAGGCAAATGCACGTTCATATCACAAACAGCCGCAAGCGCGTTGCCCTCAACGGACGTCACCGACACCAAGTACCCCCCCTTGGCCTTGGCGCACGGCACCAGCTTCAGCAACTCCTCCGTGTTCCCGCTCTTGCTGAACATGACCAAAATGTCGTCGCTCGACAAGATCCCGATGTCGCCATGGAGCGCGTCCAGAGGGTTCAAGAACCCGGACTTGATCCCCACAGAGATCAGCGTCTGCGAGATCTTGTTGGCGACGAATCCGGACTTCCCGACGCCGGTGAAGAAGATCGTGCCGCGGCATTTGAGGAGTGTCTGCGTGAAGGTTAAGGTATGCGGGAGGGAGAGGTGCTGGAAGAAGTAATTGAGGTGGTTTTGTTGTGATTTGAAGAGATCCAGAAGGGTATTTTCGGAAACTTTGTGTGATAGGAAGTCTAGTGTTGGAGGGAGAGAGCCCATTTGTGAATGTGTTATCAGTTTAGATCTTTAGAGAGCGAGAGCGAAGGCATATAATCAGCAGGCGGGTTCGGTAATTTTGCCGTTATTTCTTTTCGCGGTAAAGTGAGGGAGGTTCGAGTCTGCTGTGTCGGTGGTGTTCGATTTTTGGGTCCCTCCACGATGTCCCGCCGTTGATTTAGTTGTTGCGCTGTTGAAGGATCGGATGATGAAGAAATCAAGTGTACAATGAGAAATGCCCCATGTGATCTGCATTCAAACCCATTGAAGTCTGGATGTCCAGATTATTTGAAAAGAAAATTGGTGACTTGATAAGACTAAAAACAATACGAGAATGGAAAACAGTAAAAAGTGAAGAAATTTACGAAAATAGTTAAAACTTGTGGGCTCTAATATAAGAGCATTTTAAGAATGATTTATTAATTTTACTTTTTAAATATTTATTTATTTATGTGATAAAAAAAAAGTAAAAAAAAATATTATTCTCTATAAGATTTTTTATATAAAAATAAGTTAATATTATTTTAATTAAATAAATATTTTTTTAAAGAAAAAATAAACAGTAATTAAAACACTTATCTCTCTCTAATAAAAAGTAATAAAATATAAATCGAAGAGAGAGAAAATAACTCTATAAAACTAAAGAGAGATAATAATTTCTTATTTGAAAAATTTTAATTAAAATATCTTTTAAAATTTTAAATACTAATACGGTTCTTTAAATAAGTAATAAAATTTTATTTAAAGAGTTTTTTTTAAAATGGTCTAAGTAATCTATGTGCATCTTAGAGCAAACACTCTAAACTACTAGATTCAATGCAGAGGTTGCTTCGACGGTTGTAATTGATGGATGCCACTAACGGTTGCTTAGCAATTGTCTTCTAACTTAACTTTCTATTTCTCTAGAGTGGGGTAGTTAGCAACTTCAATAACTTAGTAGTTGGCTTTTAAGTAATAATCTATTGATTTATAAATATTACTTACAATTCAATGAATATACAATTAATCAACTGAAAGTTATTATGTTTTACTAATCTAATCAATTGAAATATGAACTAATCCTAAATATACTTTAAATTTACCAAAAATAATAAATCATTGCATTGCATTTACATATTATATGTATGTTGTTCACTCAAGAAGCACTCAAAGTATAAAAAACACTTTATAATTTTTTATTTCTATTTGAGAATTCAACCCAAAACACTTTTTAATCTCAACTACTTTAACAAAAAAAAAAGGAAAAGGAGTAGGCAAGCCCAAATCAATTTTTATCCCTTCCCTACTCCCAAAGCTCGAACTCAAGTCTACACAAGTGAGGGCGACAGATTGCACTGCCAACCAACTCGGCTAAGCCCTTAGGGGCTTAATCTCAACTACTTTATTACTAGCCAATTTTAATTATTTATTATTCATTTTAATTAATTTGCAATTTCTTGATTCAATATTGAAATATTTACTTAGCTCTTTTCATTTGATATTATTTTGATTTTGATACTATCATATAGAGGTGGCAAAATGGGTTATCGGGTCGTGTTCATGTCGTGTCAGTTTCGTGTCATGTCAAATTTAGGTCGACCCAAACTCGACCCATTTAATAATCGTGTCAAAATATTGAGACCCAAACCCAACACAGAAAAATAATCGAATTACCCAATAACACGCTTGATATCTATATATTAAACAAAATTTACATCAAATATTTCCATGCATTCATTCATTCATACATACATACATATTTTATCGATATTATAAAATATACATGTCTATCAATATTTTACACATTTACACTATTGAAGCTCTAAATGTATATAAAATTTTGTAAATAAAACAATGTGTTTATATTCATCATTTTAAAAAATAAAAATAAAAAGAGAAAATCATCTTTAATATTTGAATTTTGATGACAAAAATCTACAGATAATTTTAAAATAAAAAATATAATCATGTCATTGATTGGGTAAATGGGTCAAGAACTATAACTCTAACTTGACACGAAAAAAATCACGTCAACTCAAGACCTGACCCATTTAATAATCGTGTTAAATTCGATAACTTATACCCATTTATTCGTGTCATATTTATGTTGGATAATCAGATATGTTAAATTTTGCCAGCTCTACTATCATAACAATCTCGCTAAAATTAATTCAAATAAATGAAGGATTTTGATCAATAGCTATTAAGGAACTTGCTAGTAAGGTCAATCAATGATTAAAGACCAGTGATGTAGTGGCTCGAGATGGTGTGCAAGAGGTGGCTAGGATTTCCAGGATTGTATTTGTTTTTAGTTATTGTTTATTATTTAATAAGGGCAATTGTAAAAATAAATGAGATTAGTTTAAAAGCGAGGGCTTGTAAAACAAATTGAATGGGTTTAAATATCACTGCTCTTTACTTCGTTATCAAGAGTTTCTAGCCATTTGTGATTGGATAGCCCATCAATTTGAGCTCCTTCATAAGGTTGGAGATAGTTTTGTCATAGGCCCATATGTAGTCGCAAATGAATGAAAAAGACCCATAATGCAGTTCGAGCCTTGTTGCTGTTCTTACGTCGCAAATTCAAATTTTGATTTGGGCCTTAACAATCACTCGTTTTGTCCCTCTTAACAAAAAGAGGATCGCAGCATCAAGATTCTCCGAGTCCTAAACAAAAGGCAAAACACTTTTTCACTAGCTTGAATAAATCTCATAAACGCCAAGCAGCTTTTCAGTTGCACAAGCTTTAAATATCATGATGAATTTTAATTTCTTTCATACATATCTTGAAAAATTTACTTTAAATCCTCAAATTCATCACTACACTTCACATCTTTGCCATAATTCATTGGCGGTTCAGTCAGATAATCTGAAACCGAGCCTTCAAGATCATAACGTCTCTGAGTTTTGACAAACACGACATATTCAAATTGTTTTCTTTTTGTTAATCAACTATAATTTATACACCAGCGCACAAAGCATGTTCCAACTTCCAAAAATTGTTTTAGACAAAACCAGCATATTATTATATCGTCTGTACAGTGCACACTTATTTAATACAAATTTACCACGCTAACTTGGAAAAGTTTACCGAATCCTAATATCTCAATCTCATTTCGCACTGCTATGGGATCATAATTACGAAGACAAAACATTTTTTCAATGAACACGACTCAATAGCTCGACAACCGCCCAGATGTTCAGCATTTTTTAGTTTCTCCATTTCTTTTTTTCTCCATCCCGGCCAATCCATTGCATCTAAAACCAATCTATAGCGAATATAGACAAGTAGCATCTCACCACCTCTACGCATCTACCATTTTTGCATTTTAGCTGCACGAGATGAAACCTAGCAAGATAAAGTTCATTGGCTTGTATATAGCGCGTAACTTAATTATTTTAGCCACCAGCAGTCATCACTCTTCAATCTCAAGAGTCTGAATAATCTGACCCTAAAATGTTTCAGCAAACGCACATAGCATATGACTGATGACGTAACTAGGGGGTTCGTGTCAAGATTTCTTGGGTTATATACATGCTTTAGGGTTTCCGCGGTGATCACAGTATATATGAAAACTATGGACCAGTTTGTTTTAACTTTTGTTTGGTCAGTATACTACTTTAATTCTGATGAATCGTGAAGTTCAAGCTCCATTTCACAGATTAATTCAAATTAAATTCAAAGTGTACGTTTAGAAGAAAAGAGAAGCATTGAAGATCTAGCAGCTAGGTCTCGTCGTCATGTTATGATGACAACGTCAACGGAGCTGCTACAAAATTAATCAATCTACTGATGAAAAAGCGTACTATTATGAACTAGCTAGCCAGCTAGCCACGAGCAATCACACGCACAGAACAGTGGCGGTCTGAACGTAATGACAGAGACAGTGTCCCATCCGCATCATGGATCAATTTAGAGCTGAAAACACACCTGATATACACTAACTGATAAATGCTGATACATGACCGATATGACCTAATCTAACATTGAATCTCTCTCATACTGCATATAATTCTGAAACATGATGTTTTATCAACGCATGCGGGGAGGCCCCCGCCCCCTACATTCAACTTCATACGTACACATGTATGTTTGATCCCAATATCTTGCTTGTTTGTTGGTGAATATCTGTTAATTAATTGATCAACCGTGGAGACGTAGCAAGCTATGCCTATCTGGTAGGAAAATGATATTTAAACAAAGGTGGGGCATAACAATGACAAAAAGATTTTTCTTTCTTTTCTTTTTTTTTAATGAAATTGGACGGCTTTGTTTAAACAAGTGATAAAGGATTCATAATTTCAAAGCTCCTATAATTAGGGCATATATATGGCACAGGATAAGTACAGAATAAATTATTAATACCTAATTATTAAAAGAATTTCTTTTGTATTTTCGTTTTATGTATACTTCGTTAAAAAAAATCGACGCGTGTTATTCTTTTATGTGTCGTGATTCTATTGAGTTCGCCAAAAACACATAAGCAGATAGAAAATGCAAACGCTTCGCGGAGAAACTTTTCCGATTTTTTCTTGGTTATTATTAATAACTAAAAAAAAATCTCCCAGTTAGGGTTTTGACTTCATTTTGTACCTAAAGTTTAAATAGCACGAAATCAGTAATATGGTGAAATCCAAAATTTAACAGAACACTTTTCTACTAACTAAACTAAAAATAAAAGGGAAAAGACACTTTAAACTGAGTTCATCGAACAAGTTTTTCAAAAACAGTTAAAAAGAAAAAAGATTCAAATAATCTTTTGAGATGCTAAATGATAAAATTTGGCTTATAACCGACGGACCGCACAACAGTAGCTGAGAGGCCCTCTCATAAAAATCTTTGAAACCAGGCACTACATGCCTAAATCCGGCACCATTAACCTTATCCAAACCTCTCTCTGGCGATTTCCTACATCAGATTTGTTATACATACATCTCAAGTTCAGAAGAATTTTCGTTTTTTTTTTTTTTGTTTTTGAGAATCAGAAGAATTTTCGTTGATTACATTAACTTTCCAATAGAATAAAGGGGTTTCCAACTCCCCATGAATTTAAAGAAATATTTCAATGGGCTTTGGAGTGCACTTTACTCTTGCGGTGAAAAATTGGGAAGGAAAACGTTAAAATTTATACTATGCTGGGACCCACACTGAATCTCACTTGCTTAAACACTGCAGATAAAAAAAAAAGACATTGACGCGACATGTCATAATCTTTTTAAAATAAAAGAAATTTTTACTTGAAAAAATAAAAGAAAAATTAGGTGTAATTTTTCACTTAACTCATAGCAGGGAGGTGTCCGTACGTAGAGTGAAGCCAAATGGAACCGCTAAGATATACTGTGCTGGACCCTTTTTAGTAATTAACTAAATAAAAAATAAAATGTGAAGGATGCGTTATCCGGAGGAGAGACGCGACATGGATATCGTACGGTCCACGCATTCCAAGGTCCCATTGGTGTTGCATTGGATGAGTACACGTGGAAGAAGCATGTGGAGGCGGTGCGATTAATATACTTTTGGTGACAGAAAGCCGACCAGAGTGACAGGTGTGCACGTGGGACTTGCTCGACTGGTGGGGTCTTCTGTCCAATCAAGGGACCCACTTCCCATTTTTGTCAAATCGAACGTCCCGTCGGATTGACCGAAGAATGCGGGATTCTCGTACGAGTGCTTTTGAACTGTGTGTATTGCTAATTGCCATTTGCAGATGTGCATGGGAACGAATGAGGTGCTTTTACCCTAGACGTTACAAATTTAATTACCTGCTGATCCCTCAAAGATCACGTGCCCACGTGGTAAAGAATTTTTTATGAAGGCTAATAAAATAAACAAATTAAATTTACCGAAAGGGGTTTGATTTTATTTGGGTGCGGAACGGGCCAAACATTCAAAGCATGCAGCACTCTGAAAATGTTGCAGGGCCACTACTAGATTAGGGTCCCGCGTAGGGATCGCGCAGCTCGTTGTGAGCCTTTTAATTTCTTCAGAAAGATAAGACTTATTGACTCACAGTCGTCGCAATACAAGGCTTGAATGATTGTATACATGGGGAAGGTAAATTTTGCGCAGGCTGGCTTGCAGTTCACTGCCAATCTTGGCTTCGTTGCTACTTCATATGGCAGAGCCAGCCAGGCGCTACTAATTGTCGCTATTTGAAAGGAGACGTTTTAGTTAGTATTTAAACAATACATTCAATTTAAGTTTATCAATTGTTGATCCGTTGTTGTTTTAAGTAGTTACTTGATTATGAGAAATTTGGGGCACCTTGGGACCTTGACGTTTATGGCTGCTTGTTCAAGTTGCAATTTCATGGAAAGCCTATTGGAAATGAATTAAATCACTGTTGAAAATACTTTTTGTTGCACATGCATAACATATTATATTTCCTTATATAGTTTCGCCTTATAATCATTTGAATACAGGTACAGTGTATGTCAACTCGTTCACACAAGGACACAATATTCTTTTTTTCTTTTTCTTCTTTTTTTCTTTTTTGGGTTTCCTCAAACAACTAGTGCCCATTCGGATTCCCATGATGGGTTAGTAGTAAGTGGCTGTCCATTGACTCTTTGAATTCCAAGCACTTGCAAAGCTTAGAGTTAGGAAACCCTTTTGTGCTGTAATTGAGCTTTCCTCATATTCATAACAAATCTTGGCATGATAAAATGTGTCAAGTTTAGAGAAGTTTTTCCTATTTATAATCTCCAATCGTTCATCGTATAATAAGCTTATTTTGATTTTACATGGATTAATGAAGGATCCGACTAGTTTTTCCGAAAGGTAAGGATACAACTAGCGCTTGTGTACAGTATGTTTTATCAATTGCATGCACTTCCTCTTCTTTATTTTGTATCAGCATTGGATTCCCTTCAAGGTGTATCAGTACTGATCATTAATCACATTTCACATGAACAATATCAATTTTCATAACTATTCATATTAACAATTAGCGAGAGTTAACTTGTCTTCTAGGCACATCTTAATACTTTATCTCAACATGAAGGTATATCCACCAAAACTACCACTTTCCTCACAATGTTACAAATTCTAATTTATGTATTGAGGGCATTAATGGTACCAACTATATTAAAAAACAAAAAAACAAAATGCAAAAATTGGTGATTATTGACTAGATCATATCTCGTTAGTCATTCAAAAAGATTTTTTAGGTTTCCTTCTTCACTATTAAACAAAAAGCTAGGCCAGTCTAAAATTTCTTGTTGGACGACTTTTTGAAGAATGATAATGACAATGATAATTTGGTGCTACGGTTAGCTGTTTTCAATCTCACACGCTTTTAAACAAATAGAACTTCTGAACCATTAAGTGGATGACAAATAAAATTCTAAAACAGTCAGTGTATATTTGTACCCTTTAAATTCAATTGAAGCAGCGCGTGACTGCCCATAGCACAATATCAAAATCATTATCCATTTTTCGTAAGACCAATTATGTCTTGATATCAAGCATATAAATGCCCCCTTTCCGTAGAAATATCCGATTGTGGCACAGTAGAGGGTAAATGCCCTAGCTAGTATAATATATTGGGGAATTGGTGCTGAGAAAATGAATTTTAAGTAACTCAAGAAGGTTAAGAGAGTTGAACTGTTGCGTGGATCAATATTAATTAAGCCAATCTAAAAGTCAAGGATCTTATTTATTTGTCTTTCACATATTGCAGTTAAGACTATGAAAGTAAACCTCGCTAACATTTGTGGATAGCTTTGGTAAAGACTGTGCATGGAGAAACAAATAAAAACCTAATTACTTAGCTATTTCTGAATTTTTTTTTCCATGGAGTTTATTTTTACAGTTTAACCAAATGTTAATAGACATTAAATACGTCATAGTTTTGGTGAGAGAAATCTCACACTTCCCTACCCAAAAAACATTTTATGGATTCAAATTGGACTCTTCAAGCAACAACATTAGAAATAATAGGGCGGGAAGAAAATTTAATGAGAATGTTTCTGATCAGCAAAATGATCTTATCGCCTGTAGAACAAAGTGATCTATCATAATAAGAAGAATCATGCCATGACAGAGAGGAAGATTTGGTAACTAATGAAAAAAACCTTCAAACAGAAGA
Organism: Luvunga scandens; assembly: GCA_030449905.1. NCBI lineage: Eukaryota > Viridiplantae > Streptophyta > Magnoliopsida > Sapindales > Rutaceae > Luvunga > Luvunga scandens. Next base: position 639,968 of record JASUUG010000382.1, on the reverse strand, counting down.
ATCAAGAAATATTAACTATGCACAATCAAAAATTATTGTCCGGCTTGGATGATTACTAGATTTCATATGGCAAACAGCATCCACACATGTGGGAAGTTTTTCTAACATTTGAATCAATCATGAGAAATAGTAAAATAAAGATCAATGAATGTCGAAAGCCGCCAATTTCTGGAGTAAATTAACTCTAAACAAGCTGAATGTTTCAGAAGCTGGTTCAATCTTTGCAGTTTCTTGAACTATTGGACAAGGAATTTAATAAAATAATGGATCTTTCTATTCTCTAATCTCAAAAGCTCTATAAATTAAGTCTTAGGTGCTAACCACCGCTCTTTTTTCATTTACTTTTTATTATATTTATACTTTAACCAACCATAATAATATACATACATATGTGGTAAGTAATAAATGGATAAGAAACAGTGTTTCTGAAGCAGTACTCAAGGCCTTCTCGTAAATTATATAATAATTTATGGACTATTAATCGTGTAAGGGGAGTCCCCTTTTATAGAATTAAATCATATACTTATGACTAATATTAAGATAATGATTAGCAGCAAGAATAGATCCTCTATGCGTCAAAAAATCATTTTCATATCCCCACTAGAACGCTAAAAGCTTAAAGAAAGTTCTCCACCATCTATCTACGAATTGAAGATTGTTGTTCTTTTTATTTTCTTCTTGGCTAAACGCTCAAGTAATGAGCAGTTTTCCTTATACCACAGACAGAAGAGAGATTATATATGCCAAATCAACTTTTGAAGATTAATTTTATCAGAAAGTGATGCTGGGATGACCCAGCATCAACCAATATAGCCAATCCACTGTCGGCCAAGTTGATTACGGAAACTAACCCCGAATCTCCATGCATACATAGTTTCCTTTATTAGCGACCCAAAATGTACATTCAGCAACAATAACGGCGAAAGTTTAGAGACAAAAATTTTGCCTCATATGTATATATGAATCCATATATTTAAAATCCAACAACATTCCATTACTATTTCGAGGTTAAATATGATCAGCTCAGTGCAATAAATTTCATATAGTCAAATGCATTCTCTTGTTTCTGAAAACCTGAACTGACATGACAATTGAGGGAAATTGCAGATGCAACTTTTACTGATGTAGGTTGAAAACTTTTTAATTAAAACGCACACACACCAAAGTCATATATCTAGAGAGCTAACTGGAACGGAGCTGCTAAGTTACACGTAACTGTCTGCCATTCTATTCACTTCCCTCTAAATGAAATGACACCACTAGCTAATCAAACAAATGGATCACTTAATTTACCAAATCAATTTCAGCGCCACTAAGGAATTTTCATTTGCAGAATCACAGTTATAATATACAGCAGCTAATTAAAACATGAGAGCAATTGATATTTTTCCTTATTCACACAACTATAAAAGTATACACACACCATGCATATGAACTAGTTCTCAGAGAGTAAAAAGATTAAAGTGAAGACAACACACATAATTGAAACACCCCATTCACAAATTGATGAAAAATAATAGTAGTTTTGTCAGAAAGAAAGAGAGATAGATTTGGGTGAAGACAGATTAATAAATATATCTGAAGATCTTTAGCAATTGGCATACATGAAAATTCAATGAGTACATAAAAAACAACACACGAGAGCAAATAGATGCTCTGACGATCAGACAACAACATATAACTGCTAGTACAATTACACCTACTAATCTTTAAGGTGTTTTACTACTAGTGCTAGTAAGTTCATACTCAATTCGAAGGTATCCCAGATGTCTACATTCTACAGGTACTGGAAATACCCCAATTAACCCATACTAGCTCATTACCATGAACGGAAAATACTCACTTTCATATAATCGAATCCAGCAATAGTTTTAACTTGCACTTGATGCTGGGGGCAGAAGTGGAATTTGCTGCTGCTGCTGTTGTTGTGGGGGACGCTTGCGCTTCTTCTTCTCGTAGCTTATCCCTCTAGCTTTGGACTGAACATCACGAACCTCGCGGAGATAAAGCCGTACAGCGCGTGCACCGAAGGGGTTAGCTTCAGGTTTGCCACCGTTTTCCTCAAAGGCAGCGCGTAGGCGACCGATGAGCGCGTCGAGGCTGCCCCAGGCCTGACGGAGAGGGCAGGGGCAGGGGGCAGGTGGGTTCGGGTGCCCGTAGAAGGGACAAATCGGGGTGTGGACTTTGGTCTTGCCGAACTGGTCAAGGTAACGAAGGAATTCAAGAACATGAGCGCCGCTGCAGCGAGACAGCGAAAGTGGGGGCCTATGATTCTTCAAATACTGGCCGAAGGTGTTCCAGTCCCGTCGCTTCTGGTTCTCATAGCGGCTGCTGCTGGGGGTTGCTGCTCCCGCTGATGATGGAGTTGGAGGAGATGTTGTTGTTGAGGAAGATCCAATTATCATCAGTGCTGCCGCTGTGTTGTTATTATCATTATTTTCGGAGATGGTGCTATTCATATGTGAGACTGAATGAGAATCCATAATGGAGAGCAATTAATATATAATATATATTTTTTAATTCTGTTGTTGATTAATTTATATATGGGTGACTAAACGTCTAGGGTTTGGTTACAAAGAAGAGAGAGAAGAAGAAGAAGAAGAAGAAGAGTAGAGAGTGTTACTGAACCTTTGGCTTCTCTTATATTTCTTTGCTTTGCTAGCTGCAGTACTACTCTACTCTTGTGTATTTGTATGTGTATGATTACGAGTCTTTTTTCTTTTCCACTTTAATTTGGCAGAGGTTACTGTTGATGAAAACAACAACACAAACACAAGAAAAACAAAATCTAAAAGAGAGAGAATATAGCTAGTGTGTTTGTCGATTGATATTATTACAAAAATATTTCCATTTTAGAAGGGAGAGATAAGAGATGAAAATGGAGTAACAAATAAGATTTTGAGGTATTAGTGGGGATGATTATGCCGATGGGAGAGTGTGAGAGGACTTCAGTGTAGTTTATTTATTTTTATTTTTATTTATTTGCAAGTTGAGAGGGTGGAGGGGAGGAATAATTTTGGCAAGTTGTATGTGTATTTCTGAAAATGTGAAGTGACTGTGTGTTATGTTATTGTTACCAAAAAAGGGAGGAACCAAACAGAGATCTCAATTTATTATGGGGAAAACACTATTGATAATATACTAAGTATAGCAAGTAAAAATAAAAAAGGAGGGAGATCAGAGACAGGAACTGTAGTGCTAGGGCTTTGACATAAAAAAAATGAAGGGGGTTTCAGGACTGAGTAGGTTGAGATGGAGACAGGAAAAGTTTTCAAAGAGTAAATAAATTTTGAGGGAATAACTTGATTTTTGTTTCTTAGCCTGTAGTGTCGATTGACAGTTCATATCTTATTAGTACGATGCCCCTGTCAAATTTTCTTTCCCACTACTCCTCTTTTAAAAAATTCTTCCCAAATGAGAATTCAAATATTTGTTGATAAAAATTAAATTCCTTTCAGTAGTTGGAAAGATATTTTACACAACTTTCCAACTAAGGATCTCCTATTTTAATGAAATGAGATTCAATATATATATATATATATATATATATATATATATATATATATATATATATATATATTTTTAACATTGTGTATTTTGTTTTCAAGTAAATTTAGAGTTTGTAATTTTATATTGTCTTGCTCCTAATAAAATGAGGGATCCTTATTAGAAGAGACTAATATATTATAGATTAATAACGGCTATTAAAAAATTTCTCATTTTATATTTATTAAAATGAGGACTAAATCTTAAAAAAATATATATATTTCAATGCAACATTTTTTTATTGCTTAATAAATTAAAATCTATATTTTAACTTGATCCTCATTTTAATAAAGATAGGGTTTCATCATTCCTTATAAACTATATGTTTTGGTTCAATTGTAGTCGAATTTGTCTCCAAACACCTAATGATCGGCGAGATAATTGGACCCCCTATCTCTATGTAGAAATAATGAAATTAATTTATCGTTTAAACAGCAGAAGAGAATAGAGATTACAAAAAAATGCTCTGGTTGGTTTTTTTCGAAAAGAACCAACATTTAATTATATGAAGGCAAACGGACGTAAATATCAAATCAGTGCAGACAATATTGAAAATAAAGATCCCAGCTGAGATGGATAACCATTCGATATTTAGTGGTGCCTGAGTACAGAAAATAAAATATATTGTTATAATATTTAATTAAATAAATATTTATTTATTTTTTATATTTTAAAAAATATCTTAAAACACTTTTATGGTTAAATATACAACACTTTCATCATTATTTTTTTTTCTTTTCCATTACAATAATAAAACCCTTCCTACAATAGTGAGAGCATTAATTAATTTATCCGTAAAAAAATTAATCGACAAATTGACTAATAATTTTTAATTTAAAAGAGTTATATTTTTCGTACACTTACAATTAATAATTATTTATAATATCAATCAACTGAAAGTTACATTTAGCACCCTATTATCTTGCTAATAATTATCTATACAAAAAATTTTAAGTTACCAAATCAACCCTAAAACTAAAATAATAATAAAAAGTCTTACTTTAATTTTAGTATTAATTGGTAATAAATATTTTTTTCTTTTCATTAATATATTCTTACAAGGATATTATTATGAAAGCAAATAATAATAACGGCAAGAGAGTCACATATTTAATATTAACGGTATCTTGAGTTATTTTGTAAAATATAAGAATTAAATGGACACTTAACTCAAGATATAAGTACTAAACTAGCATTTATCCTATTTAATTTTGTTTTATTTTATCTCTTAGACGTAGATATATGTAAAATTTAACAGTAAAAAAAGGTAGCTAGTACGCAACTCTAGCATAGAACAACCCCCTGAACCGTTAGATACGTATGGTTAAATGTGAAACAATTATAACAAGGCACATCTAACAATTTTGTGAGTTGTTCTATGTTAGTGAAAAAAAAAAAATCATATCTTCGTGTCATTAAACGTGAAACTTCTTTTTCCCCTTTCTCACGAAACATTTTCCAGCCGCCACGTTATCCTTTATTTGAAAGATTTCATCTGATGATGGTAAAATTACAACACGTGGTATCATCCTCTGATGATTATGACCCACTTCATGCCGCCATGAAAATTGTTTTGCAAGAAATAGAAATTTGTTAGGCAAATTATTGAAGTACTTTGTATGCGTAACGTCAATGTATAACGGACATGTAAGGAAATTTCAACAGAGTCAAAATTAGATGTCGCCCTCACATGTTAATGTATGAACAATATTTGGGAATAATATTTCGTGTTCCAACTTTGACAGCTCATTGATCGACACAAATGGTAATCTGTAACAAAGTAAGGATCCAGTTACCTTACAACAGTTGGAACATAATTTCATGCAGCAAGTAATTAAAAATTATAAGGGAAACGATAAACTTACTGCTTAGACAGCCAACCAAGCACATGAGCAAGATTTTTAATTAGTTTCGTAGCTTAGCTGGCTTCAAGATTAAGGAAACGTTAATGGGAAAAAAAAAAAAAGAAGATGAACGTGTAAGATAAAAATTAAAAATGAGAAAAATAGTCCAGTTTTTTGACCTAAAATAAAATAACCGTTGAGGCCAAATATAGAGAACACAGACTTGGAACCACAGTTGCTAGGCGCCTGAATTTCGAGTCCAAACATGTCAGCTATCATTGTCTGATCCCGTACGCCAAGGCAGGAAATAGTGGGGATTAAAGGGAATAATTATATAAAAAAAAAAGTTAACAAAGGTAAAAGAGATAATAAATAATAATAAGTAAAAAGGGCATGACAAGACAGATGAAGCAAATGGCTCAGGGAGTGTCATGATGGATTGAAAAAAATAAATAATAAAACTAAGCAAGTGTCTGAGCTGATTATCGAGAATGAATTTCATTCAAAGCCACCTGTAATTCTACTGTAAGACCATTGTCTCCTTTCGCGGACGGTGATTTAGCGAGAATTTGGATATTTTGTAAAATTTTATAATTATTTATGAATAATATTAAATTTATACATAGCACTATCACTTATTACAAGGTGAATTCTGTTACTAGCTAGATTATTACTCTCCTTCTATGGAAGTTGTACAAACGCAAGCAAGAGGAATACTGGAGGAGGGAACTGGTGTGTGTGTGTGTGTGTTAATTTTTGGATCAGCTCAAAAAAATTTAAAGAAAGAAGCTGGATAGTGCCGAACCTTTTCATTTTAATAGACCTTAGTTAGCCAATGGGCTCGTTGTCCATTGGCACCACCTATGCACTTACACTTTTTTTGAGTATATGGGTTTGAGTCCCAATAGTAATTAAGATTTAATTTTCCTCCTAATAAAATTAGATAGCAGTGTAATTATCTTTTTGTAATTTAGGATAGAATTTGATATTATGTGAGGGTGAAATTTCTAAATCTCTTCTTTTAAAAGTTAAACATAGATTAGTGTCTCACTAGAAAAATTGAAAATATGCACCAAAGCTCACGCAGAGGAGATACTACATACTAGAAACACTAGTGGAAGTATTGTAAGCAAAATTGAAAGAGAGAGGTCAATGGGGGTAATAGCTTATTGGCACCATTTGCACCTCTTATGCGCTCTAAGGGTTTGAGTCCTAGTAATGGCTGGGACTCAATTTTCCTCTCACTAAAATTGAGTAGAGATATAGTTGTCCCTTTATAATTTGGGATAGAATAGATATCTCTATGATATTATGTAAAGGTAGAAATTCAAACTATGTCATAATAGAATTATCAAGGAGAGTTTCGAATGATTTCTCATTGTAATATCAATAGAGTTCTGACTGTAATATAGCAGTATATCAAAAAAAAATTAAAGAGAGAGAAAATGTGATTATTACGGTGACATCTGAGAAATGAGGAAATAATGAAAAAAAAAAGCAAAATTGAATCGTGAGATTAAATCGGATGGTTAAAAGAAAAAGGTTATGATGTAAGGCTAAATGTAGGTGATTGAATTGAAAAACCACTAATATATATAATTTAATATTATTTTAGGGCATATTCTTCAATCTTGAAGCTTACAAACATAAATAAACAAGTATCAGTAAAATATCAAAAATGTAGATTTTAATACATTAGAAATTTCTTTTTTGGTCTATTAGTGTATTGAAATTTGTTTTATATATATATATTACTAACATCTTCATTTTAATGAAGTGAGCATATCCTTAGTAGAGAATTACTAAATATATAGCATGTCCACATAAAAAAAAAGGTGCTTGCATCTGAGAATTATTATTTATCAGTCTTTCTATATTGTAGGTGCACTCATTTTTTTATACAGACATATTATTAAACCATATAATTTAATAGTCATTTTAATTTAATATTAAACTCCATGGTTTAACATCAATCCCATATGAAAAAACATAAGGTTGTCCACACCTGAGTGTGTGTGTGTTCAAGTGCAAATGCTCTCATTTTTCCTCATGTAAGCACATTATATATTGAGTTATGTGACTTTATAGTTAATTGAACACCAACTTTACTAAACTATATAATTTAATAATAAATTAAACACTAACTTTATTAAACCATATGCCTTAATAGAGTGCCTGAATAAAAAAAAATGACGGCACCCGCACCTACACTGACTCTATAATAGCTTTCTTAGTTATTACGCTTTTAAACCATACATTTAATTGCTTTCCTAAGCTTTAACAAATCTAGTATCTTGAATTGAAACATTTATCTCTCTCTGTGTGTATGTATGTATGTATGTATATACACTCACACATTGGATTTTAATAAAGTTCATATTCTAGATCAAATCAACATTATATATTTATAGTCATTCTTGGTTGTGGGTACCCTTACTTTTTTCTCATGCGAACACTTTATTGAGCCATATGTTTTAGTAAAGTTAGTGCACACATGCTATTAAGTCATATAACTTTATAATGAATTAAATAATAACTCTATTAAATTATATGACTTAATAACGCGTCTGTATAAAAAAAAATACGGCATTTGCATCTAACAATTTATAACAAAATGAGAATGTCATTAACAAGTAAAACATATAAATTTTAATACTTTAATAAATATAAATAGTAATTTTTAATATATTAAAATAAATATTTTTTATATTTTAATGAAATTTTTATTTATATTAATGATAAAATCCTCTGACCCATTAAAGAAGGTACATATATAATGGTTTTTTTTTTTTTTGAGTAAATAGAAAAGCGATGCTATCTCGAATTGACATTTTCGAAACCCATGCCAAGATGTCTGTATTTAAAGAATCATCGACATGTACTGTGCAGGACACCGCCCTTGTCCCTTGTTTTGGAATCGTAGCTTACTAGTAACTAGTTGTTCCCCATAAAAAATTACATAAAAAAAACTTTTCTGCTTTCAAATTTAACAATAATAAGATAAATTATTATGCTAATCTTCCTCTAATCAATTCTTAAGAGTAAATGTTACACTGTTATTTTTTGGATTTGGAATATACATTTCCTCAAATTCTCAATATTGTGGCTTAGAAGTTACATCTACTATGAAATATAATTATAAAATAAAACTGAATAATTGTGAGAAAAATTACTATTAAAGTTAATAGTATTGATTAAAAAAAATAAGAATCTAATGTACTTCTTCATCGTCAACCAATTTAGGGTAAAATTATTTTAACTTCCAAACTTATCATAAGTGTTTACCGCAATAAAAACTTCTCAAATAAGTATTTACCACAATAAAACTTTATCGAATAAGTGTTTACCAAAATACCTTACCACTACAACTTAAGAAATGCAACTATTGAAAAACATTATCAAATAGAACCTTGGGGCTAGCTTTTGTCAAAAAATTAATACTAATTAAATAATCAACCGTACAAAAAACTAAGTTAGATGTTTGGTAAAATTTGTTGGGTACTATGATTTCCAAAACTAGAGTATGCATTTAGTCAATTTTATTGTTATAAGTATTGTTTCATTGTTTAATGATCAAAATTAACAGAAGTTTAAGTAATTGACCACCCACATGTTTTTCTTTTCTTTTATTTTTTAAACCTGCAAGGTTACATGAAGTGGGAAAAAAAATCAATAACAGACAATTGAAATAAAGTACAATTAAAAAAATATATATAGATGAACTTGTTGGATGAAATTGTGTAATACTAGTAAACAACATGAAGAATGACTGAACAAAAAGTCTATAATTATCCTTTTATTAAAATAATGAGGCTATAAGAGGAAGCCAAAGTACATCATTAAATACGTGGCGGATTGTTTTTTAAGTTGGTTTTGGAAAGCTATCCTCAACATGGTTTAAAAAATTGCTGTTAAAAATTGAGAAAATTATGAAATAAATATCTTTAGAGATTATTATCAAACATTTTTATTAAAAAAAAATTAAATAAAGTACTTTTTGATGTTTTAACAACAATCCAAAAGGAGTCTCAACTGTAGTACAGTGTTTTTGAACGAGACTTTTACCTACTCTTTGTTGGAAACATAACTACATAACTATCAAACGATTGTGAATTCGTTTATTATTATTATTATTTTTTATTTTTTTAAGTTTTAATAATTAAAACATAACTTCGTACATTCCATTTAATACATTTAACGATTAGTCTGTAGTAGAAGAAGTCAATATCAATTTACAATAATTCACTAGAATAAATAGCTAGAGAGAAACGAATGCACAAACGATATCTTTGAAGGCCATCTCCACGAAGCATGCGTGCATACACGTTGCAAACACGAGCTCCACTAAAATCTTGGGCTCTTTTAAATCATCTTCCACCATCAAAATTGGTTAATTCTTTCAAATATGGCAATTTTGTTTTGTTTTGTTTTATTTTTTTATAACAGGGCTCGTAATTTCTTGAGTTTGAACCGTACAAACTAGAAATCTAGAAAGAAAACATGCAAACAACACAAGAGAGGAAAAAGGCATAGCCGCCAAAAATATGAATTTAGGTGAAAAAAAGAAGAAGAAGAAAAAAAAAACACTACAAATTTAATTCTACAGGGAAATCTTCCAATATTATTACATCAAAAGAAAGGAGCAAAAACCAAAATGTAAAAAGAAAAAGAAAATGAAAGAGGATAGCCACCAGGGAGGAAGCATTTGGGTGGGCTCCCTTGGATTATCAGATAATGGCATCTCCATATCATTTTATCATGGTTAATGAAAACTATTTTCATCAGATGTATGAACATCAATTCATCAATTATTTGCAGTAGTTTCTTCTTTCTTCTTCTTTTTCCCCCCTCCCTTTTTCTCTCTTTTCTAGGGATCGAGTAGGGTGGCTGAACCAAATATAGCAAAAAACACATCATGTGGCAAGATTATTGTTTGCTGTAATATTATATACACGTCGAATATTGAAATTAAATCAGGCTGCGATGAAACCAATATGGATCCGGACCCTTAACTGTTTCCATCAAATATCGAATTCTCGATGCTGCTGATGAATCCATTCTCAAAAAAAAAAAAAAAAATCGGCGGCCTCTCAGTTAAGTTTATGTTACAATAATGCTGCTTTCGTGGTGGGTTCAATAATGTTGATAGATAGGTTCTGTCTCTGTGCCACTTGATATCTGCAGAATTGAAATCATAGAAATATTTTTGTGGGCCAAATTAATTAATCAGCTTAAGAAATAAGATCACGTAGCTGAACCTTTTAAAGGAATCACCCATTTGTCGAATAAGTTGAGGACAAAGTTCGACAGGGATCATGAGATTCATATTTACTCGTATTTAAAGCTCAACTGATCGTACGTGAACTAAACTACCTAAAGCATGTAACTGTGTAGTTCTGCACTTAAAATCTACCAATTATGATACTACGAATACCAATCGAGATCCTGAAATTGCAGCCCTAAACACTAATTTAATGTTTTGTTAAATATTATCTGTGCACGCAATCTGGATTGGGTAAGTATTATTACACTGTTTAAAATGAATTAATGAAGGGTGAGGTGAGACCTGAGAGATCCGTGGCTAGAGCAAAGTTTTAGACACTTTAAACCAATTAGGGTTTCCAGAAATTTACTAAAGCTTTCTTTAATTTTTGATTTAGGATTTATGTGGTTTCGTATCAATAGAATTTCACAAGTGAGTAACAAAAACACCCCCCAATTAACTGAAATAATGAAAGAATTTAGGGCTTTAGATGTAAAGCATTATTCTTATAATTTATCTGCCTGTTGTATAGAATTTATCCGTGTGTGAAATTAACAAAACAACAAACGATCTTTTTCCTTCCCTTGCTTTCCGATGTTCCCTTCTAACAGTTCTCTTTCATTCCCTGCACTTTCATGTGATAAAAAAATGGATGGTAAAAATCAGTTGAAAAATGAACGTGACATCAAAGACATTTAATTTGGTATACATCTTACATCAATGAGTGATGGCCCCTACCACCTCCAAAACATTTTAATACAAAGTCTTCATAGGATGTAGAATAGGAGGTCTGGTTCTATAATTAATTCACTATTTTTTTAGCCGTCTTTATTAATTTTTTCACCTTTTTGTTGGATTTAAAATTCAGAAAACAGATACTTTTTTAATAATTTTTTCTTTTTTTTCACTAGGTTCTAGCCAACATCCTCATAATATAAAATGGATTGAGTCCAATGGTTTTTTCAACTCATGGGGCCCACGATTTACAGTTGTTTTTATGACCCAGAACAAAAATAATGTATAAGAGTCTGCAGTTAGAATCATGATGACAGGTGTAATCGACAATTATTGAGTAAGGGAGGGAAAAAAAGAGGCTTAAGAGAATCGGTCATTCATTGACAATGACTGTGAAGAACAAGATGAGAAACAGAAGCAACTCACGAATCAAGTTGTTGGTGACCATTACCGGCATTATTTTGTGCACTGAAAGTGAAGCAGGTCTAAGAGAGACTGGTTCTTCTATGATTTTGTTTACAGCAGGTATAAGAGAGTCCGGGACCTTCTATAATTTTGTTTACTGTGTGTACATGAATAAAATCAACATGATTGGTCCAATCCTGCCTGCCTGCTGCCTCAAACAAAACTACTTTCTGCTTTCCTTTTTATGTGTACCACTGCTAAACTGAGAAGAAAAAAGAAGCGCGCCGCATAAAAAAAAAAAAAAAGCACAAAAAAATCAACATAATTTCCAGCCAACTACATGTCCGTAATATATTTACAGTATATCTACAAATGCTAAGGCCCAACTACGGCACGGTCTAAATAAATTAAAAATAAAATAGTGACTGCACACAGTGCTAAGGAAACCTATCTAAAGAAAGAACAATGACAAATGAATGATGCGTACACGCTGCAAATTGATCTAGTTGAAAACTAAAGAATATGTGGAAAAAAAAAGGGAGGTGCTCCTAAGGCTAAGGGGATCCATCCAAGGGGAGCGGAGCAAGCTGTATCAAGTAAGATACTTAAAAAGAAAATTCCAAAGGAAAAAATAAAGGATCCAATAAAACTTGTCTCTTTTCATGATTTCTTCTTCCCTGTTGACCCTTCTCTCTGGTTCCGAAAGTGACTGAGAAGTTGCTGTGCCTGCAAAATATATGCCAAAATATAAATCATTTCTTTGTCAAGCACATGCACATCCAACAAAATAAGGAGTGGAAAGAACTATTTTGATGATTTCCAGAAGGATAAGTGTAAGCACCATGACCCTCTCTGAGATAATGCTAGATATTGTGATTAAGTTCTATCTAATACAGCTAGGAGAAGAAACCATATCGATATACTTAGAAAGATAGAGGAAAAGAGCTGAAGTACCGCAAAGGAGAAAAGAATTAAGAACAGAGCTTCATACCTTTTCCTTTGCTCTTGGAGTACCAGACTGTGACAAGCCAACAAGAGGAGGAACAGCTCCTTCTTGCAAAACCAGGGTACAAAACTTGGGACTATGAAGGCATAGCTGCAATAGTATGGAAGCTGCATTTTCCTTTCCTCGCTGAGATCCTGATTCAACTACCTCAACCAGAGATGGGATGCCACCTTCCCGCGCAATGGCCAAACGCCCTTCTCCAACTGTCGATAGGTTTGCAAGAAGAGCCACAGCCTTGTCAACCATCCCAGTGCTTGGATCCATCAAGTCAACAAGATGCTTCACTGCCCCTGCTTGAACTATACGAGCCTTGTTTTCATGAAAGATTGAAAGGTTAAACAAAGCAGTAGCGGCATCTTTTCTACCTCGGAGAGTCCCAGAGCCTAGAAGATCTACCAAGGCCTTGACTGCTCCAGAACGGCCAATCTTTGCCTTGTATTCTTCTAGGACAGATAGGCTGAACAGAGCTGCAGCTGAATTTTCTTTAGCTCCACCATTGCCTGATTTTAATACATGAGTCAGTGGTTCTATCGCCCCTGCTTCTGCAATCATGGCCTTATTCTCTTCATTAATTGATAAATTCAGAAGGGCTGTGACAGCATGTTCTTGGGTTAGCTGTGCTTCAGAGTATAACAGTGAAAGCAACGGCGGGATAGCACCACAATGGCCTATAATTCTGCGATTCTCCATGTTGTGCTTAGCAAGAAACCGCAACTCTGCTGCAGCGGAAGCTTGCATTTCATTTGATGCACTGTTAAGGTCTTCAATCAATTTCTTGACATAAGAAGTTGTGGTCACTTCATCAGATCCTGATTCAGAACGTGAAACAGAGCGCATTATGTTATAGTTGTTTTGTCCACTCCCAACAACTTCTACTTTAGGTTTAGAGCTGTGGAAGTATTTTCCTGATAACCATGGAGAAGATCCTTGTTCCTTACTTGAAGGTGAAGCGGCAGGGCACTCAGATATGATTTCTCCTGACAGCTCACTTGATTTTTCATTCTTATTGCATCTCCTTGACAACTCATTTGATGCTGGAGGCATATATTCGACACTAGAAATAGCACTTGAAGATGATTCACTTCTGCTGTGTACATATGACTGTTCGGGGGATGGGTGGTTAGACTTTTCAGTTAATCTGGAAGAGACATCAATCTTCAGCTTCTCAAATCCATTTCCAACATCAAGAGATGATCTTGACGTGGAATTACTACCACGTAATGAACGAAAACTGTCTGCACGGATTAAATCTTGAGCAGACACATGATCCAATGGGGATAGGACTGAAACAATGTTACTATGTACAGAGTAACTGGGAAGTCTTAGATTGTTTTCCTCGCACCAATTCTCTATCATAGCTTTGACAGTGTAATTGGGAATGAGATTTGTGTGTGCCAAAGTTTGTCGGGTCTTTGGGCAAATGTTCAGCCCGTGATCAAGCCATTTTTGGATGAAAACCCTCTCATAAGTTTGACCAGAGGCCACTATCACAGGATCTATCATGAGTTCCAACGATAAAGGGCAGCGGAAGTAGGGAGGTATTGGGGCTCCACTTGTTGCCTCAAAACGCTCAATTTTCAGCATACAATCACGAATGTGGGAGATGAGATCCACTATGTGATTCATTTGATCTGAATGTCCTTTATTCTGATTCTTTTCAGCACGTATCCTCTCCATTTCCACAGCCAAACTTTCTTTCAATAGTTCCTGGTTCGATGTCAAACTAAGTGATTCAATAATTTTTACAAGATGATCAGTGCAACAAATGGTATCATCTTGTACACCTCTCAAAGCTTTTGTTATATGCTCCGTTATTCTTTCCTGCTTCAAGCAGTGGATTTCCTGCATACAGTGCTGAAACAAGATTACTAGATATCAGTTTTGCTAATCAAGGCCAAGTAGCTAACAAGGAAACACAAAGAGTGATACAAAATTCAACTCACCAAATTGGAAATCTTTTAGAAGAAAGAGGCAAAATTGTGAAAAAGGAACAATCAATCCAGATAAGATGCTCATCACTAAAAAAAAAGGAGTCGAAGAAACCAAATTTTAACATTCTACACACCTGAACAGCTGACATACTTGAAGTGGATGGAGATGATTGTAACAATCTATATAATATGTGACAGATTTCAAGTGAAGAGCTCTGGATTTTCATCATCAGGGGCTCACTGTGCAGAACCTGGACAAGAGGAGAAAAAAAAACTTAATAAGAAAAAGGGAATGGAAAAAATGCACAATAGTCCATTTTTATAAGCCCCATGATACACAAGATATGATGGGAAATATAAAAGTCTTGGAGCTACAATAGGCAGGATGCATCGCTGTTGCCAGATTCTAAGTTTTCTTCTTTTAACTATGATTTTTAATATTTGCAAGGAACTCCAAAAATTTTCAGAAATCCATTGATGGTAATTCCACAAGCATAAGATATGAAGAAATTTTTTCATTTAATGAGTGCGAGATTGGGGTAGGGAGAAGAAAGCTTCACCAACTACAAACTAAATATCCTAAAATTCCATCCAAAAAGTTGGTTTCTAGACATTATTACTGTTTCCCTTCCAAAAAAAATTATTGTTTATTCTTTTTGGAACTATTGTACCTATGACATGCAGATATGGAAAGGATAAAAGATTTAATAAAGATAAACTTACACTAAAAATCTTGCTCATCTTTGGACTCCAGTTCTCCATGAACTCCCGAGCCTCATTAACAACCATATCCAGTTCTTCACAGTCTTTGTTAAGGACTTCATCTAAAGGTATTTTGTAATCAACCACTTCATCCAGCAGCGGCTTCAACAGTTTTAATGCACCAGCCATTGACTTGTAATCTTTTTGAATAGGTTTAAGTTTTATTGTCTGGCAAGAAACAAGATGAATGAATCGGGAAATACTGTTGATAAGACATCTTTCAGAAGTTGCATCCATCTGACCTGCTTTTGATCAAGCATAACAAAATATTAGTTTCTTGAATAGAACTTCGAGTAGAGAACAATTTTATGCTGTCTTGGCAAAATCAGTTTAACACTGAAAGTGCTCTCTGCAAACTCTCTTTCATCATAACAACAACATGATTTTATGATTTTAGAGGAAACAATTTTACTTGTTACATAAACTAAATTCACCCAACAGTTCTTCAGAACCATAACCACGCATCGTACTGACTTCCATTTGGAGCAAGTATAATTCTAAACACGCAATAATAGCATAAGAGCATATAAATTGAGCTTCCACAGAATTCGATGGTGCACTACCAAGTGTCCCTTACTAGGCCGTTTTGGTTAGAGTATTAATCAGCAAGTAGTTCATGGGAAATAGAAACGACCAATAAGCATGTTGTTGCTGAAAATTCAAGATTGATCCCACTGAAAAAGATATGCTGAAGGCAGGGAACATCGATAAAAATCAACAGAATTCCACAGCCAGACTTGTGCAAGAGGCAAAGAGACTTAGACCAAAAGACAGCCGTTATGAGTAAATGAAGGCATCATTTTGCCATATCTTATAAAAAATATAAATAAATAAATAGAGCCACTTCATGGTGGTTTCTGTGTTGACTTTCTCCCATTATTTGAGCAACCCATTTGACTAGATTATCATAGACAGCAACAGACTCTGCTGATTTTCATTTTTGACTCTTGCACGTCTATCACTCCATCACTCCGACTCAAGACACTGCATCTCAATAAGGATTTGGAAAGTGATCATAGTTCCTCATATTCAAAATCTTCAAAATGAAAGTAAAATAAAATCTCTGCATCTCAGATTTCTCACTACTTTATTATAGAGTGGAAGAGCCTTCGCCAACCAGAGTAATTAGACCAATGGCTTAGCTAATATAAGTTTCATAGTTTCCCTAATACACAAGCTGAAATTTGAAAACACATTTTCAGGAAACCGAATCCTTGTGAGATCCAAAACTTCATTCCCTCCTCTTTTCCTGAATTATCTCAGGACCCAAACAGAAAGCTAGCTAATTTACTCAACCAAAACAATTTCCACCCAATCTTGAACCAAACAGAAAGTTTGCTAGTTTGCTCAGCAGAAACAATTTCCGCCCAATCTATTAACCAAAAATTCTATAAAAACCAAACCCATGAAGAATAAAACTACAAATGATCAAAAGCTAGTACGCTCCAAAAACAACAAACCTCATTTCTTAATCACACAAGAAAACACAAGAGCTCTAAAGTTAGCAAATCCATTTTTTTTAAAAAAAAATTAACTAATATAATCACCAACCCACAAAGTTTGATTTAAAACATTCACAAAATAGCATATTAAAAAGAAAGATCAGAATTTTACATACAAATTTGAATCTTTATTTCATCAAAACATACCTGTGTTGAAGTGGCCAGAGCTGGCTTCTTAAACCAAAAACATTGATTTTGTAAATTGAATAAAAATTTGATCTTTAACAATCATTTGTACCTTGCTTTGCCTTACACAGTTGCATGAGAGAGAGAGAGAAACTGACACAGAGAGAGCATTTGTTGTTGCAAGAACTGGGAATAAAATTAAAAAAAAAATGGGTAGGGGCCCATTTTGGTTGCAGATTTGTTGGGTTATGTGGGGCAAAAATTATTATTAACTAAGGATCATAATGAATACTTTGGAAGATGATGACTGAGTTGGGAAATTAATTATAGTTTTGTTAATCATAATTACAAATTGAGAGATATTAGAGAGCGAGTGAAAGGAGCCAAGGCTTTTTAATAAGCTTAGAGTAACTTTGAGGATGCTGTAATTTTTTAAATGATTATTGGTAGTTATATTTTAAAAATAATCAGTTGCTAAGAGAATTTGTTTGATAAATTTTACTGTTAAATAATTAAGAAAAATAATTTATTTATACATATAAAATAATAGAAATATGTATATGTAATATTTTTAACTATGTATTATAATAATTTTAATTAAAAATAAAATTTATAATATATTATTTTTTTATTTTTTATTTTAAAACAATTGATAATTAAATTTATAATATAGTGAAACAAATTTAATAATAATTTGACCAATAAATTGACATTAATAAATTTATATTCATGAATTATAAAAAAAAATTATTAAAATATTGATTTTGTTTCCAGAATAATATTGGGTTTAGTTAATAATTTTAAAGACATTTATGAAATTGTATTAAAAAATAAAATTAATTCTCAAAATCATAATTTAAAAATTATTCTTTTCTTATTTTTCAAAATCAGCTATAAGAGCAGTTGATTTTAATAAAAGTGATTTTAATTTTTTTTTATTAAGTATTAAAATTAATTTTTAAAATTTCAAAATCGCCTTTTAAACCTCTCAAAAGTAATCTTAAATAGGTCTTTATAATGATTCAATAGAATGATGCCCAAAGATTAAAAAAATACAGTGAATAAGAGTTAGGTGATTTTTAATTATTCTTAATTAAGATGTGTAACGAGATTTTCTAAATGACTAATTGCACCCTTCAATCTAATTATTGTGTTTTTGAAATGGAAGAGTAAAGAAAAGATTTGGAAAATTACGGAAACAACCAAAACTTTTCTTGCTTTCGTATTAAAAAAAAAAAACAGAATTACTTAAATTGATATCAAGCTAACCGTGTCATAGAGGAGCATAGACACCATTGGATAAGCGGTTGGTGTTGGCAGACGAATGGTAGATGTAACGTAATACTTGTGGGTATTTTTTTTTTTAGTGGGGTATTTTTTCGTAAAATTTGAAAAGTAATCCCAACCTCAACAATTAACCAAAAGCTTTCATCATTCTCCATTAAAATGCTCTCTTTATTTTTTCTCTTCGAAGTGAAGCTAACTTTATAAATTAGCTAAAATTTTGAGTCTTTTGTACAAATTTCTCAAAAGATTTCCTTAAACGAAGACAACAAAAATAGGCGAGGGTAAAATCCTCAAAACTGAATCTTCGCGTACACAATTCGGTGTTGTAGGTTTCGCATTATGACATGATAAATTGTGGAATCGTTGCCATATTTTTTGGCACCAGAAATAAGATTAAAGAGTCAAAGTTGTTAAAAAAATAAAAAATAAAAAATATCGAGGCCTGGCACTCGCACATCTGTATCATGATTCCATGAATTGGTTCAACTTATTTTCTTACATAAAAATACTTCCATTTTTTTTTTCTTTTTTTATTTTTTATTTTTTGAGAGTTGTTGATAGGCCAATCTGGGCGGCTGAGACTGCTAGAGGGTGAAAGGAACTATTAATAACTAAAACTAATTTTAGCGGTCTAGTTTTCGGAGGGTTGGACACATCTAACAATGGCTCATTAATAAATTATTATATAGCTGCGAACAAGATTCCATGCAAACTATTATATTGCGCAGTATTTTAAGTGTGTGACGTATAGCCTCAACAATCACCGTTATCCAATGCTTATAGTATTTCAGGATAGGGCCCTTACAGCTTTAACTGATTCTGTCATCACAAGGATTCAAGGAACAGTCCAGCAACACCATAAACTGTTTTAATGGTTTGATCAATCGGTATCTTTTTTATTGTCTATATTTGCCGCACAAGCCGTGCCGCCGGTTACGGGGGTATGGATTTATAAAGGATTTTTTTTTGCTTCCCTGTTCTCACCTGTGGTGTGTACCTGAAGAGAAATTTTTAGACCTGAGAAGACTTGTTATGGGTGTTGTTGAATCTCATAATTTTAGGTAGGTCCGTTTCTGTAATTTGTAGGTCATGCCTACTGTTTTAAAAAAAAAATTTATAAGTATGAATTAAAAATTATAAGTATGATTTTTAAATAATAATTTTGATAAAAATAATTATTATATTATCAAATTTTTCACTGTGTAAATATAGAATTAACTCAACTTAAATTTTTAATTACAACAAGTAGTGTTCATTAATTATTTTAATATTATAACTTTAATAATATAACGGCACAAACTCAATCTTTGGCGAGAATTCCAATTGAAACAATAATAAAATGACGGATACCCACTTGGTTAATGTTGTTAAAAAAAAAAAATGCTTCAAGAAATTTTCTCTTGTCGTCGATGAGATTCTGTCAAACACGCCATGTGCTATCTTTTCGCCCTTTGGGCATAAAAAATCGGAGGGTAGGGTCTTTGATGTTGGAGTGGTGGGCTCTCTTGTTAATCGTTATGGGTTGAAAGACTCCAAAAAAGAGGAGTAAATTTAGAGCAAAGAAAGATTAATTAAAGCTTAGGCCTCAATTGGTCAATAGACGAAAGCAACTATGTGGATTCTGGAAACTGTTTAATTCCCCTTTCTGCGAATACGATTTACCATTGCCAACCTCAGTGTCAAAGAGATGCATATTTTCAAAATCCAAATCATCATGAAAACAGAATGGTAGTTCTATTATAGTTACAGGTGGTCTCCTCATTGAAAACGATTGTCGGTAATCACTTTCCAGGAAATATTGAGTAATCAAGTGCAACATCCGAACTGAAAATACAATACTGAAAATTGGCGTCGGCAATTCTCTCTATGCAGGAAATATTTTGTAATCAAACAACAGTTGAATTGAAAATACACATATCACTGAACCTGTGCAGTGGCGGGATTTTACGCACTGCCACTTGACTCCATGACAGCCCCAACAGGCATTGTTCTCTTTTTCAAGGATCTGTCAAAATACTATACATGTAAACATCGATAAACTACAAGTTCGAGCAGAGTTCAGCAAATGCAGTCATACTGATACAAACTCGAGCCTTCAGAATCTCATGCAATGGTACCTACTACCTAACTGGTCAATATAGTCCACAAACATGCGCTCATTAGATAAAAATGGATTTATACCAACTAAAATTACATCTAGGATCCACGAAGCTGAGCATATGGTGCATGATGCTCCAACTACATTGAATAATTTCTCCAGAATAGCTACCTAGCATTTCTAAACTTCAACTACATTCCCCATAAAATACTTGGAAAAAGCTCTGGCCATTACAGTGGCCCAAAAAAAAAAAGGTCATAACTTCACAAGGAAACCCCGAGTCCATTTTTTAAGTTATCTAATCAGACAGCATAGAGTCTTATCACCTGATTTATCTTGGTTCTGCAAAAAGGACAATCACCTTTCTTGGCCTTAATCTCACTTAAACATGACATGCAACCAGCCATATGACCACATGGGATGCATGCACCTTGTACAGGAGCTTCCCAGCATATTACACAAGAGGAAGAACTGCCATCATCTCTTACATTTGATGCAGAAGCTCCATACTCTAAAACAGGAACATCCAAGTCTGCCAGACTGTTTTCAACCGATGGATAGTGGATTGGCCCTTCACCGGATTCCCCCTCAGGAATGGGTGGAGCTGATGGAGCTGCAGAAACTGATGGAGAATTTCTATTGCTTATTTGAAAAACAGGGGCAGGGTTCGCAAGGGTTTGGACATCTTGACTTTGTTTGAAAATTGGCTCATAATTGGGCACACCCCACCCATTGTAGCCTTCTTTTCCTGAAATTCTGGTGCTTGTTTGGAGAATAGGGGGAGCGTTATTATGGGTTTGGCCATCTTTTCTTTGTCTACGAACTGGCTCAGAATTGGACGCACCCACTCCATTGTAGTCTTCTTTTGCTCTTTCATCTCCCCACCCTTTGTAGTCTTCCTTTTTTGGTTCATCTCCCCACCCTTTGTAGTCTTCTTTTTTTGGTTCATCCATCCATCCACTACAGCCTGCCTCTGTACGTGCAGGTGCAGCAGTTCCCCAACCATTGTGAGTCTCAGCACTTGCAGAATTTCCCCAACCATTTGCATTAATTGCTTCAGCATTCTGGTGGTTATTTGCGGAAGGCAAAAACTGAAACTAAGAAAATTAATAGCCGTAGACAAGGAGTTGACACCGAGCAAATGATGCATTTTATCACAACTGTACCACTACTAATCCATCATGAAAACATTTTACTTGAACAAATACAATCCATTTCATTCAAGAGAAATTAAATTAACTAAATTCCTGACTGAATAAATTTACGGGCATTTCCTCAACATTTAATTCTACTGTTTCTTTAAAACTCTAGCAAATAGGATATGCTTCATTTTATTAGATAAAAGTACATAAGATGCACTTGAGCTTAGAATAGTAATCTACATAACAGGAAAAGCTCCACTCTAAATACTTGACATAGAATACTGCACAAATAACAAATAAAGCCTGTGGTTCCTCTCATAGCGGTTAAACCCTCTAAAATCCCAGAATTCTTGGTCATATAACATACCTTTTGATGAAAATTCTAGAAAGGGTTCAATTCTACTTTTGCATTGGATACCCCAGGAGAAATGAAAATAAGTCCGTTCTACCAGTACCTTTCCACCTTCCTATCAAGCTTATGGAATACCCAGGAAAAGAGGGGAGCGGGGTGGGGGGGGGGGGTGTGTGGGGAATCCTCTTTATACCATCCATAACAACAATCCCGAAAGATATGTTCAATAAACATTTGCAACATGCAATCCAGGCAACAAGTACATATCATCATGTACAACCATTAGCTGTATGCAATCTGGCCTTGTACCTCAGAAGTTCCTCTGCATGCATTATATAACCACTGAAGCTGTTGTTTGTCACCCTCATTGGCGGATGCAAACTTATATCGAATTTCTGGTAAAGAGATACAAGATCAAGGAGAAGATCCAGCAAAGTGAGGGTAAGAGAATTTTTAATATAAGAGGTAAAGACTACTTCCAAAAACAAAAGAAAATGAAGGAGGATATGTGACACCTTATGCAATTTGTTATCACTAAATCATTCATGCCCAAACTCCTCAGTTGCCTTATCAATTTACAGGATAGGCTCCTGATGGAATTTGTTGCTCACTTTTATTAATGTATTTTTGGTAAGAACTTAATCAATTAATATGAACTTACTTGTAGACTGGTCATATATAGTGATTGAAGGATCAGGTTGATGAAACTTGGGTTCATCAATTTTGGCCTTCCAAAGGGCAATGACTGCACGAGGCTGGAAATCCTGTTCACCAGATTTGGAAGATCAATAAATAATTCCAACAGATATTAAAGATAAAATAATAATAATAAGCCTTAAGTTCAAGGCTACAAACTAGATGTGAAGCCAATTTCCACAAGCATCTATTAAACAACATCTACCAGTTGGTATCCAATAACCATGGCTGCCATAAGGGCAAGAAACAAATCCTAGTTAATTGTCAGCCAAAAGGTGGATATGTGCAGCATGGAGCTAGAAAAACTAATGCTTAAAAATCTACCCCAAATTTGATGCCACATGATGCATAGAAGAACTGTATGAGCAAAGAGAAATATATCAGAGCATCATGCACAGAAGCAGAGTTATCAGCTATCAAGATCCAAATGCCAGCTTTTGCATATAGCTGCATTGAGCTAAAATTGTGTGGGAAGCAAGTCAAAAACCAATTTCTTCTTCTTCTTCTTTTAACTCTTCTTTCTTTTGTTATTCATTGTAGAAAATATAGATTAATTGTGTGGGAAGCAAGTCAAAAACCAATATTAGAATACCTGCAAAGTAGGATATATGACAAGCTCAAATCTAATAGGCTTTGAGGGATTAGCAGAACCACAGGGTATAACAACAACCCAACTGCAAGTAATAAAAGTTAGTTAAATACAGATCAAATAATTCCACCAGCAATATAAACAAGCTTCAAAGCCTATGAACTAGGCATTGGAAGGAGGAGCATGGCTTGCATAAACTGTGTGATCAACATAATTGTTGATACAGCCATGCAGAAAAGGCGAATTTAAAATACACATAGCTAAAGAAAAGAGAATTGATATCATACAGACATTTTTCTTGACATCAATTGAGGAGCTAAAGCTTCAAGAAAGCTTGGACCATAAAACTCCCGCAGCCAGCCACAGAAATAGCAAATATGACTCTATAAAAAGACAAAAAAAATCAACAAAAAGCTTTTGCAGTAAAATAATCTTCTAACAACCACAGATTATTTAAGCTATAGCACAAAATTGAACATTGTCGAGCTTGCCTCAATTGCACGGACAACATTAATATGCCCCTTAATTCTTGCAACACCAAGTGCAGTGTGACAATCATCATTCCTCACAAGAGCATTGGCTGAAACATTAACAAAGAACTACACTCTATCAGTCTTCATTTGTGCAAATAGTAACACATTGACACGCAAAATTCTGCAAACTGCATGGACCAGGACCAATAATCATACCTCCACAGGAGAGAAGTAACCTAACAGTTGGTTCCAATCCCCTTTTTGCTGCATGATGCAACGGAGTTCCACCACGACCACCTACCAAAGAATTTGAATCACCATTCAGAAACGCATGCTTTGTAAAGACAATACAAATAATTCAGAAACTTACCGGGCCGGTAAGCATTGATGTTGGCACCCAATTCAATGAGAGTTTTAGCAACATTTATTAACCCAGAATCCATGCAAGCCACGATTAATGGGGTCTTTCCTTCCTTGTCCATCCACTACATCAAACAAAGGCAAACAGAACCCAGAATTGTAATGATATTGAAGTTGATGGTGTCAATGAAATTGTTTAAACAAAGAGTTGTTACGTCACCTCAAGGCTAGCGCCTTGGCCGCGAAGTGCTTTGATGGCGTCCACGTCGCCGGTGCTGACACATTGATGGAGCAACTCATCTTTGGATTGTCCTTGTTGATGTTGGTTCATTGAATTCAGACTTTGCCCCATGACTTTTTAACGTTATCAAGAGCTCTGAAATGATTTGATGAATGAAGAGTAAATTTGTTTAGGTTAAAACATATATCGATTTTGATGAGAAGACTTGGGAATGAAGAGATGGGTATCGTCAGTTAACCGAAAGAGAGAGGGAACTCAAGGAGAGCTATTGTCAGACAATTGGTTTCTATACTAAAACTCAAGCCTTTTTCAATTGATATGGGCCATTCCTTTCTCCTTTTATTTATTTATTTATTTTTATTTGCGTATTTGTTTATAAAGATCAAATTGGAGGTCATAAAAGGCGAAGCCAAATTTTGAAACTTAATACCGAAAAAAGAAAAGGGAAAAAAAGTACTTTCTTAAAGGAAGAATATATTCCCGGCATGCTTCTGATATCAAGAATTTTCAACGGAAAATATATCCAAAACGCATTCAAAAGCCTATCTCTGCAAAAAGAACAACTAAAAAGCCCGCAAACGGTGTGGAAGGGCTAAATATTACAGAAAACGAAATAAACAAGACGGATGTAAATTGTAAGGACACCAAATGGAGATTTATCACAACTATCTCAAAATTGGAAGCAGAGTCTCTTGCTGTGCTTTGGATCACTAATCAGACTGAGCCACCAGTCAGCAACTCGAGTAGTTCAGCTTTCTTCATTTTTGAAAACCCTTTCACACCCCGAGACTTGGCAAGCGTCCTTAGTTCAGGGAGCTTCAATGCCCTCAAATCTCCGTTTTCAATCTCCTCTTGCTTGTTCTCATCTTCATCATTGTCCGAAGATTCACCCTCCTCCGAAACACCATACACGTTATTGTCTAGGATATTGGGCTCACTCTCCAATACCTCGTCATACAAACTGCCATCTGTTATAACATTGGATTCTACATCCAATGCCTCATCATACACCTTTCCATCTGCAAAACTGGCCTCAGGCTCTGTTTCTAGTTCTGGCTCTGATTCAGACTCATGTTTAGGATCTGTATGTATCTCCAATGAACTCTTCTTTCCCCGTCCACTGGAATCTAAACGTGAGGCAGAATTCTCAGTTTCTTCACTGGAATGAACAGGCTGGTATTTGAATTGAGTGACTGGAGACCTGCGCCTGAAATTTGATGCCGGTCTTGTAAAAGAAGACACATTAGGTTCTTGGGGCTTAGTCCTGGCCCTACTACTAATTGAATCAAAGAAGCTTGTGCTTTTGTCTTCAACATGTAAGCCATTTGGTTCATTCTGGTCCAAACTAAAATCGTTGCTGCTGCCACTGCTGCTTTTCCTTTTACCTTGCTCAACTGAGTGTTTCCTCAACAGCTTAAGGAGAGAATCAACAGTTTCACTCTCTTTACGTTGTCCTTGCATGGCTTCAGTCTTCTTGTCTTCTCTTGCTGCAGCTCTTTCTCGAAGCTGAACTTGGACCTTGCGGAAAAGTTCAACGATCTCCTTCTCTCTTGGTCCTGGGGTTGATGTTGCTTGGAATTTTGGTGAATTGGAGAGGGAGAGCATAGGCCCATTTCTGGAAGATAACAGTTCGGATTCATCATCAATACTATCCCTCTCTTCATTTTGCC
Source organism: Luvunga scandens (assembly GCA_030449905.1). NCBI lineage: Eukaryota > Viridiplantae > Streptophyta > Magnoliopsida > Sapindales > Rutaceae > Luvunga > Luvunga scandens. The sequence goes on along the minus strand of JASUUG010000382.1, from coordinate 613,940 downwards.
TGTTCCTGCCTCGGTAACCATTTCTGTTTTGTCTTGAGAAGTCAGGATTTCTCCTATAACTACCAGAGCTAGCTCTGCATGCAAAAGATGCTCCCTTAGAACTGTATTTCACTGCTCCAATCTTGACCTGTGATAGGATTCTGAAGTCACCACGAGAAGAGCAAGAAAAAACAGCCACTGCTCTTCCGGAAACACCCAAACATGGGAGACATCTGCCTTCGGATGGCCCATAACCTACAAGAAGACAGGACAGGTACACAAAAGTCAATTAAAATAATAATTTGATAGATAAAATATTTACTTAAGAACTAAACCCTATTCATGTCTGCCAAGACAGACTATATGAAGCACATTTCATTTGATAAGCCCACAGTAAAGTTTCCCATTGGAAAATAGCTTTTAACATTTTATTTCTCTCTCAACACATTTATGGAGATTATCTCCTCAAAAAGAATGAGGACAACTCAAACAAAACTCTTTGAATGGAGGCTTAAGAATCCTTATAGTCCAATCATGACAATAAAACTCTTACCAAGAAGCATATCAACAATGAAAGGAAAATCAGAAAATGGGAAAGGGGCCATTAGAGTGGCACAAAAATAATGGTAGGCTTATTTGGATTGAGAAGACAAAACATAGTTTTTTTTTTTAAAAAAAGATAAAATCCTGGGATTCTTGCCAGTACTAATACCTATGTAACTTCAGATCCTGAAAGCCTTCCTCTATCTCTAGTTTTATCCCATTAATACACAAATGACAAACCATGATTTGCATATGGTCCACTCTTAGCTTTCTTACCATTCCAATTTATCAAAACCGACAACCATGCGTCTACAACATATGCTTAAGGGCAGAACAAATAGTAACTTATGCTACAAATATTAAACATACACAAAATTTCTAGCTGAGCTTAAGGCCTTTTTATCAAATATAAACTTGCTCTCATGGAAATGTTGAGTGCAGTTGGTGCTTTTTTTCTTTTCTTTTCTTTTTTTTTCACAATTCAACTACACTTTCTTTCTATAGCAACATAGTGCATACTGAATACTAGTAATCCATAATAAATGAAAAGAAAAACTGAAGATGTGTTATCCTCTACATGTCTATAGAATAATTTAAGCATAATGCATCACCAACAATAGACTTCTATGCAACCATAACAACCACCATTTCCGACACTATCCATCACAATTCTCCTATTTACTTAAAGGATTAATGGAAGGAGTGGTCCAAGCAAGAATCATATCTTGCAAGATAAATCTCTATGGCAATTTATTAAAGACCTCAGGCAAGAAATCATGCAGCCATATAAAGAATAACCTTTCTTAAACTTGATGAAACAACCAGGCTGTTTTGTAGTTGCCTCCCTCCAATCAAACAAATACGAAACATCAATTCAATAAGGGTTACATTGAGAGTACTTCTAGCATCTTCTAAATTGCTTTCAAAAGGCCGAGACTCTTCTGTCCCAGTTATTATAGTTCTTGTTTAAAACACACAAAAACACTTTCATAAGTGCTTTTTCCTAGGAAGTGCTTTATTGCTTGTGAAGTTCCTCCTTTCTCAAAAAAGCACCATCCCGAGTACCCTACTACAAGCCGTCTGTTATCCAAAGAATTAATAAACAAAACCCCCTATCGTTTCTTTGCCTTTTAACATTTCTTCTTCATATATGACTCTGTAAAGAAATTATCTGAGTGCAAATACTTTAATTAACAGAACGGAAAAAACAAAGATAATAGAAACCCTAGAGCTTGTTTTGGGTTGTTAAATATATATCTCCAGTGAACGAATAAATAACTGAATGGAATTTAGAAGCGGCCATTTCGAAGGATTTGAACTACCTGGGAGGTTCTTAGCTGTGAGATGGACTGCTTGCGACATCATTTTCGCTTACTCGAAACTGGATGCAAAATTACTGCAGTTTCTGCACTTTATATGATTTTTCAAATTTAGTTCTTTCAGTTTTGTTAATTACTCCCATTCGAGGTCGGCTCTCTGAAGTTATATGGCCAGTGATGGGGGCCTTCTTGGGTAATCCACAATTTGATAGGGGCAAAAGTGGGTTAATGTTTACCTGTTGATCTGAAGGCGGCTACGTGTCCGCCTGTCTGGGTTTCGTTTCGAATCGGACCTGCTCCGCTTCCTTAGCCATACTATATATTCTTTTCATTTTTATTTACCATGACTTATCTAATAACATGTATTTTTTTAAAAAAAAATTATTGTTATTTATCTTTTTTTTTTATTGGGGTTTTCAAGATTAAATAAGTTCTTTTACCTCTATTAGTAAAATTTAAATTTTAAAATTTTAGTAGTAAATGTTAAATTTTTTTAAATATTAAAATGTTTAAAATATATTGTACATATTTAATAATTTTACTCCATTCATTTCTCAACATAACTTTAAAAAAAAATTACCTATTAAAATAATTTTATAGTTTTGAAAAACCCTCATTGTCAAGCAAACAACTAAATTGTATATTTTTTAAAAGCTATACTTGTAAAAGTTCTATTAACAAAATCTCTACTTAAATAAATTTTATGTGAAAAAATATCAAACGAAGCCTAATTAGTAATAATATTGTAGCATTATTAAAAGACTCTTCTAATTTAACTCTTCAAATGCTTATTTGTTTTTATCAAGGGTAAAAAAATAAGTCATCTCCCAAAAGACTTCAAATGAAAATAAATTTATATTATTTTAATCAAAATTTTTTCTCTATCAAAATAATAGTAATTATAACACTTCCCTCTCATCAAGAATAAAAAAAAAATATTTTTTAATACTAAATTAAAGGATCCAATAGACTATCATAATAAAATTCTTCCAATATATTCAATTTTAAAGTGAGAAAAGAGCAATCTTATTTAAAAAATCTCATTTGAAGAGTTTTTTCAAAATTTTTTAATTGATATAACTCTTTAAATAAATAGTAAAATCTCATTGATAAAGTTTTTTGGCGATATCCTTATATACTTTGATAATTCATGTTTCATGATTAACTGAAAAAATAAATTCATTTGATTTCAAACATTTAATTATACATTTTTAATTATAGTGGTATAATTAACGAGGCCTAGAGTTTGAATCACTTCATTTTTTCTGTGAATTAAGTCACTTCTACATTAGATTTTCGGGTTATGTTAAGGCAAATCCCAGGAGACCTCTAACACAATTATCGGTAGGAAATAGAATGGTAATATTATTATTAAGAAATATATTAGAAAATGATTTTTATAGGCCTTATTCTATGAGTTTTCGAACTCCAGACTTTTTGTGCCACCATAAAAATTTTTCTAATCTTACAAACAAACTTAGCACGCACAAATAAAGTCATGGAGGAGTTCGAAAGTTGCATATCACAAAAATCTCACTTGCAATCAAAATTCTTCATGTAATTTCCCAGTCAACTATTTAAAAGCAAAAATAGAACATAAGAGTACTAAAAGTTCAAATGCAGAACCAGGACAACATACATGCCATTGAACCCGTGATTCTTTAATCCCAGCTTCCTTCTAGTCAAATAATCAAAATAGATCATCCATGCCGAAAGAAAACATGTCATGGCATATCAAAATCTCTTTGAAACAATCACTGCATCTTCCTTACTCATTTCCAACTCATACTCAAGATAGCGGGGAGTCCACAACTCCCAACAATCTTTTGGCTGTCGGCCTATTTAGTTTTTTGAAAATAACAAAAAGGTAAACCTCGATAGATTTCATTGCTATCCAGTTGTTCAACAAAAGAAGTAACATGCTCAGGATGCTCCTTGGGCAAGTTTACCACCACGCCCAGAACTTTATGCTTCTGAATCAATTGAGGCAACTCCTGATCGGCCTTTGCTCGGTCAAATCTTGTGAGGGGCTCCACTTTGTTGCTGTGTCGTTTGAACAACGAAACACCGATGCATTTGGTACCAACATCCAAACCTAAAATCCCTAGTCCTGCATTTTCTCCCACACACTGCTTCTCTACTCTCCCGCAAAATTTGAATAGATGCGATGGAATGAGACGTACAAGGTAATTATAATCGAATTTCTGCATCCTGGTAAGCTAGTAAAAATAACATTCACAAAGTCAATATAACTAACACTGCATTAGCTTCAATAATGGAATAAACAAACAAACAGTACCAGTCAACCAATGTACAATTTACAATAAGGAAACAGCCCCCATTACCAGAATAGTGAGCTAATATCATCATCCCAAGTAACTAGACCTTGAAGGCAAATAGGTCATAGCCAATTGATGATACCAACAGCACAATATGCATGAATAATGAATCATTTTGCAAATATCATGTGAAGCATTGTCCACAATCCTGTTTTCATTTTAATTCATACTCAAGGTTGAAATTTTATTGTACTTTCATTTCAAAGTTCTGAACCTTTCCATAATTAACATGCTGACTCCCAATAGTGATATTATGTGGTACTCTAGCATAAACTTATACTTCAAATGAAATCATTTCTAAAGCAAAACTGAACTAAAGAATGGATATTGAACGTAAATGTCCAACTTTAGCTTCTCTCAAGCTAAAAACCTTGTTTGTTAAAAAGAACCCACCAACCTCTGATTGAAATCTTGAAACATATTTAGTTATTTACGGAGTGAGTATGATACGATCATGCGTAAAATATTTTTCGTAAGTCCCATATCAATGCAATTAAAACTAAGAATATTATGAAATCAGAAATAAAACGAGCCAAGACAATGAAGAAATCAGTTGTATGCCCTAACTCAAAGCAAATACACACACACACACCCAAGAAATTGAAAGAACATGAGAAAACAAAAATAAGTAAAATTATATTTTAGTGAAAAGTGTAAACCAACTTTTAGATACGGGTGGGCAAATTGGATTTCGGTTCGGGTTGTTCGGGTTTCGGTTTGGTTACAACCCAATCAGGTTGAAAATGTGAACGTGAACCGCGGTTCAGGTTCATAACTTGGATCGGATTAGGTTGGTAATTCAGATTCAAATTTCGGTTCAGTTAATTCGGGTTAGAACAGTTCAATTCCAAAAATTCAGGTCAATTCAGGTTAATCCAAAAATTCAAGCCAACGGCCACCTACAATTCCAAAATCTCAACTCCGAACATTCTTAACAACAAATATCAACTACCAAGCATCCTTAACACCATTTCAACTAGTCTTTTTAGAGTTAATAAAACATAAAACAAGTAGTCAAATACAATAATTTCATCTCCATCAAACATAAAACAAGCTACTGAAGTTACACATCTAAAATGAAACTATGACAAGATTGTTACAACAACAACAATAATAATGTGCTTTTTTTTTCCCAATATATTAATGCACATGACTTATTTTTATAACGTCAATTCTGAACAACATCACACTGGAGATGTGAAATCAATTGGTGATAATAACAATACTAAATGTTTATTTTTAATTCATTCCCTGTTGGTTCATCTCTCTAAAAGATTTAAATCCAAAATCAAAGAACTAGTAAGTATAAAAATTATGGTCATATAAATGCCACAGTTTCTGCTTTGATAATACTATAATATCCTAAAAATCATAATCACATAAATTTATTTTACAGGAAAAGAATCCCATTTATAATACCGTGAGGTGAGTGTGGGCGTCGGACGTCGGCTGGAGTCTGGACGGCTGCGGCTGCCGTCGTAGTGGCTGTTGTGGTTTGGGACTGGGAATTGGATTTGGGCGTGGTGACTGGTAAGGAGAGGAGTGACGACTGAGGAGGAGTCGGGCGGCGGCCGGAGTCCGGACGGCTGCAGGCTGCGGCCGCCGTCGTTGTGGGTCTTGAGGTTAGGGATTTGGAATTAGATTTAGGTGCGTTGATTGCTGAGGAGAGGAGTGAGACTGAGGAGGAGCCGTTCGTAATGCACGTGAGTGGGAGAGATTTCTTTTTTTGTATATATATTTTTGAAGCCTAACCCGGTTTAAATTTCGGCTCGGGTTCAGGGTCAGGCTTTTCAACCCATTCGGATTTCAAAGGCTATCCCGAATCAAAGCAAACCCGAAATAAATTTCGTGTTCGGTTCGGATTGGATTAATCTGATCGGAACGCCCACCCTTACTTAGAGTAACTAGTCGAAGAATTACTGAAAGCACAGAGCAGCTGCTTCTTTCTCCCTCGAGATTTTTACTATAAAGCACATAGTATTTCTTCATATGTTAATGGGGCAGACGGTTTGGGATGGGCCGTTCTCATAAGAAAAAATGGTTCACGTCCATCTTGGGAATCGGCTCTGTCGGCCCAACTCGGTTTAAATTAAGCATTTCAGTCTCATCGTTTTTGGTAGTTTTGATTGCACTAGATTGCCTTGGGTTAAATGAAATAGAATTAGATCGAATTATATTTATATTATTAGATTTGGTGAGAATTATATTGATATTAATTTATTAATTATGTATCTAAAATTATTTCATTTATAATAATAAATTAATAAAACAAATTTTACGTGATAATTCGAAATGAAGAGGTTTAGGGTTTGATGGAGAGAAGATTGGATTGCCGAGGGTCTAAAATGAAAAAAAAAACTTTAATATAAATATGGAGGTATGCCATGCCGTTTATAATTTATGAAATAGATTACATACGGTATGCATTCATGAAATGTGTAGGACATGTTATATAGGGCCCATTTAGTCATTTTGTATTACATGTATAATAGAAATAATCAATTGTAAAAATAATTAGTTAAGCGTTTGGTAAAAATTATTTTTAAAAGTGCCGTGAGTTTTAAAAACAGTCGTATGTATTTAGTAAATTTATTATTAACTGGTGTAAGAATATAAATAACTGAATTGAGAATAATATTAAATAAAATTTATTTACACACTTATATACATGTAAGTAAAATATTTTTTATTGTGTACATATAATAAGTAATAACAAAAATAAATATTTTATATTATCAATTTTATTTTTATCTCAATATAATTGTTAATTATAATAATTTTTTAAAGTTAATGATTTTATTTCTTAATTAATAAGGATAATATTGGATTTTATAATATATATGAGAATATATATAGAATTGTATTAAGTATAAAATTAATTCTCAAAATAAATTTTGAAAAGCTAATCCTTCTTCTTTATTTTTCCAAATTTGCTGTGGGATTTGGTGATTTTACAAATACTAATTTCTTAAAAAAATTACCAAATATCAAATTAACTTTTAATTTTTCAAAATCATCCCTAACAAACTCACATTCGGTGCAAAAATAGCATGTTCTGAGATATTCACTACAAAGTATAGATTATGATCCATTATTTATAAATTCATTTTTCTAGACCTTCACCGAAACTATAATGGTCTTATTAGTGTCGTTCAAGATTCGATCTAATTCATTCAAATTTGTTTATAAAACAAAATGATTTTAATAGATTAATTTTAATTATAGAATATTATCAAGTACTCACCTGATATTTTTTGATATATTAATTCACCATCAATAATTTTTTATAACTATTTTTTTTTATGTAATCTTTACTTATTGTCATTCTACCACTAAAATATTAACTAATATCATCAGGAGAGTATTTGAGCACTTTTATTAATGCAGTCTCTTCAGGTCAGAACAAGACCACGTTAATGATAAAAGGAGATCGTTTAATACCCTAAAGATAATAATAAAATTGATTGAAAAAGAAAAAGAAAAAGAAAATAAACAAATGCTATAACCCAAGCAACTCCAAACATAATATGCTTTAACTAATCCAAATCAAACCTGATCCAATCAAACACAAGACCTTATCACACATCACCATTTCTAACTAAATCGATTCCTTAGAAACACAAAAGGTAAAATCCACGTTCTCTCGATCACAATTTTAGTCATAAAATTAGTAATATAATTTTATTCGTTTGTTTATTTGAGAGTTAATTGATTTTGTAATTTCTTTCATTTTAGCGGTTAAAATTATATTTTTAACACTTCCACAAGGGCAAAATAAACTTTTCATATAAATTATATTAAATATTCCATTAATTTTAAGATATGTAAACATAAGAAACCAAATAAAATCATTGTTAAAAAGCGTTGGCAGTGAAATGACGTATTAGGGAGGCAACATCCAATGACATTTGATAATGTCGCTTTCATTATTTATGCGTCATTTTCACAAACAATACATCATTTCTCTAGGCTTACTCAGAGACATGATGATCCTACAAAAATTGGGAATTCGTAATCACTTCCAACATACATGTTTCCCTATCCAAATGAACCAGTTATTCAGTATTTAATTTGTTAGCGACACACATGTTTGCAGCAATGATGTACTTAATTGACACATCTTTAGACCTGAAAATATATTAGAACAACATGAGCATACAAGAAGTTTTACTTGTGATTTACGCTTAAATTATTAATAAGCATGTTAATTATGAAATCTTCAACCAAGATTCAAATGAAAGATATTTTCAAAAGGCAAGATGACCGAGACCCAAAAGTGGTCATTCTTATAATTATACCATAAAACAATAACCTGCAGCTAGCAAGGCCAAAACTTCCTCAAAATGAATTTGGGAAACTGAAAAAATAGTCATTTTCAAATGTTAATCTTTAACACCTGAATGCAGTGGACTCATGCATCATAATATTTGACCATTTTCTTTGGCAGTTAAACAACAGAATGTTCCAAAAGCAAGTTTAAACTCACAAGATAGAGGGCTCTTCATTATCTTCTTTCCAAAGGAAAGTCTTGATTACCAAACAGCCACACCAGGTCGAGGATAATCATAACCTGGTACCTCTTATGAGATGTCCATGCAGATCATCTTTTTTATTTTCCACTTTGCACTTGAAGCAAGCCAGGTATCTGTAAATGGGTGTACAACCAGCAGGAATAGACAATAAAATGAACCAAATGCAGTCAGTCAGTGGTCTGTAAGAGCAAGGTCTATGCTTTGTGGTTTTTCATCATCTCATCAACGTCCAGTTCCACCTCCAATACTGGTGAATCCTTTCGCATGCTATCATTACTGGTTGACAAGCACAGAATATTCAAAGATCATCAGAATTAAACTATCTTGTTTCAACTGTGGTTTCAGTACAATGGAACTAACCAACTTACCTGTTCTGTACAGGACCATGATCCACAGCTGTTCGAAGGCAATATATAGCTCTGCCAACTATGTTTTTCATGGGAACTGGACCGAATGTTCGACTATCATTGGCTTCCTGCCACTCGACAAATGAAAAAGAATGCCAAAGAGCAGAAGATTATGGTCATAATTAAATTATAAAATCACAATTAGCAATAATTAACCCACAAACCAGTCATGGAACAACACAATTGTTCCCTCAGAGATCTGGAAAGAAAAAAAATCACCGAATATAATTACATCTTGAAGCAACTTGTACATGTAATATGCATCTATTTCTAATAAGAATTCGAGTTGGACATTCAATGTCGCAATTGCAGAGTAAAGATTTTTAGTTCCTTTCATCGTTTGCCTTCCATTTCAGGAAGGAGAGCTATGAACCAGAATGCACAATTTCATCATAACGGTAATGTATGTACATATGTATGCATGCATGCATGTATGTCTGTATGTTCTATGTATGCATCTGTGATTATCCATGAAAATTCTACAGGTTAATGAAAAACAAGTTAATTTCACTCCTCTGATTGGCCTTTACATATTAGTCCAAGAATGATGATACTTGCATTGTAGAAAATGATTTATGGAAACTCAAGACATTGCAGAAACATATCTGAATATGACATTAATTTTTCATAATTTTTTATTAAAACAATAGTAAGTACCTTAGGCTTCAGATTTTCATTGTCAGCCAACACCCAACATTCATCCTTGTCAAGAACAAAAGGGTCATCTTTCTCGTCAGTAGACACCATTTCATACCCTTCAATAGCAGCTAATCTTCTCACTAGATAATTATCTGACTTCTCAGGGTCTTTCAGGACCACCACATCTCCAACAAAAACACGCCTGTCAATTTAAAAGAACAGGACGATGGAGAACTTCCAAGACTGAGCTATCAAAGTGTTTAAACAACAAAAGTATAATTTTGCATGAGAAGAAAGATACAACAGCAGTGAACCAAACTAAAGAATGTCTAATTGGGACTCAAAGCTTGTCTGTCTAGAAGCAACGTAGCAATTGAATTTATATTGATGGAGTCATGATTAATAGATTATGTTTATCCAAATCAATCAAGTCCACAGTAACACTGCAGTGTAAATAATATTCTCAAAAATTTGAAAAATGAAGCAGAAAAATAAAATGTCAATTTATGTTTACCATAGGCAATACTTTTCGTGTTAAGTCACTTTAATAATTGAAAAGGAAAAAGGAAGAGGTTGGATAGACACAGAGAGAGAGACTACATTGCCTTGGGGTATATACTGATAACATCCAATTTATGCAGTGGTTGCCTTAACCCGACAGACACTCAGTTACTCATAGGCCCTACAACAGGCATTAACAAGCACACAAAGATGCCAGCTTAATCCAACTTGATGTTCCAATAGGGAAACATAATATGATAAACAACAGACACCAAACAGACCAATAAAACAATAGAATACAAATACAAAATAAAGTATTTCGTCAGGGTGTAAAACTTTTTGTGTACTTAAATAGCCGGTAAATGCTTCTCTAAGGCACCTAAATTGCATGACAAGCTACGCTCTAATTACAAGTGAGATAGAAGGAAGAAGAAGAAGAAGAAGAAGAAAAGGGCAAGGATATATTTCAACAAATAAACAGAAAGATCAGAAAGGACTTGATTTCCAAAGTCAAGCAATAAGCAAAACGCACGACAGGTAAAATATTCATACAGATGAACAATGGAAATAAAGTTAAAAATAATGTAAATTAGTACCTGTTAATCAGGCACGAAATAAAAAATTGGAATTTAATGGAAAACAACTCTATAGCAATAACTATCTTGCTAGGTGCCTAAAATGACAACATAATAAGGTTGAGTATTTTCAGACCAAGTCATACAGAAGAAAACCATATGGCACCTGAGTATGGTATAATACAAATTTCAAAAGTTAATCACAATAAAAGAAAGATAACAAGTATTACTTTGGATCTGCAGCAGGTAACTTCCGCACAAGAAGGGTTCCCCCTAGCCCTCCCATAACTGGAGCAATTTCATCTCCTTTATTCCAGTGTAAGTAAGTTAACTTTCCCTGAAATAAATATTTCCAAACCGAATCACGTAATTCTATATCATTGATTTGACCTCGCGTGTAACTCTGCTTCAGATGGAAGATTCTGTTAGAACAATCTAATAAAAATAATTCGAAGAGCCACACTCAAGGTAATTAGCAAAAACACAGTGACAGTAGAATCTGTTGAAAAATAAAGCATAGAAAGACTTGACTGGTGAATAATACAATAAACTGCATCACAATTAAAAATTTTTCTACATAACTTCAATATATATTTTTTTTGTGCAACGCTTTAGTTGATGCGGATCATGGATTTCAGTTCCAACAAACAACAAGAATCTTCTCATAAAATTCTAAATTCACCCTCCTAAGGATAACTGTTGCTCAAATTACTTGACCTTGCTAGTTAGACTAGCGTCAAACTCTTGAGTATAAATGAAAGATGAGATCTAAGCCATCTGTCTCCGGGCTTGAGAATTTCGAAGTTCAATGTATTATTTGGTTTTCTGTTGTGTTTCCAATGAAACTGTAACATTGCAATCCATTTCATGAGGAGAACACGCCACATGTATTGAGACTTTACAAATTGCCAAGAAAGCAACTGAACCATACCCTACGGCCAAATTAAACCATCTCACTTAGAAAATTATAACAACAAAGTGTCTAACTACAAATGCAGTTTCAAATGTCACTAATCAACTCCAAACTAGTCTAACCCAACGCAGTACCCGATGTTGTGCATGTATGAGAGGAAGCATGAAATTAAACAATTATAAACCCTAAACAGCGATTGATTACCAAAATCGACATTAACTCTAATCCTTACTCACTAGCAGATCACTTGAAAGTCATGGGAATACAAATTACCTTATTTAGAAAAAAAATCTTACATTATCATTTCAGGAGTTCACCCATAAAACCCAACAAACAGAACAGTAAACAAACTCCGGTGAATTACATATATACATATATGAAAAATTCAAGAAGAGTAAAACAGCGCATCCAGCGCATAATAATAATATAAACAAAATAAATTAAAAAAAAAAGAGAGAGAGAGAGAATGGCAACAACTAAAAGAAAAGCGAACATGGAAGAGCAATGACCTTCCAGCTGATAGAGACGGAGTACTCGAGCTTGTTGGCTATGTATCGAAACCAAGTCGAGAGAGAAACCATTTGCCTGTTTTGCCTCTGCTATCCTATTCTTTTCTCGTTCTTGTAATCGTCTTCTGTATTGCAGCTTCGGCATCCACTTCTGTTAAACCCCTGGCCCCGGCCCTAGAAGTATTTATTTATTTATTTATTTATTCCTTTTCTCTCTTCCTTTTAACTCGTTCTAATCTATTAGCTTTTATTTTTACCATTGGTTCACTTTTGTTTCAAGGCTTTTTGGGTCGGGATAATTCACAATCCGGTCGGTTGGGTTCACCCATGGCGTGGGCCGATTCCACAACACACGCAATGCACGTGAGGAAATTTGAACCTCTTGTTCTTATAGAGTTGATTCCCTATGAACAAACTTTTTCCAAGTTGTCAATTAAAAAACCGGTTCTATCTAAACAAACAGACTTTACAAATTTTCTTTTGCTTTTTCATCTTTTATTTTGGTTCTTCTCTCTTCATACTCGTTAAAATTGGAATATGTAGCTGAATATAAAAGTGCAGCAAATTTCTTTATGTCAATTATAATAAGTTATTAAGGTGTGTTTTGCGCTTAATATTAAACTTATATGCATCTATGTTGAGTTATCAATCACACCTATACTATATTACGTAACTGAAAAAAAATATGCAATGAAATCCGCATTAACCAAACCCATAATAAGGTTGGGTTTATGTGGTCACGCATCAAACATAACAAAAATAATTGTTTTAAAAAGCACACAGCCCCTTTTTCCGTTTTCCACCACCTCACCTTGAAGGCCACCGCTTCTAGACTCTAGTGATGAATCCAGCTTCAGGGCTTTGCCGCACCAGGCTTGTGCTGCACGCACCCATCATCGGCATCGCCTTCGCCACATGAATTCGAGCACTGCCTCGTCGTGTGCGCTACACATGCTGCTCCACCGCCGTTGTGTCTGATCTTCGTTGCCTTAAATCACTAAGTAAAATCTGCAAAATCAAAGATTATATTTCATTTTCTTCTGAGTTTAACTTTTGTTTTGTAATTTTATACATATATGCATGTGCTACTATTATAATTGTTAATCCCTCGTAATTGCTAAGGTTTGCAATTGATACGATTTAACTTCATTTCAGTTTGTTAATATTATAACTTTTAAAATAATTATTGTTAATTATTCTGTAAAAATAATTCAATTCGAAAAAAATTAATTAAATATTTAGTAAAATTTATTTTTAAAAATACTTTTGATTTTAAAAATAATTGTATGTACTTGATAAATTTTACTGTTAAACTACCGTAAAAAAAATAAATAACTAAGTTGGACGTAACATTGAATAAAAATTTATATACACATTTATAAACATGTATATAAAATATTTTTTATTGTATACATATAATAATTGATAACTAAAATAAATATTTTATATTATTAATTTATTTTTTCAATATAATTGATAATAATAATAGTATCTTTACAATTAATGATTTTATTTTTTAATTAATAAGGATAATTTTGAATTTTTGTATATATATAAGGATATGTATGGAATTCTAGTAAGAAAAAAATTAATTGTTTAAGTCAAATTTTGAAAAAAATACTAATTCCCTATTTTTCAAAATCTTTGTAAAATTAGGTTGTTTTGGCAAAATTGATTTATAAAAAAATTTACTAAACACCAAAATTTACTTTTATCTTTTCAAAATTAATTTTCAACTCGCTAAAAATGATCCCAAATAAACTCTTCAGCAAAATTATCATTACATTCTTCATTAGTAAAACCTCGTGCCCCATTAATTTGTTTTTATAATTTGCTCTCTTTTTTTCCTCCTTTAATTGTTAAGTTTTGTTGTTTTACTTTTAATGAACTTATTTTCATCAATTTTTAGTAGTTTATAATATAAAATGTTGGCATATTTTCAAAATATTTTTTCTTTCTTCACAGAATATACTTTTAAAATCTACGTCCTTTCTATTAAAATTCAAGTATTTTTTTATATTTAGCATTTTTCTAAGTTATTATAACAATAAAATTTTCAAAGAAATTATTTTATTTAGTCACTAAAAATTAATAAAGTATAGTGTAATATGGTTGTTGATGCTATTTTTCGATCAACTAGAAAATTAAGTATATGGAAAAATATAAAGGGCAAAAACACACCAAATTTAGGTGATTCAATACTTGACTTACATTCATGGGAGTTGAAAAAGCAAACTTCACTATTTAATAACAATTACAACATAGATTTTTTTTAACCTGTCTTTGAATTATTTTTTTCTCATCTCTTTTACCCCTTCGGCGCTTTCTATTTATAATACAATTTTTTATATCCCAAGTCGTTATTAATTCCTTATTTTAGTGACTTTTTATACTTAACTAAAATTTTATTTAGAATCTATATTTATCTCTTTCTCAATATATGTTTTCAATGCTTCTAGATTTTTCTCTCTACATGCTTAATTACATTTTGCTTCCACCATGTTCCATTGCTTCTTATGGGCCCATGCCTTTTTTTTTCACTTGTATATTTCTTGGGCCATACTCCTTGCATGTAGCTTCATGCTTTACTTTTATTTTTTATTTTTTCCTAGTTCCTGCATGCAGCATCATGCTTCACTTTTTATTTTTTACTTTTTCCTGATTTTTTATTCTTAGTTCCTGGTTCTTGCATCTAACTTCTTTATTTTTTTTTTTACTTTTTCCTAGTTCTTGGTTTCTACATCCAATTTATTTACTTTTATTTTTTACTTCTTTACTTCCTAGTTCTTGGTTCTTGGATTCAACTTCTTTATTTTTACTTTTTACTTTTTACTTTTTCCTAGTTCTTGGTTTCTACATCCAACTTATTTACTTTTATTTTTTACTTTTTCTTACTTCCTAGTTCCTGGTTCCTGGTTCTTGCATCCAACTTCTTTATTTTTACTTTTTATTTTTTTTCTAATTCTTGGTTTTTGAATCCAACTTATTCACTTTTATTTTTTACTTCCTTACTTCCTAGTTCCTAGTTCCTGGTTCCTGGTTCCTGGTTCCTGTATCCAGCTTATTCACTTTTATTTTTTACTTTTCTTTACTTCCTGGTTCCTACATCCAACTTTTTCATTTTTACTTTTTAGTTTTCCCTAGTTCTTGGGTCCTGAGTCTTGCATCCAACTTATTCACTTTTATTTTTTACTTTTTCTTACTTCCTGGTTCCTCGTTCTTGCATCTAACTTCTTCACTTTTACTTTTTTTTTTCTTAATTCTTGGTTCCTGGGTCCTGCATCCAGCTTATTCACTTTTATTTTTTTTACTTTTCCTTACTTCCTAGTTCCTCATTCTTTCATCCAACTTCTTCACTTTTACTTTTTACTTTTCCCTAGTTCTTAGTTCCTGATTCTTGCATCCAACTTCTTTACTTTTACTTTTTACTTATCCTTAATTCTTGGTTCCTGGGTCTTGCATCCAACTTATTCACTTTTAGTTTTTCCTTATTCCTAGTTCCTGCATCATTTTTATGTATGTCTTTTATTCTCCACGCGAACATGCATGCCTTTTATTTATGCTTCATGCATGCTTACTTTGCATGCTTCCATGCTCCACTTTAATTAATTATTTTTTTTAGAAAACTTTAATTAATTATTTGACTTTTTCTACTTCTATGCTCCATGCTCCATGCTTCCACTTTAATGTATGCTTTATTTTTCCTAATATCAATTGCCCCTAGCTCTTTGGAATTGATTTTCAAACTTAAAAGAGCTATTTTCTCACCTATTTATATATCGATTTTTACCTCATCTACCCAACAACTAAACCAATTCTCACTTATAGAAATTGGTCTTCTCTCTCTCATTTAATCAATCAACTTCTCTTTCCATCTCTTCTCCAGCTTTGCTTACCTAAATTTTCTTGGTGAGTATCTGCTGTTGTTTTTCTTTTTTATGCTTAATCAACAATGTCATCGGATTCTCAAGAGTTTTCTGAATCTAAGCTTTGTGAATATCCTCTAGAGAAGGATGATTATCATCCTCTAGTTACTCAATCGCTCGTTGTAAATTTTACACTTGTTTTTTTTTCCTCCTTCTGTCTCTACTGGGTGGAACATAAATGAAGAAGTTAATTATATGTGGTGACAACGCCTGAGGGGGGATGACTAGGCTTGTCATTATCTCCAGCCCTTTATAGAGAAATAGAATGAGGTATACAGTAAGACACACTGAGGGACTCGAGCAATCATAGATGAAGAAGTTAATCATATGTGGTGACAACGCCTAAAGGGGGATGACTAGGCTTGTCATTATCTCCAGCCCTTTATAGAGAAATAGAATGAGGTATACCGTAAGACACAGTGAGGGACTCGAGCAACATTTCACCAATATGATTAACTTCTTCATCTATGCTCCACTCAGTAGAGATAGGAGGGAAAAACAAAGAGGTGTAAAATTTACAATGAGTGATTGAGTGACTAGAGGGTGATAATCATCCTTATATAGCGAATATTCACGAAGCTCAGTTTCATAAAACTCTTGAGAATCTGAATATATTGTTGATTAAGCATAAACAAAAGGAAGAAAAACAACAACAGATACTCACCAAGAAAATTTGGGTAAACAAAACTAGAGATAAGATGGAAAGAAAAGTTGATTGATTGAACGAGAGAGGAAAGACCAATTTCTATAAGTGAGAATTGGTTTAGCTGTTAAGTAGAAGAGGTAAAAATCGATATATAAATAGGTGAGAAAAAGTTCTTTTAAGCTTGAAAATCAAGCTCCAAAGAGCTAGGAGGCACTGATTTTGGGAAAAGTGAAGCATGAATTAAAGTGGAACATTGAAATGGGAAAAGTCAAATAATTAATTAAAGTGGGGCATGGAAGCATGCAAAGTAAATACTCGTGAAGTATAAATAAAAGGCATGCATGTTCGTGTAGAGAATAAAAGGCATGCATAAAAAGGATACTAGAACCAGGAAAAAGTAAAAAGTAAAAGTGAAGAAACTGAATGCAGGAATTAGGAACCAGGAACTAGGAAGAAGTAAAAGTGAAGAAGCTGGATGTAGGAACTAGGAAAAAGTAAAAAATAAGAAGTGAAGCATGAAGTTGCATGCTAAGAAACATACAAACCAAACAAAAAAAGGCATGGGCATGCAAGAAGCAATGGAATGTGGTGGAAGCAAAATGTAATCATGAATTTAAATAAAAAAATTTAAAAGCATTGAAAACCTATCTTGAGAATGAGAGAAATATAAACTCTAAATAAAACTCAAGTTAAGTAGAAAAAGTCGATCAAAATAAAGAATTAGTAATGACTTAGGACATAAAAAATTGTATTATAAATAGAGAGTCCCAGAGGAGTAGAGAAGGTGAGAAAAAAATGATTCAGAGGGCAACTAAAAAAAAACTATGTTGTAATCACTATTAAATAATAAAGTTTGATCTTTTGACTTCTGTAGACGTAAGCCAAGTGTTGAACAACGTAAATTCTGTGTGTTTTTACCTTTTACATCTTCCTATATATTTAATTTTTTAGTTGAACAAAAATTTGCGTCAACAATGGTGAAGCATCAAACATAAAATAATTAAAAATTTAAATAATACAATATAATACTAACTATTGTATAATATTAATATAATAGAATATAGTGTGATTCTAATGTAATACACATATATTAGATAATCCAGTTCAACATTTAAGATCTGATCAATGTCGACCTTCGAGAGTTGAGATAACAACATTCTATTTCTTTTGGTTAGAGAAAAAGCTCTTACATCACACGCGAGGTCTACATTGAGGGATGTGGAGGATGTAGAACCAAGTAAATGGACAATAATATAAATATTTATTGTTAAGAAAACAAGCATCAATGTATTCTCATAAATGAAGAAAAATCGGAAAACTTGGCAGATGAATACGAAATCTGAAACTAACTCATTTGATGCCCCTTCATTACAAATTACAGCGTTTTAGCCGACGAGTAGTTGCTTACATTATTATTATTAAAACAGTTAATAGGGTGGGTGAAAAAGCTCAATCCAGCTCCAAGCCTTGGCCGTTTTGTATCGTGCAATTACAGACAAGGGTAAAAAATTTTAAATCCCACTGTAATGGACTTATTTAAGAGCCTATGGGGAAAGTGGGGGCCAAATCCGAACTTCATAATTTATAATTTATAAACATTATTTGTGGTTTATTATATTATGTTGCTAGTATTTATGTATTGGTCTATTATATATTAGATAATTATCTTTAATTTAATTTTTTTTAACTTTATTAAAAATTTATTGAAAAAAATCCTGCCCAAGTCGGTATTCACTATCTCTATAGGTTAATGTATACCTTCTCTTTGTAAGTGTAACACTAGTTATGATATAATAACCACATCAAAGTAAACTAATTCAACAGCATTATCAAGCTGCAGCTTGGGATAATATATAAACCCTAAATTAGGGGCTTAATCCAAAAAGTTTTCATTCAATTTCTTCAAAACCACTGAATAACATTCTCATCATTAAACTACCAAGTATTTTATTGTATAAAAATATGTCCTTTTTTTTTTTATATGATTATTTCATAAAGGATTTAAGACACGTTTAAAAGAAAAATACTTAATTAGATCCAGATCCGCCCATGACAACAACCCTCCATTAGCGTCGCCTCTGATCATCGTCGTCGTCAAAATCAATAAGCCATCATTGTCATTAGTGGCTAGTGGGGGCAAGATCGAAACTTCATGATTTTTAACTTTGTCCAATGCTGCTGAATCCTTCCTCATGCTTAAAGCCTGGTTAAGGAACAACACATTTTTAAATATCATCAGAATTTAAGCTACATATTGTATTTCAACAGGCGTTTCGGTTACCAATAATTGAGCCAAGCAGCTTCCTTGTTCAGTACGTGTCCATGTTCTACAGCGGTGCCCGTTTGAAGTGCCACATATAATAACTTTACCAAATATAAGGATGGCAATAGGGTGGGGTGGGGATAAGGATTTTCTACGTGGAGAATGATTTTCTCATTCTCACCTCATTTTCCATTTACATGTTTTATAATATGTATAAATACATAATTTTAATAAATTAAAATTAAAGACTTGAATAAAATTATTATTATATTATAAAGTATTTAAGTTATTTTAAAAAATCTCCAAGAGTTTGAAATAATATCTTAATATGATTTTAAAACTGAAAAATATTTGAAGAGAACAACACTTTAAAAGAGAAAAAAAATATAATAATGAAGTTTGAATAATAATTATATTTTCGGATTTTTTTTAATTGTATTCCATTTATATTTGATAAAAATTAAAAAAATTATTAACCAAAATTATAATTAAATAAAATAAAAATTATTAAAAAATTAGGATGGGGTTACAAAGCCAACTTTTGGTCATTGAGAATATGAAAATTATTTTTCACCCGTTTTTTATCTTACTTCCAAAAATTATTACAAATTCACATCAAATTAGAATGAGACTCCCAGATCTATACAAGATTTTACCATCCCTAACAAAAAAATGTGCAAAATGTGAGTTGGATAAATGTTCGACTATTATTGGCTGCTTGCTGTCACTCCAAACGCAATGCTTTTGAAGAACAAATTAAAACGCTCGAGTTTGCTCCTTATTAAAAGACGCATTGTCATGCCCTTCAGTGACAGATGTGTGCGTGTGCGCGTGTGTCCTCGCAGTTGCCCGACTTCTCAGACGCCTATCGATTGAAGAAAAAGACAGGAGGATAGAAACTTCCAAGAATGGGTCGTCAAAGTGTTACAACAACAAATAAGTAATTTTGCAAGAGAAGAAGGATACCGGAGCGGTGAACCGAAAACTTGTTAAGGGACTCGAAGCTTGATTAATCAAAAAGTTGAATTTCTACTAGATGCAATGTATACTTCGAATTTATATCGATCGTGCAATTCCTTTCATAATGTTAAAGACAAGACACCATGATTAGTCAAAATTATTTATTCAAATCACAAATCACTCGAGTTCAGCACAATTCTGGGGCGCAAATAAAATACTCAACAATTGACCCAGTGATAAACCACCAACGCCTTCCTCACTGAGCTCTGCGCACTGAGAAAATGCTCTGGCGTAAGATTTAGTTTGTGGACAATAGTTTGTACAAAAACGTTTGGTGCCTAATATTTTTTATATTATAATAAATGTTATTAACGTTTCGAAGAATTTGCATAAATTAGTGTAACATAACATAATTAAATTAATTGAATGTAAAATTAAAAATACAATTGGCGTGACGTAGGTAGTAAGATTGAATTGGTTTAATGAAAATAATACGCGGTTCACGTGATTTGTTGTTATTATCTTGTGCTTTTATTACACCAATTTTATTTTGTGGCTTTAATTTTTATAAATGGGTGGCGACAATTAATTGCGATATTATCTTGAGAAATAAAAATGGGAGGTCAAAATTCATTAAAATAAAATCATTTCCATTTCAATTTTTTTAACAGAATTTCAATGTTTTAATTTCACTAAAATTAGCTTCTTAAAAGGGGATTAGAAAAATGAATTTGGCAGTCTTCCTAAGTCTAATCCAACCATGGCGAATCTGTTAGATAACATTTGGCTGCTAGCCTTAGGTAGGACCAGACTAATTTTTTCGATAAATCTCTTTTTTGTTTTTTGATATTTAACCTATCCAATGTTGTGTTAGTTGTCCGGATTAATAAATTAATCCAAATTTTAGTTCAAATATTTTGGTAATATTAGTCCCAATTGTTTTATTTTATGGGGTCAAAGAAGATTAATTCTCATATCTTGTTTTAAGCTAAATTTGATTTCGATAATAGAATTTTATTTAATAATTTATTCTTAAATTGTGGTTAATTTAAAATTAACCACAATAAAAAAATAATTAAACTATTAAAATAAATTTTTTTATTAAATTAAATTTAACATAAATTTTACCTGATATTATATCAAATAAAAAAATAATATTACATATAATTTAGTCCAAACTAATTTAATTTAATCTAATCTAATTTCAAAAATTAATCCAGTCCCATTCCAGCTTACACTATTAGGATATTTGTGCATTTGTTGACATTAATCACTATCCCCCCATCTCTGTCCCACATCCGACTATCCGACTAATGAAAATTGATTGTAGTGGGCATGGGCCCCATCCAAAACCACGAGCCGCCCGTTAAACGTGCCACGCGTATCTCAGACTTGACCGACCCTTCCCCATATCTCTCACTCTCGCCGGCTTGCGAAGTGAAAGCGCCACTCCCAAAACTGATAAAATAATTCAGTTAAAAAAAGAGAAAAAAAAAAAACAATATCAAAACAAAACTCCGTCGTTTACCCCAATCCACAAATTCCAGCTGAGCTGAGGTTTGTCAGATTCCTTATTCTTCTCCTTAAATAACCAAATTTCATATTTTGCTGTTTGGTTGCCGAGAAAATATAAGAAAAATGGACAGTTTCCAAACAGAAAATACCGTAAGATTTACTAGTTACTAATCCATTTTCTCAGCAAACAAACGGAGGATGTTCTTATTGATTTGTTTTTGTGTTTTTATATCTTAAAATTCATTC
Organism: Luvunga scandens; assembly: GCA_030449905.1. Classification (NCBI taxonomy): domain Eukaryota; kingdom Viridiplantae; phylum Streptophyta; class Magnoliopsida; order Sapindales; family Rutaceae; genus Luvunga; species Luvunga scandens. The sequence continues at coordinate 592,128 of JASUUG010000382.1, read as the reverse complement.
TTTTTTCGGTTAAAATTTTCAGCTTGAGCGTGCTTGTGCTTATATTGACACTTTTATTTTTATTTTTTTGGGTCAAATTAGGGTTTTGTTGTTTTCTGCTGATTGATTTTGAGTTTTGAGAACTTTGTGAAGTGATGGATAAGCTGAAACTAACCCAATTGGGGGAGAGAATAAAGACGGGTGGCGCTCAAATGGGTAGAATTGTGAGTGGGAAAGTGAAAGAAATGTTACAAACCCCAACACCTGAATCGAAAATGGTGGATGAGGCCACACTGGAAACTTTAGAGGAGCCCAATTGGGGCATGAATATGAGGATTTGTGCATTGATCAACAGTGAGGAGTTTAGTGGGTCGGAGATTGTTAAGGCAATAAAGAAAAAGATTTCGGGTAAGAGTGTTGTGAGTCAAAGGCTGAGTCTTGATTTGTTGGAGGCGTGTGCTATGAATTGCGAGAAGGTTTTCTCTGAGGTGGCATCTGAGAAGGTGTTGGATGAGATGGTTAGGATGATAGAGAATCCGCAGATGGATCCAGGGAACAGAAACAGGGCTCTACAGTTGATTAGGGCTTGGGGAGAGTCTGAGGATCTGGCTTATCTTCCTGTATATCGCCAGACTTATATGGTGAGTACTCTTTTCATATTTGACTGATGATGGTCTTGTAAATAATATTTTCTTTATGCAACGTTATTATTTCTTTCAAGACTCAGGGTTTAATGCTTATGCAGGTGCACTTTTTGCCAATAATTTCTCTAATAATAATCTACTGTTTCACTGATTTATTATCTGCCTCTTTGTAATTCTAAAAGTATTTTGTTTAACAATCGACTGTTTTGCTGATTTGTTGTTGACCTCTTTGGAATTTCAAATCTTAATTTTGATCGTCGACCTTTTGTAATTTCAAATCTTAATTTCGATGATATCTTAATTTCTAATATCGTTGCATGGCTCCTTTTTAGAGTTCACCTCAGAATTGGTGGCAAGGCTTCGATTAGAAGCATTCCCTTTTAGTAATTGGGAGAACCCATTGACAATTTTGTGTTATTGTTTACCAGTAGGTTCATTCATACAAGTTTGTAGTATTGTCACTCCTGACAGCTTTTGAAGTTAGTAAATTCGGAGAATTTTGCTGAGAAAAAGTTGTGTTTCTTAGGTTCTTGATATGGGTCAAGAGGATAAAATGTTGATATGGAGTTTTGCTATCATTTCACCTACAACATACTGTTTATCCTATTCGTACATTGATATCTTTTGTATTTATCTGAGACTGATGTCAGCATCATTTATTTTTATTCTGTTGTCATTGCGTACATGGTTCTTGTAAATATGAAATACACTGGTGGTTCCAATTAGCTTCTTCTTTTGTGCTTATGTCATTGTAGAACTTGAAAGAAAGGAGTGTGCCTCTGCCTGTCGACGATGGCAATTTGCCTCCCACTCAGTATTCTTTGGAGTCATACATTCACCAAGAGCCATTGTCTCCCTCTGAAAGCTATCCTATTCCTGACACAGGATTGCACGGTGCAGATCGTTCTAGTTTTGCCTATAATTATGGGAGCCTCTCTGTTGATGAAAAGAAAGAATTTCTCTTAGTAACTCGGAATAGCCTTGATCTGCTGTCTAGTATTTTGAATACTGAAACAGAGCCAAAACCCATAAAGGTAATCCATTCACTTCTAATGTTCCATTTGCCTGTCTGTTTCCTCAGTACTTACCATGGTATCGTACTTCCAGCATCTTAAGAATGTTATCCTCAGTTAGTCAATTTGTGTCCTTTCAAAAATAATTCTTTTGGCTAATACATGCAAGAATTTTGATACTATGTTTGTGCTTGAGAAGAGATTTTTTAAAATACTTATCAGTATAATCTTTTTTCTGTTTGTGTTCAAGGGCGTGTACATTGTTTTTCCATCATTTTGTTTAGTAATATCCTTCCCCAAAAATTAAAATCTATGAATTCTATCAATAAAATAATGAATGTAGAAGATGAAAGTTAAAATAGGATTTTAGACAGTTGTATTTTCATCTCTACGGCCCCGTCAAGCAATATTTTCATTTTCCTAGTGGGGGAAGCATTGTCATATCTGCATCTGAGAGGTTGTTGTTTCCCTGAATCTAGTTGGTATATGACTTCTACATCTGCATTTCCAAATCTAATTAGTGTAAGTTCCTCTTCATACTACATGGTTGCAGGAGGATCTTACAGTGAGCATGCTGGAGAAATGCAAGGAATCTCAGCCTGTCATTCAGAGGATCATAGAAAGCACCACTGATGATGAAGCTATGCTATTTGAAGCATTGAATCTTCATGATGAGCTGCAACTAGTCATCTCCAGATATGAGGAACTAGCAGTGGCGGTACGATCTGGAGGACCAGCATCTGGAAACTCTGATACCCCTGATGCCAACTCGTCTGCTTTTGTTGGAACTCATAGCGAACCCAAGGCAGCTGATACCAGCGAGGCCAACTTGCCTGCCCATGATGGAGCTCACATTGAACCAAAGGCATTGAATTCTGCTGAGGCCAACCTGCCTGCTCACGTTGGGGTTCATGACGAGCCCAAGGCAGCAGATTCCCCAAAAAGAGAGAAGCACTGAGTCCAGCAGTACTAAGAGAAATGTAGAATGGAAGTGTTGTCAAAATTGGTAGGGTCTTGCAGACCAGTAGTGTAGCTTCTGTCCAGCTGCTGGTGACCTACCTGTTCGACTGATGATTTCAGTATGAGGTTGTTGTAACTAGTTGTTTATTAGAAATTTTAGGTGTTTAAGATTTTTTGTTTAAATACCAGCGCCCTGTCGTTTCAAGGATTATGAGTTTGTTGTGCCACTGAATCTTATTCGCACGCCATAATGAATAATAGAATCGCAGTACAGCGTCTTCTAAACGACATACCCATAATCAGATGACCGCTTGATGAGTCCTGGTACTTGGTGGGTTGGGTTATGTTTGTATGTGATTAAAACGACAAATACCGGTTGTTGCACCTGCCACTACCGCTGCCACTGTCACTGCCGGGACTCGGATGCAACGACTTCACCGAGTCGGGGGTACAACTGCAAAAACTGGAAAAGTGAAAACTAAGCGACCAAGCGTTGACCACACGCAATTAAAAAGATGTTTGCTGGAAAAGAAGCGCCACATCATGTCCTGCACTCACCCTACTTCGAAAAATGTCTACCCTCGCTCGATAATTAAATCTTCCCAAATTTCCCTCCCTTTTCAAAATCCCTAGACCACCGGTCGACTCTCCGTAAAAACTCTCCATTTCCCGTCAGAATACCCCGCTTCTGAACTCCCACAAACCCCTAATTTTCACTCGAACACGCAAAAACCCTAAACGATGCCGTCCCTACTCTCGCCGGGCAAAATCCACCGGTTAGAACTCGAGAACTTCAAGTCCTACAAGGGCCTCCAGATAATCGGGCCTTTCTCGGACTTCACGGCCATAATTGGGCCGAACGGGGCGGGCAAATCGAACCTAATGGACGCCATAAGCTTCGTTCTCGGGGTCCGTACGGGCCAGCTCCGTGGGGCCCAGCTGAAGGATCTGATTTACGCCTACGACGATAAAGAGAAGGAGCAGAAGGGAAGGCGAGCTTTTGTGAGGCTGGTGTATCAGTTGGGTAACGAGTCCGAACTCCAGTTTACTAGAACCATTACCAGTTCCGGCGGAAGCGAGTACCGAATTGACGGAAGGGTTGTCAATTGGGACGAGTACAATGCCAAATTGAGGTCTCTTGGGATTCTTGTGAAGGCCAGAAATTTTCTCGTCTTTCAGGTTAATTTGATTATTTTAATTAATGTATTTATGTGTCTAAATATGTGTCTTTTTTGAATTTCCTGGTGGGTTTTGAGGACTGTATTACTTCTGTGCATATATAGTTCTCTGGGCACGTGAATCGGTGTGTAATTGGGTGATTTTAGGGGAAATTCTATTTTTGGCTACTCTTTAATTACCCATTTGATTTTGATTGTTTCTGGGGTGTACATTATAATTCAAATTTGGTCAGTTCTTTTGAATGCTGCATTTGGCTGGTCAGGATTTGAAAACTGACTCTTGACTGTTGAACCAGACTGATGAAGTAAGGAAGTGTGTCTAGTTGTACATTTCTAAATTATTTTCTAAAGCACCAAACTTATGCAATCATACTGCAGCTAGTGCGATGGTCTGGTATATTGAATTTCTCATATAATTGTTTTTGTTGAATTTAGGGTGATGTGGAGTCCATTGCATCTAAAAATTCCAAGGAGCTTACTGCACTTCTTGAGCAGATTTCTGGTTCTGATGAACTCAAGAGAGAATATGAGGTGCTGGAAGATGAAAAAGGGAAAGCAGAAGAGAAGTCTGCACTTGTTTATCAGAAAAAGAGAACGGTAGTCTTGGAGAGGAAGCAGAAGAAAGAACAAAAGGAAGAAGCAGAGAGGCATCTTCGCTTGCAAGATCAACTGGTAAGGCTCTTAAAGTGTATCTTTTGTTGTTATCTATGTTACGATGTTTGCATATGTTTTCCCATCAAACCAAGGGCAGACCTTGGACCTTATATTACTCCAAACTGAAAATTTTATATTATGAAGTGAGCATAAAAATTCATAAGCAGAAAGAAGTATATCAAATAGTGGGGGACACAAGGAACCTTACCTCTATAAATACGTACTCTAAATAAAAAATAATTAAGAAAGGGTAGAAAACAAAAGACAATTCAAATATAAAAACACTATTTTCGAATTATGGTATCTGACACTGCAACCTATAATAACATGTAATTATATAAGGATTAATAAATCAATTAAGAATTACAAGCTAAAATAAATCAATACATGTAATTACAATCAATTAAAAATCGCAAGTAAAACTTTTGTGTATGAATTCAAGTACTTAATTACCAGGCTTAAATAAATTAAACAATTAAAATTTATTCATCTTTTTAAGTTATAAAAATATTACTAGTAAAAAAGTTTCAATAAACAAAAAGATACTTGGATGCTGTTGTTTCCTTGTTAGGAGCTTTGACTCTTTTAAGAATCAAATGCTAATGATTCGTTATCAAAACAAAATGCTCAAATTTAATTTTCTAAATTGTCCTCTTAGTTAATGCAACTAATAAATAAAATCTCAGAATTCACATAAAAAATTATGAAAATGTTGATAACTTTTACCATATGCTGTTTTCGTAAGTATTTTTAATACTAGTAACGATGTTAAATTACATTGACATAATAAGTCACTAATTCCAGTTGGAATTAATGTAATTGAATTCCGAACATATTTGTAAACAAAATAAAAACTCTATTATTAGATAAAATTGATGAAAACATAAGTGTAGTTGAATTAGGGACATATATGAAAACAAAATAAAAACTTTATTATTATATAAAATTGATAAAAACATAAGGGGTATATATACTACCAAGATTATACTGACACTTTGATCATCTTGTCATTAAATGAGTTCTCATATTTCCTTTATTTTTTTCTTCTGCAGAAATCTTTGAAGAAAGAGCACTTTCTATGGCAGTTGTTTAATATAGAAAGGGATATTACCAAGGCAAGTAAGGATCTTGAAGCTGAGAAGAGATCCCGTGAAGAAGTCATGCAAGAATTAGAGCATTTTGAAGATCAAAAGAGAGGAAAGAGGAAGGAACTAGCAAAGTACTTGAAAGAGATAGCACAATGTGAAAAGAAAATTGCTGAGAGAAACAATAGACTTGACAAAAGTGTAAGTTTTCTCTGGTTTTGGTATTCTTGTTGATTTTATTTGATTTATATTGCTGATCTGCACTGGAATTTATAGATTTTGATTAGTTTTGATTAAGTTTAGATATCTCTTTACACATAGATTAGAGATAGATGAAATATGTGGTGGATTTAGCTCAGTTTTTGGGAAGAGTTTCTTTACAAAGAAAGTGTGAGACTATAGTATGCATCTTTGAACACAAAGATTGATAACTTTACAGCTAAGCTCAGGTGAACAAATTGTCTGTCACTATGATGTTCGTTGCATCACTATTTTTCCTGTTCTCCTTTCCTTGGCTATGGTGAGAGAGTGGAATATATGTTGAACGCATGGCACCCCTTTAGATTCAAGAGGATATGCTTCAATTATTTCTTTCTCAAATTCATACTTTTGTGCATGATATTTTGGTCTGTCAAATAAATTATTGATGGAAATTATTCTTTTGTCCTTAGTTGAGAGAAATTAATGGCTTATTTACTTTGTTATTTTCTTGAGCTCAGCAACCTGAGCTTCTGAAATTAAATGAAGAAATGTCTCGCATAAATTCAAAAATCAAGAGCAGCAAAAAGGAGCTTGAGAGAAAGAGAGAAGAAAGGAGGAAACACGCTAATGATATCAAAGAGCTACAGAAAGGCATACAAGATCTGACAGGAAAGCTGGAAGACTTGAATGAAAAAAGTCGAGATGGTGCTGGGAGACTTCCCTTGGTTGACACTCAACTAACAGAATATTTTCAAATGTAAGTTCTGTTTTGTTTTAAAGTTAAAATGTTTACAAGTTGAATTAACAACTGAATATCCTTTATTATTTTTCATACTTTCCTAAACTCATGTTTTCAGGCTGGCCTTGGTTTTCTAGTTTAAAATATTTTTGTTCTTTCAACGTTTCATTTCAGTATATGTCATTCATGCTTGCCTTCGTCAATCTTATTTGTTTTGTTTAAAATCATGCTGTTTGTATATTGGATTTTAGACTAGCCTGAAGTAAAAAATGAACTCCATGATTAAACTGTTTTACTGTCCCCATTGTGGCAAGTCACAAAAGTTGGAAAGCATTAAAATTTTTCATCTCCTGCATCGCTGGAATTTTTATGTTTCAGTAAAGAAGAGGCTGGAATGAGAACTGCAAAGCTGAGAGATGAGAAAGAGGTTCTGGATAGGGAACAACATGCTGATCTTGAAGTGTTAAAGAATCTGGAAGCAAATCTTCAACAGCTTAGCAATAGGGAGCATGAACTGGATGCACAGGAGGATCAAATGCGAAAGAGACAAAAAAATATTTTAGAGGCTTCTGGTGGACATAAGGATGAGCTCACAAAATTGAAAAAGGAACTTCGTTCAATGCAAGATAAACACCGAGATTCCAGGTTATAGAAGTGTTAGATTTTTCCATTAAGTTAGTTCTTTCTTTGCATTAATATATTCCTTTAGGTTCTGAAAAGTTTGTATTTGTTGCGCTAGTTGTTATTTTATGTGTCCAGATCTCTTGATTTAAGCTTTTTATTTTTTGAGCTGTCTTGATATTTACTTCTACAGCTCATACTTTGAACAGCTTCTTTTTTTTTTGTTTTTTTGTTTCTTACTATAAAGAATAAGAAAAGTTTGGTTTATGTGGCATTTTCTCCTTATATATTGAATATGTTCTGCGAAATGTAAAATAAGGCATTGTAAAGACTATTGGTTTTGGATATACAGGCAAAAAGATGAAAACCTGAAATCTAATATATGATGAAAGAAAATCAATTACATGAATTGAAGGCTGATACACATGACCTGCTTTTGGATTTTCAGGCAAAAATATGAAAACCTGAAGACTAAAATCGGTGAAATAGAAAATCAATTACGTGAATTGAAGGCTGATAGACATGAAAATGAGAGGGATGCTAAACTGTCTCAAGCTGTGGAGTCTCTGAAACGCCTATTTCAAGGAGTTCATGGTCGCATGACAGATCTTTGTAGGCCAACCCAGAAGAAGTACAACCTTGCTGTTACTGTTGCCATGGGAAAATTTATGGATGCAGTGGTGGTTGAGGATGAGAATACTGGAAAGGAATGCATCAAGGTATAATTGATCTTTAAATTTTGCCATGCTTTTGTGCGGTCAGTGATGTCAATTCTGTTTTACTTCATTAGGTAAGTTTACATACATGAGATGCTGACTCCCAAAGACAAATGATAGCTTAAAAAGTTTACTTCTGTCTACTGTAACCAAATCCTGGCAAGCTTCTGTCTTTGCTTGTCTGGGATGCTACATATCTTTCTAATTCTTGATTATATTGGTTTAGATACTTTTGAGGTTTGAGTTGATGGCCATGTATCTTAGTAATTTGACCAATTTTGAAATGTGGACATTCTTCAAGTTATATCATTTGGGGTTTCACAATATTGTCATGTAGTTCAAACCATATCATGGCTGGGCATATTTGTTGACTATCTATATTCTGTTGGTCAAGTTTATGGTTTTTATTATGCAAATACAATGTTGATTAAGGTGATCAATTTTAGTTTTTTTTTTTTAAATAATGAATATTATGGTTAACATTAATGTAAATTCAAGTATTCTTTACATTGGTTCTGTACAGTATTTGAAAGAGCAGAGGCTTCCTCCGATGACTTTTGTACCTCTCCAATCAGTACGAGTTAAGCCTATCATTGAGAAGTTACGTACTTTAGGTGGTACAGCAAAGCTGATCTTTGATGTAATTCAATATCCTTTGCCTAAGCTTGCATAAGTTTTGTTTTTATTGTGAGGCGGAAACATCCCATGTGCTTGCTTTTTCTCTCTTGTTGAAATTGCTTCTATTTGCTCTGAATTTTTCATTTCAAACCTTAAGAAAAGTTTTGTTTCTCTGAGGAAAACATAAGCAAATATTTTCCTGTAACTAGTTTAAAGAATAGCATCATTCAAAACAAGTGCCTTTAAATTTGTGGACTTAACAATTGCACATTTGATCCATCATTGGAGAAGGCAGTTCTCTTTGCTGTTGGGAATACTCTAGTCTGTGATGACCTGGATGAAGCCAAGGTTCTTAGCTGGAGTGGGGAGAGATTTAGAGGTAAAATTTTACTCTCCTTTTGATTTGTTAATTTTCAGCATCAGCAAATTGATATCATATTATTCTGGTTACATGCTTTTGTATCAGTTGTTACTGTTGAAGGAATCCTGCTCACAAAATCTGGCACAATGACTGGTGGTACCACTGGTGGAATGGAAGCAAGGTCAAAACAATGGGATGATAAAAAGATCGAAGGTTAGTATATTGAAATTTGTTATTTTCTTTCACTGTAGCTTTGAAAGTCGATATGTCACCATTCTACAGGTCTTAAAAGAAGGAAAGAACAGTATGAATCAGAGTTGGAAGAGCTTGGGTCTATTAGGGAGATGCAGCTAAGAGAATCTGAAACATCTGGGAAAATCAGTGGACTTGAGAAGAAGATTCAATATGCTGAGATTGAGAAGGTATAACTTCTGATTTACGTCCGGCAATACTAGGGAGGGTTGCTGAATTTTTTTATGCACGTTGTTTGATTGACTTTTATGTATGATTTTTTGGGGTAGAGACTTTTAATATATATTTTGTGTCTCCAGGTTAAATGTTATATATAGTCTTATCAAAAGAAGTTTTTTTTTTTTTTTTGAGGGTGGGGGGCCCCAGAAACCCCAAGAGAGAGGGAGAGAGAGAATGATCTTAGCTGTAGGAGAGCAGCAGAAATATTTCATGTCTGATCCACATAGATAGGTTAAGGTTTTGTTGGTTGTTGATTAATTGATCATTAAAGTTTACTAGGATGCAAATTTGGTTAATTGGATGACCTGGAGGAATTATTTTGCAGAGGAGCATTGAGGACAAACTTGCAAACCTGAGGCAGGAAAAGCGTAATATCAAGGAAGAAATTGGTCGTATAAAACCTGACCATCAAAAGGTGGTTTATGTCTACAAGTTTTCCCTTATCCACTCTATGTAGTAAACATCTTCACTGCATTGACCTAGGTGCTTGTGAAAAATGCTTTCAGTTAAAGGATAAAATTGATAGGAGGACCACAGATATCAACAAGCTGGAAAGGAGGATCAACGAGATTACTGATCGGCTCTACAGAGATTTCAGTGAGTCTGTTGGGGTGGCAAACATCCACGAGTATGAAGAAAACCAGCTCAAGGCTGCCCAAAATGTTGCTGAAGAAAGGCTTAATTTGAGTAATCAGCTGGCAAAGTTGAAGTATCAGTATGTTTTTCTTCTTCTCCGGATAAAATGTTTCCTTCTTTTAATCTATCAGAGATGGGCTACAAGATATATATCTGCTCAGTATTTATGCCTGCTTTACCAGATGTTTTATGTGTTTTGTGGGTATAATTTGCTGAAAAGTCTCTTCATGGAAATATATGATTATCAGTCTCTACTTGTAGCTGTTAGTGATTTTGCATATTTGATTGGTCAAATTGAAGTTTTTGAAGCTAGAATGGTTTCATTGAAAGGGTTTGTTTGAACTGAAAGTTGATGTCTGGTTCTGTATCGTGACACTTATGAATGAAGGAGGCATTTGGGTTACTACATATTTTTTCTTACTGCAGTCTGATTCTCTTTTACTGCAGGAGATAAATTCCAAGTTGAACATAGTGAACAGGGTCTAGAGTAAAATTTCATTAAAAATTGAGGAGAGATCAAAATGGCAGAACTTCTCCATTGTTCTTTTGTTTTTGTTTTTTTATATATAAACAATTTTCAGAAAGAAGAAAATGGAATTAGATCTTGGCCATGAGTTCTGAACATCTCAGAACTCTTGCATTGGTTGACTTTTTAGAAAATTTTCAAATTTATATATATTTCTGAATCCTGGGTCTGCCTGTCAATGATGTTCATCTATGGTGCTCAAGTTCTGGCTTGAGCCTTGGTTATATTGAATTTGACCTTAGGTCTCCCAACAATATGCATGGAGTACTTTCTGTTGGATATTGACAACGTTTCATTCTTTTCCTTTTTATTTCTTTTCATTTAGCTGGTTGTGCGCATGGTTTGTCAAGTGGCCATCTTATCTTATCTTGTTCCACCCCCCTCCCCCTCTCCCTCCCTTCTAAATTCCAGATTGGAGTATGAGCAAAAGAGAGATGTGGAATCACGAATTAAAAAGCTGGAATCTTCCCTTAGTACCTTAGAAAATGATTTGAAACAGGTCAAGAAGAAAGAAGGCGACGTCAAGTCAGCAACAGAAACAGCCACTGGGGATATCACTCGTTGGAAGGAAGAAATGCGTGGTATGGTTTGGTTCAGTGTATATCTTTAAGGTCGTTTATTGTGTAAATTTTATCTTTCTCAAGTTATTTTTAAACATAATAATTTATTGAATTACTTGGGTTAAACGGCATTTTTTTTCTTGTTCGTGTGGATTGGGGTTGTGGGGGTTTTTGTTTGGGGGGGGGGGGGGGGGTGTGTGTGTGAAGGAAACCAAGTGCTTTTCTTACTATAATGAGGTACAAAAAAAGAGATCGACCAGAGGTCCACCACCAGATTAACAAAAGCTAAATCCTAATTATTTTCCTCTGTTCATACTTCAATAGGATGGAAATCCAAGTCAGATGAGTGTGAGAAGGAGATCCAGGAATGGGAAAAGCAAGCTTCTGCTGCTACTACAAGCCTATCGAAATTGAACCGTCAGATTAATTCTAAGGTATCTACAATTTTCTCTAATTCTTAATTCTTCATTGAAGATTCTAGAAAAGTTGGTATGTGGCAATATTCAAACGAATTGCAATTAACACCTCTTTACTTCTTACAGGAGACTCAGATTGAGCAGCTGATTTCACGGAAGCAGGATATTGTGGAGAAGTGCGAACTAGAATGCATAGTCCTTCCCACTGTTGAAGACCCAATGGAAACTGATTCTTCATCTCCAGGCCCAGTTTTTGATTTTAGTCAGTTAAATAGGTCTCATTTGCAGGAGAGGAGACCATCTGAGCGTGAGAAGCTTGAGGCTGAATTCAAGCAGAAAATGGATGCCCTTATATCAGAAATAGAAAAAACAGCTCCGAATTTAAAGGCGTTGGACCAATATGAAGCTTTGTTAGAGAAAGAAAGGGCAGTAACAGAAGAGTTTGAAGCTGCCAGGAAAGAGGAGAAGCAGGCGGCTGATGCTTACAATTCAGTTAAGCAGAAGAGGTACTAATTAATTAACGTATTCTAGCAAATCTTCTAATTGATGATAATCTTTGAAACATTTGTTCACAAATAAGATACTATAATATATTTGATTGAGATTAGTAGAGCTTATATTGATTATATTTGCCTCCAAGTTACACAGGTGGGATGCTCTACTTTTCATTTTGTTTATAACTGTAGATGCAGTTGAAATTGAAAATTCTGCATGTCTACCAAGTTTGCATGATCATCTTTGTGTTCTCAAGCTAATCTTTGTACACTATATATTTTTTTGTGGTGTCTGAAAAATGTTTCAATTTTATTCTGGTGGATGCAGATATGGATTGTTTATGGAAGCTTTCAATCATATTTCTGGTAATATTGATAGAATATACAAACAACTAACAAGGAGTAATACGCACCCACTGGGTGGAACAGCGTATTTGAACTTAGAAAATGAAGATGACCCTTTCTTACATGGGATCAAGTACACAGCTATGCCACCAACAAAGCGCTTCCGTGATATGGAGCAACTCTCTGGTGGGGAGAAAACAGTTGCAGCACTTGCATTACTCTTCTCTATTCACAGGTGTGTCCTATAGATTAGATCAATCTTAGCTCTTTTATTTACTCACAACTCAAGTGATGGATTCTGTTAGAAGTGCACATCACCTGCCTTAACCATCCTTATGCATTTTCATTCTTTTGTGTGTTGTTTCAGCTACAAGCCTTCGCCTTTTTTCATACTGGACGAAGTTGATGCAGCTTTGGATAATTTAAATGTTGCCAAGGTAGCTGGATTCATCCGCTCAAAATCATGTGACGGAACCAAGGGAAATCAGGATGCAGATGAAGGGAATGGTTTTCAAAGTATTGTGATATCTCTGAAGGATAGCTTTTATGACAAGGCTGAAGCTTTGGTTGGGGTTTACAGGGACTCAGATAGAAGGTGAATTTTTTCACATAATTGTTTTCCTTTACTGGCAACCTTTTATAATGTTATGGTCCAGAATGTCAAGTTAATGAACATGCTATTAACAAATAATGCTCTTTTTAACTTTTGGCAGCTGTTCAAGAACCCTGACATTTGACCTGACTAAGTACCGAGAATCTTGAAGATCCACTGTGGGTTAACGATTCTTTTTGTAAATTACCATACTTTGGTTAACTAGTACGTAAATAATGAATAGTTTTTATGACATGTGTAGCAGTTTGATGTTGTTTTTATTTCATTAGGCATGTTTACTGCTTGGATTAACAGATTTGTTAGCTTTTTCCCTGTCTAGTTGCAATACAACGACCCGTGCCATCCAAGATTACAAAGAGTTCTTTACCAAAAATCTCCAGGAATCTTCAAGTGTTGAGTTTTATAGTCTATCAATTGCTAATTCTCCCTCTCTCTCTCACCCACGCGCGCACACACAGGCTACACATGGACAAAGGGGCTAAATGTGTGTGATAACTGATAATCGATTAAATGCAGATTCATGTTGCCTCTCTTATGGTCCGATGCAGACTCCGTTCACGGCCTGGGCATCCATATCCCTCTCTGCAGTAGAAGCTTTAAAGTTCAAGTGAACAGATGTAGGTAACATTCATCAAGCACCCATATATTATCCCGGCGAAAGTCAAAACACGATGGCTCCCTCTATATTAATGGTTGTTGGTTTTATTGGTTTCCCTTATGAACTGCCTCAAGGTCAAGGATGATGCATTCAACCGGTTTTCGCAGCTGGATGGTTCTGGATCGACTAGTTCGGTCAAGGTGGCACCGTTGGTTTAAAACCAAATTGCGATTTGTCTACTGGTTTTTATTTACAGCTAATTAGGTATGGAAAAAATGGTAAATCCGATAACAAAAAACTGTGCTGGAAGTCTTTACATCTATCTATATTTAACATGACAAATAACTCATTTCCTTATAATGCCATTATTCTCCGTCCCACAACCACCACCAATTTGTAAGCCGGCAGATGTTTGGCAGTCAAAATACTCGCCCTAAATAAGGCAACTATCGGTTGGAAGTTAAAAGGCCATTAAGGTAGTTGCTTGGTCCCCATATAAAAGGGAAAAGAGAATCCTTTTCTCGCCCTCCCTCCCTGACCCCCTATTTGGCACTGTCTTCTCTCTCCCCGTGGGAATTCCATTTTCCGGCTAAGTCGTCTATGCAATGGATCAGTTCTGACGGGGAGAAGTACCAAATCAGTTGCAATGTCGAGGGGATTAATTGACAATGGAAGCAACAAGATCTATGATGAAACTGAAATTGCTCAGATTTTTGAGGAGGAGGCGACTATTGAGAAAGAAAAGAACCATAGAGCCCATAAAACTTCAACTTCCCAAGAGAATCCTGAACATGTTCAAGAAGATGGGAACAGAGAAGCTGCTGCTATAATCGACATGAAGTTCAAAAGGAAGAAGGCCTTGTTAGAATTTCGTTGCATGGTTGAAGATGCAGTTCTTGGTAATTATCTTTTAGGGAAACCCCCGAGAAATCATTCTCCAAAAGAAGCTGCATTGGCAAGATCACAACTCAGAAAGATTACTCTATGGGGCGTGCCTTTGTTGCCAAGTAAAGCACATGAAGGAACTGACATTGTACTCTTGAAATTCTTGAAAGCAAAAGACTACAAGGTTCATGATGCCTTTGAGATGCTTCGAAAGACCCTCAGATGGCGAAGGGACTACTTGGCTGATTTAATCCAGGAAGACGGCTTCGATCCTGATCTTGGAAAACTCGTTTACTTGAACTGCAAAGACAGAGAGGGTCGCCCTTTGTATTACAATGCTTGTGGCGCATTCAAGAACAGGGAATTGCTCGATAAATTAGTTGATTTGGAGGATCTTTGTGACCAGTTTATCAGGCTTGAAGTGAAGTTCATGGAAAAGGGTATAAAGGAACTAAACTTTAAACCTGGTGGAGCAAACTCTATAGTTCACATTATAGATTTGAAGAACTCAAAGCCACCGGACATTAAGAAATTTCGTGTTGTCAGCAAGAAAACTGTAATGATGCTTCAAGACAACTACCCTGAGCTCATACACAGGAATGTGAGTTTTGTTTGTCCCCCCTCTTTTTTCTTCTAAATAGGATGATAATCGGATCAGTTTCAATTACAGAATTTTATTTGTATGTATTCTTGATTTGCAGATAATCATAAATGTTCCCTTTTGGTACTATGCATATCATACAGTGACTTCCACGTTCTTAAGTCCAAGGTGTAAAAGGAAGTTTGTATTTGCAAGACCAGCAAAGGTTACCAAGACCCTTCTCAAGTGGGAACTCTTTATCTAGTTGCATTTCTCAAGTATTTTATATGATTTGCTTGTTACATCTTTTAACCATTTTAACCAAACTTTTGCGTTAAAAATCATTCAGATTCATATCCCCAGAGAACCTTCCAGTTGAATATGGTGGTCTCTACAGAGAAAATGATGAGTTTTTTCCTGAGGACAGAACCTCAGAATTGATTGTCAGGAAAAATACAGCTGGTTCCATCAGAATTCCAGGAGCAGAGGTACTTGCATAACTTTCCATTTTGTTCCTTTTATGCTTAACATAACTGAAATTAAATTCCCTCCTCATGCAGCTGAGTGGATTGGACCCTCATACTTCTTGAATCACCCTTTGAGATTTTACCACTTGAATCAAATGATACCCACTTAACTTGCATAAATACTTCTATTTAAAATATCACAACCTTCCCAATTGTTTTATATTAAAGCTTATCATAACTGGAAACTAAATTCTCTTCACACCCACTTAACTGGGGATTCGACCTCGGTCCTCTTGTACCATGCTAACAGATATTTTATTACTCATTGAATCGACTGGAACCCACTTAACTTATCACTCACTCTACTAATTAAATGCGTTATCTTTGATAATGGGGATTTTATTTGTGGTGTTTAGACTGGAGTGACAATGATGTGGGATTTAACAGTATTGGGATGGGATGTGTCCTACAAAGAAGAGTTCATACCAGATGATGAAGGCTCATACAGAGTTTTGCTTCAAAATGAGAAGGAAAAGAAAGGAGGAGAAGGAGAGAGCATAAGGAATTCATTTTATATTAGTGAACCAGGCAAGATTGTCATAACCGTTAACAATGTCACACTTAAGAATAAAAGGGTTTACTACAGGTTTAAGACCAAACCCACTGTTCCCATGTATATTCTCTCCAAGAAATAGCGGCTCCATTAATATCATTATTTATTCTTGTTGCCATCAATTTGTTCATATTTTTCTTGACCGTTGAATTAACGTGTATAGGCATCTGAAGCTGAGCATATGAAAAAAGAAGCCAAACACAACTACATTGTTCATCATGTATGTTACTACTACCCATTTATTGATTGATCTTAATTTAGTTACAAGCTCCTTCACCAAATTTTGTTCGCATAATTTCAAATAACAATTGGCATTATTCATCTCATTTGATATCTAAATTGATGCGGCAAGTGCACAGGGTCGAGGCATAATCCCACTTGGATACATATAAATATAAATCTACGCTTCCTTTGTTCGATCTCCAGTTCGCGTGGCCTAATGGATAAGGCGCTCGCCTCCGGAGCGGGAGATTGTGGGTTCGAGTCCCACCGTGAACGTCCGTGCAACTTTTATTTATGTTTTTACATTTTATCCCCAAAAAAAAGAAAAAAATTAAGAACTAAACGGATGGCGGCAGATTTTACATGCAATCGCCCATTTGTCATACAACATCAACGCGGTGGCGTAGTCGCATTGTGCCTCGTAGTTCACGTGGGAGTGTGGGACTCACTTGTACCGAAGTAGGAATGGTAATTTTTTTCGTTGGGATGGAATCATGCGGGATCCCATTCTGTTTGAGATGAAATTGACATATATTTTTGTCTAAAAAAAAAATGAAGGGATGAGAATGAGTTTTTTTTTTATTCTATTTGCATAAACGAGATAGGACTGGGATTGGCAAATCTCGTCCCATCCCATAGCCAACAATATTATTTTAGTTTATTATTATATTATTGAACTACTAGATATTTTAACTTAGCTGAAGTTGGTTACTGTTCAAATTTATAGTTTTGTAGTGTAAGTTTTAATATTAATGTGCAATTGAAGTAAATAGACAATTAAAAAATATTAGCATAAAATTATATTCGAACATACATGTAGTCAAAATAAAATTATTATATGATTTTCTACTTTGTATTTATTTAAGATTTTTACTATATTGAATTATATTTGGGACTGTTTAGGATAATGTGATGAGACAAAATATTTAACAGGACGGAATAAGGATAAATTTTTGTCCAAAATAAAATAATAAAAATGGGACCGTTTTTAATCCCATTTGTATACACGGGATAGGACCGGGATTAATAAATCCTGTCCCGTCCCATCCCATTGCCAACCCTATATCGAAGTGTCTGATTGTTTGAATATGATGTGTGTGGTACTTTCTTTTTCATGAGATTCACTCTCCGGACTGAATTACATATTTAATTGAAGGAGAATCTAAAGAGTGGGACTATTAGCACCCCTCAAAAATCCTATTAAAACCCATTTTTCAATTATATCTCATTTAATATCAAAAATATCTTTTTTCCTAAATGAACACTCTTTTCATTTATGAATTTTTTTAGTTTTTAATAATTTTCTTACTTTTTCATTCTCAATATTTGTATTCCTCTCTTTAAATTTTCTTTATTATTTAATTTTTTAAAAAAAATTAAAAAAAGTAAGAAGAACATTATACTTAGAAAATAATAAATATTTTATGAGTTTATTACAATTTTATCCTACTTATAAATTTTGGATTCAGTAAATAGTTTGAGAATCCTTAAAAATTATTTATAGTGGGATAAAATTTTATTTAATTTATTTTTTAACTATGTTGTATCTTAATTAAGTTGTTTTGTTTATTATAAAAAATTTATGTTGGCTTAGAGGATTACTTCTTAAATTCATATTATTTTAATGATAATAAAAAAAATTATATTGTGTAAGGAAAATAAAATTGAAGAGAGAAAGAAAATATAAATGGCTTAATTCTATTTATATTTGTCCTTAAATATAATTGTAATATAATAGGGGTTTTATGAGATTACTGAAGGGGTGCCAATAGTCCAACTCGAATCTAAAATTGGGAGTGTATCGAACTATACATTAATTAAAAGCGAAGTTGAAATTGGAAGCTTGTCTATGTACACACACACTTGCCTTAATCGACGTAACTGAAGTATCTAATTAAGAAGCTAATCTTAATTAACCAATTAATAGGGGCATAAAACAATCACAGCTAGCGCTAAGATGTACGCAGTAGTACATCACTTACAGATTCATTAACGATTTAACATATGTGATTGGGCGGGGGGGGGTGGTGTTTGTACGCCTTAATGTGGGCTAAAAAGATCACATCATAACTTCCATGAGTGAAGTTATGATGTGTAAGAAACACAAGTGAAGTAGCCAAGCAAAGTGAAGAATGGCTAACACACGTAGCCTCCTTAAGCACAACCTCTTATGTGTCACTCGACCCTTTCTCCTCTTAACATATAAATACCATCGCTACGATCCCCACTAGCTACTTCGCTTCAAACCCACAATGATCTGCATGGCCCAGCCTTCACTGCTCTCTGTCTTACTGGTTGGCCTTGTTATTCTCTTCCACGGCTGCCTAGCAGCTAACCAGCAGCAATGGCAGCAACCAAGCGAGTGCCAAATCAATAATCTCGAGGCCCTAGAACCTAATAACCTCGTTGAGTATGAAGCAGGTGATGTTGAAACCTGGGACACAAGACATAAGCAATTCCAATGCGCTGGAGTTGCTGTCGTTAGGCACACCATCCGGCCGAACGGCCTTCTCTTGCCACAGTTTTCCAACTCTCCTAAACTCATCTACATTCTCCAAGGTTATGTCGGACGAGGCTGAGGCCTGAATTGAATCCTGTGGAAGCAAAATACCGTTTCCACCGCTATTAATTATTCCATTTAATATGCTTCATATATCAATACTAACTGCAAAGTTATATCACATTTTTGTGTAATTGATTTGTTGCTAATTTGAGCGTACACACACGGGGGAGGGTCTCACGGGGACCCTTTTTTACAGGATGCCCTGAGACTTATCAGTCACCTCAACAAGGAGGATTCGGAGAAAGTGCTGGTAGGTCCCAGCACGATAGCCACCAAAGGGTTCGACGCTTCCGCCAAGGCGATATTTTGCATTGCCGGCCGGAGTAGCTCACTGGTGCTGCAACGAGGGCAATACGCCGGTCTTTGCTATTGTTCTTCTTGACGTAGCAAACAATGACAACCGACTGGATAGGGATCATAGAGTAAGGAAATAATTAACAATTAACTCGCCAAGACTTGTAATTTATTAAGTAATCAGATTTGATGATGAATTTCATTTTTGGATACAGAAATTCCTTTTGTCTGGTAACCCACATCAAGAGTTCCAGCAACAGCAACGACAAGAACGTTATGGCGGTCACCAGCAATACAACAACGTATTCTCCGGCTTCGACAAACGGATCCTGGCAGAGGCTTTCAACGTGGACGAGCGTCTTGTGAGGAGGCTCCTGAGCGAGAATGACTACAGAGGAGCCATTGTTACAGTCATAGGTCAGCTCCAGGTGGCGAGGCCGCCAGGACACAGGGTCAACGAGAATACGAGGAGGACAGCAGCGAGTACGAGCGATCGCAGGGACAATACGAAGGTGATAATGGCGTTGAAAAGGCTATGTGCACCATGAAGCTCAGAGAAAACATCGGCGATCCTTCTAAGGCTGACATTTACACCCAAGTTGCCGGTCATATTACCACCCTCAACAGCCTCAACCTCCCTGTTCTTAGATGGATCTAACTCAGCGCTGGAAGAGGCTTGCTCCGCAGAGTACGTATACGAGTAACTAAAAGCCCTGATGGATTTTATTTTTTTATCATTTTGAGACGTTCATTAATTTATGTATATATATATATATATATATACGCACAGAGTCGCGATAAGGGGATCATGCCACGTTCAAGTTGTGGACCCCTACGGACGGTCTGTGTACGACGGGGAGGGTCAGGCGAGGACAGATAATGGTGGTGCCGCAGAATTTTGCTGTGGTGAAACGGGCAAGGGGGTCAGAATTTGAATGGATTTCATTTAAGACCAACGACAACGCCATGATAAGCCCCCTCTCAGGCCGCACATCGGTGATGAGGGGCATGCTAGCAGAGATATTGGCCAATGATTCCCAGATTTCGAGGGAAGATGCAAGGAGGATCAAGTTCAACAATCAACAAACCACTCTCATTCGCAGCAGCCAATCCCAGATGAGAGATGAGGCTTCTGTGGCTTCGGCTTAATATAAGAAAATGTCAAGTAATGTTGTCAATGTGACATGCACGTAAAGCCGATGAAATACGTAGCTTTTCTTTTGTGGATCAGGGAGTCATGAGGTCGGTACCGAATAATAATAGTAATAATAATAAGGAGACAATCTATGAGTCCGCTCTGTTCTGAGAGGAGAGAGTTTGTACTTTGTAGTTAAAGTTATTGTTAACTACTGTTTTTATGTGTACTTTGTACATTTAAAAATGAGTTTTTAAGAAATATAAAGTGCATAGTAGTGGTGTTCGCATATAATATGTTATTAATTAATCTCCTTAATGACTTTAATTTATTATCTCGATTGCTTGATGAGAGTATAAACGGATAATTTACAAACTTGACCACAAAGTTTTGTATTTTTCACAATTGACCCCTAGAATTTATTTCTATCAACATTAGCCAAACAACACATTAAGTGATGAAAATACCCCTCTTATTCTTACCAAGCTTTCTCTCTCTAACCAAACGATCTCTCTCACCCAAATTAGTCACTTATCGCTGGCGGCTTCCCACAGTATGTCAGAGTCCATCCTCAGCGACCAACATCACCAAAATCATGGTAAAGATATAAAATCAATAGTTAGTTCAAAAACCATAGGTTTTATTGAATGTTTTATTGTGTATTCTTATTTTATGTTGTTATTGTGTTGTATTGGTGTTGGTGATAGAGGATTGAAGTATTTGCGATATTAGTGATGTGGGTGGGTGAGGTTGTTGGTGTGGGTGACGAGATGCCCATCGCATGAATTTAATGCGATCTTCACAAAATACATGTTATGGGTTGCCGACCATAGCATCCATTGCACTTAGTTAGGTGCAACCTCATCAAGCGCGACATGCGCCTTGTTGCACATAGATCAAGTGCAACAGGCACCATGTCATACCAATTTTGTGCAACAAGCTAAGAGACAATTGTACCAAAATTAATTCTTGATGTGACAAACACCATGTCTCACAAATTTGGTGTGACAAGCCACAATGGTATCGAAACTATCTGGTCGCACCAAATCAACCACAAACACATCCCCCAACTCAACAAACGCCTCTTAACACTTGGTTACACAAAAACAAAGAATAACCAATCTAAGAAATATTTCATTAACACCTGATGTGTAATGGTTCTACAAAACCAAATTCCTTTCAATTAACTTACTTAGGTTTTAGGCTTTAATTCAATTTGTTAGAATCGTCGTTGGATCCGGAAAAATTAAGGTATATTCAATCGAAATTCACTTTTTAGAATCATGTTGGATTTGGACAAATTAGGGTATATTCAGTCGAAATTCACTTTTTCCGTTGCCGTCGCTATTTTCCATCGCTGTTCGCCGCTACCAATGATGACTCAAGAGAGAAAAACTACTTAAGGTTTGGTGAAGAGGGAGAAGTTTGGGCTAAAATAAGAAGGGTAACTTGAGGCAAAAAACTTATGTTTAGCTACTTATGATAAAAAAAAAAATAGAAGGGTTTAATGTGAAAAATCAAAACGTTTTTAGGTCAGTTTTATAAATTTTCCGTCATATAAAATAGGACAAATTTCTTGAGGAATCAAGATTCTCTCCTAGTATTTTTCTCTCATACTCTTTCTTAGTCTTTCAAATTTAATTGAGAAAGTTGGTTTAATTTTAAATATAATAAATAAAACTGATTTAAAATTTAATTTTGGCTACTTATTTTCACTAGGAGAGAAAAAAAATTAAGAGAGGATCATTATCCTTTCTGACAGGCCAAAATGAGGACATGCATGTTGCTCGGTGCGATTGTTTAATTGAATCCTCAGCAATAATAATAATTAAAAAAAAGTTATTTTCATAAATTTGATGGTCCAATTCTATCGAGCATAGGTAATTTAACGGACTTGATTTTTCGGCACCTTTATTTTTAATCTGCTGATGGGCTGCTTCGTCAGGAAATCTGAAGAATCTTGAAACGCTATTCATGTATCCTATAATTGTATCTATGCCTGACGATTTCGGCATTGCTAGATTTTCATATTCTGACTAAATTAGAAGTCACAGTTCTTTGGATCAGAATTCTCTTTTAATATGAGCAAATATCTCAAATGCATGCTGATTGGTCGTTACTCTTTGTTATTAACTTGTGCAGATTACAGGAAAATTATAATTAAGACAGAAAAAATGAGACGTTTATAGCCTTGGAATCGTGGCACTAAAATTACTACTGAGAAGTGTTGTCGTCGTCGTCGTCGTCTAACCAAAATATGAAGCTAACTGATGTATTAGATCCACACGCCTCTCACCTCTTGTGGATCGAACAGTAATTTTTGATAGAATTAACATTGATTACAGAATTATTGATAGAATATTATAGTAATCTATTTTTTGATGGAATGTCTCACAGAATTATTTAATGCTGGCAGGGAAGGCTTTATCTGTAATTTTACTGAGGCGCACTTTTCGTTTTCGTATGGATAATTACTTAGCAGTCCCGTTGATGTCAGAAGCATTAAGAATGGACCAGTGCGTGCACCTCCATCTCGTGACCGGGGTGTGGGAAGTGAAGCGAGCAATTAAATCCATCATCCCTTAAACAAATGGGACCGCGACTGGGTTTATAACAAGGAGAGCTTTTACTCGTCTTGCAAGAAACCGGGCACTACCACTTCAAAGCGAAACATGCCTTGCACGTGTTGCAAATATTATTTCACGTGCTCCTCTTTTACTGGTTTTACTAACTTACCCTCAGTTTGAAGTTACATACCAGCGGCCACAAGAACGGCAAACTTGTCAAACAGAGTACATAAATATTTTTCAAACGAAAGCAAGCGAGCAATTGCTTCGAAGATGGAGCCAGCCAGGTAAAGACAACCCCAGTTAGAAAGGACGCTGGTCTCGAAGAAGCCATTCTGAAACTGAAACCGATACCGAATCCAAACCAAATCTCAGTTTTTTTTTTTTTTTAACTCAGATATGTCCCATAGCTCTACAAGCAAGAATATGGATAGCTCTTACGAACCGAGTCGACTCATCATTCTCCTTCTACTATCTGTTTGTTTCGCAGCTACATCATCATCAGCAGCAGCAGCAGCAACGACTCAAATTCGACGGCCTGCATTTCTTTACACCAGGATCGGAGGAAGATGCACGCCACAGTAAGATCCTTATTGTTTTGTTTAAAATTTGAATTAATGGCGTTATATGTTCATAAAAAATTTACATAAGCATTTTGAGTTTTGTAGGTTCTGGAGCAGCAGGAGAGAGGCGTGGCCGAGGATGGTCCCACAGACGTCAACATTATCCAAGGTATTTGGATCGAGAGTGTACGAACGGTTCAGATCTGATCTGACGCTTTTGGAATCGACGACTAGGAACGATGACGAGAACGCGTTTGCTGGACTGGTGAAGCAGGGGACTGCGGCCCTGCTCAACTCGTATGCAAGAGAGGGGTTTCCTTTCTCGCCATGGCAAGTTAAGACTTTGTTTATTCAAGCTTTGGTATCAAAAGAAGCCGCTTCCCGTCAAGCTAATAAGTTTTTAATTGCCAATCAGGCTTGTAATTAGAAGGGAAGGGATCCCAACTAATGAAACTGGTTCTCACATTCTGGTTCTGTTTTTTTGTTTATTTGCCTTTTTTATTTTTGACACTTGTGTTTTGAATGTGAACAATTACACGGTTACAAGTCCCCACACCACCTACCCCCACCACACACACACACACACACACACACACCCTTAGCCATGGTTCTTGAGAAATGCCCGGGTTTGGTAGAGATGGTAAAAATGTCCGGGTTCAGCCCATATCCGCATATAAAAAAAGGTAGATTAGGATGTTAGAAGTTAGAATCCAAATATAAATGCATTCAAAAAATAGAATTCATATTATTTTTTTATTAAATTAAAATTAAATAAAAAATATATAAGTTAAATGAAAAATATAATAGTATTAATTAAAAAATATATATATAATAAATTAAATTATAAAATATATTAAGATTTGCATCATTTTACGTGGATTTATGAGATTTTTATAATTTTATTTGTAGATTATTTATTGTGTTAAACTTGAATTTATATTATTTTTATGTTTAATTTATATTGTGGTATTTTTATTTATGAATTTATAACATTGTATGTTAGAAAATGATATTTGCTTCGGGTTAAACCCTGAAATTTAGACGCAGCGTTTCATTTAAGTTAAAAACGACACCGTTTTTGCTTGCCAAATGTTTCCTATTTTCTCCATCGATGGAGCTCCAGCCAAATATTTTCCCTTCCTTTCCTTCGTCAATCCAACTCCAACCACCAGCTCTAGCCACACCCAAATATTTTCCCTTTCATTTCCTTCGTCGATCGAGCTCCAGCCACGAGTTCCAACCACAGCCAAAATATTTCCCCTTTCATTTCCTTTGACGATTCAGCTCCAGCCACAGCCAAACATTTCCTCTTTCCTTCTTCGATCCAGACTTAGCAACAGCCTGAAATTGCCAATGAGGTGTTTTGCTCAGCTTATTACTCATTATATTAATTTAACAAGGCAATGAAACTAGCTTATTACTAGCTTATTAATATAGAAATATAGAAACAAATGCTCAGATTATTAGCCGCTTATTAATCAACATCAACCAAAATTCAAGCCTTGAAACGCAACTTTATGCCAAAGAAGACAGTACCTTACCTTATTGCAAAGCCATGTAGAAAATCAATATGCTATCAGAAAATTTTCACAGCCACTGTAAATGCCCAAACTCATGTTTCAGGGACAATGCCGACACTCATCCTTGTTCAAGCTTTTGCTTTTTTGTGATTTAAGCCAAACCCTATTGCCTAGAGGGACAGGAAGCAGCTGGGTTCTCATTGCTTTTGGGTTCTGTGTTGGGGAATGTGTGGTGAAACGAAGAGGAAGAGAAAGCAGTTGCGTTCTCGTTGCTTTTTTCTTTCCTAAGCCAAACGGTGCCGTTTTACAATGAATCAAAACTTAAAAAACAAAAAAAGAAACGACGCCGTTTTGGTGCCACTTCAGAGTTTGAGCCGAGGCAAACATCAGCGTTGTTGTATGTTATTCTAGGTATTTAATTATTAGTTGTTAAATTATAATTGAAATTTATTTGATATTATTAGATAAGTTATTAAATTTTAAATTATTTTTTAATTTATGCAAATTCGGATATCCAAAATATTTGTTCACAATCCACAATGATATTACTTGCATTTGGATCCGCATATTTTTTTGCAGATCTAAATGTTAATTTAAATCTAGATTCGAGTTTTATCATCCATAAGTTTAGTCTATTCCTCAAAAGGAGATTTTATGAGATATCTATCTATCAAAATTGTTGTTTCTAGTTAACAAATAATCATTGAGTCTTCTTTCCAGACAAGACAAACAAAGAAACACACCAAACATTCAATCTAGTGATTACTAAACCTATAAGAAATGCTTATAATTAGTTTATTTCTTTTGAACTTTTATCTCCCATTAGTTTATTTTCTCTAGTTATATTCATTTGTGCAATTATGTTTGGAAGTCCATCTAAGACAAGCGTTCGGATTTATTATAATAAATCCAGGAAGCACTCAGACAAACCTTTTGAATCTTTTTCTAATCTTTTAAAATCCTTTATGGGCTTAAGATTTGTCCAAAATCCTTTTTCTTGTACAACCTTAGTATATTTATATCTCAATGAAAAATCTCTAAATGAAGCTTTTGCTCCTTAAATTCTTATAAGGCTTCATTTGTATGATACGATTAGGGTTTTCGTGATGCATTGTATGATCCATGTATAATTAAATTAGAAAATAACTTTCTTTTATGTGTGTGTGAGAGAGAGAGATAGATAAGTTCATTAAGAGTAGAGTTGGCAAAATTTAACTTGTGCGTGTGTGATGCATATAAGGCTTCATTTGCATGATACGATTAGGGTTTTTGTGATGCATTGTATGATCTACGTATAATTAAATTAGAAAATAACTTTCTTTTATGTGTGTGTGTGTGTGTGAGAGAGAGAGAGAGATAAGTTCATTAAGAGTAGAGTTAGCAAAATTTAACTTTTGTGTGTGTGATGCATATAAGGCTTCATTTGCATGATAAAATTAGGGTTTTTGTGATGCATTGTATGATCTATGTATAATTAAATTAGAAAATAACTTTCTTCTCTGTGTGTGTGTGTGAGAGAGAGAGAGAGAGAGAGAGATAAGTTCATTAAGAGTATAATTGGCAAAATTTAACTTTTGTGTGTGTGTGTGCGTGTGAGAGAGAGAGACAGAGACAGAGAGAAAGATAAGTTCATTAAGAGTAGAACTGACAAAATTTAACGCGCGTGTGTGTGCGAGAGAGAGATAAGTTTATTAAGAGCTGGCAAACTTTAACGCGAGAGAGAGAGAGAGAGTATAATTGGCAAAATTTAACTTTTGTGTGTGTATGTGTGAGAGAGAGAGAGACAAAGACAGAGAGAAAGATTAGTTCATTAAGAGTAGAACTGACAAAATTTAACGCATGAGAGAGAGAGAGAGACTGAGAGAGAGAGAGAGAGAGAGAGAGAGAGAGAGAGAGAGAGAGAGAGAGAGAGAGAGAGAGAGAGAGAGAGAGAGAGAAGTTCATTAAGAGTAGAGCTAGCAAAATTTGACACGTGTGTGTGTGTGTGATAAGTTCATTAAGAGTAGCGCTAGTAAAATTTAACACATCTCGATTACGCAACACAAATATGACACGAATAAATGAGTATAAGTCGTTAAATTTTACATGATTATTAAATGAATCGAGTATGGGTTGACATGATTTTTTTTTGTGTCAGATTAGGTTTGATTTATTTACTCAAACAATGACATGATTATATTTGCTATTTTAAATTAATTTTTATGTTCTTGTCATTAAAGCTCAAATATTGGATATAATTCTTTCTTTTTAATTTTTTTAAAAGACGAACATATACACAATATTTTATTTATAAAATTTTATATAAATTTAAAACTTTAATAACTTAAGTGTATAAAATATTAATACACATATATATTTTATGATATTGACATACATACATACATACATATCAAATAGTTTAGGATGTATGTATGCAGCATTTATTAAATATATAGATATTAAATAGGTTATTGAATAACTTGTTTATTTTTCGTATCAGGTTTGGTCGTAATATTTTAACATGATTATTAAATGAGTTGTATTTGAATTGACCTAAATTTGACATGATAAAAATATGACCCGATGACCCATTTTATCAACTCTAATTAAGAGATCATAGACTCTAGTTAAAATACATGATACTAATTTAGACCATTGGATTTGAATCCAATGACTCATTTTCTTTTCTTCTTTTTTTTTTTCCTCTAAGAATTTACAAATAATAGGGCCACCATGTGTAGATTTTCCAAGGCAATGGCCTTGTCCCATAATATTTAAGTACTAAAATAAACTCATGCTAAATATATGTGCGTCTTTCTTTCTTGCCAACTAAGTAATGGCGAAGTTATCTAAAAAATTATTTATAGTTAATTATAAACATATTCTTTTTGAACCTACGTAAGAATCAGCCTCTTCAACTATCGTTAAATTATTATAAGAGTTCGCTCCTCTTTTAAATTGAAAACTGCCATCTTCTCATATTTCTTTGTCAAAATTTAAACTTTTAAAATTAAAATAAGGAGCAAATACAAGTTTCAATAAATTTTACTTGTATAGAACAAGTAATTTGAGGAATAAAACTTATTATATCCTTTATGAAGTGTATCTTTAATTTCTTATTAATAATTCTCATACACTAAAAAAAAGCATTTAATTAGAAGAAAATCCAACCACCCAAAAAAATGTTGCTAGCTCCACGCTGCAACAAACCACACTAACCACAATAGAGACATGATGGTTACCGAAACAATGCACGTCGTTAAGAGAACATGTGAACTAGTTAAATCATCAAACAAAGTTAAGTTATTCATAACCGAAGAACAGTC
This sequence comes from Luvunga scandens, assembly GCA_030449905.1. Classification (NCBI taxonomy): domain Eukaryota; kingdom Viridiplantae; phylum Streptophyta; class Magnoliopsida; order Sapindales; family Rutaceae; genus Luvunga; species Luvunga scandens. The sequence continues at coordinate 563,986 of JASUUG010000382.1, read as the reverse complement.
CCAATTAGATTCACGAAGAAAAATTTATTTTTCCACCCAAATTATTGTTTACACATGTTACCATAGAATTAGATCCTAGTTGGCACTATTCATTGGATGCTTGCATAAACCTACTAGTTAAATTAATTATCGTTTACAACATACAGTATCTGGAATTGGATTACCATAAAATACAAAATAAAAGAAATATCATTAGACCAAAACCCTAAAATTTGTTGCGCCTTGGTCCTATAAGCGATGTAGCAAAACCCTAGCGTCCCGTTTGGTTACAAATGTACTTATAACCCCCAACTGGTTTTAGATGATTCCACTCCCGAACTCTTCACATACGGCCGCAAAAAAACCGGGCAGCCCACCGTAGGCATAAACTTATCGTTGCACCCAAACAATCCCTAAACCATTCGCAGCTTCAAACTACAGGTACGTTAGTCAGTCCTCATTGTTTGTTTCTCAAGAAATCTACAGAATCTTTCCTTCGTTTTAATTCTTCCCACTGTGGAAGGAAAAATAATTGGGAATCTAATTTTCCCTAGAAAAATTATAAGCCTCTCCATATTTTTCTCCAGAAAATCTTTGTCCCTAAATAATGGCTGGTAGAAAGCTGGTTCGGGACTTGTTTCTATCAAGACAGCAGCCTCTGTTTCTTCAGTTGACGCCTCTACAGGTTCGCTTGTATCTAGAGCTATGATTTTTCGCTCGTTTATGGTGAAAAGTTTTGATTTTTATTGGTTTTGTTGGGGCTGAATTTTGGTGGAATAGGGTTCAAATACGAGACGGCGGTTGGTTTCAGCAAATGGGTATTCGAGTAATCGTCAATTCAGCGTGTTTAAGGAGTTCTCAAAGAAAATTAAAGGCGAAGCTGAAAGGTATTTTTGAGTCTTTTCACAATTTATCTCCCTGTATATATAAAGATTTCAAGATTGGTTGGTTGTTGATTTTCGTTTTATGTATCACTGTACTTTTAGCATTTGGTTTGCTGTTGATGAAACTGTGAGAAACGAATGCTAGTTAGAATTTGAAACTTACAATACTTTTACAAAACTGAAACTATTCCAACTTATGGAGTTTTTGAGTTCAGCATGAGTTTTAATGTATCAGTGTTGTTTGTTGAATAATGGATATTGTGATATTTCCTTAGCTGTGTTCTCATTGTGCATACTTGTTATATGCATGGTTGTAGTAACCCTGAATTTAAACAGTCCGTGAAAGAACTGAAAAAGAAAACAGAGGAGCTTAAAGGGGTGAAAGAAGAACTTAAAGAAAGGTAATTTTGTATATGGTTCCTTATTGTGATCTATTTGTGGCTTTATTAGTTAATAGGCTGAGACATACTTTTGTATGTCAAGGGTGGGCCTGAGATGGTGAAATGGCGAATGCAGAACGAAGCAGACAACTGAGCAGCTTTACAACCAAGTGGATGGTGTGTGGACGGAGGCTGAATCTACAGTAAAGAAGGTCTGATTAGATACTTTTACAGTTTAAGTGTATAAATATGCTTTCTCCATTTTTTGCTCTTGGATACACAATCTGTGGGAAAGGTCCAGACTGACCTTGGCATGGAATTGAATTTGGCCAATTCATGTGCTTTTGCTATCATACCCATGACCTTGATCTCAGACTGGGGACTGAGCTTAGTTATTCTTTTATTTGTTTAAATGTCGAAGGTCAGGCGACTCAGGCCTAAGAGAACTAAATGATGCTACTAACCTAAGTTAAGTTGTTTTTCCCCCCTCCTTCTCTTCTAATCATATTGGAGTCTTCAATGAGCTATTGCGATAATTTTTAACAAAACTCTTTCTGACTTTGGAAACCAATTTGTATCCTCTACCCTTCGCTTAGTCATTGCATTTACATAGTTGTTGGTTTATTGGAGATTTAGAGATATTGACTTGAAATTCTGTTCAACATCAAAGGTTTAAGTTATATGAGTATGTGATTTCGTGTATCCAATAGTAATAATAGATGTAAAATCAATGTAATATTAGCATCCATTACGGGCATGAGGAATGGATTTGATATCAGTAGTCAGATTGACAAAAAATAGATCTACTAATGAGAAGTGAATTGGGTTGTGTAAACTAAGAAAGTTTTAGACTTAGGGCAATTTGATCTTGCTATTGTTCTCTTCACTCACACACTAGGACATACCCAACCTTGATCAATATTTGACGCTTGCACCCATAACATTTTCTACGATTGCCCATTCATATTTCACTTTCTGACTGCAGTTCCCACTTTCATGATAGAATAGCTGGTATATGAGGTTCTGCCCATTGTAGTTTTTGTCTTGATTTCTCTGTAATTTTCTTGGTTTTAGGATGAGCATGCATGCATTATAAGTTCATTATTGCATAGTCCTGAAGAGCAGTCATATTTCAAGTTTATAGGGATGGGTGCTTTCATGGACCGAGTGTTAGATGCTGCTTTTTCCGAGGGCCTTTGTTTCGTATCAAAAGAAATAGAATTGATGTCAGTGTATGTTGTTTGTAGGTTTCTGCCAACATGAAAGAGAAGATTTCAGCTGCTACAGAGGAGGTGTGTACTTTTATTTAGATTGTCGGCCTGTCAGTAATGACTGATATGTATCTTGACCTGATTAATGGGAATTTTTTGCTTAATTGTTGTGTGATTTAGGTCAAAGGGACTTTTCAGATGGGATCCACTGACACTTCCGCAAAACATGATGAGGATGCGAAAGATGGGTTCAAGGCATCATCTGGGGAGGAAAAGCAGAAGCAGACAGGGTCCGGTGATACTGCAGAAACATTTTATGGGAAATTGAAGTCGGGTATCTCTTCCCCAAAATTTACTTTGGCCTTCCAAAAATTGAAGGAAGCAAAAGTAGTTGACTTAGCAAAAAAGGGATATGATATTGTAAAGGATGAGTTAAGTGGTAACCCAAGTAAGAGAAAGCATCTGGAACATACTCCTTCCCCCTCATGGACAGGTGAGAAAAGCACGAGAACTGATCTAGTTGTTACACCCTCAAAGCAGTCTATGTGGAGTAAACTCAAAGAAAAGGTATGTATTTCTTGGTGCCATATAATATCTCAAGATATTGTATCTATGTCTTGCATTGCATGCCTCTTTTGTGACTTTTGTGAAACTGATTTTATATCTTTTAACCCAGATGCAAGGTTATCCTGTGTTTAAGCGTGTAACTGGAATTAGTGAACCTGTTGTGACAAAGGGCCAAGAGGTATGCACCAATAGGTTATTTTTAACTACATCCTGTTTTATTTCATTTGATGTTGCACATTGTATAAGCATTGATTGGCAGAAGTAGTTTATTAGGTTATTTGCTTTATAATTGAAAGTATGGGAGTGCCTGTTTCCACTCTCGTGTAGTATTTTTGTCGTATAACTCAAACCTCAGTTGACTTGTTTTCTCAGTATTGTTCAATCAGTACTATTTATGAATGCTGTGCATGTCAATATTCACTGCTTTATTCACATTCGCCATTTACTTAAGAAAGTACTATGTTTTATCATCAAACAAATTTCCTTGGGAAGTTCAATGACATTTGAGCTTAATATGCATGGTTATCCCACATCATAAACTTGTGGATGCTTATACCTTGAAATTTTATTCTCTAGCATATATGTTGTATAGACCTTTCCCTTGGCAAATAGAGTCCCTCAATTGCCTTCTTCAATTGGCTTGATTTTTGTTCCATTGTCTATCATTTAGCATCATTTGTATTAGACTCTAGAATTAGTGCTGGCTTTCTAAATATTATACTGGGGCTGGTTCCTTCGACGGTGACACTAACATTTGTCTGGATTGGGATTTCAGATTGCAGAAGACATGCGGGAAAGATGGGAAACCAGTGACAACCCCATTGTTCACAAAATTCAGGAGTATGCTTTGCGTCCTCAACTTTTTCCTTCTGATTCTATTCATGATTAAAAGAGTTGGTTAGAATTTTAAGAATTTTGTTTTTTGGGGGTGGTGTCATGTCTGATGCAGTATCAACGAGACCATCTTTCAAGAAACAGATGCTGCAGCATCAGTCAAGGAAATACGGCGTCGAGATCCGTATGATCATGTCCTTTTTGATTTTTGCTTCTAGGTATTATGTTTGGATTTTATGTTCCAGAGTTTAACAACCTTTTTATTTGTATGAACTAGATCATTCTCCTTACCAGATTTTGTGTCAGAAGTTCAAGAAGCAATTAGACCAGTCCTTAGTGCCTACATGAAGGCGAGTTTGAGCTTCTTTGAAATTGATGAAATTGTGTGCTCTTATATTGTAGTTTCTATTTCAAAAACCCTTTTTTTCAAGAAATTCTTTTGAATGGTGGCTGTGCCAGTGACATTAGAGGTGCATTTCTTAACAAAATTTTATATGGCAGGGAGATGTTGAGACTTTAAAGAAGTATTGTAGCCCTGAAGTGATTGAACGATGTAAAGCGGAGCATACTGCTTATCAGAGCCATGGAATATTTTTTGATAACAGGGTAAACGAATTTGTGAAATTCTGTCATTTTCTCTTCGTTTGCTTTTTTTTCCCCCTGTTTGTCAAGTAGCAACTGTCATTTCATTACCATTCATCTTGGTACCGTGGAAGTTTGTAAAAGCTTGCTATTGCACATCCAACCAAGTAACTTGAGCTCTTACAACGCTCTCTGATAACTTTTTTCATGCAGATTCTGCATGTATCTGAGGTGGAAGTAAGAGAGACTAAAATGATGGGATCTTCTCCAATAATCATTGTGGCGGTATACAAATATTTTTCTCCCTTTGGAAGTTGATTGATGCATTGACAATTCTTAGTATGAAAAAAATGCTGATAGTGCTGCCATTTCCCTGATATTGTAACAGTTCCAAACACAGCAAATCTACTGCGTACGTGATAAACATGGTGCAATAACTGAAGGGGGAAAGGTAAATAATATAGCGGTTTTATTTCCTGAATGTGGTCATCTACCCCTAAATGAAGCATGTGGGTCTCACTGCTTACTTTGTCAACCTCTTCATGCTTAACTTCTCTCTTGGCCTACCTCATAATTTGTTGCAGTTCAGTGGAGTTGTGTGCATGTGCAGTGCCTGTTTTATTTTCTGGAGGAGAGATAAGGAGATTTAAAGAGAGACTAAAGTCGTTGAGCTTTAATTTAACTGTGTAAAGTTGCATTCTGTCAAATATAATACTATTGATGTGCCTAAGGCATTGTGTTAAAGAGCAAATGAATGATCTTGACAGCCCCTTAATTGTCATGCATTGAAAGTTGCTGTGCTTTTCTTCAGTTCAGTATATTGACTCTCTGGTCTTCTGCCAAATTTAAATTTTCAGGATACGATTCAGACTGTATACTATGCCTGGGCCATGCAGCAAGTAGATGCAGAAGAACTTGGAGAAGATGTTCTCTACCCAATATGGAAGTTGAGAGAGATGCAACAACTTGGTGTCCAAGCCCTTATCTAAACCTTCTGAAATATTCCCCATGTTAACTGATGGCAGTTGTAAGATTGATTCTTTTCCCCCAATTTTCTTCTTTCCTTTTTCCCCACAACTTTTGTCTGAACTTCTCTGGGTTTTTGTCATATCACAGCCAGAGAAAAATTCATCTTTAGGGTACATTACAGATTATTTAAATGAAATAAAGAAAATTTGGAAAAGCATGCAAATTCGTCCTGCAGTTTCTGGAGTTAGAAATTTGCGGTCTCTTCAACAGCATTCTTTCACGTGTTTTCTTCAGAAGCGCTAATATATTTTTGTTGTATCATTTGCTATTCACAATGAGGGAATTGAAGATTTTTTCTTGTGCATTAAATTTTTATTTCTCCTGTGAAGACGGTAATTACCAAGTTGAATCGGTGGTTGAGAAAAAGCTATCCGTCACCGTCATTTTATGCTCACATGTACATTGATGGTATTTGCTATGGATATTGCTGGGCCAAGAAGATTACAACGAAAGTACACTTTTGCATCAGAATTATTCTGTGGTCGGAAAGCGCCCCCCCCCCCCAAAAGCAATCCCTAAATGACCAACAAGAAAGAAACCCAATTCAGCTTGGACGTATGGATATTAGAGTGGTGATATTTGATCCTTTAATTACTTTTATCATTAATTCTTGTTTTTTAATTAATCATATTTTTTAAAATATATTTATTAAAAAAAGCAAAAATATAACTACACAAAATATAAAAATAATTACAATAGATGAAAGAGATCTAATGTCACATAGCTGCAAGGCGTCACATGGATTTGCTTACTTTTGAGTGAAACAGAACTATATCAAAGATAAAAATACAAAGTTAGTCGCCGTGTTATTAAGTGAAGCTCGACGGAGCCAAAGCAACTTTGTTGAAGATCAAATTGAGGCCATGATTTTTCATGATAAAATACATGCTAGATAAAAGCAAAACTCTACAATATGTAATATATATTAACTGAAGCCCAGATGATTAATTTTAGCCGCCTAAATGGTTGAGTTTTTGGAATTTTTTTTTTTATTATGATTTAGTTCTTAAATAAGAACAATTCTAAGAATATGAGGTATTAATTAAAAAGTGGAGGTTGATGAAAGAAATTCAGGGGTGAAATATTATTACTTCACCAGCATTTAGCACCAAATTTTTTATCAAAACTTTCTAGATAACTTTATTTTTATGGGCTCGGATCAATTTTAAATATTAGATCTAAAATGTCCACTTCTAATATACAAGATTAATGAATCTATCCTATTATGAGGATAAGTATGCCTTTCGCTATTGACCATGTAAATAATAAGATATGGTTAGTACCTAAGTTTGTTGTGTCCAACAACTTGCTTAACTCGCAAGTTAGTGAGGGTGGTTTGGGATAACTTTTGGCTTAAAAGTGATTTTAAAAGGTTAAAAAATAATTTTGGTAATTTGATAATTTTCTTTTACAAATTATTTCTGAAAAAATTATTCCATTGTATAATAGATTTTAAAAAACAGGGAGTAGGTAATTTTGAGAATCACTTTTATACTTAATACATTTTCATATGTATCTCATATATATTATAAAAATTTAAAAATTTCCTAATTAATTTAAAAAATTATTAACTTTAGAGAGATTATTCTTATTACCAATTATATTGAAATAAAAAAATAAAATTATTAACATAAAATATTTATTTTAGTTTCTATTATTACATATACACAATTAAAAATATTTTATATACATGTTTATAAATGTATAATTAAATTTTATATAATTTTATATCAAATTTATTTATTAACATTCTTACAACAATTAAATTGTAAGTTTTACCATACACATACAACATCTTTTAAAACTCAACACTTTTAATAATAAATTTTATTAAATATTTAATTAATTCTCTTTACTATTCATTATTTCTATAGCACATCTGCATACGCAGCCATGATTATTTTTAACGAAACTAGCAAAAAGTTCGTATTCACTCGCTATACAAAAGTCTGGCTCTAGCATCAAACGCGTTGCGTAGGAATTAAGCCAGTCTAAAAATTGGACCAAACTAACGAATACGAATCAAATAATAGAGAAATAAAACAAAAACTTACAGCGTATGACGAATCTAGATTACCCTTGTTATATAGAACCATTTTATCAGTCTCCTCATGCAATGCAGAGCACTTCAAATCTCTGGCACTCTCACAGACATTAATGTCTTGCTTGAATCTGAGGTTACCACCGGCCAAGAAGGCATGGAAGAGCTTCACATCCAAATTACAGAGCAGACTGCACAAGCTTCACAAGTCCAAAGCTATCAAGAAACCCAAGAACCGACTTCATTATCTTACAAATACTGCTTCAAAAGCTCCTATAATCATCAACCCATCTCCCTTCCTTGACCAGCACCAACGCTATATCCAACGTAAGAAGAATATTCTTCAACCGTCCAACACAGCCTTACGTTTTCGTCAGCATCGCCGTTACCTCTTCAAAAAGAAAGCTCTGCCCGTGTATATCGACAAGCTCTTCAAAGAGCCTGTAGCTGCTGCCCAGCTTGTGGTGCAGAACCCGAGGGTGGTCTTGGATCGGGAAGCTAGGGCGCCAGGGACAAGCAGCGTTAATGTCAACGAAGAGAAAGCCAGTGCTACTAGCGCAGCAGATGACATGTGGGAGTCTTTGGCGTTGGCGTCGCCACAAATGAATGGGATTGACCAGAGAGCCGAGGAGTTCATTCAAAGTTTCCGTGCTGAAATGGAGCTTCAGGAGATTATGGCGAGTCGTTTGTAGCAGTTGCTTTCCAAATGTTTGAGCATCTCAGTTTTGGTTTTTCTTTCGTTCCTGTCCTTTTTCAGTGTAGCTAGTGGACAAGCCCCGAATGATGCAACAAAAGAGGGAGCAGCTTCAATGATCCATCAAGTTGGGAAAGAACAGAATTAATCTACACGTGCATCTACAATGTTATTTTTCGTTTTAAGTTGAGTGATTCCCATCATCATTCATGACCCAAGGACTGTTTTGGTTGCGTTATTGTGCACTTCCCGCTAACAGTTAAACAACAGGTCCCTGAAAATGGCTGTCTTTGGATTTTGGAGTTCGGTAAAAAGTTGCATTTTCCCAATTAATCAACGTAGCCAAACTCTTTCCTTGTTTACTTTGTATGATAATTCTACCATGCTCAAGGGCTATTATGTGCTATCAACCTTCTTTGCATGTTACCATCTGCTATTATGCTTGCTACATCGATCATTCTACCACGGGTTAGGAATTTGAATTGATTGAAATGTGAATAATGAGACAAAGACCAGAGCTAATAATGTACTAGAAAAGACGAGAGAAAGGAACATCTACAACATATTTGATTTTTACAAGACCACTTTATAAACAGAAAAAGATCATGAAAATAACATATGAGTACGCTTAAGGGCTGGATAAAATATAGGTTTGCAAAAAGAGCAAGCAACTACATTTTCTTAAAAAGGACAAGCGGCCCTGAAGCTTAACCATTCCAACTTCAAGCAAATGACAACCTCGAATCTTTGCAGGTCAGAGCCTCTCTCCGTACTTTATCGCGCATATGAACTTAGTGCAGGAAATCCTTCATTGGATCATCATGATGTACTCTCTTCATCCTGTATGCCTCCATTTCCTCAGCTGTTACCTGTAATTCACAAAAATTTGGGTTAGAAAAACCACACCAAAGCCACAAGTGTTATTCACAAAAAATCATGATACTAGTTCATTCAACATTGAGCATGAAATTGCCATACCTCATCATTCCATTTAACATTGTATTTACGCTTTCTTTCATCTTTCTCCTCTCGCTTCCTTTGATCCTCCTGTCACCAAGACAAGCATGTTCAGTAACCATCAATCACCAATAACAAACACCTAGGACAAGAGTTACAATAGAATACCAAATGCAAAATTGAAGTAAGACTAGGGGTTTCCATAATCCAACCCAATAAAATTAAAATAGGTTGATTGAGTTAATTTTTTTCCCCCCAACCCAATTAATGATTGTGTTGGGTTTAATGAATCCTTATAACCCAACCCAAGAACAATAAAAATTATAGCAAAACTAATGCCAAGTATCCACCTAATCCTTTTTATTTTTTTATAAAAGAGACTTACCCAATTTCTCTTAGCAAAACCTAATATTGACTAAATTCTCTAAATTCAAAATTCAATAATTAAACTTGAATTGCACTAAAAGGTTGATATAGGTTTTCAAACATTACATCATATAGCTTTTTATACAATCTTTTTTTTTTGTTGATTTGTTTATTAATAAATGTAAGATACTATAAACAACATTTAATGCATGATAGAGAATTATGTGTTTTTTTCCTATTTGAATAGATTAAGTACCATAAATTTTTTAATTTATCTTTTTATAACTTTTAACTATAATTAATCAGATCAACCCAACTCGATGGATGGTTTAGGTCGGATATGTTTATTTGGCTGGATTGGGTTGATTTTTTCTCAACCCAATCAGTAGTGGGTTGGGTTGGATTTTCACAAACCCTATCCAACCCAACCCAACCCATGCCTGCCTCTAAGACTGATGACACTTTTCCCTAACAGAACTCTTTAACATTTGAATGGCATCAAGGTTATTTCTGGTTCAGATGATAAAAGCAGATCACTGCTAAGTGTCGCTCTCTTCCTTTAAGATAACTTTAAAGTCTTGAGCCAATATCATAAGTCCTCACAAGTAACATTAGCAAGAAAATCAGGAACACCCAACTCACAGTTCTTCTCCCAAAAAGAACTAATAATGATAAATAAATGAATATAACTCACTAAAGAACAGTCTGTAAGAGAAACAAGACCAAAGGTTGGAATCCATATTTACCTTCTTGAGTGCCTCAGCAAGCAGGTCGTCATCTAAAACCAAATCATCTGAAACATCAGTTCCCCAAGTAGCAAGCCTCTTCCCCTCCACTAGTGACTGCGATTCTGTCATAGGTTCACAACAAAACTGCTTGATTAATAACAACCAAATATGATATAACAGGGTGACCTGCTATGAAAACTAAAAATGGTAGATGAAATCAAGCAAATTTTTCTTTTAAGTTAAAAATTTGACAGACCAATTTTCACTCTTAACCAAACCAAGGATGAATACATGGAAAGGATGTTAGTATATTAACCTTCAGAGGCCTCTTTACGAGCAATATTGGCTTTCATAAGATCGGATGCAGCTTCTGCAGCCTCAATTCCAGCAGCACCTGTGCAGTAGCTGTTCCGTATCACCTGTTTGCAGCACTTATAACCCCACTGATAATCCTTCCACCATGAACCCCAAACACTAGTGTGATTATTAATATATACATCTTCTTCATACTTGCTCCTGGGAAGTGCCGTCTCCTGTCAAAACATGAGGCAAACCAATGAGATTTCTTCCAGAGAGTATTCAAGCTATGTCCACTAAAAAGTGGACAATGCACTCTAAAAGATAATAAAAACAAAATAAAGAATAGCTGTTAAATTGATAGGGGTATTAGGAAATGTCAATTTACCCATTAAAATTGTTTACTGAAACAAAACTATTTTCGACACCCAAATGGAAAATTTTATTGAAACTTTACCTGTCCCTTTATGATCCTACCAGCACGATCATATTCAATTTCTCTTTCACTTTGTCCCAAAAGCAGCTCTCTAGGAAGTTCTTCCTCAGCAGCCGCATTGCCATACTTCTCCATGATTGTCTCCTTTGTTCGGGACTTCAATTTCTCCTTTATGACTTTATAATTTTTATAAAGCAACTCAGCTTGGGAAGGAGCAGATTGCATGTGAATATCTTGTCCCTTGTCAAATGCTTCCCAAGCATGGATATTCAGCTCCTTGAACTCCAAAGCTTGACCACTATTTCTGTATTGGTTGTCTCCCTGTCAAAGGAACAAAACTATCAGTTAATATATAATATTACTTTTCAAATGAAAACAATAGTTGAATTGAAGTCCTTCATAAATCTAATGTCAACAACATCCACTTACTCCATAGAACTTATCATTTGGATCTGCATCTGGAAGGGGATCCTCGCGCATGGACCGAGTTTTGGGATCATAGTGGGCAGAGTTGACATCAAGATTCAAAAGATATTTTGCAGTATCCTCTCGAATACGCAAATTCCTGATAGTAAGAATAATTCAGTATGTCAATATAAAGAAATAATACTGAAATAAGTCCATCAAGATGTACTGCATTTTGAGTATTTCAAAACGAGGACATAAGCTTCTTTTTAAATTTCTCCATTTTTAACTAAACTAAAAGAGCAACTCATCAGTGAGTGAAACTCACCTTACAGTTCCAGTGCTCCCACCACCCGTTGTTCGCACACGCTTTTCTACCTTGGCAAAATCCATTTGTTTGCTCTCATCAACTTTAGCTTCATCTATTCTTAAATCATCATCCTCATCCTCTCCATCACTGTCCCCACCCCCACCAACATCATTATTATTATTCTTCTCCTCTAATTTCTTAAGCTGCTGCTCCTTATTGTATTTCCTTCGAGCATCATCCCGAGCTTCATATCTCTCCACAACACGGGCATAGCTGGATGTATCATAGCCATTCCACCGGTCACGCTTTCCATCATAATCAAGCTCAAAGGTCTCAATTTTTTCATCAGGTGCAATATTTTTGTTCGTCCACTTTGCCCCCATTTTTCTAGGTCTTTCCATGCATGACTTCGCATCATGTGTCAAGGCTCCACAACTACAAAACCACACACAAAATATGTCATTAGTTTGTCATTTAAAGAACGAGGAAAAAGTTAATTATGTATCCAACGAGTAGCAGGGCCAAAACTTAAGATATAACCACAAATTAGCAGGTCAAATTCAAGAGATACTTAATGGATTTCAAAAATTTCAACCGACTAAGCTAATATAATGCTCAGCCTCACTTAATATCCAAGAAAATAAAATCTTACTTGCCTAAGAAGAAGAAGCTTTGAAGTTGAAATTATGTAAATGATTAATAAGTTTTCACTCATCATGGTAGGGTAGGTACACAATGAAAACATCTTTTAATATACAAAGAGGTTGATTTTGATTTCTTCAAACAAAAAATTATCTGCTCCCCATGAAACGGGGTAATTGAACAGATAGGGAGAGAGATTGTATAACTTACTTTGCACATGCACCCTTGCGGTATTTATCAGCATGGAATATTTTTGCACCCCTGTCATACCACGATTTAGTGTAATTTGGATCCGACTTCCATTTCCTTTGATGTTTCAAACTCTAAAACGCCATAAAAGAAATCATATGAGTACACAGCCTTTTCGTTACAGTACCTAACAGTCAAAACAATACAAACAAAAAGGAGCATGTAACTTACAGGTTTCTCAGAATTGAGATACCATGGAGCAGATGACATATACTGTGGAATATGAGGATTGATTTCTTTTCCATCCTCGTCAACCTCAGCTGGCGCAAGCCCAGCTTTACGTGCCTCTTCTAATTCAATCTGCTTCCGATGATCCTCCCTTGATTTAAAAGCAACTGCAAGCCGACGTCAAACATCACTTTATCGAATAAAAGATCAATGAAAACAAGTAGTGGCAAAAAAACATTATAGGTTACATAAACACCACCACCAAGTCAAGCAAATGTTGAAAAGATAGAAAATTTAACGTGCGTTTGATGTTAATGTAAACAAATAGATGTCTATTGACATCTTTCCCCAATATGTATATAACACAAGATATGGATTATTTTATCTGGAAATAAATAATCAGGAAAATCGATGAAAATGAAAAAAGAATAAATTTCAATAAAAATTCGGAAACAGTATCCGTAAATTTCAAGTTGCACACATACTCAAAACGGATTCATGATTTAAACCGAAATCGCCAAATTAGAGACGGTGAAGAAAGACGAACCTGATGCTGTTGCCATGGTTGGGCCCGGTTATGATGAACAGGAGCTTTACAATTTTTCACAGATTTTGAGTGATTTTCCGATAATCAAATGCGAACCGAAGCACGGGAACCCTAGATATTTAAGGCGAGAGAGCAAGAGAAGGATCCCTCCATGTGGCGGTGAAGACTTTAAAGTACAGTCTTTTATTTTTAAAATTAAAAAAAATAAAATAAAAGATAAATCTGTATTTTAATCTGCTAAGTGCTAAACGACCGTGTTTCGAGTCACCGCCATTGCAAACGTTATCCGGTGAAATATGAGGAAATACACAGACACTGCAACACAACGGCAGATAAAACGGGGTATGGTGAAAGAAAATTACATGAAAATTACAAATAAAACATGTATAATTTCAACAAATTAAAACATGATAACGAAAGCAACATACTACATTTATAACGTTTTTATTTATTTTACTTATATTTCATAATCGGAAGAGTATGAAAAAACAAAATTAACCAAAGCAAAATGTAGCCTGAACTCATTTCAATATGATTATTTTTTTTATTTACTATATTTAGTCATTTTATAATTATGTAAAACCAGTAACATAAGTTTACAAAGTTATTTATAAAGTGATTAATGTTAGTTCTTAATATTTGATAAATTATCTATTTATTGTTTTGGGAAAGGATGTGCAAATATATTTTACTTTAATGAAAATTCATATTTCTCTATTTATGTAATTTCGTCAGGTAATGGAAAACTGATAAAAATAGGGCTTTTTTATAAGCAGACCGGGGTGTAAAAAGCATTAGCAAAGAGACTAGGCGACTAACCTTGGGGTTGTTTTAGGATCCACCGATTCATCAACGGCAAGTAAAGTGGGCCGCTAAGGTAGATAATAGCAAATTGCGCTATCCCCTCAGTAAAGGAGAGAGAATTATTAATCATCCCTTCACTCCTTCCGCAAGGTCCGTTGTATGTTTTTAAAATCTTATTCCTATATAAAAATGTATTTTTTATCTTTTAAAGTTATTTTTTAGAATAGTTTTTTTTAATCTAAGAATTTCAAAGTATATTAAGGGTGCATTTGGCATTGAGGTTGGGTAAAATTTATGTCTTAAAAGATCACACTAAAGTGTTTAAAGTAAACATGTAAAACATTTTGTAATTTGGAAAATTTGTCTTTAATATGATTTTACACTTGTATAATAGAAAATCTATTATATATTTAATAATTTTATCAAAATTATTATTTAAAATTTATATTTACTACAGCTTACTAACTTTTATTTCATAATTAAATTTTTTGTTCCACAGCAGCTGTAACTTTTAAATTACAACACCTTAATCATAAACACACCCTAAAGATAAAGATAACATATATATATATATATATATATATGGAACACAGGGTCTTTCATGATCCCTTTCCCTTTGTCGAAACCATTTAAAATCGGATCCTAGATGTTTGTTTCGATCTATAAAAACTAAATCAATGTATTTGGCTCAAGTTGTTTTGGAATCACTGGTTCAGTGGCTCCATCCAGAATCCATTCTTCTGGAAGGTGAATATCTTTCCATTGAATAGGTTTCGGGATAACAGTGTTTGCTTTGGACAGGTTAGTCTGCAAGAGAAGAGTCTCATCTCTTTTTGACTGGAATTTATGTTGCGTGTTAAACGCAGAGTGCATTGCTTTATAAGAGATTTTGTAGATTAAGGCTACTGGAATTGATCCTTCAATCATGTGGTAATTATGGGTTTTGATTTGAAAAATACTCTCTTTGAAGAGTGGGGTCAGAAATGTGTTTGACTCTCAATTAATTCTACAAAGACAATTTAAAGTTAAGTGGTGGAGTAAATTGATGAAGGTCTAAACTAATCGAAAGATCTCTCATTCAAGCCTGGCTTGCTTCCAAAGGCCATTTAAAGCCCAGCATTGAGTCCGTTAAAGCCCAATCTACATTCCTCTCTCAGAAGTCAAGAGCACAATCCATGTTAAAGCCTTAATTGAAAAGGAAATTTGTGCTGACTTACCTTCTGCCTTTTGGGAGAGAAAACAGCACATGGTTGATTTACCATATGAAAATTCCTTTGATGAAAAACAAATTCCTACAAAAGCCCGACCTATTCAACTATTCCACAGCCACCATTCTTAAAGTTATTAGCCCAAATCAATGGGGTGACCAACTCCATAAGTCTAAAGCATTTCCTCTAAATTTCCATAATAACCCTAACCATTGTCTGACTTTCTCATACTGGGATTACCAGCAGGCATGGTATAATACATTTTTTATACAAAACCCTAAAAAGACCCATTCTTGGTTATTTTTCTTCGATTCAAGAATAACCATTCAAAGCCTTCCAAACTGGTTCAAGCATTGGTGGACTTTCTTTGGGCCTTGCCCGGAAATCCTCACCCCAAATGCCACTAAATGCTTAGACTATTTTAGAGCCCATTATATCCCTTCTGCCTCAGAAGCAAGGTTCTCCCCCTTTCTTTGCTTCTGTACAAATTTCTTTGTGCCTTGGGTCTGGATGTGGCATTTAAACTACCACACACAAGACTCTCAATTAATTCTACAAAGACAATTTAAAGTTAAGTGGTGGAGTAAATTCAATGAAGGTGCCAAACTAACTGAGCATCTCATTCAAGCCTGGCTTGCTTCCAAAGGCCATTTAAAGCCCAGCATTGAGTCCGTTAAAGCCCAATCTACATTCCTCTCTCAGAAGTCAAGAGCGTCCATGTTGGCGGTCAAAAATATTGCTTATGGAACAACTCCTCGCCTCCGGATCGGGCCGTTTTGCGAAATCATCGATCCGAGGAAGGCGAAGAGCCATTCATCTTACTTTTCAAGCATTAAAGCACTGTAGATAATGTAAAAAAAAAAAAAAGTTATTTCAGATTGGTCAAATTGGTATCAGAGCCAAGGGAGAGTAGTGGTATATGGTTTAAAGTTATTCGTGTCTGATAAATTTCTTTGAAGTATAAAAATTTGATTAATTCAGTAATGGGTTTACCTTGGTCTTAGGTAGCATATGGTCGTAAGTCCCCCAAGTGTTTAAGAGGCAATAAAACCATTTCTTAATTGATTCTTGTTTTAAAAGAATTTTTAGACCTTTAAAGTATTTTTAATACATGGATTCTTTACTCCATGTAACATCATCTTTCTCTAGCTCTTCCTCAGGAGGACTAGCGTTTCAAAGAATGTTGTGAATTACGAGGAATTCATAATAGCGATTTTGATAAAGCTATTGATTGTTGGGAACTTCAAGATTTCTAAAGACAAGATTTATAAAATGAAGAAACTTGATTTCTTAAAGACAGTTATGTTATAAAGATCAAGAAAGAGACATAACACTTTCAAAGCCTTTTGAAACAATTCACTTGTTCTTGATAAGTCTTTAAAGCAACTAAAAGAAAAAGGTTTTAATTATATTCATATTGGTCAATCCAAGTTGGCATAAAACCTTTGACTAAAGAAGAACGATCATCATAAATCAGAAATCGAGAGATGGGAGGTTTATCTCCTTTGATGATTCCTTACAGTATTGAATCTATCTCCTGCATTTGATTGTTATCCGAACATAACTGATAAAAATATTTTAAAAAGCATGATTCTTCAAATCAAAACCCATAATTACCACATGATTGAAGGATCAATTCCAAATCTACAAAATCTCTTATAAAGCAATGCACTCTGCGTTTAACAAATAAATTCGACAAAAAGAGATGAGACTCTTCTCTTATGCGGTAGATCGACACTGTCAAAGCAAACACTTGTTATCCCGAAACCTATTCAATGGAAAGATATTCACCTTCCGGAAGAATGGATTACGGATGGAGCAGCAACCAGTGATTCCAAAACAACTTGAGCCAAATACGAGTTGCAAAACGTGACTCGATGATTCGATGGCGAGTTAAACTATCATTCCTAATTCTTCCGGATATTCGATAAAGACTGTCTAAAGTTCCATCTGTCATTAATCTTCCTTTCCAAACTATTAAAGACCAACCTAGGTTTTCTACTTCAGATATACCTAGTTCTTTTATCCGTTCTGTAGACTATTCAACTAGTGTACCTCACCCTATATACACTAGCCGTCTACAAGAACAAAGTCAGGAAGAAAAGGAACCTTCTCCTCCAACATCCCCCACATTCTCGTAGTTATAGTCAAAAAGGATTTTGAACTTGATAAAACCCTTTTACATAATGATTTCTATTCAGATAATAATAAAGAAAAAAGACTTTGGTTTTTTAAATATTTTTTGAATCAAAGAAAACAAATTCAAGAGTTTTACTACGAATTTGTCAATTTACATAAAGTCCATATTTTATTTTTTGATTGGTTTGAAATGTATGCTTCAGATAACAACATCTCCTACCCCTTCAAAGCTTCGAACCCTATCACGATTAGAAAGAAAATTCCAGAATGGAACCTTTCTGATAGTGACAGGACTATTGAGTCTGAACACCCTCCTCTAAGGAGCTTAACCATAGATCATGGTGAACCTCCAACTCAGATTAAAGCATCCCCTTACAAAATTGCTAAAGCAAATATAGAGTCAAATTTAGACAGTATTATCCAACAGAATAATTTCTGTAATACTAATCTAAATACAATAGGAAAACAATTGACTAGGATTGAGAACCAAATCCAACAGTCAACCATTTCGGCCTTTCCTATTCAAAGACCCATTCCAACAAAATTCTTTTCATTTTTCAAACCATTTCGAGTTTGAAACATAGTCAAAAGCTTGTTCAAGATTCCAGATCGATTTTGCTAAAGCTATTAAAGAACAACTCGATAGAATAGAAGCATCTTCCTTTTAAACCAAATTGCTCGCCCAATCCAAAAGTTTTGGATCGGATCGATCAATCTTCTATTGCCTCTTCAGACATAGAAGCCTTTAAAGAAGAATCAATGCCTAAAGCCAATAAAATTCATTGGGAATTAGCACTTCCTGCTAGTTCTCGTTCTCCCCCGGACTTAGCAATAGATAATAGGCCCAGTGCAATAAACCAATCTCGGTTTAATGCATCTTCCGTCTATGAATGGAATATAGATGGAATGTCTGAGTATAACATATTTGGCCTATTACAACAAATGACCATGGCAGCCAATGCCTATAAAACCCAATCGAACCTCGATAAAAGCTATAGCAAAATCCTTATTTTACGACAAATAAAGGTTGGTGGGATCATTTCCTCACCAAACAGCAACAATCAGATATTTTGAATGCCATTCAAGTAAATGAGGATGGAACTCCCAACCTCGATGAATTTACCAATCCCATTCAAGATGCAGTTGCTACTTTAATTTTGACCATTTCCCTCCATTTTATTGGAGACCCTTCTCACTTGAGAGATAAAAATGCTGAGTTACTACATAATTTGAAGTGTAGAAAACTTAGTGATTTCCAAGCCTATAGAACCACCTTCTTTACTCGAGTCTTTCTGAGAGATGATGCAAATCATTCTACTTGGAAAGAAAAGTTCCTTGCCGGTTTACCTACCCTTTTAGGTGAAATGGTAAGAAATACTATCAAAGCTTTATATGACAACCGTATTCCTTATGATGAACTCACCTATGGTGAACTTGTTAGTTTCATTAATAAGGAAGGTTTAAAGATTTGTCAAGATTTGAAATTACAAAGTTATTTCATCCGCTGTAATCACTTCCTCAAAACCAATAACTTTTTAAAGTTTGTGATTTATAATCCTTCAAAGTTCACACACTCCACGATTCCTGGTCAAATTGGTATCAGAGCCAAGGGAGAGTAGTGGTATATGGTTTAAAGTTATTCGTGTCTGATAAATTTCTTTGACTCAATGCTGGGCTTTAAATGGCCTTTGGAAGCAAGCCAGGCTTGAATGAGATGCTCAGTTAGTTTGGCACCTTCATTGAATTTACTCCACCACTTAACTTTAAATTGTCTTTGTAGAATTAATTGAGAGTCTTGTGTGTGGTAGTTTAGATGCCACATCCAGACCCAAGGCACAAAGAAATTTGTACAGAAGCAAAGAAAGGGGGAGAACCTTGCTTCTGAGGCAGAAGGGATATAATGGGCTATAAAATAGTCTAAGCATTTAGTGGCATTTGGGGTGAGGATTTCCGGGCAAGGCCCAAAGAAAGTCCACCAATGCTTGAACCAGTTTAGAAGGCTTTGAATGGTTATTCTTGAATCGAAGAAAAATAACCAAGAATGGGTCTTTTTAGGGTTTTGTATAAAAAATGTATTATACGATGCCTGCTGGTAATCCCAGTATGAGAAAGTCAGACAATGGTTAGGGTTATTATGGAAATTTAGAGGAAAGGCTTTAGACTTATGGAGTTGGTCACCCCATTGATTTGGGCTAATAACTTTAAGAATGATGGCTGTGGAATAGGTCGGTTCTTTATGGGCTTCTTTAAGGAAAAAATGTTTAAACTTTACCGATTCTGTGAACTCCAGAATATCATGGTAATAGGACTGGGGTTTTGTCAAGTCCCATGGTTTGAAAAACCAGTCTTTAAGGAAAATCTTTGACATAGCTTGAAATGAGTCAGCATTATAAAACCCATCTTCTATAGTGAAGATATTTTGGTGATGGGGTTTATAAAACCAATCCGATCTTGGAGAAACTTGTGGTTGTGAAACCACAATTTGGGAAGATGAACTTCCACTTGAAATTATTTCTTTAGAAATAGGGGCTTTAGAAATTTGTTTTTCTTCTTTCTCGGGAATGGGAGAAAGAGTTTGAGAAAAGCTTTGTAGGGCAAACATAAGTTCAGGAGATTTAGTAATGGATTTCATCCATTCATTTACCTGATCCGGAGATGCAACAGCTTTAGATTGGGCCTCTTGGGCCTCTTGGCTTTCAACCATATCGATCCAAGACTTTATAGGCTTTATGGATGAGATTGCTGAAGACAGCAATTTCTCTTTAGGAGGTGTAGAGGGTTTAGATTGGGATTACAGCGGATGAAATAACTTTAACTTTATTGTTGTAAGTTTTAGTAGGTTGGTTTTAGGTACGTGGCATTGTTAAACCAGATCGACGCAGAACAGAGTCTGCCTTTTGGACCCAGATCTGACTTAGAACAGATCAATAGTCCGCGCGTTGAGGGTGTCGGTAGATATACCGAGAAGTTACCGTCTTTAAATTTTAGTCGGGATTATTAAAGAAACCTAACCAGGGGCTTTGCAAAATTAAACATTCATTATGGTTGGGTTAATACATACACAGATGCAGGATCGGTTCAAAATGGTGCTGAGTGAAGGGAAGAAGAAAATACAAGAGAGAGATCGGTCTCTATGTCTCGAGGAACGTGTGATTTTTATGGCGGATCCGATATCACGGTCGGTCTGATTCATACAAGAAAGCTTTAAAAAATTTAAATTGCTGGAATTTAAATTGCAGAAAGCATAAAATTAATTACAAACTTTTCTTTAAATAAATTACACATAAACTTTAAATTAAAATAATTAAATGCTTACATGAATCAGTTGCTTGATTCCAAAAATGCTTTAGAAGAAGAAGAAAAAGAAAAAGATGGAAAATTAATCTTCAGACGGGTATATTACCCTCAGATCTCAGATTTCCAATCTTGAGAGAGAGAGAGAGACTTTAGAGAGAGAGAAGAATGAGAGGAAAACTATATGGATCCCTCAGCTGGAGGTAAATGGGAACTATATACCCAAAATCCAAATAGTGAAAATAAAAACGTCTCATTACGAGTAGATCTTTCTGACTCCGCTTCAAGAATAAAAATGGAAGCGCTACGATTTGGTTGCTGACTTTGGTTGGACACTAATCACGTGAGACAAATAGGAGATCTTTGGAAAAATAGATCCTTATCCCCTCAACTTTTTTCTCGTGAAGAGAATAGTGAGTGAAGGGGGATAATTATCTGAAAAGAATTTGTCAAATGACAAGAAAATAAATGACCTCTTTTTTTTTTTTTTTTTTACATTATCTACAGTGCTTTAATGCTTGATTGGTGAGAAAATGCCGAAGCAGTCATCTTCATTTTCATCACCGAGTGAGATGAACGGCTCTTCGTCTTCTGGATCAGATGATTACTCAGCGCATCGATCCTGAGGCGAGGAGTTGTTCCATAAGCTTGAAGTATTCCTCCTCGGATTTTGCACCTGCCAACATGGATTGGGCTCTTGACTTCTGAGAGAGGAATGTAGATTGAGCTTTAACGGACTCAATGCTGGGCTTTAAATGGCCTTTGGAAGCAAGCTTTATTAGGTTATCCCTATATGTATATCTATTAGGTTATCCCTATATGTTTTAATATATTATATGACAAATATATATTATATATTTTTTTATCTTTTTGCTTGTCCATAATTTTAATATAGTCATGAATTCCTAATTAAAAAACTATTATTTTTGAAGAAAACATTTCTAAATATATAATTTTCTTTTAACAATCCAGTTATTTGATGATCTAGCAGTCATAAAGTTCCCTATTTATATTTAGAAATCTCCAAACGCATTCACCAAGTGACTATTTAAATACGTTATTTGCATCATAAATGATGTGTTCATGATTACATGTCATATGCAGTGTTTGTGTGATTTTAATTATCTACCATTAATGTATTAATCTTATACTCCTACCAACAAATAACACAATCGATACAACCAATGGCAGAGTCACTACAGCTAGAGGTGGCAAAATGGGTCATCGGGTCGTGTTCGTGTCGGGTCATTCGTTCAAATTGTCAAATTTAGGTTTAACCCCGACCCATTTAATAATCGTGTCAAAAATTGAGACCTAAACCCGACACGAAAAAATAATCGGGTTACCCAATAACCCGCTTAATTTCTACATATTAAATAAAATTTATATTAAATATTTACACGTCATTAATTCATACACGCTCATCTTTATCTATATTTTAATATATACATATGTACCAATATATTACACATTTATACTATTGAAGTTTTAATTATATATATATATTATAAAATATACATGTCTATCAATATTTTACACATTTATACTATTGAAACTCTAAATGTATATAAAATTTTATAAATAAAATCTTCATGTTTATATTCATCATTTCAAAAATAGAAATAAAAGTAAAATTTATCTCTAATTTTGAGTTTTGATGATAAGAACATGTAAATTATTTTAAAATAGAAAATATAATCGGGTCATTGATCGGGTAAATGGGTCAAAAACTTTAACCCTAACCCGACACGGAAAAAAATCGTGTCAACCTGCAATAATAATCGTGTTAAATTTGACAACCATACCCATTTATTAAAAATTTCTCACTACAGCACGTGCGGGGGTAGCTAGTCCCGCATGTCTGAAAAATTTTAGAAAATATATTTTGTCCGGATCAATTAACATTACAAATTTGTCCTTGCTAGAGTAATTATTTCTTTTTTTTTTTTAAGTTCAAATTTTTTCGAAATTATCTCATCTATTTATAATTTCCAGCCCAACTTTTAAACTAAGATTAAGCAGAAATGCCCAATCAAATGGAATTCATTAAATTTATTATTAAAAATAAATAAATAAATATCTAAACTTATATTTTAACTTTTCACTATTTGTACATTTTATTACTTTTCTCTTAAAGGCTAAAGCCTCGTTTTACAGCTAAAACTCGCAGAATGGGAATCATGATTTCTTTGCATTTTATATTATTAAAAAAAAAAAAAAAAACTTCCCGTGAAATCGATTTCTAGTTGGGCCACACTTGATGCAACATCATTCCGACAAATAATACCGTCTAATAGTAAATGCAAGTGCTATCACTTCAAATATGCTTCATTTCAACTTAGAACAGCTAAACTTTGACAACCACGTGGCTAAGGATGGGCAAAATAGAGTTTTGATTAATTCAATCAGGTTGTACAAAAATTAATCTGAATTCAATTTGAACTTGTAACCTAATCTAATTCGATCCATACATATTTGGATAAGATTGAATCGAGTTAAAAAATTGAGTTGAGTTCGGATCGGATCGGATCGAATTCAGATTAGATGGGTTCGGATTGAAGTTGAGTCAATCAAGTTGGGTGAAAAGGATAGTGAAAAAATAAATAAATAAATAAATATATATATATATATATATATATATATATATATATATATATATATATATATAAATATAAATATATAAATATATATATATATATATATATATATATATATATATATATATATGATAGTATGAAGAAATATTCATTATAACAACTGCTAAATATAACATTTAGCAATTGCAATTTACATTAAAATTAATATATAGCATCAAAATTTCAAAACACACAAATCAGGTTTCCCGCTTGGAGAATTTGGGTTGGAGCGGAGCTTGAAGGAACTTGGTGATGGTGGAGGGCTAGAGGTGTTGAAGCAAAAGATCCGATAATAGCAGATCCAGTGGTTGCGTTCTGTTGAATCGATGGATGTGTGTGTCCTGCGTCGATTAACAATGTGTGTGAGAAACTCGAATTGTGAACGATGATGAACGACCAACGAGCATGAAGAGTGAAGACTGGAGAGTGGAGAAGAAGAGAGTGAGAGTGTGCGTCGAATGTAGATCACAATGTGTTGCCCAATTTGTGTTTTGTGTGAATCGTTTGTGATTGGGTCTTATGTGAATTGTTTGTGATGTGCATGGACCACAATTTGTTTGTTTTTAATGTTATTGTTTTGCGTGAATTATTTGTGATGTTTGTGTGTTTTAGGGGTGGCAAAAATACCCGCCTGGTCCAGACCTGGACTGGACTCGAGCGATGTGGGCTAGGTATGGGCATCACTTAATAAACCCAAGCTTAACTCGGAACTCGGGCTTTATTAAAAAAATATTATAAAATATATATTATTTTAAATATTTATATTTATTTAACACGTTTATTACATATATATAAAGTTTTAAACGTTTAAAGTTTATATATTCATATCCAATTTCATTGAAATAAAATTAAAAATTATAAAATTATAAAAAAAATTAAAAAAATGCATATATAATATTAAAAAAGTATGAAATCCGAGTACAAAAACCCGACTCAATGCTAGGCTTTTTAAGCCCAGCCTAGGTGTTTAAAAATTGCATTTGGGGCAAATTCGGGAATTGCAATACCTAGACTCAAACCCGAGTTTTGCCAACCCTAGTGTGTTTCTAATTTTAAGTTGAGGCTTGGAGGAGTGGGAGGTTGTGCATGGCATAGGGATGGCAAAATGCGGGCTTGGACTGAACTTTTTCAAGCTTAGGCCCAAGCCTGTTAGAGTGGAAGTGTGACGGCTGCGCCTGGGCCCATTGTGAGCTTGGGCTGGGCTTAGGTCTACCTTAGGGTTTTTTTTAAAAATTTTTTTAAATTATTGTAAACTTAAAATGAGTTAATAATAATCAAGTTGCTATAATTAATAGAGAATTAAAGAAAATGAATATTTCAAAATAAAATAATAAATAAAGCAATGAACCAAATAAAAGTTTATAAATTTAAGCACTTAAAAGAAAGTTTGGCATTATAATTTTAATGTTTTAATTTAGTAATGATATATGAATTAGGGAATGAAGTTTTTTTTCATTATTTTTAAATTTTAATTTATTATTCTAATATGTAATAAATAAAGAAACTGAGGTAAATAAAAATTCAAAGTTTTAATTTTTTTGCATTGAATTCTCCAGTTCAAACACTTTTTTTTATCAATTAACACTTAAAATAGAGTTTAGTATTATAATTTTAATTTTTTTTAATTTAGTATTAATATATGAATAAGGGAATTATGTTTTCTTTTTTTTTCTTTTTTTTTAATTTTAATTTATTATTCTAATCTATAAATTTATTTTTTAAAAAAATTAAAGGACTTGTGCTTGGCCTGAGTTTTTTTTTTCTTGAGCCCTTGTCAATGCCCTCATGTGGAAAGCGCAGGGCAAGGTCCTTGGGAATTGGTTAGGGTGGCCTAGGCTTGGGCTGGTCTAGGTTTTTCTGCGATCCCTAGCGTGGCATGCATGTTGTACGTTTAGTTTTCAATCTCATTAATTTTGTTTTTATTTTAAAGCCCATTTGATTGGGTTTTTGGATCGGAACAGGTTTCACTCGATCTCATCATGATCTAATCAGGTTGGCAAAAATACTTCCGATCGAGTTTTGTTCACAATCCATTCCGATCCGAATCTGATATTTCTCAAATCAGATCAAGTCAAGTTAGATCGAATTGGATATTTTGTCTAGCCCTACATATGGCATGTATTAATTAGATTCAAGTCCTTTTTCCTGATGTTTTAGAAAGTTTGAGCGGACATGTTGTAGTGTTAAAAAATGACTCATTAAACTTCACATCACTGAATAATACATATAATTATACTAAATATAGGTGTCATCACTTCACACATGCTTTATTTCAACGTATAGTACCTACAAGTTTACAACCATAGGCTATATATTTATCATATAAAAAATTATAGTTCTTTTTATAATTAAATTGTTGTAGCTTTTAAGTTACAACTGATGAAAAAAAAAATCATAACTATGAAATAAAAGCTTCAAAAGTCATTATTGATTATAACAACTTGATTATATTAACATTTAAAAATACATAATTACAACAATCAAATGCACATGTAATTATAATATATTAATGTTAAATGCTAATTTGCTATATACTAAATATATATACCATCAAAGAGACAAGGAATCAAAGGCCAAAACTTCAAAAGTCAAAACTTAAAAGGGGAGAAACTCGGGTTGAGTACCAGAATTAGGTTACACTTACAGCAGTTGCCGGGTTAGAGCAGTAGATCAGTGGCAACATATCTAGTAACAGCAAATCTTGCGGACGCGCAATAGCAGATTGTTTAACGTCGTATGTGACTATGACCGTGATCCATAAAGACTTCTTGAGATGTGTATGCGTCGTGTGCATGAAAGGTGAAACCGTGACTGTAAGAGGCATGAAGAGTGTTATTGTCTTCTTAAAATAATAAGTTGATGGAGAGAGAAGGTTGTGGCTATCGCTGTCAGTGGTGTGCTGTGAGGCTATGAGCATTGGTCGTTGGTGTTGGGTGTGTTTTGTGTAATGTGTATTGTTTATGTATAATGTAATCTAGGATTGTGTTGTATATTGTGAATATGTGATTTCACTTATTTGTGTGTGTGGCGTGCGTGTGTTTATTGTTTATGTTTAGTTTTTTTTTTTTAGCAACTTGATCGGGTTTGAAAGAATTTATTCGATCGGGTTTCATTAACAACCTGATCTAATCCGAACATACAAATTTTTGAATCAAGTCGAGTCAGGTTAGATTGGGTCGGATATTTTGTCCACCCCTACTCTTTATAATGGTGGCTGAAAGTGGAAGAAACATCAGCCCTTGTGGTTTGTATGTTGGTTATCTTGATAAAAATAAAACCTACGTATTTTATAAGGAGTACCCCGGCTATAGTGCTACATGGTGTTATTTTATTGGCTTTCTTTACTGTCATGTCAGAGATATTATTATCCTTCATACATGTGACTGCTTGGATGTTTCAAAATATGTGTGGAGAACAAGTTTGAGGAGTATATTCGTGTTAGGCATAATGGGGTGGTTCTGTATATCTCTGCTAAAGTTGTTGGGGATTTATAGGCGTGGTAGGAAAGAATAAGTAATCTCAATTGTCATAGCAATAACTTTTCTTAGCTTATTTACAGAATGACAGATTATTGTCGCCTCTTTTGCAATATGATATTTCCTCGTTGATTTCTTATTTTTTAAAAGAAAATCAGTCAATCTTTTTAGGGATTTAGGCCCCTTCTATCACTTGACATTTTTATGAATATTTTTCTCATCTTTTATCCCTGCGTGGTATGCCCCAAATATTCTTCAAAACACCTAGAGCACATGGCATAAGCCCGTATGTTAATATTAATACGTGGTGCTTTATTATAATTTTTTAGTTTTCCCTTAAGCAGACCCGGTCGCTAAAAATATTTATCTAAACAATCTAAACCGTTGACGAAAATAAAGAGAGATCCTATGGCTCACATTAATTTTCTCTAAGTCGGGGATGGTCCAACTCAGCCGAACGCAATTGCCAATTTAAAAATGGCTTTTGCCAGACAAATTGGGTGTGCATTTATCATGTTTATAAAAATCAATGCCAAGTCCTTTCTGAAAGAGATGTATAAAAGTCATGTTTTATGACAAAGAAGCATGCAGATTTCGTTGCCGACTTAAAAACGTGCAAACCTTTTGTAGCACCCCATGTACGGATGGAATGCACCCACGTGAAACTTTTTCAATCACACTTTGGAAACATCAAATCATCGCACCGCCACCCTACTCAGACAATGAACTAATGACCACAATTATATATATATATATATATATACAGTGCAGGATCACGACCTTTATTTTTTTTTAATTAAGGGATTTAATCATCAATATTCTTAATTTCGATAGTAATAAACTACGGCTCTCCAAAGATGCCGATCGAAGGAAGGGATACTATTAAAATAAAGACGACGAGATTATCAGACTATGAGTAGCCAGAAGGGCGCAACCATATGTGTGTTATTTTATTGATTGCCCTCTAATTCAGCTATTGGTATTGGTTTTCCTAATTTAAGTGGCACACATATTCTAAGGAACCAAATCATCAACAAAATCCAAGGCTGATTTTTGTGTTTTTTATTTTTTGATTGTAAGTCAAAAGCTGTCGAGTTGTGTAAAAGGTTGAGAGAGAATGAAGGCCTTTGAGGCGTTTTGCAAACTATAAAAAGCGTAATGAACCATGGAATCAAGCGATTAAAATGTGAGAATGTCAAAGGCGTATATACCCTTTCATTTCTTTTTTACATTATACATTACAAGAAGTAACGGATGCATAATTCGGGATCAGTGGAGGCCATAAGTGACGGCGAAACGATAACTTTAAGTAAGCTATAACAATAAATATGTAAAATTGAGGAGGCCAATGGTTGATCATAACAGAGAAAAAGGAAATTAAAATGGGCCCATAATCTAAAGAGACCAAATGTAAATTGTACATTGAATACAGAAAGTTTCAATCCATTCTTATATATTTCATTATTTTTTTTTTATTTTCCATCATGGGGCCCAAGGCTCAGGCCTGCACGTAATTTCGCCCTCAATCATAAGTTACAATTACAGTAGTTGCATCAAAAAATTTGTCGAGATGTTTCTTGATATAACCCAACCTGTAAACTTACATATTACAATTAACTTTTAGGAGAAGGCTTAAATGCTCAACTTTCAATAACGGAGGGAGGAGATGAAAATCCCACCCGCATGAGAAAGATTTTCGGTATGACATAAAAATTTTGGTCAAGAGAGAGGCAGATAATTCGTCTCGATTTCTCATCAAAAAGGATGGATTGATTACGAAGTTACAACTAAGAAAGTGAAAATGAGTCAATTTTATCATAAAATTTCTGGTAACATTTCTGAAGAATCACCAGCTTTGGTGAAAAGATTGAACCAAAAGTCGGTGTTATCGTACAGAGTAGAACTAGGTCTAAAAGCGTCGAGCGATGATTCAAGTTCAACTGTATGCAGTGGGTCGGTGCCTCCAACTGCCGAAAAACGATCATTGTTGTCCTCAACAATAATGCTCGAGTTCTCAGCCGACAACACTTCCGTCCAAAAGTTCTCATCTATCTCAACCACGTTGTCGTGATTGTTTTCGGACGACGACGGCTCCGTTTTCATGCAAGCGTTATTAGCTGCGGAGGAGGTGACGGACGACATGTCGCTGGATGTAGTAGTCGAGTCGTGCCGATCGGGAGTGCTGGCGCCGCTGCAGACCTCGGATCCCACCGTAACATGATTAGCGTTATCATTAATCACGGGCTCTTGCTGTAGCTTTTGCTTGAGGCGCTTTTTCAAGTGAGTGTGCCAAACATTTTTAATTTCATTGTCCGTTCTTCCGGGTAGTCTTGCTGCGATTGCGGACCATCTGAAATAATAAATGTACGTGCAATCACGTTAGATTCTCAATTTTTAAATGCTGGCAAGGTCTTGTTGTTTGCTTCCTGATTAAAAGATTTTATGCACCGTTGAGCGTGCAAATCTTGTCCATATTATATAAGTACTATGTACAACGTGATACATATACATATCACTCTCACCACGTTGCTGCTACGTCAAGGAATCTTCTCAGTTTTTCAGTTTTAATTTAATAGCCCACAAGCAGGGGCCAGAGTGGAAACTTACACGGTAAGGATGAAGAAACTACAGTCCCGAAGAGGATAGAATAACAAACGATCTAATGCTAAGGGGCTAAAATGTAAAATTTTTAGAGATTTCCTGGAGTATTTTTCTGACCCGGGAGCTGGTGACGGTACTAGAATTTTGGGTTGATAGGGATAAATTATAATCTTGTTGGAGGTCAAAACATGAAAACTATAATATGAGGGGTCAATGTAAAATTCATAAAATTAGATTAAAATTTCAATTAAGTCCCTTATCCTTGCTGAATTTCGTTGAGACCGGAAGAGTTCCCGCACTTCCGGCCGTGTCTTTACTAAAAGCAGCCTGAACTCTAGCATACGGCTAGCTACACCAGTGTAATTTTCTTCTAAAAAGCCTAATATAAAAACTCTTTTTAGTGATCGAATTGTGGAGCTATATATCGAATTTGTGCTACATACCTTATTACAGAAAAATTATTATATCTTGATCGTCGTAAAGTAGAAATTGAAAATCGGAAGCAGTAGTTATTTGGCAAGTAAGTTCTATACATACCTGTTTCCGAGCATTTCATGTAGGTTGATGATAGTGTCCTCTTCTTCTCTGGTGAAATTTCCCCGTTTAATATCCGGCCGCAAGTAATTTATCCACCGGAGCCGGCAACTCTTTCCACATCTTAATAAACCTGCGGAGAAAGATCAAGCAAAAATGAATAGTTAAAACCAACGCCACAGAGAATGAAATAAGATTAGGGTTGTTCAAGATTAACATGACGTGAACTATTACCTGCTTGTTTGGGAAGTGCCCGCCAGTTGCCATGGCCATAAAGTTTAATGTAATTGATTAAAATTTGGTCTTCTTCAGCAGTCCATGGACCTTTCTTCAATCCCATCTTCTCACAGCATGGAGCTCTCACCATTTTTTGGGCCACCCCAGTATATTTAACTTGGCTATGTATCTTTTCAATTCTCTCTGAGCAAATTGTTTGATCTCAAAGCACGAATGCAATGTGAGCTCAGCTAGGCCATCAAGGTATATATATAAAATGATGTGAACACAAAGTTCGAAGAATTAAAATAATTGGGTAATAAATAATATTATTAATAATTAACCTCCAAAGGGCAAAAACATGACTAATTGTTAAGCAACCCCATCTTGTTGAGGGGGTGAGGGGAAGTGATGTGATTTGTCCATATCTGGTGAATCAGCACGTGGAGTTGATTAAAATACAAAAGAGTCTGCCAGCATCATGCAATTTGGATTTAAATAGTTGCGGCATCAAAATCATTTATGCACATGCACACACTCAATAACAGATACACGTATTTATTTATTTTTCTTTTTGGGAAAATATATACAGATACGTTTAATTAGTTGAATTTTACTTGGTCAAAAACTGACTACTGAGATTAGTGGACTCTTTGCGGGTTAAGTTAATATCTTCAAAGACGTACTGCTTTGTTTAACCTTTTTTTCTCCTTCCCTTGAAATGAAAGAAGTTGGACTCAATTAACTCTTGCAAATAATATCAAATGAAATGGCTTTTTTATTTTTAATCCTTAAAATAGCATAAGTTTCAAATCTGACTATAACAATAAGTTCATGTCAGTTGGAAAACTGGAACAGTAGATTGTAGATCCATCCCGGCAAACTGCAAAAGATTCATTAGTGTATCAAGCGATGGTGCCTAAGCTAACGATGTAGGGTGTTTTAAAATAGCTAACAGGTATCTTTGGTATAGAGCTCCAATTTGTATGGACCGACTTTTATTTATACTTCAAAGGGATGGAAAAAAATCCAAATCAAATTTTTAAACAAATCTCTTCCTTAGTATTTTGTTGAAAAAAATTATGGTAACATGATTAACGTTCCTGAAATATAAATTATAGATGATCAAGCGACTCAAAATACACGTGAGAACAATTAAGCATATGAGTGACAAAAAAATATAAAATTATTACAAAATAGTAATAAAATTAAGGAGAAATGTAAGGAAAAATTTCAAGGCCTACGTGATATCACAGTGTCCTAAAGTCAATTATGTCTCCTACCATGGTGCTTTAGGATTCATATGGCATTTGTCTCCTAGCATATAATCAGATCAAATAGCTATAGCACACCACCATGCTATTTACAGTGAATTTCCATTGTGTTTGAACTTTATGAAAATGCTTTTTTTTAAAAAAAGGAAAGGGGGCCGAGAGTGGGCAAGCCCAAATTAATTTTTACCCCCTCCATATCCTCAAAGCTCGAACCCGAATCCATACAAGTGAAAAGTGACAGATTGCACTGCCAACCAACTCGGCTACACCCTTAAGGGACTTATGAAAATGCATATATGACAGTGGAGAAATTAAGGATTATTTATTCTTAATTCTCTATCTATATTCACTTCTATTACTATCATCTTCCACTCATATCTAATCTCTCCAAATGAAGAAGATGAATGTATCAATTTATAGAATTATGTGAGGTGCATTTTTGTCCATAAATTTGGCTACATGAATTTGCATTTAATCTTTCATTGAACACACTTCTAACCGCATGCCTTTTAGTCATGTACTATATTCTAGATTTAATTTATTATTAAAACATGAATTTAATTGATTGTTACAATCTCATAATAAATTCTGAATTTAATCAGCAAACAAATAATAAATTCTGAAATTAATTAGACAATTAATTATAAATTTCAGTAGCTATTACAATCTTTAACTCCTGCTCTTATTCAATGTAGTCCATGAGTGTACTTTGAGCGTCAATTTCTTTTTTACCCAACTATTGTTTTGAGTATACCAATGCATCATTTCAACATTCTCCCGGAAGAGTAATTGAATTACTTATGACATTTCACTTACACGCAATAGGTCTCTTTTAAAATTATACATCAAAATAAAAATTCAAAATGCTATTTTTCCAACATACTCAAACTCAAATGACAAACTATATAAAGCTGATTGAAAATAATTCGACCCGTATTTCTAATTTCTATTGTAAACTTAATTCTTTATCCATTTCTTTCTTCTAGCGAATTGTATGTTAACAAATAAACATGCACACTCATGTACACATTAACATGTACATACAGTTAGAGGTGGCAAAACGGGTCATTGGGTCATGTTCGTGTCGGGTCAGTTTCGTGTCGTGTCAAATTTAGGTTGATCCAAACCCAACCCATTTAATAATCGTGTCAAAATATTGAGACTCAAACCTGACACGAAAAAATAATCGAGTTACCCAATAACCTGTTTAATATCTATATATTAAACAAAATTTACATCAAACGTTTATACACTGTCATTTATACACGCTTACATACTTTATCGATATTATAAAATATACATATGTACCAAAATATTACACATTTACACTATTATGAAGTTTTAAATATATATATATATATATAGTTGTTGCTGCTTGGTGAGGAGGTGATCCCACCAACCTTTAAGTTGAGCAGTAAAATCAGCGATGAGAATTTCTGCAATAGCTTTGTCAGAAGTTCCCGACTGAATTTTATAGGCATTGGCTGCCATGGTCATCTGTTACAACAAACCTAGTATGTTGTATTCAGACATACCATCTATATTCCACTCATAGACTAAGGATGCATTAAAACGAGATTGGTTTAATGCACTTGGTCTATTATCTATAGCTAGATATGGTGGAGAGATGGTAGTTGGGAGTGCTAATTTTCAATGGATTTTATTGGTTTTAGGAACAGTATTGTCTTTAAAAGCTTCTATATCAGAAGGGGCTATAGAAGATATATATATTATTATATTATATATCGATATTATAAAATATACATGTCTACTAATATTTTACACATTTATACTATTGAAGCTCTAAATGTATATAAAATTTTATAAATAAAATACTGTGTTTATATTCATCATTTCAAAAAATAGAAATAAAAGAGAAAATTGTTTTTAATATTTGAGTTTTGATGATAAGAACGTGTAAATTATTTTAAAATATAAAATATAATCGGGTCATTGATCGGGTAAATGGGTCAAGAACTTTAACCCTAATCTGATACGGAAAAAAATCGTATCAACTCAGACCCGACCCATTTAATAATCGTATTAGGTTCAACGACCCATATCTATTTATTTATGTCGAGTTCGTGTCGAATAATTGAATCGTGTTAAATTTTACCAACTTTACATACAGTCGCACTCCGTCATTAGAGCTGGGACAGCTGCATAATTCTTTTGGTGCATTTGGAATTTCGTAGTGTATAATTTGAGGAATGCTAGGGTCAAAAAAAGAGGCTGTGGTGGACTGTGTCTGTGTACATGCGTGCCCAAAGGTAGGCCGAAAGAGAGTCTCTTGCCAAATTGCTGGCTAACAACTAATTTGAAAAAATGATTGGGGATGAAAAATGCAAATATCTCACTCACAACACAGTTTGACTTAATGTCAGCTCGTAAATGTTAAACAAATGACAGCCCAATTGTGACATGCATATAGCTTCGAGTAACCAATTTTACTTGCCCTTGATCTCAGCTCTTGGCTACGATATGTACATCAATAAAATATGATATGATTTTGTTGAATATGTATAGATACGTCGAATGTACTCTCTTTATGTGAAAGTGGTGTTATGAAAATTAACTTAAGTCTACTTAAAGTATGATTAGCTACGTGTTCTAAATTAATATTTTGTGCTTATGATATTACTGATTCATTAGGTAAAAAGTCGCATTCTTTTTTCTCGAAAATAGGTCAATTCGTCTGAAAATCAAAAGCCCTTTCGTTAGTCCAATTTCCAATTTAAAGTCAAATATAATTTCAAGTTTGACTAGATACGTGGACAACATTAATTCTTGTAATATGAGATTAAACTGGCAGGAGAGGAGATGATCAAATATTATATGAAGGAAAGAGGTCTGTACGAAAGGCTTTTACTCTTTAACATCTTTTCTGAATTTATCTTTGGGAGAAGAAAATATAGGTCCTATCATTTTTCATTTTTATTACTTAGGTTCTCATTGTTTTAGTTACTCATTAGATACCTGACGTTAAATAGGTAAAAGCACTTTTAACTTGATTTTTTTAAAAAAAATTATTATAACTATCGTTATATTAGTCTAGTTCAATGTGTTTATCAGAAAACATGAAGGATTTTACATGATAAAATTTTTTAAAGTTTTCTAAATTGAGATCTTTATGCTCTTAAAATTTGACGCGACATGTGTATTTATAATAATATATTATGAAGATTTAAAAATATATCGTATATTATGGATAATTAAAAATAAATTAGGGATCCATGTGGTAATATGAGAAGTAGGGACTTGAATGTGTTTTTTTTTTTTTTCCTTTTTCAATCTTTTGTGAATGATTCAAACAATAAAAATAAAAATTAAGGCTTGAATTTTATCATACATTACAACAAAAATGACTTTTCACTGTGGAACTTTTACGGCGCATAAAATATCAATGCCGTTAAAAAATAGCAAAAATGACTGGTATAATTTATATGCCATTGAAAATATTAATTAATGGCAGGCTTTTATTACTTGCCGTTAGATAAGGAGGTAACTTAATATTTAACGGCATAAAAACAATAAATGCCGTTAAATTAATTTTTTATGGGGAAAATGATTTTGCCGTTAATTGGATTATTTATAATGGCGTGTGTGTATTTCCCGTTGATTTGTCAATATACTAGGGCAGTAGGGCATTTGAAGTATGCCGTAAAAAAGAAAAAAGTTTATAAACCAATAAAAGAAAATCATCGCCCTTTCAATCCTTAGCCACCCCTTTCGTTTTCTGTTATTTTTCTTAATTGATTTGTTCATGGTTAGGAATTAGGGCCTGCCACTCTCTAGTTC
Organism: Luvunga scandens; assembly: GCA_030449905.1. NCBI lineage: Eukaryota > Viridiplantae > Streptophyta > Magnoliopsida > Sapindales > Rutaceae > Luvunga > Luvunga scandens. The sequence goes on along the minus strand of JASUUG010000382.1, from coordinate 528,700 downwards.
TATATCCTAATCAATCTCTTCGCTTGTCTTACCACTCCCCACCTTTCTCTTGCTCTACTCCATTAATTTACTTGTGGTAATTTTATCTTCCTTCAATTTTTGTAATCACATACCTAGTACTGATTTAATCAATGTGGTTCAAGTATGTGATTTGATATATTATACTTTCTATTGTTTAATTTTTTTTTAAGTGGTTTATTTTATTTTTAGGTTGTTTATGTCATTGAAATACACTTAGAGTTTGGTTTGCTTGTTAATTTCAATCTACTTGGGGTTTGTTTTGTTGAAAGTAAAGGATTGAGTTTTTTTTTTTTTTTTTCAAATTTAGATATTCAAGGGAGGTATAAAGTTTGGTTCTATCAATTATATTAGATGAAACCTATGAGGGTATTACTTCAGCTTGAATCTTTTGATCCTTAATCAATTTATTTTATTTAACTTGTTAGTTGGAAATTATTTTTTATTGTTAATCTTACATTAGTTTTCATATTAAAAAAATAATGTTATATGGGTTTCACTTTGTTTTATTTTGTAAGAGCTAGCTCTTGATATGATAGTGGCTACTTGGTATTTTTTTAATCTTTAATTGCTTTTTTTGGCTACTTGGTGTATTTTGTCAATTTATATCGAATTTTTTAATCAAGGAGGGAAAAGAACTGTTTTTCTCTTAATTTGTTTCAATATTTCCGTCCAACTTTATGTTTATGTTATGTCAGCTCCATTGAATTCATTTGTTAGTTGTCTATTGACAATTTGCTAATGTGTAATTTTCAGTTTGATGTAATCATTATTAATTTTCATTTTAACATTATTAAATTTGCGATGTATAAAAAGAACTGAGATGTTTTATTAAAAAATTAAATTAAATACTTAGTGGCAAATTTGTCTTTTCCATGAACTAATATTATTACAAAATTATCTCAAACTTTCAATGGCAACAAACAAATGCCATCTTTAAAACTTACAGCATATTGGTAAATGCCATTAAAATTTTTAGCTAAAAATTTTGTTGACGTAGATGGAGAGGTTATAACAAAAAGATACAGAGAATTAACATGGTTTAGTTTTTGGCTTATGTCCATTAGTAGAGAAAATAAATCTTTTATTAAGATCATAATTACAATTCAACTCTTCTTCTCTTTATTACTTTTTCAGTGCCTGTCCCTATACTAAGAGAGAGCTTTACTTTTATATCCTTCTACATATAAAGTTCTTTTCTTATTTAAACTCTTCCTAATTCTACGCTATTCTTTAGGATTTGAATTACAAAATATTTCTATCTTTTATAGGCCGCATTCGTGTCAAACTTTATTTAATTTACTTCTGGATTGAGCAATATCCTTCCATTGTTGACTTTTATTTTATTGAGCTTGATTCAACAATAACCCTTCTATTTAGACTTGGCTGTTTTACGTGGTTCATGATCTAAAATTCAGTCAATGGTCCCATGAGCCATGACTTATCTTGCTACCCATGGGGTCATGGGTCTTGCTTCCACTCTCCAAAGAGCATGGTTCCTGTTCCTTGGCCATGTACCCGTTGTTGCTCCCCACTCTTGAGGATCATGGTTTATGCTCTCTAAGGAGCATGGCTCTTACTCCCCACTCTTGAGAATGTGGCTCCTGCTCCCCACTTTGGGGAGCATTTTTTTTTTTTAACTTCTCCACACATTTTTATTGATTTTTATATTTTCTACAACAAGTATCATTCTGGTTACAATAGCGAAATAGTTATTACCATCTAAATGATAATTAACCGTCTATAATTCATGTCGTCATTTACTTTTAATAGTAAATTTGAAGGCATACAATTATATGTTGTGAAAGATTACTTACTTTCCATAACTTATAAATCAACAACATATCAATTTATGCCATCTTAGCCTTTTAATGGCACATTTACAAAGCTGTACGTTGAGAGTCCTTTTTGCTGCACCGATATATATTATGAATTCATTTGTGCTTTCAATAAGAGGAAAAGGATGTTTCAATTAATTGATCTCTTCTTCTTGGATTCTATTTATTTCTTATGTTAGTAATTTTTTTTTTCTAAATCTAGATCTTTAAGCTCTTCAAATCTTATGTGACATGTGTATTTATAATAATATATTATTAAAATTTATGTTTTTTTTTGTTTTTTTTATTGAATAGCCACACATAATTGACTGCATTTGGATCGAGAGAGGATTTGGTCTCCTTTCGCTATATGCAATTGATAAAGATAAGATGATTGAGGGCTTTCAGCAACCTATGAATTCGATTAGTCCCAATTTATTATCATTAATAAAGAGAAACACTGCCAGAATTTCAAAGTTTGTTTCAATAGACAGCAAGACCGTCAGTGTTTCAAAAATGAAAAATCTAACCGTTGCGGCCTTTTTCTATTAGTAAATTCGCCAGCAAAAGAATTATTTGAACGTCATTTCTAAATGGTGGAATTTTGATTATTTGAGTCTAATTACCTATTGTGGAGAATTTTAGAGCAAAATTTGACTTGAATTAATCCTAAGGGAAAGGCAATTGTTTAATGCCGTACTTTCTATTATTATTTTAATAGATTTTGTAATCTGATCAATTGGGTAACCTTTAATTTAATCGTTTATGAGCCAAGGCCTACTTATTAAGACCTTGCTGCTCCATCCAGCCATCGTTTTGACTCTTTCTGGCTTATGCTAATAGTTGTGATTATGCTTTGCTTTTTCATTTTTGAGCTTTTTGCAGAAGTGCTTTGGCCCTACGTACGATCAAAAGCAGTTTTTAACTCGTCCTTCAGCAATAAAAAATTTAAAAAATAAAAACAAAAACAAAATAGTGAATCTACTATCAATCAGTGACCTCACCGACACCATCCTAGATATGGTTCCCATTGTTCTTTATTATTATTATTATTTTCTTTTAACTTAAAAAAGGTTTTTGCTTTACACGTCTCTCACTTTATATCATTAAATTTGAAGTTAAATTTATGATTTTTTTTTTGTATTTTTTTTTAAAGTAGATCAAGGACCAGTTTGGGATTGCGGTTGAAATTTAATAAGTTGCTTATTTCATAATTTTTTATGAAAATAGTGTTTGGTAAATTTTGTAAAAACAGTTTATTTCATAGTTTTCTCTATTTTGTCAGCAGCTTTTAAAAGCAGGTAGAGGGTTGCTTTTCATAAGCAGCTTATTCAATAAGCTGTCACACTTTTTTAAAATTCCTATTATAACCTTAGATTTTAATAAAAAGACAATTATATCATACTTTTTCATAAACCTTAATATATAAATCATACCTTTATTTCTATCATATTTTATATAACAAATTATGAAGTTCTTTAGATTTTTTTAATTGAGTTCTTTTAATGTAATTTTACATATTTAAGAAAAAAATATGTTTAAATAATTTATTAAACATACTCTAAAAATAAAAAGTAATTAAAATTTATATTTATTTTGGTCATTATATAATAAAATAGCATTTCGTAATAAAATTTACCAAACATATATATTCTATTTTTCAAACCCACCGCAACTGCAACAACACATTTTACCAAACACAAAGCTACTTTTTTAATCAGCAGCTTATTTTATATGCACAGTACAAGTAATTTATTTTATCAGCCTCTGCAATCCCAAACTGACCCTAAATTAGGGAGACAAAAACTTTTTGCGCATGGTATAGCATGGATTTATCCTAAGATACGTACTTTTCCCTTTGATTGAGAATTAATAAACTTTTGATTCCGAAATATTTTGATGGATATTGCGCATGGTTTGTGCTGAAAATGAAGAGTGACCAAGAAAAGGGAGATGAAAAAGTGTCAATAATATAGGATCCAGGAATCATTTAATCATGTACGATTAAGTGATTAATTATTAATTAATACGAATATGAAGTGGAGATGTTTTTCAAGTAAAGACCCTCTTTTAGTCCTTTTTTCCCAATAGGTGCCTCTCCTAATTTTTAAATCTAATAAAAAAATCGTTTAATTATATATAAAATTTTAAAAAATGATTTGGTTGCCAACCCTAAAATTTAAAATTCAATATTGATTATCCATTAAACTAAAAGAAGTTAGGGGAAAAATTAAAAAAAGAAGGAGAAAATATGTCACTAAAATTTCCTTAGTACAACCTAAAAAAATAAGCACAGTTTAATTTTCTTTTATTGTAGAGCAATAAATTTACAAGAGAAAGGAATTACTACTTTTTATCATTTTTAAAATCAATTTTTAACTCCTTATTTTTCTTGAGATTTGAATTCACGTAGGAATAACAATGGTACTTGCAAACTCGCCCAAACCGCTTGCCATAACCTGTCTGTTGTGGATGGGTTTGATATTATAAATTGAAACCTACACTAGGTTGCATATAGACTTAGTAGTAGCCAAATATCTAGTAGATACCCAACCTGCAACTTTTTTTAAAAATATCTTTAATTTAATTTTAATAGAAAAAATATTTAAATCTAAAAATATATAAAGTAAAAAAAATTATAAAGTGCAATTTGTAACGTACCTAAGTCCTACCAAGTTTTAACTTTATATATAAATTATTATATACTTATTATAATTTTGTTTAGATAGTTATTCTTTAACTTAATACATGAATTATTTCATTATTATAATTTTATTATTCAGATTAGTATTTAAAAATTATTATTTTTTATAAAATATTAATCTTAATTATTATTGTAGAAATCATGTTGGATTGGTGCTAATGATAGTGAATAAAATAAAAATATTCTCTTAAAGCTTGTGTTAAATGATAATATGAAATGATAATTATTATTTTTAGATACTAGTTTGTGGCTTTTTTAATGGAATTGTGTATATTCTACTTACATTTGAGAATTTGTATTGGATTGATGTTAAAATTTAATTTTTCATTTATATTAGTTAAATTTAAAATTTAGTATATTATGTGAAATTTTAAGTTATTATTATAAATTTATATATTGAATATTTATGATTTAAAATGTGAAAACAGGGATACCATTACAAATTTAATAATTGTCAAAATCCGCAATGGGTGAGTTGATAATTTAAATCATGTGATGGTTTGAATTTGGTAATGGCAAATTCATTGCTGTTAGTGGTACTGATTACCATTCCTAAATTTATGTGGTCAACTAAGAAAAACTACTTAAAGCCCACGTTGCATAATCATTGGTATAAATTTAGAGTCTAATGATTTAAGTTATAAGTCTAAAACGCCAAAGAAATTTGAAGTCTATTAAAAAATATATTTTGAATGAACAATATTAATCCAATATTAAACGTCAAAAGTCAACACGTTATCGAATCTTTTCAAACAATTAACTATTTTAATATTATCAAAGACCCACTTAATTAATCAAACATTTTCAATTGATTTCTTGTCGCCGTATCATATCATTAACTGATCCCACTTTGCATTATATAATGGACATATATGTATCAATATTTTTTTCAAAATAAACTTTATACAAATTAATTGCTGATAGCATGCCTGATGTCACTTAATAATATTCCATTTTCACGAGTATGGTGTGATCATAAAATTTAGAACAAAAATTTAAATTATATGTAGTGCTGCATATCTGAAATTATTTATTGTAAAAAATTATTACAAATGACGTGGTATTTATCAATTAGTTAGTAAGAATAATCTAATTAATTTACTTGGATCTTATAAAGAGTTACCAACCAATTAATGATCAGCATATGAAATTTGAGATAAAAAAAATTTTAAAATGTCTATCATTACTTAATTTTATTTAGATTTTAAAAAGAAAATATCATGAGCTAACCATATTTTATAAAATATTCTTAATTGACTATCAGAGTTAGCACAGTTTCAACTTTGGCTACATAAGAGAAGTTGAAAAGTAGGATTAATTAATTTTAAAATCAATGTTCATATGTGACGTACAAGAATTTGATAGATGAGCTTGTAAGTAATAGAGTAGATCATTTTCCAAAAAAGAAAAAGAAAAAAAGAAAAAAAAGAAAAAAAAGAAAGTAACAGAGTTCATCAACACCTTTCGCACGGGGGGAACAGGAACAGAGTACCTCAAATACCACATAAGATATTAGTCGTGACATGATGGCATGTTCGGTTGGAAAATATTATAATTTTTAAAATAATTGTTGTTAATTATACTGTAAAAATAATCAATTATGAAGAAAATTAATTAATATTTGATAAAGTTTATTTTTAAAAGTGTTATGAATTTTAAAACTAGTTATTTGTATTTAATAAATTTTACTGTTAAATTGCTATAAGAATACAAATGATTAAAATAGACATTAATAAACGTGTATGTATAATCTCTTTAAATTTAATAATTTTATTTTCAAATTAAATAAAGATATTTTTATATTTTTATAATATATGTGAGGATATATATAGAAATATATTAATTATAAAACTGATTCTCAAAATAAGGTATTGAAAAGTTATTCTTTTTATTATTTTTCAGAATCTGTTGTAGATGGGTATTTTTAAAAAATTTATCAAATACCAAAATTAGTTTTTAACTTTTCAAAATCACTTTTAATTTTTTCAAAAGCAATTTTAAATTGACCTTTTGTCTTACTTCAAAATTTTCGTTGATTTACTAATGAGTATATTACTGCAATGATATAGCTATACACTTTTTTGTACAAATTATTTTATACAAATAGAGATGGCATCACACACGAGTGATTGAGTGAAGATACCATTTGGTCCACATGATTTATTTTTATTATTTTATATTATCATTCAACCAATTTCTTAATATCACATCAATTTGTATAAGAGCTTTTAGATATAACATAATTCCTTACTTAATGTGAAGACAAAATCTTGTACAAATTATTTTTATTATAATTGGTTGTAGAATAACATGACCGTTTATACGTATGTATGCATGAATGTATGTAATCTTAATGTCAATTTTTTACTTGTCTTTATTATAATATTACTGTAGTTATTTGAATTATATGAGATACATATTTGGGTCAAAGTCAATGGTTAAGCAAATGAAGTCCATGGATTAGTGCTTTGATGGTAGTAATGTCAATGATTAAAACAAAGCACTTAAACTTAGAGAGCAGTTCTGCTTTTGAAGTTACAATGTCACTAGGGTTAGGCAAGTCAATATGTATGAGCACATACTCCACATTTCTCTGCCTTTGAATTTCAGTATCATTTAATTTCCAAGTTTTTATTTTTTATTTTTAAATTTTGCCATAAAATGATGCCTGGCCACTGAGCTTTAATAAAAAATGTACACAGCTGACCTTTTGTAATAGTTTTTGTGCCCATATTTTCTTTGTTTGCATAAGTTTCATCATTCACAATCATCAATACGTTGAATGGTGATTTACTGTATATCAAATCTCTAGTGATCAAGCGTGCAAGAAATGAAGATGATTTTCTACTACTGGTTTCACGGTGATTTTAACTTATAATTATAAAAAAAAATCGAATAAATTCAATCAAGAGAGGATTAAGTCAGCGATTAAGAGAGAATTTGAGTAAGCAATTCATGCAAAGGCAGCGTCATGTCACGTGTGCTCCAAAATGTTGACAAAGTTGCTGTAAAAATTCAAAACATCTTGAAATTAAGATGGTTTGTCATATAATATATTAGGAAATTTTTGGTGGATATTTGTAACGCAGAAAGTTATAAAAATAAGGGCTACGTTTATAAAAAAGTCGTTTTTAGTGATGGCAATAAAGTGGGGATGTCGTTAAAATGTAAAAAAAATACAGATTTCAATACATTACAAATTTTTTTTTTCTTTATTAGTATATTAAAATATGTATTTTTTTTATCCGTTAATAACATTTTCATTTTAACAAAAATAAGGATGTATTCATTAGAGAATAATTAATGTGTAAGATATGACATTGCTTAGCATAACGCTTCCTCTCAATATTGTTTACCCTTAAAACTTTCTAATTTTCCAAAACAAGCCCAAGATTTTCATTATTGCGATCTCGAATTCTACAATAAGTTGGGAGACATGACCGAAACTTTGGAAGGACGGCAGGGGGAAGACAAAAAAGTTTGAAAGTTGAAGTTTCGGGGCAGGAGAGGCGTTGTACCAAACAAACTTCATGGTCATCATTCTCTCTTCGTTAGGTTTGGCGCAGTAAAATCATAAGAGTATGCTTTACCTACGAGCCTGAGAATTGAGAGGATTCAAGCATGGTGGCTTTTTTTGACACTGGCTGCTCAGCTAAAGCTGAATCCCATTTATAGCATCAAGTGGGAGAGATAAAACTTCAAAGGCAGCTCTGAAAGAGACCAATACCGCGTACCATTTGACATTGGGGAAAAGAAAAGCTGTAAAGCCAAAATAGCGTTAGCACCACCGAGTTTATAAGAAATTAAATAAACAGTGAGAATTATCATGTTAGGATCGTGGCTGAACTGATTTTTGACAGCAACCTGCACTTGCATTTTTAATTCAATATTAGCATGTTCTAAATGCAGGCAAGTCAAAAAAAATGCAAAAGGAGGAAAATAGATATGCAGCAACTGGCAAGACGAGCCAATCAGTCGGTGGACTTATCTATCAATCACTCGCATTTGACTTTTTCCCGGGTTTGAATTAACATTTACCCATCCATACAACACATCATTCTTTATTTTCTGTTTTGTTTGTTACATCTCCAACAACAAAGAAGCACAGCTGTTTGAAAGCACTTTTGATTTTCAATTTGCTTGCAATATGAACTGAATTTTATAGCCTTCTTTTTCACCTTTCTTTTATCCCCACCTGCTTCCATATTTTAGAGCTTCCTGCACTCGCAGTTTTTATGAGCTTTATCTTCAACTTCCCCCCGGCCTGGGGGTTTGAGAAAAAAAAACCTACATCATCATTGATTGACTTTGGTGCTACTGTTTTGTTAAACTTGTAAAATCGCTTAAAGTAATGGAAGAAAAAGAAAATTTAAGAGCATTGCTAGGAGTCCCAGTATTTGAATCTGAATTAGCGAAGCAAATGATGGCAGACTGCAATCAGGTTAAAAGTTTAATTGATGTTATTGTATTGTGAAGTGTTCTGCAAATCTCCAAGTTAGTATTACATAAAACATTTTTTGAAAGCCATCGGTTGGCAGACAACGATCAAGTCGATTAAGGATTAAATGATAATGTCATGCTCATCCATATAAAGTTAAGCCAACAAAGTTCATGAACAAAAGCTTAATCCTTACCTTTCCCATCAAATGGAGAAGAAAGCACCCAGAACAAATACATAATATATTTTCCACATTTCAGCTTTTGCTACTGAAAGGCATATAAATGAAACTAACTCAATACAATTCCTGTTTCTCGGAGGATTAAAAGGATATAAATGAAACTAACTCACGAGCTAACTATTTAATGTGTTTTGTCACAGACTCCTTTTTTCAAAAAGGTACATTTTTCTTGTGTAAACAACCTCAATAAGGGCTTTCTTCTGTAAGCACCAACTTCATGCTCTTGACCATTGATTAACCATAAGACTTCGAATAATCCAGATAGTATCAGTCCTAAACAGCAAATAAACAACCTCCCCTAATTTCTAGAAGGTGAAAACCATCTTTCACATTTTGTTCTACTTAGGTTTCAGCACAGAATGTATGTACGTTCTAGATGAAATGTATTATCTGAAACCACAGACACTACCACGCAAAACGGGTTCCTGTTCCATCAAGAAAACGATCAGTATGCCACCCTTTGGCCTGCAGCTCAGACAAAAGTGGAGTGAACACATCATTCATCTTCTCATAGGCATCTTGCAAGACAGTAAGACTTGGATCATGGAAAGACTTCGCCATGCTTGCAGCATAAGCTGCAACTAGCCAACCCCTCAATGCATCTTCACCTGAAGCATTCTGCTCTAATACCATGTCCGTCCATTTACTTCCAAGACACAAAATAAACTTTTCCTCAGCAAATAATTCTTTCAATTCGTGAAATTTTGAAGGCTTGACAACCTTGTGCATATCCCTTCCCACCTTTACATTGCCAGCATCTTCTATAAGTCGTCCAGGAAAGAGGAGATCTTCTCGATACCTTAAGTCAGCAGGGCTTGATATACTACCAGTCTGAATTAGGTTCCAACCAAGAAATTAGAGAGATGAAAAACTAAACACCTATGAACATATTGAATCAAAGATACAAACATACCTTTACAAAATCAGCTACGATCATTGCAGTCCTTTGTGGATTTAATGTATTGATAGGAGCAGCTCGCATTTCTTCTATTACGCTATAAACGTGTATCACAGAAAGAAGAGGACCAACGAGCATCTGCCAAAAATGTCCATAAGTTTATAACTACAAAACAAAAATTACATTTCTCAATACAATTCCTATTTCTTTCTTTAATTGTTAAGAAGAGTCCTTGTTGCAGGTTTATCGGAAATTTATATGATCAATGATAGGTTTTATATCAGCCTAAAAGAGTTTGATTTCAGAAGCTAATGTTCAATGCTCCATGATTTCTGCCACATTACAATTAATTACACTTGTCCAGAACTCCTGAATCAAGCACTGGAATGTATACTGTAATGAAGTTTTCATAACAAATTTCAGCCATCCAGGGCAGATAACTTTATTTCCCTGCTTACTTTAGCTGACGCAAAGTGTTTTAAAGAGGTATCTGACTCAACACAATAAGTCACTGAATGGGGCTTCTAACCATCATCTCTCTCACTCAAAGTACATCCAAGAACAAAAACTCTGTAAATAATGATCCTAAGAGGGAAAATAATTTTAAAGGCTTTCAGAGAAGGGAAAAACAAGTTGTTATCAAAAAGATTTAACCCAACCAACTAAAGAAGATCTTTAAAGCACCAATCTGCAGAAAATCAATAGGACATCGCTGGTGCCTTGATATTCATCTGAATGCTACAGTAATGACCGGATGGTATGATACAATAAATCAAGAAACTTAAGCAAATTCACTGCGTAGACAATGTATGTATCATTATTGCTGCTATTATCAGTAACATCACAATTCATGATATCTCTTTTTTTTTTTTAAATTCAAAATGAAATCACACAACTGTGAGAACCAGCTATCATTGAAACAACTGCATGCTTGAAATCAGATGTTTATAAGCAAATTTAATACCTTTCCCTGCATTGATGAACAAACTGTAGATGCTAATTGAATCCCTGCCCCAAGGCCAACAACATTGAACAGAGTTGAAATGGCCTCCCCTTTAGCAAATAGGTCACTAAGATTCCCTTCTTTAGCAAATGACGAATAGATAGGTAATCTGGTTGCTCTTGCTGCAACCACTGCCATTCCCTATTACATTGAGAAAATAAGGTAAATTTCAACAGAGGTAAGGATGTCAGGACTGGAGGATGAGATCAAAATTAAGTAGTTATGGGCTTGAAAATGAGCACAGAAGCAAACAGAATGAAAACAAGTTCCCTTGTAGCTTCCCATCTCATTTTTATTCTGATGGTGCTAAACACAAAAGTCAAGCCACAAAGAATCAAAACTTTTGAAGTGAAAAAGAATAGATGCAGGTTTAGAGAAAACCAAAACAATAATGAGGTAAGTGAGTGTGCCTTTGCGAAATTGCCAAGTCCTGCCATTTCAAGGAAAAGTTGTGGACATAAAGGAGAAAGAACTTCCAAGCCAGTGCCCAAGTCATAGAGGGCATCAGCTGCAAGGCAGAGGGCATTTAGTTAGACATCTTATTTGCGTCATAGCTAACACTAAGCCAATCCACACACACATAAATTAAACATACAAACCCAAAATTCTCCAACGTTTTGGCTCAGAATCCATTCTAGCTCCCAGATTACTGCATATGAGCTTCCCTACATGCTGCATGCCATCCTTCAATATCTGCTCACCAACAGCACCCCAAAAGATTAAACCAAAAAAAAAAATCATCAAAAATGCAATTATCACCAGACACCTTTAGTAAACCAAAAAAGGAAAACTTACCCAGCTGACAACAGTAGCCTGTGCAGGGGTAGGTCGCAAGCCTGCAGCAAATAGCAGAGACTGCAAAAAGAGTGAGAATATAAAGAAACAGCCCCCATATCACAGTTAGAAAATGAAGATATATATCACAGCAAACAAGGATATTAGGATAATCCATTGTATGTATCAGACAGAGACCTGAGTCGACAACACGGATAATGCTGCACTAGCAGAGTGTTGCAGTGCTCGAAATTGCGTATATCTAAGATAACCCTCATTAACACTGCAAATAATAGAAAAATAAACACCCACCATATAAGCGAAACCAATCTCTACATTCCAACAATAGTAGATCAATAAGTTACCTGAAGGGATATCCGGAGGGGAAGAACTTATTGAGAAATGAATCAACTACTCTATGGTACACTGGTCTTGAGTCGTCAACTACTTTCACCTGCCAAAAATAAAAAAATCTTTTCAATAAAAAATGGAAACTTGTAAATCCAGAATGAGTAGTGAAAATTGAGAAGGGAAGCTGACCGAGAGGTGACCGCCGGGATGAAACTGATAGTGGCGAGTCACGGAATCGGAGGTCTCGAACCAGTAGACAGGGACTTCTTGTACTGACATGCTTTTGTTTGGTTCTTTCTTCTTCTGCTTCTTAATTTTTTCCTGTAAAGACAAGCAAGAAATGAAATTATTTATTTATTTCCAATTATGTATATCTTTTTAATTTTTTTTATTTTGAGCGTGAGAAAATAAACAAGCAAATACCAGTAAGTTCATGGAGCAGCGAGGGAGGGAAAAGAGATAAGAAAGACCGACGCTGTCCTGGGCGGAGTTTTCGGAATTAACAGGAGTTTCGATATTTGAACGCTAAGACTGCATCAAAACGACATCGTTTGTTCACTTTACCATTTGAGCTCCACGTACGTTCCGCCTGGCGGGTTAATTGTCGAGATAGGACCTATTTGATAAAACAAGAAAAATTATACATTTTTTTTTTAACTATAATCAGAAATTTTAAGAAGCTTTCTAAATTAGCCCAATTGTGTTATCGCTGCTTGTAAAGTCAGGAGCGACCAGACAATGTCTGCGACACTTCACCCTTGGAAAATAATTGAATTAAAGCAAGAACGCATTTTGATAGTTGTTTGATTAAAATTTATCAGTTTTATACAAAAACATTTTCATCAGTCAATCCTCAATAATTTAAACAAGATTTCACAATTGACAATTTTAATCATAGCTACACCAGCAACAAAATAAGAAAGACCAACGCTGTCCTAGGCGGAGTTTTCAAAATTAACAGGAGTTTTGATATTTGAACGCTAAGACTGCATCAAAACGACATCGTTTGCTCACTTTGCCATTTGAGCTCCACGTACGTACCGCCTAGCGGGTCAATTGTCGAGATAGGACCTATTTGATAAAACAAGAAAAATTATACGTTTTTTTTTTAACTATAATCAGAAATTTTAAGAAGCTTTCTAAATTAGCCCAACTGTGTTATCGCTGCTTGTAAAGTCAGGAGCGACCAGACAATGTCTGTGACACTTCGGCCTTGGAAAATAATTGAATTAAAGCAAGAACGCATTTTGATAGTTGTTTGATTAAAATTTATCAATTTTATACAAAAACATTTTCCTCGGTCAATCCTCAATAATTTAAACAAGATTTCACAATTGACAATTTTAATCATAGCTACACCAGCAACAAAATAAGAAAGACCGACGCTGTCCTAGGCGGAGTTTTCAGAATTAACAGGAGTTTTGATATTTGAACGCTAAGACTGCATCAAAACAACATCGTTTGCTCACTTTGCCATTTGAGCTCCACATACGTACCGCCTGGCGGGTCAATTGTCAAGATAGGACCTATTTGATAAAACAAGAAAAATTATACGTTTTTTTTTTAACTATAATCAGAAATTTTAAGAAGCTTTCTAAATTAGCCCAACTGTGTTATCGCTGCTTGTAAAGTCAGGAGCGACCAGACAATGTCTGTGACACTTCGGCCTTGGAAAATAATTGAATTAAAGCAAGAACGCATTTTGATAGTTGTTTGATTAAAATTTATCAATTTTATACAAAAACATTTTCCTCAGTCAATCCTCAATAATTTAAACAAGATTTCACATTTGACAATTTTAATCATAGCTACACCAGCGACAAAATATCTGATGGAAACAACAACCTTTTGAGGACGTTGCCACTTCAGGCTTCTTGCTTGCATCATACGTAAGAGGTTGTGCTTTGCCTGAAGACTAATTAATTTCCGGAATTCCACAAGATTTAGTGACAGAAAATTCTGTCTTAGGCTCCGGAACTTGCTAAAGCTTTCATAACAAGGATAACCAGGCAATGTTAATTTCACAATGTCACATCAGGATCATCATCGTAGTCAAAATCTTCACTAGAGTGCCTATATCTTTTCGCATCTCGTGAAGCGCCTCTTCCCTTCTTTGGTTTTCCTCTGGAAACAATTCAGATAAAGCATATATGTTCATCATCGCATCATATATCTTTACCACTGTCACCACCTAGGTGCATCATAATACTCTTAATAAAGATAATAAAAGAGTACTACTTACTGCCCATTTCCATAGATACCTCCGCCCTTAGACCGACCTGGACCAAAGTCTGACCTCCCATCTACAGTAAACGCAAATGAAGAACAAACACTAACGAGAATAGGAAAAATAAGTAGTCCAAGAGTCTGTGTATAACGGGCTCACCTTCTCGACCAATGGCTTGCTCTTCAGCCTGAACCCGCACCACCCCCAAACAAATAAGTGAAAAGGTTAGCTTATCAAGAGAGGGAAAAGAGTTCAGATCTCATAATGCACAACATATGGAACTCTTTTTTTCTCCCTCCCCAGCAAAGTCACAACAAGAATTTCTATTATAAACAAAGCCATAAATGTGTCCACTTATGGATTGAGTTAGCTCCACAATGGTTTGTCAAATAAATTAAGATCTCAACATCCTTTTCTTTTCATTTGGAAATGAAGAAAGCAAAGCAAATGGAAAACACATATCACTCTATTGAGCATGGACAAAATCCTGATCATTGGTGACAGAGAGAAGCAGAAGCAGAACAGAGAGCAGGGAGAGCACTGAAAGTGTCAACATTGTTGAGAATTTAAATTTTGGTACACATACTGCTGGTGAGGTGACTGAAGATAATGAGAAGAGAACAGAGAGAAGGGAGAGCACTGAAAGTGTCAACATTTTTGAGAATTTAAATTTTGGTACACATACTGCTGGTGAGGTGACTGAAGATAATGAGAAGAGCCGATCTTCGGGCTGGAATTTTCTCGATCGCTTCAAGCTGCATCCACAAATTATAATAGCTCAATGCACATTTAAGTTTATGATGTATCAACAATAAAATTTTTGCGTGTCAATATATCTGAACCATTTAATTTAAGCGTCTGCCTTAAGTATGAAGAGATTTACATTCTCTCAGCATCATATGACTTGTGAGTGGAATTTTATAATTGAAAAAGTTAACCAAGCTGCAATTTCTCAGACAACAGCCTTATAAACATTGTCAATTTTAATGGTCTTGCTAAACCTTTCTGCTCCCAAAAGACAGTCGACTATTACTCATTTTTCTACAAGTCTTCTGACATTATTTATCTTTTCATACCATATAACCACGTCAAAGAATTCAGATACCAAAGCACAAACAAAATTTATCAAAATATGATAGCCTCGTCATGAAATTAGCCAAAATTACGATGTCACATATAGAGTCCAGAGAAATCTATTCTCATCAAGCAGAAGAAAAAGAAAAGGAAGTATATAATTGCCACTCCATACAGCGCAGTGTTCTTAGATGAAGATAAGAACCCTTCAAAACCTTTCAATACATTGCCGCATTGGCTTGGATCCTGCAAATAACTCGTCTCCATATCATAAACCTGCACTAGAAGAAAATTCATTAGCCTCCAGTGAGGAGGGTTTTAAACAACAACAATAATAACAGTAATAATAATAATTGCATACAAGAAAATTCCAAGAGGCAAGAGGAACCCTTCAAAAGATGTGTTAATTTCCACACATCACACCTTGAGAATAAGGGTCTCACATAGCTTAAAAATTAAAAATTTGCATTATATTGCAATTAATGTCAGTTGGATTGCTCGGTTTCTCTTTCCATGCTGAAAAAAAAAAATTGAATAGAACTCTCAAAGAAGCATTGTCTGGTATAATAATTTTAGACTTGGAGGATGAGTGAAAGCACTTGGATTCAAAAGCATTGTCAGAGGTCGATTGAAGCAAAAGGTTTGACAGTTTAACATATCCAAAACACCCTCTCAGGACCTTCTTCAAGGAGTTCACTTCTGGATAATTTGCATTTATCAACAGACCTCTCACCTCACTAATGAAATCTATATGCAGACAAAGTTCCGAAACAAACACTTCATGTTTCAACCAACACTAACCTTGGCTAGTTTAAGCCTTTAAAATGCACTGCTTCAGTTCTTCTTACAACCATGGTTTAGCATGGAGAGAGAGAGAGAAAAAAAAAATCTGCTTCGACATCAAGGAGAAGATAACAACAATCTTTCACAAAAAATTGTATTGCTTAAGAAGCTCCACTTTGGTTTGCTAACAGAAGCAAACACATTCAAACAATAAACACTTAAACAGAACTATATGAATATTATAGCTTTGGTAACATGACCCTATTGAAGTAAATGAACAATCTCAGTACGAAAAAAACCACAACTGAATTTCGAACCCAGAAACCCTAACAAGCCTACGTTGAATGCAATTCTTGTACAACTTGACACAATTAGATACTCAAACACCAACAGACATTGTACAAGCAACTATATTAGAATTTATAAAAGGAGAATCACCTGCTTTTCAATATTATTAAGCTCTTCCTGAAGCTTGGCTTTCTTGCTTAGAAGTGAAGCCATTACAGCGGATGCGCTCGCTGAGGCTCGCTGCCCTGAATTTACCCATAAGTTTTAAAAAAAAATTAATTAAAACTATTTGAGTCATTGAATGGGATCTTGATCCTTCTTTTTTTGTCTGACGGAAATTAAAAAACTGTTACTTAACGAAGGTACCTTCAGGATCCATCTTTCTTTCGCGGGAAACTTTTAAAGATTAGTGATCTTAGATTTTGAATCCTAAAACCCTAATCACGATTAGGACCCGATTTGTTGTTTCCGAAGAAAGCCCCCTTTATAGGTTTTTTGCGAGTAACTCGAACGTTGTTACTACGAGGGGTTGACTTTTCCACGATTGTTTTAACTGCATGACTATAACATGCCGAATCATTATGTGCCACGTCATGATGTAGGGAGAGCGTCCTAGCCTTTGGGCTTGGTCCGCCCGCCCATTATAGGCCCATTATTCTATCTACCGAGTAAGTTTTAAAGGAAATTCGATCGAGTGAATTACGCAATAATCATCGAAAACTCATATTAAACAAATGCTTTTCACTTTTCCCACTTAGCTACTAATTTTTTTATAATGCATAATTACATTGTTGTCGTTAAAATGATTTAAAAAGAAACAAACGTATTGAGTTCTTTTATAATTATGCGTGTGTTGTCATTATAATTTGATATGTTTGTCCAAAGGTAGGTAGATTTTTGTAAGCTATAAGTATAGTAATAATTATGAACGGTTAAAATTTTAATGTCATGTGCATAATAGGGAATAGAAATAAAACAGGGGAATTGAGTGAGAAAAGTTTGTAATATTAGGGACCTATGAGAAAAGTAAAAAAGGGGTTAGTTGAAATTTGAAAAAGTTGGCTGTGGCAAAACAGTAGAAACAAAAATACGCGGCGACTAGATAACGTCCTCGTACACACGTGACATGTCACATGGAACCCACGTGATCCGCACATGCAACGAAGGGCGGCCTCGAAGCGCGCAATGGTGGGGCTTGATACCACTGGACGGTGGCGATTTAGGTCTAGGTCAGCATCTCTGTCTGGATTAACAAAAATCTGACTCGAGTAACTCTGAACTCCGCAGCAGAGAAGCATAGATAAAAGTTAATTAAAACTCAACAGACAAACTACAGATTCCTCGTCAACGTTCGGCCCCCTGATAAAATCATGAAAAGCAAAAGCAAGCGTTGATACCACGCACCGCCCCCTCTTTTTTCCTTCACTCCTTTCTTTCTTTGTTTTTTTTTTTTTTTTTAATTAATTAATTCATTCGTTGTCGGCGCTGGAGTCATCATTATTCCAAGATGTATATACGCAAACACGCAAAAATAAAAGCTATCCGTTGCGTTGCCATTCGCAAAGAGCGAGACCCCACGCCCTCCTCCCCACACAAATACACAATTCGAATCTTCCCCATTCCACAATTTGCATTTTCTTAAAAATCTTCTTTAAAAAGAAATAATAATTTACGTATAAAACTTGGCCACTTCTTTTAGTTTTATTCTGCAGAACACATTTTCGCTCTTTCATTGTTTCTTTACTTGCTATAGTGATCTGCCTTTTGTTGCCGCCGCCGCCATGTCTTTCAGAGGACTTAGTCGAGTAAGTCTCCTCAGATTTTGTCCATTCCGTTGTTAGCTTTGTTTCTTTGAAATTTATCGTTTTTGTTATAGCTTATGTAACTTGCTCGCTGGGGCTTGTTCTTTTTAACTTGTTGACGACAAAAAGTTCCAGATTTAAAGGTAAGGCTGAGCTTGAATTAACTATATTATTTAAATTCCGAAGTTTTTAATCTTGGGTTTGGACTTTTGGCAAGCTGAGCGTTTCTGCTCTGTTTGTCGCTGATGGACTCTGTAGTTAGCCTGAACTATTATTGATTTTGATATGATTTAGACTAAAATAGAAATTGGGGAAAGTTAGTCTGAGGCCTGAGGGTATGCTTCGGAAATTTAAATCTGCGGGTATTGCAAAATGGAATCACCCGTTGTCAAGTACAAGTGGGTAAAATGAATCATCAGTTGTCAAGTATGAGTGGATCGACAGGTGCTAAGAATTAGCTGTCTAGTACTTTTACCTGTTAGTAACGTTATTAGTGATATGCTGATGGTTGGAAGGGAAGGCTAGCACACATCATTTCTCTAAGAATAAGTGAGTTTCACGATCATGAGGTCTTATTCCTCAATCAAAACAGCTAAGAGACAGATCGAACGGTGACATATATGTAGTAAATGCAATGATTGAATCGATACCTACCAGATCGAGTTACATGCATAAATGTACTTTCTTTGGCTGATCTCAAATGCAGTGATTTGGCTTTGACTCCCTAGCCCCTTTTCCTAAATGCATATCTCTACCTATCACACTAGCTAGTAACAGAGGAATCAATATTGATCTACGAACAAATATTGATGTATAATAGGTTGTTCACTCAATGATAGCTCTTTCTATCTTTATCGAACTTGCATTCCTTGTTTTCTTTGAAGAGTCTCTACCCACTTTTTTTTTATACTCGAAAAGCCAATGGGCTTGTAAAACCATATGCTATCGTCTGTCAAAAGTTAAGGAAATGTTAGTGATACAGATACTCTTCAAGCTTTGGTGGAATTGAATTTGAAGTTTTAACTATTCAATGGCAAAACCTTTTATGTAATTGGCTTCTCGACTTTTCAGCCAAATGCCAGTTCTGGCATGGGCGTTGCTGATCACAGCAAAAATGCATTCACAGAATTGCAAAGGAAGAAGGTTCATCGTTATGTGATTTTTAAGATTGATGAGAAGAAAAAGGAGGTTGTGGTTGAGAAGACTGGTGACCCCGCTGAGAGCTATGATGATTTCACTGCTGCTTTGCCTGAGAATGATTGTCGATATGCCGTATATGACTTTGACTATGTGACTTCTGAGAATTGTCAGAAGAGCAAGATATTTTTCATTGCATGGTTAGTTCTTGCCTTCAAATTCGTAAACTTTTCTCAATTTGATTGATTTTGTTACTTGTTGATCAGATAATATATCCTTCCATGCCAAATGTGACAATCAACGTCATGAAAATCCATCAACTGGAGAACTGATGCCTAATGATGCATTTCTTAATGCCTTTGCAACTCTTGCAGTTTTGTTCTAGCTTTATAAAACTTCTTCATTAGGATCTCATTCTTAAACTATTTACCTCTCTCTAATCAGGTCCCCTTCGACCTCTAGAATCCGTGCCAAGATGCTATATGCCACATCTAAAGACAGATTTCGACGGGAGCTGGATGGCATCCACTATGAGATTCAGGCTACTGATCCTACAGAGATGGATCTTGAAGAGCTTAGAACCCGTGCCAATTGAAGAGTCTGCAGTTTTGCAGTTTCTTCCTTCCAGGAGAAAAAAATCAGCAAGGGGTTCTGCCACCTGTTGCTCCTTGCTTCATTACTCTATGTGCAAATTCTATGCATAGTCTTCGAATAACTGGCAATCTGGGAAGACTGATTGGGCTGAGGTTATCTTGTTGTGGTGAAATTAGCTTCCCAGTGGCTTATTGCTACTCTGGTGAATATAAGTGTGTTTGTTGGGTATTTGGAAATTCTAGAACGTATTATCATAACATTGATCTCTAATTCATATTCGCTGTCCTTTGCTTCCACCTTGATTTTATTTTCTATAATGTGAAAGTGGACCAGAGGAGCTTACAAATGAAGGGATCACACATTCTCAGAAATAGAACTACTGCATGTTATAAGCTAACTCTTCTTTTGCTTTTAAATGCAGAACTAGCAAAATAATTTGTTTGGAAAAAACGAGTATTTGATGCTAATTTGTTCTTAAATGACCTAAACAAAAAGAAAAAGAAAGTCCCGTAAGACTAAAACGATAGACAGTTCTTGTTATGTGTTGGCTTCTCTTATGCTACCTCCGCCCCACTTTGATCATTGTTCCATCTCCTTCTCGTACAAAGATTTCTCCTTCAGGCACCAAGAAAGTGAACAGCTTGCCCAAAAGGCTGAATATACCCAATGCTACTAAATGAATTCCTTAACGCTTGTGCTCATAGGATACACCGAGCTTTGTCCTGGTTCTCAGCCAGATACAAGATCTCAAATGCATCCACTATTGCCCTGAGATTCCCATATGCTGCTGATATGCCGTAATGAATAGAACTAAACCTAGATGGGGAATTCCAGCTGCACTCAGCTGAGGTGGGATGAGGTCCATAATATGCAAGGGGTAAAAAAATCGATGAGCCCAACACCACAAACCCAGTCAAGTGTTTCTCATCATCAGTCCATTAATGTATAAATGGTAAGGGATTGCCAGCACGAATTGTACCCATCAATTGGATGCCAAGTTGCACAGGAATTGGCATTGTGAAGATCGGAGCCCATGAGGTCAATAAGATGAGCCCAAATGCACAAGCTGCAAGGCTTTATTCAATTACTTGTGATAGATAGAAAGTAGAACTCTTTAATGTCAACTGAAGATATACATTTGGCTGAAATCTTCACGTGAGCTTGCAAAAGTGAATTAACATCCATGATCCAACTACCCCATACAACTTTCCGTGAAAAATGTGGTCGAGGAGAGGAAATTAAGATCAGTAAGTCAAAAAGTAACAAAAGTTCTTGTGAAATTTCTCACCTGCTGGAATCGCAGAAACTAGCAAGTGGAATGGACTAATCTTCTTTGCGCTCAAAAGTGGATGCTGAATTTTTTATTCACCAACAAACTCAGTAGATATTTTCAAACTTCAGATCATTTATATGGGGCAAAAAATGAACAGAAAACATAGGTCAACACTGAAAGCTTTTGAAAAGCCATAGATCATTGGACCAGCAAGTAAAAGGGTGCAACTATCGATACTAACTTGAATATAGTTTTAGCAGGACGTTACAGGTTTCAGATTATTTTTTTTAATAACAATAAAAGAAAAAAGAAAAGAAACACAACATGAGACCTTCTCAAAAGTTTGAAATTAAAAAAAAAAAAAAAAGTGCTACAACATCAAGGAAAAAAAAGTGTGTATTCACGCTAAACTGGAACTGTCCTATTGTTGTTATTCGATGGATCCTGTTCCATGTCTTGTGCCCCCTCATCCTGATTCTCACCTGACATCTCCTCCAGAGATTTCCCTTTTGATTCCGGTACCAGGAAAGTAAACAACAGACCCGTCAAGTTAACAAACCCCAGGACGATGAGCGAGTTCTTCACACCAATACCCGGAGGATACCCTGCATCTGTCTTGGTCTTGTCCTTACTCTGAGCCAAATATAAGAACCCAAATGCACCCACAATAGCGCCAAGCTTACCAGATGCTGCTGATATGCCGTGACAAGTAGACCTCAATCTGGCGGGGAAAATTTCAGCTGGCACGACAAATGTTGTAGCATTAGGTCCAAAATTTGCAAAGAAGAAGGTTAATGAGTACATAATCACGAATCCGATTCTGTTCGACTTGTGAGTCCAGTGGTCATAAGGAATAGCCAGTGCAAACATAAACACTGTCATGAAGAAGAAACCTATCAATTGGATAGCAAATCTTCCGATCTTATCAATTAAAGCTACTGTGAACCAATAGCCTGGAACAGTGCTGCAAAGGGCAATAAGGGTCTGTGCCCTCGCAATTTTGTACACTTCTTGAATGGCATTCATAGTCTTTGCTGAAGGAATCCATCCAACCGCGCTGAAGATGTCCTTTTGGAACAGATTTTGACT
Organism: Luvunga scandens; assembly: GCA_030449905.1. Lineage (NCBI taxonomy): Eukaryota > Viridiplantae > Streptophyta > Magnoliopsida > Sapindales > Rutaceae > Luvunga > Luvunga scandens. The sequence goes on along the minus strand of JASUUG010000382.1, from coordinate 506,189 downwards.
GTAAAATGCAATGTCAAGCAAGAACCATGTGCTTGTTGTTCCGAGCAAGTGCACTCCATGACGGCGCAGAAATTCTTTAGAGAACAAACCGTATCCATTGGCTTTATTCTGATCGAGTTCCTGAATCTTCTGTTCCTCTGCCTCAAGCTCCACCTGCAAAACCTTGGACATATCAGATGCAGCCTGCTTCGCGTTCTTAGCAACAAGGGCGGTGTAACGAGCAGTCTCCGGCATCTTCATCCTCCAGTAGTAGGTAAGTGCAGCTGGAAGTGCTCCAACCATTAGAATTATACGCCAAAGGTAGTCAGCTTGAGGGACGGTTGAAGCAATAGGATCGTCCTCATAAGCTGGAGCACTAAACGCAGCATTGAATGCAGAAGAGACAATGAGTGCAAATATACCACCAGCTAAGATTCCAAAGCCCTGCATTGCAAAGACAGCGGCAATGAAAGCACCACGAGTCTTCTTGTTAGCATATTCAGACATGATAGTGGCGGAAAGTGGGTAGTCACCACCAATGCCAAACCCAAGCCAGAAACGAAAGAAGCAAAGAGTTGCCATGACACCTTTGGGATTTTTCCCGAAGGAAAGACCCGAGGCAACTGAGCATATGACCATGAGCATAAGAGTCATCCCATAGACTTTCTTTCTCCCCAACTTATCACCAAGCCAGCCAAAGAAAAGCTGCCCTGCCAGTGTTCCACAGAATGCTACACCATTAACAGCTGCTGATACATTGGGAGGCAATGATCCAGGCTTTTCAGCACCATCAACATGGTAGTATATCCGACCAAGCAATTTGGTCACAAGAGATATGCAGAATAAATCGTATGCATCGGTGAAGAAGCCCATTCCAGCAACAATGATAGCAGTGAAATGATACCATTGCGTTTTTGCTACATCAAGCGCATTCAGCACCTCTAATTGTCCTTTGCCCATTGCTAATTACCAAAACTGTAAAATTTCCTTCCTCTGCTCTCTCTCGCTCTCTCTCTTTATCTGCAATTATAGAATAACAGTGAGAACATCCAACAACTACGAGATTATCCAAAAATAAAAATAAATAATTATTGGTTGCATTGACTCAATCAAGTTGAAAAGTCTACATTGTTAGCAAGGAGCAGTTGCTTAGTGTCTCGCTGAATTACACAATTCACCCCAATTTTTTTTTTTTAAGACTCTTTAACAAGTATTAATGCAACATCAATACATGGAAAAGCGGAAAGAGAGCTTAATAATATATGGTAAAAAGAAAAACCTCTGTTGATGGGTACAACTACTCCACTTTTTCTTACCCTCAATTGAAAATTTGAGGGATATTATTAACAAAGAGACAGGTGCTTAGATATTTGAAACCTAATAATAAAAAAAAATTCTTCTGCTACTTTTTGGACTTCGGAGCACAACCATTTTGACTAATAAATAAAAAAATCATTAGCAACAGCCCAAAACCCTCCGTGGCTACAGGAAAATTTTAGAAAAGGACAAAAGAAGAAGCTTTTACTGTAAGATTAAAATCTTGGCTCGGATTAAATGGTTTGTTTCTCTCTCGAGATAAACACAAAGATTAAAATAAAAAAAATAAAAAAAACTTGGCCCATACTACATTTCATAGAAGTTAAGCGCGTATATGCATTCGTAATTAATTACCAAACAGATATAAGAACAAGAAGTTACATACAATCTATAAGAAACTCTTATGAATATAGATAGATTCATTTGCATCTGTAATCAAGAGATGAACTGTATGTGTATATTAACACACACGTGATCAGCAGAACAGAGTATAAAAACTAAAAAGGGCCAAAAAAAAAAAAAATTAGGACTGCTAAACTAATGAATTAATATAGCAGAAAAGGGCATGGAATGCGGTGAATTCGTGGACAGCCACTAATTAAGGTTACGATAATTATAAAGAAGAATCCAACGTTACTCTGACTCATGGCGATAATTCCGGAAACAGATGCATCAGTAATAAAAATTAAAAAAAAACAGTTTTTTTTAATGAAAACTTATTGCAATTCTGAGAAAATAAAGCAAAACGAAGAAATTTCATATTATAATTTTCTGGGTATAAATTTATTTCGTGCATGTATCTAATCTTTCTCTTTACATACGGACAAACACAAAAAACAATTAAAAATGGGGGGAAAATAAAGAGGGGAACCGAACAAGCAAAAAACTTTATTGCAATTTTTGCATGAGTAACTAACAACATAACACAAAACGAGAGAGACAAGTCAATTTGATGAAATAACTATCTGAAGGGGAACAAAAAAAGGGAGAAATAAACTGACCTGTTGATTTTCTTTTGTACGTCTGTTTGGCTGTTATTTACTGGAGAAAATGCAAGAAAGAAAGTGAAGGAAAAACAACAGAGGCAGAGAGGAGAGGGAAAGAAATTGAATGGCGAGTTGTGTTGAGTTGATGTGGGAGGGTGGTTGATGATATGCATATATATATATATATATGTGTGTGTGTGTGTGTATGTGTGTACACACATATATAACGCAACAAACCGAAGTATTCTAACGGTATATTCCCCTGCATTTTCGCCCCTCCAGCTTCTTCCTTTTTCACACTTAGCAGTTGGCAATAGCTTTCAGCCATTTCCTATTTCAAGATTCAAGACAGTTGTTTTTTCTTTTCAATTTAATAATTATTTTCTTTTTTGTTTAATTGGCGAGTTGATAACTTTGGTGCATATTAGACCGTCGATGTGTCAGATCTGCCAATGTCGTTTTCTATCTCTAGTCAAAACCACACTGTCATACACGTACCGTGTCTGATATATTAATGCTCAATTTAATTAATTAGCATTCATTATGAGGCAAATCTGTATTTTTCCCCTCTTTTTTGCCCTTTTCATATTACACGAGGCCACTTAATTTTCGCTAATCTTCAGTCTTTTTGGATTACGCGATTCCGTATTTGGTTAATATTACAATTCTTTTCCTTTTGTGCTTATTATTATGTCGGTAAAATGAGGCGTCACAAAGGCACAAAATATTTAGCAATCTTAAAATTATTTCGGGACTTCAATCATTTAAAACATTAACACTATTTTTACATCTTACGCAAGTTGTTTGAATGTTGACCCAAATGTCAGAATTTACTAGTTCAGCGGACTTGTGTTGTGGTCCGTACTAATTGGTCGTTAACACTTGAATAATACCAACGATTTTGGACCTAGCAGCGATCTTCGCTAGCTCACCTTTCAATAATCCACTATCATGCATAGATTAAGATTTAATTACTTGTATATATATATTTTTTCAATGACCATCAATCACAACTTTTGAAAAAGTTAATACCTAAAATATGATCAATATTGAATCTTGAATTCATAATCAAATTTTAAACGTCGCTTAAAAAAAATTAATGTGGATTAATAAGACAAGAGCAGGTATGAGATAAGATAACAAAAATAAAGCTTACCATTGAAGATCAAACACAAGATCGTGGCTCTAATAGCCTATTTCAGAAAAACCGTTAAATAAAAAAAAAATATAAGTTTGTATGCAGTAATTCAACAATAATATCGAACACATATTTATACATATATAAATTATTCTTAAAACCTTGCCTAAACTTAATTAATGCATGCTCATGTCACACAATGTGAAAGTATCTCGTTAGGTTCAAATATATCCTGTTTTTCATACAATCAAACAATTATTTAATTTGGTCAGAATACGTAAGCTTGCAGTATGTTATTGTAAGCAACTAAGCATAGGGAAAAATACCCACGTTGCACAATCACTTCACGTTGGTTTTAACCTTCAAGATGCTCAATTTCTATGGACAATTCAAACTTTAAAAGCTTTTTATGGCTTCATGATAAATTGAAAACTTTGGTACTGATGTGCGTACTTTCTGAAAATGTAGACTAAACCTCTTGTGCAAAGAACGGCATAATAAACGTTTTAAATTTATTTTGTTTGTTTGTTTTCTTTTTTCTGGTAATTTATGTAAGACGTTGACGGTCAATTTTAAAAAGCGCAGACATCTCTATCGTAGAAGTATTCCGAGTCATAAATTTTATAATATAATTATTAGCATGACACATTTGCCAAGAAGAAAGCATTATTCAAATTGGACACGTTATCGCGATCATTTTTCCTTAAGAGTAGAGATAGCCAACGGAATGGCGCGAGGTACGACGCAAACACAACACAATATGCGTGAGTACAATATGCTATGGTACGAGCATGTTTTAATAAGATACGTTCGTGGATCGGGTCAGACTTAAAATTTTAAGTATGTTGATTTAAAAAATACGACACGATTAGTAATTGGATAAAGTAAAATATGTAAAAAAATATATAATAAATACATTTTATTAATGGGATAACACGGGGTCCGTGAGCTATTAATAACACATTGGTCAAAATATGTTAAGGTAAATTTTTTAATAAAAATAAAAAATAAAATATTATAAACTTATAATTTTATAAATATTTTTAAATTAAAATTTTTAATATATTTTATTAAATTAATTTAATTCTTAGCTTAAAAAATTAATTGTTTTATGTTTATCATTTGTTAAATGAATAAATAAATATAATGATTTTAATAAATAAAATTATAAATATCATTATTTTATAAAATAATATATCAAAATTTTACGACATTGATATTTTATTTTTATAAAATCGTAACTTAGTTAATATCAATTTGTCAATTTGTCGTAATTCGTATTTCGTTGTTGTGACTTGTGACTTGTGATTTGTTTTAATTAATGTCTCATAGTTGTGACTTATTGTAATCGTTATTCTAAGATTGTAATTTTAATTTTTATTAATCATTTATATAATTTATAGAATTAAATTTATATACTGTTGTGTTATAATTTGTAATTGTGAAATTAAATATTTAAATTTATATTTATGAAATTATGATAAACTAATAATAAAATGTTAATTATTCTCTTAATAGTTAATAAAAATTGTTGTTGTTGTTGTTGTTGTTATTATTATATGGACGGATGGGTTTGAAAAAATACATAGACTTAAAAAAATACGTGGGCCTAAAGGGAAAAAAAAAGGTTAATGGGCTTTTTTAGGCACGGCCAACAGCATGGCACCCGTGGACTCATGCCGTGGACAGTGCTAGGTTTAAAATAAAAAAATTAGGCATGACACGGCACAACCCATTAATTATCCTCACTTAAAAGTAAACTCCAAAAGTGTAAAGTGTAAATAATTTTTAATTTAACCTCTTATGAATTTAAATTTGAATAGTTAGCTAAATAAAATTATTGAAGAGAAAAATATTATAAAATTTAAATACTTGTGTGATTTGATGGAAGCTCCCTTGCAATAAGTAATAATTTTTTTTTTATTTTTTAAAGAAAATATATCTTTCACTAAAAGATCAACAATGACAAACACTACATTGCCTTAGGGGCATAAATTCAAAGTTGCATGTGACTAGAAATAGGACTTAAAAGTTAAGGCGATACTAATAACAAAACACAATTACGTAACTATAAGCAAATGACATTTCGTAATTTTCCTCTATCCGTATGTCTCACGTGGCTACTTTAGACTAGTCGTTGACTTCAAATCAACGGCTGATGGGACCATTCAGGGTAAGGGAGTACAATGATTATGCACTAGTTTAAAAGAAATGTCTCATTTCTCCGAAGAGACAAGAAAGCTTATTATATATAATTAAACATAAATATTCTATTCACATATAATTATACAAGAGGCGAAATGTTAAATGTACCTACCATATTGACGATTAAGACAACAACAAAAATTATGCTCATTTGGATATAATCAAAATATCATGTTCATTTGGATAGGTCAATAATAGAGAAAGTTATTGATAACGAAACCATAATAGAGGAAGTTAAAATATCTTAACCCCATTTATAAATATTGTATTTTATTTGCCTTAGTTGCATATTATATAGATAAATTGTTTTCTTTTTCCTATTTAATTATGGGGTGAAAAGTTCAAGGTCTCAATGAGAATTTATTGATATGAGAAGGTAAGATTTATACGTTAGATGCTGAAGAAATAATATGAAAAGTTTTGTAAATCAAATAACGTCAATAGCTAAATATTTAATTTAAATAGTGATATATGTAGTAAATAGAAAACAAAAAAAAAATTCTTGTCTTGTTGTGATTTTTTTGTCTTGTAATTACTTTTTTAATTTTCTAATAATGGTGAACTATTTTTTAATAAGTGCATATTACTATTGTTTAAATTTATGAACTTACAATGAATTTTATAAGTTCATTTTATACAATGACTTAAGTACAATATATTAACTCATATTTAAAAAAAAAAAAAAAAGGAAAGGGGGGTGGACAAGCACAAATCAATTTTTACCCCCTCCCCACCCCCAAGGCTCGAACCCGAGTCCACACAAGTGAGGAGTGACATATTGCACTGCCAACCAACTCAACTATACCCTTGGGGACTTAACCTATATACCCATTTATAAATATATGTATTTCATTTGCATTAGTTGTGTATTGTATAGATAAATAGTTTTCTTTCCTCTTTTTTATCTATGGGGTGAAGGGTTTGAGGCCTCTATGAGAATTTATTGATATGAGAAAGTAAGATTCATACATTGGATGCTGAAAAAAATAATATGAAAAATTTTGTAAAATGAATAACGTAAATAGTAATAAAAATATCACAAACTTTTGTGTAAACCGCCCCCCCTCCCAAAAAAAAAACTTGTCTTCTTGTGAATTTTTTTGTCCTATAATTATTTTTTTTATCTTCTAATAATAGTGCACTATTTTTGTGCTATTTTCTATTTTCATTTTTAGATCATAAATTTAAACAATAGTAATATATATATATATATATATTACTATTGTTTAAATATATGATCTAAAAATGAATTTTATAAGTCAATTTTATACAGTAAATTATGTACAATATCATGAATTTTTTATTTTACCAGCGTTTTAAAGAATTATTTATGCCGTATTATTTTTTTCGCCCATTTTCTTTGCGAAATTTGTATCCTTGTATTATTTTTGTTTTGTTTCCTTGACCATATCACCGTGTCCAAGCAAAATGCCAAAGGTTGACTCCATTCCCATGATTAACACGACATCATTACATGCCGGAATTTTAAATAGGGCACGGCTGCATCTTTCTTCTAGCTAGGATTATAATAATTAAAACAAGAGTCTGGTTATGATGAAATCGCTGAAAGGTGTAGCATATTTTTATAATTATACGATCAAAGTTATAATTAATTTTTTATTATTTATTAATTTACGTATGTGGTATTAATTTATATTATACTTTAAAACAGCTCCAAAATAGTCGAGCCTTGAAATAAATACAGAGACTGCAAGTAAATGCACATATATTAATTAATTTTATTGAAAGTCATTATGAATAACAATTGTTGCCGAAAAGCACTTTTCGTGGTTTTCAGCTGATGCAATGCAATCCTAATGATGTTCTAAACACAATTTAATTAAATTAGACACAAAAGTTTCATACTTGTAATATTAAATTACTAAAGTAATTAAAAATTTATCTCCACTATTGTAACTAACGGTCCTAGGTTCTTCTTCTTCTTCTATTGCTTTAATTTTTCCTCACAAAACAGAATCATGATGATCGCATTATAAAACATACACCATTAATGGACCATATATTGTGTTAAACACTTAAAAATGTCGAGGAATTTAGGCAAAAATAAAATGAAGGTTTGTGTGACTGATAGTGCTATGAAAGTGGCTAATGGATTCAAATATCATTTCCACTGAATAAATATCACCCAACTTTCTCACCACCCGCACTACAAACCCAAAAGTGCTTTTTGAAAAAAATTGCTTTTAAGAGGTGTACTCATGGAGAAGTCCATTCTCGAGGGCCGTCGTTTAAAGTAGAGCTTCTTAGAGGTTTCTTGTGTTTCACTCATAAGCTTGAAAATCAATAACCCTACAGTGAAAGGTTGCTAGCTTCATTATTCACCTTAGAGAAAAATTAAAAAAATAAATAAAATAAAAAACAATCGGAATGATATTTAATGGCTGCTAACCAAACTTCAATGTTAATAGTGAATCCCCACTTCAGCTTTTAGTGGAAAGCACAGCGGTATGCATTTAACTTAGGCGCCAGGTGCAGCAGCACACCCTCCTTTCTTCACCGAAGCAATATTAACTGGAAGCACTTCCTAGAAAGCTCCACGAGAGATCACTTTGATCTTGTGTGTTGGATTTTTTAATATAGTATTGTTGAATTCTTAATCCAACATTTGGTTTATGTGTGAATAATTATGTATTGCGGACTATCATGTAAGATTAAACCTAATTAAAAGTGATTTATTACGGTTTTCGATATTATGAATTCTAATGTTTCTAATATAGTATAAGTCTTTAATATGTAGAGACTCAATAGTATTTTAATTTTATGGTTGATAGAATTAGAAATATCTAATGACAATAGAAAATAATTGTTTATATAAGCGGTCATAGTTCCCAAGTCACACATATCTTTCTATTCTTTCTGACATATCATCAGAGAGAGAGAGCATAGAGAAATTTAAAGGATTCTTTACGAGAACATATAGATTTGGAAGACTAATTACATAATCTAAAAAAACTATTAAGGTTTATGAATTTAAGTATGTTTTTGCATAACTTATTATTGAATTTTAGTGATACAATATAAAAGTTCTTATATTATAGGTAATGGTTTTTACCAAAAGTTTTCTTATTCCAACATTGTGTGCTTCCGCCTACGTCCATAAAGGTTCATTTGACATTGTTATTTAGTAGTTATGGCTTTTAAAGTGTTATTGGTAAACATATTGTAAAAGTGATTGATTATACCTAATAATTGTTAAACAAAATTATTATTTAAAAATAATAGTTAGCCAACACTATAAATTTTTATTTCATAGCAATTATGGCTTAAAAACCATATACACCATCAAAATACTACTAAAACAGAGCTTAGGTATAACAATTCCTAATATGCTTGGTTTAATTTTGGCCAATAACTATTTTGAATAACTACAACGCACTTCCCAAAAAGCTCCATAAGAGATCACTTTGGTCTTGTGTGCTTTTGCCCACACCCACTAAGGGTTCATTCGGCATTACTATCTAGTAGTTATGAAATTTAAAATGTTATTGGTAAACAGATTATAAAAGTGGTCGACAATTATTAAACAAAATTATTATTTAAAAATAATAGTTAGCGAACACTATAAGTTTTTATTTCACAGCAATTATGGTTTAAAAACCATATACATCATCAAAATACATACTAAAACAGAGCTTTGGTATAACAATTTCTAATATGCTTGGTTTACTTTTGGCCAATAACTATTATGAACAACTGCAACACAACTAAAACTCACTTCCTAGAATCTCCCAAACTAAAGAAATCAATTTGATTCCGTGCATTGCCCACGAAGCTTGTAACTAAGGGGAAAGGATAGAGATCCATTGTACATGGTTTAGTACGATGACCACGATAACCTCCTAATTTTTAAAAATGGTTACATGTGCCTCTTTTTAAATAATTATGCACTTTGACTACAGTGATTAAATAATAGTTCATCTTGACATAATTATTCAGGAAAAGATCTATGTCATAATTTTCTGAAAACAATAGAGGTTTTGTAATTGTTTCGCCGTAACATGATGTGTGGCCGGCCTTTTCCCTATGGCGAACCATTTCAATTCATGTGATTGGTTTTATATGAGCAAAGTCCAAAGAAGATGGGCTGAAGTCTTTACAAAGTTGAAGTTACTGCTGTTGTGAAACGGACAATTGATGCAATGAATTCGGTTTAAAACCTAGAAAGTTCTGAACTGTCCCGCATCAGTGCCTACTCATTGCCCAAAAGAACATCGGACACTTTGTAACCCCATGAGGCAGAATTTTCAACTGGGCAGTGGACTTATTAGGATCTTTTTGTTGGTTAGATTACGAGGCGCAGATTATGACATGCCCACGGTGTCATGGCTGCCCTATTATTAAAAGCAGTTTTTAATGGTTCCATGGTTTTATAGTTTCTCGTTAGCAGTTTTTAAAAATAGATAAAGAATTATTTTTCATAAACAACTTATTTAATAAGATATTATATCTTTTTAAAATTTTTATTATAACTCTTAAATTTTAATAAAAAAATAATTATATTTTACTTATTAATAAACTCTAATATATAAATTATACATTTATTCTTATCATATTTTATGTAATAGATTATGAAGTTCTTCAAACTTTTTTAAATTGAGTTTTTTTAATGTAATTTTACATATTTAAGAAAAAAAGATATGTCTAAATAGTTTGTTAAACATACTCTAAAAATAAAAAGTAATTAAAACTTATGTTTATTTTACTCATTATATAATAAAATAATATTTTTGTAATAAAATTTACCAAATACATGTACTATACTTTTCAAACTCATTGCAACTGTAACAATACAATTTACCAAACACCAATTTACTTTTTTAATCAATAGCTTATTTTATCTACATACTATAAACAACTTATTTCATCAACATCTACAATCACAAACTGGCCTTATGATTAAGATTCAAATTGATTTTTGATGAGTTTTGAAAGTGAAGTTTGTGTTTTCTTTTCGTTGAAGGCTTATGGTATTTTCCTTTGACCAAAACTAGATTTTTTTTTAATAGAATGATGATGATATTAAGAAACCAAAGTTCTCATTGCACCCGTCACTTTCTTCAAAATTTGTAATTTCCCTCTAAATATCCCCCAGTCCCCCACTTGTATTTATGAAAGTGCTGCAAGATTTTGTTGTTGGTTATTTCAGAGGTTAATTCTATCGACGTGTTTTTCATTTCATATAGGAAACATCAAAATTATAATCTTTCTCAAACTAATCCGTCATGGACAATATTTGATTCACCGTTGTCTTATTTACCTTGGATCTTTATAAACGTAGATTTGTAGTACAATTATTATTATTATTATTATTATTATTATTAGGAAAAGAACAAAGAAAACTATGGTCTAGATGAACAAAGGGTACGGTTCGGTACTAAGACTATTTTTGTTGGTACAACCCCAATCACTTGTTCTTAATGTAACCTTGTCAAACATAAATATGCCGGAACTGACCTTCCTCGTCAATTTTATGATGGTGCAATAGAAATATACAAAGTAAAAATAGGTCAAATTTACTTCTAAATGCATCATATAGTAGATTTTAAAAAATAATGAAGTTATAGTTTTTTAAGATGTGATTTTGGGAATTAATTTTATACTTAATACAATACTAAAAATATTCTCATATACATTATTAAGATCTACAATTATCTTCATTTTTTGAAAAATAAATTATTAAATTTAGAGATTATTATTGTTATTGCCAATTAAATTGAGATAACAAAATAAAAAAATTTATTTTAGCTATCAATTATCAATACACAATAAAAAATAAATGTTATTTAACATTATGTTTATTATAGTCATTTGTAGTATTGCAACAATTTAGTAATAAGATTTACCACATGCATATGATTACTTTTAAAATTTACAGCACTTTTAAAAAGAAACTTTACCGAACTTTTGACTGATTTACTTTATATCTGATTATTTTTACAACACAATCAAAATTAATTATTTTAAAAGTTAAAATATTACCAAAATGGTTCCGAAGGAAAACTTTCTATATTTTTTTTAATATGCTGGAGAGGTGTGAATAGCACCACTCGAGTAACAAAAGAAAAAAGAGTAATCAGAGAGGCCCAACTGCCCTTTCGAACTTATACCAGGATTAGATAAGGGCCCAATATCAATAACAAGCCCTTAATCAGGGCTAATTATAATTTGACCCACTTAGTTATAGTGTCATCCACTGAAATGAGGGGCAGTTAAAAGAAACGGTGGGCTGTATATTTAACATTACTTCTTCAAATGTGTAGATTTGCGTAACATGATTTTTAGCAACTTTGGAAATAATCGGTGTTGGATATTAGTTTAGATGCATACATGGCACGTCAGCCTTCCTTGAGGTCTTTGAACTTGGGGCTGATGACGTTAGATTGGGCCCACTGATGCTTGAGTAAAGACTAGGCTTTGACATCCCTCAAAACTCTTTATAAAATTCATTTCTAATTGAAATTACCTAGTTAGTTAAACACAATTTACTTCATTTTTTTTAATAAAAATGTAATTAAAATTATTTCTTAATAAATGTTTACACTTACCCCATTTCATAGTTTATACCTATATCGTAATAAAAAAAAATTAAATTTTAAAGAAAATTATGAAAGTTTATAATTATGAAAATAATATGAGGGTATTTTAGGAAATAACTTTCGAAATGAGCTATATAGTGATTTTAGAAGGGCTTTAAAAGCTGACTCTTATTCGCCTCCTTCAGAATCCTCACAACACCCCTTTTGAACTTTATTTCATAAAATACCCCCTGCTTAATTTATAAAATATAAATCTGTATATTAAAATTAATCATCTTCCTATGAAATTTTAACTCAAAAAATAAATATTTTTTCCTAGTATATATAACTTATATCTTAATAATTCTAAACTCTTATATTTTCTCAAAAAAAAAAGAAATATTTTTCAATTAAGATTTAAAATATAAATGCAAATTATGAAAAGTGTGGGTGTAAAACGTTTGTTAAAAAAATTAATAATTTACTTAAGTATTTAATTAAATTCCCATTCAAGACAATAAATGAATTAATTTGTATTAGATTATTTAAGTAATTTTAATTAAAAAGAAATTTTTAAGAGAGATATCGAGGGGTGTCAAATGGCCCACTCGGCGAACAATAACTAACTTCTGTCCGTTTGGGGTTTGAACTTGGCCCATCATGATTAATTTATTATTATTATTTTTTATTTTTTTTTAAGAGAATATGATGCATACAAACTACCGGAAATTATATCCCGATTGTGACGTGGGGTGTCAGAATAGATGCATTTTGAATTAGAGAAGCCTGGGACCGATTGCATACCTACAAGTGGGCAAATATATCCATTCGATTGCTGGACACATACAAAATTTGTAATAATACATAAAAGAAGCCGAAATATTGTGCGCGTCCTCTTCATTAAAGAGATAGACATAGATATATCCGCGGAAGCACAAGCAGAAATAAGAAGCATAACAGATGTAAGTCTGCAGACAACTAATTAATATTTTACCCCAATGACGACGGGAAGCTGCTATCTACTATAAATTGATCGCTACTATAAATATTTCAATTAAAAAGGAAGCTACGTTTTGTTTAATCATGTGTCTGCGTTAACCTTATTAAACCGTGCGATTTAATAGTATGTTTGTATGAAAAAATAAGGACGCCGGAAACTTAAAATTTAATTAGGTGTGATTTATGGATAGGAAGAAGTGTCATCATTAATTGATTGCACATGCATGTAATAGGAACCAGTTTGTCTTACGTTTTAGGCCACTTGTGATAACTATTTAGGTCAAATTTAAAACAATATGTTGTTTGTTTTTTCATTGATCCCAAATCGTTAAAAATGTTTAGCCGGGCAAGCAGACAGGTACATATTTGTGGCTAGATCCTAGGTCCTCAATATTTAAGCAGCAATAATTGAGGCAGTACCGCAGCAGCACAGGATTTATTGCGGCAGTACCGCAGCAGCACAGGAGACAGTGCAAATTTTATACACTTAAGCTAGCTTTTTCCAACTTTACAAATATGAAAAACCAAATACATGTGCTGAACGAAAACAAGAAAATTTGTAATATATATATATATATATATATATAAACCTCACTAATAGCGCACTATGATAATTGACACCCTAGTTTAAAAAAAGAAAAAGAAAAGAAGAAATAAATAATAAAGGAATCAGGTGGTTGATAATGAACGATGATGGCTGATCACCAAATAGTGGCAGCAGCAGCTCCGCATGAGCTCACCAAAAGTTGCTCTAGATAATCAGCTCCCAAATCTTCAAACACCACCACATTTTGCGATAATTGTGACCCTACAGCTACAGCTAGTTGACGATGATCATGATCTTTATTATTCATTTTAATTTTCTTGTTACTCGCCGAAGATGATGATGAAGATCTGGATTTCTTTCTGATAGAGTGTCGTTTCTTGAGAGCCACAACCGGCGAGCACCCATCTTCGCACTTGTACTTCATTTCTTGAAGAGATTCTTTGACCATATCCACAGGAAAATTGAGGGTAGCCAAGGAACCCCGCATTGAGAATGCAGCTTGATCGTAGGCTAAAGCAGCTGCCTCAGCGCTGTCGAATGTGCCCAGCCAAACTCTAACCCCGTTTCTTGTGGAGTCCCTTATCTCCGCCGCAAATTTCCCCCACGGCCGCCTCCTCACGCCTCTGTATGACTTGTCTGATGATGTCTTGCCCGATGATCCCTCCTCCTCCGCCGCTTTGCCGCCCCCATAATTGCTATTACTATTACTATTACTTGAAGTTGAAGAAGTCACTTCGTGATCTTCTTTGTTGTTATTATTATTATTACTAGAGTTGGAGTCCGCTGAAGATTCTTTAGTCGTTCCAGTTGTTGTCCCTTCCGCTAATACATCAAGAAGCAGCATTTCCTCTGAGTCGTTGATGTTAAAAGGCAGCGAACTGTTGTGGCTGAACAGAAGCTTATCCCACAAGAATGATTGATCGTCAAACGCTGATGAATTGAATGGAGATTCCGCCGAGATTTCAAGAAAAGATGATTCCATTTGTAATTGGTAATATTATGTTGTTTTGCCTGGTTAACTGAGGATGCGGCAGCTGAATTGTGTTTTGGTCTTACAAGTATCTGCTTACACACCTCAGCCTTTATATGCAAGAGAAGAATTTAAAAGATTAATTCCAAGAAACCAAACAAACAAAAATATGGGGCAAGGTGACAATAGAAATCACAAATTATTGGTCAAGGACGATGTTTCAAAACATTGGCGGATAAATTAATTTTATATTTGCTAGTTGCTTGCCAGGACCACCGGTGCAAAAGGGCTTGTAGAGGGGAAGAGGGAGAGCAAGAAGAAGAGGTGCATTTAAGCACGTGACTGAATGACGTACGGCGGCGGATTGGGACCCAATATTGCGTCATCAAAACTAGATAATGTTTGTGATGTTAGATTTCCTTTTGCCTTGTCGGCTTACTTAGTTTATTTGTTCGCCATGTCCACTTGCTGAATCTGTGGCACGCGCACCATGTGTCACTCTTGTGACCTTTTGAGACAAAAATGCCCGCTTTGTCTCTATTTGATACCATAATATGCAACGTGGCTAGCTATCTAGAGCAATTGCACGGTTCCGATACATTCATTGGATATGGTTTTTGCTACTAGGTGTTCCTGGTCCACGACGAATTCACAAAAGTTAACAGAAACCACAAACGCCAGACCGTGCTAAAATTTGCACACTTGGCAGTAAATTAGCGGCATGAAATTATATTGGAGGACTATCATGTGAATAAAATGATGAAAGTGATGGATGGTACATATGAATTATGCGATTTAAATAAATGTGTTTGAAAAGGAACATAAGATGTTAAAAGTTCAATTAAGGTAATGCTGATATTAATGGACCGGATACGTGCCCTGATCGGCTTCTGTTCTTTCCAAAACAGTTCTAGGGGCTTCGAGAATCTTTGGTCACATCGATTTGTGGAAATTTGAAAGTTGAAACTTTGAATTGTGTTTCTAAATTGAACGATGGCTGAAGACTGCCCGATTAATTAAACGATAAAAGTGAAATGAGAATTTGCCATGCTAGCTAGCTACCAACTTTTTCTCATAATTGAAATTCGAATTCTTGGATTAATTACTTATTGGATTGGGATTTTCTACCAGTTCTCCTGAAATTTTAAATATTTAATATCGTGTGTTGTTAATGATAGTGTACGGTAAAGATTTAATATTTTTATTTAACATTTTTAGTTATTAAAACCATCAATTGTCACTTAAATTTTTACTTAGTGAAATATTAAATCGTAAATAAGAATTCAATTAACGAAGGTGAGAAATTTTAAATCATGAGCTGGTTTTTATCAACTATAGCGTCAGGTTATAAATATGTGATAAATGCACGTCCAATTAAGATAAAGTCTTATTAATTGGACAAAGTCTTATATAATATGTTGATGAAATTTTATCAAATTATACACCCATCTAAAAATGCATACATAATTTATTTGGAGTTGCTAGATTTATTAGAATAATTTCATGTAAGAATTTCTCATAATTAAATAATTGGATGATGATGATGTGATAGGCAACGATTTAGTGTTAAAAGAAAAAAACTGAAATTGAGCAAGGCATTTATATAAGTGCGGTAAATAATAAAAATGATAAAAAAATGTGAGTTTTAATATCCACATTACTCTAAAAATTAACTTGTAGTATAATTGATTTTCTTACATTTTTTTCCCCGTAAAGAATCTGATGCGAGGTAGCTTTAGCAAATAAAAAATACCGGGAAATATTTTTCTTACATATTTCTTATAATATATGGAGATCCACTTTCGTCATTCATGATAACACTAAAAAAATAAAATTAGTGAAAGTATTTGTCCGCAACACAATAGTCATAAACGAAATTAACAAACACCGACAAAATTTGGGAGCTATTTATAGTTTTAGTCAACTTGACAACCTCTCTTACTTTTATAGCCAAAAACACTTATTTTGGACCCATAAAAATATCCCATAATTCTATTTCTCTCCGTATATTATTCAAAACAAATATACGAAATGGTCAAAACTTGGGATCATAATTTATAGTCAGAAGCAAACTTTTCATTTCTCTTGTTTTTTTATAGTAAAAAAACCTCACTTTTTTTTTTTTAAAAAATGACTATATATAGTTATATTTCTCTTAGTTTCCTACATTCTTACATTACTCATTAACAAAAAAAATACGGAAAGTGAAAAGGTGTATAAATTATGATAGAGAGAGAGAAGTTGACTAAAAATATAAACTGATTTTGATTATCCTTTGCAAATTTCACAAATCATTAAAATTTAGTGTGTGGTCACGTGGCAACAATATTGGGTTCTCCCAATCTCACACGTACACAGACGTGGACTCAGAATATTCGAATACAAGAATCGACCGTTTCATTGCGGATTTGACTTCTTTGTAACACTATCCCATTCATATAACTAAATTGTTTCACTTTCATAACCTTAAATGTTAAAGATAAAGATTCATAGAACGTGGTCACTTCTTTCTTTCCTAATTTCATTGCATTTCATCTGTTCATTGTTTATTTATTTATTTATTTATTATTATTATTGTAAGCAAGCCTCCACAAATGACTGGGTCCACTCTCAAGAGTCAAGACCAAACCATATCCAAAATCAAAATCCCACCGCCCGCCGGCCGTCCGGCGCCGCCACTGTCTTCGCCGGAGTCAACAGTTAGTCGGTCTAGCATTGATTACAGCGCCAATCGCTTTTGATTTGAATTAAATAATGTAAAGTTGTTAAATGTTGATGCTTATATTAAAATCATATGTAGCCTATATAGTAGGCTTCTTGAATTCAAAGATCTTGAACGATCTCTTTCTAATTCAATACCATCAGCTGAGCAACTTGTGAATAAAAATAATATAACTTATTTGCCAATTAGTTGTAAATAATAATGAATAAGAATAAAGTAAAATAGTAATCCCATTAGTTTATATTCTTGCATTATATATATCATCGGCATTTATCTTGCCTCTCCTTGTAAAAGAAAAAAGATTACTATTATTTTTTCCTCTAAACCCTTCAGTACTGAAGTGTTATACCGTTGTTGTAAAAAATTATAAAATAAAAATTAATAATATGTAGAAAATATAATTTTTAAATTATTATTTAATAAAATTAATAAAGATATGATAGATTTTTAATCATATAAGTGTAATATCAAATCAACTTAATTTTTAAATTATAACAGTCAATATTTATAAAAAGAAAAAAAAATTTAGTGTCGTATATAAAAAGTTATAACTCACCAACTTTTATTTCGAACAGAACCTAAGTAATTTTTATCTCAAATAAAACTAATTAATTAGGGTAAATTGATAAGCACTCTAATAAATGAAAATCAGGAAGAGAATTAGGTGAGGAAACTGCTAAATCATTTGTTTTTGCTTTTATTTTTTTCACAGTCCAATGAAACTTTAGTGGCTGGCCAACTTGCAAGTGCTTTTGAGTAAGTGACTAATTAAACATTGGAAAAAATGGGGCCACAGAATATCAACTAATTTGGGCATGGTGCATGAACCCGTATACCTTAATTGAACAATTGTCTTACCTTCACTTTGTTTTTTTTTTTTTTTTTTTTTTAGACAATCGTCTAGAATCTTTCCTCGATGACGACCATTTCTATCCTCACTGTTGTATTCAAGAATTAAGAGAAAGAAAATAAAAAAATGAAATCGTTGCAGAATTGAATCCCACGATTCTTACAGTATGATTATTATTATTCTTTCAGAAGGCAGTATGATTATTTAATAATTGAAGATGAAGACGAGTCGTGCCATACAATGATGGTACGTTTGTGTTAATCTTTATGAGCTAATATTATTAATCATACACTTGTGTAGGGCTAGGCTCACGAAGCTGCTGGAGATTTAATTAGCTGAAAAATAATATCATATCTTTAATCCTTTGCTTTCATCCTCGTGCCAATTTAATTAACTTTAGGGCCAGTAAATGCATGCATACACGTACATATATTTGAATACTTTCAAGTGACGCTGCCCGATTTGCACTAAACATATGTGTTTTGTACCTTTAAAAACCCCTTGAAAATCAATTATATATTTGAACACCAGTTTAAGATGCGGGTACACTTCGACACATGAAAATTCCAATCTAAAGCCCAAAAAAAAGTTTGGCAGCCTTTAACCTTTTTTTTTTTAATGTTCATTTGTTTTTGGCACAACGTTTTTTTTAATATCAATATGTAAACAAATATCTGCAATTAAAAATCTATCATATATTTCATCATTGTTTGAATATTTGAGTTTAAGACAATTCGTTGTATTAGAATGGTCAATTCAAATATGATAGCGCATAAAGTTAAAATAATAATAATAAAAAAGAATAAAAAAATGTAATTAAATTAATATATAAATTGTTAATCATTCAAAACGACGTGGTGGTCTGTCGTAGTTAGTGGGTCCAACCTTTTCATTTTAAATTTTCCTTTCCGGGCTCTTCCTCTTTGTTCTTAGTACCTATTTTATTTATTATTCTTTATAGAGCCTCCGGGTTCTTGAAAGAAAAATCGAAAATGCTTGTAGAAAAAAAAAGAGTAATATCCCATGTTGTTTGATTAAATTAATCGAAATTTTTGTGATGTTTTAAAATACTTAGGTAACGTTTGTTTTTTTATCTGAAATTTAAATAGGTTTGAATTTTTTTAAAGTTTGAATGAGTTTGAATACAAAAATCTAAATGATATGTTTATTTTTTTATTTTTAATATCTGAATATAAGTGATATCTTGTTTATTTTTATAATAAAAAATATCTTAAACTTGGTTATTTGATATTTATCTCCTTGTAAATTAAACAAAAAAAAAAGAGGATTAAATTTTATAATTTAGGAAATAAGTTATTTTACAAAGATATTTTTATAATATAATATTTACTTGTTATTAAGACCTTTTTCCCATTTGGATAAAAGTCACAAAAGTTTACTTTTTCTATTAAGATGTAAATGTTTGAAAATCAGACATAAGTTTAAAAAACAAACAAACTTATTTTAGAAAATGTCTGAAATTAATAAAATTTCAAACTTCAAACATTTAATAAATGATCTCTTAGTGTCAAGTTTTTGGTTGATCTTATTATTTAATCTTTCATAGTTGTTGGATGTTGGGAATACGAATTATACCTTTAATTATTTAATTAATTGAATAATTTTTTTATCATAATTAATTGAAAAATTAAATGTATAAATAATATATATTGTTTTGGAGGATATATATGCATGTATGTATGTATATCCAAAAAATAATGTGTGTCGTGTGTATCATCTAATTTTTTTAATAAATTCTAAAAAAATTTCAGAATTAATTAAAAATTATGACAATTTCTTTGGTTTTCCCCATAATTTTAATTTAGTTTTTTAATTAATTATGCTTAAAGATTATTTAATTAATTAAAAAAATAAAGATATTTCGTACTATTAATATCAAATAACCATCAAGGATAAAATGATAAGATTAGTAAAAAATTTGACAAATAATACTCAGGGGAGTTTGGATGTGTTTTAAAACATAGTTTAGTTAAAGAACAAGGAGTTTCACCTTTTTTTTTTTTTTTTCCATTGAAAGTCATAAGAGATTTAAGATTTAAGAAAAATATTACATGAAAAAAGTACTCCATATAAATAAACAATCATATTATTTGATTAATTATTAATCATATACGTTTTGACTATAGTAAATAATAACTCATCATTGAGCAATCAAAGAATGACATTTAATCCTTCAACACCACTCCTGGGCAATGCGATGAATATGATAAAGCTACGGCCAAATGCATGCACGCTCTCACAGTTGCAATTGAAATTGACTTGTTTATTTGGAGCTTTCATTTTATGCTTTTGTGTATGAAGATGTCCTATGGTGACTTGCCAAAGAAGCTCATTATTTTGTTTCCTTCTTTAGGTGCATCTTAATAATCTCTTTTTTTGTCTTTGTCGGTCGTTGTTTTTTAATCTTATTTGCATTTTAAGTGAGGATGGATTATTTACTGATTAAGAAATGTGGATTCCACATTAAGTGTATCGAGCAATCAAAAATGACCAAGGAAGAAAGAAACCCGAACAATGTCCATGTTATGGCATGCAGCGGTGGTACAGGAGCTTTCTGGTTTAAGGCCATGATCCTTTTAGGTAGCAGATTTGAACAAAAGCAAAATGAATAAAATTTTTGTGAGAGTAAATAAAATATTTATTTTGCAAAGCATTATAATATATCCAGCACAAATAGTGGAGTGGGTACTTAAGAAAGAATGATTAATTCCAGAGTGTTTACAACAATTGAAACCTTAAAGAGGAAGGAAAAAAAATAAGTAGGAAGGCGTTTTTTTTTTTTGGTTGTTGGGGGTATTTCTACTCTACTTAAAGAAAGTAATTGTACTAAATTCACATTATTTTAAAATATAACTAGTCACCAAAAAATTTTGACAATTAGTCTCTGTCTCGCTCTTTACCTAGGTATCTTTGGCCATTAAAGTTGTTTTATGATAAATTTTATTTGACTATTTTACCCAAAATTTCTCAAGAAATATGAGTTATTGTATCTAATAGTTTATATATTTAATTTTATTTGATTAAATCTCCAAACTTCTTTTTTATTTTTATATTTAAAAGTACTGTGAAGTTATTATAATTATTTCTTGAAAGTGGGTTGGAAATATCACTATTTTTTTTTTCCAAAGTTTATGTTACCTCCTGGCAGCCCTACAGCTAAATGAGTAGGATAGCTGTTGAAGGGAAGAAAAAAAATGAAACCAAATTTTTTGTTTTTTCAATACGTAGGGAAAAAGACTCACAGCCCTCTAAATTTTGTTCGAATAGTCACACAAATTCTTTCAATTATTTGGTTTAAAAAATGGTCGTCAAATAAGCCTTTTTTAAAATTTAACCTTTTGATTATACTTAAAAAAAAAAAAATTGACTTTCAAATTTTTTTATTCATAGTATATATAAGAAATATAATATTATAATAATATATAGTTTACTAATTATTTTTTATATTGAACAAAAATTACTTTGATATTTTTCATCTTTCAGAAAGATTTTACTAATATTAAAGTTTGTTAGCCTATAGATTAACTTTAAATATTTAAAAATAAATCTAATAATAATGTAATATAACTTTTTAAAATCTTCTTAAATATTAAACAAAATAATTTTAATGTTAATCTATTATAATTTTTAAAAGAATATTAAAACATATCCGATAAATCAACATTAAAATATACTATATAACCAAAGGGCAAAATAATAAGGGGTCTATGTGATTATTTATAAAAGTAAGAGAGTTGAGTGATCATTTAAACAAATCTTAGGGATTTATATTGGGGATTTGGATGTTAGTTTTCCCAATAAATTGATAGGTTTTGCTACAAAGATTGAAAATCAAATTTATATTATTTGACTTGGGTAGGATGGCAAAATCCTATGGAGTTCCATAGGACATCAGGACCCCACTCCAAATGGAGTAAATTTTGAAGAGTTTTGTCAACTGGAATGGAAAATGAAGGAAAAATAATTTTCTAATTCATAATGGAGTGGTTTGTACTTCTCACCCCACTTGAATCCTCATATACATATAAATATGTATTTTTTATTTGTTATTATTATCCAAATATTTTATATTTCATATGATTCAATATATTGTTCTAATATATTGGATGTACTTTTATATTTTTAATAATTTAAATATCTTATAATACGTTACTGATGATCTTATTTGAGTTATTTTTAATTTTTTGGTTCACTAAAATTATGTGAAAATTTATTATCTAATAGGTTAACGGGAAATGGGGTTAGGATGGATAAACTAGTATTCATGTGAAAATTCTCCATCTCACTCACTAAATTTATTTGGAAATAAGATAAGAAATTGTGTCAAATTTTAAATGGGGTCAAGAATGATCCTACTTCTGTTAATACAATTGTTTGATCAAACAAAATCATGACCAATTTCTGACCATAGATATCAATAAATTGTGTTGTGATTATGTATATATATGAGAAGTTCACCGCATACATGCTTTACATTTATCTTTGTGGCCAACCTGGAAATCTTTGAAATCCGTAAAAACAAGCAGAAGCCCAACTTAGTCGGTCGGTTGAAGTTTTAGCCCAACCATAAAGAGCAGCTCAATAAGATGCATTGGAGTAAAAAGTTGCATTCCAACCAAGAAGCAAAAAGAATTAGGCGGGCAAAGGGAAATTTTCTTTTTATTTTGATATCGGCAACGTGAAATTTAATGGTGCTAAACTTTGGTTTTGTTGAATTGCAACCATGAAGTACAAAGAATGATGAAAGTTCACATGGGATTACAGATGGTAATGGGCATTGTCTACAGCGGATTTATCATTATTAAACCTAAACCTACCCGCAATTCGTTGTAAGCTTTAATTTTTGTACGAAAACCCACTCATTGTAAGTTTTGACAATTGCCATACCCGTATTGGTACTTGGTGAATTTTTTGTGGGTTTTCATATTTAAAATCACAAATGTTCAATATGTAAATTTATAATAATAACCTAAAATTTCACACAAGATACTCAATTCTAAATTTATCCAATGTAAACAGGAAATTGAAATTTTAACATTAATCCAACACAAATTCTCAAATTTAAGTATAAAATACACAAATTCATAAAAATGCCACAAACTAATATCTAAAAATAATAATTATCATTTCATACTATCATTCAACACAAGCTCTAAGAGAAGATCTTCATTTCATTCACTAGCATTAGCACCCATCCAACACGATTCCTTCAATAATAATTAAGATTATGTTTTCCAAAGAATAATACTTTTTAAATACTAATCCGAAGAACGAAATTATATAATGAAATAATCTATGCATTAAGTTAAATCGTAATAGTCCATATGAAATTATAATAAGTATATAATAGTGCATGCATTAAGTTAAAGTGTTTTAGTATTTAGGCACGTTGCAACTTGCACATACATTTACATTTTACATTATTTACTTTATATATTTTTAGATTTAAGTAGTTTTCAATTAAAATTAAATTATAAATATTTAAAAAAAGTTGCAGGTTGGTGGATACCTGGATATTTTGCTAATACCAAACTCACCCGCAACCTAGGACGGGTTTCAGTTTGTAATAGCAAACCTGCTTGTAATCCACAAAATTACTCATAGCGGGTGAATTTTGGCAGACAAATTTGGGGGAATTTACGAGTTTGCAGGTATCATTGCCATTCCTACCAGGATTGCAAGAATAGCACGACGTTGCCAAATAGCCTGAGCTTCTAAATAATTAATTGGGATGGGCTTTTATTGAACCGATTGGATTAGAGTAATACTTCTTACATACTTTTAAAATCCTTATAAAACTTATCTCTGTGATGATAGTTCTATTGTTATTCAAAATTACATTGAAAGATAGTTATTAATTTAACTAAATTAAAATCTTACACCAATAAATTATGAACCCTCATCTTTATATCTTAATATATGATATAATTATTTTTGTAATGAATTCAAAATAATTTTGTGACAATGAAAAAAATAAATTACGTAATAACAAAATTTTTATTATAAAAATTATTTTAAAATTTGATTAACTCTTTATTATTTTGTCTTTTTTCATAATTTTTATAAAATTAAGTGCTAGAAATATAACAATAAAATTTCATAAAAATTTTAAAGAGGTTTAGGACTTAGGAACTCAACTCATTGCAATTGGTTATATGGGGGGAAGAAGCTTCGAATTGCAAATACGCACATGTTATCCCCTTTTCCTACCCGTTAAGGGAAAAGAAAAATATTGAAGGGTATAAAGAATTAAAGATGTTGAAGTCAATGATAATAATTTAAAATATACCACTGCGTCGTCACACTACCATTCGATTATATTCGCTACATTTATGATAAGGTAAATACTAAGTTACATCTGCAGTAACTTACAATATACACAAAAATCACAAGTGAATAGTAATAAGTGGTAGATCTCGCATAATTTTTGTGTGTGTTATAAATTATAGTTAGCTATAACCTAACAGCTCCCTTATGATAATGTTAAATTTGATAACACAAATATGTATGTGGCGAGATACAAATGAATGATTATGACTTGTGATGATATGATGATGTTTGTTCCATACGTAGTCCTCTTGTTTTGGATCGTCGGATGGATAGAGGTTTGGCTGAATTATACATGTGAATCAACATAAAGGCTTATTTCTGTTAATCTTATAATATTGATTTTGATGATAACAAAAATTATATATTCTTGGTTAAAATGTTGGGGCTATTAAAATGAATTTCTTAAAGCCATAAACATATTTAAAGAAAGCTTAATGGTTGTTAACTTAAGTTGGAAAATCTTTTTCTAAACAAAAGTTGCAAAAAACATAGATTCTGAAAAATTAACGGTGAACTGTTTATTTAAAAACGGTAAACCGATAAGTTCCAAAGAGGAAACTGTCTTTATAATCCTATACCGTTTATTTGAGAAGATTCTGAAAATTAACAGTGAACCGTTTATTTAAAAACGGCTAACCGATAATGGACAGAAAGGAGAAAGTTTTTACCTTTGAGTTGTTTAGCAAAAACGGAAAGCCAAGTTTGTTTTGTAGGTCTCTGGATGCTAACGGCGATCCGATAACTATAAACGGTAAACCGTTTATTCAAAATCTAAGTATAACAGCTATTTGGACAAGTCAAAACAGTTAATTGATAGAAGTAAATGGTGATCCGATTATTCTTAGAAAGTCAACAATGGCTAGTTTTCAGCTCCAATTATAAAATAGCTCAATCAAATTCAAATAAAGGGTGATCCAACAATTATCTTTGAGTTTGCTACTGAAAAAACAATCTCTTTTGAGCTTTAAACTTGTTATATTTCATTGATTCACACTTTGAAATTTCAATTGTATTCATATAGATTGTGTGAGAGATAAGTTGATTTTAAATCTTTATTATTGAGTGATTGTAAGTGTAGGATACACTTGGGTTAAGAGATTGGGGATAATCTCTTGTTGTAAAGGTTCATTGACACATTTGAAGTCAATTATAAGTGTTATTGAAGCTTTGGAGGCTTGCTTAGAGGAATCCTTAAGCCTGGTGAGCTTGGAGGCGTGGACGTAGGCACGGTTAGCCGAACCACGTAAAAATCTCGTGTTTGATCTCTCTTCCTTTATCTTTTTAATTTCGAGCATTATTAAATTTATTGCTTTTAATTTTATTAAGACATTAGTTTTAAATTGTTGTGTGGTTTTATTTACTTAATTTTTAAAGAACCAAATTCACCCCCCTCTTGGGTAGCCTAGTTAGTATTTCACTTTCTAGTTTTAGGGCGGTCATCCCTTGTAAGTTCATTAGTCTTTAGTCATACCAACATCCCTCTTAAAGGAGGGAGAATGTCACACATAATTAACAACATGTGTTTGGGGAATAAAATTGGGCGACCAGATACCCTCTAAATAAAAGGTGAACCGATTATTGGAGAGCTTCTTATAGGTATTCTTGATACCAAGATTAGACAAGGCTCAATCAGGAAGTAGTTTTTATGATCATGAACGGATCGGCTCGACTAAGAAATCATTGTGGTCGTAAGCGTACCACCTTAACCAGACGATCAATGAGGTGATCACGAGCAAGAAACCTCGAGCAGATGATTGAGTTTGCAATAGAGAGCTGCCTACGAGTCCACGCATCTAGTCATTTGACCGAGTAGATTCTCATCACAAACATACCGGACATTCTGGTCAAAAGCAGTCTTAGAATTGTGGGCAGCAACGATCACAAGTACGTATATCTTCCGAGAAAGGCGGATATGATGAAATTCTATTCTTCTTCGGTAGAAGACTCTTTTTCTTATTTGACAATAAACTCCAATTCGGTAATAAATTCCTATCCTCCTACAGTAAGGAAAGGGCCCAAAACGGGAGAAAAGAAGAGAGGATCAAAGGTTTGAGGTAGATTATAAAAGGGGAGGAAGTACGAAGGTAAGGGGGAAGAAGAAAAAAACTCTCTCTCACTATCTCTCATTAACCCCTAGTCGTGTTCTTTCGAATTAAATTGCCTATAAGGCCATTGAGGGCTTATCTGAGTTTTTCCAAAAAAAAAAGACTGATTACTAACTTGAGCGTAGAAGGAATTTCGCCGGAAAAACTTTCGGCGCTCTCTAACCGTTAGTTATGGTGCAGATTTCCTGATCGTGGTCGAGCCGTTGCTAGTACGAGCGGCTGTAGAGCGAAATTATTCTTATAGCACCTGATATTGTAGGGCAAGAGAAGTGTTTTTGCAGGGTCAAGGTCTTTGCTAAATTTCTACATCAACAACATGTATTCGGTAAATTATTTATAAAAAGTAGTGTGAGCATATAATAACTAAAATGAACATATGTTATTTAATCAAAATGAAAAATAGTATTTTGTAATTCGCAGATTAGACGTTTTCAAAATAGTATGGCTGCTAAATTATTTGATAAGCTAACGCATGTATTTACATAAAATTACGTGGGCACAATGATACATGGTGCACTAGCTAGAATGATACTTATATAATTGCATTAGACAATAATCAGACACGTTAAATTTGTAATTCGAATATGTGTTAAATTTGTAATTTGAATATGTATCACTTAAGACTTGTTACAGCAACGGTTAGATTTTATTTAAAACCTTTTTATACTTTAATGTAAACATAGATATTGGGAGCGACTGTTTGCACTCTAAAAGTTATTTTACTTTGAACACTCCTCTATTAAATTTAAAAATTAAATTTTACTTTGTACTTTCTTTTAAATTCTAAAAAAGTCCTTATTTAAACTACTTAGATTAATTATTTTTATTGCTTTGCACACTTATAAAAATATTCAATTCACCTAAACAAATAAAATAAAGCACTCAAAATTTTTATGAATTAGTTTATATTTTAATAATTTATTTAAAATAATTGATTTAAGATCTTGTAGATAAGTAAGAGTATAAATTCTGTAGGTTTTCTTTTAAAGGAATTTTCTAACTCTAACTTAATGGATGCGTGTGATCTGCTGTCATTTTTTATGGTTGTAACTCATATACATTGACGCAATCACGTTAACACTCACATTTAATGGCCAAATTTCCGTTGGGTTTGTCGAACTTAATGGATGATGATTGTTGACATTAATTTTCCTGTATAATAATTTTAATTTTTTTTTAAGTGAGTGTGTTATTTTAGTGTTCAAAGTAAATATATTAAATTCTTTTTAATAGTAAATTACATTATGCGTATTTTTAAAATAAATAATTTTATTAGAATAAAAGTGTTTAGAGTAAGTTTTAAAGTGTAAATTGCTCTACCCCATATATATCACATGAATAAATGAAATTATAATTTGAAATTCATAAAAAGGAAAAAAAAGAAATTATAACTTGAAAAAGTCAAAATGTTACGCATGTTGATTTATACCACCCACACCCAAACCAACGTATATAAACAATAAACCAATTGATGGTGAGTTTAATTACTTACAATTAGAATGGAAATTCTGGAATCATAATCATCGACACGTTTACTTGTAAATTTAAATCTTGGAATCACAATGAAAAGCCTGTGAGCCAATAAATTTTGAAATCATTCTTAAAGTTCTAATCTCAGGAGTGGGGATAAGAATTAGAACCCCATTTCTAGAAATGACCTTTTTACCCCCAAACTAAATTTCATGATTTCTATTTTATCCTTATTTAAACAGTTAGTAAAAATAAAAAATAAAAAGAAAGAAAAAAATGATGAAAATGAAACCAAATCTCAAATTCATCTCAGGCTATCCAATTCGAACCAATGGTACTTAATGCATCAAGCCACCGGCAGTAGTGGTTGCGTTGAACTAGCAGCAACAGTAGGTGTCACATAGGGATGGCAAAATACCAATCCGAATTTACATATTTATATCCAGATTCGCAAAAAAAATACTGATCCGGATGTGGGTAATATCCGCAACGGTGCAGGCGGATATTCTAGATATCCGGATCTGAAAAAATCAAAATTAAGTAATTTAATATATAATTTAAAGATTCAATAATTCACCTAATAATATCAAATAAAATTCAATCATAATTCAAAAATTAATAATGCAACATGAATAACATACAACATCATCACAAATTCACAAATAACATTTAATTTTTAATATATATATATATATTCTTAATTTAAAATAAAACTTAATAATTTACTTAATAATATACAAGAAATTTAATCCACAAATAAATTTTAATTTTTAATATATATATTCTTAATTTAAAACAAAATTCAATAATTGACTTAATAATATCAAATACATTTCAATCATAATTCAACATGAATAACATACAACAACATCATAAATTCACAAATAAATTTTAATTTTTAATATATATTTTCAATTTAATTTTTAATTTAAAATAAAATTTAACCGGATCTGGATATCCGATTTTCCAAATGCAATTGCATCCTGATCCGAATCCGAATTTGTGCGGGTTTAAAGATTTTACATTCAGATCCACATTTTTTAATATGCGGATCCATATTTTTTCGGATTCGGATCTTTCGGATCCTTGCGAATTCGGGCCGAATCCGAACATAAATGCCATCCCTAGTGTCACATCATGGAAGTCAAACCACTAGTAGCAGTAGCCATCGTGAAAGTCAAACCACTAACAATAGTAGTCGTCACGCCCTAGGTTTCGATCTAATGATTATTATTATTATATTAATGAAAAAGTATTATAATTAATTAATATTAATGTTAATAATGATATTATTAATTATTAATAACAATAATTTTTTTAATAACATTAGTCACAATTATTTAAATACAAAATAATAATTATGACAATAGTCAATTAAGGACTTTTTAGTAATTTATAACAATATAGTTTATTCCGATTACAATTTTGATTCTAAGACAAAATAAACACATCAATAACGATACAACTCATTTCAATTATAATTCTTACAGCTAAAATAAATAATTTATTGTGATTTTTATTCTCTATTTTGATTTGAGTCCATCCTGATTTTATTCCATTCTAATTACCGATTAGTAAATACACTATGAAAGCGAATAGAAATGTGCTGATGCCCTAAAAGTATTTATCATAAATTCCGTTTCAGTTGTTAATAGGAGAAGTTTCCACAATCTTCTACATAGAATTTCTCTCAACTTTCTTATGTTTTCTTGCTTGCCAAACAGTGCCCTTTTAATATTCTTTCATAAACCAGCAAAAAATCATATAAACCTGTAAACACATATATTGAACCGAGGTTTAGATAATGTGATGTCTACATCTCGAATGTTCCAAAATATACGTGATGACATTAAAATAATATTATCCAAAGAACTGAATTTTTGTTTGGTCTCCAAGAAGTTTCAAAGCTAGCTAGGAGAAATTCTAACCGTCATAATTGACCTCCATATATGATCATGTTTATTTCATTATTTATTATTCGTGTACATGCATGCATTTATCATGTTATTTTATTTATTTATTATTCATGTACATGCGTGCATGGACCTATATATTGCTGTACATATTTGAATCACCAAATTTGAAATCCAATTACAAGTCATTAGAAGAAATTGGCTGCTAGGCATTCACCAAAACCGCGCACAAACATGAAAGAATCTCAAGGAGGAGGCAAGAACAATGAGAAGCAAAGATCAGTCTCAGTTTCAGAGGTTCGATATCGGGGAATCCGGCGGAGGCCGTGGGGTAAATTTGCAGCTGAAATACGTGACCCAACGAGGAACGGTGCACGCTTGTGGCTAGGGACTTTTAGCACGGCTGAAGAGGCTGCTCGGGCTTATGACAGAGCTGCTTTTTCCTTCCGCGGTCATTCAGCCATTCTTAATTTCCCAAATGAGGGTCAATATCGTAGCCAAAGCAGCAGCGGCAGCAGCTCTTTGCCATATCTTGCTTCTCCATCACCAACTTCATTTTCTGATGCTGCTGGTGGCAATGGTTCTGCTGGCAGAGGAGTACTTTCTTCTTCAAGTGGGAAAGAAGCTGATGTTATAGAGTTCGAGTATTTCGACAATAATTTGTTGGAAGAACTTCTTGAAGCTAAGGACAATCAGTATTGGCATTGTAAAAAGTAAAACAAGAATGAGATCACTGGATCATCTGTAAAGGTACATCACGGATTTGTGTGTGTTTCTTTGATTTGTATGTAACTGAATATCTGTATTTTTTTTTTTATTTAGCATGACAAAAATCCAATCTTCTTATCTAAACTTCTTATTTTCAACACAAAAGATTTATCGACTCAATTAGTTGGCACATAATGTATCTGAATATTTTGCTTTTTGGCAAATTTCCTCTTTAGTCACATTGCTGTGTTGATTCTTTGAAACTACACTCGGTCTTTATGCATTCCACTCATTTTTTTTTTTAAATAAAATTAAACCTCTTCGAAGATTAATTTAATGATATTAAAAAGAAATACAGATTTTAAAATATAAAATTAAGAGGAACAGAATGAGTCTTTCCCCTCATCATGTGCGAGAAGCTAAAATCTTGAGAAACTCTACGCCATGCAGGGAGCAGAAAAGAAAAGATGAAAAACAAAAGTATTATTATTATTATTATTATTATTATTATTATTATTATTATTATTATTATTATTATTATTATTATTATTATTATTATTATTATTATTATTATTATTATTATTATTATTATTATTATTATTATTATTATTATTATTATTATTATTATTATTATTATTATTATTATTATTATTATTATTATTATTATTATTATTATTATTATTATTATTATTATTATTATTATTATTATTATTATTATTATTATTATTATTATTATTATTATTATTATTATTATTATTATTATTATTATTATTATTATTATTATTATTATTATTATTATTATTATTATTATTATTATTATTATTATTATTATTATTATTATTATTATTATTATTATTATTATTATTATTATTATTATTATTATTATTATTATTATTATTATTATTATTATTATTATTATTATTATTATTATTATTATTATTATTATTATTATTATTATTATTATTATAATTATAACAAAATAAAAAATAAAATTAATAGTATAAAATATTTATTTTAGTTATCAATTACTATATATACACAATTAAAAATATTTTAAATACTTGTTTATAAATGTGTAGATAAATTTTATTCAATATTATGTCTAACTCAATTATTTACATGTTTATAACTGTTTATCAGTAAAATTTACTAAATACACACAACTGTTTTTAAAATTTACAACACCTTTAAAATAAATTTTACTAAATATTTAATTGATTCTCTTCAAAGCCAATTATTTATAGAACACAACTAACAACAATTGTTTTAAAAACCATAGCATTACCAAACTGGCCCTCAAACTCATTTTCACGTTGTTGCTAATTAACATGTATACAATTTCCTTTATAGGTTTATATGGTTGTAGGTCAAATATTAGCAAGGCTCATTCTGTGTTAGTTTTTTTTTTTGTGAACTTAGTCATTGCGGCATGGTTTGGCGGTATGTTTACTCAAAAAAAAAAAAGTTTTTAAAACAATAATATATAATAACTTTTACTTCATGAACACAACTTCAATATTTTCTTCTTAGTTAGAGTTTTTTCTGAACTTTGTTGCAGCATAATTTTGGTAGTACGTTTACTCAAAAAATAAGTTTTAAAACAATAATATATATTATCCACAATTAAGTATTGGCTTAAAAGTGACACTAGGCACCACAATATATACCAGATGGAACTTAAGTCTCCGACAAAATTTAATTAAGTAAATAAATAAATAAACCATACTTGATAAAAGGTTGGATTGATTGTTAATATGATTTTGTGTTAATCTTTTAAAGGTTGTGGATTAGTGTTTATTAAATAAGGATGTATACATTATTACATTTTAATGGTAAGAGATTAACACAGTTCAGATCAATACTTCACCCAAATTGGACAAAATTAAAGGGCTCTCCACATACCATTCCATGCAATGGCCACCGAATTGTGTTTTCAATTATTCTTGGTCTTTTTGTCATCACAATTAAGAAGATCCTCCAGCAACTGGTCATCCAAGTACTCAATTTCAAAAACTTCTTTCTCACCTTCATTAGTACCACCACCTCTTTCAACTTTCTGAAACATAAGGACAGAAGATGAAGACTATGAACAAGAAGACAAATGAAGATGAAGATTATAAGTTCCTTTAAAAAAAAAAAAATATTGAAGAATGAGTAAGGAATTGCAGTACTGACCCCAGATAAAAAATGCTCACCAGGGAAGTTAAGAATGGCCATGGGACCTCTCATTTCAAAGGCAGCTCGGTCGTAAGCTTCTGCTGCTTCTTCGGCTGTGGTGAACGTTCCAAGCCACGGTCGAGGAGTTCCATGCCTTGTCGAGTCACGAATTTCTGCAGCAAATTTTCCCCATGGCCGCCTTCTTACTACTCTATAACGAACGCTTTTTTCTTCCTCTTCTTTCTCTTTAGACCTTCTTCCAAATTTTTCCATAACGATTACAATAAACGAAATATTCACTCTACGCCTTATCGCACTATTTTTATAGGGCGTGGACAATGGGCACTTTCATTTTCCAAATGAAAATTGACAACTAAGTTAAAACGGCCAATTATTGGATACACTTTAATTCTTGTTGAGAAATTATTTTTATTATTTGGGTTCTCAACAAATTTTTTTAATATCCCTTTTTATCTTTGATGGTTAAACAATATAAGAAAAAAAAAATACTTTGAAAAGGTAAATACGGTATTTTAACAAGCAAATTAATTAACTTATTTTGTAGACATCTCAAATAACTAAATTGTATGTAAAATTATGATATTTATCTTACAATATGAGATATGAAATGAGATATTAAAATTTTATGAACTAAGATTTAGATAATAAAAAAATTCTAAAAAACTTTATGTGAAAATGTGACATTCATCCTTTAATAGTGTGTTTTCTATGTCAATATTATACCACTAGATACAAAATAACATATTAAACTTTTATGAGAAACTTAAGAACAATAGTAAAGAATATATATATATATATATATATATATATATATATATATATATATATATATATATATATATATATATGGGCGTGCCTATGTTGCAACAGTGATAATATACCACTAATTTTGTCTTTTTTTTTTGTTTAATTACATTACACTCCCTTATACTTTCTATAAAATGAAATAAGCAGAACGTTTTATAAATATTTACATATAAGTAATTTTTTTGATAAAATGAAATTTGAAAAAAATTTTAATGGTTGTTGTTGTTGTTGTTGTTGTTATTATTATTATTATTATTATTATTATTATTATTGCTATTAAATTTTGTTATTTTTATTTATTTTAATTATTATTAATAAAATTTATTACTTTTATTATTTTAATTGTTATTATACCGTAATTAATTTATTATTATTAGTATTGTTATTTCTATTATTAAAATATATTAAATTTATTATTTTAATTACTATTAATTATTTTTATTATTTTTATTATTATTATTATTAAAATTTATTAATAATTTTTTATTATTTTAATTATTATTATTATTAATATTATTATTGCCATTCATTTCATTGTTATTTTATTCTTATTATTAATTTTTTAACTAATATTATTGCCACCATTATTATTATTATTATTATTATTATTATTATTATTACTATAAAAATAAAAATATAATTTAAATATATTTAATATTTCATTAAGGTAAAAGTTAGTGTATTGTAGCAAATTATATAATGGACCACAATCTAACTTTTAAAACTTCAAAACATAGGTAAGCAATAAATTAGGTCCGCCTATGTTGCAACAGTGGCAATGATTTTGTCTTTTGTGGTTTAATTATATTAGACTCCCTTATACTTTCTATAAAATGAAATAAGTAGAAAGTTTTATAAACATTTACATATAAATTAATATGAACAATATTATGATACTATATAATACTCTGTTCTAAACACACTTTAATTGTGCATTTAGCAAATAAAAATTGAAATGAGCTGGAATCGTAATAAGGAGTTTGAATTATAATAACTTATTTACTAGAGATATAGAAATTAGAATCGGAATGAACATCATTCTCATTAATGTGTTTACTTTATTTTATAATTGAAATAGACTGTTGCAAATAATTAAAATACCATTCGTTAATTATGTCCATAATATTATTTGTATATAATAATAATAATAATAATAATAATAATAATAATAATAATAATAATAATAATAATAATAATAATAATAATAATAATAATAATAATAATAATAATAATAACAATAACAATAACAATAATAATAATAATAATAATAATAATAATAATAATAATAATAATAATAATAATAACGGCAATAATATTAGTTAAAAAAATTAATAAAATTTAATAATAAGAATAAAATAACAATGAAATTAATGGCAATAATAATATTAACAATGATAATAATTAAAATAATAAAAAATTATTAATAAATTTTAATAATAATAATAATAATAGCAATAATTAATAGTAATTAAAATAATAAAGTTAATATATTTTAATAATAGAAATAGCAATACTAATAATAATAAATTAATTACGGTATAATAACAATTAAAAAAATAAAAGTAATAAATTTTACTAATAATAATAATTAAAATAAATAAATAATAAAAAATTTTAATAGCAATAATAATAATAATAATAATAATAATAATAACAATAACAACAACCATTAAAATTCTTTTCAAATATTATTTTATCAAAAAAAAGACTTATATGTAAATATTTATAAAATTTTTTATTTATTTTATTTTATAAAAAATATAAAAAAATGTAATATAATTAAACCATAAAAGATAAACTCAGTGGTATGTTACAATTGCAACATAGGCAGACCCTATATATATATATATTCTAAAAAAAAATGTCACTATCGCTCGTTAAATTGTTGGGGAGAAAGTACAGAAATTTTGGGTTGGCAATCCTATGAATGAGGGTTTGGTTTTGGTTCTATTCCAAATTAATTATTATTGTTTATGTGTCAATCAAATCTAATCTAATAGGCTACATGTCATGTCATGTGGGCCGTGTGGAATCAAATAAGCGTAAGCAGTAAGTATGGGTCAAAGGACTCATGTGAAAAACGAAGTTCAAGGTTCAAGGTCAAAGAGGACTTAAATGATAAATTTTGAAAACTATAGATTTATAAGATTTTTAACTAAATAACAAGGACTGTAATATAAACTACTGTCATTCTATAATTTCATTTTATTATTGTTTCTTCATGCGGGGATCAAATGGATCGCCGTCGTTCGCGTGTTATGTCGCGTGGGCCAGGCGACATGGCTTGTTTTCAAATAATAAATAATCATGTACTTAACGGGATAGAGTTGTCGAATGATAAATAATTATATTATAATTCTCTCTGACTCCGTTTGTCTGTAGCGTTTATATTTTTAATCTAAATTTTAAATCCATTTGATTTTTTTTTTTTTAAGTTTAAATTGGTTTAGATATAAATATTTAAATGAAATATTTATTTTTTAATATCTAAATATAAGTGATATTTTATTTATTTTTATAAAAAATAATCTTAAATATGATTATTTGACATTTATCCCATTTTTAAGATTATTTGACATTTATCCCATTTTTAATCAAAACAAAAAAGGATATTAAATTTTATAGTTTATGTTGACGTTAATTTTTGGTCAACTAGAAAGTAAGTAAATGGGATGATATAAAGAATAAAACATACATAATTTAATGTGGTTCAGTACTTGACTTATGTCTACGAGAGTTGAAAGAGTAAACTTTACTATTTAACAGTGATTACAAATAATTTTTTTTTTAGCTAGTCTCTAAATTATTTTATGTTTGTTCTCCTCTACACCTCTAGAGCTCTTTATTTATAATACAATTTTTTATATCCTAAGTCACTGCAATTTCTTATTTTAGTCAACTTTTTCTACTTAATTAGAGTTTTATTCATAATCTATATTTATCTCTTTCTTAAATTAGATTTTCAATACTTTTAGATTTTTTCTCCTAAATTCTTGATTATATTTTACTTCCTCCACGTTCCATTATTTCTGGTGGACCCAGGGCCCATATTTTTTTTTTTTCTGCTTTGTATGGTTCTTGGGCCATGCTTCTTACATCCAGCTTCATGCTTCATTTATTATTATTTTTTTGTTTTTTTATGCTTCTTGGTTCGTGGTTCCTACTTCTTAGTGCTTCCTAGTTCTTCACTTTTACTTTTTTTTTATGCTTCGTGGTTAATTGTTCCTAGTTTCCACTTTCTGTAATCAGCTTCTTCACTTTTACTTCTTAATCCTTCTTGGTTCCTACTTCTTGGTTCCTATTTCTTAGTGCTTCCTACATCTAGTTTCTTCACTTTTATTTTTTACTTGTTTATGCTTCTTAATTCCTGGTTCCTGATTCCTATTTCCTAGTCCTTCTTACTTCACTTTTATATTTTACTTTTTTTATGCGTCCTGATTCTGAGTTCTTGGTTTCTGATGCTTCCTACATCAACTTCTTTACTTTTATTTTTTACTTTTTTATGCTTCCTAGTTCATGGTTCCTAATGCTTCTTTGTTTTTGGTTCCTAGTGCTTCTTGATTCTTGGTTCCTTTTTATACATGCCTTTTATTCTCCACATGAGCATGCATGTCTTTATTTATGCTTCATGTGTGCTTGCCTTGTGTACTCCCTAGTCAAACTCTACTTGACTTTATTGTATGTTTCTTGGTTAAGCTCCATGCACCATCCTTTAATTAATTATTTGAATTTTCTTATTTCCATACTCTATGCTCCATGCTTCCACTTTAATTAATTATTTGATTTTTCTTGTTTTCATGCGTCACCTTGGGCATGGATTTGAATGCTTCACCTTTTCCGATATCAATTTAAAAAATAAATATAGTTTGTATAGATATTTTTGAAATATTTCTCATTCATATCTTTTTTCATTTAGATAAAAATAAAAAAATCACTTTTTCTATTCATATGTAAATATCTAAAAATCAAATATAAGTTACAAAAAAATAAACAAGCAAATTTTAAGAAATAAGTGAAATGAATAAAATTTCAAATTTCATATGTTAAACAAACAAGCCCTCGGTCTTTTAAATTTAGTAAAAAACATTAATTGTAAATAAAATGAAAAAAAAAATTGACTTGATTTTAAATGTCAAAAATTTAAAATTTAATCTTAACCACTTATTTCCTTATGAGAGATACCGAAAATCTTTATTCCAAATTATATAGCCAACTTTATATAAATTTTTGAGAAGTCTTTTAAAATTTTTAGTTTGGCACCTTTTTAATCTTACATTTTTATTCCAAATATGAGGAAAATTCACTTTTTTAAATACACTTGCATACCATTGCGTAAGAATGGTCTGTCATATGTGTGTCATACCATTCTTATTTGTTTTTATAAATAAAAAATATCTTAAAAATAATTATTTGACATTTATGCCCTTATAAATCAAAACAAGAAAAAAGATTATATTTTATAATTTAAGAAATAAATATATTTTATATAGATATTTTTGAAATGTAATTAATATTTACTTCTTATTTAGACATTTTCCCATTAAAATAAAAGTCACAAAAGTTTATTTTTTCTATTCAAATGTAAATGCTTGAAAATGATATATGAGTT
Organism: Luvunga scandens; assembly: GCA_030449905.1. Lineage (NCBI taxonomy): Eukaryota > Viridiplantae > Streptophyta > Magnoliopsida > Sapindales > Rutaceae > Luvunga > Luvunga scandens. Next base: position 467,799 of record JASUUG010000382.1, on the reverse strand, counting down.
ACAAAAAATAAACAAGTAAATTTTAGAAAAAGGTCTAAAATTAATAATATTTAATATTTCATATGTTTAACGAACAAACCCTTAGTTTTTTAAATTTAGTGAAAAAAAAATTAAGTTGATTGTAAATAAAATGAACAAAAAGTTAACTTGGTTTTCAACATCAAAACTTACAATCTAATTTTGACCACTCATTTCATTATGAGAGATTAAGGGGAAAAAAAATATCAGGAGAAGATCGATATTCCAAATAATTAGCATAATTTATATGGCTAACTCTATATAATTTTTTAAAAATCTTTCAAAACTTTTAGTTTGGCACCTTCTTAATCTTTCATTTTTATTCCAAATGTGAGGAAAATTCGCTTGTTTTAATACACCTGCATGCCATCTAAGTTAAATGAGCATGAGCTTTGTGTAAACAGCTGCTTTTGTTTTTAATTAAAGATATTCTGTTGAATTGTCAAGGGGGGGAAAATTGTCTAATGAGAGCATGGCACAAGACAGAACCGTGTGGGTTGGACTGAACTTAGCTTTTAGGCATTCGAACCATAGAAAGCACGTAAGGCGCACATCATGTAAAAAAGTATGCTTAAGGCACGTAATCTCTTTTATTATTTTTATAGCTTATAATTATCTCTATCTTTAACTAATGTTAGAGCTACAAACATTTAGTATAGTGGCGTGAACTTACCACTGGATAGATGATCATTACTCAAATAAAATTTAGTTAATTAGGCGACAATATTTAGGTCCATGCTATAAAAATTATGGCAACAATATCGTTATTAAATATAAATGAAATATAAGACTTCTAAATTTAACTTAAAACTTATAAATCAACATTAATCATAAATAAAACATAAAATTTAAAAATAGAAGATAAGACTTGTAAATGAAAGGTAAAATAAGTAAATTAATATAAAACTAGTAAATTGATATATTACTGGTAAACAAAATAAAAGTTTACAAATATAATATAAAACTAGTAAATCAACATTTAACTATAAAATAAAACATAAGTTTTGAAAATGAAACACAAGACTTTGTAAATATAGAAAATAAAATAAGTAAATTATTATAATACAGATAAATTGATGCATTATTGATAAAAAAAATAATAATTTGTAAATATAACATAAAACTAGTAAATTAACTTTAAGTAGAAAATAAAACACAATTTTTGGAAATAGAACATAAGACTTATAAATGAAAAGTAAAACTGATAAATTAATATAAAACTGATAAATTGATGCATTACTAGTAAATAAAATAAAAATTTATAAATATAATATAAAATTAGTAAATCAATATTAACTATAGAATAAAATATAAATTTAGAAAATATGACATAAGAATTATAAATAAAGGCAAACTGGTAAATGAACATTAAATATTAAAAAAAACATAAATTTTAAAAATTTAACACAAGACTTATAAATAAAAAATAAAATAAGTAAATCATGTCATCAATTTTAGTCACAAATTTTTCCATAATTCCCAAGTTTGAATTAATGGCGGCGTCGTTACTGCTAAATAAATAGATGATAGTTACTCAAAAGGCTTCAGCACTTATCCGAGGAGACCGGAGACACGCATTAATGGTGAAGTGTCAAGTGTATACCCAACCATTTCACGCAACGGGGAGACATGCATTAATGGTGAAGTGTATATGTGTAGCCAACCATGAAATATTCCGAGCACCGCAATTCGTTATTGTTGACAAATTCACAAACAAATTGTAAGACAACGTGGATATGTTCAATGCAATTAAAAAAATCACAGCCGGTCAATCCCAGTCTTGACTTATTTTTGTTTCGTACCAATGAGCAATAAGTTAGGAGAAATCTCATCGGTAGGAGTCCTACTCCATGTTGGAATTTTAATAAGCTGTACTGCCTCCTCGGGAGTACAATTGTCGGATCAGCTTCTACAGCATATATCCCATATGTCATCTATTGGGAATGATTCGATTATTACGCAGTTTACTTTTCCCATAACCATAAGAATTTAGGCTACGTACTCTAGGGCAGGTGACGTGGGACAAATCAATGTTGCATAGGGCTAACGCCACATGCAATATACATCACATCCAAAAGTTGCACTCAGTGACTCAAAATAATTGCACAATTAAACAATGGAGATATTTGAATCTGTTGGGTAAAACACCTTCTTTTTCTTTTTTTTTGTTTAAATGTATGTTGCAATATATAGTCGTTGGTGGCTCCTCGCACTTGCAATCTTTCAGCCTAAAGTGATTGGTAAAGTGCCCAATTATTATCGAAAACTATTGTCAGCATCCCATCGTCATGCATGCACCTGGTCTATTGTATCGGACTTTAATTACTTTTACCGCCAAGGTGCTCTGAACAATTTTGGAAGAAAAAAAGAAAAAGAAAAAAGAGTTAAAATAATATGACACGTCCCAGTGACACGGTGTTCGTATATATATAATTGGATAAATGGTTTTAAAATATTGTGGAAGAATCGAACTTTTATTTTGACAAGGGGAAAGTTTCCTTCCTTGACAAGAAATTCAAACCGTCAGGTATGACCTCGTTCTACTTATATGCCGCCTGCATATATATTAATTCTGCGGGGTGGCATATGTTTTACCACCAAATTTGGAATTAAATTTTTAAGCCGTTACAAACAATTGACTGCTAGTAATAGACAGAAACCGCACACAAACATGAAAGCATCTCAAGGAGGAGGCAAGAACAATGAGAAGCAAAGATCAGTCTCAGTTTCAGAGGTTCGATATCGGGGAATCCGGCGGAGGCCGTGGGGTAAATTTGCAGCTGAAATACGTGACCCAACGAGGAACGGTGCACGCTTGTGGCTAGGGACTTTTAGCACCGCTGAAGAGGCTGCTCGGGCTTATGACAGAGCTGCTTTTGCCTTCCGCGGTCATTCAGCCATTCTTAATTTCCCAAATGAGGGTCAATATCGTAGCCAAAGCAGCAGCAGCTCTTTCCCATCTTCATCTTCATCTCCATTAATCTGTTACGATGCTGGGGGCAACGGCTCTGCCGAGAGCAGCGAGAAAGAAGCTGAAGTTATTGAGTTTGAATATTTTGATAACAAGTTGTTGGAGGAGCTACTTGAGCCAAACGATCAAGATTGGCAAGGTAAAAGCAACTGATTAAATTGTAAAAGGGAAACCAAATCATCACGGACTTGTTTTTTCTTTAATTAACTTGTATGTGGCTGCATATTTTATTCTTTTGCAAATTCCACTCAAAAGTACCGCACTCACGGAAGTATCAAGCTCTGGCTTTGTGTGTTTCACTCAAATTCATAATGGAGAAAGAATTAATAACAGAATTGAGGTCTGACAGATATTTCCAGAAGCCAGTCAACCAATATTTATCATGCTTTTAAACTTGCCAAGCAGTTGAATTTTTTTGTTGAATTATGTGTTAGGGAATCTCCTCCTGTCTTGTTGGAGGAGTAATCTCAATTCAATACCTCTTCTTTCATGTGGGTTTTGTGTTTAGTGAGGATGAAAATTAAACTCAATTCAAGACTCTTTGTCAGTTATCCTCTTAGGCCAAAATACATTCTTGGATTTGGGTTTTCTGGGAGGTAACTCATCTTCGGATCGGGTCAAGAGAAACCCCCGTGCACAGGTATTTGGATGAGGCAAACTCTTTCTTGGTCTTGGATGAGAAAAGAACTTTCTTATCCAAAAAGGTAAACAGAATTTTAAGCAACAAGCCACAACTAATAATGATTTTGATGTTACTGCCAACTGTTACCACAAGAATGACACCTGATAATTCTATGCCAAATTTCCAACGTAAAAGTCAAACTCAGCTCCAAGTTAACTACGTAGTAAGTAAGATATTGTTTCCTTGACAGCTATTATAAAGTCCCCAGAACAAATTTAAATAAAGAAAAATGTAAATATCGATTACATAAACCATAAGTGGCAAAATACTACAAGGAAAACTGGCTCTAGGACTCTAGCCGACTCAGCAAGAAACTTACATTCACATGCAAACATGTTGGATACAGCTAAAAGGATTCAAGGATCTACCAGAATCAAAACGATGTTACACAGGAAAACGAGCCCATGAAAATGGTTTCAGTCATTCTCGGTCTTGTTGTTACTCTCCTCAAAACTAAGAAGATCCTCTAACAACTTGTCATCAAAATACTCAATTTCAAAAACTTCTTTCCCACCATCTTCATGATCAGTACCACCTGTTTCAACGTTCTGAAACACAGACGAAGAAGAAGAAGATAATGATGACGAGGTCGAGGAGGAAGAAGAAGAAGAACTGACCCCAGATGAAAAATGTTCATCAGGGAAGTTTAAAATGGCTAAAGGACCTTTCATTGCAAAGGCAGCTCTGTCATAAGCTCTTGCTGCCTCCTCAGCTGTGTTGAAAGTTCCAAGCCACAACCGAGGACCTCCATGCCTTGTAGAGTCACGAATCTCTGCTGCAAATTTTCCCCATGGCCGTCTTCGTATTCCTCTGTAACGCACGCTTGTTTCTTCTTTTCCTTTCTCCTTCCCTTTGTTGATTCTTTCCATTAAGGAGGATATGTGAGAGTTTTAATTCACTCTTTGGCATTTTATACAGAATGGAAAATTTGTTTTTTATTCTGTAACAATGGACAGGGGAGAAATTTTCAACGTGCTAATAGAAGTCCCTACAGAGATTTTGGTTCCCAGCACTAGGTGATGATAGTGGGGGACCTTCAAACATTATTATTTATTATGTGGGAATCGAATTGGTTTAATTGAAGGTTATGTGAAGTGGGTGACGATTGCTTTGTTTCTTCGTCATGTTAACGAACTAGATTCGATGGATTGTTATAAATTGTAAATAATTAAGACAAAATAAATAGTCCTTTCGGGTAGCCTGCGTCGTATATGCGGCTGAAGGTGGTGAGATCAGTGACTACGTTAGCGATTAGTTCATCTTGTTCACATTATTTGTTAATTGCAAAAGGGAACTAATACGGGGTGAAAAATATAAACCCACAAGGTTGAATCGACGACTGCGAGAAATGATAAAATAAAGTTAAGCTCCTACTAAATTTATTCAAGATTGGGATGATTTCGTTTTAGACGTTTGTGGCCAACGCTCATTGCACAGTTGTTAGTTGTGGTGAGTTGAGCTCCCGTCCTGTGGCTTACGCTTTTGACTTCAATCAGCAAAAGTAGTACAAGCAATTGATCATGTCCGTTGATGATGACGTCATCGGAATCTTAAAGTTCGATTCTCAGGCCCTTCTCATGTTCAATGGTTACAGCCTAAGCCTACAGCCCCCGGAAAGCAGTTAAAGGGCTTCAAGCATAAGCCTAGTGAAAAATTACAAATCCGAACCGCAAGTTCTTGATTCAACAAACAAGGACAATTAGATGGTAATTGACAAGTCGAATGCGTAATAGTAGACCTACCATCAGCGGCAATCACGAGACTGCTATGCCAATCATAGGGACCTATGGCAGCTTGTTTGTGATATCCAGTGGGAACCATTAGTGAAAAGAAAAATCAACGAATCGGTGGTGTTTTAATTGCCTAAAGAATGCTATAATGCCGATAGCAAACCACATGGGTCCTAATCCTATGCCTTCTCGGTCCCATAGAGCCCGCAACTTTACATTTGAGTTATGGTCTCATGGGTGATGGTCCAGCCAAGCTGTTTTTGTTCTGGCCACCATGGTTTTATCATGAGGCCCGATCATTCGCCACAACTTCTCACTCCATTTAACTCAAGAGTCAATAGCTTCTATTGAGGGGTATCAAGAGAGAGGAAAAATTTAACTTACCATACAATTGTCAAGAAATCGACAAGTCTAATTCCATCTCGAAAAGCATGTTTAGTAACAGTCCCATCAGAATCAATTAAATGAAGGCCTCACCCTAAAGCTACTTGCAATTTTTAATTGACAATGAGATAGCAGTAATCTTGAGTGGAATATTTCAAAGCTATATTCTTCATAAGGAAAAGTTGAGAGAACCAAAGTAAACGACGAAATCTATAAGGGGTCTCAAGCAAAAATAATTGTAAACTCAATTGGATCAGTTCATACTTCATAATGCTGGAAAACTGGAAAAGAATTCTTCAACAAGAAAGAAGCTCAAATGATTTAAAAATTTCTGCATCCTTCTGGGCTTTTGTAGACGTAAATTTTGTAAAGTTGTTCAGCAGATTTTTTATTTAACTTTGTGTCATTTTCCTTTGTGGTTTTTGACTTTGTCAGAGACGTTTCAAAAACCCACAAAGGAAAATTACACAAAGTTAAATTAAAAATCTGCTGAACAACTTTATACAAAATTTACGGGTTCTGCTTTGAACACTGTGACTCTGGTTGCTTATAAGAATACTGATACTACATTTTGATTATAGTTGTTGTAATATGCTTCCACGAATTTATTTGTCCATAAGTCTCACATATGATCTGCTTGGGGATTTCAGATGGTTCTCTTAGCGCAAGCTCTTTTTGCATAAGGTGAGAAAGACTCCGATAAAATACACATGTAATGTTGACATCTCATTAAAATGCTAACTAGGTTTTCATGCAAGTATCATTTACCAACGACAAATTCGTTTCTTTGCACTTAATACATTTGAAATAAATAAAGAATCTCACAAAGCAACATCAAAGAAACATGTTTCCTGTCAGACAAAAATAGAAACAGCAATATAAAAGAAAACTCATGGGAATCTACATACAAATAAGACATGATCAACAATAAGCATATTATGTGCTTAATCGAAAAAAGAGTAACAAAGAAAAATAGAATAACCAGTTTACGAGACTGCATTAAGTCATCCCAGCCTCTCATTATTTAGTCTCGCATATAAACCATGCATATGAATATATATCAACCAGGAAGGAGCTTTGAGCACTAGGGAGAAAAAGAGCAAACCTGATTTCAGGAATACAAGTTTGGCTGCCATTGTAGTTTTGGTCTTTCATTTAATACTAACAAATCTTTTCTGTTCTGTGAAGATATCCAGAAGCATAGGCAAAATTATGACTGACAGTTCTATCAAAAAGATGAGACAGTACTATGTAAAGTATTCCCAAAAATATAAACTATTGGTCTGTAATCATCCATGTGTAACCAAACATGTTTTGTCCGAACCAAAATAAGTAAATTCTACTGTTTAAAAGACCACTTTCTTCTGCGCTGGTCAATGGACGTGTACATCCTGACTTATTTACCAACTCCTGGGACGCTAAACAAGTCCCAGCAAATGTTGGATTCTATTTCAATATCATCAATTCAAAAGTCAGAAACTAGCCTTGAAAAAAATGCTATTGCTGTTTCCACTTTTTGTACAAATATAAGTGGTTTTGCTGAAAGTTCAAAATTGCCCAAAGAAAATGGTGGAAACCAATCTCTGGCCAGGGTACAGATGGTGAATATAGATAACAGAAGGCACTCTGCCACAAAAGAAAATAGCTCAAGGAGATCTCACCAGAAGTATGAATTATGATATCAGGTTTGGGTGCAACAGCCATACATATGCTTTTCCATATCTATGAGTTTTATAAGTTGCTCCCCTTCATCACCTTCACTCCCCCAAAGTTTAATCAGACCATAGCCTGCTCCACTTGCATTCAACACACAGAATTTACACCATTTTTCTTCTATTGATTCTTCAACAGCATTGACAATCTCATTGGTGGAGGTGTATGCAACACAGATACACAGAACAGCTTTAGAATTTTTCGCCGTGGCCAGCATAGCCCTCTCAGCTGCTAACCTAACAGTTTCACTTAAGAGCTTTAGATTCCCAATAAAGTAAACCCTCAATCCAAAATGGTTGACAATACTCTCTTCCTTGATCAGGTCATCTATCTTCCCCAGGACTGCGTTTGAAGTTATCAATGCTGAAGGCATAAACTGTTACATATCTCACCCCCAACTCATGGCAACACCTAAACATCAACATAAGGGTCAAGAAAACCCAATCTTATGACCAACAACTTCCATCAAACCCTGCTTCTTGGCATATCTCCGATTTCCATCCATTACAAAAGCAACGTGATTAGGTAGGGGAGCAACGGAAAGAATGCAAAAAATGAATTTCCGTATCAAACTAACCAAGTTCTCAGAGATCTGGCTTACCATACTACCAACAGCTTTCTCCATCTAAAAGATCAAGAGAATGTGTCAATTCAACATTAATTTCACTTCACAATATCCTAATGAATATCTTAATGGCAGAAAACAAATAGCACACTCGTCGAAATCTGATAAGTTGATTGGTTAAATATGCCCAAGCTGAGGCCTGGTAACTAACAAGGGTATAAATTACAGCTCTGAAATAAGAACAAATAATCTCACAATATAGAAAGGACTAAGTTACTAGGCTTGATCAATTAATCAGAATCTTCTTGCATGTTATTCGGATGCTTTAAGAAGTGCATCCCGAGGAAGTGCTTCTGTTTGCAACTGTTTGCTAAAGAAGCACCTGATTTGTATTGATTCCACCACGAAAGGAAGAATCGAAACCATTAACTCACTAGTATAAACAAGCGACATCGTACATTTAATCTATTTAATGTTAAAAAAATGAAAACCAATAAAATCGATGATCCGTTAGAATTTGATTGCCGAGAAAAGAAAATGATGAATCGGAAAAAGATTCGTCGCTCGGACAAGAGTTGGGACAGTAAAAGAGTTACCTTAATACGTTCGATCGATTTAAAACGTCTGATTCGTTTCTCTGTCCAAGTGAATTCTCGACGAAGGCGGTGCGTTCAATGCGAATGACGCTCGAGGTTTGATTCCAAGTGCACCAACGCGACTAGGCTCAGTTGTGTCAAGATGACATGTGTTGAGAAGCAAGGCCTTGACGGTGTCGTTTTACTTTTAAATTAAAACTCACCCGTGTAAGCTCTACTGTAAATAAATATAACGGGAGGAGTAGGAATATTGACACCCCTCTAAATATCTTTTCGAACCTCATTAATTATTTTATAATTTTAATTTTTATTAAAATTATATAATAGAATAATTTTTAATTAGGCTTCCATTCAAAAGTTAAATAATTTTTTTCTTTTAAAAAATTTAATATTTTAGAAATTAAAAAAATTACTTTTTTCTTTAATTTTTAAGTGAGAAATTTACTATCGGTGGCTACAATAAATGAAAGTTCATTATTTTTTTTCAAAGGAAGAAATCATGTTGTTGAAATGAAAGTTAATAATAAAAATTAGAGAATGAGATTTACACAATAAATTTTAAGAGTGGGACTATTAGCACCCCTCAAAGATCCTATTAAAACCTCTTTTTCAATTATATCTCATTTAATACCAAAAATATCCTTTTTCCTAAATGAACACTCTTTTCATTTATGAATTTTTTGAGTGTTTAATAATTTTCTTACTTTTTCATTCTTAATATTTGTATTCCTCTCTTTAAATTTTTTTTATTATTTAATTTTTAAAAAAAGTAAGAAGAACATTATACTTAGAAAATAATAAATATTTTATGGGCTTATTACAATTCTATCCTACCTATAAATTTTGGATTCAACAAATAGTTTGAGAATCCTTAAAAATTATTTACAGTGGGATAAAATTTTATTTAATTTATTTTTTAATTGTGTTGTATCTTAATTAAGTTGTTTTGTTTATTACAAAAATTTTGTTTTGGCTTAGAGGATTACTTCTTAAATTCATATTATTTTAATGATAATAACAAAAATTTATATTGTGTAAGGAAAATAAAATTGAAGAGAGAAAGAAAATATAAATGGCTTAATTCTATTTATATTGGTCCTTAAATGTAATTGTAATATAATAGGGGTTTTATGGGATTAATGAAGGGGTGCCAATAGTCAAACTCTAAATTTTAACTAAAGATATTTTTATCATTGATCGATGTGTTAAAAGAATTTTATAATTTTTTAAAATATTTTAATAGGGTTAATTAAAAAAAAATGGGTATTAAGAGATATTTAGAGGGGTGTTAATAGTCTCATGCTAAAGGAAGATGTGACAAATATTAGTTACGTACGCTACAACAACATATGAAGCCCATAACCCAGCAAAATGAGCAGAAGAGAAGTTCATCTCAAATTTTATGACAACTTGACAAATACATAATCAAACAAAACCATAGTGTCAAGCTGGCGTCTTATAACTGATGCCCTTAGGGATAAGTAAGTCATAAGAACTCTTGGTACTGAAAGCCTCTGTAGATTGGAGGATTCCAAGCATCGGTCACTGCTTTTGCTGGCTCTATGATACAATCATTGGCAGGATATATGAAAAAAGCAGCAGATGTCCTAGCTTCCTTCGAATTCCTCACAGCTCTATGCTCCTCACTTTTCAGCTTATTGTTACTGATAATCTATATTTATATTTACATATATACATAGCCCAAAATAAAATACATTTTGGCTGGCAACAACATTCAATGTGTACCAAAGTCATAATTATTACTTAGTTACCTACCTGCAATGCATAGCCTATTGTTAATCACAAATGCATTAGGAAGAGGGTCAACGCCTATCCGTTCTCCATCCTTTGAAAACCTGAACTGTTAATCTTATAATATTGATTTTGATGATAACAAAACTTATATGTACTTGATTAAAATGTTTGAGTTATTAAAATGAATTTCTTAAAGCCATAAACATGTTTAAAGAATCTTAATGACCGTTAACTTGAGTTGGAAAATCATTTTTCTACAAAAAGTTAACAAAATATAGATTAAAATTACCCTTGAACCGTTTATTATAAAAGGCGAACCGTTTATTTACGAAAAGTTTGAGCGTTACGGAACCTAACGGTGAACCGTTTATTATTAACGGCGAACCGATAAGTTCCAGAGTAAAGAAAAAGTTTTCTACTCTTGAACCGTTTAGAAAAAAGGAGAGCCGAGTTACATTTTGCGGGTTTAAAAGAAAGCGGTGATCCGATAATTTAAGCGAAACCGTTTATTTGAAATCAAATGGCAACGGCTAGGCTGAAAAGTCAAAACGGCTAACCGATTGAGACAACCGTGAACCGATTATTATCGTAAAAGTCAATAACGGCTAGTTTTCAGCTCCAACTATAAAAAGGCTCAATCAAATTCAAACAAGAGATCCAACATTTGATATTTGAGCTTACTACTGAGAAACAATCTTCTTTGAGCTTCAATTGTGTTTCATTTCATTTCTTCACACATTAAAATTTCAATTGTAATCATTTGGAGTGTGTGAGAGATTATTTGTTATTAAATCTCTATCATTGAGTGATTGTAAGTGTTGGGAAACACTTGGGTTGAGAGATTGGGTTTAATCTCTTATTGTAAAGGTCCATTGACACCTTGGAAGTCAATTGTAAGTGTTGGGATACACTTGGATTAAGAGATTGGGAATAATCTCTTGATTGTAAAGGTCCATTGACACCTTGAAGTCAAGTGTAAGTGTATTGAAGCCTTGAAGGCTTGCTTAGTGGAATCCTCAAGCCCGGTGAGCTTGGAGGCGTGGACGTAGGCACGGTTGGCCGAACCACGTAAAAATCACGTGTTTGATTTCTCTTCCCTTATCTCTTTAAATTCAAGCATTGTTAATTATATTGTTTTAAAACATTAGTTTTAAATTGTTGTGTAATTTTATTTGCTTAATTTTTAAAGAACCCAATTTACCCCCCCTCTTGGGTAGCCTATATAGAATTTCAATTGGTATCAGAGCTTGGTTCTCTTGTTAGTCTTAATCGTCTAGAGTAAAAGATCCATGGCAACCCAAAATGATTCTAGTTTTAGGGAAGGACAATCCACTATTAGACCACCATTCTTTGATGGTAATGATTATCCTTATTGGAAAACTAGGATGAGAATTTACTTGCAAGCTTTAGATTATGAAATATGAGAAGTTGTATGTGATGGTCCATTCATGCCGATAACTAAAAATGAAGAAGGAGAAGATATTCCTAAACCTTCACGTGAATGGAATGATTTTGAAAAGAGAAAAGCTTCACTAAATTCTAAAGCTATGAATGCCTTATTTTGTGCCATAGATAAGAAAGAATTTCATAGAGTCTCAAGCTGTTCTAATGCTTATGAAATTTGGAAGAAACTTGAAGTTGTTTATGAAGGTACAAACCAAGTCAAAGAATCTAAAATAAGTAGATACACTAGGCAATATGAATTGTTTCAAATGGAACAAAATGAAAGTGTCTACTCTATGTATACTAGATTTACAGACATTGTAAACACTCTAGGGGCACTTGGTAAGACCTTTTCAAATAGCGAGAAGGTAAATAAAATCATTAGATCATTACCAAAAGAATGGAGACCTAAGAGAACTGCTATTGAGGAAGTCAAAGATTTAAACATTTTGTCTATTGATGATCTAATTGGTTCACTTATTTCTTATGAAGAAGATTTGACAGCTGAAAGAGGAGATGAAGATAAGAAGAAGAAAAACATTGCCTTGAAAGCATCAAAATTTGAAAGCGATGAGGAAAGCGATCTTGAAGATGAAGAGATGGATATGATAGCTAGAAAGTTCACGAAATTTTTCAAAAAATCCGGTGAACAAAGAAAATTCAAAAACTTCAAGAATCAAAAGGAGAAGAAGGAAGCAATCATATGTTATAAATGCAAGAAGCCTGGCCATATAAAACCGGAATGTCCCCTTCTCAACAAATTCAAGAAGAAAGTTATGTTGGCAACATGGGATGATAGCGATGAAGAATCAAGTGAAGATGAACAATCACAAGAAATATCAAACTTGGCACTCATGGCAATAGGAGAAGATGAGCTTGATGAGGTAAGTGATCTTCCATCTTATAATGAATTATATGATGCTTTTAATGAGTTGCATAGTGATATGATGAAAATTGGAAAGAAAAATGCATGTCTTAAGAAGAACATATTAGAACTTTCAAATGAAAAGGATGCTATGCAAAAATGTAATGATGTGTTAAATGATAAGATTAAAGAGCTAGAATTAGATAATGAAAGATTGCATGATAGAATTGCTTCTTTAAAAGGTAAACAAAGTACTTCATATGAACATGAAAAATTACATGTTGATAACTTGATCAAAGAAAATGAAGAACTTAAAAAGAAGAAAGCAATGAACTAAATGAGATTGTTTAAATTCACAAATGGGCAAAAGAACTTAGAAAAATTACTTGGTGCCCAAAAATGTGTGTTTGATAAAGGAGGGATTGGTTATAAACCTAATTTGAAACAAAAATACTACAAAAGCTACTTTGTTAAGGCTACTACCACTAATAATCATAAAATTGTTTGTCATTATTGCAATAGAGATGGTCACATGAAAAATAGATGTCCTATTAAGAGAAATGCTTATTATGGAGTTAAATTTGTTTGGGTTCCAAAAGGAACCATTACTAACACTCAAGGACCCAAAAAGTTTTGGGTACCAAAATTGAGATCTTCTCGCATGAATCAAAGAAGAAGGAAAAAGAAATAAATGGTATTTGGACAACGGATGTCCAAGACATATGACCGATGATTATTCATGACTCTCAAGTTTTACCAAGATCAAAAATGGTGGGGATGTATCTTTTGGAGATAATTCAAAAGGAAAAATCATTGATATTGGTAATGTCGGTAAAATTTCCTCAACTCTCATTGAAAATATATGCTTTGTTGGAAAGAGGTGTGTTAACGTTTATAACTATTGATATAGATTGTGCATCTACTCATGATGATTTATACACTATCTTCCTTGTGTTTCTATAATATGATAATCGAATGTTTATTTGTCTTTGGATGTGTTTTTAAATTTTGTAATCATGCATTGTATTGGCCTTTCAAGACATTTTTTATCAATAAAATGATTTAGAAATGTATTGAAAGTTGACCGTAGATAAAAACATATGTGCGAAATCAAAGTCAAGAAAACGGATTACCGTTTATGGTTAAAACGGCCTACCGTTTAATTCCAGAAACACTAAAATTTTTTTTTGGATATTAGCGGCTAACCGTTTATTACTAACGGTTAACCGATTATGTTTTCTAGCTCTCTGGACGCTATCGGTGAACCGATGTATTTAAACGGCTCACCGTTTTCGTGCGATATAAAACTGGGTTTGTTCTTCTTCTTCGTTTCTAGTTACCCCCTCACCGTTTTCTCTTACCAAGCAAACCCGAAGCTTTCTCTCTCTCCAGTTTCTTGTTTCTCTTGTCATTTCTTACAAAAACACGACCATAGAAACATTTCTCATCATCTTTAAACCATTTTTAACCGTTCAAAACATCAAATTGATGGCCAAATCTCGAAATCCCAATTTGAAACCATAAGCGCAGCCGAACAAATTTTTTGATTTTTGACTCACTTTTTTAACAATATTCTCATATTTTGGATACTTTTATGTATGATGGATTGTTTCTTGTTTTTATGAATGCTTGTGTTATATATGAGACTTAGCATTGATTTTACTATGATTTTAGCATTGGTTGTAGTTATTTTAATATTGATTTTGATTTTTTTGGGTATAAATTTTGGTAATAGTTTTTGAGGAGATGCTTAATATACAAGGGAGATTCTACTTTGAAATTTTTACTTGTCAAAACGTGGCTATTTTTTTCTTTATTTTTTCGTTTTGATCTTTGAAGGGGAGAATAGTTTTCAGTTATATTTCAAAAAGGAAGTTAACAAAAATGTTGTTTATTTTTCAAGGGAGCTTATTTTCAGGGGGAGTTAAAACAAATTTTTGTATCCTTTACATACAAAGTTTGTCATCATCAAAAAGGGGGAGATTGTTAATCTTATAATATTGATTTTGATGATAACAAAACTTATATGTACTTGATTAAAATGTTTGAGTTATTAAAATGAATTTCTTAAAGCCATAAACATGTTTAAAGAATCTTAATGACCGTTAACTTGAGTTGGAAAATCATTTTTCTACAAAAAGTTAACAAAATATAGATTCTGGAAATTACCCTTGAACCGTTTATTATAAAAGGCGAACCGTTTATTTACAGAAAAGTTTCAGAGCATTCTGGAACCTAACGGTGAACCGTTTATTATTAACGGCGAACCGATAAGTTCCAGTAAAGAAAAAGTTTTCTACTCTTGAACCGTTTAGAAAAAAAGGAGAGCCGAGTTCTGTTTTGCAGGTTTCTGGAAAGAAACGGTGATCCGATAATTTAAACGGTAAACCGTTTATTTGAAATCAAATGGCAACGGCTAGCTGAAAAGTCAAAACGGCTAACCGATTGAGACAACCGGCGAACCGATTATTATCAGAAAGTCAATAACGGCTAGTTTTCAGCTCCAACTATAAAAAGGCTCAATCAAATTCAAACAAGAGATCCAACATTTGATATTTGAGCTTACTACTGAGAAACAATCTTCTTTGAGCTTCAATTGTGTTTCATTTCATTTCCTCACACATTAAAATTTCAATTGTAATCATTTGGAGTGTGTGAGAGATTATTTGTTATTAAATCTCTATCATTGAGTGATTGTAAGTGTTGGGAAACACTTGGGTTGAGAGATTGGGTTTAATCTCTTATTGTAAAGGTCCATTGACACCTTGGAAGTCAATTGTAAGTGTTGGGATACACTTGGGTTAAGAGATTGGGAATAATCTCTTGATTGTAAAGGTCCATTGACACCTTGAAGTCAAGTGTAAGTGTATTGAAGCCTTGAAGGCTTGCTTAGTGGAATCCTCAAGCCCGGTAAGCTTGGAGGCGTGGACGTAGGCACGGTTGGCCGAACCACGTAAAAATCACGTGTTTGATTTCTCTTCCCTTATCTCTTTAAATTCAAGCATTGTTAATTATATTGTTTTAAAACATTAGTTTTAAATTGTTGTGTAATTTTATTTGCTTAATTTTTAAAGAACCCAATTCACCCCCCCCTCTTGGGTAGCCTATATAGAATTTCATGAACTCCACTGACGTCCCCTTGAAGTAGAATGGTTATGAGATTAGGGTCGCAGTGTGTTGAGTTGTGTCCCACATTGGCTAGTAAAGGGGAGATACTTGAGTTTATAAAGAGAATAGGTTACTTCACCCAAAAGGATAGTCTTTTGGGCTTAATACCTAGATATCCTAGGTCAAGGCCTCCCCCCCACAAATGATATCAGAGCTAAACCCTAGTAGCTGGAATGTGGTGGTGGAACAACTCAAGTGTGTCGGATGAAAGGACCGGGGTCCGGCGATGGTTTCATCCGAGGGGGGAATTGTTGAGTTGTGTCCCACATTGGATAGTAAAGGGGAGATACTTGAGTTTATAAAGAAAATAGGTCACTTCACCCAAAAACCTAGTTTTTTAGGCTGAATACCTAGATATCTTAGGCTAAGCCCCCCCAACACAATGTTTAGGGAGTCCCAGGATTAAGCTTGGACCCAGGCACGGCGGATAATATGATTAATTGACGACAATAATCTTTCACCTAGTTGATTCTTAAAATAACCAGATTCAGGCCCGAGTCCATCAGCTCTCGGCTTCAGGATAATTGAACCCAACTTCTTTGCTATGCCCCAACAACTTCACTGCTATATTTCTATTCACATTAACAAATAACACATAAAATGTTAAGATCAATAATAGTATGAAACAAATCTTGCTTGCCGGTATCTGCTTGGTTTTTCAGGCCAATGTTAAGACATTCCTCTAATGGATGACAAGGATGTCTCGAGTTGTCGCGCCACAAGTGAATCGCTTCTCGATGATAATTTAAGTTACTTTTATGGAGCTTGCTACTTTTACTGGAGTCCTCGGAGTAGAGACTTAGCTTGTCCTCTGCAGGCACATCAAAGAACTCCTTGAGGACTTTCTTGGTGTCATTTACTACTTTCTTTGGAACTCCATGATTAATAACCTTTAGTGGACAGTACTTGCTTCAGTAATTTGATACATAAATGCATTTGTACCTGGAAGAATCCGAACTCTTTAGTAGCTTCCAGTATTTGCTGAACGGTATCAGACCGATTTAAATAGTGGTGGATGCAGGAATTATGGACTTTCCAGGTCTTGTTTGTAGTGGGAATATATAATTATCGGGCAAGGATTGATCTTTGTACCACATTGAAACAAGCTTCTGCATTGCTATAATTTGGATGAGTGAACCTTCCAGGGGCAGTAATGGCTTCGTGGTGGGAAGAGAGTGTGAACTTATGTAATTAATTACAGAAAACAGAACATTCCAATACCATTTGCTTTGGAATTGCTTGTGTACTTGGACAACTGCAATCAGCTGACCATTAAATCCAAGTCATATAATTTATCAAAGATGAATATAATATTGTATAGTTCTTTTCAAATGCATTCTTTTAATTAATCATCAGCATTCGGCGCCTCGCTCAAAAATTAGTAATGTTTATAGAATTTACTTTGTTATTTTAGCTACATTGACAATCACTAATTGCTCGCGTACAATCCTAAGCAAAGCCATGATTAAGATTGGTGAACAGCACCGGTTACTTCAATTGCAGTTGCTCTAAATATTCAAACCAATTTGTGTAAGCCATGAAGTTCTGCAGAGCAGCTTATATTTTGAAATTTTAGATTGGGACTGTAAGATCAATAACTTAATGGATAAAGAAGTTCACTTCAACAGAATCATCTCTAATTTGACCAGTGTGAAAATACATAACCAAGTTTTTTTCCCTAATGGACAACTGTATCCCTGGCTTCATTATTTATACAAAACCAAATATGCTGTTTTTGCTCTCTTTTGGCAAACCACTGTCTTAAGCTTGTCCCTTATAAAGTTCCATCAGCGGTTTCTTCTTGTCAGAGTTGGATATGTAATCCATTAGGAACTCCTGGTACTGAAAGGCTCTGTAGATTGGAGGATTCGATGCATCAGTCAAAGTTTTTGCAGGCTCTATTACACAATCATTGGCAGGATTTATGAATAAAGCAGCAGATGTCCTAGCTTCCTTTGAATTCGTCACAGCTCTATGTTCCACACTTTTCAGCTTGTTGTTACTGATGACCTTTAATCATATATATATGTGTGTGTGTGTGTGTGTATGAGCCAAAATGAAAAACAATTAGACAAGAACATCCAATGTAACAAAGTCGCAATTATTACTTAAAATGCAATTACCTGTAATATATAGCCTATGTTAATCACAAATGCATTGGGAAGTGGCTCAACACCAATCCACTCTCCATCCTTGAAAACCTGAAGTCCACAGACATCCCCTTGAAGTAGAATGGTTATGACGCTGGGATCACAGTGCTTAACAAGTCCTAGGGTTAAGCTTGGATTCGGGCACGGCGGGTAATGATTAATTGATAGTAATAAGCTTTCACTTAGTTGATTCCTAAAACAACCAGATTCAAGTCCCAGTCCTTCAGCAATCAACTCCAGGATGATTGAACCCAACTTCTGTGCTTCATTTGAATATGCCCCAACAACCTCACTGTTTTATCTAGATATATGTTACCTTAATGAACTACGAAAAACATATCGAATGTTGAGATAAAAAGATTTATGAAGCAAGTTTTGTTTACCGGTATCTAGTTGGCTTTTCGGGCCAGAATTTAATACATTCCTCCAACGGATGACAAGGATGTCTCAAGTTGTCACGCCACAAGTGAATCTCTTCGCGATCATAACTTAAGCTGCTTGTGTATAGCTTGCAACTTTTACTTGGATTCTCAGAGTAGAAACTTGCCTTGTCCTCTGCAGGCATATCAAAGAACTCCTTGAAGACATCCTTGGTGTCATTTATTAATTTCTGTGGAACTTCATGCTTAATAACCTGTTTGACAGCATTTGCAGGAGCAATTTGTTACATAAATCGGAGTTGTGACTGGCTAATGACACCAAAACTTGCGTGGAATTATCTATTTGAGAAAAGCAACCGAATAAAGAAACACACACAGACGATTATAGAAGGCTGAGAAAAGGGGGGGGGGGGGGGGGAATGGGGACTTGTGAACCTGGAAGAATCCAAACTCTTTGCTAGCCTTCAGTATTTGCTGAATGGTATTTGATCGATTTTGATCAGATGCTTTGCTTAGATCAATCACAGGAATGGTGGTGCTTAGAGGAATTACGGACTTTCCAGGCCTTGTTTCTGGTGGGAATATATAATTTTCAGGCAAGTATTTTTTATCTTTAGACCAGATAGAAACAAGTTTCTCCATTTCTGCAATGTAGATGTGTGAATCTTGAGAGGTTTTGTGCTTTTAAGGTGTGAAGATGGTCCGGAATTTTTGATACAATTCCTTGAAATAGAACTTGCCCCGAAGTCATACTAACATTAAATTTGAGTTTGATTTGGTCTATTTTTATTTCGTGTACTTTATCTGGGATGAAAATATATTGTTTATTTCATTTCAAAGATCATTATTTGATTTCTTTCTCAATTCAGCATCGGCAACTAGCCCATTAATTAGTATTATTTATTAAGGTTTACTTTGATATTAGCAATACATTGACAACCGCTAGTTGATTACACATTATCATAAACAAAGCCATGATTACGACTGGTGAACGGCATGAGACATCCAATATAAATTGCTCTACCAATCTGCGTAAGCAAAGCAGCATTTGCTTTTTCAAGAAATCTGAATTATTGTAGAAGATGTTGTCTTCTGAAACAAATCAAGTTAAGCAACTTCAGGCATTTGTTCCAAGGATATGAGTCATGCCAATATTTTCTAAAAAATATTTAAGTCAATGTCCAGTACAATACAACTCCGTGTGTGTGTGGGTATACATACATACATATATATATATATATATATATATATATTTATATCTTCTCTGGCACAAGTATTAATATATACTTCTGGAGCTTATAAACTTCTGTATAGCTTCAGCATCAGCAGACTTGGATAGAAAGTCAACATGAAAATCTTTAAATTTGAGTGCTCTATAGATTGGGGGATCACAAGCATTAACCAGAGCTTTTTCAGGCTCTATGAGGCTGTCATTGGACGGATACACAAAGAAGGAAACAGTTGTCCTGGCATCCGTGGAATTTGTCACCACACGATGCTCCGCCCCTTTAAGATTGCCGTTGCTTATTATCTACAATTGATCGGATAATATAAACTTGTAAAGATTTTGTCATTAACTTAAACCAAAAACATCAAATGACTGCGTACATACCTGTAACACGTAGCCTATGTTAACAACAAATGCATAAGGAATAGGCTCAACACCAATCCATTCCTCATCTTTGAAGACTTGGAGGCCATGAATATCCCCTTGAAGAACAATGGAGATGACACTAGGATCACGGTGCCTAGCTAATCCCAGAGTTAAACTTGGGTCAGGGCAAGGGGGATAGTGATTGAACAAAAGAATTGGACTTTCACTAAGATCACTGCTGAAATACCCAGAGCTGAGTTTTAGTCCTTCAGAAAGCAGTCCCAGGATCGTGGAACTCAGCTTCCTTACTTCAACTGAATATTTCCCAATAACCTCTCTGAAAAAAATGACACAAAAGAGACATCATTTATTTTCTTTGCCTGGTCAACGTAAATGTGAGAATTTTCTTCATAAAGAGAAGTAATTTGGAATAATACCGATATCTGGCTGGCTTTGTAGGCCAGAATTGCATGTATTTCTCAAATGAATGACAGGGGTGAATTAAGCAATCTCTCCAGTAATGTTTTTCTTCAGTTGCATATTTTCCACTGCTTGTGTAAAGCTTGCAGCTTCTGTTTGGGTCCTTGGAGCATTCACTAATCTTGTCCTCAGCTGGCATTGCATGAAACTCTTTTGCAAGAGCAAGTGTGTCATCAATTAAATCTTTAGAAACTCCATGGTTGGTCACCTGTTTATGAAATATTTTACAAGAAAACATATGTGTTTCACATATTCATATCACCATAGTTTAAACAGAACATTTCAGGGAATTGGATGAAACTGGTGTGAGGAGAGGCTGATTATGATAAATTGATGGTATATAATAGGTTACCTGGAAAAATCCAAACTCTTCGCTAGCTTTCATAATCAGCTGAATGGTCTCCTTTCGATCTTGACCGCCAAGATCAAGTACTGGAATAGACTCACCTTGAGGATAAAATAGCTTTCGAGGCCTTTGTTCTGGTGGGAAAACATAAGCTTCTGGTAGCGGTCGAACATTGAACCAGCTTGAAACAAGTTTCTCCATGATTTCAATGATGATTTATGTGACAGAACTGGATTTAATTCAGTGGCGTTAAATAGAGGAGGCATTAATATGCTTGCAGCAGACAGTTGACTAAGGAATAAAATTGTAATAAATCTTTTGAAAGCTTGCCCTTAATGGTGAGCCACCTGCACATGCATCAGCAAATTGCTAACAAAAGTAACAGAAGATAAGGATAAACATTCATTTCGGTTTAGATAATGAACAAGTTGCTATCAGTCTGATACACAATTAATTGCCACTAGCATGATTGTTTTTTCTTCCTGTAGGTGAAGATGCAGATTCTTCATTCTATTTTTGGGCAGAAATGTACGTGTTTAAGCTAAAGGGGTACAACTTTTTCAGTCAGATACACTGCACCCATTATTTTTGGCAGGAGAACAACGTGGATGGATGAGTATCTGCATCATTTTTCCATTCTGGAACATTAAGAGGGTTTTTTTTAAAAAAATAAAAAATAAAAAATAAAAAATAAAAAAATTATTTTATAGGAAACAAAACAGTTAATTACATAAGAAAATTAGAAAACCAGTCTGGGTTCTTACTTTTTCATGTAATAGTTCCACATGTGCTGATGTGGTTCAAGGTTACTTACTACTAAATAATTCACCTTGAGAAAATCTTTTAAGTATAGTATTTGCATGCACATCTGTAAATCTCGAAGGTCTTGAATAGTTTATAATTTAAAGTAGAGAAATTAGAGTGCCAGTTGCTCAGTTGCACACAGAAAACGTGAATATTATTAAAAGGCTAAAGTTTGGCTAGCAAATCCATTAATAACGATCATTAATTGCACATACATTTTTTCCCTTGCCTAACCAGTGTTTACAAAAGTCAAGAAATTTATGAACAAGATATTTTGCAGATAACCCCGATAAATAAAACCGTTGCATTATTCTCTCTCACATTTATATTTGTAGGGTCTTCTGATTTCATTTCTTCGATATATATACCCCGCGAAAAGAGGAACTAAAAATGTAGAATGCTTGCTACATTCTGCTTTGCATCATAACAGGAAATCTTGGGACCTACCAGCGTACACAAGGTGACTGGATGATCATTCCATTTGAATACCACGAAGTTAATTTGGGTTCACTTTCTCTACTTACCAAAAAAAAAAAATTTATAAATAGTTCAGCGGCTCTCATATTTCTTGCTTAACATGAAAGTCTCTCCAGCAGCACTTTAGGGCACGTTTACTTTAAGTGATCTCTTCTTTCATGTACATGTGCTTCTCAAGATTTTTCAGGTATTTTATTTGGGTGCCCATTTTCAAATCAATAAAATCTTTGACTTTAGTTTTGTAACTAGCTATTTTATTCCGCTTGGGCTATGTTAGCAACATTGCCTCTTAGTTTCTCTTTGAAGATATTCTTTATCTGATTCACATGTATGAGCCTCACCTCCAACCTTTTTTTTTTTTAACATTTCACTGAATTCGTAAGTCAACATCACATCATCTGCATCTACTCCAAAAGACTCCTTAGGGATTGTCTGCTTATGGCCCCTGACCACAAGCACTTCCATAACCAGGGAGATCAGGCTCTAGCACCCATCAAAAACCAGGAAATGTTAACAAATCAACCTTCATTGTCGAATTCGGAATCTGCTTTTCCTATACTAGCCATTGCTATCCTAAGTATCATGGGTACCGCATTCTTGCTTCTTAGCTACTATGTTTTTGTGAGTAAATGTTGCAATAACTGGCACCTAATCGATCTGCTGAGAAGATTTTCTGTGTTGCGAGCTAGACAGATTGAAGAACCATTTATCGCCCTCTCTCCAACAATGTGGAACCGCGGCCTTGATGATTCTGTCATTCGTGATATTCCAACTTTTCAATTCAAAAAAGAAGGTGAGGACATGAGTATATACGGTTGTGTGGTTTGTTTGAATGAGTTTCAGGAACAAGATATGCTAAGAGTTCTTCCCAACTGCAGTCACGCATTCCACTTAGATTGTATTGATATATGGCTTCAAAGCAATGCAAATTGCCCCCTTTGCCGCACAAGCATTTCAGGGACAACTCGATATCCAATTGATCAAATTATTGCACCGAGATCTTCACCTCAAGGCTCACAGCAATTTAGTGAAAGCCTCACAGGTAGTGATGAGGATTTTGTGGTAATTGAATTGGGAGGAGAAGATGAAGTTTTGTTCTCACATAGGCAGCAAGACAGAGACAATGCATCTGAAGTTTTTGATCAGCCCAGAAGTCAATCACCAAAGAAGCTAGAGCAGAAGCTTGGGAACTCAAAACGAAAGAAACAACACCATCTCTCAATCACGGGGGATGAATGCATTGATGTAAGAGAGAAAGATGACCACTTCTCTATTCAACCCATTAGGAGATCCTTCTCACTGGATTCTGCAGCTGATCGACAGCTTTACATAACCGTCCAAGCAATTGTCCAACAAAATGGCCGTGATGGAGAGGTTAGTGCTAGTGAAGCATGTAGTTCCAGAATCCGCAAATCGTTCATCCCGTTTGGACAAGTCAGGGGATCAAGAAATGCTGTTCTTCCTGTTGAATTTGAGTTATAGTGTGAGATTGTTTAATTTGATTACTGCTTGTTTAGTTTCTTTTCATCTTTTTTTTTTTTTGAGATGTTAGGTTTTTGAGGATGACATTGAACTGTTGCTTAGCAACAATCTGATGAGTGTAGGGTGACTTTGGATTGATTTTTACATTGGGTGAAAAGTTGAAACAATTGCGATTCTTACTGAAATGTAGGAATGGGTGTGGAATTATTGCTTACGCCACTATGGTTGGATAAGGCTCCTTATTCTATAATAAGTATCTTCTTCTTCATGAATGAGAATGATTGTTTATCAGAGCTGGGAAAAGAAGGCCGGCCTGATATAATGGGGGCCAGAGAAGAGGAACCAAACAATGAGTAATCATAAGTGAAACATATAAAGTCTCCTTTAGGAATGATCACCATTCTCTTTTGTCTTGTAGTTATTATTCTGATGTTGGCGAGAGAGCAGAAGCCATGATTCTGCTCAAGTTTAAGATTAATTATCTGAAAGTTATGTTAAGATTAATTATGGATGCAATGTCTTTTCGGTGTATTTCAGGCAGAAAGAGCCACGTTTGTCGATTCAACTGAAAGCTGTGGTACACAAAGGAGTCCGAGGGGGGCCAATCCATTTTGCACGTACCAAACATGACTATTTGCCAAGGGCAGTATATCAGGATTGACGTATTCTTAGCAGTATCAACTGTTTAACCTTTACTGAGATGCTTAAACGACAAAGTGGTCACTCAATGAGCTTTAAGTTCTTCTCAGATGGGTATTTTTTTATCAAATCATAACTAGGGATCGATCAAACAAGGTACTGAAAATGAAGGAAAACATATTTTGGCCGATCCGGCAACAGATACGTGATTCTGAGCAATAGTATATCAGCTGAAGTGTACAGGGTGCTCTATTGTTTAGCATTTCAATACCATGAATGAAGGATACAACGGGATTTTTTTTTTTTAATTTTCAAATTGTTTAAAAAGAAAGAGCAATTATATATGCATGCGGTAGGCCAAAGTCAAGCCAAGATGAACATAGAGCATCATCAAGATATTAATATCCAAAGTTTCATCATTATAATTAAAAATTATTCCTCCCTATCAATTACTCGTGGATAGCCATGGCCTTATAAGCATTATAATTTAACTGGGGAGAATCACTAAATACACTAATTCTTGCTTGATAAAAGAAAGAAACAAAGTGAAAAATGCAGCACAAACATGAAAAAGAATCTTTTGTGAGTGAGTGATCAAGTACCGTGTGAAAACCTGTGACGTAGGTCAGATTACTTGCACTAGCTTCTTAATAATGAGCTTTATCAAATGCTCTTTTCTTAATACAGGAAATAATCGAAGCCCATCAAGACCTATCAAGACAAAGATCCTGCAGATAAATGCTCAAAGTTATCATGAGAATTGTATGTATATTGTATAGCATTATGTCATGCAACTATGCAGGCAAAAGAAACAGCATTGCACAAAAACACGAGTATCAATCAAATTTTGAGCAAATCGTGATGCAACTGGGAATGAGAGTGAAACAAGCATCATTTTATTGGCCCTCTAAGTGTCTCAGAGGAATCCCAAGTTCTTAAAAGAATACATATAGTATATACATAAGATATAATTACAATTATGACCTTTAAAAATCCTCGAATCCCAACTGTTTATTCAGGGCATAAGATAAAACAAACTTAAGGGCCCAAATAACCTTAAGAAGCCTATGAATGTATCATGAATAGCAACTCCAATACGGTACAAAAACAGTGCTCATACAGTAAGACAAATGAACAGGACTACTTAGACCTCATAGAAGAGACAGCCTACTAGAAACAAAATAATGTAATCTCATATTATAATACTCAAGATGCTATCAATACTAAATAATAAAAAAACACTTTGGCATCCCCAAGACAGAATTCAAAAATACATCAATTCGAGTTGCTCAAGTGACTAGATGCATCAGTATGATAAATTTTAAAAGAGGAACAGTGACCCTGACCACTTCTATAATAACACTGACCATAAATAAAGACTATGGTGATATGCAGACCTTGCCACAGAGGGCAAATAAAGGAAGTGTACTACATTGCACCTGTCAGCTTGTGGCTGATAGAAACATCAGGTTGTGAGCTTTGGCCAGAGACACTAGTTGGGGGCAGGGGCAAAGCCTTTGTGGGAAGCTGATTTGTGGATGCACCACTGGCTTTAACCTTTAATTGTTCAAGAAGCCGGCAAGCTTCTCTGAGTTCATCTTGTGCACTTGGTCCATGACTTTCCCAGGCGTCAATTGCTCGCTGCTGGAACTCAATTGCAAGGGTATAGCTGCAACATCCAAGAAAAACTCTAAACTATATTTCTTACCATGGCAGCCCCAAAACTATGACAAAGCAATCTAATTTATCAGTTCATTTCATGTCACATTACTGAGTATTTGCTTGTCTTCATTGTAATGCCCAGGGTCTAAACAGGCTGCAGAACAAAATCATGCTTGGATATAATACACACTACCCATGGGATGGCAAAGACACTTTGACAGAACAGGATGACACATAAACCAAGAGGGAGTAGAGGGATCAAGAGACATTTTTGCAACTAAAGCAGCCTCAATCTCCCACCCAATTATCCAAGGATTTTGTTTCTTTTAGTTTCAAAACAATTCACGAATAGTTGGCCATATGCTCTTGTTGAAAATATTTAATTCAACAACACAAGAAGATCTGGTTTTTAGGTAGGGGACAAAATGGAAACACAAGGTTTAAATTAGTAAAACTTTTCTATTATCAAACCAATTGCACAAGAAAAACCAAATATTGATGCCTGATATATAGATTAATAGGAAACTATATTCTTAATTAATATGGCTTCCAACTTGATAACGCCCTTGAAGAGGATGCAATTAAATTAGACATCATTGTTTTTATCAATAACCTAACAGATCCAGAGTGCATCTATTTTATCTTTTGACCAACAGTTACAACAATTTGAGTTAACAGTGATTCACACAAATACAAGCTATGATGGGAGTGAAACCAGAAAGTCAGAGTCTGGAAAAATTGATCTTACCTTCCCATGCTACTGTAAGCTTTTGAAAGGTTTTGACATGCCTCAATAGTATCAGCATGGTGGGGTCCAAGTGAGATATCCATTATGTCCTTTGCAAACGCAAACACCTGTGCAGCAGATTGAGGTCTGTCTAGTTCCAAGTATGCAGCCCCCAAATTGTTGTAAATATATCCCACTCCAAAATGCTTGGGACCAAAGCTCTCTTTCAACCTCTCCGCAGCACTCTCTAAGTAGGGAATCGCCTGGGGCACCTTGCCTGTCAACAGAAGTAACCACCCTATTCTAGCAGAAACACTTCCTTCAGAGTGCTGTGCTTGTGGGAGCTTCTCAAGCAAAGCCAGCGTTCTCTTCAACAAGGAAATTGCAGTCTCAAACTCATTCATAGATTCATATTGCATAGATATCTCTGAGTATGCATCAGCGACTTCCTCCGGGGAGATTGTCTCTTTCTTATCTAGAATCCCACAAGCAATCTCCAAACACCGCTTTGCATCTGCAAATTTTTCCTGATTGCACAATGCTTTACCCATTGAAATAAAAACTAATGCTCTAGTCTCACTCTCTTTTTCCGTGTGTTGAACAACACCCTTCAATGTATTAATAGCCTCCTCAAACTTCCCCAGTGCAATTTGCATATTTGCAGCATCAATCTCTGCACGAAGCAACTCAGAGCTCAGACCCCAAGTCTTCAAAACCTTCTGCGACAGCTCATTTTGCTCTAATGCCTTCTGATGCTCCTCCAACCCACTATATATCACCCCAAGCAGCCTCCTGTCATGTGCAACCTCCACAGAATTATGCCCCAAACCCTTTTTATGAATCTCCAAAGCCTTCAAACCAAAAGGCAATGCCTCCTTAAAATTCAAAACTGCAACATAAGCTTCAGCCAAATCCCTATTCGCCACTCCTAATTCCCTGCTGTCTTCCTCTAATATCAGCTCTTTAATCTCTAAACACTTCTGAAGATGCTCCAAAGCCTCCTCTCTCCTTCCCATTGCTGTCTTTACATTTGCTAACTCAAGGTGCACGGCATGCATAATGGGCTTAATATCTTCCACGCTTCCACCTAAACCCTCTTCCTCTAACGTGCCTAACATCCTATTAGCTTTACTAAGATACCCCAAACTATCACTAAATCTTTTCAAACTGTAATTAGCAGAACCCATAACTTGTAAACACATAGCAACAAGTAAAGAGGGTCTATTATTCCTTTCATCTTTGTCAAGTTCATTCAAGGCCCTATTAGCAAAAGAGATAGTCATTTCAGGATCACCACCTTCTTGGTCAAGTTTGAGAGCAATTTTCAAACAAACCAACCCAAGCTCTGTTTCCTCGAAAGAAGATTCCATTTGTTTAAAAACTTGGAGCATTTCTTCAGAGGTCTGAGCGGACTCAAAAGCCTCTTCAAGGTCGGATTTTTCTTTGATTTTCCTCTGCCTAGAGGACATTTGAGGAGGATTTCCGACCAGGGTATTGATTTTCTGAGATGGCTGATGGGTTCTGAATACCAAGCCATGGGCTTTTGTGCAGGGTTTGAGTGGCGAAGAAGAGGAGGTGAGGTCGTGAATGTAATTTTTGGAAAGAAAAGGGGATAACTTTTGGGGTCGGCAGCGAGTGAGCTGCGAGAGGATTGAAAATGAAGCCCTTTTCATGGCGAAATCTCGTAGATTCTTCCACAACGCCAATTTCGGTGGTTTTGTTAAACCCTAATTAAACCCCCTTTGTTTTTTTTGGTGTTTTTGTTTCAGTAGTTTTGGGCTTTTGGTCAAAAGAAATTTTGGGAAGTGTATTATTCTGACAATATTTCGGCATCTGTCTTCTGTAGAAAGTTACAATAATACCCTTTGCATATCTCTTCGAATTCCACTCTCCTCAGTCCTCATCTCTCTTCCTTATATTAATCTTACGCAGTAAATTCAGCTAAATACAAAAGATGAGAGCCTTAACTTTATTAAAACAATTTAAGCATTTTTAAGGTTATTTAAATCCATCGTAATATTCAATAACTCATATATTTAATAAACCCACCATTAGTTCATTATAATTTGATTTTTTTTTCTTTTTTTGGCATTCAACAAATACTTTGGTGCTTTACTTTCAAAATTTGGCTGAAGTACACAGATTTGTCATGCCTGTGTATACACTGTTTCACTGGAGTAGGAAAAGCAAATTCCATTAGATGGTAACAACAACAACATCATCCTACTCACGTGCTGAAAATTGATGCATGTACTTTTCAGCTTGGAATTTCATGATTCGGTTGGTTATAGTTAAGCTTGGATGATTAAAGCAGCTAACTAGTTGTTTACATACCTTAGGATTCAAGATAACCCGTTCGCCGTGTCTTTCTCTTTCGCCATTTGGAACTAAACTCAATATCGTTTTTTGTTTTGTTTTGTTTTGTTTTTTTTTTTTTCACGTTTTGCCTCACGCATGTAAACAAACATTGTTAGTTGGTTTTACTAATTGAGCCACTTGCTGTACTTCAGGCAGACCTTCGAATCACAACCATTTTTTTTTTTCATTTTCATTTTTTTATGCAAGGAACATGGACAAGGTATGCTTCTTATCTGTTTTCTGCTTCATTTTTATTTTTATTTTTATTTTATGGTTTTGCTTATTATATATAGAATTTAATCTATTTTGTGGATTCGAAAGCAGGTGAAAGTGTGAAAGAGCCAAAACTAGTTGTATACAAAGATGAGGAGTTTGTTGGGGTATTTAGTGACAGTGCTTCTGCTTCTACAGAGAGCGATACCCAACAATCTCAAAATGGTGGAGACACTAATCTCCTTAGAAATAACTACTGATATTTCCCTTTATTTTTTAACGCTGGCCTTCTTTGTTGAATAAAGCCAACTCCATTATGCGTCCACTTCAACTTCCAGGAGCAAATGATCAAAGAAAAGAAGAAATGAGAAAATAAAGCAGAAAACATTATCCTTGGCATCTCATGGGATGCATGCATATTTATGAGAGTTCTATGATTTAACTTAATGGAAGTCTAGATTCAAGTATTGTCAAGACGGTCATGGTGGTGTGTCTAGTACGAGGCCAGGATAGGTAGATATGTGCGTGCCTTGAAAAGTACCACATTAAATCACCGCCGTTGGACATCACTGTTAGATTTTCGTCTAGTGGTATGGTTTTTTCTTAGGGTGGGAGAGGTCCCGAGTTCAACTCTCAGAGCCTAAACATACGGCAATTGAATTTTGCAACCGAACTTGAGAATTATGGAGGTGGAAAAAGCATGACCAAGGATTCTGATTTAACCAAAGAGGTATAAACTAAGTTATGGAATTAGTGGATATTTAGAAAAATAATAAAAGAATATTCTTTCGGACTGCTCAGTGAGTAAGAGGTTGCTTCTGCGTCATTCAAAATTGAAAATTGAAATTGGAGGGTGACAAACTTCTTTGAAATTTGAACTTTGAGAATTATGGAGGTAGAAAAAGCATGACCAAGGATTCTGATTTACGAAAGAGGAATAACGATTGCTTAGTCCCTTTTGTCTGGAAAAATAATAAAAGAATATTCTTTCGGACTGCTCAGAGTGAGAGATTGCTTCTACGTCATTCAAAAAAAATTGAAATTGGAGGGTGACAAACTTCTTTGAAATTCTAAATAGACATAAGGGAGAAAATAAAAATGAGATCCGAAGACCATTGATTTTGTAGGGCTTTATGGAGAATGAAAGCAATGGAGGCTACGCCAAAAAAGAAGCCCTTTTATTATTATTCACTGTTAGTAAAGAAACTAAATAAAATTTGTTTCTAATCGGTTTTGGTTCTTCTTTACCCCATAGAGATATTGAATATAAGGAATTGCTTTTTTTACCACTGTAATTTTGAAAGTAAAAGTTGAAAGGCCCCTCAAAAGTAAGTAAATAGATTCGAAACATATAAAATGCGGTTAATCCGGCTGTGAAAAAAACTATTGTTGCAAAAATCGGTGAATACAACCAAGTATCATTAAGAATTTCATCCAGTCATGCACACCCAGACTGCTCTGCCATGGTGACCAAGCTCCGTGCCGTGGCTTATAATATTGAAGATCGACGTGTAGCTGCTGAAAAATCAAGCTTCATATCTGGTCTAGCTCGCAGCCATAACCACCCGAAGAGGCCTTCATTATCCATGCAGCTGACAACTGAATAATTTGCCCTGCAGCCTGAGGAGAGGCAACTCCCTAATCAACAAAAGTTGCACCGTCTAGATCATTTCCACATTGCTGTTTTTGCTGACAATATTCTGGCTTGTGCTGTAACTTCTAGCTCGACATTCTCTTTTGCAATTATATAATGCCGCTTCTATTATGGTAACATCTACCTTTTTTAATTTAATCCCAATTTATTGTTAATTTTCTAGTTTATTTTTTCTTCTATGATGTTATTTCAGTTTCCTTATTAATAATGACGAAAGGGAAATTTTAAACATTAGAAGAATATGAGGGAAATTTGAAACATTACAAGAATATGAATATATCATATCACTCAAAAAATTTTACTGAATAAAAAAAGAAAAGAAAAGAAAAGAAAGACTGCTGCATATGTTTTTGAAAGGATATTTTTGGATTAATAAAGGAAAGACAGTGGACAGTTACAAGGGTAATAAAGGCACAATACTTGAAACAACATAAAAATGCCATTCGAAAGAATTTACTAAATCAGATGTGTTTAGAAATTAATGATTAAGATTGGGCACTTTAAGACGTTTATGAGAAAAAATAAACCTATTACAAAAAAAAAAAATTGTTTACCTAAAAGTATTCTCTTTTTTAAATCTAAAAATGACATCTACTTTTTTATGCATTCCTCTTATCGCTGGTCTCCATTATATAAATATCTTATTTACTCATATTTGGGGTGAATATGGAAAGTTATACAGTAATATGCTAGAGAAAATGATGAAGGTGGAGAATAAAAAATGGCCATTCAGATAATTGTCCAACTTATGTTATTCATTTTGTATAATGTAAAATCTTATATAACCTCTCATTTATATAGTGAATTAGTGATGAGTTGTTCTAGTGGACGTAGGCCAAAAGTCGAACCACATTAACATTGTGTGTTCTTTGTATTTATATTTATTTTGCTATGTTTTTAATTTGAGATTGAGATTGTGTTTTCATGTATGAACTTATCTCGGTTATATTAACTATTCTGCAAGGCCACTTGAGCTATTACTCGAGTGCATCTGAGCTACTCCTAAGCACATATTAACTGCATAAATTAACTCCTATGAGGCTTCATTAAGCGCTCCCTATTATTGCTCATATGACCACCTCAGTTCACTGTACATATTTCTTTAACTCACCACTAAAGTACCTTAGATAAACCACCTACCTACAAAAATTATAAAAATACATTTAAACCAAACTTAGCACAAGCTCCCATTAAGTATAAATTTATTTATTTGAATCAAATTTCAGTTAGATCTAATGAGAACTACCCAATTGGTTCGAATCAGATCCTAGTGAAAATTTGGTGAAAACACTAAGTATTGTTACTTAACTATTTGTTTGTAACTATAGAAAATTATATTTCATGTGGTGACTAATTCTCTAAACCTCTCAACAATCTCCTTGCATGTCCAAAGTATATCAAGTTCAAATGGATGTCCACCAATGAATACAAAAAACTCTCATAGCTCAATGTATACTTCTACCACGAACCACCTCTAGTTTTATATGCCATGGGTTATTCTGATTTACTATCTAAGAAAGGCAGGAAAAAAAATATCACTTGCTTTAGATCTCCAATTGAAACCTTGACGAATTCACGTTTGGCAAGCAATTATATGTTGGTTGTAGTCCATCGCAAGAATCAAAGTCGTCCGTGAAGTATATTGAGTTATTACCTAAGGAATCAAAATTGACTTTAGGCAATATTTTGCTTCCACTTACTCCAACAGAGTAGATATCATTGGCGTTGATTAATTCTCATTTTATCTAGGTGTCCTCAAAATAGTCGAAAACATTAAAATCCAAAGGTTTTGTTGGTTTTTGTTTACTAATCAAAATTATCAAATTCAAATATAATTTATTTGCCATCGATTCTAACATTAGATAAAATGATTGTCTTCTAAATGTATTAAATGGTACTTCACATAACTTGTCTAAGCTTTGTTAACATTCCATAGTAGATGTATTGGTAGCTTGAGAGGAATAATAATTACCAAGTCTAAGCTTAACAAATTCCATATTTTAAACTATAATTCTTCTGTTAGGAAATACACAAGCTTATCTTTACAAAACAGGTCAGAGTATCTCTTATCATTTAGAAGAACCCTTCATCGATGAACACTAATTCTAATAACTCTAAATCCATTTTATTTTTAAAAAGAAACACAGCATATGCAGATTTCACACTATCTTGAGAAAACAATTTTTTTTACTAGTCCTATTTTATCAGTAAAACAAAGAATTTGAAATAAACATATTCTAAAAGGTCACACATTGCAGTAATATAGGTAAATTAAAATTCTTTTATGTCAACATATTGAAAAATGAAAAAAAAAAAAAAAGATAACTTGGCCTTATTGCTTCCTACACACCTTTTCCTTAAGAAATTGAATTGAGATTTTCTTAGTACTAGATTTTCGTCAACAAGGCACAATTAATTCAAATTGTGTGTATTATCTTTGTCCTCAATCATTAAGTATAAGGATGTTCTCTTGTAGAAGCCTTTGACTCAAGAATTTATTATTTATTGGCTTAAATAAACTTATTGTATAGATAAACACATTCTTGTAAATTAGTGATGTATATCATCAAGTTTACATTCCACAAAATAGGTGTTCCTTCTCTTAAATTACTTGATGGATTCCATTTAGGAAGAAATTGAAGACTAAATAATAGAATGTCATGTGTCGATACCTAGTTTTATAACAACAAAAAAGTCTCTATAAGTATACTAGCCATTGTCGGATACACCGGGTAATCAAAATAGTATGCGAGATTCACTATACCAAAGACAGAAAGGTTAAAGAAAATATACAAAGTATCAACCATGCGAGGTGTGACTATTGCCTAAAAAGAATAATTGATTTTTTAACTAAGAATGAGGAATCAAGTAACGAATACAATCCCAACTATCTTGGTGAGCTACACCTGCAAAGCAGCCTCTACAAAGGAACACATGACCACTCACTTGCATCTAACAGGTGTATGTATAGACAAACCATGAAAATAACCTCAAACGTATTCTCTAAGCATGCTTCAAAAGACCCAAATGGTCATATGAGCAAAAAAATAGAAATTTCCTTGCCACAGTAACAAAGAACACCAATGAAGATGCACCAGGTGGCAGCTAGGGACTAAAGGTACTCTATATAAAAAAGTTCATGTTCTATTTTTCTCACTCATCACCAAATATACACACAACAAGGGTTGAAATTTTCTTTAACCTTCAACCACCATTGTAGAGAGCTTATAAGATCTCAACCCCAATATAGCCCTAACTTTAATTTAAGTATTAGAGTGTGGTTGTAGGAACGCCGCCGCCAGCTCTATCTCCAACCTCTTTTTCATATTTTACAGGTTAAACTCAAACCTTCAAGCCAACTCTCTCCAATTCTAAATCTTTCACTGCATCCTCACCTCTTTTATTCTTTCTCAAGCTTCACCTAAGGCTGTCTCAAGTAACACACCTCAGCTATGTGGGGCACCCTATCACCTTAATATAAGTTTTATTATTTTAGCTAGGTTTATGTTTCTTTTTTTGTTTTTAATCCCAAAAT
Source organism: Luvunga scandens (assembly GCA_030449905.1). Classification (NCBI taxonomy): domain Eukaryota; kingdom Viridiplantae; phylum Streptophyta; class Magnoliopsida; order Sapindales; family Rutaceae; genus Luvunga; species Luvunga scandens. The sequence goes on along the minus strand of JASUUG010000382.1, from coordinate 433,408 downwards.
CTAGTTAAAATGGATTTAAAAACTGGAAGAATATATTATCATTATAACGAGGAGCCTAACTCATGTCACCATTCTCCTTGAAACCTAGCAAATCTCTAGAAAGATCGAATCTTGCTATGTTTTTTAGGGTAAGATGCTCTTAGTACTCTCTATTAAAGCATTACACAATAGTATATTAGCACCAATTGAGATGCTTGAGTCATTTCATTAATTCCCTTAAGACCAATCATGTCACAATCACCAATCCCCTTAAGACCTCATATATCTTGAAGACTCAAATCTTGTGGTGTCTCTTGGGTGGGGGAGCTCTCTCCTTCTGTAGTCTCCATCAAAGCTTTATGTAGTAATCTATCAGCATCACAAAGAGTAACTTTAGTCATCTAAGCAATCCCTTAAGTAATGCATAAAGTTTAGATAGAAGACCTCGCAAATCTCTACAAGGACTCAAGTTCAAAGGTCCTTGCTACCTTTTTGGGATGGAGAATTCTTATGAATCTTTAATAATGAATAAGTATGGATTTTGTTGATTTTTTAAGGTTTTGTATAGGTAATGAATGCTGCGAAACTAAAATATTAAAAAGCAATAATACAAGAAAATCAATTAAATTATGAGTGCGATTTGGGGAGCATAATGAATAGTTCATACACTTATGAAGGTTATAATGTGATACATTCAAAATATAGGGTGCTAGCGTATAATATTCTTAAACTCATTATCATTTCGATTTAATCACTTATAGATGCATTTTTTTTACTTATTGATTGTTTTTTTCAAAGATTTATTGAATTTATTTGAAAACAAGCGAATAGTACGAACTCATTGTTATTTGTTAACAAAAAATAAACAAAAATCATTATAGCTACATCTCCTGTTAATGCGTAATTGTTGTTTAAAGAAAAAAAAAATGGGAAGAAGAAGAAATTGTATTGCTTATGTTACATGTGTATATTGTGTCGTACCATATTTGACTGAAAAATGAAAGATTTGTTCATGCCATCATCAATTTCTATATCTATGTTGATATTGCAATTTCTTTTCTTTTTTTTAATTATTTTAAATTATCAAAAAAATTACTAGGTTATATTTTAGTTTTCTTTTTGCCTAAATAATTATATGAGTTGACCAAAACGAAAGACTGGAAGCACTCTTCAATCCTTGCACTGGAGGAGATTTTGCTTCATCCATTGGCACCCCCAGCGGTCACACCATGAGCAACATAGAATTTTCTTCTCTTTTTTTTTCTCCTTCCTTTGTTTCTTTCTTTCTTTCCCCACAATGCCAGGGCATAATTGTAAAATAATTTAGTTTTCTCTGGTAATATTCGTCTACTACCATGGTTAAAATCCTCCTTCTGATGTTATTCACACAAATGTGAAACTCTATTGAGCTTATTCCTTCTGGCTTCTTCTGCTTTTTGTTACAATTCAAGCGAGCATAAAAATGAAATTTTACAAATACTATAATAGAATTTATATAATTGTAACTAATTATTTTCTTTTTAAACTTTAGCACTGCATAATGATAATCCAATATCCCTTGTAGCCAGAATAAGAATAATTCTAAGGTCATGAATACTTTGATAAATAATCTTACACAAACTGATTATGTGACATAAGATGAATGATTATGAAAATACAAATAATATACCATTAATTTTGGCTTAGCTCTGTTTAACATTAATTAATAATTAATGACAGAGAACCCACCTCAATCCCACATAAAAAAATAAATAAAAATTGAATACTGATAAAGTTACCCTAAATTTTAAATTAATGACAAATTAGCTCCAAAAATTTACTTTGGTGGGATCAAGATAGGTTTCATTGGCATTTGTTGGGTACAAATCATTTTTCAACGTTAATTGCGGGCCCTGTAAGATAGCAACATAGTGCCTTATAATCAATAGATAACTCTATGTTTCTTAAAATAATAAAATTAATAATAATAATAATGATAATTGTTTGGGGTAAATTTGGGATAATAATTTGGACGTATGGGCAAACGACACATGGCAATAAAAAATTAAAAAAAAATAAAAACATCAATATTATTAAGTGAAAAGAGTATGACTCTGGATATGACAGGAATACTCCTTGAAAGGATATATTCAGTAAAATTGCACCACTTCTAAGGAATAAAATTGGAATTCAAATATGACAGTTACTGCTCTCATGTGTTGTGGGGAACGTGCCATTAGAAAAAAAGATAAATATCTTTGTCCTTTGTACTAAAAATACAAATAGCCAAGGCTCAATAGAAGAATAACCAGTGAGCACAACAAGGAGGAAAGGACACATCAGCACTCCTCAACTATTCCCTGAAAAGTAGCAGGATTATTATATCAGCTTCTGTCATGTGGCAAAAGGTTAGGACCACATGCGTGCTTTAGAAATTACTTGTTCACCAAACTTATCTGATCACTATTAAGTGAATGAAAGAAGAAGACAAAACCACCTGCGGAGGACAAAACCAATAGAAAATCTTTATCTAATAAAAAAGATGAAAATGTTCCGGGGGCACCTGTCCTGTAAATTCAACTTAAGAAAGAAGAAAATGGGGCACCTGTCCAATGTTCTACATATACTATTTCATCTTTTTCTTCCTCCATTTTTATAGCTTTATAGAAAATTTTGACTACCTCATCTCTTGAAGGAGGCTTTTCCCTTATTATTTTCTTAGGGAAATCTCTTATCTCCACAAAGTCCATATTCTCCTCATGTTATTTTTCATTATTACCAAACTTTAATAAGACTTTTTTGATATTGTAAAGCAAATCACGTTATATTCCACATATGTAGTGGATTGGAGATGTGTTACACCTGTAAATGTAGGCCAAAAAGTCAAATCATGTAAAATCTTATGTATTCTTTATTGGGTAAATTTATTTTTTGTTTATTATGATGGTTGTGATATTTAAATCGCATTTCATAATATGAGATCGCCTGAATTATAACTCAGGCTCTACTAAACTAGCCAAATTAGCTCTTTGAAGTTATCTTTTGACTGGACCTAAGTTACCTTTGAGCTCTCTTGAGTTCCTCATATTAACTCTCAAATTAACTTTCACGACTACAAACTTCCCAGAGCTCTCCATATTATTTCAAACTTCAAACAACTTAGTTTACCTCCCAAATTACAATACCTCACCTCCCAGAGTGACTCAGCTATAGCACACCAAATGTTAGAAAAACACATATAAATCTTCATTAGTCTAGTTCCTTCTAAATATAAATTTATTTATTTGAATAAGATTTAAAATAAACTCGGTGGGAATAACCACTAAATAATTCAAACCGGATCCTAACAAAAGTCCTGTGAAAACAATAATAAACCCTATGACTATCAACTTATTGTTCTGATATAGAAGTTTTCTCTTAATCAAATAATGGGTACACACTTATTCTACCTTCACTCATTAAAATGTAGAGAGTCAAATAAGTAACGATACAAGTAAATTATGAAACAATTGCTGACCATCCAGTATATTAACGATATATATAATAAGAGATGAAGAAATACACCTTGAGAGAGATGTACAATTATTAACAAAATAATTAATGACGCCACACATGATCCAGCATTTAGAAAGGTTTGTTTGAGTTATTAAAAAATAAATAAATAAAAGAAAAAGAAAAAGAAATTATTAAGCCATGCGAAACTGATTTTGTTAGCCTTCAGCTACTGCTTATGGTTTTGTCTTTCAGCTTGTAATATCTTGTAAGCCATTTCAGCTTTGTACCGCGGGTTAGGTACAACCCAAAAGGTTCAATCCTCAATCCGCAATGACCATCATTAAAATTTTGTGACCAATCAAAGTCGCCGGGGAAATTACCTCTATCATGACCACCGAATATAAATCCACTCCCAAGAATCGTCCGTATAATAGAATAAACTCTCTCGTCGATTCGAATAATCTTCGGCGCAGACTGATGGCGAGTGATTTCCACCCAAAAAATAATCACGCCCTCCCCGCCGAACGGCGTCAATTTTAGATAGAATTCTCCATTGATTGAGTCTAAAATCGATCTTGGAAAGTCTAAAATCGACCGCCATGTGCGGAGATCCCAGGAACCTTGCGTTAGGTTTCAAGATAGCCCTAACGACGAGGAAAATATCTCCCAAAGATCCCACCAAGTATGGCTTCAAAGCTATATGAGGTTGCACAACACCTAGATCCCACTTTTCTGGGAGAGGAGGTTGATTTGCAACAGTTTTACTGGTACACGTTGATCAAAATCCCATGCTCCAATCGACCATGCTGCTGCGGGGGTACTGGGACTAAATGGTACGGCATAAACACGGCCATTATTATTTGCATTTGAGTAAATAACATCACCGTAATACCCTTGGCCGCGAACATCGATCATCAAGGCTGCTCCATGGAGTTTCTAATTTTTAGACTTATTGTTGCATATTAAAATAATGTAACTGCTTTTGTAGTAAAACGGACTCGATGACAAAATCGCTTTATGAAAGAAACACTCGTCTCTTAGTTGCTTTGTAGAAATAAAACTCGATTGTGATCAGCTGATGATGAGTTTCCAGAGGAGGAAGGAGAATCCGGGTATAAGAGAACGGGTTCAAAAGATAAGGACTAATGAGCCTTTCGTCTCAGAATACGAGCCATCCGTGAGATGATCCAATGCAATGCCGCTTCCCAAAGTCCTTGAACACGCTCTTTCTTTGTAGGTAAAACTTTCCCTCGTCAACGGTATAGAAGCGGCAGCCATGTTCTTCTGGTTTTGAAGGGAACATGGGCCAAGGGATTGCTTCCGATAGTGGTATATATTGCTTTACAGTCCTATGCCATGAACAACAAATTATGCTTAAACGGATCTGCTCAACACATAACAACCGCTTTATAATTATAATTAAGATATCATCATCAATTTTGGACCAGCTCCTTGATGATGCATTCGACTGCTTTTCTTTTTCCTCCATTCTGAACATCATCGGAAGAGGATTTGGAATTCTTATTCTATTTTTTTATTTATTTTTTCTTCCTTTCAGGAAAATGACTCTTGCTGCTTGGTGCCAACGTGGCATTATTAACTTTTAAATATTTATTTTTATTTTAATATTAATTAACTCAATCTTCTAAGAAAATAACTTTGGAATATTTATCGTACAGGAGATCTTTACAACTAACAATGTATATCATACGAGGATCTTATCATTTAAGCCAAAACTGGCATATACGATGATGAATTTTTTAATGTATAAAATTATTAAATGTCCCTGGACTCATAGTTAGCACTAATCTAAATACTGTATTGTATTCAAGTTCAATATTGAACGGACAAAGCGCATGGTTCTCAAGTTCAGAATTATGTTGCGGAGTTGGTGATTCAATATAGCATTCTTAAATGCAGCTAGTTAAACATAAACTAATTTCAAAGTTTACCATTACCTAAACGTATGATGCCTCAAAAGCAAAACCAGAAAGATAATACAGGCATGCTTGCTAACTAGAACGAAATTATAATATGAAATGCCTGTAATTTGCTTTTACAGTTTTACAAGGCATACAAGGGCTCTTTGTAATCACTGTATCGCCCCCTAGAGTAGGCCTGCCCAGGATCTAACCTCACAATGAATTTATGTACAACAAAGAATTAAGAGTTTCCCGCTTATGCAGATATCAGAGTCCACCCAAGGAAACCCATTTACATTTTATCAATCTGAAAACCAACTGATGGTTCTAGTAAAACCTTGGGGGCTCCAAATTCACTTTGGGAGTTTCTGGAGGTTTGCCATAATAAATATCATCAAAATGAAGATTAACATCTCCGCTTCCAGCTTCAAGGTCATCTATATATGAAGTACGAGATAATTTATGGGAATTCCTCCAGTATAAGAATTGTTCTTGCTCCTCTAAGCTTCTCTCGGACAGATTATCGTGAACATTAGTTTGTGCAGTGTATTGGTTAAAATCAGGAGGTTCAAGAAAACTTGACTGCGGCTGTGCATCATGTGGGCTAGTTCTAGCCCACCAATGGCTTCTGGTAGGCTGTGCTAAGTTATTGGAATCATGATGCTGAAGTACACTCTCCCGGAAGAATGGAGCAGATGTTGAAGCCTCCAGATGAGACTCTGAACGATCCCCATAGTTGTGGTCCCAGTATTGATTGTTTCTAGCTTCATTTTGTGTTGGCATCCAAAAATCACCCTGGTGTGGCTCAGTCACATCAAACGGTCCAGTTGGTATGTCTAGTGTATGGGTATGAGTGTGAGTATGACCAGCCGTCTGTTGATGTTGTGAGGTATAATACCAATCCAGAAGGTATGGGTGATTCATTGGTTCTTCATCAATTAGCCACAATGAACCCAACTGATAACCAGTTCCATGGGCATTGTAGGGCCATTCCCTAGATAAACCGTTGTTTCTCTCTCCGTGGACTCTCAAACTGGGGCTCCCCCGCCACAATCTAGGAGGAGAATATGCATGTCTAGTTCCTTGTCCCCACACCTTCCGTTCCCTGAAACTTCTAAGGTTTAACAGGAACTGCTTTCCATGAGCATTGGGTTCCCAAGAAGGGTAGCTACTCTGGAAGCTGCATGCAACAAAAATGGAATTATTAGACTAGAGAAGCAAAAACATAACTCTCATCCATCCTATTTTCAGCATTGCTGCATTCACACCTCAAGAATGATTTCTCCATTTTCCCTTGAGAGCTCCTCTGGGTACGAGGGGTATGATATGGAGAACCATAATTGCTGTTGCCGTGGTTCTGGAAATCAAAGGTGCTAAAACTGTCCAATTTAATAGCAAAAAATCAAATCTCTTTGATGGGAAGCACAAAACAGCATTTATAATACATTGTATGCCACAGAAGTTCAAATAAATGGTTTCAAAATTGTGAATTAGAACGAGCTGAACACACCAACCTGCAAACATGACCGACACCTTCAACATCCACTGTGTGATCTGCAATGAACTGTAAAATGTCATCCACCCGCTGCAGCAAGGCAAGAAAGAAAGACTTCGTTAAAACTATAATTTAGAATGTAAAGCTAATTAACTAAACCAACAGTGTCTTAAGAGAAAGTTTGAACAATAACCTTCGGAACGACAAATAACAGCAACAGTGGAGTAAGGAAAATTGAGGCCATCTCCTCAAGCAACATCATTCCAGTGTACTGCATCATGCCAAAAAAAGAAAATCACAATACAATGAACAAAAAAACTTTAAACTCTTGTGTAAACAGCAAGAAATTATGGTCTTGGTGTCATCACAGTAATCTTCAAACATCGAATAACTAACACTCACTCCTAAATACAACAAAATGCCCAAGAGAACAAAAAATTAGCACACTATCTTAACTTCTGTTAACAGTACACCAGCATATTGAGCACACGGGTAAGGCTGTGTTAGGCATGGGATGATACAATCAAAGCAACTCAGCAAGATAAAATATCAACAACTTCCACATTTTATGACCCTGTCTATGACAATGAGATTTGAATCAATTTCAGCAAAGATATTCCTTTTGACATCAGAATTCTATACCCCCTATAACATTTTGCAAATATTAAATCGAATAAGTCAATATTTTAAATCAAATAATTCATATTCTAAGATGCATTAGCAAATTTTCCACATCAGTTCTAGAAAGAAGCGCTCAACAACCACCAATTAATTTAAAATAGATAACAAAAATAGAAAGGCTCAGTTGTGCAGGAGGAAAGAGCAACTACCATTCCCAACAAAAATGTACCATTGACACTTCAATTTTATCATCCTTTTTTATTTTGACAAGTGATAAATTCATTTAAAAAAAATGACAGAGAACTCCTATATAAATCCAATATAAATTTGCCACACATCCAAAACCTTAAATTCAAAGAACTGGGACCACTTGACGTTATCAGGAGTGCTGTATTCACTTTAAAAAAAGATGACAACCAAGCATTTTAATTGTACAAAAAAGAGGGGGGAAAAATAAAACTCCAAAAGTTTACCTGAAAGAGTGTTTCAAACTCTATCCGGACCGTCTCAGTATTTTCCTTACCACGCCATCTCTTTGGCATATGATGTGTATGTTGGACCACTGTAGACATTGTTCCTTCTGGATCAAGAACCAAGAGCTCATCTGTGACTGCAGCGCGGCTAATAGCTGTTATGGTTCCAAATACAGCAGCGTACCATAACAAATTGCGACCAAATATCTACAAGATTTTAACAAAATGCACTAAATATTGCAATTTGCAAAATAGCAATTATCAGTATTGTCAAACACATGATATGACTCAGGGGTTAAAACTAAAAATATATTTACATGGCCTTCAAGCAGAGATTCCTCCAGGAATGCAATGATGATGAGCACAGCAGCAAAGCCACCAGATACAAAAGAAATGAACTTAGCTAAGATGGAAATAATTGGCGATGGAAATTGCTTAAGGTAATCAGAAGCATGGACTACACTGCTATTGATGCGGTGCTTGAATAAATGGTCAACCTGTAGGAAAAATATGAAAACATTAACAAAAAGGTTAATCTCTGTAGGGATAGTTACGAAAAGAACATTTATTGTTCATGCTATTATGAAAGAGTAGGTACATTAAGTAAATCCTTCACTAACAACAAATTTACCCACATCACTTGAAGACTTACTTGTTCACCACCACAAAATATAAGAAAAACCCAGAGTCAATGTGCATCAATAAAAGTGAGGGAGATATGGTAATACCTCATTGAATTCCCTAAACATCCACTTTGATAAATTTGACCATCTTCGGGACGACGCAGTACTTGGATGGTTATAAAATTGTTCAGCATGCCTTAAGAAGAGATATACTACCATAAATATGACAAGAAATGGCGAAAGGATAAGTAATGCAAGCCCAACAATCATAAGTCTTTTTCTTAATGTTTTAGGATTAGAAACGAAGTCCCTCCTCACACAAAAATTTCTGCAAAACGAAGTAATTCTGGTCAGAAAATGATTATATAGAATAATTAAGAATCTTCCATGCACATCTCTTGAAGTGAACAGGCTAGCACTGGGTGACTACCCTTCTGAACTTCAAATCCTAAGAAACCAGCACACAGTCAAGCTTTTAGGTATCACCATTAATGTTTATCACATCCTACAGCAAAAATTTATATCATAATAACTCAATTTATTCATAGTGCAGAGCACATCAATCTTATGCCATTCTCGTTTATGGTTGTCCAAGTAAATTAATTGCTTCGATATGAGAGCTAGACAAAGAGATATGGCCTGAAACATTCTTGTAGGCATGGTAAAAATATTTAGAGTTGGCATAATGAATGAAACTTAAGAGCTCAACTATCATCTATCCCAAAACAAAAGAGGCATGACACATTCTAATGCATTTTCTAATACTAATTACAGTTAAAGTTCAAAGAAGAAGAAGTATCCGACAGAGCGACATAATTGCAAGCCAACTTACCTATCAAACATGCTCTGCAGTATGCACCAATTCAAGGTCCATTCCAAGGTCTTGGTAAGTATTAGGCGATGTTGAACTCCATCTGATCCGAATCTGACAATTGGCCCAGCCCCTGGGATCCACGAATAGATTGGAAAAGCAAGTACCCCTTTGTTGAGCATTCCAATCAAGTAGTTCTCCTTCCGCATCAATCGCATCACCACATCATGAGCAGAAAGGTCCTTAACCACACAGAGTTGCTGTGAACTTTGTAATTGAACAACCTTCTCCAGAATGGTTGCCCAGGGCATGGTTTGAATTTCACTGTCCGTAACATGGAGACTGCAAAATGCCATCAAACTAAAACATTTTACATCAAAGCAAAAGCAACACTTCAAAATATTTTTGCACAGTTTGGATTCAGACTAACCTGTTATAATAGAAGTGACGGATTCCAAGTGTATCCTTTAATTGAGCAAAAAATCTCAAAAAACAAAAGATCCAATATATGGAAAATAACCCTAAATACCCAACAATAACAGCTTTGGAAAGCGTTAGAGGGGTTAATGGGTGCTCATGAAGAGCTTCCTTGGCAAGATCACAGGGCTTAATTCCAGATTCAACAGCATCCATACCACACTTTGCATTTCGGAGGCCATCCCAGTCAACAAACAGTAAGAAAAATGCCGAGAAACATATGGTGAAACCCAGGCTCAAAAGCTCAACTATCCATTTAATAATAATGCACCGCAGACCTTTTTCACAATAGTAGCTATAAAGCCTTTCAAAGAAAAGATCCAAATCAGCAATTGGTGCAACGTTTAAACTTTCACCATTAAGTAGCCCAGTTGGGCTTTCACTACCAGGACTTAGAACCCTTCCATGTGCATAGTCAGACAACTCAATCTCAGGAGGCACATCATTAAGCAAGCCTGTTGTCAACGATGAATCACCATGCCATTTCCACCTGAATACACTGAGAGGATTTGCACCCCTTTGCCCACTGAACATCATTTACAAACACTAACAGCAGGGAAATGCAACCAGTCCATTCCCCAAATGGTGTAAATAATTGAGATTAATCTCTTCTGTAAGCATGTATGAACAACAACAACCAAAAAAAAACATTAATATGTGCAAAGTGAAAGGCAGACTAAAAAAACATAAAAATGTGAACCTTAACCAGAAAATGAACATAACAGAAAACAATTTCCCCAAAAATATTTTATATCACACTGGCAGCTTTTTCACTAGGTCAACAACTAACATTCAGAACCCCGAGATCTTGATAGTAACACTACTGCATGCCAGAATACACTACTTAATGCCTCTGTGTATAACCTTTCCTCAATATGATACACAAGAAAAGAACATTTGAAATACATTTCAGAAAGTTAAACCAGGAATCAATAAAGACAGGAGAATTTTGATTGCTCCAATGGTTCAGTCTCTAAACAGTGCATCCCAAGCAAACGATAACACATCTAAAACAAAAATTGCCATTTCCAATAGTCAAGCAATATCAACATACATCATGGTTTATCTGTAATGCACATAAACCATACCAATGTGTAACACCAGCCAAAACAGAAATTACGCAAAGCATCTATAATCTGTAGCTGCTTCATATCATGCGACATGTCAGCACCAATGCTAGAATTTCTACATCTTGAGCATCCTGATTCTACTATGCTGTTACATTTCTACTTTCAATGACCAAATGAAATCATGAATCAATTTTTCCGTTATTGTATGAGTCCAATAATCTAGTAAGTACCTTTCCATCTGCAAAAACTCAATTGCAAAGTGTAGTCAATTCTAATTCAGTGCTGCAATACAAATGGGATTCTGCTCTACTGTCCTGAAAATATGCCACCACATTGTTTTTTATCAGTGTCATCACAAAAATATGCAGCTGCATAATATATACACCACACAGCCACTGCTTTAGAATTGATCAAGGGTAGAGTATAAAATAGGAACTAAAACAATAGGTCACTCAAGGCTGTTGGATGTTGCATAAAACCAACTGAAATTGGACATTATGATTGTACGCGCATGATAGTGTCAATTAAAGAAAATTTCTTCACATGAAACAATATAAGAAAAGTCTCTAAAATATAGAAAAATTAAACTGCATAAACTACCTATCATTATCCAGTATAAACACAATTACAACGTACTGTGCATGTAGCAGAACTGCTCGGGACAGCATTAGATTAGTATTTTTTTTGTCACCGTAGCAAATGTATGAAGCTGGAAAATGCCTTGATGTATTGTAGTCTTGGCAGTTCTATTCAACAGCATAGTGCGCTAATCAGCGTGCAAACATGTTAACCCTAGAGTTTCTGTTTACACCAACTGCTCCAAAAACTCCACTCCCAGAAAACCCATTGACCATCAGTCCAGAATAAAGGGCTGCATAAAGTTTTATACTAGTAATATGATACTGCGATGTAAAAATGGTAAAGAATAACTTGCCAAGTTTATACTTCAAATTTAAATCCATAGTCTTTTATAGATATTAGGGAAAGCCAGAAGCAAATCTTCAGCCAAGTCCTTACTTAAATTAACCACCATCAAACTCAGAACCATCAAACTCAGAATCAAATTGGAACCGAATCATTTGACAGACCAGTGTGGCGTAAACAATGTAATGCCAGTTTGAATTCAGTGCTTGGCGTTCCAAAACCTCCAATGCAATCAAAATTTATAATGCTCAATAAAGTCATAAACCTCAAAAGTTCTCAAAAGCATTCCAAAGAAATAGAACCCAGTTACACAAACAGGATTCACAAAAAATCAGTCTAACTCAGCTAAATTTATTGGAATAAGTATCAAAAGCCACAAAGTTTACCTGATTAAATCCCACAAAGATACAAGCATAATTTGCGTAGTAGCAGTTAAGCTTTGGTTAATTACAAGTCAAACCCGACATTACAAAATCAAATATAAATAAAAACGAAACCATTCCAATTTCAAGCCAAACTGCCGCAATACAGAAATTTGCTAATTAACCGTAAATTCGAATTGAAAAGTAAAATTCCAATAATTGAAACGCAGAAAGAAACAAAAGAGGAAATTACCAGCGACCCACCTGAGAAGAGCCTCAATAAAGTAATCAAACAATCAGGAAAAGACCAAAAGAATGAAATTGAGTGATGTCAAGAAAATTTAATTGTCCCAAAAGAACAGACAAGGCAATGAATTAGCAGAAAAGTTGAGGGACCAAAAAGCAAAAAAATAAAACAGGGGAGCTTAAGCAAAATTAAGGTTTGGTCGTAGAAACCGAGAGAGAGAGAGAGGTTTGGTTGATACTTGGTTGCGTGGAAGAAACAGGATTTTTTGAGAATTGTTTTAATCGTTTATTTATATATATGTCATAGGAAGGTATTAGGATTCTGATTTTGATTTTGATTTTGATTTTGATTATAGATATAATATATTTATTAATTGTTCTATGTTTTTTGTTTTGTGGGACAATGGAGATTGAAATTATGAAGGAGACGTAACGATGAGTAATACCTTCCTTTTTCGGTTATCAAGTTTTTAAAAGCCTTGGCTTTGTTTCTTAAGCAGGAGCTGAAATCAAAAGTTCAACGACGGCTTGACGAATTTGTAGTTGTGTAGTTTCATTGAACCGACTGACATAATATAACTCAGGTGGAAGTCTCATGGGCTGGGCCTATTCTTCCAGAGGGAATAAGATTGTTAAGGCTGGATAATTATGATACTATATACACCCCAACTAATTGACTACCTATATGTATAAATATATATAATATCACCGCCTGGTGTGACTCTCATTTGCTTTAATAATAATTATTTCAAATTAAGATTTTTAATTAGAATATGCACTTGATCGGATAGATCTCAGTATAAGAAAGCTTACATATAGAATGCTACTTGAAAATTTAACCTGATTAATGAGTGAAACAAACCAGTTGGGTTTTTTTTTTACTTTTTTCTTTGAATTCAACTCTTTTTTTATTTAACCTCTTATTTATTCCTTTCCTTTAAATGTGTGTCACATCACAATTTGAATGACACGTTAAAATTTAAAAAAATGAATATCATTTTTCTTATTAAAAAAAATTAAAGATCATTATAATCTCAATTTAACTAGTCATTTCCATAAATGGACAGAGAAAGAAAACGAAAGGTTGGCTACTAAAACAAAATATTAATGGTGTTGGATTTTTACTAATTGCTATATTAAATGATTAGCGCTTATACTTTTAAGTTATTTGAGTAGTCAAAGATATAAATCTTATGTTAACATAAAGAGATGATTGACATTTGTTATTTTGAAAAATATTTGTTTCAGTTTTTTTTTTTTTTGGTTCAAGTTCCATTTTAATTTAATTTATGATCCGCAAATTCCTTTTTGTGAGAAAAAATGGGTCCACTTATGAATTGCCTAGGAGAGGTGCTATTGATCAGGTTTAAGTTAATGGCAGGTCAGAATTAAAATAACCCGCTGTCCAAGCAACGCGCTAGGAAATCCGCGGGACGTAACGGATCTATATGGCGCGAAATCCTACGTGTCAACCATTCACGTTAGCTCCAGCTCAGCATTCGCGCCAAAAAACCCTAATATACACTCTCCGTTCCCTCCCCCCCAGAAAGCCAAACAATCGTCAGCATCGCACTCTCTCTCTACACAATGAGTTCTTCAGACTCCCCTCAGTCAATTCCTTTCAGATGCAAAAAGCCGATCACGGCCAAACCCAAACCCGAAATGTCAAATCAGAACCCGAATCCGACACAATTAGCAGCCAAAACCCCGGAGAAGCAACCGTCTCGCCGGGCCCGCAACAGCCGCATGGCTCTCTCTCTTAAAGAAATCCGAAAGGCCGCTCAAACCAAACCCCAACAGCATCCAACGGACGAGATCGAATCAGCCGGAAAGCAGATCTCGGCGTCGCTGTCTGTTAAATCCCCAGTGAATCCCTCTCGAAGTGGGTCCCGCAAATTGCCCGAAAAGTAAGGACTTTTTTCCTTTTTAATTTTGGATTCAACAATTTTTTTTTTAATTTGTTAGAGTTTATTTTTTTAATTTAAACTTTAGTTCAATTTTTAAAATGGCAGGTACATGCAGCTGGCCGAGTGTTTTGATAGCCTGGATGCCGTGATCCGATTGTTGAAATTGAAGTGTTCGTCGCCTACTTTCACTAATATTTGCCCCAAAATTGAGTGCTTGACTGACCGGTAAATTATTATTGTTATTTTATCAAAAAGATAATTATTTTATAGTTTAATTGGTATCCAATCGTGGTCTTATTATGTGAATGATTTTGGAGTATGATATTTATTTATAGGAGGTTTTCGCATGGTCACTTGGCCCAGTTAAAGTTTATACTACCGGAAGTGATTCAGATTAAGAAAGTGCTCATATTTGATGAGAAGACTAGTTGTATGAAGCCTGATCTTCATGTTACAGTCAACGCCGATGCTATTGAATGTGATGGCAAGTTGAAATGTAATAGCAAGAATTTGAATCTCCGGATGGTTTTCCGTGCTCGGCTTATGGATTTTCTTAAAGACCATCCAGAGGTATATGATTGTTTTGTTTAGTTGTTTTGCATTTCTATCATTATCCAATTTCCAATTTTGCCTTTGATTATATGTTTTTCCAGGATTAATGTTGAGAGTTTGAAACTGTCATGGAAGCCAGCTGCAAATCTATTTAGCACTTTGTAGCAATAACTTGAACTTGAAATATCATTCAATTTTGGCATCATGGCATGGCATTAGACAAATAAATTGTAGCTTCTAAGGGCAAACCAAAAAATATAGACTTGAATAAGCAATCATGATTTGCCTGAGATCAATGGTAGGCACATGGTTTGTTTTTTTCTTTCAAGATTCTTACGGTAGATGCTTATGTGCTTAATAGGCAGTTCCAACTTAACCCACATTTGTTTGATCTGCTCTTTTTTCAAATAAACTCCATTGCCAGGTCTTATTGAAGTTTATCATTTACGATATCATTTCCACTTGTTTTTTATTTGCACTTTACTTGTCTCCTGGAATCTTAACCATTATTATTCCACATACAGGGTGATGAAATTCCAGAGGAAACATTGCCAGAACCATTCAATCAGTCAAGATCAAATCTCCAGTTAAATATGGTTAAAAACTCCACCTCATTGACACCAGCAGATTCACCAACTGATGCATCTGTGGAGCAGCAACAAGGGTCATCTCCTACCTGCTACAACTCTAATCTTCTAAATATAATCAAAGCCTCCAGTATATCAATGGTAACAGGGACATCAGCTTCTGCATCTGATAATCAGCAACCTCTTGCAGCATCTCATTTTTCTTCCCGAAGGCATTTTTCTCAGAAGTTTGTCAATAGTGGGGCAGCAAAGAATAAAGCTGAGAGAATATCATCCTATGTTTCCACTGAACCTTCTGCCACTCCAGCACTAGGGTCATGCCTTAGAAAAATTTCCTCAATTGAGGAAACTTGCTCTACGGCAGCAATCTCTCCAGTTAAACTATCATCCAAGTCAACCAGCAAAGAAAATTGTTTGACTTACTGTGTTTCTCCAACTCACTTGCCACAAAGCTGCCCGCCTGTCACTCCAGTCAAGGAGATTGACCCCATGGAAAGTAAAGTCAGTTATCCCATAAAAGTTGATAGCACACAATCAACTCCTGCAAAACTTGTTTCTACCCCAGCTAGGCTGATGATTGGCACGCCTGCTTTACATCAGCCAAAGAGATGCTATATGACTCCAGAAAATGTTTCTGCCAGCTCACCAAACAAGTTAACTAGGCGCCCACCTCATAGCAGAACATTGAAATCTTTGAAATTTGATACTCCTGTGAAGAATGCATCGGTTGAGCACGAGTTTAATGAAGGCATATCAGTTGATGGCGATATTCTTGACGTTCTTCCTGAGAATCTTATTCAGTCGGTGAGCCTCATTGTGTATTTCCTGTTGTTTTGGTCTTATTATAGAATGACATGTTATTTTTCTGAAACCTGATTTCTTCAATAGTCTAAAAATTGTATACCTGACATTCAAGTTTTTTTCCTTCCCATCCCTTGTAGATATGAAATAAATATCATCTCATAATTTAGAGTAAATTCCTGTCATTAAACTCTTGTTCTTTTTTTTATCAATGGTTACACTGAAGTAACCAATTTCATTTTTTCTCCCTAGATAAGGGAGAAAGAGAGGAAGGCTCTGGAGG
This sequence comes from Luvunga scandens, assembly GCA_030449905.1. Lineage (NCBI taxonomy): Eukaryota > Viridiplantae > Streptophyta > Magnoliopsida > Sapindales > Rutaceae > Luvunga > Luvunga scandens. Next base: position 416,801 of record JASUUG010000382.1, on the reverse strand, counting down.
AGCGAGATCCAGCCATCTCACAAGCCAAGTGGCGGCGACAGATGATTGCTTCCCTGCCTAAGCTCTTCAACATGATTCATTTCTTATTTCAGTCAATAAAACGTTCAGTCATTACAAAAGAGGAGCTAATTCACAAGATAATTTCCAGCCATCTTCAAATTACGGATAGAAGTAAGTCATATAGTAATGACTCAGTCAATAAGATATATTGTTTTCAGAAAGTTTAGTCAAGCTAACTCCTGAATTTTGTTTACAGGAGAGGTTGAAGAGCAGATGAACTTAATGCTGGAATTAGTTCCAGAATGGATTTCTGAAAAGTTGTCATCCTGTGGCGATCTCCTTGTCTGGTGAGTTTTATTAACAATTTACACTTCAGCAAAGAATATGCATGCAATCACATGAATTTAGTTATAGAACACTATTTATTGCGGACAGGGTTTTCTTATTATATGTTTATCTTTCTGATTGATGATGACATTATTTGTCTTTTGCAGCATAAATAAAATGACATGTCCAGAGTCCATTCGAGCACGGCTGGAAGAAGCAAAATGAACAGGAGATTGCTAATGTTAAATTAAATTAACTGAAAGCGGCACACATTGAAGGACAGTGTACAAGTTTCCCCGGCATTGGGCTCTTTGTAAATATTAATAGTTTATTTTTTATGCAAGTTAATCTCCGTAGAATACCATTGTCAGGCAGTGGACTTGAGTTTGTTAACTTGATAGTTAGCTTGTGTAAAAGCGGCTAAGCACTCCTACTTCATGAATATGATTGTGCAGTGCTTTTTATTCAGGAAGCTGTTGCTGAAAGGAGTTACATTTTGAAAGCCTAGAGAGAATTAAAGACTTTGGTAACTAGCTTCACTTCGATCTTCCCATTTGTTTGGTATGCATTTTTGGATACAATCCCATAGTTCCGTTGTAAATATGGGATAATGTTTGTCAAGGGATCTGCTTTTCTGATAAACTTAAAGCATGGTCCTTGGGTTTCTTCTGCATGTCACATGTTGGAAAAGATTGCTTCTGGTTCTTCATGCAACGTTGATCTCCTTCTTTGCCCCATAGCAGGGAGTACAGACCAATAATAATTATGACTCCTCCAAGTATGCTGAATAGCCAAAGTAAGCATCAGAGATCACAAAAACCAGTTTGTTTATGCTTGCTAGAGTTTGAAAAGAACTCTAGAATTTACCAGCCAGTGTGCAGTTTTTCACCAACAAGAAAGTATCCTGCAATTGCCACGATTACTGTTATCAGGGGATTGAAAATCGTCACAAAAACTGGTCCTTTCTGTTCAATGCACCATAGTGGAATGAAGACGTTTAAACTAGATACTGCTCCCTGTTGCATATAGAAAATTTACTTAAGAACCCAAGATACACAGTAAATTAAATAAATGAATAAATAAACTCTTCTGTTGTTGATAAATCAACTTACGGAATATATGATGCACCACAGATCGATGTTAGATGTAGTAGACCAAGAAGCTGATTTATGCTGTACAATTATTGTGTAGACAGCCGATTGTGCCGCCCCGATACTGTTCATCCATGCCGAAAGTGAAAGTTTTGCAGGATACTTCTTCAACGTAAATGCCTACAGGGTTAACGTGTTTTGTAAAACTTTTTATGGGCAGGTTTTCAGATATTTGTTGATTGCTTTTACTTCATTTATGTTGCTTCTGACATCATGCTATTTTCAATCAATTATGGACGGTATACCATTTGAAGGAAAGAATCAAAAGCTTGTTGAATGTTTTAGTACCTGCGTAATGTAAAAACTAGACCATAACATGCAACTCGCCACAGTCAGAATTGAACCTTTCAACCAGTTCTCATGAACAGAGTTAGTTCCAAGGTGGATTGGAGCACCCTTCAAGCTTGGCACTGCAGGTCCTTTGTAGAAAGCTATAACTATAACCCCAACTAAGGATGTTAATGTTCCAACAATTTTAGCTATCCCACGAGGACTCCGAACATCAACAATCTCTAGCCTACAAGAATTTTGTTTACAATGCTGTAGAATAATCTTCTACCAGATGTTGGACTAGAAAGTTCATACCTGAATACGACTGCAATTATGAAAGTCATGCACGGGATAGTATTAATAATCGCTGTCATGAAGGTTGGAGAGACGTATTTCATGCTTGCAAAATACAGGTTGAGGGTTAAGCTCACCCTGTTTACACCACGAAAGAAATCATGCAAGTCCCTTCAGTTTGTGGCAAACACAACTACTTTTGCAATATGATGAAGAATGGAACTTGGCAGTCCTACCCTTGAAGAGAAAGCAAAAAGATCTCCAGAAACACTGCTAAGGTCAGCTTTGGCCTTATTTTTCTGCAGGCAAATAAGATAGAAGAATAATAATAATAGAAATAAACCAAACAAATGTAACAGTGGGCACAGGTTGGTATACTCAGAGCCGCAACAACTGAATATTTGACGTTTGAGTGTGTGCGAAAATGTCTGTAGTGTACCTTTCAAGGAAATAGGCAAAAGGAAACATCACTAAGCTGCCTGCAGCATGCCGATAAGTGACATAGATGTGAGGATTCAAGCCTTGGTTGAAGGAAGCTTCTGTAAAGAAATAAACCGATGCAACAAATATCTGAAGCAAAATCATGAAAATGTGCGGCTTAAATCTATTGATCACCTTGACAGCACACATGACAATTGCCATAGCTTCTCGGTGTGAGGTTGTTTGTTTCTATATGTATGGATGCTGATGAAAGATTTGAGCGAGTTTCTTGTTCTTATCAAATTCCAACTAGGTGACCGACAGCTGATTTCGTGGAATGTTTAAAAAGTTGGTAATTTGCAATATTCTGACAAATCAGAACGGCACTGTAAAGAGACTAATGCTGCCCAAAAGAAAAGAATATGTTTCAGAAGAAGAATAAGCACAAATGCAAAAGGAGCTCAAGAACATACGAGTGTTGGAAGAAGAAAGGTCACTTGAGTTTTGAGTGCGCTTAACTTATTTATTTGTCAATCTTGAATTGATTCTTGCTCATTGAAACGTACTTTATCAGTGGCCCGCCCTTTGATCTCGACGCCAGTGATTGGGTTTGCCCCGACCTTGACTTCCTTAGTTCAATGTGGTAAAACGTGGGTTAAAACTTCAAGAAAGTTGGTTTTGAATTTTGATATTTAAACCTCTTTTAGCCGAAGATCGAGCTTCTCAGGTATACAGAACTAATTAGAACAATGAGAGAGTGCCAAAATTACACTTCTGATAACTGGACAGTGAAGTTTCATTCGCCAATCCATGATTGTATTTCATTGGCTGCAATTACATCTGCCTTAGTTATATAGAGATTTTAATTGTGTGTTTGATGTGCAAAATTCAGATTAAGAAATCTGTCTTGCCTTTTCAACACTTCTTACAAGATTCTGCAGAGAACCAGACCAGTCGCTATTGTCTTTAAACATTTCTATAGTGCAGAGAGCACTAGTACTGCTGTATAGAGGTGTTCGTGGATCAGATTTTGCAGATTAGGCATCAATCGATATCCAATCTATGATTTTATGGATTATAAATTTTCAATTCAATCCAATCCATAGATCAATAAAATTCAATTCAAATTCAATCTATACATCTGCATATTGGATGCGGATTTGATCTAATCCATATTTAATCCACCATTTTTTAGATTTTTTTGTAGATTAAAATTTTTTAATTATTTCTAATCTATGAACTAACTAAATAAAAAAAATTAATATAAAAATAATTTTACCACCAATCAAATTCAAAATTAAATAAGATTTAAATAAATTAATTGTTTGAACAAAACTAGAAAATATATTCAAAGTTTTAAAGTATAACACACATGTATGGTATGGTATGATATGGTAAAACCCCTAATGTAAAATGTTTACTACTTAATGCTATGCTAATAGAATAATGAATAAATATTTTTTTTCCCTGAATTACTACAAATATTTTTAGAAAAAGGAGGCTTAACTAAAGAAAGAAAGATAAAACCATATTCATTCTTGAAAGAAATCAAGCAAGGAAAAATATCATTTGTTTATATCAGTACATGAAAATTAACTATTTAAGAAACTATATTTATTTATTTAATTATTTTTATTTTATATCATTATCGGATAAGATATAATATGATGTTAATGTAATTATATTTTAACTTATTTATTTATTAGTAAATACTAATGCCATATTTACAAGTTTAATTTTTTAATTAAATAAATATTTTTTATTTTTTTACGGATTCTCAAATTTTTATGGATTTATAAAAGTAAATCCATATCCAATTTATCAATTGCAGATTTTTAAATTTTCAATCAAATCCAATCCATCAATTCACAGAGCGAATTTTTATGGATCAAATTTCTATAAATCAAACAGATTGAGTGAATTGAATTAGATTCTGAACACCTCTATTACTATAATTTGAACCGGAAATGTGTTTATTGGACTTGGATGTTTATTTTCTTCCCCACTATCCTTTTGTGTCGGTATCATTAAGTTAAGGACCTTCCCCTATTCGTGGGTGAATAAATTCTTGCATGCTTTTGACCCTTAAATAGTGTGTGTGGGGTCTGCGTGCGTCTCTATCTATACATGTTCATGAGACCTCGGCCATTCATTCATATTAGCATTTTCAATAACTCATTTGAAAAAATCCATGTATTAAGAATCAAATTTTAATGATGTGAAAGTGAATATGATACAACCTCTCAAAATAATTTAGTAGTATCTATTTTTATTTATTTCAATTTATGTTGTTGGCTAATTTCAAATTTGTCAAAAGGTAGTTTTCGCTTATTTTGTGGAATCATGCGTAAGGCATAGAACATGATGTGAGGACATGCGCGGTGTTTTTTTTTTGTTTTTTGTATTTGTAATCCTTAGCTAAATTGTACTCAGAGCCTAATGTTATTTAACCAGAAGTATCTTGAATATTGTTTAGAAATTTGATAATTGTATTTGGGAGGTGCTGGTCCTCGAATTTCCAATAACATGAATTGAGAGACCTAGATTTCCTGGAATTGTCCTATTTCTCTCAAATATATTTGTGTGAAGTATAAGACTTATCTGACAAATCAGATTGAAATCGACAAGAACAACCACTTTGTAAACAAGTCTACTCCTTCCATGTGATCCATGCCAATTCAATTTGTCAATGCGGTCGTGCCTCTCCTTTGTTAGCCATATAACATGCCAAAGGAGTCACTTGAACAAAGGTATCATAAGCTTAACACAATCCGCACTCGCGATGAAATCTTCCCGGGCGAGGATGATGAATTCAACGGCTTATCTCAAACTCCTAAGTCCAAACTTGAATCTGCACCAAAGCCAAGGACCAGCAGCAGGGGACTCCTATCAATGCTGATATCCCACGGAATATAGAGAAGGCTGTTGCAGCCTTCGGTTCTAAGTCGAAGAAAAGCAGATGGAAATGTTGTTAATGATTACATTGAAGTAAACAATTTCATTCATTTTCCCCAGACAAGGGAGAAAGAGAGCCAGATCCAGCCATCTTACAAGCTAAGCGGCGGCGACAGATGATTGCTTCCCTGCCCAAGCTCTTCAACATGATTCATTTTTTTTTTTCAGTCGATAAAACGTTGAGTCATTACAAAAGAGGAGCTAAGTCACAAGATAATTTCCAGCCATCTTCAAATTACTGATAGGAGTAAGTCAAGTCTTATGTTAACAACTTAGTCACTTCGATATATTTTTTCCAGAAGGTTTAGACAAGCTAGCTCCGGAATTTTGTTTACGGGAGAGGCTGAAGAGCAGATGAATTTAATGCTGGAATTAGATCCAGAATGGACTTCTGAAAAGTTGTCATCCTGTGGCAATTCGCTTCTCCGGTGAGTTTCATTAACCCCGCAAAATGAACAGGAGATTGCTGGGGGGTAAGTAATTTGACTGAAAGAAGCATATTGAGGGACAGTGTCCAAGTTTCCCCGACATTAGGCTTTTTGTAAATATTAATAGTTTATTTTCTATGCAAGCTAATCTCCATAGCATAAAATAGTCAGGTAGTTGACTCGAGTATGTTAACTCGATAATTAGATTGTAAAAACTTTGTTCTTCATGGAGATGATTGTGCAGTGCTTTTTATTCAGGAAGCTGTTGCTTTAAGGTGTTAACATTATGAATGCCTAGAGAGAATTGAAGACTTTGGTGCCTAGATTCACTTCGTTCTTCCCATTTGTTTAGTCTGCATTTTTGATACAATCCCATATACCTACCATTTAAATATGGCATAAGGTTTGTCAAGGGATCTCTGTTTCTGATAAACTTAAAGCATGGTCCTCGGGTTCCTTCTGCTCGTCACATGCTGGAAAAGATTGCTTCTGGTTCTTCATGCAATGTTGATCTCCTTCTTTGCCCCATATCAGGGAGTACAGACCAATAATAACTATCAGTCCTCCAAGTATGCTGAATAGCCAAGTAAGAATCAGAGATCACAAAAACCAGTTTGTTTATGCTTTACTGAAAGTGTGAAAAGAATTCTACAATTTACCATCCAGTGTGCAGTTTTTCACCCACAAGAAAGTATCCTGCAACTGCCACGATTACTGTTGTCAGGGGACTAAAAGTGGTCACAAAAACAGGTCCTCTCTGTTCAATGCACCATAGTGGAATGAAGGCGTTTAAACAAGAAGATACTGCTGCCTGTTGCATATAGAAAATTTACTTAAGAACCCAAGATACACAGTAAATTAAATAAATGAATAAATAACTCTATCCAGTTCTTGATAAATTAACTTACAGAATACATGATGCACCACAGATCGATGGCAGATGTGGTAGACCAAGCAGCTGCTTTTGGCTGCACGATTATTGTGTAGATAGCAGATTGTGCCGCCCCAATACAGTTCATCCATGCTGAAAGTGAAAGTTTTGCAGGATACTTCTTCAACGTAAAAGCCTACATGGTTAACATGTTCTGTAAAACTTTTTTATGACCAGGTTTTCAGATATTTCTGGTTTCTTTTACTCATTTCTGTTACTTGTGAAATCAAGCTATTTTCAATCAATTATGGACGGTATGCCATTTGAAAGAAAAAATCAACAGCTTGTTGAATGTTCTAGTACCTCCATAATGTAAAAACTAGACAATAACATGCAACTCGCAACAGTCAGAGTTGAACCTTTCAACCAGTTCTCATGAACAGAGTTATTTCCAAGGTGGATTGGAGCACCCTTCAAGCTTGGCACTGCAGGTCCTTTGTAGAAAGCTATAACTATAACCCCAACCAAGGATGTTAATGTTCCAACAATTTTAGCTATCCCACGAGGACTCCGAACATCAACAATCTCTAACCTACAAGAATTTTGTTTACAATGCTGTAGAATAATCTTCTACCACATGCTGGACTTTAAGGTTCATACCTGAATACGACTGCAATTATGAAAGTCATACACGGGATAGTATTAACAACCGCTGTCATGAAGGTTGGAGAGACAAATTTCATGCTAGCAAAATATAGGTTGATGGTTAAGCCAACCCTGTTTAAATCAAGAAAGAATTAATGCAACCCTTCAGTTTGTGGCAGCACTAATTACTTTTACAATATAATGAAGAAAGGAACTTGGCAGCCCTACCCTAGAAAAGAAAGCAGAAAGATCTCCAGAAACACTGCTAATGTCAGCTTTGGCCTTATTTTTCTGCAGGCCAAAAAAAGAAGAGAATAATAATAATAAAGCCAAACATGTAGAAACAATATACCATTGTCTACAGGTTGGTAAGTATAATCAGTGCAACAACAACTGAATATTTGATGTCGAGTGTGTGTGAAAATGCGTATGATGCACCTTTCAAGGAAATAGGCAATTGGAAACATCACTAAGCTTCCTGCAGCATGCCGATAAGTGACATAGATGTGAGGATTCAAGCCTTGGTTGAAGGAAGCTTCTGTCAAGAAATAAACCGATGCAGCACATATTTGAAGCAAAATCATGAGAATGTGTGGCTTAAATCTATTGATCACCTCGACAGCACTCAACTCAAATGCCATAGCTCTTCGGAGAGAGGTCGTATGTTGCTTCATTTATTTTGCCTCTTTGCTAGTTTATAAATGCAACCATCTTAATGGATGCTGACGAAAGATTTGTTCTGGTTATGCTTTCAATAAGTGATTTCCTGTTCTTGATCAAATTCCAACTTGGTGACTAACAACTGACTCTCTGGAATGTTCAAAAAGTGGGTAATAGTCTTGTTATGTTTGGTGTGTGCGCGCGCGTAAATATATACACACAATCTTTCTTAGATGCAAACACGGGCATTTTTTTTATGCAAATATATTTTTAAACCGTGCAGTTTAAAAGAATTATTTTTTAATGAACTATAAAACTGCAATTTTTAACTCTCTTAAATCCCACAATTTAAAAGTATGTCCGTATGAAAAAAAAAAATGAAGGTGTCCGCACTTAAGAAAGACCATATGTGTGTGTGCGCACACATTATGCTTGTCACACTTGCTAAATGCTCATAAAATTAACCGGAGCAAAACATGCAAACTTTTCACTACAGCTTAAACTTTGGTTGCCATGATCAAACTTGTGAATAATAGTTTTAGTATCTGGAGCCATACTTTAGTTACGTTTTAAAGTTTTGAAGATTTTACTTCTCCATCATCTAGAGAATCTGAAATAGACTTGATATATGCTGGAGGAACATTTATAGATTGCAAGTATGAGGAATGCAACTTAGCATGAACTGCATGCATTTTGATCCTTATTGATGATGATTTTCTCACTTTGAGAAAGTTGGTTTTGATATTTTTTGACCGAAGTTCAAGCTTCTTTGTGTCAGATTCCGAGCTGAGTGGACAGAAGTTTGAGAACTAGATTTGTTTCTCAGAGATACTGTACTAATCAGAATAATCAGAGAGAGCCAAAATTACACTTCCATTTAATGGACACAGAATTTTTTTCTTAACCATGATCGTCTCTCACTGGCTACAATAACATCTGCCTTAATTAAAAAAAAAATTAATTGTATGAATAATTTGCAAATTCAGATTAAGAGATCTCTTATGACATTGTTGTTAAAATGTTGTCTGGTCTTTTCAAGAATCAATACTTCCCTAGGGTCAATTTTACATAGGGATGACAATAAGGAAGGTAAAGGAGAGGACTGACATCCTTTTACTCATTCTCGATGTTCTGTATATGGTCTTGTCCCCTCTCCATCCTGTCAAAATTATTTACGAGGATCCATGTTCCCTTCCCAAATAATAAAAGGGAATACTCAAGGGTCCCCAATCCCCGAAAAACTCATAAATAATCAATACATTTTTTGTTTCTAAATTTAATGTAATCTATTAAAATAAAAAATAAAAATAAAAATAAAGCTTAACAATATATTTTAATAAAGTTTGAATGTTATAATTTTAGCTTGTATTTTAATTTTTGTTTTATTAGATAAACGTTTAAAACAAAAATTTTAGGCCAAAGTCTTTTGAATAAAACCTGATTAAATAGTAACTTAGGACTATGATTAATTAATTGGGTCCAAAAATTTCATACTATATTTGTATAAATATTTTCATATTTTTTATTTATATGGATATTTAACAATTTACAATTTAAATTTTATTTTTTATTCATTAATATTTCTAATAAGTAAAATTAAAACTAAAACTCAAAATGGAAAAATGGGGAGGGGATGGGGATTCCAAGTCATCTTGTTCCTTCCCCGAAAAGAAAATTGGATAAAAAGTCGTCCTCATTCATTTCCTAAATAAGAAATTGGATATAAAATCATCTCTATACTCTTCTCAAATGGAGAAAATTCCTGACAGGTTCCATCCCTGTACGGACTTCTGCCATCTCTAATTCTGCAGAGAACCAGATCAGTATTTGTTGATGCCAAAAAATGACCTCAACAACTGAATTTATTTTTTAGGGAACCACAGCACGAATTCGACTCGAGCAACACCGCAATCGCCACTTTCTATACCTGCCAATCACAAAACACGGTTAGGACACGCCGGTGAGGATTCCGGCGAAAATCCTCTAATGCTTAAGTCAGTTGCTTTATGTTTCAAAAAGAGAAAAATGAAAAAGAGGGCTTGAGAATGAGTCCGATTTATGAATTTTCCAGTATTGGAGTTAAGGGTCTTGGTAGAAAAATGGTAACCTTTGAGGTTAATTCTGTAGAGTTTCTTGGTTTGTTTTTCTAACCCCTTCACATGAAGCTTTCTTTCCTTTAAATAGCCTCCTGGTCGTAGGGTGGTTACCACGATTTTAGCACATTCAAAGGTAGTTACTTGCGGTTACTTATCAGTCGTGTGCGGTTGAGAAGATAATGGTATACAACTCACCTAAAAAATAGGCCACGTTATCCCGATTGAATTGCGGAATGTATGAATTGGGTTGTCCATACATGTTTATGTTATACTTGTAACTTAGGTAGCCAACTTAGGCCCCAGGTTGCATTTCCGAGGTCAGTTCGACGACAATGACTCCGGGTAGATTAAGATTGACCACGATCGAGTTAAGGAATGTATAAACCAGGTCGTCCATACAAGCCTTAGGTTGCACTTGTAACTTAGGTAGCCAACTTAGGCTCCAGGTTGTATTTCCGAGGTCAGCTCGACGACAATGAATCTGGATAGATTAAGGTTGACCGTATTTCTCGATGCTATAGAAAAATCCAACCCTAACAGTATTTATTGTCTTCTAACATATTTATAATTAGTGCAGAGAGAACTAATACTGCTGTAATTGGAATCAGAAACGTTCTTCTTGTTGGTTGTTTATTTTCTTCCCCACTATCCCTCTGTGTCAGTATCATTAAGTCAACAGTCAACACCATACTGGAGTTGTGAATGTTATGCTTCCTCTTTTTGTGAGTGAATAAATTCTTGCATGTTGGTCCTCAACTAGGGTGATCTGTGCGGGTCTCTATCTATATATGCTCATGAGGCCTATATATTTGGGCATTTGCCCATTCTTGGGTTCTAATCCAGGACATTAAATATGAGATAATTAAATCTTATTATCATATTGGCATTTTCGAACAACTCATTTGTAAAATCCATGTAATAAGAATCTAATTTGCATGATGAAAAAGTGAATATGACCTGAAGTATAAGACTTACCTGATAAGTATAAGACTTATCGGACAAATCAGATTATAAAATCGACAGGAAAAATCACTATGTAAACAATTTTTTTTTTCTTCCATGTGATCAATATCAATGGCGTGTCTACAAATTGGATATTTCTATCATCCCAAGTTCTTTGAAATTGCCGTCTTCTTTTGTCTGGATCAAGTCTCTAGGTTACAGAGACTTGTAGCTTCTCCTAACAGTCACCAAAGAAAAAGCATTACCTTGTCACTGATACGGTACGGCTGCTAAAAAACAGGATTGTATCCTATTCCTGAAAATTAATGCGGTTAGCTAGCCTATATTTTATTCCCTTTAATTGAAAGCTCTTTTAAATGATTTTTGTTGTCGCAATCCACAAGCTGTCTTGGATATTTACGAGATGCCACTTCATATCATGTAGCCAATATCTAATGTATTAAAATTCCTGTAACTTTGAAGCAGAATCCAATGAGGCCTTGAGAGTTGGGAATCTTCGGCCTATAAGAAGATGGTACATATGTACGAAGTAACAAAGATACCAATGTGAAAGAGCAGAAAGAGAAGAGGGATCAAGAAAGAAAAGGAATGATGCAAAGGGAATTTGTGCAATTTAGAACACCTCAACATCCATCTTCGGGCATCAACCACTGGGGTGGCGCCTCCCCTTTGTTAGCAAGAAACATACCAAAAGAGTCACTTGAACAAAGGTATCTTAGGCTTAACCCAATCCGCACTCGCGATGAAATCTTCCCAGCTGAGGATGACGAATTCAACAACTTATCTCGAACTCTCAAGTCCGAACTTGAACCTGCACCAAAGCCAAGCGGCGGCAGCAGAGGATTCTTATCAATGCTAATATCCCCAAGGAACAAGGAGAAGGCTGTCGCGACTTTGGGTTCAAATTCGAAGAAAAAGCGATGGTTCCCTAGATGGGATCCCCATAACAGGTGGCCTCAAGGTTGGTGTTAATTCAGGCTTTTGTTGCATGTCGGATATATTATAAGAGCTGGACTGGCAATGATTCAGTGGTGATCTGCAGATAGACAGCTGAAGGCATACTGTTGTTGTCGTACTGTCTTTCCATTATAGGCAGTTGATTGTTGTACTTAATTTTAACCATTGATACAGCTAGCGATACATCAATTGGGAACTTACAAATCTTTTTTCTTTTTTTCTGAACGAGTTTGTTGACTATGATTATATATTCTTCTTATTAGTCTCATATATATTATTTAAGTTTTAATCATTTGCTCCCTACAATAACTATTCACCAACTTTAATACGAAATTTGATTATAATCGAATAATAATAATAATAAATTGGTTAATTTAAAATATTTAGAATAATTATTCCTACATAAGCAAACCAATAAGATATGCCCAATGTCTTGCATATAACGTTAGGGCGGAAAAAAAAAACAAAAAAGGATATGCCCTAACATCAATATTTTGCATGTTTTGCATTGCAAGAAAGTACTTATAAAATAAATAAATAAATAAATAAATAAATAATGATAGCAATAAAAGGAATTCGAGAAATATAAGGCTCGAGTCGGAATGGACCTACGTGTTTGGGCTTATTTGTTTTCAAATGGTATTTCTTGCAGCCAGACTGAAATGGACTCGGCGCTTTAAGTATCCAACACCTGAGCCCAAAACTTTTTTGAGAATTGTCTCATAATCTACTTTTTCTAATAAAGACAATTGTATCTAGTTTTAGTCCGACGACCACTCCCTGCTCTACTTGTGTTGTGTCGGGGAGTTGTGTGACCTTAAACATCTTATAACACCTCAATAAATTTTACTATAGTTAAGCTAGTTAGCACTCATCTATAAATAGTTAAATCTTAAGTGCACACTGCATATAATTAAAGAATCCCAACTATTTTCTCTTCCATCGTAGAGAGGCATTAGTAAACTATGCAGTTGAGACGAGGAAGCAGAGTTTGTGGCTTTTGGGTCTAACTGGAGAAGGGTCAGGACTTTAATTGGGATGCATGGAGAAAGATTTGAGCCGAGATCAGTTCAGGCAATCAATTATTGCTCTATGTTTCATTCTTAGTCCGGTTTATTTTTCATTGTTTCATATTCTAATGGAACGGTGTTTTTCCATTAGAGGGTTGTTGGGGTGTCAAGATGATAAGATTGGAGATTATCTGACTAAACTTAAGTTTTATATTCTAATGGGATGATGTTTTTCCATTAGGCTACGTTTGGAAGATCGGATTCGACTGGATTACTTCTTAGGATTAAATTGGATTATACAATATTGTCTTTTGTTTGGTATAATGTCGAACAGAACTATGTTAAATTTAATTTAATGAAGTTAAAATAACTATTTAAATAGTATATTATTTTTTAAATTATAAATTTAATATTTAGATTTAAAGATTATTGTAATTAAATAAAGGAACAATTTTTTATGTTTAATATATTACATACTAGTTAAAATAAATTATTGAATTACAATTTTGATTCAATTTAAATTTTAAAAAGTCAAAAATAAATTATTGAATAAACTTTTGATTGTAGTAACAAATTTAGACTACAAGATATCTAATCCTATTTAAACCCATATGAAAACGGGGATTAATAGTCTTATGAACATTGGACTAAAATTTGAACTAATTATTTAGTCTTGATATCCAAACATGACTTTGGATTGGATTAATTTTTTTATCCTTCAAATTAATCTAATCCCCACCTTTTATCCAATATCCAAACACAGCCTTAGTCTTAGAGGGTTGTTTGGATATCAAGATGAAAGGATTGGAGATTATTTGACTAAACTTAATGGGTGATATATTCGCTATATTTTGATTGGAAACATATAAGTCTTTTTCTTCTCTCTCTCTCTCTCAATGTTTTGACTAAAAATAACCGAATCTATTTTAAAATATATAGAAAAAAAAAAAAAAATCAACCCCTCAATAATTCATAAGGGAGAAACATGGATAGCAAGGGAGACGGTTTATCATTATCCCATTGAATGGTCGTCTGAATACCAGTAATCCTTGCTTAAGTTGTGACGTGTGAACACTAGTGCCTCGGACCACTAACAAACTAGCAGGCACGAAATGTAAAACATGAAGTGTGAACTCACATATTCTGTGTCAAGTGCGCATAAATTAGCCTACAACACCAAGGCGGCCAGGCCTTATTTAGGGCATAAATTTTTATTTCACTTTTCTGTGCAAAGGTGCCAAGAACAACCCGCCCACCTCTTTACATAACTGAAAATTTTGGATTTCAGATTTTCCAACTTTTTTTTTCTTTCTTTTTCCTTTTTGGAATCCAGATTTAGATTTTTCTTCACCCCCTCAAAACTAAAGTGCTGCAGACTGTAGAGGTTACTTGAGGGCACAGAAAACTTGTATAGTCTGGGGATATTTTCCAAGTAATCATCAATATATAGGTTTCATTTGTTGATCAATGGAGATTGAAATGGTCTAGAGGAAGGAATATATATATATATATATATATATATAGACACACACACACACACACACAGAGAAGTTGTAAATGTTCTTTGCTCGCGTCTAACTATAAGTGGTCTGTTGAATGACAAATGCCACTAAGAAATTAAAACCTTATCTTCCAAGTGTTACAATATGAATTGGATTAAGCACCTAATCTTACCAGAATGAATTGTGGTTAGAAAGCACTTTGTATCTTCCTTGGTTGGACGGTGAGTAGGATTAGGAGTCACTTTGCAGCAGCAATTTTATTCCTTAAAAGCACATCACCATTTCACCCCATCACCTTTGATGTAACCTCAGTGACAATTGTTTTATTTCAGCTCACATCACGACATTGATGTGGTCAAGCACGCAACTCCATTGAAGTTTTTAACTGATCAACCTTTTGATTGATAGTTACATTCCGGATTTCCTACGTACAGTGACTTTTTTCTGAAATATTTTTACCGCTGAAATTTTAAAACAAACAGTGCTTGAAATATGAAACTGCATGAAATTTTCTATGCAATCAAACTAATCATGAAGCTCACTCAAGTTATACAATATAATAATACTGTAAAGAGATTGTAATGCAAAAATGTAACAATGGTAATCATCATTAGATTCTGTATTGTTAGATTTGTTGGGCCACCACCCCCCATCAATTATACTCAACTGTGAAAGTAATTAAAGAGAAAATTAACATACATACAACATGCAAACTAAAACATCCCCTTTTGCTTACTTTCCAAAGGGTAATTTTAGAAAGCCTAAAAGATGCCATACTTTGATTCCCAAAACTGAGAGTCTAAAGACTAAGACATTATTAATTGTGATATATAATGGCCACTAGTGTCACATATACATCAAATACATAATATTGGATTTCAAATAGAGCTTCCATTTTTCTCACGCCCATCTATATTGACTATGGGGAAGATCAAATCAATACTCATTGCAATGGAGACTAAGGAGCCACCCTCTAAGATTACATGTTAGTAAAAAGCTGAGCTACAAGATCTATTTAGGATGATTTTGGTTCCCAACCCACACAAAGAAAAATAAAGCAGCAATATAAAAAGAAATAATACAAACAATGATCTAAAAACAAAAATGGAAAGAAAAAATCATAGACGGTCACTTCAATTTTTGCAGTATTTTTCATGCATTACATAATACTTACCTCATATATGAGATGGCCAGTTAATGGAATTAATCAGTGAAGGCTTGAAAATTCTGCAATTTATGAGATAATCAAAAAAAAAAAAAAAAGGAAAAAATCAATAAGAAAGAGAAGATATGATTGTACTTTGCCTCTCCGAACAGCCTACTCATTTCTTTCACTATTTTTTTATACATGAGAGAATGACTTATCATTTGCATCACTAAGTCTGCTTATTCATGTTCACGCAATAGTAAGTTGACTTTATTCTGTAAGCATCAAAAAGCCTAATTCACAGTTGAGATGAATTACATGAGGAATTTACAACCGTCGAAAGCATATAAGTATGCAATAGTAAGTTGACTTTATTCTGTAAGCATCAAAAAGCCTAATTCACAGTTAAGAAGAATTACATGAGGAATTTACAACCGTTGAAAGCATAGAAGTACCTTTTATTAACATTAAATTAACAAAAGATAAGGTCATAAGATAATGGTGAATCAATTGCATGGTATACGAAAGTTGGAAGTGCTTTGACCAATAAGCACTTTTGGTTTTGGAACAGCAGGCAGGCCCTTCTGGTTTCCATTGCTGTCAATTTTGAACCATGTTGTTCATAAACAATTATTATGGTAAATTTCTTATTTCCATGCTCATCACAAAAGGATTAATGAATATACAAATGAATAAAGCATGATTGTGCCTACTAATAGTGCCAGGAAAGTAGGTGAATTCTCTTGACTTGCATCCGACAAATTGAATTTTTTTTCTTTTTCGGAGGGGGGAAAAATGAAAAATGAAATACTAGTAGTTGATTGTTCTTGAATCTTGATGATTGTCGATCAATTTAATCATTTCATTTATCTTTATCCTTTTGTTGCCACCTTATTTTGTTTTCTTGTTCTTTCATAAGGGGTAATATTTGTTAGCCGCAACAGCACCCTCATTAACTTATCTCCATCTTACGTGGCAACATACCAAAAAGAAAAAAAGAAAAAGAAAAAAAATGATTAGAAATCAATGACAATAATAATCACATAAGATATCGTGCTGTAAAAACAAATCATGGGATTCAAAAAATGATGTTCATCTGGTGCCCTGCAAGAAAAAAAATACTCAATAAATATGTCATGAAAATGCATCTCGATTCTCATCATCATCATAAACACCTAAAAAATAACAAATTGAACCGTCTAGGCCAATTAGTGCATGATCTTGAGCCATACTTGTCCAATTATCGCCTTTGATTGCCCATCGATGGTCCAAGTGTCAACTGAATTTCCTTTTGTTTTTGGGTAATATACACACACACTCACACACACAAACGAATTTATTTTTTATTTATTCTTTTAGGTTAATGTACATGTATATATACACTCACACACAATCACGTATATATACAGAATGAAGAATTGTGGTAATATACAGCATGAAAGGAAGGTGAAGGTGTCACAACTTTTTGGCAATAGAATTATTGTTGAAAAAAGTGTTTTGAGAAGGGGGTGAGTTCAAATGAACGAAGAATGGGAAGATAAGAAGCAATATTCCCAACTGTGAATCATTTTGTTGGCCACAAATTGTCACTACTAGAAAGTGTACTCATAACCCCATTTTCGATTTTTATTTTTTTTTAATTTTGACAATTATATATGAAATGCAAGCAAGCAACTCACTCACTCACTCACTAACTCCACAAAATTGCCCTTTGAAGTTAAAACAAAGTTTCACACTTCAATGAGAGAGGGGTTTTAACATGCGCATCATGCGTAGGATAAGGGTGAAGGGGATGCGTAATGGGGCTTCCCGCGCATGATAGAAAGCGACGCTCTGTAATCTTTTGTCAATAAAGCTAAAATGAATGGGTCCGAAAAATAGCTACCGCTATATAAAAAGGCCAAGTGGTCTCTGGTCTCAAACGAAATCAAAACGTTGTTTTTTGGGCAATTAAACATTCTCTTCAGTCAGTCTCTGTTTCTCAACTCTCAAGCTCCAAATAAATAAAAACTTAAAGAGAAAAAGAAAAAAAGGGCCATCAAAGCTTTTCTGTACCTTCTTTCTCTAGGGGAAAAAAAAAAGAAAAACTCTTTAGCTTAAAGCTTTGAATTTGTTCTTCGACTAGGTGAAAAAATTTTCACATTTAATATAATTCGATTTGTTCTTTTCGCAATTGATCCTGAGAATTTTATTTTATCAATGTCGTCCGATATAAGCTAGAGTTGTCACTTGCTCTGTTTTTTCAAAGAGCTAATTTTGTTTTTGGGTTTTTGTTTTCGATTAAAAAACACTCGTACAACTTTCATGGCTAAATGCGTGAATAATAATTGCAAAAATTCCGTCAACGGCCTTGCAAGTTTGAAGCTTCCTTCCGGTCTTGCAAGTTACTGAAAAAAGGGAATATACAAGGTTGTATATTAGGGTTTGAAATTAACAGGTGGTTGATTCTGATTGGTTAGGGATGGGTCGGGGGTGGCTGTTACGGGAAACGGTGGGGCCACCGATAAAGCCGCGGGCGGGGTTAAGGAGAAAGCAAGCTGGAAGAGGCTCTTACAGGGGAAGCTAGGGGGCGGGGGCGGGGGCAGGGACTGGACGTTTGGCAATTTTCTTTATTAGTTGTCGTTTTGAGAGATTTAAAAAAAATTCAAAAAAAGGTGACTGCTGCTCCTTGTGTGTGTTTTGTTTTCACAAAAAAAAATTGATTGCTTCGATTGAGGGAGGAGATGGGTACTAGTAGTGCCACCTTTGACTTGCACGGGATATTGAGAAGTCTCTGTTTCAATACGGCGTGGAAGTATGCCGTTTTTTGGAAGCTCAAGCATCGCACTCGCATGTAATTTCCTTTCCGTCTTTAGTATCACTTATTGTGTATTTATTTAGCTACTAGAGCAAAAAAATATGGCATCAGATTGCTTTTCAACTCAGGCAATGTTTATTTTGTTCTGAAGCGTTTTAACTTTTTGTAGGGTGTTGACTTGGGAAGATGGTTATTATGACAACTGCGGGCAAGAAGATTCTTTAGAGAATAAGTGCTCAAGTGAGTCCCTAGAAAACTTGCACGGTGGGCGTTATTCACATGATCCCCTTGGGCTGGCCGTGGCAAAAATGTCCTATCATGTGTATTCTCTCGGGGAGGGGTATGATTCTGTCTGTGCTATTCAGGGTTTAGTAGGAGTATGAAAGTTTGTCTTCTAAATCTGAAATTTTGCCAATGCTATGTTTGTTAGTATGGAATTGGAGCTTTGGAATTGGAATCTAGTGGAATTGGGATATCAGTCTTGGAATTTTATGAAGATGATGATCTCTAATTCCATCTGCTTCCAATTCTGTGGTTGAATCCTATGCTACTAAAAGTTCAATTGTTGAGACAAATTGAATACTTATTTATGATTAGGTGTGTCCCAAAGATAGCGAAATTCAGATTGCATTTAATCTTTCTTTTTCAGGATCGTTGGACAGGTGGCAGTTACTGGAAAGCATCAGTGGATCTTTTCAGATCAGCATGTTACTAATTCTTGCTCATCATTTGAGGTGTGTTACTTATAGTGTGATGGCATTAATGGTTACTTTGGTATTTATATTTTTTTCACATTTATTCTTATGTGTAATTTTCTTTTTGATGATTTTCAGTTTGGTGATGGGTGGCAAAGTCAGTTTTCAGCCGGGATCAGGGTATGATTGCATTTCCTTTTGTATGATTGTTAAATGGTGATATTTCCCCTGTAAACTAAAATTTTACGTGCATCTGTGATAATAAGAACATCTCTACTTATTCCATGATAAAATGCACTTGGCATTGACCATATTCCAATGGCTGCTTAGTTTTTACCTTGTTAGTACTATATCCCACCCATCTTGATGGAATGGGATTTGACTATTTCATTATATATTTTTTCACATCTCTGAATCATGAGATCCCTAGTCTTTGCTCAACAATCTTTTTGGCTAACCTTCACATTTTAGTTTCTTCAGCCAATACTAGTAACTTATTTTTAATGATATAATTTGTTTCTTCCTGTGTGTCAATATTGCCAAATTAGCTCAACTTTTGTTTGACACTTACTAGAGCTGTTAGTGATTTGTGCCCTAAATTCCTGATTGTATTAACCAGCTTGTTAAGAAATCATTTTAATAAAAAATATTTGTGTTCTGCTCTGTAGACCATTGCTGTTATAGCTGTTGTTCCACATGGAGTTTTACAGCTTGGATCGTTGAATAAAGTAAGACGAGTTCTAACTACCTTCTTAGTGCATTTTCTGAGTTATATGTATAATTTATGTTTAGGTTTACCTTTATATCTGTGCATTTTTATATTTTCTTTTAGTATTACATGTAATTAAAATTTTTTTTTTCACCTTCAGGTATTCTGAAGCATTGATTTATATCTAATTGACTCCATGTAATATTGATATATGCTTCTGTAATGATTTATAATCTCTTCGATTTGTTTTGCTTGCAATTATCATCTCTACAATGTATGTTGTAAACTAATTTTATCATTGATTCACTAAAAGTAATGGTTTAAAAGAACATTCCACACACTTTCACTTAACATTATTTGAAGGAACAAAAATTTGGGAGTTTCTAATTGTCTTTTATTAAGTTCCAAATTTGTTGGAAAGCAACACTCATTGGAAAAGAATTTACAGAGGCAGTGTACATACCAGATAGAACGGGAATATTGGCCCAATGCTAAGTGGGAGTTTAGTGAGGAAATTGATAACTTAATCTGCCTCAAGTTGGCTAAATTAATCATAAAAAAGCTGTAGTCCAGTTCAGTTGCGCATGGCAAATTAATGAGTCATATTTTACATACTATATTGCAGGCCTTTTTCTCTATATCTCTTTGTAAACAACTTGTTTTTTTACAATTAGGCTGGTTCATTAGTATATCTTCTGCTGATCAAGCAAGGTAAATTAGAAGGGCACAGTTTTCACTAGGCTTGACTTTATCTCTTAGTACTGAGTATTTGCCGGGAGATTTACAATGCTCTAATGGAGGCTTTTTTGGTTTTAGTATTCATTGTTTCAATTTCGTATATGCTCCAAGTTTACTGGCTATTCATAATCTAACTATATTTATGACAATAATTGTTGCTTATTCCTGTTAGATGTATTTATCTGCTTATTTATTTGTTTGTTGAGTTGAGCAGGTCACTGAGGATATAAAGCTGGTGACCCATATCAGAGATGTTTTTGCGGCCCTTAATGATATTTCAGTAGGGCATGTTTCTAGTACAATACAATCTAGCGTGAAGAATACATTATCCCTGGTATATTTCTTCCTCTTAGTCTATGCTTGTGCATGTATTTCATGTGTATAGTTTGGAAGTATCTGTCTGTACATTTGTGTAGCATACATATATGCAGAGTGGTGTAATAATTTATCTAATTGAAGCTTAAGAATATGAATTATGATCAATAATACTTTTGTTTCTTCCCCCCTTTCTTTCTTTTTTTTTTCAGCCAGATTTACCTACAAAGAGTTTAGCTTCAGAAATTATTCCCAATCGTTGGCATAATCTAGATGAAGTGGTGAACAGAGGAGGACCAGATGTTCAGTTCCCTGTGTTTCCATATGTTGAGAAACATAATGATGGTTCCTATCCATTTTCTGGAATGCAGCCTAAAATTGGAGATGGAGTGGTTAATAGGAATGAAGGGATTCTTTTATCCTCACCAGCTAGTGTTGGGAGCACCAAAATACTTCATTCAAAATCAAATTTTATGAATTTGGATTATCAGAATCAAATGGGAATACATTTTGTCAGCGATGGGATGAGCAAAGTGGAGTCTAGTGGCTGGAAGGATTTGGGTGTGGTATCAGAACAAAATGGTATTCCATTTTCAATTAATTCCGTTATAGATAGCATCAATTTATGTAGCGTTGCACTTCAAGCTGAAAAGTTTGTAGTTGATCGTACATACTTTCCTCCAAACCCACTTGAGTCTGTTCTTGGTGAACAAGTCAAATTGGAATGCACAGATTCTTATCAAAATGGGATGTTGCACATACCTGAAATTTCAGACATAAAATTCGAAAAAGATCTGGAGAAGTTGCAGAATCAAACTGAGTTGAATCACTTAGACCCATCAGGCACGTCTTTAAAGTTCTCGGCTGTTTCTGAGCTGCATGAAGCATTAGGACCTGCTTTTCTGAGAAAAGATATTTATAATGATAGGGAACCAGAAAATACAGTAGATGGAGAAACTGTTGGGATGCCTGAGGTGATGAGCAGTAGCCACTTGATGTTTGACTCTGGCTCAGAGAATCTTCTAGATGCAGTAGTAGCTAGTGTTTGCCATAGTGGCAGTGATGTTAAGAGTGACAGATCCTTCTGTAAATCAATACAGTCACTGTTGACAACTGAAAAAAAGCCAGAGTCTTCTAGCCGAAGTAAGAATACTAATACTTCAGCATCTTATTCTATCAGCCAATCATCTCTTGTAGAAGAGGATGCAAAGCACTTCTTGAACTCATCAGAAGTGTGTGGTGTAATGTCTTCAAAAGGGATTTCATCAACTTGTCCAAGCACGTGTAGTGAACAGTTGGACAGGGCTTCAGAGCCAGCTAAGAACAACAAAAAGAGGGCTAGAACAGGTGAAAATGGTAGGCCAAGGCCAAGGGACAGACAATTGATTCAAGATCGTATCAAGGAACTGAGAGAGCTTGTGCCTAATGGGTCAAAGGTAACTTCCGGTTGTATTTTTTAGCCGTGAAAAGTGTGATTTCTGTTCATTGAAATTGTGTCGTGTTATGTGCTGAGATTTTGACAAATTTCCAGTGTAGTATTGATTCCTTGCTGGAGCGCACAATCAAGCATATGCTTTTTCTGCAAAGCATCACTAAGCATGCTGACAAGCTCAGCAAATGTGCCGAATCGAAGGTAAAAGGCTCAGGCTTCTACCAAGAAAACTGCTTTTTGAAAAAGAAATTGAAAAGTATTTTAACTGAAAGCAGTTTAGAAACAAGAAACCAATGCTGCTCTTGTAGTCTTTTCAGGACTTTCCTGACTGTTGATTAGTTTCTACTGCCTATTGTGAAGAGTATACAAATCTTTTTTTTTTATTTTTCTGTTTCTTTTTTTAACGGGCATTCACGGGCATTCCATAGTTGTTCTACCTATTTACATCATTTTGCTGAATTTGCAGATGCATCAGAAAGGTACAAGTGTTCAGGGGTCCAATTATGAACAAGGTTCAAGTTGGGCAGTGGAGATGGGAAGCCATCTCAAAGTTTGTTCAATCGTTGTAGAGAATCTAAATAAGAATGGGCAGATGCTTGTAGAGGTATGTATAGGTCATTTATGTAGTTTCTGCAGGAACCAGTTTTAGTACTAGGCTTATCTTGCGAGAATTCAAAGAATTACGTGGATGTTAGGGGGGAAACAATGTTGGCAAGAGATGGAAAGATCTCACACATCCATAGACTAAGACCATCATTGTTTGCCTGTCTTTTAATATGTTCTTGGTAATAGAGATATGATGGTTGATCTGTGCAGATGTTGTGTGAGGAATGCAGTCACTTTCTTGAGATAGCAGAAGCAATTAGGAGCTTGGGTCTGACGATCTTGAAAGGGGTTACAGAAGCACATGGAGACAAGACATGGATATGTTTTGTGGTTGAGGTAGGATCCAAATCTTTTGGATGAATTATACGTTATATGTTTTCTGGATGGATAAGGAGCAAAATCCGCTGGTAACATTTCCAATTTAATGCTATATTCTCAAAAGTGTATTTTGCGCATGTAATAGCTATGTGCTCTCAAACAGTTATATGCATATATGACCTTTCGAAATAGACAATAACTTGAATACTTGTATCCTTTCCCTGAATTAGACTGCTGTTGAATTTTATTCTTTTTGTTTTTCAACTTTTAATCAATGCAGGGACAGGACAACAGAATTATGCATAGAATGGATGTCCTGTGGTCACTCGTGCAATTACTACAGTCCAAGACTACAAGCAGCTGACAGATGTGGCTGATCAACTCTTGGAGACAGCCATGTTGCAATCCTCTGTAATATATATTAAAATATTTATGATTTGATTGGGACTTAGTTGTGGATTTTGTTTGTAACTGAAACAAGAGAGATGGGCAGTTAAGAAAATGAAACAATGTTAGTGTAAAGATCTGTTTTTTTTTAGGTTGCTTTGGTTACTGAGTGTGGAGGCGCCGTGTACTCATCTTACAGCACTTTTCTGTTCACATTTGATCGATCATTTGTTTGAAAGCTTGATAATTGTAATAATAGAGTGGCTTTTTAGGAATTTGATATCTGCAGATTGTTGTTTATATCTTTTGTGTTTTTATATTTGTTCTAGATTTTTATGGTTATTGCGCAATAACATGGAAACGCGAACTACTCCTGCAGAATAAAGGGTTAAAGACCGTTCTCATTTTCAAGCATGGCTCGTCTAGAAATTGTGCGATAGATTATTATTACTGCACAGACCTATCGTAACTTAAAATGAGCAAGAGTGGAGTTACCATCCAGTCCCTTTGGTCTGAAATAGGCCATTTACCCAACAACACCAGTTGCCCTGTATATCGGTGAGTCGTCAAACACAAGTTCCTTTATTGGTTCATATGGTTTAACTTCATTCATCGTACTTGGATAGAAAAAGCAGGCAACTGATACTCTGGGTCCAACTCGTGCAACCAGCGCCCTATGTTCCGCGCTTCTGAGTCTGTCATTGGTGATGAGCGACATAAATGGAGAAAAGAAAAAGGTAAAAACTTTTCTGTAAATGTATCCATCTGAGTGTATTTTCCAAATTAGATAACTTGCCCGAATGAAATCACCTATGTTTATAACTAAAGCTTCCTGCACAAAGGGCACATACGCCCAGTAATTTCAATGAAGAACTTGGAGGCCACCGATATGATCTTGGGGGAGTACAGTGAGAAAAGAAGGGTCGGAATGCTTGGAAGCGCCAAACGCCACCTCTGGCTCAGGACAAGGCGGGTTTTACTGGCACACCAATGATTCAGTTTCCATGCATTCCATGCTTGCAAGGTAATCACTGGAGAGCCCTAAAGCCTCTGATGATAGTGCAGATAAAATGGTTTTCAGTTTGATTATTTATTTCATGTATTCACTTACTGCTTTTCTGCAGAACATCAATAAAGATAAGAAATTAGATACGCAAGTCCCTAAAGAATTTACACGTGAAGTGAAGTTTTTCAGCGTAAACTGAGTTACCTCACCTGCATATTTTAGGAAAAGTTTCAGGGTCCGGTTGACCGTCCCGGAAATCAAATGCTATTGCATCCCGCCAATTTGCTGCTCCTTTTGTCACAAGAAGGTCTCCATTGCTGAAGAATCTCACTAGTTTCTGACAGTCGCGGGAGTACATCTCCATCTTCACTTCCTTGGGTTGCTCATGGAATCTTCTCACCCCTTCTAGCATTTCATCCATATCACGTACCTGGAACTCCATGGTTAATCAGTTGAAAGAAGCCCCATGTTTCTGATGCTTCACGAATTTTATTCACAATCTCCATTCGTCGACAATCTTCAAAGCCTTCCAGGTCTATCAGCGGAACTTGGAGGCAAATATCATCAATGTCTGATGATTTTGACAGGTTTTCCGAGGGATGGATGAAAAATCTAGGAATCTTGATCACGCCAGAGTCCACTAGTCCCGTAACCCCAGCTTTAGTGTCATCGAACTCCTTCACTTCCTTGGCTTTGTCATATTTTAAGCCATCATTACAAACGACCTCCATCTTACTCTCTTAGGAAATGATAGCTGATGATAAATGACAGATTGACAGTGGGATTGAGCTGTTGGTGATGGGCATTGAAGCTTAAATAAGAAGAGAGCAAAGATGCCTATGCTCAATGAACATGGCCAGTAGCCCCTCAAACTCGAGAAAGGGTTCAAAGCTGCTTATGTTGAATGAAAAGAAATGGAAAATGAGATGCATTTGATTATTCTAAAACATAAAAAGGCCAAAGCAGTTAGATGCCCACTACTGGACTTTCTCGTACCTTCACAATCCTGAGATGTTACGGCAGAATTTTAAAAGGAAAATGGCTAAATGTCAGCTCTTCAATCCGTTGGCCCTCTTAAAATGCTCAGTTATCACTACTTCGCCCAAAAAGTTCGTTATAAGTGTACGTTTGGCAAGGTTGGTTGACAGGCCTGTCAATAGGACAAAGGTCAGTTGACAGGTCTCTTAATTATCTGGCGCCAAAATTCTTAAAACCTAAAATCAGACACAATAATTGAACAGACGAAACAGTAAAATATCATCTCTGTTTCACTTGGTCCTACGCCATGCACAGCAGGTCATCTCCATGTAATTTACACAATAAAAAGATAAACTCAAAACCTGAAACAGACAAAAATGTTAAATATCTCCCTTGACCACTTCTACGTATCTATCGCGTACACATTATCTTGTCTTTAAAAAATCTACTCGTTTTTTTTTTTGTTTTTCAGGACCAAATCTATGCTAATCGGGATGACATATCATTGGTAAATTTGTCGGAATCCTAATGGATTGTGTGAATCTTTCATCTGCTTCGATCTTCTTTATATAATCTGAAATATCTTGTCGCCCATTTTTCTCACTATTTACCACGAATAATGTTGTTCTTGTCACCATTGTGTAGTTTAAATGAGAAATTTTTAGATGGTGTCAGCACCATTATATCTGCACATTACTATCCATTGCCCGCAGCTAATGTACACAATGCATTTGTAATGACAACACATTACACACCACCGTTTTTCATGTCACTTATGTACCTCTAATTATGTTTAAGTGATGCTAACAGCATCACGTCAATGGCATATAATTGAGTGGTAGCATGCAGTAGTATCTGTAACAAATACGCATGGATTTTTGAACTACTAAAAGTTATTAGTAGTTTGAATCCATTTCTGTTGTGTTTACTTAATAGATGGTATATTTATTTACTGGAGTGGGAGTGAGGAGTTTAGATTCCTCTCACTTCAGTGTTTACTTATATAATTTAAGGAGGAGTGGGATTCCCACTCCGTGGGTTTCACTTATTTTTGGAGTGGAAAGTGAGATTCTCACTCTCATGAGGGGAGGTGGGAGTGGGAATCCACTCCCCCTTCTTTCTTTTTTATCCTTATATATTTATTTAAATTATATTATTATATTACTTTATAAATTATATTTATTAAAAATAATAATATTAAATTAATTTAAATATAATATTATTATATTTAGTTAAAAATAATAATTTACATTGATTTTAAGTTAAAATTACTTAAAAATATATTATCGTATTCATAAAAAATTAATAATATTACTATACACTATTTTTATATGAAAATATAATATTATTATATTTATTTAAAAATAATAGTCTTATATTTATTTAAAATTAGTAATTAATAATTATAAATATTTTATTCTAAAAATTTTAATTTTCTACTATAGTATTAATAATAATATTTCATTTGTGCTACTCTTATCAATAATTTTTTATTTACATAATTAAAATTAAAATTAATAAAAATAATAATTTGCATAATTAAGAATATTAATGGTTATTATTAATTTACAAATACAATAAAATAAAATTTTTTAAAAAATATATTCTTATATTAATTTTGTAATAAAAACTACAATTCTTTAAATAAGGGTAAAATTGTAATTTAAAATCATTTACTCCGATTCCATATTCCAATTCCAGTGTAAGTAAACAACCTACTTCCACTTCAATCCACACTCCTAATCTCAGGATTCTCACTCGTGATTCTTACTCCAATCCAAAATGTAAACACTATAAGAGTGTAAGTCAGAAGTGTGGATTTCTCCCACTATAATGTTTACTTACGTATTTTAAGGGAAGAGTGGGAATCCAACTCCATGCATCTCACTCATTTTTCAAGTGGAGAGTATGATTCCCACTTCCATTAAATTTCCACTCCCGCGTCTTCCTGTTTTACTCTTATTTTATTAAATTTTATATAATTATATTTAATAAAACAAATAATATCATATTTATTTAAATAATATTATTATATTATTTTATAAATTATATTTATTAAAAATAATAATATTAAACTTATTTAAATATAATATTGTCATATTGAGTTAAAATAATAATTTACATTGATTCTAAGCTAAAATTACTTAAAAATAATATTATTGTATTCATAAAGAATTTTTTATTCAAAAATATAATATTATTATATTTATTTAATATTAATAATTAATAATAATAAATAATTTATTCTAAGAAAATATTAATTTTATACTATATTATCAATAATAATGTTTCATTTGTATTACTCTTATGAATAATTTTTAATTTACTTAATTAATTTAAAATTAATAAAAAATTATGATTTACATAATTAAGAATATTAATAATTATTATTAATTTACAAATATAATAAAATAAATATTTTAATTAAAAAATTAAAAAAATATTTTTATTAATTTTTTAATTAAAAAACACAGTTCTTTAAATAAAGATAAAACTATAATTTAAAATCATTAATTTCCAATAAAAAAACAAAATAAACACATCAATTGAATTATGATTCTGATTTCATATTCCCAATCCAGTGTAAGTAAACAATCTACCCTTACTTCTACTCTATACTCCTAATCTCAAAATTCCTATTCCTCAGAATTTTTACTCCAATCCATATATAAATGCTAGCTATATTCGGTATAGTGCTTTGCTCTACTCTAGTATCATTACAGAAATCTTAATGAAATACCTTTGTCACAGTCAACCAACCCATGATTAAAATAAATCCAACCTTTTTCGTTATTGGGCCCAGCCTATACTCAAAAAGTTACTCATCTAACCCAACTTGGCAACAATAATACAATCGTCGCAGTCTGTTTTTGTTGATAAAGACTTGGTTTGTTCTTTTACCACTGTTGTTGCATGCATTTGTGAAATCTGATTTGGCATCGTTGGATTTTTATTACTCCAAAATAAAAATAAATTTTGCTCAAAGATGCACCAGGATTTTTTTATAATGCTATATGAATTTTTATAGCATTAATAATAGGATCTGTTGGCGTTGATTTTTTGGTCAATTAGAAAATTAAATAAATGGATAATAAAAAGAACAAAACATAGAGAATTTATGTGGTTTATTGCTTGGCCTACACTAATGGGAATAAAGGGAGCAATTTTCATTATTCAATGAGAATTATAACGACTTTTTTTTTTTGCTTAATTGTTTGCTTGTGTCTTTACCTATGTCCTTTATGCTTCAAGAGCTCTTTATTTATAATATAATTTGTATGTTTCTAATTCGTTGATATTTCCTTATTCGAGTTGCCTTTCATTACTTAATTAGAGTTTTATCCTAAGTCTATATTTATCTCCTTCTTAAATTGGGTTTTCGAACCTTCTAGATTTTTTTTTGGGATTTAGATTACATGTCTTAGATTCTTCTTCTGCAACTGCACTTTCTTTGGTTTCATGCTTACATAATGCCCACGTGCTTCTAGATCACATAAATGCTTGCTCCATGACATTTTGATTATGTGATGGAACTCATTTTCTTGCTTAATTACTTTGGCTTTGTGACATCTTACTTATGTCATGGAGCTCACTTTCTTGCTCAATAAATTTGGCTCTATGACATCTTGTTTATGCCATGGAGCTCAATTCTTTGCTTAATTGTTTTGGCTGCATGACATCTTGCTTATGTACTGGAGTTCAATTCTTTACTCAATTACTTTGGCACTATGACATCTTATTTATGTCATGAAGCTCAATTCTTTACTTAATTATTTTGGACCCATCATATCTTGCTTATGTCGTGGAGCTCACTTTCTTAATTATTTTGGCTCCATGACATCTTACTAATGTCATGAAGTTCAATTTTTTGCTCAATTACTTTGAGTCCATGACATCTTGCTTAAGCTGAGCTCAATTCCTTGCTCAATTGTTTTGGCTCCATGATATTTTGCATATGTCATGGAACTCAATTCTTTACTCAATTACTTTGGCTCCATGCTTACTTTCTTGCTCAATTAATTTGGTTTCTTGACATCTTGCTTATGTTATGGAGCTCAAATTTTTATTCTAGTACTTTGACTTCATAATATCTTACTTATATTATGGAGCTCACTTCTTTGCTCGATTACTTTAACTCTATGACATCTTACTTATATTACGGAGTTCAAGTCTTTGCTCAATTACTTTGGTTTCATGACATCTTGTTTATGTCATAGAACTCAATTCTTTGCTCAATTACTTTAGTTTTATGATATCTTACTTATAACATGTTTCTTTGTTACATGCTTTCTTGTTTTTCTCCAGCATGTTTCTCACATGCATGTTGTCTCGTTTTCTATAGAATGCTTCTTGCTTGCATGGCATCTCATTTTCCTCTATCAACATAATCATTATAGTCCTTGAGATTTAAATATTTTAATCTTTGCCATTGATTTAATATAGTGGATAAATAACTAATTACTTAATAATTAATAGATAATATTCAAGTTCATGGATAAAAAATTATTTTTTTATGATCTGATAAATATTTTCTATATCACTAACAAAATAAAAATTAAATATGTAAATATACAAATTAATTTATATGTGTAAACAACAAATATTGATTATTTAATCTTGTGCAACACATGTTACTTCAAAATCCTTTTGTCATTTATAATTGGAACAATATAATTTTGATTTCTTAATTTTATTCATTGTCTTTTTTCTTTTTTAAAAAAAAATTACTCATTGACTAAGAATAAGATTAAGTTGAATTAATTGTTGCAATATTTAAACTAAGATTGAGTTGTGTTAATATTGAAATACATATATTTTAAAAGGAAATATAGAAGTTTCAATAAACTATACTTATTTCTTGTTTACTAGTTAATCTTCACAAAACTCATTTAATAGATTTCATAGCTAGTGAGTTCAAATTTTAAATAATTGAAATTAAAATATTATCTTAACTAACTTTTAATTTTATGAACTGCTAATTAAATCTAACAAGATATATATTTGTACCACTATTGATGCTGTGATTTTTATAATAGTATCATAGAGTGAACTCACAAGCCAATATCTAATTAAGCATTCCTAAGTTCATTTGACATCACATTTCAAACCAAAATAATATACAAATGGTTAGGGAAAATATATTCTTTTTCAATAAAAAATTTATAGGATATTTTCTTCTTTAAATCGTATTAAAAAAAAAAAGTAATTTCCTTTTGAGATTTAACTTATTCAAAGAAGAATATAACTTGTATAAAGAAATAAATACTTCTCTATAAGAAATAATCATTATATATATAGAGTTTAAGTTTACTTATTTATATAATATGACAAGTAGTTTCTTTACAAATAGACAATTTCTAATGTGAGAGAAGCAATAAATCTATTAAGAGATTGAGTGTTATTAGAGTTTTGAACGTGAAAAAAAATTAAAGTAATTATAATAATTTTCCCGGCAAATAGATTTTACTTCCATCGTCCTCAACACCCATGATTTTTATCTAGCATAAGGGTTTTTTTATAGATAAATTCTTGGGTTATGAAAATAATTTTATTATTCATTTATTTTCTATTTATTATTTACTTGATGTTTTTCCTTAGCCAACATTAGAAATCTCCCAACACATTTTTTTCTCTTTTGGATTCAATGGGTGTCGCATCCACTTATCCATTTGCAATTTTATCAAAGAACTCCAACACGTAAAAGTTATTCTTGTTGATGCAAAATTTGTGGCTTATTTCAAAGATTTCAAATTATTGAAACAATGGTCAATTATTCTACAAAAAAGAAATGATGGTCAATTGTTCTACAAAAGAAATAATGGCCAACCTTTCAATAGTCAAATTAAAATTTTTTTATTTAATTTCTGAAAAGAAAAATTTTAGAGTGAGATGAATAATATTTTAGCACCTATTTTTCACATTACCTTTCAAATAGGAGAGGTCTTGGCCTTACATGGGCAACTTTGAGATTTAAAATTGGAGGGGTTATCTGATACATTACATGCACGAGTCTTGATTAACATTTGTCATAAGGGGAGTGTCGTAATTTTTGTGTCCTAATGTTCTTCATTGATCTTCAACGGACTTGTGCCTGACTTTGATTCTTGTTTTAATTTCCAAGAAAAAGGACGAATTTTTCGCATTCCGTTTATTAGTGCTTCTCGTAGGCAGCTTAAGATTTAAAATTGGATCTCTCGTTTATCCCCAAAAAATATCTTGTGGGTGTTTAATAGCATTCATTGCTCAAACCCGCAATGGACAGGTTAAAAAAATGGCACCGCAGTAGGATAAGAAATTAATTATGGTGATTGATTAAGAAGGTTAAAGTTGGATTTGCGGAACGGATTGGCAGCCATTAATAAAAGATCATTTCATGGCCTTCTCTGGAAACCAAAAATTTAAAAGAAATAGAGTTTTTAAATTTTGAATTTTTAAAATTGGCCCAACATTATGTGGGCCCATTCGGAAAACTAGGCTGAAAAGCATCCAAAAATCTATCCCAACGAAAGCAAAGGGGGCCATACAACAAAATTTGAACTAATCCATAGGCCCAAAAAGAGGTCAGAACATGTTGGGTTTTTCTTGGGCCCATGCCCTTATTCAAATTTTGGAAGGAAAGAAGTTTGGTTGGGGTCTGATACGTCGTGTCCAGCACAAGGCAAGATGTTCAACAGAGAGACAACAAACAAATGTAGCACATGTTTTGAGCTCAACAGGCTTCAAATCGCGCACACGGTGTTCGCCCGAACAGCCTTCGAAATGTGCTCCCTCATTTTGATAAATGAAAGAAACAAAAATATCTAAAAATTAGCAGAGAAAAGATCAGATAGGCCTGAGCTCATATTGTAAGAAGCCATCACAACGGGACGGCAAATCAAACCAATCACTACATTCTCAACTTCTACCCATCTCCACATAATGTTTCTTCCAAAAATAAAAAAAAAAATTGAAAAATAAAAATATTATTTAAGACGACATAATAATAATTTAAAAATATAAAAGATTTACTGCAATGGAATAACATTCGAAGAGAATGATCAGATAGAGCTAATACAAAGGTCGGTGCCATCATCTCGGCAATCAAACCAATAGGGAATCATATCAATCATCATCTCATTCTTCCTGCGGTAACTAATTTACCAAAACCAAAACATAAGATGAGTAAAATTGGATAAAAAAATTGACCCAAAAGATAAAAAGAACAGACGGCGACGTTCCTCGCAGGGTTTTGCTACTGGTGGTAACTAAGAGCCTGAAAGCAAAAGCCCTAATTGGAGGTATTTATAGAGAGGGAGATGCATACTGTGAAGAAAGTTTATTAATTGTTAAGAAACCCTTTATCCTCTCAAAATAAAATGGGAAGCCCACTATATTTCAATTTAATATAACAAACCTCCCCTATTTCTCGTAAAATATCACTAATGCCCAAAAGACAGAGTGAGCTTCCCTGTAGCGCAGCCGAGCCCAAGCCCAAAGAGGAAGCAGAGGGCATTATGCATTTTCTCCATTGACCGCAATATCCTCAAATTTTTAACATAATAGCGACGTTGAACCATCTCGGCTTCCGTCCGCCACAAAAAACAGCATGTACGGATATAATCCGGCGGCTGCCACATGTCGGCCACCGCTTTCGCACTCTCGCCGCCGTATATAATATTGGAATTGTACCTTCTGTTCAACTAATCAGCAAATTTTCTCTTTCTTTAACCAGACATGGCTGGACGATCTGTAAAACGATTCTTCCACAACATATGTAAGCACGTGTTCCTTTTAGTTTATTTTCTATTTTTATTATAGATGCTGTTCAGATGTTATGGCATTGCTGATGTTTGAAATGATAAGCTCGTAGAATTTTGTCGAAATCAATTTCATATTTTTTGTGGAAATGCTTAATTTTCATTTATTATTGTTTGTTGCAGATTATGCCAAAAATGTGTTGAGACGACGAGAAACGTATGGGAGGTTTGTGTATGGTGTTCTTGATCGGTGCCAGTCCCAATGGACGAAGGCAGATAAGGTAGAACCGGACGTGCTGAAAGTCAAAAAGGATGCACCTCAAGCTTCTTCTTCGAGGACTGAAGTGGAGAAGATGAGACATGATCACTCTGGACTTGACAAATCCAGTTCTAGTGATGATGATGTTAATGTTAGTGATCCTAAATGGAGGTTAGAACTCACTTGGCTTACGAAAGCTATTGAACCAGCTCTGCAAGTATGTAGGTCGGCTCTGCAAACAGGTCTGTTTACCTTTTGCGTGGCCTTCTGTATCATCTAGTTTACTAGGATGATTACATGGTGCTGTTAAAGACTATGCATTTGCGTATAGCCGAACTCATAAGTAATGCATTCACCGAATTTCTGGTCTCACTGAGTCATCCTTATAGCTGACTTTAGATATCATCTTTTGTCATGAATATGATAACATCCTAATTCGGGCATCCTTGAATTCTTGGCACCAGGACTCTTGTAGTTCTCTAGTTTTACTTTTGGTTGATGTAATAGTCTATCATTCTAATATTCAGGAAATGGAGTTAGCAACAAACCCCTACCTGGCAGTCGATCTGTTTCAGAGATCATTGCAAGTATTCAACGGAGTAAAATTGGGATTGAGGGTTGGAGCTTGAGTGACCTTACAGTTGGCCTATATCTTATTTATCTTCGTCAAGCATCATTGAGTCTATCTGATGATGTTAAGGGTGTCGTAATCACGTCGGAATCAATTGTAAGTTTCAAATTCTTATTGTGGAGGAAATATTTGTGTTCTCTATATGAAATATTCTTTAAACTTTCCTGAAATATTTACAAGTCCATTTTCAAATTTCACAACTCTGAGTTCTTATTAGGTAATGGTTTTTGTTTTAGGTCCAAGATCTCATCTACCACCTTGAATTAGCAAGAGGCTGTTATAGGAATGATACGTTCAGCATTGCGAAGAATAGCATGCTTCGAGAAAGCAACATTTTAAAATTTGAAAAGAACTCCAGTGTGATGAGGCCTGGATATTATGTAGGAATTGATCCTCGCAAGAAACTTGTTATTCTTGGAATCCGTGGAACACATACTGTATACGACCTGATTACTGACATTGTTTCTTCAGGCAGTGAAGAAGTCACATTTGAAGGCTATTCGACCCACTTCGGTACAGCTGAAGCAGCTCGGTGGTTTCTCAATCATGAGATGGGAACCATAAGGCAGTGCCTGGAGAGCCATAAGGTGTCACAAAGTTTACTTACCTAGTTGTGCATGTTAATGGAAAAAAATGAAATCATGAATGTTTGTTTTCAAATTGTTGTAGTGGGCCTAATTCATCTACAGGGATTTAGGTTGAGGCTTGTGGGTCATTCTCTCGGCGGTGCTATAGTTTCTTTGCTAGCAATGATGCTTCGAAAAAAGTCTCTCAAAGAGCTGGGATTTAGCCCTGATATTGTTACTGCTGTTGCGTACGCAACTCCACCTTGTGTCTCCAGAGAACTTGCTGAAAGTTGCTCAGATTATGTGACTACTGTTGTAATGCAGGTTGGCATATGCATCTGATTAATTGTCAAATCATGTTTATTGGAAAGAAGCATCTCCTTTTGAAGAAAGAAGCATCTCCTTTTGAAACCTGCATTTATATGTTTATCAATTACAGAAAATTTCTCAATGTAATCTTGTCATATTTGTTCTCTTTTTCTCATTGCTTCCCCTTCTTATTATGCACAGGATGATATCATACCTAGGTTAAGCCCAGCTTCTCTAAGGAGGCTGAGGAATGAGATTCTTCAGACTGATTGGTAAGTAAAAAGTTGCCTATTTGAGAGCTGTTACCTTCTGTATGGTCAATGCCGAAAAGAAAATCATATAAATGAAGTGAAAAACATTTAGGATAATGGAAGTAGTCTATATAATACTGTTAGAATTGATATGAAGGCATAAAGTTTGCTACTTGAGGATGCATGTTTGAAGGAAAAAAGGTTTTATCTAGTTATAAATGTAGTTATAAATAAATGACCATACCTAGAGGAGATACTAGGTAACGCATGGCCTCTACCAAGGAGATGGTTGTTTCTATTTAAATTTTACCGCTCATCATGCGAAGGAACTGCCTACCACTTGTTTGCATATAAAATTGTTTCTCTTCTTTTCAGCATTAATTTTATATTTCTATAGGTGCTTATTGGTAATTCAACCTCATCTTTTTAAATTTTGTATAGGATGAGTGTGGTTGAGAAGGAAGACTGGAAAAATGTCATAGATTTGGTCACAAATGCAAAGCAGGTGGTGTCTTCAGTGCAAGATGTAGCTCGAAAACTCGCAGATTATGCAAACTTCACAAGCAAGAAAGATTCTTCTGGTAATCACACATGTCTCTGAATTCCCAAGATTGCCAAGTGTTTATGTTCTGTACCTTGATTTCTTGATCTTCATGGCTATGGTGATGTTTCGTGATCAGCTATGTGTTTTTGAATGTTGGATATTATTTTGAATTTAGCTTTACGATGATCTTAGATGGTTTTCTCAGTGATGTTTTTTTATTGTTGTTAATAATATACTAGAGGCCATGTTGGAGAGCTTTGTAGAATAAGTAATTCTGCTTTCAGGAGCAAATTTTTGTTTTAGGAGCCATATTAAAGAGCTTTTAATATTTCTGCTGACATCATTTATCTGCAGAGAAGGCATTCATTCTAGGTGCACTAACATGTGTTAATTATTATTATTAATTGTAGATGCTCTTGTCAGAAAGGAATCATCTACTCCCAAGCTTTCTTCAACTTCAAACTCAAAGACACAGAATGCCACTGTCCTTAAGCAGGAAGGAGATGATGGTACCGTACCTGAGGAGCTATTTGTACCAGGGACGGTGTACTACTTAAAGAGAGATGTCGATACAAACACCCGTAGCAGCAACAGCAGAGGTAGAGAATTTTTCACTCTCCTGAAGAGACATCCTGGTGAGCATTTCCAGAAAATTATACTCTCGGGCAACTTAATTTCAGCCCACAAGTGTGACAACCATTTGTCCGCTCTAAGAGATGTAATTAAAGGTCTGCCCGCATCCAATGATGAAGCCATTTTCCAATAACCGAAAACCAAATATTCCACCTTTCTATTGAATCTGTACCCTTCTAGAATGTGACCGTCCAGTTAGTTGACTGCTTACACTACTGCAGTACTGCTGTTCTTTGAAATAAGTTTACGAAGTATAATCACCTTTTCCGTCTGCCTTCTTATCTTTTGTAGCCTGCCAGGCATTGATTTAATGATTTTGCTTGCCTTAATATCAAGTAAAAGAATTTTTTATATATTGTTTTAGATGTAAATTGTTAAGCATTCTAATATGTGTAAATGATGATCGGGCTTCCCCACCATTACCTAACATAGAAAAGGTGTGGCTAAGGATGAATTGGCGGTATTCAATTGCCGCACCTATCCGGCCCTAGGGGTTTATAGCATCCAAGAAAAAGTAGAAAAACATACCGGACGCGCATGAGATAAACCTATAGTGAAAGCTTAGGTAATTGAAAATGTTTGTCTAGGCAATTTAATATACATCTCATAAAGTTTATTCTAGTAAAAACCATTTCCCACTTTTTGCAAGTGGTTAATTTTTCCAATTCCATTTGGAAATGTATGCATTATGCATGTTTTTAGCTCTTCATTTAGTCGTCTAGTGGTAACGCACCCTTCCCCAACGTGAGGGAAAGGATGCTGAGGGATTAATTTCCTCCCTCTTTTTTGACGATTGATTGCGCCCATCGCGTGTGTATGTATGTGTATTATAATCAGGGACAAGGTAAAACATAAAAAAAAAATATATATATAAATTTTAAATGCAGTGTATTTTGTTTTATAGTGTATTGAAATCTGTATTTTTTTTTTTGTCTTTTAATTTATCCCTAATTTTAATATAGTTAAGTATCTCTAATTAGAAACTCTCTCTCTATGTGTGTTTTTCAATGTATTTTGTTCTATAATACATTGAAATATATGTTTTTTTTTTATTTTTTAACTTATCTTTAATTTTAATATGATTAGAAATTGCTGATTGAAAACTCACTATATATATATATATATACACAAGTGTGAGTTTGAGGGAAGAAAGAGGGGTGAGACATCATATCGTTTGTTTTGAGCACAGATTTATGATTTATACTCAATAGACTATCGACCGATGTTGTCATTATGTGAATTTACTCACCTAGCAGAGAACCTAAATTGTGTACAAATTCAAAAAATGATCTTCATTTGGTTGTTACGGCTGCGATGAGTGACATGGCTATTGCTTGCTTGGGCTGGGCTGAGCGCAGAAAGCAAAAGCACAATGATTACGCAATCTTTGTTCAGGTGAGTGTAAGATATGGGGATTCATTTTATCCAACAAACGAATATTGAAACAAATTCAACAAATTGTTAAAGCTTCAGCATAATTTTGAATGCACAAAAGTGGAATGTACCCATGGGCCATGATTTAATTAGTACACACATTTTAGATTGTTTATCATGTACAATATACGATCGATTATGCCATGGACTGCACTTTTGAAGGCATTGCCAACCCATTATGAATTTATATGAAGAAAGTATGTGTAATCTTTTTGGTAATATACAAATGGTCATTTTGGTCGGGAGAAAGTAATGTACTTTTAAAGTTAAGCGCTAAAGTAATCCCAGACAATTGATAAAATGTCTGGACCTGTATAAATGCTTACAAGCAAGTGGTGGGGCTTCCTATTTTTTGCTTATCAAGAGTCAAGACCTCGAGGAATTAATTTTGGCTTCTTAACAAAAGCTTGTTTGAATTTATCCTCTATTAATTTGACTCTTAATACACATTAAGAAGCTGTAGGACCATAACCTCGTATAATTATGAGTTACGCTTTGGGACAAAAGTCTTGAAATGAAGTTAAATTAGATTCCTCCCAACATTGTCTACACCTGTGATTAGATTTCTTTTATATGAAGTTAAACCAAATTAGTTTTTACTAATTTGGAACCACACATTAGTAGGGCGATGAACCATTTTTATTTTTGCGGACAGTGGTTTAGGTCTTTCTTTTCTATTATTCGAAGGTAGATATGTCGACCCAACCATCCGAGCTGCGTTTTAATAAAACCATTCTGGTAGTTTTTTCTTTTTTTCTTTTTAAATAGCAAATATCATTAAATTGTAGTTGGTTATTAGAAAAAAAAAAAAGAAAAGAAAAAGATACATACCTATTCTTTAACTTATACGAAACCATCTCTCTCATATTATATCTTCTTGAAATGACAAACCCCAATTGTCCTTACTGTTACTACTCAAAGATATGTCAGTCCCTAATATTATGGTTTAGACTTTGAAAAATTGCCCCCTATTCAAAATACAATGCAATATATATAAATCTCTCAACAGGTTATGTTACATAAGTTACATTAAAAGGACAAGTTTTAATTTATATAAACTCTTGATAATGAAGATTTCTACTGATGTTTCTCATTCACAAAGCAACGACATTTTCTTACCCATTTCAGTGTCGGGATTGAAGTTGATTTTTGAACAGCTATAAGATACTAAGTAGCTCGTGAGTTGCATCAACATAGCTTATTATATTATAATTTTTATCATTCTTTAGGTTTTGAAACTATAAACGTTTTATCATCTTCAAAAGGATTTATGTATTTAATTAAAGAATGAATGATAAGCTTTCTTCCAGATTCAGAGAACAAAATTTAAATGGAATGAAAATGAAACCCTAGATACATGGCAAATCATCCATACACGTGCGTTGGCCCCATATGCAACCTTGGTGTCGGTTTGACTAGTCTTAGAGGGACACAGGCTTGCATCAATAATTTTCTAACTGATCCATCGTTGTCCTCATAGTCAATTAACTATAAACTTAGCTGATTGTTGATTCGTAATATTCTACACATTTTAGGGCATTAGGGCTTGAAATTAGAAGATTCCTGGTTCCTTTCAAGGCACAAAATAGTTACAACTTTGCCGTATATATGAAACTAGAAGAAAATTAGCGAGTAACTGGCTTAGTGTTTAGGACCTTCATTTATTCAATCTAAAAGACTAGTTCATTGAGTGAACTTATTCATCTTATTTATGAGGTCAAATGAGTCTCCTTTATTAGTCAATTTTAGGCACATGGAGGCAACACCAACCCTCCCTTTTGTTTGATTCAATTAATTACGTTGTTCCATCACATTCTAACTACTAAAACATTTAGTATGTGGCTATAGTATAACTTGTTGAGGGTCGGACTGAAAACATTTAAGTAACCACATAAAAGACTAGCCTTTTAATTTAGATACCTGAATATCCAAAGAGTGATGAATTCGCCCAGAACACATGTTATTTATGATTATTTTATAATTGTATCGTAGCTTCATTGGCGGGTAAGTTAAACAAAACCCATATAATCTCATATATGATGAATTAATTAATGTAATGGTAAGTTTGCAAGAAAAGATTGTTTGACCGCAGTCTTGTAAGTTTGTTAGTTCTCTGTAAATTATGTAATTAGACAAATTTGGTGCAAAATGATGCCAGCCCAAAAGGCCAAAACAACCAAAACTTGAAGTTGAAACAATGACTGTTATTTTATCGTGTTGTATTTAAGAGAAATTATAAGCACAAGTTACAAGCTGGTGGTGACGTGGTCACACGCTCTCGTGGGCCCCCACGTGTAGTTAAAATAGTGCCACTCGTGCGGCGTGGCGTCACTGGCGTGTCTTTCTATTGGGCACGTGCACCGCAATCCCGAGGAATAACATTTGCTTTTGTTCTTTTATTTCTTGTTTTCTTCAAGATTTTATTATTTTTATTTTTTCAACACTTCTTCTTGGGGAAACGAAGGAAGCCCTCTTCTCTCTTAAGAGTATTTTAACTTATCGATGGTGTAATTATTGATAGTAGATTTCAAAAATGCATATGATTCCGTTGTCTGACACAATGGTATTAAATAGTAAGCGAAAATGAATAATAGAACTAGCATTAGCAAGCTAGTTAAATTAGATTATGCTTGACAAATAAAAAATGCAAGAAATGATGTTCAAATAATTGAGGGTTCACCGAGTACTCGCCAAGAGCTAGCAATATTTTTCTTAACTAAGATATGGTGTAATTTGGTTTATAGGTATTGGATTTGAGTACATAATGTACTATTTTAAAGTTTGCAAGGAGATGAATAAATTTTATAACATTTTATATTGCCCTAAAGTTTTACATCGATCCTTCAAACTAATTTCTCTTTTTCCCCCTCTTTTATCATTTTTGTTTCTTCAAATTTGAGCATAGATTATAGGAGAAGGATGATGTGGAGAGATGAAATTAGGTCTACTTTTGAAAAAAAAATTAATACATTAAATTAAATAAAAAGTCCCTTGGAACACCAAAAGGATTCTTCCAACTTTTTGCATATATAATTTCTAGTATATTTATTTGAAAACAAAGGCTATACGCAAAATTAATAAGATTATATATACAGTGTGCTGCTGCTTTTAAGATTAGTTGAACCCCTCCACCCATATTATTGTCTACAGGGTGATCAACATTGCTAATTTAATAATCTCCATAAGTTAATGTAGCATGCGTTCTTGTCTCGAAGAACACTTTTAATTTTTTGTTTTTCAAGCTTAAGTGGCAAACAAATACACATGAGCAATGGCCTAAAGCCCGCCATTTTCCCAATGGTGGGATAATGGCTGCCATGCAAGAAGTTAAAAGAACCCCCTGTTGATACGTCCATTCATTTGTGTCTTTCCAATCGATCAGCCTTGTCATCACTCATAATTTCAAGCAAATGTTGCAATTTGCCCACTTTTCAATTGCCGCAGTTAACATAATTGACCAAATGTTTTTTTGTTTTCATTATATATATGCATTTAGGCAGCTCAGTAGCCCATCAAATCGTTTATAGTTCAAACCGATTTTCAATAAAATATATTATGTATATAGGAGATAAAAAACCCAAAAAGTTACAGCCAACCTAACCATCTTTCCAGTTAACCAGAAGCTAAACAGCATAGCATCAAAAGGTTTTTTTTTTTTTTGGGAGGAAGTGTTAAGTTGGGATGTCATTATTATTAGGGTTAGACGTGGGGCCTAATTGCACACTTGGGCTAGGTCTACATGTTGGTGCTTATCTGTGACAAAAGAAAGTGATTGAAAGTGATTAATGATTGTAAATTAAGATTAATTAATTGCTAATAATACTGTGTTGCTCGACAGGCCGTGACCTGCTGAACTTAAACTATTCTAACAAGTGTATAGAGGAAATTTAGAAGAAAAATCCTCTCTCTGTCTTGTGTCTGTGCTTCTCTTTGTCTAAAGTGTTGTATTCCAGTGTCACTATCTTTTGTTTCTTTCATTTTAGGAATCTGCTTCTCTTTTTTGTTCCTTTACACTCTGATCATTTGTACTATATCAGCTTATATTAAGAAACCATTCTCCAAATTAAAACCCACCCTTTAGTGTTATGCATCTGCCATATATAAATTCTTTCTTAGTGACCGAATTAAACTAATTAATCAGGAACATTTAATGCCAGCCTTTACATCGTATCTTTGATTCGTTAATTGATCAATTGACTGATTGATAAGGTCCCATTATCAGCTAATAAACTTCAACTAAGTATATTGGTCTAGCTACCTGAACTAGATTTTTATATTTAAGAAAAGACTCAGGCACATGTGTTGAGATTTTCCGATCATTTGCTCGTGTAGAAAGTGTTCTTCACATGTAACATGTTGGAAGGTTCCGTTAGATCACCTATCATTGTGGGCGTTCTCAGTTGTTAATTAAAAAATTCAGGTGTTATCTAATCATAATTTATACACTTAAAAAAATAAAATAATGATGTTGTAAAATTTCACAAATGTGCCCAATCTCCAAGCACTAAAAGAAACTACGAAAGAAAAACGATCATATAGACAATTAGCTACCCACGAACATAGCCCAGCCGGTTGTGTATGTGCTTTGCATCCATGGTCATCGGAGTTCAAGTGATAATAATGGGGGTAATGTTTGGTATTTAGTGAATGAAAATTCTCATCTTTCAGTAATATATATATATATATATATATATATAGAGAGAGAGAGAGAGAGAGAGAATTTGCCGAATCACAGCCTATATATTAATTCTTTTAATCAAAATAATACACACACACACACGTTAATCACTGCATCTACAGTGGCATCAAAACTTTTAGAGGGAAAATAATTAAATCTTAAGTATATAAATCAAGTTGGAGTGATCTAGGCGGAGAAGGGTCAAATCAGAGGATAGAACGCTGCTCCTCAAAATTTCAGTTAATTGCATGTGGCCTAGTCTCAATTCTCTGTAAACGACAATTAACGGGTCTTGCTAGCAAATGTTTACGTCTTAGTTTTGTTCACTTAAATTACTAGAGTAACAACAAAGAAAATAAACAAGATATCAGAAAATGCTTTTGGACACTCTAAGAAACTGGCAATAACCTATACTCCTTCTCATGCGGTTCATAATTATAAAAACTTCTGATTTTATAATTGTTTTATCATATTTTTAAGAGCAAACCGCGTTAGTCACAGACCAAAATGGCAAAAGATTACAGGTCAAGATTGCAAAGCAAGCCACATCGAGCATAAATATAATAGGAAATCTCTACGCCGAGAGAGACGAAGAAGAAATCTAATCTAATGCAAAGTTATATTACAGGTGTAACATTACACTACAAATTACTCCATTCACGACAGAGTCCAATGATTATACAAGAGAAATTTTGATGTTTAACCTGATTTCATGATGATTAATCTTATTATAGCATTCAAACCTTGATCAATGTTAAATTTGTATTTACTCCTAACGTGGTTGTGTACAAATTAACACAGCCTTAAGAGAGAGATTTAGACATATAAGTGGTTTAATTTATGATCATTAGTTATAACTCCATGACCATTCACAACCAATCAATTACTTTCACTTGATTAATCCTTCGTTTAGTACGGATCTAAGCATAATGACCTATTGTATATTTAGTCCAAGTTATATAATCACTTATACAAACAACTCAAAAAAATGAGGTATAATAAATCCAATCATCAAGATCAAGCAAACAGAAATGGGTTTGGTTTATGCTATTTCTTTTGTCGTATAAGGATGGTAATGGAATCTCATATGAGCGTTTAAAAATTTTGGACGAAGGGTACTGGAAGAGTGTTCTATAAAGCAATAAAAATTAATGAAATTTGTAGCCCATTAAGGGGACCAAATGTAATTAAATATTCATTATTATATGATCCACCTCTCTCATCCTCTAGTGTTTATAAACTTGGTGATAATGCACACCTGCACAAAGCTAAGAAATAGCAAATTAAACCCATCCAAGAAAAAAAAAAAACCAAAAAAGATCATCAATCAAGAACAAGATGACCGGTTCCGGTTCTCCTTGTGGAGCTTGCAAATTCCTAAGGAGAAAATGTGTAAAGGGTTGTGTTTTTGCACCTTATTTTTGCCATGAACAAGGTGCTACTCATTTTGCAGCCATTCACAAAGTTTTTGGTGCAAGCAATGTGTCAAAGTTGCTTGCTCACCTCCCTCTGAGTGACCGCTGTGAAGCAGCTGTCACAATCTCTTATGAAGCTCAAGCTAGGCTTCAAGATCCGATTTACGGCTGCGTCTCGCATATTTTTGCTCTGCAACAGCAGGTAACTAATTTCTACCCTTTCATATTTATTTTCTTGCAAATTTATTGAAACCCTAATTCATTTACTATTACTTGTAAATTTAATGGATGGGTTTTTGCTTTTGAATCTTGTAGGTTGTTAATCTACAAACACAGCTTGCTTCTTTGAAAGAGCAAGCTGCTCAAAGTATTCTCAATGGCTCTGTTACAACAAACCCTAATCATGAGAAATATTATGGGAAGTTTCCTTCACACCCACAAGATG
Source organism: Luvunga scandens (assembly GCA_030449905.1). Classification (NCBI taxonomy): domain Eukaryota; kingdom Viridiplantae; phylum Streptophyta; class Magnoliopsida; order Sapindales; family Rutaceae; genus Luvunga; species Luvunga scandens. Next base: position 372,223 of record JASUUG010000382.1, on the reverse strand, counting down.
TTCACAGTTGGTTTCATCACCAAGAAAATTCAGACATGGAAAGACTATTTAGTTCAAACCTTCACAATCAAGCCGCTGCAACGATGCCCTACTGTACCGATCAAAATGGTTTCATGAATCCAAACTCTTTGGGGAATAGTTATGAAAATTCAGCCATTGCAAGTTTTGGAGAGGCTTCTCACTCGATGGGTACATTTGAGCAATGGAGTTTCCAAGACTCTGATGATCTTCAATCATTGGCCTTTGGTTACATTCAAAATGCATAAGAGAACGAAGACCTAGCCAGCTGCAGCACACATTGAGAGACCTATATATAATTGGTGAAGACTAATTTTCACCACTTTGTCAATTTTGAATTTGCTGCTGCTGCTGCATAATTTGAGACATGCACTTTTGTTGCCATAAATAAAACCTAGGAACCCTAGAAATGTTTATAATCCAGAAACCCTAAAAGATCAACCCGATCATCAATTATTTTCTTTAATCTGGTGTAACCCTTGGATGTTAGTAATACTATAGTGCAATTTTCTATCACAATCGGAGAAAATCTAAACTATTGTGTAAACTATTTTGCTTTGTTTATGAACCTAGCTAGTGAGGACCTAAAATTGTTTGACCTAATTAATACAGTTACCTAGTCAACCTTTTTAATACTTATCTTGCTCTCAGTCTCTCTATATGTGGATATAAGTCTCAAAGTTTAATCTTGATTAAATTTACACACACACACGCACACACAACTTATAATAAAGAATGATAAGTATTTTGCTTAATCCAAGTAATTAATCTTAAGAGTACCATTTTTCTGTGAATACATGTTGATGTTCTTGTTTCGAGACCTGAAACTTTAGCATTGCAATTTCATCTATAGGTTTGAACGAGTCGTAGGGGCATCAAGCTTTGATGATTACTTAGTATTGGAAGCCTTTAGTTGTTCTTGATTTACTTTCTTATTAGCCTATTAATTTTTTCTGCGCCCTAGTTGATAATTGAGCCACCTGATGATAAGTTAAAATTTTCATGTAAAATCACTGAAGTCAATGTGTGTCATGTAAACATTAGAAAGTAGCTTATTTTCATGAAGATATATATATGAGACCCAAGAAGATGTATGAACGCCTTCTTTAATATCCATTTAAATTGTTTGCATGAGTAAAGGACAAAACTAATTTAAATTAGTTGTTTTATTATTTTTATTGTGTTTTTGTTTCGAAGGTTTGTCAACTGCATCGTACTTACGATCAGAGTCTGAACACACATATATCGTGTCTACAATGAAAGATGCAATTGATAATTATCCGTACATTCATTGCATGAATATATAATTATTATTGTTAATCAAGATCTCCTACGCACTAGATAGTTTGAGAATTTTATTAGTTAGAGCTCAATATATATGGTCAATGATTCTAACCTTGTTAAATGTGAGATTGATTATCATATTTGAGACATCTTTGAACCCAGAAAGCTGCTAATGTTTTAATGTTGGTAGAATCTTGCACTTTTTCATGTATTTTTCAGCTTTGCTCTCTCTCTCTTTCTCTCTTGTAGTTATACAAAGATAATAGGGGTGGGTTGTTTTCATATATTGGAACAATTAGCACTGCATGCACTTAGCTTAATTAGCACTAGCATCATGGAAATTAACCCCTCTCATCAAGATTTTCTTTTGTTTGATCAAATTTCAGGTCCCTGATCTCTGCATTGATTATTATTATTATTATTTTATAGGGATGAGTTTCTTCTTGAGAAGATTGCAAGAAATTTCAAAATATCGATTGCATCTTGCTTCTGTCCAATCAACAGAATCTTGAGCTACCCTTTAAGGGTTGATGAAATAATAAGACAATTCTTTTAAGATTGTCCGGTGATATGGAAGGTTGTCTGCTGATAAGTAGTGTATAGTGCATATACTATGAATTATAAACCATTTAATTTGACAAAAGTTTCGCATATTCTTCTATCCGTGCAATTGTTTATATTAACAAGAGCTTCAGTACCGATCGATGTGTTTGTGTGTGTTTGTGAGAGAGAGAGCGAGAGAGAGAGATTCAATGGAGCTTTAAATTTTCTTTTCAAATTGAGAACACTCTCCTTGTGAAATGGCCCTTTCATTTATCTTTCTCTTATCAAACCCTACACACATTACATATTTATGAATTAAGGTTTATTAGACCTTGATCAATTTTTTTTTTAATTTCGATGACAATTTAGTGATCCACTAACTGCTTCTCTAACATAATTTCTTTCTCGATTTGCGAATGAATTAAATACTACATAATTGATGAAGTGACCTTATTTTCACTTTGCAAGTAGTTTAATATTGCTTATAGCCAAAGCACAATATTTCTTTGTTCTTGATTATCAGTGCAGAAACAGTATTGTTTCTTTTGCTTCAGATAAAATTATATATGTATATGTATAACGATGATTATAAAGGAGTAATTGATCTAATTAATGGTCACAAATTAATTCATTTCCCAGATAGCTGCAGTGTTTGGATTTCATCGAACATCCTACACTTCCAGTCATTTTTCTCCAATATATTGCCTCACTTATAAAACAGCATGTATAAAGTTACACATACAAATTCCTAATCTTTTTATGGGATAGAGAATTAATGACAACGCATAAATTTGCTTAAACTTGAAAATTTTCCTTACTGGAGCGAGTTTCTATGATGTGTTGTGTTCTTTTTCTTTAGGCAGCGTGAAGAAATCGAACATGCCCTCTGCTCAGCATTCACATTCCAGGCCAGCAGTGCCACGCGTCTTCAATTTCATTACTACATGCCTTTTGCTGGCAACTTTCGAAATTTTATACACGCACACGCAGTATCAATACTTTAATTCCTTATATACCAGAGTGATTATACTCCCAACCAACAGTTCACATGAAAGAAGTAATAAAAAAATAAAAAATAAAAAATTGCTTCAGAAACTGGAGCTAGCTAGCTGTTACTAATGGACCATCTTTACACTACTCCATATATACGATTCCCTGACAACCATTCCACGAAGCAACCGCAATTAATTTTCTAAATTACTCTCACTTCACTTCACACTTACAGAACCAACATTCACACTTTATAAAAACATCTACCCATGTATATCATACATAACTCTTCGACCTGTGGCTGGCATGTTCCAATTGCGCCAACCGCTTTTCTTTTATCTTCAATTAACATTAATTAATAATTATAAAGTAAGATATTAAACTATAAGAATTTTAATTTAATTATCTTGACAATATTCATTTGACCGAACCCAAATCGAAATCCAATCATTTTATTTTGCTGTAAGTCCAGCCCATTACTTTGACAGGCTCGCCTAACGAATCACTTTGTTTAGGGTTCAAAACGATCTTTTTTTTTTTTTTTTTTTGGGAAGGTGGGGGTTAATTGCAACTTTTTTAACGTGACACGAGCCAAACTTTGGTGGCTACAGGGACCCAACTTCTGATTATTATTATTTTCACATTGTAAAGAATTAAAGAGAAAAAATCATCTTGTCCGATTCATTACTGGTCCCCACGGTCGAACGGCTTTGATGTATGCAAATTCAATAAGTCAAACTTCGCTTGCTATTATTCAAACCTCTATGTATACAATTCCAAACGTTTCTTTCAATTTCTGTTTACTTTTGTTTTCTTTCTGTTTTTTAATCCATTCATTATCTTTATTATCTGATTACTTTAAAATTTTATCAAAACGTCATATATTCCAACTCTCTTGTCCATAAAATTTCTTTCTGCCAAAACTCAATAATCCCAATATATATATATATATATGGAAACAATTAAGGCAAAATATCAGATAGGTCTCTCATATTCCTTGTCTTTGCATGTTAGATTCCTAATTTTTTTATTAATTTATTATATCCCTAATGTTATTGCTTTAATTTTTGAACTTTACTGTTTAAAGATAAATAGAACTCTTTTAACATACAAGACCCGTTTACCTTACGAAAACACATTATATTAAAGAAGAGAAGAAGAAAATATATTTTCTTTCACACACACCTGGAGACTTAAATTCATAGTTTCAAGAATTAGGCGATAAAGTGTTCGCCGCTCAATTAAATGAGGTTTGCAATCGACAACAATAGTAGAATTATGTGTGTTTCTTCATTGCAATTTTTATATAATAATTGCAACGAATAGTTAAAAGATTAGAGACCTAAATAACAAAAATGAGAAATATTAAGAATCTATTAAGTGTCAATCCCCCAACTATAAACTAGGTGAATGCACCATTAAAAGTGATGTAGTTGTAAGTGTCAATCACGATTCCGACAAAAACAACATGCTCTCATCTCCTTTAGTGAAATTACGAGGCCATACTTATTCTACTTTCAATTCTTGTTAGAAAATTTTTAAGTGCATTAAAGTTTGATGAGTTCTTTCTTTTCTGTCTTATCTTTTTTGGGTTCTCAATTCACTTTTGGCTGACAGCTTTTTTTTGCCTCTCACATTCAACAAATCATCAGTCATCATGTATTTAATAGATTAATTAGTGTCGTTTGGAATAATTACTTTTCCAAGTTCAATTAATGGAGGAATGGTATCAGTTTATAAATTAGAACTTGTGTGTGATTGTAGACAAAGAATGAAAGTGATTAGTGCCGCTAGACTGAGATTATATTTTGGTAAGTTAACTATAATATTAGTTTGGTCATGGGCTCGACGGACTAATTGGGATTTGATCAATCCAATTATGTGGCTTGACTCAAATTGTTTATTCTGTTGCACGGCTGCCTTCTTTTCTTTTAAATTTTGTATGTGTTGTATTGTTTCTCCTAGATTCTATTGTGGTCCAAAAGCACTTTGAGAAAACAGTTTCAATGAATTTGTAATGTAAATCAATAATTGTCATATAGTTTACATTATGACTTTGGATATACATATATCACAATTATAAATCAACTGATGCTCTGTAACTTGTGATTAAGTATGTATTTAGGCGTGCCATTTCAGCAACACAAGCAAGTTTTTGCTTGGTTTAATTACAATCTTAGTTACTTAAGTTAAGCATGTAAATTTTTTTTCCTTTCTTCTCTTAGCAATTTTGCTTTTGAATTTTTAGGGAAATGATTCCAAACATATTCTTTCCATTTTCCCCCTTCAATGGGAGTTTGTGTCAAACCATATACGTAAAGGCTAAAACCACAAAATGTAAAAAAAAAAACTCTTAATAATATATTTTCACCACTCACAAGTCATGCTTATTTTTTCATTTAAAATCTAGAATATGATCTTAGTGATGATGACCTTATGCCAACTCAATGTGTGATCTACATGGGTAATTAATTAAATCATTGATTGGGTCAGATTGTTTGTATAGAATTTGAATTACAAATAGAGTTTATAATGCTTCTATAATGTTTGTTGTCCTCTTTAAGCGATGCTTCTAAATAATTAATTATAGTCACTTCAGGTGAAAAATATAAATTCCATAATATCTGTATATGCCAACCATTATAAGGTTTGGAGAACCAATTCAAAAATAATTTGCTTAATTTGTTCGACAAAAAGCTGCCAGAGCTATATATCAAATTAACTTATGAGATATATAGTCATTTGCAATCAATAAAGGGGACACTTTGTCTGTCTGAGTGAGAACAAGCCATTAGGGTATTGGTATTAAAATTAAGCAAGAGTACCACTTACATTAGGTGAACCTACTTATTATTTGAATTAATTAATTATAAACCCTAGGTAAGTGGGGTCTCTAAAATACTCAAATCAATGGGGTTTGCCTTTGATTTCAATGATAACATTCATTAATTTCTTCCCATATTCCCATTGGAGAGATGAAAATGCAGAAGCCCTAAGCAAAAGTCAAAATATCACTCGATAAAATATCCAAGCAGCACTGCATTTCGGATCTAGACCCTTGTTGGGAGAAGCAACTCAAAGACTTTAACATCATGTTAATTCGTAATCTGTGTTTGTGTGTGTGTTTTCAAGGAACAAATTGAGAAAATTGAATCGGGGATATCCCATTAAGCAAGGGTATCATAAATTAAGAACTAAGTGCTCTCTTTCTCAACTATTTCAACACTATCCCATGTACAAAATGACACAAGAGAGTTCAATTTTGTATGCATGTGTGTATTACCCTACCAAATGATCCAAATTCCAAGGTTTTTCTTGAATTTGCCCATAGATGTGTCTATTGTTGTTCTCTAACAACTCTGGCGGATTAAATTAATGACTATATTGAGTTCTTGTTAGTATTTTAAAGATTACCTGGCTATTTGAAAGAAAATTAACCACCCTAACTAGTAATTAATTTTTTCAGAATTGCAGCAAAGAAAAGAGGAAAAAAAAAGGAAATAAAGTGCCAACATTATTAGGCTTCATTTTGACATTATACTATGTTTCTGGAAAAGTAGTACTCTCAGTATATACAACATTTTGGCAAAGATCAACATCATGATCAGCATAAAATTCCATAAAGAAAACTTGATGAATCATCCTGGTAATGATGATGATCAGTTCCTCATCATTCTAAGGGCAAGTGCTTGAAGCTCTCCCAAGTCAGTGTTATTGTATGGTCTCTTCCTGTTATTGTGAGGATAGCCTTGGAATGAAAATTCATCTGATCTGCTTTCAATTTCTTGCATATTATTCATTCCATCGTTGTTGTGGCAGTCAGATGATTCCAGTGAGCTCTGCGGCGATATAGGGTTCACGTAATTACCAGGATAGCTACTGGGAAACGAAGGCACCCCAGTTATTGTGCAATTGCCTTGCCACTGATGATGATTCTCGATGCTTCTTGTATCCATCATGTTGTGTGCTAGCTGTGCCTTCACTTGCATCAATTGCGCTTGCAAGCATGCCACCTTTTTTGTTTATTAAAAAAATAAAAATAAAAAATAGAGCAGTTGATAGTTAAAAATTACTTGTAAAAAATTGATTTTTTTAAAAAAAGAAAAGAATGAAACAAATTATTACTTGCTGCTGCAAGGCAAAAATATGAGCAACACAGCCATAAACAGGATCTCTAATCCGAGCTTGAGCTTCATAAGCAATAGTGACAACCGCCTCACAACGATCAGCAACTGGGACATGCAACAAAAGTTTTGACACATTACTTGCACCAAAGACTTTATGAATGGCAGCAAACCGGGCAGGGCCTTGCTCCGAGCAAAAATATGGCGCGAATATGCAATCGGAGGCGCATTTTCGCCGGAGAAACTTGCATGCACCGCAAGGTGACCCTGTGCCTGCAGTGCTCCCAGATGATGCCATATTTGTTAGAGAAATAATTAACACTCTTGAACGAAAATAAGAGGCTGACAATCTTGAGTTTTTTTTCCCCCTTTCAAGGCACACGAGCACACTAGGAAATGGTGCAACAAAATGAAGAGACGATCACTTTAAGGTAAGAAATTTGGTAGGGGGTGGGGTCTTATTATAAGGGCTGTGAATGGGGGACATGACGGGCTAATGTGTAGGCTTTTAAGGGGGCACACGGTAATGGTTTATGCAATATCGGGCTTCTATTTTAATGTGTGAGACCTACTTAAATGACTTGCCAAAATGGCTTTATTATTTGTAACTTGGGGTTTGTTGATATCATTTCTTTATGCTCCAAGTTTGATTTTGGGGTTCAAATTCATTTTTATTTTTACTTTTATTATTATTTTTTCCGCCGAACGCCGCACCTGGGAACTGCTGCTGTTTGTCGCTTTGTGGAAGCTTAGTTAGTTTCTTCTATACTTCCACTTCTCCCATTGCCACCCGCCGGAGCAGCCTACCGACAATCACTTAAGTGAGTTAGATGATCGGCAACTCCACCATGCCCCCTCTTTTTCATTCTTTTTTTTTTCAGGTTCTTACAATTTTTACGATATCTTATTATTATTTTTTTGTTGACGTCAAACTTTTTTAACAAAATGTTTTAATTCTTAACATAAAATGAGTAACATTGAGGAGTATTATAGAAACTGTAAGAAGTGTATGATGTAGAATAATAATATTAAAGAGAAAGTGGAAATTTTTCTATTTTATTTAATGTGGTAAGAGTACACTTAAGTGCATTATTCATTTGGAGATATATTGACTATTTGATCGGGGATTCGATTCTAGTTAAGACAATTATTAAAGGAAATATGATCAAATTTAAAACTTACAGACCAAAAAAGTTAGTAATGTAGACAAATCAATATGAACAAGTGGAGATTAGACATATTATCCAAAATGAATCAATGGTCCAATTGCTTTGAACTATGAAGCTTGGTGAAGCAAAGGACATACACGTACTAAGGTTACTTTTGCTTTTCTTATTGGAAGATTGGGATATGGGCCACTGGATGGTAATGAAGGAATAGTCTCCTCCTTTTTCACACTCCCCCCCCCCTCTTCTCGGGATCAAGAAATGATGCTTCCGTGCCTAAAGTAAAGTTGGGTGTGGTTGTGTGTGTTGCCCTCGTGTATAATGCTCCATTTATCACATGAGACGAAAAAATGAAGAGCAACTTAAATGTGGCAAAAGAAAAGGGCTACTTTGAAGTGAAGCCATCATTATTCTTTTTAATTAAAAGGCCACCGCCTAGTATCACAAACTGGTAATTCAACTTAAAGTGAGCCCTGTGATAGGCTTTTAGGTTCCGTTGCACGAATGAAAGCTTTTCAAGACATAGCTCCTAGCAACAGAAATATTCTTTCAACATTCTTCTGGTATTGGGGTTAGCTAGCTACCATCCTAGACTAGTTGATCAGCAGCAATAATGGTTCAGTTCACACATCCTTTTACCATTTTCAAACAAATTTGTAGGTTTGATATGCGCAATCCATATATATATATATAGCTTAGAATGGACCTACCCGGTGCCAGGGAAAATCATCGATCAATCAAACAAACTAACCGGCTATCAGGCTATCCCATTGGAGATCACATAGGTTCCCATGCATGGAGAGAAATGAGAATTGAAGAAGAAGCATTGTTATGGTTGCATCAGCACACACGTTAAAGTCGTTCAGTCCACTAACATGAGAACAAAAGGAAGTGAAACTGAAACGTATTTATCATATATTATTATTATAGAAAAAGAAGTGAGAGCGCAACTTAAACAGGATGAATAATTTCGTCATTTCTATTAAGAATCCCTCTAAATTATAATTAAATGTAACTTATTTATTTCACACAAGTATTATAGATCCCACCATTAAATCACTGTAATTATGAGAGGAATAAATTACACTTGATTATAACTTAACAAAATGCTTCTAACGATGGAACAGGCTGTTTGCGCCAAAAAGCACAATCCCATGTCACAGCTCAGCTGTGTCACTGCTTCCATCACTTCTTTCTCGCCAATTTCTTTTCGATCAAAGTTTGGAGAGTTGCCATGCAAATTAAGCAACAGGCCTTTTGTTTTTTTTTTTTTGGCATCCCATTCCCATCCCAGCCACGCATGACATAACCAGCATTTAATTTGAAGTCAAGACGCAGCATCATCATCCACCATGCACATGGCAAACATGCAAACTGGCTATAAAATCTTTTAAATCATTTAACCATTTTTTTTTTAACCCGACCAGTACCATCATTTCACTGGACTGCTTTATGGGCGCATTTTCTTCCTGTGTTGGAGACACAGTCTCCGAAAAATGATGTTTGATGCTGATTTTCTCACTTCGCTGGATCAACTATCAAGCATGTAACCCAGGGAAAAAAAATTTGGATGAGAACTGTTCTGTCAGCTCAGCATGCACAAGTCCTTATCTCAAAGACAGCTGACCTGTCAGTAATTTTTTTAAAAATTTTTTTAACCTACCTCGGCCATTTATACCCATGTACGAATATCCGGGTTGATTGCGCATGGTTCGTGGCGCTTCCTAGAATTTGGCCAAGAAAAGATCAATGCATAAATTTTGAAACAGCAGGCGGAATTGGCAAAAAACCGAAACTGATCGTTTCCATCCCAATTGAGCGGAACAGTACCTAGCGGTCTGACTGCTCGAGAAAAAAATTGATTACAAAAAGAATGTGTATCTGATATAATCTTATTAGGCATGCATTTGACCTTGAAAAGAAAATAATACAGCTTAATCCATTGCAATATTTTTGGCAGATAAGATTACATATCTTTACATGTCTCTTAAATTTATACCTGAAGGACACTTATCTGGAAATAATCCTGCCAATTGTAGTATAAGAAACTTGGATTGTGTGTATCTAATTGTATTGGCATAATCTAATAAACGGAAAGCTAACGTCAGATGATATGGCAGAAGACAGCATCCTCACTAAAGCTTAAGAAACACCGAAGTACCATTTTTTCACACATTTACCAACACGATTTACATAGCCAAAAGTAAGAGTTGAAAGATCTCCAAGCGAACCCCAAAATGAGATCTTATGATCGTATCAAAGAGCTAAAATTTCTCGTGTGGTAATTAAAGACATTCAGATATTCAAACAATCAGTCATGACCTTTCCCCAAAAGAGAGTTGACATCCAGTTACCTCCTTCATCTCTTGTGATGAAACCTCACCTTCAACAGGAACTGCATCTTAACCTGTCAAATATAAAAAACTCGTCATCCACCACTCATGGAAATATTTGCTTCACATAGCACATTTTGTATTTACATGAGCACATTTAAGAGGTGAAGCATACTCATTTTGAATCAACTTCACAGCAATGAAATAAATAGTAATGAGCACATATAATGGGAGATTGACACTTCTGTCCCCAGTATGCGTGCACGGGCCCGTCTATGTATACATACATACATACATACAAATACCACTAAGGTCCCTTATTAATTTTTAATCTATTTGTTCCTGGTGTAAAATCATAAACAGAAATAGCACATTGTTGAACTAATGCGACCTTTTAAGATACAAACTATTTTTAATTTTTAGTACACATTGGATTTTTATCTGCTATCAATGTGTATGTTCAAAGGTCACATTTACCTAGCAATAAGGCGCTCCATTTAAATGCCTAGGGTGAAATGAGGTATTAAAACTTTATAAGGGAACACGTGTGCTGAAAGAAATTTACATGAAGGGCCATGCATATATCAACTTTATATTATAATTATTCAAGCCAGTAAATATAGTTTTATAAAAGTTTACTACTATAATTTTCTGGACAAGAAAATCTCACAGAGTTTTGATTTGGAGTCAAGCTTCTTTTAACCAAAACTTCATGCAATGGAACTTTGTCATTCAGCAAATTCACAGTACAAAGGAAACAGGAAAAATTATGTTCTTGTAAAAGGATGATTGATAGATCACTGGTGATGATTATGTGCTGGTAACAATTGATCCAGAAGCAGTCCTCCCTGGGAATGCATAGGAACTAACATGCACACAGCAGCAGGACAAGGATATTTGCTCTATTTTGATGACAGTACATTTGTACATGGCTACTTGATTAAGTTGTAGACAAGTTATATGCTACACATCAAAATGCAATTTCAACACACATGAAATAAGAAACAATATGAGCGAACTTTAAATTTTGGACTTAATTTGACAAGTTTCTTCTTCTTCCTCCTCTTCCTTCTCATATTAAATTATTTGTATAAACGATAAAATTTAAGTACTTACTTGAACAGTATTATAAACAATGTATTCATTATACATCAGGTCAGAAGCCTTGAAATTTGAAGGTACTGGTTTTCCACATGGCACAGTGACATCATCTCTCCACTTCACAAAATCAGAGTCCTGTGGTACAATCTTGCCAAGTCCTTTAGTGGAGTGCTTCCCATCAGGTGGTTTATCCATATACTGAATTACAAAAAGGAAAGAAATTACTAGGGAGAAGAAATAGCATTTGTGACGTGTGCACGGCCAAATTATTTTTTTCCCACAGGTAACAGGCCAAATATCAATAATTAGTTAAAATAAAGCATGTCCAAAGATTCAAGGAACCATATTTCATCAGGTAGTTTGTCCATGCACAATTGGACACTTTAGTTAACATTGACAAAGACGCACATAAAGGAGTGCATGAACTACTATTTCAAGCATAAGCTGCTTAAAACTGATACTTCACCCTGAAACACTCATGACATGGCAACAGTCAAGGGTGGTCACTAGAAACTCAATATATGATTTTTTTTTTTTGGGGCGGGGGGCGGAGGGATGAAAATCACAGAAATTCACAAATGAATAAATCAGACAATTCCACAATGAACCAAAACCAAGCCCCCATGGCCAAAGACTTACAGCACACAAAAGCACAACAGAGTGTGAACCCACCTTCGCGTTCTTGAGCTCATAAACCTCTCCTAAGGCCACTTCACTCAGAAGCATTAAGCCCACAGGATTTTTCTTATCCGTAAAGCAATACTGAGCACTTTTACTGACTAGGTCAGCAAAGTAAATTCCCTTACCAAACTGTTTTGCAAAAATATGAATTATTAGTCTTGCAGAATCACAAGTAGATAGACCAACGTGAGAGAGAGAGAGAGAGATGTGAGAGAGAACCATATAGCCGGTTGCCGGTGCTTCGGGAGGAGCTATTCTCAGTCCTTGGCTAAGTATTCCCACAAAATTTGTCAACCTAGAACCTTCACAGGAAAAAGAGATTGACTTTCATATCTAATCCCATTTGTCAAGGTCTGATACTCCAATAACTTCCCACAGAACTAAAAAGTATATCATAGTACGTAAAAGCATAAACTTCACCACAGAGATTTTTAACTTACCATGCCAGAGGAGCATTCTATTCTTATGCTTTCTTTGATAAGAAGAAAACTTATCAAATTCCCCTTCCCTTTCAAGTGAAAAAACTTCTTCCAGTTCCAGTGACCAATCCTGAGAAATCCATAAACAGCAGAAATGTTACTTCTGAAAAACATGACATGCAAACTTATAAACCCCCTCCCCCCCCCCCCCCAAAAAAAAAGGAGAAAAAGCTAATCTTGAAAATATGCAAAATTAACTCACAGTATGAGTAGGGGCATGCGTAGTATGGAGGTACTTCTCAATCAGTTGGTAATCCTCACTATCATGTGGAAGTGGAGCAATATCACAACGGAGCTTCTTATATTTCTCATCCAGGGAATCATCGCTATCAACATCAAAACCTACTAATCGTGAAGCTATTTCAATGTCCTGCAGAGCTTCTAGCATTTTCACCTATAGAGGAAGGACAGAGGAAATCCTTTTAGTCCTCAAACAAAAACAGTACGAGGCATGAGAAATACCAACTTGGATAGTTCACTTGTGTCTGAATGCAAATCAATAATTTTCCCAAGCAAAACACAAAAAGTCTTGAGATTACAGTTGACTTCAATTTCCGGATTTCTGTGTACAACAAATGCATCAAAGAACAGCAAAATTTGGATAGTTTACATATTTCACTAATAAAGGCAGAGCCACAGTCAGCACGACATAAGAGAGTAGTTTTTTCCCCTTAGGAGAATGTTCTTTGGGTTATAGAGAAAAGGCACCCAGTTATGGATATATTTTATATTAACAAGAAAGTAATGGCAAAATTAATAACACATAGATTTGAAATTTTAGAATATCTTGAGAGATCATCTATCTTTCCCCTACATTTTGTAAATAGCAATCCTTAATCAAGGTCTAATCTGATCCAATGATTATCTAGGATTTCAAAATTAAATGTAAATGACACATAAAAGAAATATAAAACTGAAAGTCAAGAAGGTAAGCAACAACAAAAATCAATTCATCTTTATATTTGTTCTTGTAGTAAAATGTACCCAAGAATCAAAATATTGTGCAGAATCGGCTCCATATGGGAAGAAACAGAAGGTAAGGTAAGAATTTGTAACTGGAGCTAAAATGTGATGAGGTTCAAACTAGAGTCCTGACAGCAGGCCTGACTCTATTTCTGTCAGAATAGAGGCCTTGGAAGAAGAGGAACAAGAGGAAGAGGAAGAGGAGGAAGAGGAGGAAGCCTCTTAAAAAGGCTCGTTCATGCGGCAGGAGGGAGACCCCTCTCCCCCTCTCCCCTTTCAAGAGACATTACCCATGCAATCCCCCTTGTAGGGGACCGCAAAAACGGACTATGTCAGTATCTCTCTTTAAATCGGTTACACATCTTGGGTCACTTTTTGTGTGTTCCCCAGTGTGTACCGATTTAAAGGACAGTTCCCCCAAGCACCATTTTGTGGAAAAACAATACTTTCCATACCTTCCTGATGGAAGACTAGAGTGAGACCCACCCTCTTCCTAGCAAGGGGCCAGGGACTATATTATAACGTATTAAGTTACTTAAAGGTCACCCTCGTGGCTTTTAAGCCCTGTTGAGCAATTTTGAATGTCCCATACGAAACCCACTGAAAAGTCTCACTTTTTCTAAAGAAAATGCCCGTATAAACTATTTTATCCTTCTTTAGGGTCCTACTTTGAGTTTTTGAGACCGTCTTCTTGATTTTGCATATTCTTGTATCTCGTACATCCTAGCATATTGAAGACCATTCTCAAGGAATCCTCTCCCAGAATAAGCTTCCTATCTTGATTGTCTTAGGCCTCTGTCTTGATTGTCTTAGATGATCATAGAACCTTTTGTTTCGTGTTTCTATGATAAGTTGAAGCGATTGATATATCTTCAAATTCTAGATGTCTCATTTCTCTGAAAGAAAAATTTAAAGGACTGCTAGAGAAAAGTGCTCCGAATATATGCAATTCAATCAGTTCTAATCGACTTACACAAATAATGTAAGGGTCCACTCCACAATTTGATACAAAGAAAATCACTTTGAAGAAGGAAAGAAACAAGAGATTATCAAGTAGGGTTGGCATTTTAACCGAACCAGTTTGGGTCAATTCAGGAATTGGTTCAGGTTCCATTCCAAATTTTCTGAGCTGATCATTTTCAATTCAGTTTGAATCTTGAAAAAAAGAATCAAACTGACAAAAATACAAAGAAACCCAATGAACCAGTTCGAATCGGTGCTTGGGTTTCAATCGACTCAAATTTCTTTCTTTAACCAAACCCAAAAAATCCAATCCTATCGAGTAAACGAATCCAATTTAAAAGGGTAATCAGGCTGAAGATTTAAAGAGGGAGGGGAAAATTGATTTGCAATGAGGTGATAAGGATAACTGAAGTGAGCCAGATAGCAGAGTTTCTAAACAAGCAATACTAAAACAAAAATGTGCACAGAATATCCATCTCTACCTTTGACTTAAAATCGTCTTCATCCCGTATAACATGTGGATGAATAGAAGGGATGACAGTAAAGAACCTATTGCTGGCATCAATAATCAAGCTTTCTTTGACAGAAGGATCGTATGCACCGTTTTTTAATAAATTTTGTATCTCTGTTAATGCCTCAAAACCTGGAAAAAGATATGTTAAGGGCATCAATAAACAGCCATCAAATTCTTTTTGCTAATCCAATAGTAATTAATCTTGGGAACTCAAATCATTCAGCACAGCACCGAGTAAATAAATTTCTTTGAAAGGTACGTACCCTTTTGGATATTATTTTTACTCAGTTTTCCAAGCGGCATTTCCGACATGTTAATATCAAACTCCATCATAGCAGCTCTGCAAAATTTGCTCTATTACATTTTCTTTATAGGAAACAGAGACACTTTTGTAGAATATTAAAAGGGAATAAATATTACAAAAGTGAACCAGAGGTCCACAAACTCAAATCTTCCTGAATGTGTCAAATTTCCTCTTTCGCATCTTCAAGATAACTATGTAAAATATGAAAAAACGAGAGATGGCTTTCTAAAACCTGTATGTTTCCACATTAAACAGCATCTTCACTAGTTCTACCAGTGCAGGAGCGAGTTGGCTGTTTTCATCAGTCCCTATCTTTTTTGACACCAGTTTGTTAACTCCATAATCCTTCAAATATAGAGAACAACAATATGAACAAGCAGTCATTATCTAACTAGAAGAATTGGGGGAGGGAGAGAGAGAGACAGAGAGAGAATAAGTACAATATCCAGTGGGAAGAACTTTCCAGGTTTCTTCTGGAAATTTTGTTTCTGTTCCCAAGCCTCCCATGGGTTCCCAGTCTTCTCAAGGAACAAACGTTTGAATTCACAAACTGCATCTTCTTTTGAAAACTCTTCCAGTTTGGTTCCACCAATCTTGTCATTTCCCACTCGACCCCATTTACGAAACAGATAACAATCTGGCCCCTTATCATCTTGGATAATTTGCAGGATATAGTAACTTTACATAGCAATCATATGCAAGTTAGAGTTCATTATTGAAGAAAAATGGGAAAGAAAACAGTAACAACAATATGAGGAATTCCAATGTACGATGGTGTTATATGAGATATGGGTTGTAGATATATATCAACTTTAATTTTTTGACTTCAAATGGGACACAATTTTATCCATTAATCACACTCAATCCAGGGGTAGGAGTCTAAGGTAAAAAAGAAACATTAAAAATATTACCAACCTATCAATCATCTCTACCATTGCATTGAATGGAAGTAGTAATTAAAAAATTTATCCACCGCTTCAAGTGTAAGTTAATATATCACCACCAATAGACACACGCACACACAAGAGAGCTCAATTCATGAAAGTAGCACGTCAAAGCTCACAACTGCAAGCTTTAATATGATGTAATCTCAAATAAAATATTAAAAACCTAAATTCCACTAGACGAATTAACTTATTTATAACATAATTCAGATGTTTCAGAGTTAAAAGCTTCAGCATATGGCATCCATACTGCGGGAGCAGATACAACAGAAACAGTGGCTTGGCTACTAATCTAGTGGCCACAAATTTCTTAACATAAATTTATCAATTTATTTCCAAGATAGTTTAAAGCAACAATATGTTGGAGGCCCCTGCCAGGGATGTGCGTCACTGTAACAAAACAATTAAATATAACCAGCCCGTAAGCATTTTCCTTTTAAAACAAGCAATCCCAAAAGAGCAACCTACAGCAGTTAAAATCATCTTATCCCGAATCCTCCTACATAATTACAAGGGAGTTTTTAGGTTAATTTGCGGGAGCCAGAAAAATATTCATTAATGGGTAAACAATCAGAGCAATTGAAGCAATTTGGCTCCAAATCTCAAAAAGCCGTAGCCATCATCTGAAACCAGGTCACAAAGAGGAAGAAGAAAGAATAAAATAAACCCACCTGTTAACACCAGTTGATAAATCAGACAAATTCAAAGTCGTGTTATAAACGCTTTTTCCATCCTCAAGAATGTGACCTGTATCTTGCATACCAGAAGCTTCATGAACAGCACTTCGCCCTTTAACTTTGATTGTAACCATGATAGGGGACTCACCAACCGCTTCAACTTTGTACAGATCAAAAGGAAGCTTCTTTTGTCTTTTAAAACAATCAACCAGGTAATCCTCCCTAACAATAGGTACTTTCATCTTCCTGCCAATGAAAACGTTCCCAGTCAAAATGAAATGAAGAAGAAATATTCTCAAGAAGCATCTGAGGAGCAACTTTACCTGGCTTTTCTCATCTCAGCATCTGGATCATCCAGTACTCCTCCCAGGACTAAGCATTTAGTCTCTGCAGATTCATTTATTAAGCAACAACTTACACATTGTATTACGAATTGTAAGTCTAAAGTAACAAGCCTGTGAAATGGGAAAATAATCTGATTAAAAAATCCAATGCGTGAGATACAAACCTTTATTGATCTTAGCATGAACTACTCCCCCTATTTCCTCAATTTTTCTCTTCCATTCTTCCTGCAGAAGTGCAGGGTGACCACACAGAGAAAAGAACTTAACCAAAAATTACACAATATTCTTTATTTCCTTTTTGTTAAGATATTACATGACAGCATCAATAAAAAACTTTCAACAACAATTTAAGCATTTAACAAGGAAAAAGATCACACCTTGGATTCCTTAGGTAATCTCGAAAAAGAAACTCTCAAATCTCCCAAATTTTCACTCTTCAAAGATTGACATGGGCTCTTAGAAGCTTGACTTGAAGCAGGACTGTTGGATGTCTGTGGAGGTAGGACCCGAATAGGTTTTCTAGTCCTTTGTGATTTAAACCACTGCAACCATTATAATAAAACTGACAGTTAAAGTTTGCAAACCTTCCCATCTCACACTACTCTAAAACGAATACCTTTACAAGATATTGATTATTCGTTTCTTCTGGTACTTTCCACTTCCCTTTAAGACATTCTGGTTCACGAGTGGAATATGAACACTTGCTCCATGCTGACTGGTATCCACGGCACCGATAGATGCCTCCAGAGTAACGAAGTGGACCTGAACATATCGGGCATCTTCCAAGTGCTCCAAACATCATCCCATCAGCACTAAACAAGTATTACAAAAATAAACCGTATCAAATTTCAATGTACAGGCACAAAAAATTCAACAACCAACAGTATGTACTGTGTACACACATATGTATGAAAATAAAATGATAAAAATAACATTTATGAGAAACCTGGATGACTAACGAAAATCAGAATAATACGAGAGGATTTCTGAATATTTTTGAAAATAAAACGCATCTGAAAAAATTTACCAATGGTCACGGAGATCAAGTTCTGATCCTGTTGAGTCTTGACCATTGGCTTCAAGCATTTCACGCAACTCCGCGGTTGTCACATGTTTTTTAAGATCATCCTTTAGAGCCCACAGTTCTTTAGTCTGGGCCTCCAGTTTACTTTCCAAATCAGAAGCATGTTCATCCAGCAAGTTGTTTGAAGACACTACAGATGCAGCCCTGCTAGTCGACACATCTCCTTCAAACTTACCGACCTTTGAGCTTTCAACACCACCAACATTTTTACGTTTTGTACCAGTTTTTGAAGTTGATTGGTGGGCAGGCATTTCTTTATTTTCTCGCACAGCAGCTTTTGTTCCTGAGAGAAAAAGTAAAATGAGAAAGAGAAAAAGTCAGCAATAATGACATCATCTAACAACCTCCAACACTAACAATCTAAACTTCCTACCATTCTTAGTAGTAGAAGGAACCTTAACCAGGGCCTTAACAGCTGCCTGATCAGAAACTGTGAGGTTTCCCCATCCAGACAACTTCTCAACTTGGGTAGATGGAGACAAATCCAAGAAACAGTTTGCATGGTGCCACGCTAGTCCTTTAGTTCCTTGACCAGCAGGTTTGGCCGATATACGAACCTAAGAATACAAAAGAGCATTTCTGCATTACTAGTTACATTGACGTGATATCAAAGATTGTAGATTGATTAGACATCCACCACTCCAAATCGAGATGTATATGTTGACTTTTGTTGTTTTAATTAAGATACATATGTTGGCTTCCGTATACTGATGTAAGTAACGACAATAAAAGAGACTTGGATTCCTCAATTGACAACTGCATGTTGTTGCTAAGCCTATAGAACTGTGTTTATCAAACTGCAAATTAAAAACAGCCCTCTAGGTATTTAAAAAAAAAAAAAAAAACCTCTCCCTTCGTAATCTTTTTGCTGCAGTGTCTGCAGGTAGCACGAGAAGTTTGAGAAACTTCAATCCCATATTCCGCAGCAGTGACATTGGACTTACTTGAGGATCCACCACCAGCACCTCCCTCCACATATTTTCTAATTTTATGTTGATCTTCCCATCGAAGTGATTCTATCCCTTCAACATCATCCAAGCTAAAAGCACAAAAAGCCATAGAGGTTTATTACTTCAGTACTTAACAAGACCATATTTTGGAAGTAATGCCAAAATATTACAGGAATACATACGATTTAATCTGATTTGCTTTCCTCAGCACACAGCTGGCATGGTTCCACATCTAGATCAGAAAAGAAAAGCAAGTCAGGAAGATCGAAAACGTCCATTATTAAATAAAATTATCAAGTGACACCAGCTTAGACCAAAGGCCAAAACGAGTCTCCAAAGAACGTTTTACCAACTTGAATCAGCAAAATATATGATTTTCAAGGCATCAGAAATTCAAATAATTAAACTCAGCAGTAACCTAATTAATACAATCAACAAAACAGTTTTTATGTATCACAAAGTACATTGCCTAACCGTTATTCATGGAATATGTGAATGAAAAATTAAACAAATGCTCAAAACTTGTGAACAAACATATGCAATGACTAGAACAAAAGAACAGTGAAATGTGAAAGAGAAAGCAAGAATTCAGAGGGGAGACTACAGGGAGGAACCGAAATGGGGAAATGCAAGAACATAGAACATACGGGCATGAAGCCATCGAATTGGGAGGACTGGACCATTTTGCCGAGCCTGAGGGCTTCCTTCTCGATGTTACTCTTGCAACTTCTGCAAGATGATCGCCCTGACTTCGCATACTCCACCTTCCATGGCTTCGGCGGGTTCGCCATT
This sequence comes from Luvunga scandens, assembly GCA_030449905.1. NCBI lineage: Eukaryota > Viridiplantae > Streptophyta > Magnoliopsida > Sapindales > Rutaceae > Luvunga > Luvunga scandens. The sequence continues at coordinate 351,969 of JASUUG010000382.1, read as the reverse complement.
GCCTTCCTCTCTCTCTCTCTCTTACTCACTACCTATGTGGCTCTGTGCATAAATAATTATATACTGTATGCGCGCGCGCGTTTGGTTGCGGGTCTGTGTTCGCGAGGGGAATCTTTGTTGAAACTTTGAATCATCAAGTGTCTCTGACACGCTTCTGCTCTCTTATTTATGTATATATTTATTTATTTATTATTACCTTTTTTTTTTCTATTCATCTTTGATAACATTTTATTTTACTGTAAATTTGCTTGCTTCACTGCACTGGCCAGTAGCCACCGCCCTGTGAAATTCTGAAAATGTTTACATTCAGTTAATAATTATTTATTTAATTTTTTTAATCGAATTCAAAATAGAAGTCACTGGTGAGTGGCTAGGAACCAATAAAAAACGAAAATTGGTAAATAATGTGCAAAAAGGATTCGTTTTATAATATTTTTAAATCGTATTGCCTTGTATACATGATGACGAAGAATTACCTAAATGGCGTACTTCTCCTCATCAGCGGCCATAGTCCTTTAATGAAATATCAGCACAGTCCACTGTTGGAGGTTGATGAGTTTGTCTTATTTGGTATTCTGGCTTAGAGTATTTTAGAATAATTTATTTAATAATTATAAATATTTATTTAATATTAATTTTTTTAAAATTTTTATTGTTGTCATATTTAATTATATTTTGAGCAGAGTTTTTGAGAATTAAATAACTTATTTTATCTCTATTAGTAAAAACTTAAATTTTTTATTTTTAGGAATAAAAGTTGAAATTTTTCAAAAAAATTAAATAGTTTCAAATGTCCATAATTTATTTCATAATTTTTTTTTATTTTTTTAATGTAATTTAAAAAAATTATTTATTAAATTAATTTAATAATTTTTAATAAAAAATTTTAATTGACAATCCAACAACTAAAATTTTTATAAGTAAAAGAAATATTTTTAAAAAACTATTTAAACAAACTTTATTAAAAAAATTGTAAAAAACAAAATCTTAGGTGACGTTTGTTTTTTAATTTAATAACTTAAAGTGACTTAACTTAATTAATTAAGTTAATTAGAGGTGTTTGTTTTTATAACTTAATAGGACTTTTCAGATAATTTTGACTTAATAAAAGAAGTCAATTTTTTTAAACTTTTCTTTGAATAGAAGAATATGAATTAAGTCGATTAATTTCTAATGTCAAAATATCCTTATTTTATAATTTATTTTTATACATATTCCAAAACTCACCCATGAGATGTTTATCTTCATAATCTCATCTTTACACGAGACAACTTTGAGGATTTAAATAACAAATCAACTATTTCAATCATTTTATTAGTTTTTTTTCTTATATTATGTACTATTATTGAGAATTAGTGATAAAATTTAAAATTTATGGTATTTTATATATTATAATTCTAAAATCATTATGTATTCACTTGAATATAGTTTTACTTATAAATATTAAAATATTATGGTATTTAGTGTATTATTTATTGGACATTTAAATTTAATAAGGGTACAAATGTAAAAATATATATTTTCAGGTTTTTAAGTTTAAAAAACAAACAACTTAATACTTATTTTCAGAGATTCAGATAAAAAAAAAAAACACATTATTCAGATTTAGATATTCAGATCTATTCAGAATTCAGACTAATTCAAATCTATTCAGATTTCAGACGGAAAAACAACCGCCACCTTAGTATGACTTTTTTAGTTGTTGAAGTGTTTATTTAATTTTATAAACTCTTTTCGAATATCCTTTTTTAATTTTTAGTCTTGTTTAATTATATTTTGAATAAAATTTTTAAGAATTAAATAAATTATTAATCCCTACTAAAAAGCTTAAATTTTAAATTTTTAAAAATAGAAGTCGTAAAAATTTTTAAATATTAAATTATCTAAAATATCTTTACTTTATTTTACAATTTTGTTCCATTCCATTCATAACATAACTTTACAAAACTTGTTTATGAAAATGATTTTATAATATATAATAAAAACTCTTACCAACCAAACTAAACTATGTTTTTAAAAAATAAACTACTCTTAAATAAACTCTATTAAAAAAAATATCCAATCGATGAATAACATATGATTGTGTTTTCCCTTGACCATTTTCATATTCTACATAATTTTAATTAAATTAAGAAATTAAATGGAATTTTCTTTTTTTCTTTCTTTTTTTTTAAATAGGTTTTCAATGGAATTAGAAAAAAAAAGAAATCGAACAATTTAAAAGGATCAAGATTGTCTCCTGATCTAATTTTTTTTTGAGCAAATTTTTATTAACGTGATTGGTGACTAATAAATTAAAAAAAAAATAGTTAAATCATAATAACACACTAATACTTAAATACAAGCTGTACAAGAACAGTAAAAAATCAGGAGTGTTTTGATTAGAAAAGGATCCTAATCTAATTTAAAGAGGATCCTCGTTCAATTTAAAAACTAACACAAATTTAAATGCCCTCCGATTTGTCACATATTCAAAATAACTTTAATTCCATCCAATTTGTAACATTAACATCCTACCAGCTTTGTTCTCCAACCCTAAGAAAAGGCTTATAATTCATGAAATGATTCTTCCCAAACTTATAAATTAGACACTCTGGAGAACCACCTTATATGCAATTGAGTTCTGCAATTGCTTAATGCATCTCTGCAACCTTCATGTTTCCTAATGAGTCCCTTCCGTATCCATAAAAATGGCACATACATGAAGGATCACACTTGCATTAGAGGAGCTTGCATGAAGAGGTACTGTAGAGAAAACATCACTGTCAGTCATTTTTCCTGAAAGAAAGATGTCCTCAACTACAATTTATTTTGTAATTTTCAATCTTCAGAGGCTTACCTCGAATGATTTCCCCGATTGTTCGTATTCCAGCATGCTCAGAGCAACTTCACAGCTCTGTGAGACAATAGGCTCAGGATCCTTGGCAAATTCCTTGAGAAGTCCTACACTTTGGTCATCTAGAAGAGTGCCCCAAACGAAAATTTATTAAGATAACAGAACAGAGAAAATGTTTGACATTCCACATAATTGACAGGTATTTAAAGCATATAAGAATAACACAATGCTCAATAGGATAAATGTCGGACAAAATAGTATTTACTGGAATGCAACAATTACAAGAAGTGGAAAATGATTATCTGATACAAAAAGTTTCATTCCATCTAAGAAAATTCAGCAAATAATACAAGAAAACAACTGGAACTGTTCATGTTCAAAATGCTCAAAAATATAGTTATCAACATGAGTTGTTTTATGTGGGTCCTATAATTCCAATTAATGATCAATGAATTCCTTTCCACATACATGTAAGAAGTTTTTGCAGACCAGTCTCATGACTGAGCATCCATCCATAATGAGTATTCAGTTCTATGGTAATATATTTTTCATGTCAACAATCATAACAATAGACCTTATCCAAAGAAAATGGCATAATGTCTTTAGCATGAATCCTTTTTGTTGTCAGACCTATTTTAAACTCAGGAAGATTTTGCTTCAAGAACACTGATACCATCATACCAATACATCTTCCAGCCGACCACATTGTCCTTACCTTTCTAGAGAATTATGAAATTGGAGAGGGTTTCAGGGACTTGGCCAAAAGAAGTAAAAAGAGAATACATTGAAATAACAATCAGAACTAGTAATACCAGCAATGGAACCAAGAGCTTCAGCAGCTTCATGTCTAACCATGGGGTGCTCATTTACATTCCTAAGCACGCCAGAAAGCGCAGCTGAAGCTGCTTTATTTTGCAATTGACCCAACACATAAGCAACCTGCATATTATAGCAAAATATCGAACATAAACCTCCAAAGGTAAGATGTGGAGAAAGCAAAACCAAATAAAGTCATCAAGCAAGCAGGTAAGAATTCAACATTTTCTAACAAACCTTGACCACATCACCAGCCACCTAACCATCTCTGTCAACATGATAATTACAGTGAAATTGTAAGAAAAATATAAGTACACCAGCAGCCTTCATGCACATTTAATACAGATCTAATAATTACAACCCCTCAAAGGAACCAAGGTACAAGCTTGAAGTAACTCAAAATTATTACGGTAGACTGCACAAACCTCATGCTTCAATAGAGCACTTGTTGCGCCTAAAGAGTCAATTATAGCAGAAACAGCTTCATCTCCACCATGGTTGCGAAGAGCAAAAAGAGCTGCATATCGTTCATACATGCCTTTTTCTTCATCCAAAAGAACTTCTCTTAACACCAATTAACAACAGTCAGAATATTTTATAACTAATCATGACACTTAAAACAATGTGTCAAATAGATGCCAGAAACAAACCTTAGCATATTAACAGAAGAACAGGATGAAGCTGGTGCAGCTGGGTCAACAGACATAAATGGTGATCTTTCTGTCCTGGATGATCCGTCATTTCCCAAAGCCTTTAATTTCTCAATTCTCTTGAGTGCTAGTTCACATGTTTCTCGAACCTCCTGAGCTGGATCTGAAACTAGACTATTCTTTAGCAAGGGAATGTTGCTCTCTAAACCAATTGCACCAAGAGCTTCTGCTGCCTGTTCAGTAATTTAAACCAAAAAAAAGGCAACAATAATTAAAAATTGGAAAGGGAAAGAAAAGCACTAGTAGACAAGGGAGATCTTAACTTGCCTCATGGCGAACAATGGGATGCAAAGATAAGTCGTTCAGAACAGCTTCCAAAGCAGGGATAGCTTCAGCATCTTGCATTTGACCCAAGGCAAATGCAGCTTCATGTGCTAACAAATTTGAAGAATCCTTTGTGGCTAAAAAGAAGGGGGAAAAAAATGAATACTAATTTTTAATGCAAACGGAAGAACTGAAAGGTGCTACATAAATTAACCCAGTAATCGAAAACAAATAAAAGCTGGGTTCTCTTCACATAATCATTAAAACATGTAGGACGCAGGTGACTAATAAGAAGAAACACGTTGAGAGGGCTGAAAAAGCTAAAGAAACTAAGCCTTATCTCCATAAAACCAATTCCAATATGTGAAAAGCAACACAATGCGCAACGTTTGCAGAGCAATCAAGCATAAACGCTTGTAATAAACATAGAAACATGCTGACTTTAGCATATAAAAGCATGTTCCTTTCTAGTCTAAATCAGCATAATACAACATTCAGAATCAAATTATATACCACGAATCAGGGCGTCGCGGGGGCCGGGACCTTTGAGATTGCGAAGGGAGAATAAGGCGCGGAACCGCTCCGAAATTGGTTGGGTTGGGTCAAGGAGGCGATGGCAAAGGAATTTCTCCATCTGTTTGTCCTTGAAAGCGTTGGTGAATTTGTCCGTCGAATCCATAAGTTTGCGATGCGGCTTACTGTATCAACTATTGGCCTCGCCAAACCCTAGGATTACCAGCTTAGGGTTCACGAGCGAATCGGATTCTCGATCGAGTTGATAAAAAGGCTCGCCTCCTTTTTTTCTTTAATATTTATTTATTCAATTATTTATTTGTTCAACTTTCTGTCAGAATAGAATTACATCTGGCCAAAGTGTTTGCGGCTTTCGCGCCTTTAATTTATAACAATGCGGTAAAAAAACAAAAACGTAATGCCTTGTTTTATTTTCATTTTTAAAAGATATGAGGCGGCCCAGTGCTTCAGTCCTGATCCAGTGGTTCAAAAAATTAATACAGAAATACTTTTTAAAAAAGCTATATATGACGTCATCAAAAGGTCCCACTAAAGGACATATTCTATTCTCGGTAGAGGAACCCACAGCAGAGATCAACATCTTGCTTGTTTTTTCACCTCTATAAGAGTATAACGCGTCGCATTTGATAAAATCTCCCTCTGGCTAGCCGCTAGCCTTTGTCTATAAATTCCGAGCCGCATTTCATCGCCGTCTCCTTTCTCGCACCACCTTGTCTGCTGCTGCAAGCGAATTCCTGCTTCTCTCCAAAGGTACCGTCGATTCGCTTAGTTATAATTTTTCTTTTTATTTCTAATTTTCTATTTTAAATGTCGAATTCGCTACCAGATCTGAATTTATTTCCTGGTTTGTTCACGCTTTTTTTTTTATCGTTAGTGTCGATCAAAATATTGAATCACGTTAATAATTTCGATCCAGCTTCACAATTTTTTCCCTACGTTTAATTTGTGCATAACTGTATGATTTATGATTGGATAATTTTTTGAAATCATCTGTAGAAACACAATTGAGAATACCGCGACGCTGAGCTTAATTTATTAAGAATCAAAGAAAGGCTGTGATCTTTGAGTCATGAATTCTAGAAGGTTAGTTCAATCAAAGATCTATTATTGGCTCTTTTTTTAAAAAAAAAAATGATTTCTTAAGATTTCATTATATGTGATTACTGATTTAATTCTGCTGGATCACACTTAGATCTGTATCATCTGTTAGTTGTCAACTAGCTTTGAAGTTTACAGTTGGTCTACAGTGTACTAGTCATCTGTTGAGAGTGTTAACAAATAAGAGAGTCAGGAGCAAATCATCATTTTTGTTACTCGGATCATAATTTCAAAGCTTACTAAGTGCCCAGGATGTAGAAATATCCTAACAGAAAGAGTTTTACTATTTTAGTAACAGAGAATTCTCTTGCACAAGTCACATGTTTCAATGACTTTTAACTGATTTGATTATCAACAATTGGTCCTGAGTAAACCCAAGGCTAGATCAAATGAGTTCACCCTAACTAATGTTTCTCTACTTCATTTTTAATTATGTTTTTAGGCCCTTATTGCAATTTGATATGTTTTCAATGTATAAAGATGATAAAAAACATGGGTCGGCTACGTGGTGTTGTTCATGGCCTCTTATAATTTCCAAGGATTCATCTTACTAGTTTATAAGCAACTTCAATCTCAGTTTCTCTTCAACTGCAGTAGTTTGCATCTGAATAATGATATTCTGAAGCGCCTACTTCAGACATCAGTCTTAAATGGGAATTTATGGTTGTGAGGTACTGTTGGAGAGGCGTACTTAGCAGGTAGCAGTTTGTGTCTGAAATTAGATGTTGTACATTTTGATTTTTTAAGTCTACTTGATAACATTAATAGATTGGAAGACCAATGGCTAAAATAACTATCAATGACATTTATTCTCACCAAACAAGTGTGTTTGCCGTTAGCTGGCCGTGAGTTTAGTTCATAGGCCCTGAAGAGGATTTGTTTTATTTATTCAAGTCATGGATGTGTTATCAAAACAATTGACCGCCTGAAGCTAAACGTGCCTTTGGTGGGTGAGAGAATTGGAATATTAATCCTTTTATTTAATGATTTTTCAATTCTTTCTTGACTTCAGGATTATGTCTACCCATGTCTCTTACAGATGTCCTAGTGTCTGGTCGTTTTGGCATGCTACTGAGTTTTCTTCATGTGCAGGGACTACCGTAATAGTAAAGTTGCACTTTTTGATGGCATTGAGGAGGGTGGCATCAGAGCCTCCTCTTCTTACTCCCATGAAATTGACGAGCATGATAATGAAAGAGCATTGGAAGGATTGCAAGATAGAGTCAATCTTCTGAAGAGAGTAAGTCACATCTTGTCTGCGTTACTAAGGTGCAACTGTAAGAAATGCTTTTGTATCCAGTTAAAAGTGTATAAGAGCTTCTTGGTGTTTCACTTGATTCAGTTATCTTCTGGTTGAATGTGGATAAATTGGATCAGATCATATAAATAACAGAGGATGAATGGGGAAAGCAGTTAGGAATTGGGAATATTATCGGTATCTAAATTGGAATAGTTTTTACATTGTTCTTAAGTAACCTTTGATTCTTTATTTCTTGGCAAACCAGTTCGTGGTTTTTGAATTCAAAATAGTGGTAGTTTTATAATATTGAAAATGTTGCCAGCAAGTTCTTATGCTCGCCATTCCTACAGCTGTCAGGTGATATAAATGAGGAGGTTGACACACACAATCGCATGTTGGAACGGATGGTATGCAGAACACATTTGATATTTCTTCTGCCATGTTATGTTATTTCTGTTGTTTATTGTGACGTATGAGACATGATTTTCAGGGAAATGATATGGATGCTTCAAGAGGAGTCCTATCAGGAACCATGGATAAGTTTAAAATGGTAGGTGGAATAGATGACCAACTTTCTGTTAGCATGACTGGTGTTTGTTGGCTATTCTTTCTTTCTTCTTTGTGTTGGGCGTCATATTTTCCAATTTTTTAGCTCTTTTCATGAGTTTGGTTTCCCTTGTCAGGTTTTTGAGACCAAATCAAGCAGGAGAATGTTTACTCTCGTTGCATCATTTGTGGTCATTTTCCTAATTGTATACTATCTCACTAGGTAAATGATTTATGATGTATTTGATAATGCCAGCAACTTTATGTTAGAATTGGGATGACCCCGTTTTTATGTGGTTATTGTAATCAATCTTACATGTTGCATGTAATGAACTCGTTTGTGGTTGTACAAAGAGATTGTATTCTATGGAATTGTTATTAAAAGCTTGAAACAAGATACTACATATTATTTAGTATGTATGCATTATCACCTCCCCAGTGTATAGCTGAGTCAAATTACTAGGTTGTACTCGTTATTTGCTGGGAGGTATGCCGTGAGCAACTTTAAAAAGCATGTAATGCCATCTACTCGGCTTTAAGAAATAGTCTATTAGTTCAGGTTCTTGATTAGGGTTTTCCATATCTTTGCAAGACTAGAGATGGTCAATAGGCTCGACGGCACGGGTACGGTACGTTTTTGTACAGCACGGCATGACAGGAGCACGCAACGTGGTGCGGCACGCACGTGGGTCGGGCGGGGCTTAGAATTTTAGGCACGCGGATGTTAAAAGTACGGCACGATTAGAGATAGGTTAAAGGACGGCACGCGAAAAAGCACATTTCACTTTTAATAAAAGTAAATTTAAAATTTTATAATTTTATAAATAACTTGAATTAAATCTTTTAATATATTTTATTAGCTCAAGTTTTTTAAATTTATTTAATCTTTAGTTTTAAAAAAATTATAATTGATTTATGTTTATAATTTATTAAACAAATAATTGATATCATGATTTTAATAAATAAAATTTTAAATATTATGATTTTATAAATATATATTAAAATTACTTATGAATTATGATACATGACTTTATACTATTTCAAGTTAACAATTAAGTTAACACTTAAGAAAAATTTATTATTATTATTGTTGTTAAGTATTATAAAAGAATTCTAATATTATAGAGTTAAACTTATTAATTAAAATTACATTCTCTTATTATTATTAATTTATTATTATTGAATATGAACTTGAGTTTTAAATTTTTTATTTTATTAAATTTGAATAAAGACACATAAATTTAAAAAGGTACATAGATTTGAAAAAAAATACATTAATAATTTGATATATACTCTTAAGAAAATAAAAAAAAAAGTAGCTTAATAGACTTTTTTTCTTATGCACGGCAAGACATATATAGGCACGGTATGAGTGGGCACCGCACGCGGTAAAAAAAATAATTTAAACACAGCACAAAATGCTACGGCGTGTATAGACTTTCCGCTTATGCCGGCATGAGCACGACCTGTTGGCCACCTTTATGCGAGACCATAAATCAATAGCTGGCTTTGTGCTCTGCTTCTTTTTGCGCCGCACCATGAGAATTTTAGCCATAAGCAGCGGCTGAACTTCGTTCAAATACATGTTCAATTAAAGCCATCTACACAGGGAGATCGAAAATGGAATGTTGAATTAAAGCTACGAGCTTGGCATTTTGAAAAACCAAACAATATGCACCAGCCGGGAATCGAACCCGGGTCTGTACCGTGGCAGGGTACTATTCTACCACTAGACCACTGGTGCTTGTTGAAAAATTGCTTTGGCAGATTGATATAATTCAATTTTGTAGATAAATTATTATCCATTTTTAAATTTTGATAATGAAGGTGGGAATGTTTGCATGAGACAAGACTATTTAAATCGACGGCAATTCGCAATAAATTAATCAACAAAAAATTCATAATTTTATATTTTACTCAATAAATTCATCAATATGCCAAATATACCCTTTGTATATACTTGCAAAGTCAAAATCCATCATTAATTAAACGACTGTGAATTTTTCAATGGTCTTAAAAAAAAAAACACCAACATTTCTTTTACTTTAAATTCATGGTGCGAAATGAAATTTTTTTCGTCAATTCCTGTACCTGCAACAACAAGATACAGATTTGCGCCACTAATTTTCAATAGCAAAGCACTATCAGAGTATGCAACAGATGAAATTCAAAATTGTTTTTGAAAATTTTTATCAAGAAAATAGTTTTGTGAGTTTGCAAAACTTAGTGTACCGATAATTTTTATTCTATGTTTTTAAGTTGTCTTATTCTTTTATGCTATATTTTGTACGCAAGATTGGAATAGACTAATGATTAGGATTTGATTGGATTAAGTTAGATTGGATTAAACGAGATTATATTATATAGTTTATGTTTAGTACCGAATTAGACTATGTTAAATTATATTTAGATAATATTAAATAGCATTTAATTTGATATTTAAATATAAATATCAATTATTCATGAAATTGTATACTTGTAATAAAAATAAATTTAAAAATAATTAATAAAAAATTAAATATATTGTAAATAAGTTATTGGGTAGTCATAATATAATAATGAAATAAAAATACATAATACAATCTAAATATTTAATTAAATGTTATCAAATATTTAAAAATATCATATAAAATCAATTAATTAATGGTATTATTAATTTTCATGATTCTTTTTAATATTATATTAGTGATTAACAAATCTAGTACGATCAAATAAATTATTACATAGTTAATTTAAATGATAAATTATGAAATATAGAAGCAATGAAAATTTAATCTCAAGAGTTAATATAAGTAAAAGTACCAATTTAATTAGATCATAAATAATAAATAAATTTTTTTAAGTAATCATAAATAAAAAATTAATTAATATTAGGTATAAAAGAATGATATAAATAAAAGTTTCATGAATGGATTTTTTTTAAAATCTTGTTGTATCTAAACCCATATGTAAATTAGTATTAATAATCCTATGATTTTAAGATTAAATTCAAATTTAGTCTTCCTTAATCCAATCTAACTAAGCTTACCAAACTTGAGATAAATATTTAATCTCAAAATTAGTTTAATTATATACTTAATCCTAGCATCAACAGATGGCCTTAAGTAATTTTATATTAAGGTATTTAAATAATAAATTCTTTACTTAAAATATAGGTTAGTAAAAAAATTTTGTGGATTTAAAATATCCTCACCGTTTTGTTTCCATTTACACCCTTCGGACGTTAAAGTTAACGAGATAAAATAATGGGATGGGTATGATTTCATGGCTTACGTCCTATATAAGGGTGTAGCTTGAAATTTGTCGAAAAACGTGAGTGTTGACTAAAATTAATCTTCTCCTTCAAAACCCTAATATAATCAATTTTATTCCTTTTCGTAAATTTGTAGGTATATTTGATTTTATTGATATGGGTGTTCTGTACATGTTCGCTGGCTAACAGAAAAAATTGAATTTGTATGTTATCCTTGTAGGTCGCCTGCTTTGATCCGGCCCTCCTGTTAATCGGTTCAATTTTTGTTAATTTGTAATCATGGCAACCAGTAAGTTTTTGGACACCTTTTAAACTAGGCGCCTTCAGCCTTTTTATTTTTTTAACCGTGCTTTTTAGCTTAGAGCTGAAATATATTTGATTGATTTGCGTAGGACTTATGTTTGAGAATTCATGTGAGATTGGTGTGTTTTCCAAGCTCACCAATGCTTTTTGCTTGGTTGCAATTGGAGGTTCTGAGAGCTTCTACAGGTTTTTTTTTTTTTTAATATTATTTTATTTTCTAATTTTTTTATGTATAAAATTCTTTTTAATGAGTCTATTGTATTCACAGCACATTTGAGGCAGAGTTAGCAGATGTTATTCCTGTTGTTAAAACATCAATTGGTGGCACCAGAATTATCGGGCGGCTTTGTGTTGGTGAGCTTTTATCTACATCTTACATAATGGCCCTTGCTTTATATATGCATGTTCAGATTCTCATCACTATTTATCTTTAATGGCAGGTAACAAAAATGGGCTTCTCTTGCCACACACTACCACAGACCAAGGTAGTTCTTCTATTCAACTCATGTCAGTTGGTTTTTTATTATAATTGTTCTTGTGAGATAACTATAAATTTCTCGTTATGCTAGTTCTAGATCACCACATCACTTTTGTAATTTAGTACTATGACAATATATAGTGTTGTAATCTTCATCCATCTTGATGTATCAATGAAAATTACTATGACTTCAACTCAACTCGGCATTACAGATAACCACAATGTGTCATCAGTGATAAATTGTAGTTGGATATTTCATCTGTCGTTAGATCTGAAATCCTTCTGTGCTGAATACATTACAGTACATGGCTGTCTCTCTCTCTCTCTCTCTCTCTCTCTCTCTCTCTCGCTCTGCTTTTGTGGGGATACACAGTGCGATTAGTCTGTATCATGTAATAAAATATTATTAAAGTTTTGGGCAGAATAATTTGCTCAAATTAAGAAGGAATCTTTCTTTACTAGACAGTTTGGATGTTATTTTTTTTTAATCTTTTATATCTAAATATTATTTTTTTTCCAGAGTTTGACAATCTGAATGATGAGCAGTAATGGAGTTTGATAAATTTGCTTCTGCAATCTTTTATATATAAATATATGAACGTTATTTTTTTTTTAACAATGCACTGATTGATCTTGACGAACTAGTGTGCTCTGCTTTACCTGTTACTTCACGTTTTGTTTTATTATGTTGTTGAAGAGCTTCAACACTTGAGGAATAGTCTACCTGATCAAGTGGTTGTCCAGCGCATTGAAGAGAGGCTATCTGCTTTGGGGAATTGCATAGCATGCAATGACCATGTTGCTCTTACACACACAGATCTTGACAGGGTAATGTTGCTTTTATGTGCAGTTTTTAATGTCTCTTCCATTATGTCCTTTCAGGATTATTCTTTAGATTGGCATATGATTTGAAATTGACATTTTGCAGTCACCAGATTAGAGAAAGAGTTGTGTTTATTTTTCTCCACTTCTTCCTTTACTTGTCTGCTTATTTTCCCTTTAAAAGTACTTGGGCTTCCATTTTTTTCTATCTCAATTGAAGGAAAAGAACCTCAGCAATGGTTTCAAGGTTCTGAGATGGAAGTTTTCTAAGCATAGAACTATAAACATTCAAGAGAAGTCTACTCTTCTGTAGATACCTTTTTTTTTTTTTTCTCCAATTGTGATTGTCCAATTATTCTTATTTATTTATTTAATGGATGTTCTTGTAGATAATTAATGATTCCCCTTTCCTAAATAACAATTAAAAGATTAAAGTGAGTCAATTATAATGTTAACTGAAGAACCCAAATATAACATTCCTCGTACATGAACAGTTACCTATTGCAACTTAAGTAATGCATGAATTTTTAATACCAAATTGCCATTATTTTGAATTTTCCTGATGCTTACCTGGACATTTTCTGTCTTCTGTTTAATAGGAAACGGAGGAAATTATTGCAGATGTTCTTGGAGTAGAAGTTTTTCGGCAGACAATTGCCGGTAATATCCTTGTTGGCAGTTACTGTTCCTTCAGCAACAGAGGTGGCTTGGTAAGACAAAGAATATCCTCATCGAGGTGTCTATTGAAACACTTTCTATTGCAATATATTTACTACAATTAACTTTCCGCTTGATTCTGGAGTAGGTCCACCCTCATACATCCATTGAAGACTTGGATGAACTTTCTACTCTTTTGCAAGTACCTTTGGTTGCTGGCACTGTGAACCGTGGAAGTGAAGTGATAGCTGCTGGGTTAACTGTGAATGACTGGACAGCATTCTGTGGGTCAGACACCACGGCAACCGAACTCTCTGTTATTGAGAGCGTTTTCAAGTTAAGGGAAGCTCAACCAAATGCCATTGTGGATGAGATGAGGAAATCTTTAATTGACAGCTATGTCTAAGTTATTTGGGATAACAGTCTTGTTTTTTGTTTGGTTGTGTGAGAAACTATTTCCTAACTTTCTTGAAAGCTATTAGCATGTTTTCTTTCTCATGGTAGAGTACGTAGTAGCTTGAGCAAGACTCGATCGCACGAAATCCTTGATCACAAACTCTGTATTTCACTGTTGCCTGCTTAACTTGGCAGCCCGTTTTCCGAAGATCACAATTAATATAATTTTTTTTTGAAAGACGACAATTGATATAATGATATGCATAAATCGGCCAAATAACAATTTTTTTAAATAAATAAATAAGTGGCCTCCAGTTTCCCGTGTAACAAGACAATGTAATTATCAAATAAAAACAATAAAGCTGCTCAGATATGTTTCTGTAAGCCTGGATGACATTCCCAGAAATTTCTCTTTTTCTGTAGATCTCTCATTGCATGGCTGAGCATCACAAATCTTGATTAATATATGGATAATTATGTGCATGAATTAGATTTCAGTTGATATCTGTATTATTTGTCTTCTATTGATCATGAGTTGTTTTCTAGAGCAAACAGTGAATCAAGGATTTGCTTAATTAGTTGCTTAAATGATGATAAATCATTGTTACTTGCAAACATTAGTGTTTCCTTTTCTCTGAAGGCAGTTTGCAGCTTACAGGTCAAAGCAAAATAATTATATATATATTGGAAGCAATGTTAATTAATTAAAATTTTTAGGCAAAGTTTATCAGGCAAATCGAGGTAAAATATGATTAAGTTACCATATATGCTGGTAATTACAATGAATGGCTTCTTGTCACGTCTGCCGCATTCACCAGTATCATACCATATCATGCTCTCATTGCCACTTGTCAAATTCTTTCTGAATCCAAACAAATGAACAAATTAATTAAGACATTCTTTGTCAGATAAACGCAACTATTTTCTTTTTTTAATACAATATAGCCAACTAATTAAGATTCTTAATTTTCTGATTATGCTGATGGTACAACGCAGTATTATAACTTTTGGCTAACACTTTAGATTGCAGTTGGTATTGAGAATTTGTGATGTCATCATCAAGGACTCTACATAGATTAAAAAGAAATTAACTCATATAGGTGCACAAGCTAGCTGTTGGAACAATTGTATCTATAAGGACAAATGAAAAAGTATATATCTTGCATGAAAGATCAATATATAGGAAATTCTGCCAATTTTCAACACATGTAATAATGGATGCCAATATGCCATAAAGAAAAAGTTCGAAAAGCTGCGTACTAATAGCGACGCACACCAGGTTTATGATGTTGCAATGCATTTTCGCTTTCGCTAGGTTCATTATTAAGCTAAAATACAATAACTTCAAATGTAAAAATCACTAGCCAGCATCAATGGATCAGTCAACTCACAACTAGTATAATTTGGGAGAATAATTTTGAATCGAAGTTCAAAGACTATCGAGTAATAAATACATGCATATTCCAAGAATCATTATTTCACATTCAACGTAGGAGCATGTTTTCTTATAACTAACTCTTAATTGCATGAAATATTAAATGAAACGACCATAAAAGTATGTTTTAAGTCAATTCTTCAGGATTTGAATAGAGACGAGTTGTGCTTACTTTTTCATAATTCTGTACGCGTGCATTTATAACAATGTATGGTTAATTCTTAATTACTTGTATGTTTTTATTTAATATCTACCAATTTCATATTTCTAAAAGATTATCACAAAGCTCAAGGTAATTAGCACACTAAATCCAAATCCAAGTTTTCAACTGTAGTAGATGGTGTTAACTTATACTGTTGACCATGTGCTTATTTTCTTCGATAATTCACTCTCAATGTGCAGTTGAGATTCTTTCATAATTACTAATTCTCGCCAAATTTTCTCCATTTCCTCTCATTTTCTTTTCAAACAAACGAAACACCAACAAAACTCATGAAAAAGTTAGTGATTAGAAACACCATCGATTTTCTTTTCTCAATTGAGAGGCTTTATGATATATGGCGAAAGCATTGCCTTTATTTGCATCATGCAATCAATTAATGGCAAGTTTTGATTCTGAGAAAAACGGTGATTCTGAGAAAAACGGTGCCTCAAACTGAACAACTGAAAAGAAAAAACTAATTATAGACCATTGTTGAGAATTAAACCGTGCTTCCAGCCTTGCCCAAGTAGCTTGCTTATAGTACTGTAAATTGTAGTCCTCTTCAACAAAGGGTTAATGCTAATAATGCTTACAAAATTAAGGTCATATATATAATTGGAAAAAAAAAGGGAAGAAGAATAAGAAGCTAATACTTAAACACTAATCGAGATGGATGTCAAGTGACAGAGAACGATCGACAGACAGAATTTTTTGGAAAAGGTCATCCCCAATTTGTTGAGATAAAACAATTCTGATAGTTGTGAAAAGATTCTGTCCAAGTAAATAAAATGACAAATCCCAAAGATTGGGTACTTACAATTAATATACAGAACATATAGCACACTCATAGGATAACGCTAATGATCAAATGCTTGAGTTATGCCATATAATCTCTCAATCACGCCATTCAGTGGTGATATGGAAAATATCACGCCATTATGTTGGCAATGGATAATTCAATGTAAGTTAAAACAGATCGACATTAACGTCTGTTGTCAATTAGATTCATGCAATCAATTAAGGTTACATTTATGATCATCATTGCTAGGGTAGCCGTGCAAACTACACAATTGAGCAAATTAGGGTTTTCAGGACACGAAAAATTATTGCAAAACAGCCAACTTGAGGATATATAGGTTAAGCTAGCATAGTGCCAGCTTAAGCTTGCATTCATTCCATTGAACGTAATCCGAGTAATCCGAGCACTGTTGCTATTTTTTTTTTTTCTCATTATACTCAATTTAATGTTAAACAAGAACTGGTATGACAAAAAATATCTCAATATAAGGCATATAGCTGGAGGAGAAAATAATAGATCAGATAATAACATAAGGATCTCATGAAACCCTATTTAACGATCAATAGATCTTAGATGGTACCTTCAAAACTGTGTAGTTTTTAATTTGGATAATCGGAGAATCTTCCTTCCAGAAAGCATCTAAGACTTAGCCTTGAAAAACATTCATTTGCTTCCTCTTCTTTTATGCCGTCCGAGCGATAGAGTGGTAATCTCCATAAAGATAAACCTACAGACACACTTATATATTGAGGGAAAAAACACAACTCAATTAATTATTGAAGTACTTACTTCCCACATAAGAAACATCGAATTTCACTAAGAATTCGCAAGCTGTACAATATGACAAACATATAACGTCTACACATATAGATATGACTGGAATCCACATATATGTATAATATTAATAAAAATAAAATAAAACATATACTACGGATCATGACCAAGTCGAAGCTCCAAATCTAGTTCATCTTCTTCACTAACACCTTCTCTCTTTTCTTTATCACGATCAGCATGTAGATGAGATGGCTCAACTCTTAAACCGCGATTTTCTCTCCAAATTTCATCACCAAACATATTCAAATGCTGGTGATAATTTTTTCCATATGAATCATAATTTCTATGATTATTATTATTTGTGTGGACGGATCTTTGATGGTCATCCCATGTGGATGGAGATGGGAAAAATTTTTGGTAATTTACATGTACCTCAGAATTAGACATGGCATAATATTGGTGATGTGTCGTGGGGTAGCTTTGAACCGGCGGAAAGGATCCAAAACTTGAATAATAATTATTATTATTTTCATCAACTAATTTATCAGAAATTGATGAAGAAGTCGGAGGCCTGTTCTTTGCTCTATCTTTCCTGTGAATATTCATATGACCCCCCAAGGCCTGTGCTGTAGTGAACCCTCTCTTGCAAAACACACACTCGTAGGATCTGCCGGTGCCCGTGTCAGTCTCTTCTTCGCTAGAGCTTTTCGAATAATCTTCATTAGGGTTGGATTCCATTTTGATAGAGATAAATGGACTAGAGAGAGAGAGACTAGGGTTTTAATATAAATAAAGAAGAGGAGGAGATGTATAGACAAAATGGGGACATAGGCATTGTCTTTGGGGCTATGTGATGAGATGATCCATGAGCAAGTTCTGAAAGAGAAAAGTCTTAGATTTTTGTGAATAAGCCATATTCTCTCTTAGCCGGCAGATGTTATAGCACTTGTAATCTTGACTTGATTTACATTATTTAGCAGACGGTGAATTAAAATTTATTAATTTTGGTCAAATTTTTTCAGTATAATTTTTCTTCCTAATAGTGCTCTTGTCGCTTTCATCATTCTAAGTTTTTCTTAACGCGGTCTTCAATATTATTCAATGGGGAGGTCTTTTTTTGCTATAATATATTATAGTATTAATTAAGAAGTATGGATATTTTTAAAAAAAAATAATTAAAGCCCTTTCAAATTTGTGCAATAATAATTCTTTAGTTAAGCCAATCACTTACAATAAATTTATATGGATTAAGATCTTCTTTTGATCAAAGTTTTTCTAAATTTTAAAAAACCTTGTGTCCATATTAATTTATGATTAAGATTTAAGTATTATTCATTTTTAATATATTAACCACTAAAGTGAATTTTACTGAAAAAAAAAATCCCAACAATCTTATATATGCATATGGTTTGTTGTGTACGCTACATTTATGCCTATGATGGCTGCTTTATTTTAGACTTATTAATTGCTTCTGTTTTATCTTAATCTATCTGGAAGCTTCAAAGGTAGTCAAAATTTCGCAAGAACCCCAACTCAGAAGACATAATTAGGGTCACTACTCAATAACATAAGTCAAAAAGATGGTAAAACTTAAGTACTGATCAACCTAATTAATTATATTGGCATTTCCAAAAAAAAAAAACTCTAGATGAGATTGGTGTCTTTTCATTTAAAGCCAATGTTTAAAAGAATGGAGATGGACGTTTTCCCCGTTTAAAATTTCAATAAACTGTATATCACGGCCAAATAATAATAATAATAATAAGAAGTCTAAATTTGTTGTTAGGCACTTGACATGTAACTAAAGAAACCGCCTTAGTTGAATACTTTAATTAATTTATTAATTGCAGTGAGGATTGAGACATGAGATTAATTTTTGAATAAGGAATAAAACAGGTATTAAAAGTTTACAGAAATGATGAATTATGGCGTTATAATTAGGTCCTCCTGTGGCATTGTGTCTGTTGAGGAAAGATGAAGGAACCTTCCTACGATTTGATTTTATGGACTAGGAAACAGTCCACTTCTGTACTTTGCATTTGTCCTTCACTGTTATAAGCTTTTTCGCATCATTTTGTTAATGGAAAACAGCATGATATTCGTGTCATCACAGTCAAAATCACAAAAAATCAACATCTTATATGCCTGTAAATTCTTTTCATTATGCCAGCGATCGGAAAAACAGTGACAAGATGATCTAATTTTAGTCTACCAACTCCACTTACATCAAACATAGAAGTGATCAATTATATTGGCACAAGTTTTGCCTGATCTTAGGAAATCAATAAATATTTTTGTCCTTTTTAGCAAAAAGAATGATAAGCATATGAGGATTAATAAGAATATTCTCAGAAATATTTATATTGTAGGCTTGTAGCTTCTTTTTTCTTCCCTCTAGAAATATTTATATCCTGCAGGCCAAATTTATTTATTTGTTTTTGTAAATTAAACTGCAGTTGGCCGTGCAGATGGCTTTTCGTTTTCTTGTAGAATTAGAAATGACTTTGCATGGAAAATGGCAGCACTAAGAGACGTTCCACGTACGACCAATATATTTTATAATCTCAATTTCTTTCAATATTTTTATTCCATATTCTTTTTAGGAAACTCTTAGTTAGCTAAATGTGTTATTAATTTAAGCAAATACTTTGTTCAATATTTAATTAAAGAAATTAATCATAGGTTTGATTTCTCTTTTCTGATGTGGGAGACAGAAAGGCGCGAAGTGGTTGAAAGAGAATGAGAAGACATAGCCGATAAATCAATTTCAATGTTGTAGGATTTTGTCCTCTGTTGATGACTTGATGTAATTTTAAGTGAAGGAATGTTTAATTGCTGGCATAATATAATAAATTAATGTTTCGAGGCTTGTAATCAATAATATATACATATATTATATGGCTACATAATGTCGAATTTAATGGATAGATGAAGAGACATGGACAACAACGCGAGTGCTGTAATAGTTTTAATTTTCTCAACCAAATCTTCCGTCTTTTACCCTAGTTGCCTTTTTCTATTGACCTAGCAACTTTGTTTTCTTGTTATTTTCTTTTAGCTTAGGTTTAAATTGATAAGCAATTTGTCACTTTTCAATTATTGGACGTTCATGAACATTATATGATCAGATGAAGGGAACGAATCCGATAATTGTCGGAAAGGAAAAATGGGATTTCTGAGTTTCTAAATTTCGAAATTTTCTATTTCGTTTTCTTGTTGGCCATTGACATTGAGTTCTACATAGTGGAGGATAATTTCATCGATTGTGATTGGAAGGTAAAATATGAAAAATTACCCATAAAATTTTCAGGTATTGAGATGTATTATAGGTTATTTAAAATGTGTATTAATATTTTCTAATATGACTATAACTTAGTTAATGGACTTGGTCTTCTCTTATAGTCATTAATCAAAGTTTTGAATCCATTTTTAAATGGAAAATGTCAAGTGAACGAAACCCTGATAAAAGGGTGAAAAAAATAAGCTCAAAACGGCATCATTTTGAATTAATTTTTTTTTTAAAAGTTAAACTCACCCAAAATGACATTTTTTTCACCTTATATCATTTTTTCCTATTTACAAATTTTGTTGTTATATTTCTGCCAAGGTAGTTTTTTTTGTGAAGTTAAACAATTTCGTTAAATAATAAAAAAAAAAAATGAAATGGAAAGCATTAATTGAGAAAATGTTTTTTTTTTCCTTAATGATTGGTGATTGGGCTGACCTTCTAGGCCTGACATAAAAAGTTTCAATACGAAGAAGCCCATGGTGCCCCCACTCACCAACCCAAATTGCTTCCCGAACTCTCTGTTCTGGTTTCCATTGTTGTTTGATGAAGATCAAAGATTCATAATGGTAATTTTTAATTGGGTCCTTATTATTTGTAAACAAATTTAAAAGACCACAAGTTTATAAAATGAATCAATTAAATCCTATCAAACACAAATTTATATCATTCAAGTCCTTAACCTAATTCTTCCGTTATAAAAGTTAGTGGAAGTGTTAATTTTAACAGAAAAAGACAATTATATTCCTATATATCATACTAGTGATTTAAAGTATAATTTTACCCTTGGGCATTAATTTTTTTTAAAAATCTATCAACCTATTTACAAAATTGAGTAATTGGAAACAAAACTCTACAGTAATTTAAACAAAATCTTTAGTCAACTTTTATAGTTTGATTCAAATATGAAGAGCATCATTAAAAAACATAACCATCATAACTCTTGGAATTAGACATGAAAATGTAATTTGCTATCCATATAATTCCATCGCTATAAATATATGATGATTCTTAAATTAAATAACATACGTATTGAATATAATATTCGAAAACCATAATAACATTTGGTCTAAAAATGAAACCAAGAGTATCAGAGTCAATTAAATAGAAACTAACAGACACCTTGACAATATTAAGGTAAACTGAAATTCAAGCACAAGAAATAGCTAATTGTCTTCTAGATTCTATAATGGAGAATTAAGTGCTAGTTCAAATTGAATATTGTACTATCCTACCCCTTGTTAACAATGACAGGTTCTTCATTTTGAGGTTGAGATACAATCCATAAAAGTTGTGTATGTTGTCCCACTAGTTGAGTGATATTGATTGAAACTTGACCGGTTTGTTTAGAACTAATGCCAATTGCTTGTTTATGGACATCTACTTCTTGAGATTATGGAATAGTTCCACGCTTTACAAAAAAAAAAGACTTTAATTTCTTTTAAATAAAAAAATGGATCAATCTATCTGATATAATCCTACAATGAAATCAAACATGTATACCTAGTAATTTCCTATCGATTGCCTACACATTACTAGGATCACTAAGTTATTAATCAATTTGATAGCATACATACAAAATGAAACCTATGCAGTTCATGAAGCGATATTTCTTGCCTGAACATTAACATATTTTTTTTTTTATGAGGGCGGGGGAAGAGGAAAGAACACTAACTTAAGTTGCTTGAGTTTACTTTAAACTATTTCCACTTGTCAAAAACAAAGAATGAGGAGGTACTCGATTGTTTTTTCACTAAAATGTGCTCAATGTTGTTAACTTTTTTAAAGGAGGAATTAAGGACCTCAATGGCATATTTGTATTTGGAAGGATTTCATTGATTCATTTTATAAACTTCTATTCTCAGAAATTTTTTCTATAAATGATAAGGACTCAATTAAAAATTACCCGATTCATAATCTTTTTTCGTTGATTTCTATATTTATGATTTTTTTTAAAGAAACAGGGTTACATCTGTTCTGGTTTTTTCATTAACAGTAGATACATTTGTCTACATATTTAAAAAAAACCTGAAAAAAAAATATCGGCACAAGAAAGTTGAACGTACATGCCAAGACAGGGAAAAAGCAAGAAGCAACAGGAGAGTGTGCGTAAAATTAAAGAGAAAAGAAGAGAAGAGAAGAGAGAGAGAGGCATCAATCAATCACAAATGCCTGAAGATCATAACAAGCGCCGACTAGGACTGACTAGCTAGCTAGCTTTCCTTCATTGATTTTTTTGTTTTTATTTATTTTTTTAATTTTTAACCCATGGCTATGCTAAACTTTTGCAGGGTTCTGTTTCTTGATTCATAAAAAATGTCTTTTCTTTTTACCTTTGGTGACATCATTTTGACTCTTTAATTTTACCACCCACTACTCTGAATCTGATTCATTCGTTCATTCCCTGGTGTTGTGTTGTGTTTTAAAGTGTTGTTTTTTCGTTCTTTGAACAGAGACATGCAGACCAAAACTATATGTCTGTTTCTTATCAAGCGAATTAAAGTCATCGTGTTACTGGCGCCAGACACTTGTGGGGAACATGCGAAGTCTCAGACTCAGACTCAGATTCAGACATTGTTGATGTTGAGAAAAACAATATCCCCTTGACACCCACCAATTTATTTATTTATATACTAGTTTGGAATCATACTGGACATTTCAATGGGATACTGCCAGTTCTATTCTAAATAACAATTATTCATCAAATAATCCCCACTGCAATTTGACAATCTGTCTTTCAGACACGACACAACACAAAACACACACACACACACAGAGTGTCATCAAATATTGTTTTTATCTTTAATACATCCTCACCTGACGTTCCATGTCCTTTTTCTCTCGTTACCCATTAAATTCTTGCTTGAGAACTAATTTGACAGAGAGCCAACAAACTAATGTACTTAGCTTAAGCTGAGCTCAGTCCCACGTGAATAGAGAAAAGAAATTAATTAAGATGATTAAGCAATTAACTTCTTTGTGATTTTTAAGGTAATTAATTTGCTTGGTTATGATTCAAGCCTCGTAGTTTGGATGTAATTCTCATTCTTAGACCTTAAATGCAATTTGGTAGTGATCGATTTAGGTTTTAAGTGATCTCTAGGTTGCTCAACACCTTACTGAGCGTGTAGACGCTGAGTCAGAATTATGCAGCAGGAATGCTAGCTATTCTTGACCTAATTACATGGTAGAAATCGTGACCTTGTATACATGCATAGAAATCGTGACCTTGTATACATGCATAGAATAAACACACACACATATATATATATCGACGCACTTGTTTCTTTTTTTATACTGATAAATTATTAAACCATATGATTTAATAGAATTAATGCAGACATACTATTAAACCACACGATTTTATAATGTATTTAAAAATGGTTGTTTTAAATTGTACGATTTAACAATGTATTTGTCTTAAGAGCGCTTCACCTGAATATATATATATATATATATATATATATATATATATATATATATATATATATATATATATATATATATATATATATATATATATATATATATATATATATATATATATATACACACACACACAGGATTAAGGTGATGATGTGTGTTGCAAATCCTAAAGATACTATCACAAGAGAGAACATGTTGCTACCATATATAGTCATGATCATTTAAAAGCGAAGTGATGATATCTCAACAACTACACGATCCCCGTATTACAGTTAACCTAATTAACAAGGACAGTCCCACTCACACTAATCACAATCACGGCAGCTATACATGAAAATCCAAGATTAAGTTGATTGTCAATAACAACCTTTCATGAAAATTAACATGCACAATGAACCATTAATTAAAAAGAAATAGAGGATAAAGATCATTGTATTAATGACAGCTCATGGAGCAAGAGATCATATTCAAATCCATGTAAGCCGCAGCATGATCGCAGAATAGAGATTTCAGGCAAATTAAGAAAAGGTAAAAGAAAAGACATATATGACAAATGGATCATACTGAGGATGTTAATTGAGCTTAATTTGATAGACAACAAACTGTTGCCGGAAATTAAGCTAAACTAAAAAGGCCAAGTTTTAATTAATTTAACACCATCTACGGGTGAATATTGGTAAAGAATTCACCTAATTAAGGATATCCAAGCCGAAGCTCCAAATCTACGGACTCCTTTGCATCTTTTAACCCCATCTCCAACTCCAAGCTCATAGCTAATTCCTCTTTCTTTCTCAAAACATCAATCTCGCGTTTCGGCGCATAACCCTTCGAATTTCCAGCACCAAATGCAGTTCTCAAGTTCTTCTTCTTCCTTAAATAATCCCCGGATGGAAGAGTACAACTCCAGGTATTGATCTGTTGACGAGGACATTCTTCAAGTAATCTTTTTTTGTCTTCATTTGTAAAAGCTGTCGAAGATGGTGATGAAGACAAAGAGTTGAGATTTGCAGAAACCAAGGGTTTTGGTTTGTAAGTTGCTGGGTCTGGGCCTGGGAGCAACAGCTTATTAGATGGAAGAGATGATAATGACGATGAAGAAGAAGAAGAAGCAGCAGCAAAACTAGGGATAGGGTTAGGGTTTCGATACTGAAGAAGTGGTGGAGGTAACATTCTAAGCCTGGCTCTATCTCTTCTATGAACATTCATATGACCCCCAAGAGCTTGAGCAGACCTAAACTCTCTCTGGCAAAAGCTGCAGTTATAGTTCTTTGGAGGCCACACAATTGACCCACATGATGACTGTCCATGCTGAGCTTCTGAGCAGCTGCGTTTTTCACACTCCCACTTCTGTTTAACCCTCTCCATGCTTACTTCTTTCATGTTCATGAGTGCAGCTACAAGCACCAGAGAAAGAGAAGAAATGGCTACAAAGATTGCTTCGAGAGAATATGAAGAAATGAAGCCCCTTAAAGTTAAAGATAGAAACTGATGAAAATGTAATTATATATGTACTCACCTGCAAATTTTCTGCTACTATTTCTGGATATTGCTTCATGCAATGTAGAAGGTTTAGGTTTTGGCAGTGATACACATTATGTTCTTTTTCATTATGCCCCAATCGAGTGGAGATCTTGCAGACTTTCTTTTACCTCATCAATAAATGTTTCAATTTTTTACTTTTTAACTTTTTGAAATGGTAAATATTTTTTTTCCCCCTTCCTTCTTTTTTGATAAAGTATAAATAATGGACTAAAACAACAGCAAATGGGGGTGCAGTTGCTGGCACAACTATTCTTCTCTTATATATTACCGACATGTCGTTAAAAGTATTTGGACGACACGTCGTTTGTTGTTTCGGATGTCGACTTGGTTTCTTTCCCAATGACGACGTGTCATCTTCTTTTCTAACTATGAAGTGGGAACCATCCATCTTTTCTCTTTTATTTAGTTGTTTTCATCTCTTTCTATGTAATTTATTTTCTAACATTAATTTTATAATTAAAATTTTATTAGGATCTACGTTGATCAATATAAATATTTAAATAAATTTGAGGAAAATTTATCCCATAGATTATTAGGAGAATTCAAACTTATTCCCTTAAAGATGAAGAACAAAAATGAAAACGTCCAAACCAAACCAAATAGCGGGCAAGATCTGATTAAGGGAGTAAGTTTGAAACAAGTTAACTTTGATCTGATTGATGGAGAGTTGCTCGGATTGTAAAAAATAGAGGGCAAGATCTGAATGGCTAGTCAAAACACTTTTGGATCAACGAGGCATTCGGAAAATGGGCATGCATCAAAAGATTTCAACTTTCAAGTGCCCAAAATGGAAGAACCTACTCTACATTCTTTGGGGGTAATCTTTGGAAACAAATCATTTGATTTCTAGAGATATGACTTGGTGGATTGCCCTATTAACTTGTTACGCCAGCTATTGAAGATATTTTTGTATGTACTTTATAGCCATTAATTGGAATAGGCAGCGCTTCATCTCTCTGGCCATGATATGTGTCTGCCAGCTCAGTTGGCTAGTTGCCTTTTAAGTGAGAAACGCGAAAACACTGATTGATAACATATGTGCATTCATCCACAGAGCACCAACAAAATAAGAAAAAAATATTAACTAGAAATTGACAGCTTATGGATGAAATAATTACCAAGTACAGTAGAGACCTGCCATGTTAAAAGAGGAAGTGCTAAAAGCCCGAATAATAATCTGGAGGAGCAAAGAACCAAGCAAATTGAAAGGAACCTCAACATGAACCAAGTCAGACAACTTCATTTGGTTGCTTTGAAGTTTGAAGAGCGTCAACATATTGAAATTTTGCACTTTCAGTGCTGGTTAGTGAAATTAAAAAAAGAAAAAAATGTTAGAAAACTGCCAATATAATACTAATCTATTTCTGCTATAATTTGATCTAGAGCATCCTGAGAAACTGTCCATCTATGATCATGTATGAAAGCTATGTAACAAATCATTGAGCAAGAGGTGCCTACTCTAAAATTCCCAATATACACTCATTCAACTATATTAACACCTATGTTAGAATTTTCGAGAAATAAGCAAGTATGACAATGCAGTTCCATCAGAAGTAATCATCAAAAGCCCCTTCTTTGTCATTTCCCAACTTCTCGCTTCCTGTAGCATGTAACCACCAAAATAGACACGATCAAGGTACCATCAGCATACAATATTCAACGAAACCTGAATCTTAAAATATGAATGCAATGGAATGAGAGTTTGAATTCAGAGCTTTTAAAGAAAATGAGCAGACCTGTAATTTCCGTGGCCGAAAGATCCTGGACTATGAGCTGGAGAGCATTGGTTTTGAATGAAGAGAAGTTAGTAGAGGCAGGAGCTGGAGCTGGAAAGGTGAAATCGGAGTCAGTCGATGAAGCATCGGAGTTGTCAGAAGTATCAAGCGTTTCATCTTTAACAATAGGTATAGAAGTTGAAGTTGAGGTTGATGAAGAACGTAAGATCATTTTCAGCTGTGAAAATTGCTCCGACATGCAATATAACAACCTGAGACACACTAGATCAGATCAAGTATTAGTCAAACAACATGCAGCCTTTCCACAACCGCAAGAATTCATGTTTGAAAGTCTTGAAACAACTTGCATTGGATTCTATATATCTGTCATATCCAAAAATAAAAGTTCATAAAAGAATAATTATAAGATTACATCTAATACTAATAAAAGTTCATAAAAGTTTTGATTAGTCTTTTTCCTTTAAAAGTTAAACACCAGTACTACCTGTTCAAAGAGTCTTGAAGTTGATAAACTCTTCTTTCAGTCTCTTCTAATTTCTTCAGTCTTTTCTCACTTAATACCCTTGCTTCAGCACATTTCCTTGCAGAATCATCAGCTCTTTGCTTTTCAGCCTGCAACAGGGCCTGTGTGATATAGCAAGGTTATCATTTGTCAAAATTAGACCCTTGAAGTTGATAAAATCTTCTTTTAGTCTCTTCTAATTTCTTCAGACTTTTTCACTTAATACCCTTGCTTCAGCACATTTCCTTGCAGAATCATCGGCTCTTTGTTTTTCAGTCCACTTCCAATACCAAGCAATGGAAAGGACACAACCTTTCCAAATTGCTCATAATTTATATGCAATTCCATATATAAATGTTTAGTATTGGGTCAATAATCTTTTATCTTTACCTCCCACGGCAGCCAAATAACTCTTAAGAGCAAAACTTTTAGGCTGCTATAAGGTGACATGCTTTGGATAAGGTGTAAAGAAGAAAAATGAACCCGAGAAGAATAGAAATATGAATGACTACAAATTCCAAATGAAAAATCGTGAAGGTGCAAATATGAAATGCAGCTGAATGGCAGAAGTACCCACTTGAGAAGAATAATGGAAAAATTTAGGTTATAACAGCATTACCTTCAACTTTTCTACTTCAGCAGAGAGGTTCTCAATCTTTTCTTCCTCTTCATTAGAACATGGGATTTTGCTGGTAACAGGGTGTGGTTCAATGGCTCTGTCGGTAACATCACATTCCTTGACATGCACTTCAATGGCTCTGTCTGCAGTATCACATTCCTTGACATGCACTTCAATGGCTCTGTCTGTAGTATCACACTTCTTGACCAGCACTTCAATGCCTCTGTTTGTAATATCACACTCCTTGACTTCACTTGCTTCATCTACTATGTACTGCACAGCTTCCGGAGATTCCTGCGATTCTGTTATCTCTTGTCCTCTTTCTTCTTTCTTGGCAATCTGCAAACATGGTTTTCACTTGAGTAAGAGGCCAACAAATCAAGGAGCATAATCTTGTACTAAATTTTTCATCAAATTCTAATGTGTATGTGGCACCGAAATTATTCAGCAAAAAATGACAAGGCTACTTGTCTTTTCAACAGAATTATTTTTGAGAAGCCAGTGGAAATGACTCTTATTCTACCAGCATTGTCTATGTATGTCTGGAGTGGATGGAGATAGGAAAAGGGATCCTAGTACTGTTTAGTACTGTTTTAACGCCTTCAAAGGGGAATTTGCAACTATAATGCTGGTTCTCATGGTGTCAATTATATGTCTGTCATGACAACTATAGGCCACATATGGCTCACTATACTGTTGTACTAAGATCTTTAGCCACAGCTACTTCTCATGCTGTTAGTTATCTATTTGATCTATATTAATTTCTTCATAAAATCTAAATCCAAATGCTTAGTTTCTGTATCGACCATTTAGCCAAAAAAGCAGTACAGTAAGTTTCAGCTGCTGCAACCATTTGTTATACCAACTTGTTTTCTATATAAAGGAAATAACCAGTCTCATCAGATAGTTTCATAGCTGTCAGCTGGCCTCTGCTCTGGTATATTCCATCCATATCTACCTCTTTACATAAAGGAAATGTAATACGATTATTTAAGGTTCTCATAACACATCTCTTGCCTAATTGAAAGGCAAGATTTTATCATTTAGTCTTGGAGTGTGACACATGTCAATAAATTCCAATAACAATTGATAGACAAACTTCATACTAATCATTCGTAGCCCTCACGCTGTGCATGGATGTGAATGCTAAAGTGACAGTGTGACACCTCAGACATTTAGTGCGCGAGCAAATTAACATGTCTAGATTCTCTGCAACAGAAAATATATGTAGGTGCAGTTGGTAGGTTCGACATTGGTATCCAGAATATGAAATTTAGTGCATATACTCATCTGTGACTTAAAAGAAATTATTCATCAGTAACTTGACCATAGGAGTAAATGAATACCTACCATCTTTAGCTTCCTAAACTCTCTTCGTGCCGTTATTCCTCTCCATCTGCTTTGTGAGAAAACTGATGCTTTTCTTAGCTTCTTATAGTACGAAAAATCTCTATGCCCGCGCCAACTGGTCTGCAAGCATTTACTGTAACGATCAATTTGGACAACAATGAAGATCCTTAAACTTTTGCAAAATCAGCTCTGTCATACCTGAATACTAACTGCACCCTTGGCATGCTTTCGATGTCTCAGTTCACTGAGGGCAACCATTGCCCGTACAGCGGCCCTTGCCCGTAACCACGCCTGCAAGACAATTGCAGCTGCCTTGACATTGGAGTAGGCTTTTCTTGTTATCATTGTACGCGAATTCTTCTGAATTTTGACAGCAGCTGCTTCTCTCTTCTTAACCTTATAATATCGGCGTGCCAAAATTCCTATAGATTATAATAATAGTAAGATTAACCGGAAATATATAGAAGCTCAACCAGTATGAGCAACACGCACGCACGCACACACACATTTCTAAATAATAAGATCTACTTCTTCAAAAATTTCAATAATATGCATCTGATCAAAATTCCAGGTGTATGCCGTGATTTTACAATAAATATTGTTCTAAATATATGAAGAGTGTGATACTTGGCATATCCATTAGTCGAGAAACATTTTCCAACCGTTAAAAGTCAAAGCACAAACACTTCACTCTCCCCGCCACGATAGCCCATGCACATCTGAGTGAGTATTTAATCATAAAGACTGCCAGATTTTACATATAGAAGGAGGGAAAATTTTAACAGCAGAATGAAGAGAATTATCACTGAACACTCTTTCTGCTCAACAGAATACACCTCACCAATGAATATATATCATGTTTTCCTATCAACTCACCTCGACAACTAGACTGTATACAAACAGCAGCCTGAACCAATGTAATGTAATGTTTCTGAGTTACACGACGTCTATGTTGGCTTTGAATAACCTCAGCTGAATGACCTAGTAGCATTGCTCTCTTCGCATCTAACTCAGCCATCTGTCTAGCTCTTAGGAAAACCTTTGTTTTCCCTATCTGCAATACCATTTATTGCCTTTAGATTATATCGTAATCCATCATCCATGGGATGTAGAGCAAGACATTAGTAGACATACTCATGTCCATTTTATGTTTCAATTTTAATACAACAAACGGATAAAGAAAGTTTCCTCAAGTGCAATACATTTGGGAATTTGAATCATCAAAATATCTGATCAAGAAGAAAAAAGAACAAAAGACATGCCAATTCACTCAGTACCTGATACCCTTTAAGATCCATCTTTTCCAGTATCCATTTGCAGGCAATTTTTTCGTCATAGCTGGTCAAGAATGCAATATATACAAGAAATGAAAATATGACCACATAAACTTTATCAGGAACTTGAAGTTGACCAAACAAAATGATGTAATGTTTTAAAAAACAGGAAGCAATACTTACTTCTGTTTCCTAATCTCTGGCAAAAGAACGCCAAATCGATCTAGAAATTCAGAAAAGGTCTTGCGCGTGGGGTATCCAGCACACTTGACTCTTATGGCCTCTAGAACACCCTACATGGTGGACAGTGAGAAGGAAATGCTCGAACATTCAGCAATAACAGAAGATTGTACAACACAAGCTAAATATTACTTACACCAGAACGTAATTGCTGCATGACGTTGTTACTCTCAAGTATGGCAGGTTTTAATTCATTGTTTGGCTTCACACATCTAATGTAGTGGGGTTCTGTAGAATTCAGTGTATCCATCAATTGCTGCAGTTGTAGCTGCAATAAATATGTCAGAACATCAGGTTTCACTTTATGGAGTAGCATGAGCATTAAACTGTAAATGATATCTGGTGTGGCTGAACACAGAAGTTACAAAAACAGTATGCCAGATGACTGGAAAGAATATACCTTAAAACGAGAACCAATCGATGAAAACTTAGAAGACTTGGTTGTCTCCTCAGAAATTGGAGGAAAAAGGCCAGATACAAAAGAACATTTGGAAGCACTCAACAAATCCTGATGTTCAGCAACGACATAATCTTTGTTTTTATCTAAAAAGAGATCGGACTGATAGTGAACCTGAAAAGAAGAGAACAGAATAATATCACTAAAATGTATCAGCAACTCGCATTAAAAAATAGTAAATTATACAACAGCATACCAGGACCGTAACTCACCTCGCCTGCGTAATGAACAATGGTAAAATCTGAACGAGTCAATTTTGGTTTAATGAAGCGCTTGTGATCCTTAAATGTCTGGTAAAGCTTTTGCGAAAAAGTTTCATGAGTTGACTTCGGGAACATACTGTGAATAGAAATTATTCCCAAATCAGCAAGTTAATCAGAAATATTATGACATCAAAGAAAAAGAGCACAGTACGGCCTTTCAAGATTTTTTATTTTTCTATTCCTTAGGGTGGGGGATGGGGAGTGTTTGAGTTTGAGGGATGGTAGGGATAGAACTTATGTCATCACAGACTCAAATACACCAAGGGTAGCGCCTTCAACATCACCATAGCAGCAAAGAAACTTTCTCATACCATGCTTCATCAAGTAAAGCGATGATCCCGCCTGGTTTCTGCACAAACAATATGCATTAGAAATCTGTATACTTGAAATCTAATGCAGCAGATCATTTACTACCAGTTTAAATGACTAAATTAATAACAAGGCCATAAACCTGAATACTGTGGTATCAACATGGTAATTGTCGATATTTACCTATCTCAGGTTTTTTAAAATTATTCAAGGATCCACGCGATAGAACATGTACACCTCCCAGTGTTATTACCCAGTGGCATCTGCTGTGTCACTCCAGGATTAACATCAAATACCAATTGGATTCCTCTAATTTTACTCAATCACCTCATTTAAGGTCCAATGAACCCCGGGTTAGAAATTTTATAGTCCTGCTGTAGCTTGAGAAACTTATTTAAAAGGGGATATCTCCTCCTAAAATCCACGTAAAGATAATAATTATGTTTTAACCCAGTCCCTCTCCATTATCACCAACAGAGAAAGCCACCAATCTTTCTAAAAATGTCGGTTTAGAAAGGGGAAAAGAGATAAAAAAAAAAATGTCCACCATCTAAAGGCTTTTGACCCCCAGATTAGAGCAAAATATTAATCACATGGCTGCTATTCTTTTTGCTGTAAAATTTATGTTATGAGACTTCGATACTCTAGAGATCTAACATGTTGCAACAAAAGCATAAATGACTCTTGGCATGCATTCATATGCATGGTCACCTTGTCAGTCTAAGTCTTCATGGAATTATTTGTAAGGAACAATGATCGGAAGGTCTACAACAGAGTAAATTAGAGGTAAAGGGCATGAAACCTTCTCAATAAGATCTAGCACATCTTGGTTGTCAACGAAATCAATGTAGCTCCAATCAATTTCCTCATTTCTGTAATCATTTTGTTCCATTTTGAATACGTGCTGAATGACAACATTGGCGTCTGGGTTATGGGTTGAAAAACTGAGTTAAATCTGAAGTTGTAAAATATGACTAACCTCATACCTGGTTGAAATGCTGTTGCAGCTTTTCGTTTGTGAAGTTAATACAAAACTGCTCAAAACTGTGCAGAATAATATATTTATATTCAAGTCAAAATATACGTGCTTCTGAGATACAGCTAATTTCAATGACAAATGTTAGTTCTCAATTAAAAACGCATATAGTTTTCTGGTTTGAGCAGGAGAGACAGAGGGACGCATGCACGCAAGCAAAGATTACCTGTTAGTTTCAAAGCTCTCGAAACCATAAATGTCAAGGACCCCGATCAAACATTTCGAATGAGGATCTTGCCCAATGGAGACGTTGATTTTGTCCACCAACCTTGAAATAATGGATGAGTGATGAGGTTTTAACGGATACATATCCATGATGTGTTAAACCTCTCTAGTGTACAATGAATTACGAGACCTTAATGATCCAGAAAATAGTAATTACCAGTCAAACAAGCGGGAATATATTGTCTTGGCCAGGCCATCCCTGCTAACCGTCGCACCAACAGGATCAAGACTTTTTTTGATAATTTCTTCCGGGGTTATCATTACACGTTTACACAATGCGTCTTCCAGTTCACCCGGATCACACCTGAATTAAGGATGATATCAACTAATTTCGTGACACAAACATGAAAAAGAAGTAATAAAGATTGCTACGTTATTAAGTTTCCTGACATACATAAGAAGCTTCGCTGTCATTTGAAGATGGAATTTTGATTCATTATCTTTCACAACTGATGAATCTTCTTCCCCCTTCTCAAACTCAATGTTACCTAGATGAAGTATAGCAGCCACAACTCCAAAAATTGCATCCTGAGACAAATGGAGAGAGAAGAGAGGGTCAGAGAGATGGACCTTTCTCTGATCTTGATTGCATAAAGATGTTTAGCGCATATAAACATTTGTTTAAATTGACAACTGAGACCAAACCTGTTCTTTCCGACTTATTCCTATAACATCCATAGCTCTCCTCGTTGCTAGATAATCATTGGCATCGTTTATACCAACCAATTCATAGCAGTTGGATTGATTAAGATAGTGAAATGACATGGGATTTCCGAGCTTATATCTCTCAATCTCCTGATAAAACAAAAAATCTATTAGCAGGAATGATGTGACGCACATTTTAAGAAAGTTTCTCAAGAAATACGCAGGGAAAGAGTTGAACGTCAAGTGAAGATGCCAACATCTGGTGGTGCTGCACAGAGAAGGTAAAAACAGTGATAGTTGCGCTCAGGATCTGAAATTTTGCAAACACGAGATCTCTCCAAAAGATATGTTCTGATTGCTGCCCCTGATATCCTTCCACGCTTATCAAATTGAATCTCAGCAAATTTCCCAAAACGACTGCACAAACATCAGTAGTCACAAACTGCAGGGAAATCTTAGGAAAACAATATTTCTGACTACATGACTAAGCAACAGAGAGTTAAAGCAATCAACTCATCTTCCCTTACCATCACGAAAAAGTTCATAGGAGAATCGGGAAGAGAATGATTTTTTGTTAATTTTCTAGTTTCATTTTCTTTGCGAACTCTGATGTGGCATAAATACAAGCCGGCAAGTATATGAATAGACAATTTAAATAAAACAGGTAGAGTTTATGGATGTAAAACGTTGTGCCTTTTGAGATCACAATAGAATTAATTAGAATGGCAATGAGATTTACTTTACCAATTGTAATATACATCAAAACGGGGGATGGAATCAGAAATCAGCTTTTCATACCTGGAGTTATTATTTTTAACTGTTTTTGCATTGCCAAATGCTTCAAGAACGGGATTTGACTGCATCACACCAATTAACACACATTTTCAGATGGTTCCAGCTTCCATATCAGAGAATGAGTGGTGTATTAGGAAAAACAGAGTCAAAACACCTACTTTCAATTGCAACAAGAATTTCTATGAAAAAAGAAATGGACAAACCGCATGAACATTCAATTTGAGAAAGAGCTAAAAACATTTAAGATATAGCAAGTATGATATGCTATGCCCTTAAAAGTTAATCCATTTAGAAAATCCCGTTTCCTAAATTGCACAAAGCTTTCGGTGTCTACTGTATCTCTCAATTTAATGCACTAACCAAATAGAAATAAAACCCACATTAGCATATTATCCAAGTCAAAAGTCCTACATACATGTTCATGACTCTGTCCATACTCCAAGGAAAAATCACGCTGTGTATTGTTAAAAACCTGATAAACAACTATATCCAAGTTATAGAACTGAATACAACTTGGTGCACCAACCAAAAAACAATTACACCCACACATGTTTATTTGCCGTGTCTAACTCTAACATATATGTCCATGCCTGTCCATACTCCATGAAAGCAGCATGCTGAAAATTATTAGTCACCACACAGACAACTCTCCCAAGATAGAGAAACAAGGACCGTTCATGAGATTGAAAATCTCCAACAAGTATTGTACAAGATAATTACTTGATTCTTGGCCTCATGTGTATATCTGCACATTGACCTTGAAAAATTAAATAATTTAAACAAGAGATAGATGGTCCAACGTACTTCTAAAACTTGTTGTTCAACAGATCGTCCTTCAGCAGCAGTATGGCCACCCAAATAAGCAAGGTAGCGCATAATCATTTTAGTGGTCTCAGTCTTACCAGCCCCGCTTTCACCACTGACAAGTATAGAGTTGCTTTTTCCTTCATTAATCATTTCCCTGATCAAATTTATAAAAAATTTAGCTGAATATTTCTATGAAATTTAGAACAAAGTAGTGAGAAAAAAGAAGTGGTTACATGATCACCTATATGCAGCATCAGCAATCGCAAAAGCATGGGGGCTGAGCTTTCCAAATGGTGCTCCCTTGTATCGTTCCATCATGTAGGCGTCGTACAGATGTGAGAGTGGTTGAAATGGATTGAGGGCAATCAGAATGTTTCCGGTGTAGGTCTGCATGACGTTTAAAAGCTCAGAATTGAGCCATCAATGGTTATGGTTGCGGTAAATAACCATACAAGGGAAAACATTAACTGATTTAAAAACCAAAGTGAATCAATCTCACATAAATTTCATTGATTTCATATCTGGTCGCTAAATTGTGCAGGACGCCGGGCTCGTGCAAGTATGAGAGCTTAGTCATGTCATCAGCTCCTCCGGCAGGAGCTTCTACATCTTTCGGGTATATTTTTGATAAATTTGCAACAATCTGGTCAGAATTGATATGGGAAAACAACTAA
The DNA here is from genome assembly GCA_030449905.1 of Luvunga scandens. NCBI lineage: Eukaryota > Viridiplantae > Streptophyta > Magnoliopsida > Sapindales > Rutaceae > Luvunga > Luvunga scandens. The sequence goes on along the minus strand of JASUUG010000382.1, from coordinate 315,620 downwards.
TCAGATTTCATATCACTGCCCAAAATGGACCTTGAAATAACGGCGTGATGCCTCAAGTAGGAAGTATACCAAAGAAACATTATAGAGACTATCCAAAGATTCATTCAAACGGTAAAAAAGGCACCAAGAAAGGAAAGAAAACCAAAGTAGTTAAAAGTGAAGGCATAACTAGGAAAACAAGGTCTCAAGAAACAATATCTTGAATCCTATTGTAGCCTACTAGTCTTTGCTTTACCTTATAGTTATATTTTATTCGATTGGTCTTCCATATAAAAAATCCAGGGACTGTACTCAAGCAACACTACTCCAGCTCTAACTAGCCAAAAGAACTAAAAGAAGACTAAGAAATCACCCAAGTAGAGCAGAACGCAGGAACATCAATCACTAATAGAAGCAAGTCTCAATAGTTTCTCTGCACTTTATCGGACCTTCAACATGGTTCAGGTTCCTCACAGCTCAAGTTGGATCCTATTCCCAACACCTTAAGAGTTCGATTATCTCAATTCTTAAGCCATTCACGTCGTGTACCAACACGATAACATAGAACAAAAACATTGGAATGAAAGACAATTAAGCTTAAACATAAATAAAAAATAAAGAAAATAATTTGAGATCCCATTGGTTTAGGAGGACTGTCGTTTAGCATCATATGATTTGTATTTACCATATTCCCATCACTAGTTTGAATCTCAGCTTCCTGTCCTTTGATGTTAAGAACAATTCCATGTATGAAAACTAATTCTGGGTCTTCAACCCAGACGTGCGTACCAGCAACAATATTCTCTTGAATTTCCTGCAGCCGGTGCAATTTACAGAAGACAAAAAGAACGTAAATGATTCGACTAACATGCAAAAACAGTTTTTCTTTTTTAAAAAAATTTTGTGATAACAAGAAATAAATAATCGAATGCATTAGTTCTCACCCGTAGATTTATCGATAATTAGGCCCAGCATTGCGCACAACTAAAGACATTCATGCTGAGCTCGTAATTAACAAAGCCAAATACCCCATGTGCAATATTGTTCCAAAGAACTAACAATGCCCACCCGTCAAACCGGTGCTTAAATTAAACGTATCATGTTGTCTGCCAAACTATCAAGCTCATCAATGACACCATCTAAATTTTTTTTTTTCCTTTTCAAAAAAATTATTAATATGTCTGCTTAATGAAGGATATGGGAACCAAAATGTCAAAGGTCATCATGGAGCATTGTATTGTCCTAAAAATTATTCCCCTATACACTATATTTTCCCGTTTCTCGAGCTAATAAATTGTCACATTAATAGCATCTTCAATTAAAATTTATCAAGTTCTTTTCTCCTGAAATCATCATATGACTGTAATTAAAGCTGCTACTTTTCAATCATATGATGGAATTATACATACCATTCTGACTTCCAGTGAAAACCAAAATTCCTTCTCCTGAAACCGGATCGGATTGAATCCAATCCAATCAATAAAAATTGAACGACTGTACCAATTCGACCATCTTCAGATTGTCAAAAATTGTTCGAAGAGTAACATCAACGACGGCTGGTAACCAGCTAAAGGGTGATAATTATATCATTTTGACGGGGATTGAATGGAAAATAGAAAATTTTTGAAGAATTTTTTTTTTATTTCAATATTTTCTATTTTGTTTTTCGTAAGTCTTCTTCGTAGCGTGTCGTGTTCGTGTCGCATTGTGAAAGGAGAAGACATTGATCGAACGCCCTTTGTTTTCGCCATTTTTGGGAGGTGCTTGTGGCCCTCTCTTTCAAGACACGGTTTTGGCGGATGATGAAAACAAAGACTGAGAATTCATTTACACACACTTTCATCACCTGGCTTGTTTGGCAAGTAACGGCTTTATTTATCACGCAATTAATAACTACGAATGAGCTGTCTGTATAACATTTAACATATGTGTATTCTCATTTTGTGAAAATAATAACATTAAACATATAACAGGGTCTTCATAAAAAGTGTCAAGTGGTATTTGTGGGTATTCATCGTGTGAGATTTATAAATTTGTGATGACACATAATTGTAACATTAAATTTTGTGCACCAAAATTTAGTGACCACATCACCATAATTCTCGAGCTCTCGTGTGGGGCTCAAACTAGGAAAATTTTATTAGAATGGTATTACAAGTTTTGGTTAATATTCCGCTCAAACAAAAATTCAAGAGTTTGGCTACATCTTTTCGCACCAATGTAAAAGTAGAAAATTACTCAATTATAGTAAAACTTCCAATTAATAACCTTAATTGAATAATAAAATCTTTCAATTCTGACTTGGACTAACGTGCTAAATTAATAATTGTCTTTTTTTTTTCTCAAGTCTTTTAAGGTCCAATGAAAATATAAATTAATAATTAGTCCAATACAAAAAATATAATAACAAAGTAACAAATAAAATTTAAAATATTAAGGAGCCTTTTTCTTGACAACTTTGATTTACTCACTTCAATTGTTTTCCAAAATGTGGATCTAATAATTTGACCGCAAGAAACTAATAACCAATGTATTTATAGATGTTATGTTCTATGTACTTTAAGCATCATAAACAATTTATCTTTTAGGGTAATAAATTTGAAAAGACATACATCAATTTTATATTTATGTAGAATGCACTTACATTTTTTTTTGGGCTTCTATGTACTTATTCATAATATGTATTATATATATATATATATATATATATGATAACTTTTAAAATATATAAGTAATCTTGGTCAAAGGAATAATATACTTACTAAGATAACACAAGTAATTAAAATATAAAATTTTTCTTAAATTAACAAATTATTCATTTACCGATAGATTACACTTTAGTTTAATTTGCATATTAGGCAAACCAATCATTCAGTTCGCTTCATAATCGAACCGACCCGTGTGCACCCTTCACTACACCTACTCTATTTTTGAAAAGATCAAATTCAACGGATGCTTAGCAGAAGAATGGTGGCAGTTCGTCCGCACCCGCCATCATACAATGTTGATGTTGTATGATTGTCGGATCTTATAGGAAAATTAAAGTTCTCAATTGTTAGTAATATTTTGTACGACCGTAGAAAGTTTCCAAGATACCAACATTTTAATAATTTCATAAATAAATTACATATTTTTTTCAAATTGTATATTTAAAATAAATGCATAGTATTAATTATTTTATAATTATAAAATTAATCAATTTCAAAAGTTATTTCTACTAATTATTCATGTACTTTCAATTGATTTATAAAATTAATCAATTTCAAAAGTTATTTCTACTAATTATTCATGTACTTTCAATTGATTTATAAAATTAATCAATTTCAAAAGTTATTTCTACTAATTATTCATGTACTTTCAATTGATTTCAGGAGTTCCCATTTCATAGTAGTTGTGATCTTGCTTCGGAGTATTGACACCAAAATTTTAGTGGAGCCTAATTCGAAAAAAGGAAAAGTGTAGAAACAAATATTCTTACTGTAAATTTATGTTTTACCCAACTTTTTTAGACCTTGCATTACCGTCTAACAATCTTTAAATAAAAACTATAAAATTATTATAATTTTGGGCTGAACAATAAAGGGTTAGTTTGGGATTGCAATTGCTGATTAAATAAGTGGCTTCTGCTATGCGCATGAATAAGTAGCTAAATAAAAAAGTAATTTGATATTTGGTAAATTATGTTTTTACGGTTACTGTGAGTTTGAAAAGCAATGTACATGTGTTTAGTAAATTTTATTACAAATGTATTGTTCTATTATATAATTACCAAAATAGATATAAGTTTAAATTATCTTTTATTTTTTTAGAGCATATTTAATGATGTTTAGACATGTCTTTTTTTTTTTTTTAAGACATGTAAAATTACAAAAGATAAAAAAATAAATAAATTTGTTATATAAAATATGATAAAAATTCATACTACTACATAATCTAGATAAAATAAAAAAGTAATATGCAATACATTAATATTAAACTTGATGCAATAAACACCATAACTATAGAAAAAAAAATATAAATATATTGAATATTAAAAACCATGGTTATGAAATTAATTTTAAAAGTTATGGTTAATTTTCATGTGAAATTGTTCAAAGTTCAAAAAAATTTACGTAATTATATGCAAACCTTTTTAATCTTATAATAGAAAATACAAGTAAAATATAAAAAAAATATAAACTACTGGATCAAAACTTTTGATACTAGAGAGAATTTACAGTAGTTGTGGCAGTAATTTTATTGTGGTGGTAATATGATATCTAATGACTTAATATTATAGTGTAGGGGAAAATCAAATATGATTATTTTTTTAAAATATTAAGGTTATAATAGTAACTTGAAAAAGTTATGATAACTTATTTAATAAGCTATTTATGAAAATTAACCATGTAGCTGCTTTTATCATGGTGGTAATAGGATATCTAATTACTTCATATTATGGTGTAGGGAAAAATCAGATATGATTATTTTAAAAAAATATTAAGGTTATAATAGTAACTTTTAAAAAGTATTATATCTTATTTAATAAGCTGTTTATGAAAAGTAACTCTGTAGTTGCTTTTAAAAGTTGATGTAAAAAAAAAAATATTACAAAATAAACAGCTTTTACAATATTTACCAAACACTATTTTTGTCACAAATTATAAAAATACACCTTATTTAATTTCAACCTTAATCCCAATTGGAGCCAAAACTTGAGTACTTTTGAGAAGTATATAATGAGGTCCCAATTTGTGACAAAACATAGGAAAGGGAAATTGCTTATATTACACTAAATCCAACTCGGTTATTGATAGAGTGAATAGATTTGAATGGGATTAACTTTTTCTTTTATTTATTTATTTATTTTGGCAATTTTGATGGTGATAAGAATAAGCAAAATGAAAATTACAATCAAATGTAAAGGAGAAGGTGAATACGGCAACACACAGAGAGAAATGACATCGTTTTTTATTATATATCTAGGTGTAAAATAATATATTATTTTTAGTAAATTTTTTTTAAAAAACTAAAAGTTAGTTTTGATATTTAGTTAAACTTTTTAAAAATCTTTTTTAGTAAATCACCTTATTTGATAGCAAATGTTGTAAAGCATAGAAGGAGTAACTTTTTAAAATATGATTAACAGTTTGAAAATCAGTTTTGTACTTAATACAATTTCATATATATCTTTACAAATATTAAAAAAATCTAAAATTATTATTATTAATTTGAAAATGAACTAATTAAATTTAAAGGGATTATTATTTTTACTAATTATATTAAGATAATAAAATAAAATAAAAATAATGCTATAAAAATATTTATTTTAATTATATATTTATAAATATGTAAATAAATTTTAAAATATTATGTCAATTTTAATTATTTATTTTTTTAAAGTAGTTTAAGAGTACGGATTATTAAATATATATAATTATTTTTAAAATGCATGATAATTTTAAAAATAAATTTTATTAAATTTTTAGCTGATTTTCTTCTCAACTAATAATAATTATTAAAAAAAACTATGAAATTACCAAACTTGTCCAAGAACGAATTAAAGGCGGATTAATCAATAATCACATTCCCTCGTCATCTCTTGATCCTCCGGAATTCCGGGGTTAAGAAATAAGAGGAGCCAATTCTCACAAAATCACGCCACGTGTCGAGTATCTGTACTCTATGGACTTTTTAGATGAAAAGGGTGGTTACTTTCCTCGAATGTGGAAAAGGAAAGCGAAAGCAAAAGCCTGCGTCGCAAGACAAAAGCCAAATCAACTAACTAATCCACAATTTCTATTAACATTAGACAAATAATTACTAGAGGAAATGAAATGAGAGCTAATAATTGACGCGCACACGGAGAAAGAAAGAGAGAGAGGGAGAGATGCCGCCATCGTCGCTGAGGCAGCAGCAATTAGTGGCAACCGACGAAACCGTAACCCTAATACCAGGGCTTCCGAACGACGTCGCATCACTGATCCTTGCATTCGTTCCATACTCGCACCAGTCGCGACTCAAACAGACGTGCAAATCATGGTTCCTCTTCTTCTCGTCAAGAAACCTCGTATACGACCGCCGCAAATTCAATTCCCAATCAGACGTCCTCTGCATATTCCCTCAAGATCCTTCCATTTCCTATCCCTTCCTCTTCGACGCGGCTAATCGCGCGTGGCGTCCACTCCCTCCACTCCCTTGCAATCCCTCCACCTACAGCCTCTGCAACTTCACTTCTATCTCCCTCGGGCCCTACATCTACCTCCTCGGCGGCTCCCACTTCGACGCCCGTTCCTTCCCCTTGGACCGCCCCCTCCCTTCTGACTCCGCCTTCCGCTTCAATTTCCTCACCTTCTCTTGGGAGCGAATAGCACCGATGATTTCCCCCCGCGGGAGCTTCGCTTGTGCTGCCGTGCGCAGCCTGAATCAGATCATTGTCGCCGGTGGTGGGTCCAGGCATAGCCTGTTCGGTGCTGCCGGGAGTAGGATAAGTTCGGTGGAGAGGTATGACGTGGCAAAAAACGAGTGGGTCCCAATGGATGAAATGCCGAGGTTCAGGGCCGGATGCGTAGGGTTTGTGGCGGAGGAGAGCGGGGAGTTTTGGGTGATGGGTGGCTATGGGGATTCGAGGACGATTTCAGGAGTGCTTCCCGTGGACGAGTACTATAGAGATGCAGTGGTAATGCAACTGAAGAAGAAGAAGAAGAAGGCTGATGATCATGATGATGGTGATTGGGGGACGTGGAGGGAGGTTGGTGATATGTGGGATGAATGGGAGAGGTCGCGGATTGGGAAGATTGTCGTTATGGAGGATGAAAATGGGGGAAGGCCTGAAGTTTTTATGCTTGACAAATTTGATATCTTGAGGTAACTTCTACATTTCCTTTTTGGTGTTTTAAATGTGAAAAATTTTAGTTTATATTCATCTGGTGTTTAGTTTAATGATACTGGTAAATGGCTCTAACTGGATGTTGCAATTTAGTTGTTTGCTTTGTGTACTAAGCCTTATGTTTAGTTTGATTGCTGTTCAGTTGAACTTTATTTTGCTGGTGAAAGTTGATATTCAATTATATGGAATACTTATTATGTTAGTGCATGTGACAATTAATCAATATCTTTTATGCTTCATGTTCTCAAGCCAAACAATGTAAAAAAATGTGGGCAGTAATTTGATCTTAGACATTGTTGTGAAAACTGAAGTTGATATATTATAGTTCCCTTGCATGTGTGAATTATTGAGCATTTATATTTGTTCAATTAGTTTTGTTTGTGTGGATGAGTTGTAGTTTATTGTCATCCGCCTTATTCTTTTTTTTTGTTATATTAGTAACAATTGATTCCAGTGTCACTGAAGTAGTTTGTTCTCCGAGTTTCTGGACGATGCTCTGGAGTACAGGACGTTGAATTTTTCTTTTTTCTTTTTGGTATGTGTGTCGGTGTCTGTCTTTTGTTTGGGTATCTGTGAAATATTACATTATTTTACTTTAATTTGCCTTTAGGTATTTTTTCCTCTTAGGTCATATATCTTTGGTTCAACTCAATTGCAGAAATTAGTCTGTTGCTAAAATGCTTTATCTGGAGTTTGGGATTTCATGCTAATGCGTTGCTTGCCATGGTGATTAGTATGTAAAAGTGTCATATTGCACCATGGATTAGTTTGATCACAAATACTCTATGTACTAATTCAGCCTTCGGCTAAAGTTGGCATTAAGTGAGGACGAGCGAGGGAGCGAGTTGGGCTTTTCTTGGAAAATTGAAAATTGTGACCAAACAGGACGAAAAGTGGTGAACTTGTAGGTTACAGAGGCATATTGTTTCGGCTTTTTAAATTATGAACAACTTGTTGATAATAAAATATATAGTTAGGATGCTTCACACAAGACCTTTTGAAGAAGTTTAATACAAAATTTTGGTGTTCTGCAAATTGGGTATTTTAGCAAAATTTTCCTACAGCTCTGAATTTATTAGCCACATACATCTTCTCTCTCTCTCTCTCTCTCTCACTCACACACACACACACACACACACACACACAAACACAACTGTTTTGGGGGTCTTTATAGTAAGTGATTAGAAAAATGTTTGACCTCTCTGCCATGGAAATATTAAAGATGTTCTACAACTTGGCATTTTAATGCTGAATTTCATACAGGATCTAATGTTTTTTAGATACTAAAGTGTTACCTTAATTTTTGGCTTATGGACAGCTTTTGTGGTTAGTGTTGGTTTTTGTTTTGTTTGGTTAGTATGTGCGTTAGTCATGACTCAGAATGCAATTGTCATATAAAGGGAGGTTTCTTGATGGGTATTATCTCTATCTGGAAATACCAGAATTTTGTCAAATGTAATTCAGATACAGCCACTGAAATTGAAATACCATATGAATTTTGCTTGATTTAGTGGCCATATAAACATAAAATTACAATCAAAATATTGCATAATGTCACAAACAGTAGGTATTCTCCTGCTTTATTGATGATTTAAGATCCTATGTTTTTACGTGCATTTACCTTATCTTCACTGGATCAGATTGTTGATGTCTCCTCTATAGCCCATTAAGCATGTCGTGTATACTTTTTGAATTCCAAAATTATTACTTAAGGCTTGCTTTTTAGAAAGGAAAGGAAAGGAAATGGAGAGTTATTACTGGAAAATTGATTGCATTTTTTGTTTTGTTCATGCTTTCTGTAATAAGGCCTGCGGTTCGATTAAAAGCTTGCAGCAACTACACTTTTGCCATTAAAGCCGTTGGTTTTCTAGAAACAAAAAACTGTAGATTTATTAGTTTTGTTTTAGTTCATTACGATGTTCATTTGAAGTGTATTAGTTGAGGCCATTTAATCACGTGATTTCATGTATTGTACACAGGTATGACATGGCTTTAAACCGATGGTTAAAGGAGACTACTATACCAGAAATACGTCCTTGCAAGAAATCACTGGGTTTTATTGTGTTAGATGGGGAGTTACATGTAATGGCACTTTTGAAAGGATTAGATCTAAATGAAACACGGCGATCACAACAGCATAAAAGGGCAGGAAGTCTATTCATCCAAATCTACCATCCCAGAAAGAAGACATGGAGATACCTCTCTTCAAAGCCGCCATTTCCCCAGCCATTGGATTTTGGTACTGCAATTATGTGCACTGTTAGGCTTTAGTCTTCTTCTCTTATGTTTTAGTTGTGTTTTTCTGTGGCTAATTAGTGGAGCATACAAATCAGATGCATACATTCTGTTCAAGGATGTGTATTGTCTGTCTATACAACTGGTTCATTGGGGTTAGCAGATTAGCTAGCCGGTGTACAGATTAGATTAAAGGATACAGGTATGTCACTGTTGAAGTCTCATGAGTACAGCATCAGACTGACAGTTAGGGTGATTGGGCGTGAATGCTGTATATTGCATCTGATTTTACCCCAAGAGCCCAAGACCTAGTGAATAAATATGTACGTACCTATCATTTTATATTTTGCGTAATTTTTTTTTTCATGACTGAGAATAGAGATAGAGATAGCACAATGGTTAATAAAGAGCTAAAAAGAGATCCAAACCCAGCAGATGGAAAAAGGAGTGAATGCATTAGAGATATCATTAACAAACTTTTGTTTGATAATTTCACTAACAACTTGACTGTATGCTTGATGACGACCATCATGCAAAATATTATTTTGACAAGTATGCACTATGTCATATCTCTTCACCAACCACTACACATACTCTTTGTCATTCGCTCTCGTTGCTCTCGTTGCTATTTATATAGATGGCAAATTTTGGATCGGGATTCGGATGTAGGTGCATCTGAATCTAAATCCGCATTGAATTTTTTACATCTGGATCCGGAAAAAAATATGCGGACTGAATGCAGGTAAGATTCGCACGGGTTATGGGTGGATTTTCCTGGCCAACCCTCCTAGCACTACACAAGAGGGCGTAGTCGGTGTGGAGTCTCTTTAGCCAACTTGTGGCCGCGAGGAGGGACACACACAAGCTAAGTCTCGCGGCAAGTCCAAGGACGCTTCTGTAGACGCCTTGGAGCCTCGTTGCCGAGCTTGCGGGCTCGCTCAGTAAAATGCGGGGTGCGCTTAGCAAAGTCCAATCCAAGTTCTAGAATTCTCTACAAATTGTAAATAAATATTCGCATATTTTTAAATTTAAATATAATTTTAACTTTAATAATTTATTTAATAATATCAAATAAAACTCAACTATAATTTAACAATTAGCAATTTAACATCAATTCAATATAAATAACATACAATATCACTATAAATTCACAAATGATAATTTCACAACATATATAAAAAATAAAAAAAATAAAAAAACTAAAGTAAATCAATTCATTTTATTATTATTATTATTATTATTATTATTATTATTATTATTATTATTATTATTATTATTATTATTATTATTATTATTATTATTATTATTATAGTTTTTTAACATATTTTTTATAGTCAATGAAGATTATAGAATTAATTATGCTTATAAATATTTTAATTTATATAGTTTTTAATTAAAATTTAATTAAATTAATTAATTAACTATATAATAATGCAGATCCGGATATTCAATTTTTCGGATGCACTTGCATCCGGATCCTCACCGATCTTAACTTTTAAGATCCGAATCCGCATTTTATAACATGCAGATATGAATTTTTCCGCATTCGGATCTTCTAGATCTTTGCGGATCCGGGCCGGATCCAGATTTTAATGCCAACCCTAGCCATTTACATGTCTTCACAGCACAACAAGCTCCCAACGTATGCTTGTGGACTTATTCACCTTGAATTCAAACTTGTCTCTAATGGCAACAATGCCAAGCTCTGTGTATAATTGTTCCTTCATGCTAAATAATTGCCCAACATAAATACCGCTTGAATTACAACTTTTAGCTGTAAATGTATCTAAAGCTACCCAATCTGATGGCATAACTGGAACCTCTAATTGTAGCGAGTCAACTACAACTAATATTGGGGGTTGACTTTGGCTACGTGACCTAGAGGTTTTGATGTAGATGATTATCTTCCTAAAACTGAGGCATTGCTTCCATATTATCTAATGAATGATCGCAATCTACGTTATCACTGGAATAGAGAGTAACTTTCTTTAGTTGGAAACCTTTGTTCTTCAGTATTAGGGAAGAAGTCATTACCATAGTTTGGCGTGAATCCATAACCAAATGTGCACTCAAAAGCTGATGATTGAGTTAACAGCATCAAAGGAGCTGGAGTTTGTTGAGATGGCATTAAAAGGGTTTTGATTGTAACTTTAGGCGATGTAGTTACAAAAATAGTACCATAGTTTATTCGATCAAAGTTCATACGTATAATAACGTTTACCATTTCATCATCTAGTATGTCAATTGGCAAAGAAGCAGTGGCTTATATAGGACAGTTTATGCCCTAAATTGTTTTCACTGTCATAGAATATTTGTTTAAACTTAACTTCAATATTTGATATACCCTAGCAATAAACTGTTCGAAAGTTGCATCATTTTGAAGTAAAAAAGCTTTAACTTTTCCATCCTTGTATTCCATATGACCATCAACATAAGTTTCCTATGATCCATCATAACACATCTTAAGCACAATTGTTGATTTCATTAAACCTGAAGCAAATTAAAATAAATATAATTACATTACTAAAACAAAAATTTTATTTCTTTAAAAATATCATTAATAACAAAAAAAATGATATTAAAAATACAACTACATGAGTTGCCCCACATTTAGATGATGTCATCGACCGATTGATAGAGGTCATCGCTTGCCATTGCATGTAAGAAGTGCAAGGCAATGGCTAGCAAACAAGAAGTGCGAGTAAAGCAATCTATCTCCTAGGCAATGACTGGTATCACTCGGGAGAAGGGCAAGCGATGGATGCTATCGCCCGGGATGGGTTTTCTCTACAATCATAGAAATGCAAAATTTACTATACTTTTCCTAATTTTTGGATTCACACAAGCAAATATCTACTCACACTATAATAAAAATTGAAAAAGATATATGTTTCTACAAATATCTAGAAAAATCGTATATAAAACTTAATTAGCCTTACAATCTAAATTTCAAAAAACACTAACCTTAATTCCTTCTTGAGCTTTTTTTCATTTTGGTGTTGATTGATTTTGTCTTCAATGGTAGTTAACAATTGTTGTTTGAAGCATATACAATTGGAGTAGTTTTGTATTTAGTTGTTAGAGGGAGTTTGGGAAGTGAAATGGGAGGAGTTTTGTATAGTTTGTGTTTAGTTGTTAGCATGAAATGAGAAAGGAGATTTGGGGAGGGCTAATTTAGTCCATAACAAATGTGTGTAGTTATTATTTTAAGACATTTTATTCTATGGCTAATTTTGATAATGAGTTTTTGAAAGTGGCTATATAAGAAAATTTCCCACAGACTGGTGCTTGCTTCTTTCCTGTGTTCCCCCGTGTGGAATGGGTCCTAGTCTTGTTCATGGAAAGCACTGGTTCGTTTTGACGCCGGCATGCATGGATGTTGATCTTCAGAAAGTTTTGAAGTGAACGCATAACCTTTATAAAAACTTTGAAACTGAAAGTAAAAATACCGTGGTGACTCAAAAATTAAAAAAGTTGAGAAATATTATTTAAAGATATATTAAATCAAGTGCCGTATCGACCATGCATGAAACTGAACCCCCCCCCCGGAAAGCAAAATGATACAAGAAATTAAGTAGAAACACATATTCAGGACTGTGGACTAGCCGTCGGTCAATTTAATGCACATTGATGAATAGATCTTGATCTACGGAAACTTATTTTTCCGCATATCAATTTTAATACTTCTTTTGTCAATTTGGTTGTTCCCAAAATTAATAAAATTAATAAGGACGAACTTAGCAAAAGACTGTTTATAAATATATGGTCGAATAAGCGTTTCATGAAATTTTGAATCCATGCACCAAATGTATGTCAACACGCCAACATGAGATTGACGATATTAGATGACAAAGCTGGAAACGAATTGATTAATAGCTCATGTATAATATGTTTTATAATGTTATTGGCGTTACCAGTGCGCGGGCGATGATTAGCTTGCTAATTTAAGAAAGATTGATTCTCGCCATGTGGGAGATGTCAACTAATTTGATTCTATGTGCCCAAAATTCATGCCATGCAGCATTATGAAAATTTCCAATTAATGACCTGACAGATATTGTTACCAGTATGTGCCCGACCGATAAATCAAATGTGATTAATTTTGGTATGTGGCATTTTGCACTTCATATGACTCCTTCAATTTCTAACATTTTGTTTATTCTTATTCAATGGTCAACAGTCAAACTCACCATTGGAAAAATTCAATAAGCCCAACCAATTCGATGTCTATATAAACAGATCTCTAATGTTTATCTAAATCATCCAACACAATTAATCTCCATATTGAAACTCAATGTTGCTATAGCTCGCTAATTAATTAAGCTTTGTCCAACAACAACAGCAACCATGAGGCAGCAGAACATATTACTAGTATTCGTAACAGTTGTTTTGCTTGTTATAAGCTTGCAACGTAACGAGGCATGCAGAATCCTAGACAAAGAAGAAGAAGAAAAATATTGGAAGCCAAAGGATTTAGTGTTACAGACACTCAGGGGTCCGGTCCCTTCATCCGGAAATAGCTGCCGCAACACCCCTAATGGAGGTGGCTCACCTTGCGTTACCAACCAAATGAACTTCGCCGGCCGCGCCATGCCGCCTCCGCGTGTTTTCTCCGATCATGTGATTCCATTTGGCGTGGCAACTGATCGTAAATGAAACGTCTTCATAGTAGAAACAGTGTCACACCTCATCGTAACCCCATCAAAAAAGAAAAAATGTTAATTAAAAGTCTTAACCTAGCTAGAAATAATGGGAATGCCCCCAATTAAAGGGTTCTTTTCCCTTATTATTGTTCATTCTTTTGTGAAGCATTACTAGTGGTGTTTACCAGGAAACTGCAGGTTTTTTCACTTGCAATACTAGCATAAAGGCTGTTTAAATTTATCGACTTGTAATGAGCTATTTAGGAATTTAATTAAAACTAGAATATTGCCTGATCATACAATTCTCAGTTAACATCTCTGGCTACCTTAATTCTTTATGACGATTAAGGCTCCGTTTACTATTGAGTCGTCGTGACTTAAAACTTGAAAGCCACAGCTCCATTAAAATGAAAATTCTAGGTACGAAATCAAAGCTGGTAATGTTTGGTGATTGATTTTTAATGTTAGAGATATAATAATTTGACAAAATAGTAAGAGCAGTATATATATATATATTCATAAATAACTCTGTAAGTGCAAATTGTTTCAATATTCAAGCTATTGTTGAAGTATTTATAAAACATTTTATACCTGTGGTTCTTAAATCGCAACTCCTAGATAACAATAACGAAATCCAATCTTGATGAGTACCACCCAGCAACCTAAAGTTCATTGGCCTAAAGTATATTTAAAAATTAGCTTCAAAGTTGAACGTTATCTAATATTATTGTCAACTAATGTGAGTATAATAATATTCTCAACAAACAGTATTTGAAATGCCAAAAGAATAACCTCACTTATATTATTTTAACTAAACATTTTCATTTACTTTGGACACCTATAAAATAATTCACACTGAAAAAGTTGAGGGCTTTTAGGACTTTTTGTACGAAATATTAGAATTCATCCGCCGCGAGTGCCAAATATCATCTTCTTTCGTAGGAATCCCATAATTATAAAGCAATATTATTACGAAAAATTTGTATGATAAAATATTTATAACATTCTTATTATTTTTATCAACATTATTATTTTAAAATCATTTTATTATGTATTATGAATTTTTATATCATAAATAACCGTAATAATCCAAACAGGGATTAGTTTACTCTAAATATTGACTTAATTTTATAATAAAATAAAGTAAATAACAACTAAAAAATGAAAAATTATTATTTGAAGGCACCTTATTTAAAGTATAAATTATGTATTCCATCTATGGAAATTTTTAATAAGTTAAGTATTCAATCACCCTTTTCACATGCACGCCATAGCCAAAAAAAAAAAAAAATGTGGGAGTAAAATCCATCGTCGTGATTCTTGTGACATTTTTTGAACTCAAAACATATAGTCGTATGGGAAAAACTTGACTTTGAACTTTTCTATTTTATCAGTTGACAAATTAAAGCGACGAGTTCCACCTAACTAATTTGACCTTTTTTCTACGTTTTTTTCGATCTCCTAATATGTTTTTAATTAATTTTTCAAAATCAAACATTTTAATCTTTTTCCATCTCATTGAAATATGATAGATTAAAGAGTTGGCAAAATTTGACATAATCTGATTACCTGACATGAACAACACACAAATAAATGGGTATGAGTTGTCAAATTTGATATGATTATTAAATGGATTAGGTCTCGATCGATATTATTATTTTTTTTTGTGTCGGGTTAGTAGCTAAAATTCTTGATTCATTTACCTGATTAATGAAACCATTTTATTTTCTATTATAAATTAATTTGTAGGTTATTATTATCAAAGCTCAAATATTAGATGTGATTCTCCTTTTTTTTTTTTTTATAAACATATACGCAATATTTCATTTATAAAATTTTATATAGATTTTGAACTTTAATAGTGTAAATGTGTAATATTTTGGTGTGTGTGTGTACATATAGTGCAAATGTTTTATGTAAATTTTGTTAAATATATACAAATTAAGTGCATTGTTAAGTAACTTGTTTATTTGTTGTGTTGAGTTACAATCTTAATATTTTGACATAATTATTAAATGAGTTGTATTTGGATTGATCTAAATTTGACACACACACAAAGCTAACACATCACTAACATGAGTCAATAACACATTTTGCTAGCTCTAGTAGATTATATGACAAATTTTTCAAATCTCTTAAATTTTAGAGTGAATGATTTTTGGGTGTCTAATATTTTTTTTCACCACTTAAGTCCTTTTTTTCTTTTGGCAATTGTTCATTAGATCATTAATGTTATAATTTTAATATTCTTATTAATGATTAATGTGACTTTTTAACATACAGAATCTTTTTCACAATGACAGTAAGTGTTTACTGAGCATTTTTTTATGCTTAATACATGCAAACATTGAAAGTAGCTTATCTTTAAAAGAATTAATGAATTTACATGATTTGGATGAACATCAATTACATAGGTTCACAACCAAACTTTAGTGGCTGTGTCCAAGCAACAAAAAGGAGAAAAAATTATCTTGTAACGGAATCTCGAAAGATTAGAAAAAATAAAATAAAGAGAATATTCGTGTAAAAGTCTATTGTCATCCAGTTTCGGTGATGCCATTCGTCGCAGTTAACGTCAAGAGCTTTGATCTTTGTCATGACTCCCGCTATTACCAGCCGAAGCCACACCAACTTTCACGACAAGGTCGGGAAAGGCAGGAGGCACACGAGCAACAGAGCCGGCTATGTTCATGGCATTGAGTTTGCATTTGCCGGAGCCACCCCGAGGAATGTTAGTGCAGGGGTTGCCGGAGGGAGGCACTGAACTTCGCAGGGATTGAACTGCTAGCCACCCTTCTTTCTTCAACCATTGCTCTCCTTCTAGTGGTCTCGTTGCTGCTGCATGCTTTTGATGAGAAGCGAAGACAGTGAAGAAAATGAATACAACAGTGAAGATATTTTTCCAGTGACAGAGTGCCATATCTTCAAAATTAAAATAAATGGAAAAGGCTGCAATTAAGCTCTCGATAATATTTTTCGCTGTTATCTAAGGATTTTGAGAATACGATTTAGAGGGGAAATGAACTTATTTGAGAATATGACAAGGGTTACAATACATATATATATATAGAGAGAGAGAGAGAGAGATGTGGCTTAATTAAAATAGAGGGGTTGTTTTGACTGGCATTGATGCCCCAATACGTAGACTAATATTCCTGAATTTGACCGAAAGCCATGTGTGGTTTGAAGGTTGAACCGATGCGGAATGGATCAAAACACGGTAACGGGACGATTTTTTAATTCTTGGACCCGAATCAGTCTTATTATTATTTTAAGCGGGGCGAACAAGAAATCTTGAACGAAATTTGACGAATTATGTTATCACTTGTGCACATAATCTGGTTTTAGTCATAAATTTTGTCAAAACAAAATCGATGCTTTAATCCTGGCACTTAAAAGGGAAAAGATTATTTATGAGCTATCCTACAAACCAGAGTCCAAAGCCAGGTGAGGTTTCTGTAACTTTTTTTAACATAAAAGACGCGGCAATCAGCGTCACCGGGTCAAATATCTAAATGAACGGACCAATCTAAAGTACGTAATTACATCAGAATTTTGAGAAAATCAATTCTTTGAAAATGTTCTTCATTACACATCATGAACGCGTTACTATTATATCATTTGTTCTTGATTCTGAGCCCACTTTTATAGGTGTGTTTACAGGAGCAGATCATGTTAGTCGTCATCTCACGCAAACCGAAATAACAAAATACTGTATATAGTGACGCTCAACAACATACAGTATCCAGGATGACTAATTTTTAGGTTCAAATTTCAGATTGCGGCCAATATCACAGAGTCCGGGTTTGTTTTGAGTCGGACATCATGTTGTCTACCAACCTCAATAGTACTAAAATCAACCCCGATTCCTATAGATTCATTATATTTCATACAACTTAACATTCAAAGAACACAATAAATTCATTCAACCTTGTTTTGAAGTTAGAAATTATAGAATACAGATCTTTAATGCAAAGAAACATGACAGCCACAGTATCTTTTCCTACATGGAGATGCACAGCAGCAGCAGCAGCATGCAGAGTGAGCACCTCATAAACACAACTTAATTTACAATCACATCATTTAGAAAGGGCAGCAAGGAGTTTATCCTTTAACTGCTCAGCAGCACCACTTTGAGTTTGAATAGAAAACGTATGGATAACCTTGTCTTCTGTTGTAGAAACATTAGACTCTTGAGCTACAATTTGATGTTCACTGAATGTTTTCATGACACTTGAAACCGGGTGGTCGTCCAGAGGACAGCTCACCCGCACAACTGCATCCTCGTGTCTGGGCTGAAAATCAATCTCTGGCACAGAAATCTGCTTTCGTCTATTGTTTGACATATCCTTCTCTGTTTCCAAAACCCTGATTTTCATCTGGAGGTCAGTGATATAGGTAATGGCATCACCAAGCAGAGAGGCTTTGTCCATCTTAGATATATTAGGGACAACAGCTCTTAAAGCATAGAATCGCTGGTTAAGCTTCTCCCGCCTCTGCCGCTCTGCTTCAACATGATTCAACGGCTCTTCTCTCCCATTTGCAGGCTTTCTTCCTCTCTTCCTAGGCTTCCGATCATCGCCCTGAGGTGATGAATCATCCTTCTGTTCTGAACTAGACACCCTTGCCTGAGCATCAAAACCCCCCACAATCATTTGGTTCAAATGTGGAAAAAGTTTTGCTTCATCTTCAGATCGACAACTGTTAGAAGAATTTCCATATACCTGATTGGTACCTATTGCCTGTATTTCATAAGAGTCTGATGCAAAATTCAGTTCATCTTCCACCTTTGGAGAAAAGTTAATGCTTATTGATCGTGATTTTGAGCCACCCAAACTTAGTTCACGCCCAAAAATCTTTGGAAACACTTTTGTTTGAACAGAACTAGATCCATCAAACACAGTTTTTACCATCTCCACAACATTCTGTTCCTCTGGTATTAATTTGACAGAACCAAGCTCGACAACTCCAGACTTCGCAGGAACAAACACTACAGTTTGGAATCCTGCTGACATTGCCAGAAAGGACCTAGATTCATAATGATCTGAACAACTAACTATGCCTGAGGTCCAAATTGATCTACCAGACTTGTATGCGTGTCCAGGACCGTATGTTGAATCACACCTAAAGTTAAAATACATTGAGGTAAGATAAAACATCTCTACACCTGACACTCCATCTAACCTTGATGCATAATTCTCCAACCCACCAAAACGTGCATGCAGCTTCTGAAGCACCCACTTTTTTACCTCTTCTTTCCTCTCAACTTTGTCAACTTTGTTAACCCCACTAGATTTCCCACCTCCAACTGCACCATCCTTTGGGTCACGGCAATGGCCATCTCCCCATGTTAGGGCGGATCCACCAGATTTCAAGTTTGAAGCATGCCAGTAAATTGCATAGTTCCAATTGGACCCTTCAACCACCTGACATAGCCTCTGCTGCACACCCAAATCACCAGGTGGTGCAACCAACTCCGTCATCACGTTGTTGGCAGCTGATTTGATCAGGAATTCACAGGCCTCAGTACCCAAAACTGACTCCACCATAGCCTTGTCTTCTTCATTTGCCCAAAATTTCTCGCCCATATTTCTCTCCTTAAAATCTATTATATGACACAAAACCCAAAACCTCAAATCAAGCCAATCGTCAAGTCTCCAACTGCATATGGCTCAACAAATCCCAGAAACCGGGATCAAAACCTTTCAAAAGTAATCCGTAAACCCTCAAAGAAACAAATATTCCGATTGATTCACCAAGCAAACAACTCCAAGTAACTAAATTCACTAATTCCAGCTTAATCAAATCACTTAAACTATCAACTAAACAAAGTTATTCATACAAATTAAGTTCTATGCGTTGAAAACGAATACAAGAGCATCTCATAAATTGTACCATCAGTCTCGTATAAAGCTAAAGTTTTACATGGCCGGAGGAACAGTAACAAAAAAAAAATGAAGCTTTTGCAGCAGAAGCAGAACCTCACCTTTAATCAACAGAAAGGTTGTAATCTAAATAGGGGGCTTTCAAAATTCTGCAATTTCAGCTGAGGAAAACAAACAAACACTAGTTGGGAATTTTTGGTCATGTTTTTAGATCTGAGTTAGGTTTCCTGATTCGCAAATGGCGATTTCATTTTCTTTTCGCTATAAATTGGAATTAATTTATTTTCATTTATTTTTGTTTATTCTATTTGCCACTGACGTGCTGCCACGTTGAGCGGTAGGCCGGGAAACCATGGGTCCACCACTGGTTGCCTTTAACTCATTATCACGTGATTTAAATGTTTTATATGTATGAGGTTGAATCATGTGATTTTAGTGATACCTGATAACTAACGGATGCTAAATGTACGTTTGACCAATATTTCAAGTGACACCAGATGCAAAAAGCCAAAAGCCTATGAATAAATTTTAACTATAAAAGAAATTAAAAATGTGATTGTTATTAGCGAACGCAACCTCTGTTTCATTAAAGCCTGTTTCGTATTGTAATTTATTTTTAAATCATAATTATTGAAAAAATTATATTTATAAAATAAAAATTAATATATACTATATTATTTTAATAAAAATATTATAAATTTTTCATCATATAACTATAAGGTTAAATTAATTTGATTTTTAAATCACAACAATGAGTATTTATTAAATATTTTAATACAGTAACTTTTAAAGAACAGTTGTCCAATCATTAATACTAAACATGACTTAACCTAAGTCATTTCAGAGTAAAAATGATAATTTTAGTGTTTTTACTATGAAAAGAGAGCTTAATTCTAAAAGATACATCACAAATAATTATGGATATATTATAAAATTTAATGTTGGACTAATGTAATTATCAATATGCAATTTGCTGATTGGTTTTATTTATTTTCAGTGACCTTACGTCTCATTCCAAGTCACCCTAACTTAAATTACAAATTTAGGCAGATCACGTATGTAGAACATATTTCATATTGCATTTGCCTTTGCATGCCTTTCAGTTTTGCAGGCTTTGGCAGTTTCCACCCATTCAAGTTTAATTTCCCCTCACCGTTATGGCTTGATCATCATTCTTGCATATTCTTTAAAAGCATGCACATTGATGGTTCCTCTACCTCTAAATTTACTTTCATTTTATAATTTATTTATAATTAATTGTTATGAGGTTATTGCATTACTACTGAAATCACACCTAATAACTATAAAATATTATAAAATAATTTTATTTCATTTACAAGCAAAATAGCTAGAGAAGTTTTGCGACTCAATGTTTGATAAATTGATCGATGATTTAACATAATTTGCACATACATGTTTCCACATTCGTTCTTTATAAACTACAACCTTAAGGTTCATTTGATATTGAGATGTTGTAACGTTTAAGCAGTAGTTGGTGATAAAAAAAAAAAACTCTAGTTGTAAAACAAAAAGTTAATTGTATTTAAAAAATATGGCTTTTATTATAGTATTTTTGAAAAATCTAATAAAGGTATCAAGAGTTTTTTTTTTATCAAATAATGTTGAAGAAAATCACTCTGACTTAAAAGCCACAACTGTAAGTTTTTACCAAACATTTTATAGTACGTTATTACTTAATTTTAACGTACAACTCCAAATATCAATACTAACGTAGAACCTTACTTTTATTTTAAGCAATAATTTAGTTTATTCATACACCTTAATCTATTTTAAGTAGTAATTTAGTTTAATTTAATTTATTCATACATAATAGTTTAATTTATTTTCAATCAACAGATTTTACTGAAATAGTTGACACCATACATATTTAATTGAATTTGAGCAATTACTTAAGAAGCAGTTACATTATAGCTTCCAATTAGCCTTTTGACCAAATAAAACCAATGACAAAGCAAACAATCATGGCTAAGGGTGGGCAAAACCGAACCAAAATCGATAAAAATTTGGTTCGGTTTGGTTTTTTTCAATTTTGGTTCAGTTTTTTTAAGATAAAAAATCTAAATTTATAAAGGTTTTCGGATTAAAAATCATAAAATTTGAACCCAACCGAAATTAAGGTATGTTTGTAATTTTGCTGCAACATATATATAGACAAATTGAAAATTTTGTTAATTTTTGCCATTTGCAATTTTGCATCACACAACCAATATTCACAACCCACAACCCAAATCCAAACTCTCATATGCTTTTAACTCGTTGTGCTTTCTCATTGTTATCGTCCTACTAATATTATTCTTTCCATCACTCTTTAATAAGCCAGATAACTCACTTGCTCTGTTATTTTTTTAAAAATGGGTCATTTTTTTTTTTAAATAACTCATAAATCTTTTCTTATTTTATATATTTGCTTAAATTATTAATAGTTTACTAATAGTTAGTTTTATTAGTTTTGCCTGGATATGAGTATGTTACTGTATGGACGGTTGGCAGTGCTGGAATTGTTGAATGAAGGGGGATAATATCATGTGGATCCCTTTTCTTTATAAAATTTTACAATGGCCCAATATTTAGGAAATGTTTGCATATAGGAATTATGTTATGATCTAATTTGTTTGCAAACATTTCAAAATAGTCCTTGACCGAAGGCCAACAAGATAAAATATCATTCAGTCCCTAAGTGTTTGTTAATTTATATTACGACATAGAAACTTTTTTTTTATTTATAGTTTGGGCCAAAAGTTTTGATATTAAAAACAGTAATTATAATTTTGAAAATTCTTCATTTTAGTCCAAAATTCTTTCCTTTTTTTTTCAAATACAAATTTGTAAATTATTTTATTTTTATTTATTATACATTGATTATAGTAGGCCTTGTGTGCAAAATGGAAGAAAATAATAATGTTGCCAAGGAGATTATGAAAGACGATTTTGAGGAGGATGATCAAAATGAAAAAATAGGCAAGCACTTGAGATTAGATGTCTGACAATCATTTTCAAAGCTACTTGGAGGAAAAAAAAGCGAAGTGTAACTATTGTAAGGAGTATGTATGTGAAAGTATTAAAGGAAATTCTGGCTTAAGAAATCATTTGTTAAAAAGGTGTCCTGTGTATAAAAAATTGAAGCCTAAAAAAGATGAAAATCAATGTACTTTAGCTCGTAAAAAAGGTGTTGATAATGCTAAGCTTGTTTATGTGGGTTTTAGTAAAGAAGCTTGTAGAAAGGCACTTGTAAAGATGATTATTAAAGATGAGTTACTCTTTAAATTTGTGGAGGCTGAGGGGCTTTTGGAATTTATGGCTACTTATTGTCCAAAGTTTGATGTGCCGTTACAGAGGACAATTACAATGGATATTCTTCAATTATATGAGAATGAGAAGAAGATGTTGAAAAATATGTTATTGCAAATCGTCAAAGAGTATGTATCACTACAGATACTTGGACTTCAATTTAAATGTGTAATTAAATGGTGATAACAACTCATTTTATTGACAAAAAATGGAAGTGGCATAAGAAAATGATTAGTTTTGCTCCCATTTTTAATCATAAAGGAGAGGGAATTGTGAAGCTCATTGAGAAGTGTATGATTGATTAGGGTATTGAAAGTTTGTTCACGATTATCATGGACAATGCAAATGCTAATAAAAAAGTGGTCAATTATTTGAAGAAGTTTGGAAATTGGAGTCAGGATTCGTTGGTTTTAAATAGTTTGTGTATGCATGTGAGATGTTCAATACACATAATAAATTTGATTGTGAATGATGGATTGGATTTGGTGAAGACATCAATAGATAGTATTCGCAATGCAGTGAGATACGTTAGATCTTCCCCATCGAGGTTGCAAAAATTCAAAGCTTGTGTTGATGCAGAAAAAATCTCATATAATGGGTTTATGGTGTTAAATGTGCCGATTAGATGGAATTTAACATTCTTGATGTTGAGATCCGCATTGAAATTTGAAAAAGCATTTGTAGATTAAAAGACGAAGATGGACACTATGTTAATTGGTTCGAAGTTGATGGAGAGGATGAGAGCAAAAATAAAAAATATAGGGTAGGGCCACTGATGAAAGATGATTGAGACAATGCAAGAAGGTTAGTCAAATTCTATCAGTCTTTTATGATGTGACCTTGAAATTTAGTAGTTTTAAATTTGTAGTTGCGAATAATTATTTGAATGATATGTGGAAAGTTCAAATTCATTTGAAATCTCTTGATGATAGTGGTGATATTTTGTTAAGCTACATGATCAAACCTATGATAACAAAGTTTGCCAATTATTAGGGTGATAATTTAGAGAAGGTCAACATGTTGTTGATTTTAGCAGCAGTACTTGATTCTCAATGTAAAATCGACTTTGTTACATGGTGCTTTAGTAGTTTGTATAATACTAAGAAAATTGAGGAGTTGTGTAATAGGCTTAAAAAGTTGTTGATGAAGCTTTATTAAAGCTACAATTCTGGTGATCCAAATAGTGTTATTAAGACTAGTTGCATGGTTCAGACTAGTGGGATTAGTGACTGTGCTGCCTCTAGTTCTCTTGATCCTTTTGCATAATATAAAAAGATGAAACCAAGTATACAAGATGGATACGGTGGGCAAAATGAGGTTGAAAGATACTTGTCGGATAAAATGGATATGATGAATGACAACTTTGATATTTTGAATTGGTGGAGCTTAAATTGGCATAGGTATCCAATTTTGTCTTAGATTGCCAAAGATGTTTTGGCAATTCCAATTTCCACCGTTACTTCAGAGTAAACATTCAGCACTGGGGGTCGCATTCTCGATCCATTTAGGAGTTCTTTGACCCCTAAAATAGTTGAGTCCTTGATTTGCACTCAAAATTGGGCTTTTATCGACTTTTTTTCGGAGATCGCATAATAGAGCCAACTAAGGAAGAAAATGAATTTTATAAACTTGTTGAATAAGGTAATAACATGCTTTTGTTGACTTTAATAATTTATTTGTAATATTTAATATTATAAATAATGATTTTCATATATCTATTTTTTTTCTTTGTATAATTTGTGAGACCAATGCTAGCACAACAAGCACAAGCACCAAAGGACCAATTGGTGATTGAGTGATGTTCACTTTAATCATTTCAACAAAAGATATCATTTATATGAATTTGATATCTTATTTTTATAATTATATTTATGGTACTTTACTCATTTCAATTTTATTTGTGTAGATTTAAGTTAGGAAGTATGGATGTTAGAAGTTATTAAAATTGGAAGAAGTTGCAGGGAAAGGGGAGCAAAGTAATGGCATTTCTTATGGTTGATTTTTAATTTTTATGTTGTAATAGTTTCTTATAGTTATGGATATTGTCTTGGATGTTGCTAAGATGTTGTGGGCATTTGACTATCTTTTATTTTATTTTGTGTCATTGTTGGAATTTTCTTTTTATATTGTCATGGATTTATGTTGTGAATTATATTCAGTTAATTTGGTGATGATGATAAATGATTTGGTAGTGGTAGTAGTAGATTATGATATATTTTGATGATGTAGTAGTAATTGATGAAATTGTAGATTAATTGATGAAATCATAGATTATACATACTCTAAATATATTATACAAGTACTTGAAATGAGAAAATTATTGTATAGAGTTTGAAATAGAAAATGATTCGAAAAACCAAATCAAAAACCAAAACGTTAAGATGAATTGAAAAACCAATCGATTAAATAAAACCGTTAAGAGAACAGAAACTGAACCGAAATCAACCTATTGGTTTTGATTCAGTTTTTATGAAAATAAAAATCAAAAAGTTTTTTTAAATTTCGAACCTAAACTGATCCGAAACCGAAAATTTATCCCAAAACTGAACCGATACCCACCCCTAATCATGGCGTATCTCTGTATGGGTCCTTTCTTTATTCTAATAAAGTAAACATATGGAGCCCACGACAAAGACAAATTTTACTACACTAGCCAGATACAAGAATGTAGTGAAAATTTTAATTTACATCAAATGAAAAGGATCACACTACTTGCACTAGTTTCTATGAAACATAGTTGCGACAAATACTTCGCCAAAAAATTAGTCCTCTTTCGCTTATTTCCGTGCAGAAGGTGAGATAACGCAGTATAGGTGCAAATAGTTTTTATTAAACGTTATTTCTGGTTTGGGGAGTGTTTATTATGCACGCATGTAATTTATGATAAGCTCACATTTGTTAAGAATAGATATGAACTAGTAAATATATGAACTTAAAAGATTGATAAATCCCAGCTCTGGTTTTTTCCTCACAATTCCTAGACTTCTATACAAATGTGGACATACATATACAATATAATGGATTTCCTTGAATCCAAGAATAATATTTGTGTACAGCTAATCTCTTTATCTATCAACATCAGTCTGTGAACCATGTACAACTCATTAAGCTTGGAATTAGAAAATAAAATGATCTATGTACATGAATTTTTCTGGTGTGGATATTTATATTTTATAAAATACAAACTTCAACTGTGACTATATATTTGTAATTTTGAAATGAAGACGTCCACACCGAAGATAATTTATATTTATGCATTGCATGTGAAATATATGTATGTACAGTCAACTTCTAGTCCAGGAATCCTGCATTTTATTAAGGTTTGAGACGTGTTTATAATGTTGTAAATTATCTTTTACACCGTCTTACAAAGTTGTAAGCTCATCCCGAATGTTAATATGGTTTGGAGTTCTTGAGGGATTCCTCTTTTGAAAAAATTTTCTATATATGCACAGGGAGATTGTTGTTTTTCCTTCTACTGAAATCAATATTTACTATGTACTCTCTACTAACTCACTCGTGTGTGTGTGTGTGTGTATGAGTGGTGGAGAATGGAAGCATATGGAAGTTGAGCTAAGATCTTTTGCAGTGGCCTAGACCACCAGGAGGTATGTTGTTGCAAGGACTAGGACCAGAGGAAGGTATGAAAGAGATTGATATTATTTGGTTTGAGAGAATTTTTCCAGAGAAAAAAAATGATTGTATTTCTTCTAGATTTTTCATCATACACCAGAGAATCAACAACTCTGTATTTATACATCAATCAGGCTAAGGAACACTTGTAACTAACTCCTTAATCTATAAATCATTTTCCAGCCAATTACATTTCACATACATCCTACATGACTAATAACAACTTTAACGGCTAAAGCTGATCTGTCAATCTTCTTAACAAACTCTGATGAGCTGGCACTGCTGACTTGTATCAGTAGGCTGAAGCTGGAACTTCTTCTTCTTATTCTTTGCGACTTCAGCACAATGAGCTTCCTTAACAAGGTACAGAGTGTGAGCTCGTACAGAATAAACTGTGCTGACACTATGATACGAGAGCGCAGGCGTTGCGACTACGAGACAATGATTGGCATTCGAAACATAAGCCATAAGGATTATGAGTATTTTAATGGCAATAACACGTGTTTTCATGCATAAACACGTTTTTTTTTCTTTTTTATAATAAGAAGAATAAGAATCGATTGAATAAAGATCAGTTATGCAAGATAGATAGCTGAGATTTGGAGTAAGGCTTTGAAAATTGCATATACATGAAGAGAAGATAGAGGACATTTATAACTAAAAATGGTGATGACGAGAATTGTATAACGGTTTCGAGGAACAGACTGAGAAATTGATACACAACGCAACGAAATTAATAATTCTTAATTTTCGTCAATTCATTAGTTTGGATATAGATGATCCCATTCCCATGTAATGCATATACTTAAACAAGAATTAGAAGCCCATATCGTGATTCATATAAAAAATAATTTCCATGCCATACATGAAAATACAATGTAGAATGAAATCATTGGAGATACATGAGACAAAAGAAACATTCATAAATAAGAAGTGTTTCGCAAGCCGCTCTAATATGTCTTCCAGAAAAAATGGCCTTGGGGTAAAATTTGATCTTTGGAAATTGGAAATAATTGTCTCTCATAAGTCACTAGCTAGCACAAATTCCGCATTCATCTGGAACAAATTTTTAAGTCGTAATGGTCACTTGACCGGTCGGCTCCACTTTAGTTGAAGAAGTTCGTCGACTTAATTCGTAGTACCACAATTTGTTAGCATCTTTTTAAATGAAAAATGTCGAAGTCCTAATTCTTTGTCTCATTGGCTGCACGCTAAAATCTTTTTAAAGTTCTAGCACCTTGATTTGGAGCTGCAGGCACTAGGCACCACTTATCTAAAAGAAGGGTAATTTTCACTTCCCTTATCGAACCTTAGTAATTACCTCTATTAAAGAAATTAAGAAATATTTGTCAAGTCACAAAACTCGGCACAACATAAAATTTTGGTGCCAGATTTCCAATATGGCTTCAAAAGAATTTATAATTAAAGAAAATTTCAAGGGTCATATATATTCATCCTGATAATTAAGCAATCAAACTTATCAAAATTGAGAAATTACTGTTATTGAGACACCATTAAATAGGGGAAAAAATGAAATATCAGCATAAGCCAAAAGCAAGGGTGGCTGTAAACTAAAATGCTTCCAACAACCACTACCTAATAACCTACGCAATAGTAACTATAATATGCATTCTGTAAGGGTTAAATACTCACTCTTACTTTAAAAAGGTTGACAGTCACCTCTCGACATTCCATTCACTTCATTAGTCTTTTCCCTTTTAGAAAAACGATTCATCAAGATCCTGCAAGATTCTTGAATCATCGATGGACAACGAGGCGAAAGAACCCCCGAATTCTTCTCCGCCACCGCCGGACTGGGTAAATGATCTTCCAGAAAATTGTTTCATGGAAATCTTGAGGAAAGTTTCATGTGGTTGCGGCTTATGTTCTCTGGCCTTAACTTCAAAGCCATGGCGCTCGACCATTAGAAATGTGGGATACAACTTCCCGTTCTTGGCTTACATCAACGTCCGCGAAACCATTACTGAAGAATGTTTGGTGTGCGGAAGCTGCATTGTCCACCAACAACATCTTCCGGTTGGTGATAAACGTCTAGTGGGCAGCTCGAAAGGTAACATCTTTATCGCCATCGATGGATTCAACATCATGGCGATAAATCTTTTATCTGGGAGGCAATTTACATTGCCTGAATTACCATTTGAAGGGAGTGAAAGCGGCAAAGAACTGGTACAAGATTTCCACATCCGAAAGGTTATTATGTGCGAACACGTTGATTGTGATTCTTTCTTTGTTGTATGTCACTGCGATGAAAGGAAAGCTATCAAAGTATTTCAAGAAGGGAGGACTGTTTGGGTAACGGTACTGGGCAACACTGAAGTATGCGATATTCTTTGTGAAAAGAATTTGCTTTTTGTTTTAACTGTAGATTTTTCAATTATCGAATATGATTTGATGACCGGAAGGCAGAGAAGATCATTAATTGGAGTAAATCAACTGGAGAGGGATTTGACTGCTGATGAGAGAAAGAGCTTGTATCTTTCGAGGATTGCTGATCAATTCTTTATAGTTGTCAAGTTACAGGCCATGAGGAGGAGGGCCCATGACAGCGGAACTAGGACGGCCGACTTACAAACGCAAGAATTGATAATCTTGGTTTCTGGCTATAACGAGTGGAGTAGAGTAGAGTCAATTGGCAATGAAATCTTATTCGTCGGGATCTGTGAATCAAAATCTGTGAAACACCTGAAAGCTTTCAGACACTGGGAACCGAACCACATTTTCTTTCTGGAAGATCTTGCTTTGAATGATATATCGGATCAGTTATTTGGTGATGAACGATTTCAAGTTCGTGCAGGGAAGTTTTGTGTTATCTCAAAAGTCATCAATTTTATTCGCACTCGCACGCAGGTGGAAGGTCCTCTATTTTACCTTCCTTGTTTCTAATGTTGTATGAGTTTTTTATCGGTTACTTGCAAAATGTATTAAAGACTTGATCTTTACAATGTTGAAATTGTAAGACTTGATTCATTACGATGTTGAAATTTCATATGATTACATTTTTTTTTTATCTTGATACCCCCTGCTCTTTCAACTCTTTTGTAGGCTTATCACAACAATATTATCAAATATCAATTTCACTAGTTAAACTCTATCAAAATGTATATATGTTTTTCAAAGTTGCTGTGTAATTCAAATATTTAAAGTCATAATCTTGAAAAAAGAATTTACCCAGATAAATATACATCTTCATCTTGTCTAATCTAAGTAGGTTTGAAGGCACAACTTACTTTATTAATACCCAATATAACTTTTCGAGTGAATATAATGTAAAACTTTCGGAGTTAAAGAGTAATAAAATTGCATCCTCATAAATCACCTTAAATTTCCTCAATCAGCTTGGAACTTCAATATTATCAAATGACCTAATATACATGTGAGTTTAATTGAATCATCTTAACTCTTTGACTGGATATATCGTAAAGTTTTATTATTATTATTGTTTGTTGCTTAAACTTTCTAATTTTTTTTCCCAACGTTCAATTTACAATGACACAACTTCATTAATTAGGTATCCAAGATCACGTGTCACTGTTACTGAATTCTTTATCTTTTTAGTACATTCCGAAATCTCAATAACAAAATTTGATAATAAAATTTTCCAGGTTTGTATAATATACCTGAGTTCAAAGTACTTGTTGCGTATTGCTTAATATTCTCTCTCTTTTTAAACTCCCAACTCCACTTTTCAGGATTTGATTACTGAACAACCCAATTCTTTTTGAATGTTTTTCCATGAACAAGTTGTTTGTCGCTACTTAAATTAACAAAGGCTCAAGTGCACAGATTTATTAAAGACAATAAAGCTTATATTTGTCCAGGTTAGAGTGTCATTTGCCCAAGTTCGTATTAGGTACTGTATATTCCTCCTCACTGCCCTCTGTTTTACAACTCTCGCATTGCTTGTCTCGATCGGCTTCATTACTGAAAGATCCAATTCAACCTTTAGTTTTTAATGTTTCATTAATAACTTACGGAAATTTTGTAGAACACGATCAATCAAAATTTTGTGTGCACTCGCATGTGTAAAGCAGCAAATAATGAAATTGGCACAATCTTCTTCTCCTTCCACTTCTTCCTTTTCTTTTCCTTTCTTTTTTTTTAATTATCAGATTTTTTTTTTCTAAATATCAGTGCTCACAAGTGAACATGACATAACATTGAATGAGTGATATCTCTATTTAAATTTAATATAACTCTTTTTTAAAACAAATGAACATGACATAACATCACGTGATACCTTCGACATATACACTCTAGAATTTCTCAACTGGAACTTCCGATTGCATTTAAACCTTATGCCACGGTCTGTGACTCTGTAATGTTTTAAAAAATATTTATAAAACCGGATCTATTGTTGCATTAAAGTCGTGGGTACAGATTAATTCTACTTTAGACAACTTTTGTTTTTTAACTGATAATATATTTTATACAACTGAACATTCATATAACACAATAAATTTTCATTCAACCTCGCTTCAAAGTTAGATTACAGATGCATAATGCTAAGAAATAAGCCAGCCACAATACCTGTTTCTACAAGAAGATGCAAAGCAACAGCACGCGAATGTGCAAGTCATAAACACAACTAAATTTACAATCAAATTATTTAGAAAGGGCAATTAGTTTCTCCTTTAACTGCTCACCAGCACCACTTTTGAGTGTGAATAGAAAATGTATGGATGACCTTGTCTTATGCCGCGGAAACATTATACTCTTGAGCTACAATTTGATGTTCATGATACTAGAAACTAGATGGTCGTCCTCATGTCAGGGCTGAAAATCAATCTCTGGCATAGCAATCTACTTCTGTTAATTGTTTACCATATCCTTCTCTATTACCAAAACACTAATTTCCATCTAGAGGTCAGTGATATAGATAATGGCATCACCAAGCAGAGAGGCTTTGTCCGTCTTAGAGATATTAGGGTCAACAGCTCTCAAAGCGAAAAATCACTGGGTAAGCTTTTCCTGCTTCTGCCTGCTTCAACATGATTCAACGGCTCTTCTCTCCTATTTGCGGGCTTTCTTCCTCTCTGTTGAAAAATCAAACTTTATGGGCACCGAATTCAAAGTTGATTTTTTCATTTCGAATTCAATTTGCCAATTTGGCAAATTGAAGCAAAATTGAAACTTGGGGTAGGTGAAAAATCCTCCCCATAGATAGAAGTGCAAATCTTTATTTGTTTTACATTCCAAAATTGAGATATTAGAGAGCAATTGCTAATGAAGCAATTTGAGAGATTTGAGAGAACTTCTACTTGAGTGTTCTAGTGAAGATCCAATTGGGTGTATTCGGGTTGTGGCTTTTGAGAGATTTTCCCACTTTTGTAAATTTTCATTTATTAGTGAAATTATCTTCCAGTCTTTATCCGTGAACGTAGGTTTTATGACAAACCACGTAAATTATTATGTGAGAATCCAATTGGTATCAAAGCAAACAATTCATACTCGGGGTATACAGTACTGTTCACAAATACGATGGGGCCAATAGTTCATATTTGGGAGTATCAGGAGCCTACAATGTAGTTGTATGGATAAATGCATGTTTAGAAAAGTTCTATCAACAAAATAATAAGAGTCTAAGGGGTATGAATTTTAAGTGTAATCATTGTGACCCTTCCATTCTCGTAGAAACTTTCTTGGTGCATTATCTGTACAAATAGATATATACACATTTTTTGTTCGAGTTAAGTAATTTTAAAAAAAAATGGTAAAGGCATCGTCGTCGTCATCATCAACAAGGACTATTGTGACGAATGCAAAATTTGAATTGGAGAAATTCAAGAATACCAATAATTTTAGTATGTGGCAATGTGAAGTGTTGGATGTCTTATGTCAGCAAGAGTTGGACCTCACCCTTGAAGAAAAACCTAATAAGATAGATGACAAGAAATGGATAAAGACTAATAAACAGACATGTGGTACTATTCGCCTATGTTTGGCTAAAGGTTAGAAATACTCAGTTATAAAGGAGACATCAACAAAGAAATTATGGAAGATGTTGGAAGAAAAATATATAAAGAAAAGCCTTGAAAATAGGATTTATATGAAGAAAAAACTTTATTAATTCACATATGCACCTAACATGTTGATGAATGACCATGTAAACTCATTCATCAAGATATTGGTGGATTCATTAAATCTGGATAAGAAATTTAAAGATAAAGATAAGGCATTGTTGTTGTTGAATTTACTTCTTGATAAATATGATAATCTCATCACCATTTTGCTTCATGGGAAGGACAGTGTCACATTTGATGTTGTATGTAGTGCATTGTACAACTCAGAGACTAGAAAGAAAGATAGAAATGATCATAGAGATACAGTTATAGAAGCATTGGCAACTAGAGGTCATTCAACAATTTGCAAGCCCAAAAAAAGGAGCAAGTCTAAAAGGAAACATGTTAAAGATAAATGTACTTTTTGTCACAAGAAATGACAATGGAAAAAGAATTGTCCTAAGTTACAAAAGGGCAAGGGTCCTAAGTTACAAAAGGGCAAGGGTCCTAAGTTACAAAAGGGCAAGGCTATTTTTTATGCATGTGTAGAAGAGCACGATGAAGAGTGTTGGTATTAATTCTACTGCTATGGATATCAATACACAAGTGTGCACAATAAGTAATATATTGATGAGTATTCATATTGTCTCCATAGAGATTGATGTTATCAGAATTGCTACAGCAATTTTAACAATGCAGTTTTGTTCTAAGTGAAACATGACAATTTATAAAACAAATAAACTAAATAAACTAAATTACAATAATAAAATACAATAAAGAAGATTTTCACATCAAACACAAGGATGAAATCAATAGGACTAAAGTAGTTGTGTGAATAAACTCATTTAATGATATTGACTATTTTTTCAATTACAATACCATTGCTACAGCATCTACTACAGCACTGGGCAGAATCTCTCATGCATCATCAGTTGTTGCATGTTGGATATCTTATACTTAATACAACCTAACAGTAATCAATCGTTATGCCAATATTAAATATAGCATTACCCGTTCTAGGTTTCACTTACCCTATAAGGTGAATCCTTATGGTTAGTTCTTTACTAATTTTAAATTAAACATGGCCCTATTTAAATTGAGATTTACTCAACTTGGAAAACCTAATCTAAAAACAACTATTGCTTTAATCAATTCCTCTAAGTCAGACCTTTTTTAAGCTCTTTATTAGCTAATATCCATTAAATAAGTGGTCAGTAAAAATAAGAAATTGAAATAAGTACAATTAAGATAAAATACTATAGCAAATACAGAACAACACATATATAACAGTTAAATATCTATTAAGATTATTTATCACTCAACTACAATCAAATACAGTTCATAATTTACAATAAAACAGAAAGTAAAACCATTAAATACATTCCCATGAATAAATAGAAAACAAAAAAATAATAAAAAGATATAAAGTCCACTTAATCTTGTTATCTTTCCTTCTTGTTCACTGTGAATCCTCTGTTGCAGCCCTCAAATCTTTTTTATTTATTTTTTTCTTTTGTTTTTCATTTTGATTTTTCCTTGAGTGATGGTTTTCCCTTTTTTTTCGCATGAGTGCTCCTTTTATAACTCAAAATTAGGACAACAAAAAATGTGTGGCAGACATCATCTATTTTTGGAAACTTTAGATCGCAATATTTTAATTATTTCGCTCGAAATCTTCTTTATCAATATTTTAAGATTGCTATAGTAAAGGCTACAACATTCGCTCTGTTCTAGATTTATTTTAATTTTTCTGTAGCCAAGTTATTTCATTATTTCTACCCGTCTGTTGCAGCAGTATTCTTTTCCTAAAACGTAAGCTGTCAGTCACCTATAATTAAGCACATAATATAAGTATAAAATAGTCTCAAGCAACTTAATTTATTAAAAGTTAACCTAAAATGAATACTTATGTAAAATATAACTAAAATGCAATAAAAATACATTATTTACTCTCTAAGTAATTTTGATTTAAGTTTAAAAGTGTCATGATAACTTTTATTTCATAGATTTATCAAGGAGTCAGACTTTTGTTGGCATGATGTTGACATGTCATTCAAATGAGTGGATTTTGGATTCGGATTGTACTTATCATATGTGCCCTAATAAAGGCTGAATTTCTAGCTTCAAGGAGATAAACGATGAAGTTGTTTTTACAAGTAATGACAATGCTAATAAAACCATGGGAATAGGTTCGATCAAGGTGAATAATCATAACATATCAATCCAAGTCTTGATAGATATCTGCTATGTACTAAGTTTGAAGAAAAATTTTATCTCGTTAGAGTTCTAAAATAAAAAAGGCTTACAATCACTTTGAGATATGGATTCTTAAAGGTAGTAGCCATGGCACTAACAATGATGAAAGGCACAAAAAGAAATAATTTGTACTATTTTCAAATAAGTACAATTGTTAGATTAGCAACAACAATTTCTAAAAAAGATGCAAATTCAAAAACAATCAAGTTATGGCATATACATTTAGGACAAACTAGTAAAAAAGCTTTGCAAACTTTGGTGAAACAAAGCTTATTGAACGGTACAAATTCTTACAAATTATAATTTTGTGAACATTATGTTATAAGAAAGCAAACAAGAGTAAAGTTTAGCTTAGCAATTCATGAGACAAAAGGAATTTTGGATTATATTCACAATAATGTATCGAGACCTTCTAAAACATCTTTTTTAAGAGGTTTGCATTATTTTATGGCTTTTATTGATGATTATTCAAGAAAAGTGTGGTTGTATTTAATTAAGAATATGAATGAAGTTTTTGGCATCTTTCTGAAATAGAAAAAGATAGTCGAGACTCAAACTGGTTGAAAGGTTAAAAGACTTTACTCATATAACGATAATGAGTAAAGAAATAATCTATTTCTACAAGTATGTCGAGATGAGGGCATTGTATATGCATGAATCAGGCCATAATGGAAAAAGTTCAGTTTATGTTATTCAATGTTGGATTGGGCAAGGAGTCTTGGGTTAAGGTTATTGTATATACATGTTATCTAATCAACAATTTACCATCAGCTGTAATTAAAAGTAAAACACCGATAAAGTTATAGACTAATAAACCTGTTACTAATCATGATTCTTTACATCTTTTTAATTCTACCACTTATTATCAGGTAAAAGAATCTAAGTTAGATGTAAAAGCAAAAAAAATATTGTTTATGGGTATAACTAGTAGAGTAAAAGGATACCATCTCTGATGTCTTATTACAAATAAGATTATTTTCAGTAGAGATGTGACTTTTCATGAATTAACCATGTTGAAACAAAAAGATGAAAAAACCAGTAGTACTTCACAGGAGATGGAATTTGAAAAGATTAAATATGATCCAGTTAGTGTTAAAGAGACGGATAGTAATTCTCCATCGACCAATGATGAAAAAAATGTTCTAACACAAGAACCTTCACAGCAACAAGATAAAATTGCATGTAGAAAGCCACGAAAAGAGATTCGTAGACCTGTTCGCTTTATTAATATGGTAGTTTATGCACTTCTAGTTGTAGACGATGATGTTCCTTCCATTTATAGAGAAGCAGTAAGTAATCCTGAAAGTGTAAAGTAGAAGCTAGCAATGGATGAAGAAATGTAGTCTCTTAATAAAAATAGAACTTGGGAGTTAGTTACATTACCTAAGGAAAAGAAGGTAATTGGGAGCAATTGGGTATAGGCAAAGAAGGAAGGATTTTCTCGAAAGAATAAAACTTGATACAAGGCTAGATTGCTAGTGATGTGTGTTATAGATGTTATATAAATGTCAGTGTGCAAGTGTAAACAACAAGTCATATATTGATGACTATTCAAATCGTCTCTACATAAATTTTTTTTTTTAAAGGAAATGGGGGTGGGCAAGCCAAAATAAATTTTTATCCCCCTCTCCACCCCCAAGACTCGAACCCAAGTCCACACAAGTGAGGGGCGACAGATTGCACTGCCAACCAACTCGGCTACACCCTTGGAGGCAATCGTCTCTACATAAATTGATGTTGTTAGATTTACTAACACAATTCTAGCAGTGTAAATTCACTCTAAATTGAAATAAAAAATTAATGAAACTAATAAACTACTTAAATTAAAAATTCAAGGAATGAAAATGTAATAAGAAAATTTTGAAGTCAAACACAAGGACAAACTCAATGGAAGAAAGTAATTGAGTGATGAAACCTAATTAATGGTATTGACTTTTTTTCTAATTAAGATTTCGTTGCTTCAGCATCTACTATAGCACTGGGCAAAATCTCTCATACATTGTCAGTTGTCGCATGTTGGATATCTTATATACATATGCAACTTAACAATAACCAGTTGTTATGCCAATATATGATATAACATTATACACTCTAGGTTCTCATTGCCCTATAAGATGAATCCATATGTTTAGTTCTTTACTAATTTTAGATCAAGCATAACCTTATTCAAATCGAGATTAACTCAACTTGGGAAACCCAATCTAAAACCATTTATTGTCTTAATTTGTTCCACTAAGTCAATTCGTTTTAGGCACTTTTTTAGCTAGTATCTACTAAATGGGCGGTCAGTCGAAATAAAGAATTACAATAAATAAAATCAGTCATAAGAACACATTTATAAGAATACAAATATATCAGTCAAATAATGAAATTAGTTCAAAAGGCTATAAATTTGTTAAAGAGGCTATAAGGCTTAATTGAAAACTTGGGATTGGTCGAGGAACATGTTAACGTGTATTATGACAGTCAAAGTGCTATTCATTTAGTGAAGAACGAAGATTATCATGTACGTATAAAGCATATCAACGTATGATTTCACTTCATATAGGAAATTATTGATGAGGGAAAATTCTTCTTCAAAAAAAATTAAGACTGCAGAGAATCTCACAGATATGTTGACCAAGGTGGTGACGGCAATCAAATTTAAGCATTGTCTAAATTTGATCAATATTCTAAAAGTTTAAAAGCAATTGGAGAAAGCAAAGATTGAAGGATGGTTTGTTAATAGTCAACTTAGATTTAAAATTTTTCGATGAGGTGGAGAATTGTTAAAAAATCAAACTTTGTTCGTTGCCCACCAAAGTTGATTTTTTCATTTTCAAATTCAATTTGCCAATTTGGCAAATTGAAGCCAAATTGAAACTTGGAGTAAGTGGGCAATGCTCTCTATAAATAGAAGAGCAAATCTTCATTTGTTTTATATCTGAAAATTGAGATATTAAAGAACAATTGCAAGTGTA
Source organism: Luvunga scandens (assembly GCA_030449905.1). NCBI lineage: Eukaryota > Viridiplantae > Streptophyta > Magnoliopsida > Sapindales > Rutaceae > Luvunga > Luvunga scandens. Next base: position 277,832 of record JASUUG010000382.1, on the reverse strand, counting down.
GCAATTTAAAAGATTTGAAAAAGCTTCTACTTGAGAGCTCTAATAAGGTTCTAATTGGGTGTATTAGGGTTGTAGGTTTTAAGAGATTTTTCCACTTTTGTAAATTTCCATTTATTTGTAAAATTATCTTTCAGTCTTTGCTCGTAGACATAGATTTTATGCCGAACAATGTAAATTATTGTGTCTTATTTTCTATGCGTTTGTTTATCACCACATTTATATTTCTCCAGAAGGCTTGAGAAAATCCTCTTTCTTTTTATAACTAGAGACCCTTGCCTAATAATCAAAAGCTCAACAATCATTTGGCTCAAATATAAAAAAACATTTTGCTCCATTTTCAAATAAACACCTTGATTTTCATCTGGGTTGTATTGATCAAAAGCAAGTAACACAGTTGGGTTTAGTCTTAAAACATAAATACCTAAAAAGTAATCATAGAGAACATCTTGTACACCCATTTTCTCCACCATTTTATCTTTTGCATTTTTTAAATTAGTAATCTAGTTTGATAATATAACTCAAATTCACAAAGATTATCAATCAAATCAATTAAAATAATATCGGTTGCTTACTGCTATATATGTCAATGTGAAAGTGTATACAACAAGTAATATAATGATAAGTATTCAAATTGTCTTATCAAGGATTGATGTTATAGGACTTACTACAGCAATCTTATCAGTGCAATTTTAATCTAAGTGAAATAAAAGAATTAATAAAATTAATAAACTACTAAATTTAAAAATGCAATAAGGAAAATGTTAAGTCAAACTTAAAGATGTACTCAATGAGAAAGGAGTAGTTGAGTGTTTAAATTGACTTAATAGTACTGATTGGTTTTCAATTACAATACTGTTGCTACAGTATCTACTACAACGTTGGGAATGATCTCTTTTGCATTCTGAGCTGTCGCATATTAGATATCTTATATCTATATGCAACATAACAGTGACAAATTGTTATGTTAACATAAGACATAGCATTATATGTTATAGATTTCAATTGCCTTACAAGGTGAATCTCTATGTCTAGTTCTTCACTAATCTTATATTAAGCAGGGTCCCATTCAAATCAAAATTAACTCAACTTGGGAAACCCAATCTAAAACCATGTATTGTCTTGATCTGTTCCACTAAGTCTGACTTTTTTTAGAATTTTTCTTAGCTAGTATTCACTAAATGGGTAGTCAGCCGAAATACAGATTATCAATAAGTAAAATCAAGACAAAATGCTACAACAGATTTTGAGCAACACACATATATCAGTCATATAACTATTAAGATTATTTAACACCCAACTACATCTAAGTTTAGTTTATGATATGCAATAAAACAATAACGAAACTCGTTTTTGCCATCAAATACATTCCCATAAAGAAATAAGAACAAGAAAGTAACGATGAAGAATTGAGTTATGCTAAGCCCTTGCTATCTCTCTTTCTTTTTCTTCTAGGATCCCTTACTTCAACCCTCAAATCTCTCGTATTCTCTATTATTTTTCTTGGGTGACAGCTCTATCTCTTCTCTCCTTTTTCCTTTCACGTGTGCTCTCTTTATATCTTAGAATTAGGGCAACCAAAAGCATATAATCATGTGTTTCTTTTTGGCAACCTCAGATTGCATATCTTTTTGTGCCACATGTTGTTATTTTTTATTTGCACGAGACAATGCCAAGGTGCTACAACACGCTCTATCAGTTAACACGCTGGCAGTCTTGCCTATGTTTGCTCCTAAATTGCTAAAGCAATTGCTACAACATCTTCTCTTGTCATGCTTATTTCAATGTATTTACAACCATGTTCTTTGTCATCCTTGGAGGTCTACTGCTGTAGCATCCGTATCTAAAACTTGAGCTCTTTGGTCACCTACAATCATGTACAAAATCATAGCATAAAGTTATCTAAAACACAATCAAGTTACTAAAATTAAACTTGAATAGCTGCTCATGCAAAATGTACTAACAATGCAATAAAAACACTTCATTTACTCTTTAAGTAATATTGTTTAAGTCTGGAAATGCCACAATAACTTTTATTTCATAAAGTTATCAAATAACAAAATCAATTTAGATTTTTCAGCAATTGGCACTGAAGTGTCATGGAAAAAGCCATATTAGTCAAGAATTCAATTTTTAATAAAAGAACTTGAGATAACTTATTTTATCGTATCTCTTTTTCTTTTTTTTTTTCTTTAATTTGAAATCACCATTTTAACTAGTTTATTAACCAGTTATATTATTTTAAAAATAATTAATTTTTTTTATTAATAGAAATAATTGATATTGTTGATTAGATCCAACCACATATATTTCTTGCATTATTGATACTAGAAAAAAAATACAGCATCGTAGAGATCTTTATTTGAAAATTAATAATTAAGTCATAATGAAGGAAAATTTATGAAAATAACCAAAAAATTTTGAGTTTTTTAAATTTGACCCCTCAAACTTTTCCCTATCATAATTAGCTAAATACTAACTTTTTTGACGAAATAGCTTTCGTCACTTTCAACAAATTTACAAATAGTGCTACTCTTTCAAATTTAATTTCAAATTCATAATGTAAAATAACTTTTTTAATATTCAAAATAAGTTATAAAATTTTTATTATTTTATGTATTGTGTTATTTTAATTTTTTAATTATTTGTATTGATTATAGAAGTTTATTTAAAGTCAATTTTTTGTTGTTATATTTAAAGGGTATAATAGTAAAAAAAAAGTGTGACTATTTATTAACGTAAGGGGTTTATGTGACTACTCGAGCAAACTTTAGAAGGTGTGAGTGTCTTTTTCCTATTGTCCAAACATTTTTTTTGTAGATTTATATATTTTAAAAAATAAATTGAATCTTATTATAATTATTTTTCGAGAGTGGTGGTGAATTTAAAGAAATAATGCGAGGTAATATCCCACACCAAATCAATTTGAAAGCTTTGAAAGGTCAAATTATGTTAAGGGAAAAGTTTGAAAAAAAAGTTTAGAAGTGTTGAAAGAAGAAGGAAACAGAATCGAAAGAGAATCGTATCCTACTACTACTACAACTCTAGGAAAGTAGATTATATATAATATTACTAGCGTGTTTCGTCACCATGATTCGGTCAGGCATTAAAGATTAAAGAATGGAAGGAAAAGAACAGGCTCAGACTCCAAGATTATCATCAAATTGGTCTGATCTGATAGATGATCTCCTGATTTCAATCTTACCCCGATTGTCACCCCTCGAAATTATATGTACAAGCATGGTTTGTTCTTCCTGGAATAGGATTGTCAGATCTTCATCCCATTCCCGCCGGGCCGAGGCTCCTTGGCTCTTATTGCCTTCTGAAACTGAAGAAGGTGAAGATGTCGACGGTTGCCGCTTTTTCAATGTCGAAGAGCCCAGAGAGAAAACCGAAATCTACAAACTGAAGAACAGAGTATACAAGGGTTTCGGAAAGCGGCGGTGCATCGGATCATCCCATGGATGGCTCATTCTCTTAGATCATGAAAGATCCTGTCCTTTTCTTTTGAATCCCTTTTCAAGTACCCGGATTCTCCTTCCTCCTCCGGAAACGATTCCGGATATTGTGGGTTATTTGGATGGAGAAGGTTATTACGTGTTGGATCGTTCCAATTCTAAGCGTTTTATCTCAATTAAGGAAGTAAGAGATGGTTTCTTCCATAAGGCTATCCTGTCATCAAATCCGTATTTGCAGAAGAAATATGGTGCGATTGTAATTTACAACAATAAATCCAAACTTGCCTTCTGGAAGCATGGAGAAGTTGCGTGGCACAACTTCAATGGAGCTAGCCAAAGTGGTTACAGTGATGTTATATGCACTGCTGATAATCGCGTTTATGCACTATCAACATTCGCCAACAACTATACTGAATGTACAGTTGAAGCATGGGATTTTAAGCAACATGTTCCTGTAATGTTAATGCAAGTCACAGCTCCTTTACCGAGGCAACTGGAGGTTATTTCTAATCTTCTGGTCGTAAACTCGTACGTGGTGGAATCTTTGGGCAGTATCTTGCTTGTTGTCAGATACATTTTCACACTAGAGAATTTGACAAAAACGATACATCTCACCGATAAGTTCGCAGTTTATAAGATGGATTTTGAACTCAGACGATGGACTGATGTGGATAGGCGTAGTAATTTCTGGAGAGATCGCTTGCTCTTTTTGGGAGGAAATCACTCCCTGTCACTCTCGGCTAGAGATTTCCCAAAATTAAATATTGACAAAGGTTCAGTTTATTATACTGACGATTTCTGGGATATTATTTACAATAATAATTCCACTTTCGTGGGTCATGATTTGGGCGTTTTCGGTCTCCCAGAACAGGGCATCTTTAGAAACAATATTAAATCAGATTTCTTCGCCCTCTTTAGTTATAATCATATTGTTCGGAAGCTTATTAAATGGAGAACACCGGACACTGAAGCCAAGATTCAACCATCTCCTTTTTGGGTTGTTCCTAAACCCTGGTAAAAAAATGCTTGCGCCTTAAAATTTCAATTTGACCAAATTTTCTCCTTTTTTTCATTTGTAATAAATCATTCGCATTTATATATTATGATTAATATTCTGCATTCTTATAATTCGTACGTCTTTGTTGTTCATCCTATTTGAATTCCCATTTATCAGAGCATCATGTAAAGAGTGGGCAACGGCATTTCCGAATGGTAGTCCTTTGGAGATCATGCTCACGCACTGTATTTTTGTGCAGACGCGGCTTCTAGTACAACTTTTACATAGCCTATGATTAACTATTCCATATTGAAGCGTCGTGGCTTTTGATTAATAATTGATGCACCCGTAAAATAAACGTTAGTTGTAATTAGAAACAACTGTAGAGGAAATCACTTTGACTTAAAAGCCAAAATTACAAGTATTTATCAGATATTTTACAGATGTTGCTTAATTTTAAGTTAATTTATTTAAAAGAATAATTTAGATTAATTTAATTTGTCCATACATAATAGTTTAATTTTGTACATGTGTACATGTTTAATTAATGTTTTATTTATTTATTTATTTATAGCATAACGGCAACTCGATTCCCTCCTCATTCATGTGAATAGAGTTTGAATTGAGATTTTACATAATAAACTAGTTGACACCCATACGTCCTTAAGTGTTTAATTACTTAAGAAGAAGTTACATTATAGCTTCCAGTTGACCTTACGGCCAAATAAACCGGCCACAACGGAAAAGATCATGGCGTATCTCTGTTTTTTGCTTGCACAATAAGCTTCTACGTGGGTCCTTTCTTTATTCCAAAACGAGTAAACATTTGGAGCCCACAAGCAACACTAATTTTACTTCACTAGCTAGATCTTACTCGTACGAGATTGTAGACGAAAAGGATCACATTACTTGCTCCTATTTCTATGAAACATAGTTGCGACAAATTCTTTGCCAAAAGATTAGTCTCCATTGGCTTATCTCCTTGCAAAAGACGAGATAACGCAGAAAAGGTGCGAATAGTTTATATTTAACTTTATATCTGGTTTGGGGACTGTTTACTAATTACTATGCTTGCATGCATGTAATTAATTTACAATAATCTCACATCTGTTGAGAATATAGAGTTCTTGAGCTAATATGTATATAAACTTAAAAGATTGATAAATCCCACCTTAGCTTTTTACCCACAACTCATAGACTTCTACACGGATGTGGACATACATATATAATATAATTGATTCCCTTTAATCCAGTAATAATATTTGTCATACAACTGCAGGATTGATAAATCCTAGTTCAGTTTTTTATTTAACTATCTAAGAACATAAGTAATCGTACAAGTGTACAGCTAATCTCTTTATTTGTCAGTATCAATCTGTAAACCACATACAACTAATTAAACTCAGAATTAGAAAATAAAAATGATATGCGTACATGCATTTTCCATGCGGATATTTATATTTTATAAAATACAAACTTCAACTGTGACTGCATATTCGTAATCTTTAAAATGAAGACATCCACATCGAAGATAATGTATATCTATACGCTGCACGTGAAATACATTTACGTAGAGTCAGCTTCCAGTTCGAAAATCTGCACTTTAAGGTTCGAGACGTGTTTATAATGTTGAAAAGTCAGCACCGAATTTGGTGCTTGACTTTGGTGCTAGCAATTTGAAGACTTTTGGTAGCAAATTGAAGAAAATGGAAACAATAGCCCACAACTTTTGACACATGAGATTGACAAAAGTTGATTGACAAATTGAAGCCACAATTTAAGGGCTGAAATTGTTGATTTTCTTAACCATTATTTTGCTATAAATAGAAGTGCAAATCAAGAGCTGGAGCATCCCAAAATTTTTGTGAGAAGCATTTCAAAGCTTAGAGCAATTCAAGTGAATTGTTTGGAGAGAGCAATCGGAGAGTGTGAGTAATTGAGAGGCATTTCCTTCAAAGCATTGAAAGATCTTGGGTGTATTTGGGTTACGGAGAGTGAGATTTGTTCTCAAATATTGTCTCAAATAATTGTTAATGAATACATTATTTTTCTTCGCTTCCCGCGACGTGGATAATTGCGAACCACGTTAAATTCCTATGTCTTTTTATTTTTCTGTAATTATTTAGTGCACTTGTTTCTGCATTCCGCGCACAACATATAACATTGTAAATTATCTTTTTATTATTTTACAAAGTTATGAACCCGTCTCGAACGTTAATAAAGTCCCAGATTCCTGAATTGAAAAACTTTTGTACATATATGGAAGGAGATTGTTGGTTTTTTTTTTCTCTACTGAAATAAATATTTATCATTTACTCTTCACTGACCCACCTGTATATATGTATATATGGGTGGAGGAGAGTGGAAGCATATGGAAGTCGAGCTAAGATCGTTTGCAGTGGCCCGGGCCACCACGAGGTATGTTGGTGCAAGGATTAGGACCAGCTGGAGGTACAGGAGTGTGAGCTTGTGCAGAATAAACTTTGTTGACATTATGATGTGAGGGCGCAGGCCTTGCGATTACGAGACCATGATTGGCATTCGAAATATAAGCCATAAGGATTATGAGTATTTTAATGGCATTAACAAGTGTTCTCATGCATAAGCCCATTTTTTCTTTCGAATAAAGATTAGTTTTTTTCAAGATAGATAGCTGGGATTCGGAGTGAGGCTGCGAAAGTTGCATACACAAGGAAAAGAGATATGGGATATTTATAACTAATAATGGCGATCACAAGAAGATGTAGAATGGTTTCGAGGAACAGACTGAGAAATTGACACACAACACAAGGAAATAATTCTTAATTTTCGTCAGTTTATTAGTTTGGACGTTGATGTCTTGCTGATCGCTCTCCCATGCAAATTGCAATGCAGATACCCAAAAGGTTAAAAAACAAAAAACAAAAAACAAATCGACTTTGGCTTTTGGACTTTAGTGATATAACTATTTTATAAATCGATTTCTCAGTTGTTGAGCTGGTTAATTTTCAACTGCTACTGCACGAAAAGTTCTCTAGTTTAATTGATGTTAACCGTCCACGAAAACAAAAGCATGCTCCCATGAGTGAGTGGGGAAGAACTGCGGAAAAAGATTGGCCATACAAGCATTAAATGTATGTTTTTCTATAAAATAAAAACCAACTGTGCGTATAAATTGCTTAGACCAATAAATTGAAATGATTAGAAAAAGAAAAAACAGTACTGCCAAGTCAGTTTATATTCTCGTATGCAAATATTCACATTTTATAAAATATAAATTTCACCATGCCAATTTAATTGAGTAAAGATATCTATCTCCTCTGCCCGTGTGAGTAGAGTACATGTAGACTTTCTCAAATACTGAGACTTGAACTATTTTAAAGTAAAAATACTGAGTATTGACTCCTTCCAGGAAGAACCAAGTAATTAATTAAAAATTGCAATTTTTAAAGTGAGGAGATGCGTTGACATTTATTTGTTGCTTCACTGCATTGCGCGTTCATCAAGTGTGAAATAGCTAGAACTGTGTCCCCACGTCTAGCTGGGCTGCACTTCTAATCCATGCGGCAAATACTTAGAAAGATCCATGGATGCGCTCCAGTCCAAATCATTCATATTAGATGTCGCTTAGTTTTGCATTTCCAGAAAATTAAGAAAGGGCCCTCTAGGTGCAGTTCGATTGACATTCAATATGTTTCACACACTCGCCATCATCTGAATTTAAGTAATAATAAAATGTACGAGTTGACTTTTAATCAATAAGATTTCTTGTGTCCATTCAATTTTTTTTATAAAAATTTAAAAAAAGGTAGAATAACTCATCGACGAAAACATAAGATTAATGTATTTGGTGTTGTATTTTAAATGGTGTTTTAAGTATAGAATGATAGAAACGTTAGTGAATTTCGGAAGAATTGAGGGAAAATGTAAGTGGAGCCATGCCATGGTGACTCATATAGATGCCGTCCATAGGAAGACTTTTCATTCATTGGCATTGCGTGTGTATTGAAGGTACCAAATGATATCTTTGGCAATAACGTAATGTCTTTCCAACTAGATAAGCGGTACTAGTTGTTGGATTGACTTCTTTTTATTTGCTTTAATTTCTTGAAAAATTCATGGGAGACCACTCTCAAAGTCAGCGCCATGTCCGTGTGTTTTGTGCAGCAGAGATTGAATATTTTAATATCCCATTGATTCTTAAAAATATCGAAATAAAAGAACTTAGGGTGTTAAGGTCATTAATTTTGTAAAATGTCATGAATTAGCTGTACTCAAAGAACTCCCAAAGAATTTTGATGAATTAAAAATATTGTTGAACTCAAATATAGTGTTTATTTCAAAAAAATAATTAATAACAAATAATCAATACCTGGCTATAAAAGTTATAAAAAAACACGTATTTATACTAACTATAATTTATCTTAATGTAAGGCTAATATCTAAATTAGGAATACAATTCAAATAAAAAAATACTTGAATAATAAAACTTTAAATAGGCAACTAAATAAAACTAGAGTACAATTAATTAAAATATCCTCAAATATCCTTAATTTCAATCTGACTAGAATTTATTCAATTTCTTGCTCTTTATCAATTGGCCATCTAACTTCGAATTTTGGAAGAGCAAAAGATTAAAAAATTAATTTGTATGTTGCCATCCTTCTATAAATCTTTTAAATAAATATAAAAAAATTAAAAAGGTAGGTAAGTGTAATGGCTCTTTGAAAGGTTTCAAAAAGTTAACATTGTAAATATAATGGCGAGATATTATTCAATATTTTATAATTAATGATCATCACAGAAGAAACTATTTGGCATTAGTTACTAATTGATTTAAAGGTTTAATGAGGTAAATAGGGATGGCAATGGGGTGGGGAGGCCAACCTCATTTCCCACCCCATTAAAAATTTTACTTCTATTCCCCACCCGATCTCTTAATAAATTTAATGGGGATGGGGATGGGGATGGGAAATCTCTATGAGAGGAATGATTTTCCTATTTCCGCCACATTCCCTATTTACTTATTTTATAATAAGTATAGATAAATAATGTTAGTAAATTAAAAATTAGAAAACATAACAATGATTTAAAATTAAATAAAAATTATAATGTAGGGTTTTATTTTAGTTATAACCTATTTATATTAGGTAAAAATAAAAATAAAATTTATTAACCAATATTTTAATTGATAAAAAAAATTATTGAACAAAAATTTAAAAAATATTCATATATAATGGGGATTGGGGTGGTGGTGAGGTGAAGAGTACAAAATCAAACCCTACCACATTAAGAATTTAGAGATTATTTTTTCCTCATTCTCCAAAAATTATTCAAAATTCACTTTATTTAGGGTGGGGCCCCATGGGACTCCAAATTCATATAAGATTTTGTCATCCCTTGAGGTAAAGGCTTAAATAATTGAATTCAAGTGGGTTTCAACACTCTTCTTATGTTTAAGTTTCATTTGAACTTGTTATAACACTTTAGGTCAAATATGGTTTAATGTGTGTTGATTTACTACTTAACCTAAAAATTTAAGTTTGAATATAAAAACCTGAATAATAATATTAAATAATTCCAATGGGTGCTAAATATATCACATTTGTTCAATGTTAATTTGTATTTCCAATCTATGAATTGAATGCATATATTCATATACACATAAGCTTTTGTTTTCATTCAATCGAGAAAATGCATGTATAGTTTATGCACTTTAAATTTTAAGCCTCTTAAATCTCATATTTTAAAATTTTCTCAAACTTTTTCCACACTTTAAAATCCTACACCAGAAAGAGCCCCAAAACTTAAAGTGCATGCACTTTAAAATCTCATATACATACATATATATACATACATACATATATATATATATATATACATACATATATACATATATATATTCTCTTCTAGCAAGTAAGAAATTTGACAAGATTTATGTCGTCAAACAGTAGAAGTTTATTTGAGTTGAAGATGCGTACACTGTGTTGAAAACTCGACGCATTTCTACATATGGGCAAATCGTTGAACTTTTTGAATTTGGGCATTTGGACTTCTGTGTTGGGTTTTACTAGTTTACAGCAACTTGTGGCCCAGGGTTGTTAATACTTGTTGGAATACGAAAAACTAAACACTCTACTAGAACCCGCACAAAGTCCACTTCAAACCCCTTTTCTTTATTTGTTCAAACAATATTTAAAAGTTAAATGGCGTTTCTGATAGGATAATAAAACTTTTAGTGAAAACTATCACTTATAACTCAGGAATATTCATGTCATATCACCAAGAATCAATAATAAATTATGCAGAAGCGTACCTGAATCCATAACGCTTTGTTCTTCTCTAGAGTTGTGTTGTTGGCCTTACAGGTCTACACGTTCTCCTAGAGAGTCATTTAGTTCTCTCTGCGCTCTCCTAGAGAGTCATTTAGTTCTCTCTGCGCTTTCTCTCTGATGATGAGATATCAGAAAGAATGGAATGATTTTTTCTTAACGTGTGACCTGGGGACCATGACCACTTATATAGATAACAGTTTCCTGTTGTCACGGGGTATTCTTAATTCTGCCCATCATAGAATTAGAATATTATTGGGTCTCTACACATTAAAAGCTCACATCCTATTAAATACATTAAAGCTCATAATACCATCACATTTAATTAGATTTAACCTTATATGACAGTCTGTAACACATAATTATTCACATATAAGTCCAATGTTGGATTAAAAATCTAACAATACGGGATTAAAAAAAATCCAACAGTTTCTTATATAATTCACATTTATGCGACAAATAACCTTATTGCAATAGTTTTCAACTTTGTGAACGTGTCAGTTTTTACTTTATTGTACTGGATTCCGTTCGACAGTTAGACTACAGGCCAACAGACTACGACATGGAGTTAAGTACAAAAATAAATGCAAATCGCCATTTAGGTCGTAATATGCTAAACTACAGGAGCGGTAAATGATAATTGTCCGAGAACTTCCGATGCGCTGAATCCGCAATTTGTTGGACCCGGAACGGATCATATTGGAAACAAGCCTTTTTTCCCTTTTTTTTTTTTGTTTTAAATAATAAATACTTCTTAAACAGCTAGTAGCTTTCATTGGATCCATTTTATAAGAGAAACTTAGGTAGGACCTAGCTACTACCTCAACAATGTTTGTCATTTGATAGAGCAATTGATTTTTATAGTATTAAATTCTATAGATGCCGTATTCAAATCCGCAAATGATTATACAATGAAACCTCTGCCCAAGCAGCAAAACATCAGCGACCGGTCCTACATAATTTTTTCTCATTGGAAGGTAGACTCGTATAACAGCAACTTGAAAAATCCCAATAACTTTTCTTATACGTGATGATACCTACGGATCCCGAACCAGAGCAGCAGAATAAGTCAATTAGAGCATAAATATAATCACCAATTAATTTATTACATTCATAATCACTCAGAGCTCCTTAACTGAATCCGCACTGGAAAGCCACCTTTCATCTTAGCCGTTAAAAATCCAACGAATTCCGGCTCAAAACCCTCCGGCACCGCCGGCACAACCTTAAACCTCCTCAAAACCCCAGTCACCACCCTCTTCATCTGCAAAAAGGCCATCTCTTTCCCTAAACAGATCCTGGGCCCCGCATGAAACACCGGGTAAGTGTATGGATCCCTTCCCACAAAAGTCCGCTTGCCATGATCCCCCTCTTCCTTCAACCACCTCTCTGGCTTGTACTCAGCCCAATCACTTCCCCAAATACTCTCCATTCTCCCCATTGCGTAAGAATGGTATGTCACACGTGTCCCCTTCTTAATAACCGTCCCATCTGGCCAGACGTCGTCGTTCTTTGCTAACTTGCCATCTAAGGGCACCGGCGGATAGAATCGCATGCTCTCACAGAGTGATGCGTGAGTGAACACCATGTCTTTGATGTCTTCGAAAACAGGGGCATCTGATTTTTCTCCGATTTCGCTCAGGATTTGTGTTTCTGCTTCAGGATTTCGAGACAGCAACCAGAAGAACCATGTCAGAGCTGCAGATGTAGTGTCGCGGCCGGCAAGTGTAAAGCTGATGACTATGTCTCTGACAAAGTTGTCATCATATTGGCCGGAACTCAAGAATCTTGACAGCAGATCCATGGACTCATCAGGGGAGATCTTTGCTTTGAGTTCTTTCTTCTTTTCTATTATTATGTTTTCAGCAAATTCCCGTACTTGAGAGATTGCAACTTGGAGACGTTTCTGAGAGCCAATGTTGAGAATCCTTTTGATTTTCCAGAATATACGTAAAGGCTCACGGAATCGTTCGGCGCTTATCTGGACAGCATCATCAAAAGCTCTTGCGAACTCTGCTTGCGGCAAAGATGGCAACAAGTATTCAGGATCGTACCCGAAAGCAATCTTGCAAATGTTATCAAAAGCGAACCGTTGCAGAATATCTTGAAGATCAAGGACGGTTTTGTCAGCGGCGGCCGCTGAGAGGATAGGAATAAGGCGATCGGAGAGTTCAGTTTCGACGACGGTTTCCACAAATTTGCGGAGAGACTTGGTGTTGAATTCATGGCTCGAAACTTGTCTTTGGAACTTCCATTTATCATCATCAGCATTGAAGATGCCATCTCCAAGGAAGTCGAATAGAACTGTTTGAAAATCAATGCCTTTTGGGTAGTTTTGAAACTGAGTTTTGAGTATGTGCTGGACGTTGGCTGGGTTCGCTGTTATGACTTGAACGCTGTTCAAGCGTTTTAAAACAAATGTTGCCGAGGGCGTGCTTTGGAGAATTGGGGTCAACCATTGGATAAAACGGTGTCGATTTGCTAAGGCGGCGAAGAAAGAGCCTACTAACGGGTAAGATTTTGGAATAATATTATTGGCTGTGGAAGATGGCGATTCTTTCGTTTTGGTATTTTTGGTGATGAGGATGAAGGAAAATACCGGAAAAATGAAAAGGAGAAATGAGATTAGAAAATGAAAGAACATGGCTGATTATTGGAATTGCGTTGGGCTGATTTTCAGTTTTGTGGATGTGTACAAGCGTAAAGGCGTGTGTTGTTATGAAGTTGAGTTTGGTGAGCTACCTATTTATTTGTAAGGCTCCACGTGTTTTGAATGGTTTTTCAGGACAAATTTCGGAGATGATGCCCAAAGTAACATCAAAATTTTGGTCAACAAGCAAATCAAACGACGCAAACGAGCTCACACCTACTTTCTTAAAGAAAATTAAAATTATAAACCGTATATCAGAGATTTTCACCTAGATAGCAAGAAATATAAACAGCTGAATTCAGGGTTATGAAGTGCACGAGATTTTATCAATTAGAGAGTGAAAACAACTGGTATACAGAGGCAAAGAAGGAAAAGAAAAACAAACCATTCATTTTATTGTTTTCAATTAATATTTAAATTAAACGTAAAATCTTTAGTAAGGTTGAAGTGAACCACCAACCACAGGGAAGAAGATGGACCCAGAGCAAAGACAAAAAGACATCTTGTTATTCTCAACTTTGTGGGAGCAGTAATTTGTAACCCACTTTCTAGAAGTGGATGCGTAAGCAAGGGCGTCACCAGCAGAAGCAGAAGCAGAAGCAGAAGCAGAAGCTTTGTCCAAATTCGCCAGGAAGTTTCCAAGTTAGCTGTGACTTGTGAGCAGTGAGTACCACACCATGCACTAGCCTGCAGGTCCTGAGAAGGGCTTGTGTTGGACTATTCGTGCTGAGATGGTGGAAGAGTCAGATGATATTGTGTTATGTAATAGACCATAAAATTTATTAAATGTAATATTAAAAATAACAATGGCTCTTATAATAATATTCATTGCTCTACCACCTAATAAAGCATTATTAGACTGTCGCATTATATTTAAATTTTCTCATTTTTACATTTATGAAAAAAAAATGAAAAAGAAAATGATTGCAATGCTGTCCAACACTTCAATTAAATCATAGTTTAATAGCTTTTCCAACATGTTTTAAATTAATCATTTACATACCAATTAATTATTTTTCAATTAAAAAAAATTATCAATTGTATTTGTACCGACAAGCACGAGCACCAGCATTTCTGAAGCGACAGCAATAATTTAATACCGTCCTTCCTTCAAATACATAAATGTAGACATTTTTATTAAAAGGAATGTGTGGGTTAGTTGCATTTAGGAACTTTAATTAAAACTGCAATGTCTCCTCTTAATTCCAATTGTAAAATTTACTAAATTGAACATGTTATTTATTAAAAGATGTGTTACTAATTGTCAGATTATTGTCAAGATAATAAAGTCAACTATTATATAAAAGATTCCAACCATTGGTTAGTGTGCGACACATGATTATATGTTTAAAAAATCAATATATTTTCTAAAATATTGTATTAGGTACCATCCACTGAAGTTTGAATCAATATTCATCATAATGGTTGATAACTTAAGGGTAGGTTTATAATTTTAAACATAAGTTTATATATAATTTTTTTACTATTAGAGTATATTTATTTCAATGGATTAGAATGAGTTCACGTTATTTTTTTTTTTTAAACAAAAAAAATCAGAAAAAAAAAATTAATAGATAACACAAACTTTTCAATTCTCTCTGCCAATACGTACAGCATCGATTAATTTTCCAATAGATTCACCATCTTGATCTCTCTCTCCCCTATTGTCTGCATCCATCAGTAAAATATTTTGGTGCTTTAACTAATTAATCTTGTGCTTTGAAATAAAAAATCTTATACTAACAGATTAAGAGAAAAAAAAATGTTATATGTTCTTCAAATCAAAATCTTATATAATCACCCATCAATCCCCCCATTGCTAACGCCAACATCTCCTTTGATATCCGTAATTTTCTTAGAGAGACGAAGGTAATTCGAAAACAAAATATACTTAATGGTGTTACTGTCCTTCAGTCTAACAAGGTTGAGGATGAATTCGTTCTTCATGGGAAAGACATTAAACTTGTGTCTTGGTCTGTTGCTTTAACCAATAAAAAATTCCTTGTGAAGATCAAAGACATAAAAGAATTCATCGAATTATTATGTCTATTATTTTTAGATTTGATTTTGCTCTTCTTTTTTTCTTTTATCCAGAGCTTGTAAAACTTTAAATTTGAACTAATTTTTTTTTCAACTTTTAGGATGTAAAATTCAAAACAAAAAAAAAATGGGTAAAGATTTTAAAAAAGGGAGAAGAAATCAAAAGAGATGAAATATCTAATACAAAATGGTGTGATCCATTGCTTCTTTCATTAATAAAAGAATATTATGTCAAACTCAATCTAAATCATTGAAATAAGTATGATCTACTGGCTAAAAAATTATTTATTTATAAGCTTGTGCTTAAGATTATGCCCCTTAAACTTGCTCCATTAACTAAAATA
Organism: Luvunga scandens; assembly: GCA_030449905.1. Lineage (NCBI taxonomy): Eukaryota > Viridiplantae > Streptophyta > Magnoliopsida > Sapindales > Rutaceae > Luvunga > Luvunga scandens. Next base: position 262,035 of record JASUUG010000382.1, on the reverse strand, counting down.
TAACATAGCTTTTTATAAGTCAATGCCTAAACAAGGGCTTCATATACAACCCCTTAGACATAACTCGGCTGGAGATGAATACATTTTGCACACTGGCTTAGAAAATATATTATCAAACCCTTCTCGTGTTCACTGCAGATTTTACGTTTCATTACAAAACCCGCTCGCTGCAGATTCATTTAACATTTTCCAAATTCGCTGTTAGCTACCACCAAGCAGCTGTTGAATTTCGGAATTGAACCCTCTGATTTTCACATACCTTGAAAAATATAAAATAAATTTAGAAATTTTGAGGAATGCGATATTGTATATGACTAACATTAACATATCAAAGACAGAAAATTAAAGCTTGAAAAAGGTTGCTTGAGAATTACTGATAATGGCTGGAGAAAATGGAGGTGTCCGCACACATAATTTTTCCTTTTCGTTGCATTTTTAAGATAAAACATTTTATGAATATTACATACAATTTTCATTTTGACAGACTGAAAAATGATTCCTACCAAGTGATAAATTTGATGACATTGGCTTGAGCCATGTCTCGCAAATTGCAATAAAGATTTCATTTATTAACCCTTCTGGAATTCTTCCTTTTTTTATTCCCCCGCCCCCCCCCCCCCCCCCCCCATCCTAGGAAGACTTAACTCTCAATAGCCACCGTATTCAATAGTTAAAAAATAAAAAAAATAAAAAATAAATAGAAGAAGAAGAAGAATATGATTTTGCAATAATATCTTGGTCTAATTAAGGCAGTAGTAGTTTGGCACACGGCGTCGGATATTGGAAGCGGACTCCTAATGCCGGAGTGTGTCTGTGTGTGTGTATAGAGATGTAGGCGGAGTGTATATAATAGGCATTAAACCATGGCCAAGCCCAATTTCCGCCAGTTACCTGTGGGGCTGTGGGCTCTATAAATTCACCACTAAAGTGGCTCTTTTTTTTTTTGGAAGGACTCTTTTTAATTGAAATTACTTACTCAAATTATTTTTATTTTTATTTTTATTTTTATTTTTTAATGTAAATTCAATTACAAAACTAGATGAATTATCATTTTAAAAAAAAATTTACACCTACCCTATTTCCTAATTAATATTTTTATTTTAAAATTTAATTGAAAATATATATTTTTCAAGAAAATTATAAGAGTTTAGAGTTATGAAAATTAACATAATATTTTAGGATTTGTATGCAATTCAAGAAAACATATCTTTTGGATAAAATTTTATGGGAAAATGATTGATTTTAATATATAGATTTAGGATCCTGTTGTGTTACCTAGGCTGGGCAAAATCTGGTTTGGGTTGGGTTCGGATCAATCTGATCAGATTTTTTGTTGATCAGGTTAGATAAAAATTGATCCGAACTCAACTCGAACATATAACCCAATCCGATCAGAATATAATTTGGATTGGATCATATCGGGTTGAAAAATTGGGTTAAAATTGAATTGGATTGGATTCGGGTTATAATATATACCATCAATATTAAACATCAACAGTTCAAACTCAAGCATCAAAGTATCAACAGCTCAACCTCAAGCTTCCAAAAGTCAAAATCAACAGCCAAAATTCGGGTTGCAACTTGTGGGTTTAAATGAAGCTTGAATTAGATTAGGTGACGATGGAGGATTGGAAGGGTGGAGGTGGCACAACAAATCTAGTACTTGGTAGCAATAGATCGGTAGATCGAGTCATAATCCTCATGGAACAGCTTCGATTGGCATCAGCTCACGATGGTTGCTACGTCTGGTGGCCGGCTCATCTTGTTCCATGAACTTTGTGTGTGTGTGTGTGTTTCATTTCTTTAAGCGAGGCTTTGTGTGTGGGTCGTGTGGTTGTCGGTAGTGGGTTGCGAGTGAGGGAGGCTATGGGTGGTTGTGGCGCTAGCCGATAGTGGGTTGCTCACTACTGGGTGACTTGCTGCTTGTGCCTTGTGCCATGTGCTATTGTGGTGTACTGGTGTTGTTAATGGCTAAATCTGTTGTTGTGTTTGTTTGTAATGCTTTGTGTGTATGGATCGGTTGTCATATGTTGAGTGCTTAGGATTACTGGATTAGGAGTTTAGATTTACCAATTTAGGTTGTACTTTTTCATTTTTCATTTTCTTATTTCTAATTTTTTAAAAAAAAATTGTTAACCTGATCGAGTTTTTGGATTGGATCAGGTTGACAGAAATGCATCCAATCGGGTTTGATTAACAACCCAATCCGATCTGAACATGATAATTTTCTAATCGGGTCGGGTCAGATAATTTGCCCCTTAGTGGTGTTACCACAGTAGTAACATACAATACTTTTTTTGTCCTTTTTGGGTTAATTATTTTGCAGTCCTTGTTTTATTCTAAAATTAAAAAGTACTCAGATAATCCTATATTTTGACTCATTAGTCCTATTTATTTTTATTTTTTAAATTTAAATCAAAAGGTAAGGGTATTTTTTAATTATTAATTCACACACCCATCATCAAAGTTTTAAAAAGAAAATTCACTCCATACACTTACCTAAATGTCAAATATATCCTGATAAAACTAATTTTTTATTTGTACTAAATAAATTAATTAAAATGACATAAAAAAAATCTGATTGAATTCTTTACATGCCCAATAGTTTCAGTTTCATATCTCTAGCAATTAGCAACTAAATTCTATCATTAACTCAAAATTATCGAACATGAGATGTGAAAAAAATTCTTAAATAAGTGCGGATCATAAAATGGCTTTGTTCTCAAATTCTTATTAAAAGCTTCTAAACTTATTCATCAAGCTCGTAAATGTAAGAATAAATGACGAGCAAGTTGCCACCCCCTCGCTTTTTGATATTGTCTTATTAAACAATAAAAAAATTATTAATTGGTAAATTAAAATATTTTTATTGCATATTGAAATTATTGACTGCATATTGAATAAGTATTATGAAAAAATACTAACTACAAATTAAGAACAAGAGATCAAATTCATACTCATATTTATCATAAAATATGGTTTGTAATTAATACATGATTTTACTATATATTAAACTAATTAATTAATAAGAAAGAATATTAATTTAAATATATTAATTCAAATGTAAGAATAAATCATTTTTATCGGTGAAATTAACTAGGTCATTCGATACAATATATTTTATTGCATTAGTTGCATTGTATTACAATGTGTGTCATTAAGGTGTATTAAATTGTAATACAATATCATGTTTGGTGCAACACAAACTGTAGTACATGTAATAATATTTTATACCATTATTTAGATTACTGTTAATTTTAAATTAATATTATTCAAATTTATTTATATTTAAGTATTTGTTATTTGTTATTTGTTATATTAAATATTTAAAAATAATTAATTTTTATATACTAATTATTATAATATAATTAAATAACATAATGTTCTATTATATTTTTATTTTTATATATATTATTTAAGTATTTCTTATTAGTTATATTAAATTGTTAAATAATAATCAATTTTATATATTAATTACTATAATATAATTAAATAATGTAATATTTTGTTATAATTTTATTTTTATATAATATTTAAGTATTTATTATTAGTTATATTGTCTTATTAAATAATAATCAATTTTTACTTATTAAATGTTATAACATAATTAAGTAATACATTATTTTATTATATTTTTAATATAATTAAAATGATTTAATATTATTGAATAATAAATTGTAAATTTATGGACTTATGTGTCAATATTTTACATTTTATTACTTTTGTAATTTTGTAGCAAACATTAGGGAGTATAATATTAATAATCCAACAGAAACATCTTAGCCATTGCATTTAACGGTGGATTAGGAAAAGATAAAAGAATGTGGTATGTTACCATAGTAGTAACATAGCTGGACCCTTTGAATTTGTATTTCATCAATTAAACTGAAGGTTTTTTAGGAAATAACATTCAAAAGGGGTGTTACAAAGATTTTAGAGGGCTATTAAAAGCTCCACTCTCTCCATTATCTTGGCCAACCTTTTTATTTAAGAGTATACCTTTTGACACTTATCAAAATTTCTCATAAAATTATTTTTTAATTGAGATTATTTAAATAACCAAAGGCAATTTAATTCTTTTGTTTTTTTGAATAAAAATTCAATTAAATACTTAAATAAATTATTCTTTTAAAAAAAAATTTCACTTTAAGATTTATATGTATTTTGTAAATAAAATTTAAACCGAGATTTTTTTTGGGATAAAAGTTTATGGGAAAATGGTTAATTTAATATATGAATTTTTGTTTTATAAATTAAATTGACAGTATTTTAAGAAACAAAATGCAAAAGAGATGTTATAAGGATTGGAGAAAGATGTTAAAATCTCATTCAAAATCAAAAGGAGACAGGAAAACAGGAATTCAATATTGCACCATCAGTGACATCCCTTTCAAAGGGATTCACTACATTTTGTGCTCCATAGAATTGAATGTATAGTGATGATCCCTCTCAGCAGTAATTATTCCACATCAGCACTCAAAAGAAAAAATTCGTAATCCACTGGCACTCACTATATTGGAGTACTTTTGGCTAGAAAGGGCATCGACTTTTCCTCGGTTAAAAACAATGCAGGCAAAGGCAATTATTATAGACTGTTGATCTTTTATCACACTTTTGTCATCTGATCCTTTTGTGTTTGTTGCTTTCCCTTTCTACTTTCTTATTTCATTTGTGCATATTTTGTCGTTTTCATTGAAGCCACAATAATTTAATTTCGTGGGCAGAAAAAAGAAAACAGACAAAAATACTATAACCGGCATTGTTACATCAAATGAGCTATCTATGCAAGTACAAGATTCTAGTGATGAAATAAATAATAGCAATGTTTTAAAATAAACACTTATATTTGGTCTTGACGTGCTTTTCACTTCAATCATAAGAAATTAAGAATCTTTCTCTGCCTTTCGAGCTTTCATATCAATGGGTGAGTTATTGGATCGGTCACTACTAGCTATATGGAATAATCTTAAAAAGTCACTGACACTTTGTTAGTTAATCAATAAATCTGCATCACTACTTTCTTATCCGCAATTAGGGTTCACTTTTCATGTATTTCCAAAGCCAAGTGTATTCTGTCTCATTGGGATATGATCAAACTCATAAGCATTACGCCACACGCGGTTAGTACAGCCGTTTAAAAAAGATTATTCCACATCAGCTGTGAGTAGTTTCAGGACAAATAGATGAGTTTGGGATAGATCGCTTAATTCATGTACGTGTTTTTACAAATATACGCGTTAAATTATATTCATTAATATGGTATCAAACCAAATTCGAGTGGAATTTGCATTACCCAAATTTTTGAGCATGATTTAAACACACATACATATTAGAAATATTTTAATCTAAGGTTCTGAATTTGTTAAAGTCTGATAAACCTATTAAGTCATATACTTTAATAGTATATTGCATTATGAAAGTCTATAAAACTCTTATGGAATCTGTACCCAAGCATATGATAAAAGATTATACAGCCGGGCTTCAATAATCTTTATAATTAATTATGTCGATTAGAATTGAATACGGCATATCTTCTTCTTTAACCAGTGGTCTGATATGAATTAAAAGCAGACATTGGAGTGCGTAAGATGACAAAATGGTGTGGCTGCCGAGTTCAGTCTCTTTCACGATCCATGATCCAACTTCATACTAATTTATTTGTCTAACAAAGTTAATGATGATCAAGTGCTCCAGTTCTTCGGAAATGGGAATCCCTTGATGAGTTGATATTATCAAGTGCTCCAGTTCTTCGGAAATCGGAATCCCTTGATGAGTTGATATTAATTAAAATTACAAAAGCCTAAATTTACGAGGGAACAAAGGCAAGTGTGTTAAAAAGAAAGTGGGATCTCTCTCCTACTTAAAAAGTAACGATTGATTTCCCAGGTTAGAAGACCTTCTCCTTGGATGTTAGAGTTGATGAGATACAAATATGTATAAAAAAGATAAAGCTAGTCTACAATTTTGGAATATGACCTAGATTTGACCAATCATTGTAAACAATGTAGAGTGGCGTGCTTTACACATAGTACAATCATTGAGATAAATTGACTAAATAATGAACCAAAAGCTTGGCGATTAGAATTTTTTGAATGGTAAATTAATTAATTGTAGATTATCTTGGAAGTTCCATTACCATAGATAATATTATATAATCGAACTTGTTAGAAAGTTGCCTTGAGATTGGCTGGGGGCATGCATTCTATGGATTAATTGGCAAGTGGCGAGCTTGTGAGGAAAAGAAAGGTAGTGCGCTTGCTCAAATATTAGATTATAGCTTTTCCTTCCAAAATAATGAGTCGGTGAATATGAAAAATTAAGTAATGACGAAAGCAAATCTTTAATTTGTTCTTTGGGCAAAAAAAAAAAAAAAAAGACGAAGATCTTCTGTTGCATCTGTAAACAAAATTAATCTCTTGCGGATTGCAGTTTTTCTATGATTTGACTAAAGCACCAACCTAAAGGTTCACTATGTGCAGATACTATAACAAAGGCCTTTAGAATACAGATATGGTAGCTCAATATCAACTTTCAAAAGGAAATGCACATAGTACAACGAATGTTTCAAGTTTATTTGTTAGGAAAGTTCATGATCGATTGAAAGGAAGAACTTAAAGTAGTGGTCTAATTCATACAATATTACTCAAAAGCTGGCACAAGAGTTGAAGGATGTTTTAAACTATATTTCTAGTGCATGAGCTGTTTTTTGATATGAGATGATCTTTTCAGAACTAGGTAGCCTAACTCACACTAAAAAACTAGCTTAAAAGTTGAGGATATGTCACCTCAAGCTTGTATGCATAGGCCAGAATTCGTTCACGACTGACGTGAGCTAATGTCCTGAGCATAACTTGGCTTGTGATTGAATGCCATTATACTTGAGCGAGTATTGAAATATCTATCCTACATTCATTTGCGAGGGTGCTCCTAGTGAATTGAAAACCATATCAATAGGCATTCCATCTTGTGAATAAGATATATCCTATCTCCAACAACAAGTGTGTGATCCACCGATTCACTAAGTATATATCATCGAAGTGAAAATGTAATTAAGAAAAGTGAAAAAATCTTGGATACTGAAGAAAATTGGATGTAGCAACAGAGTCGACTTCGCGGCGTGCTTTACATTCCGTTAAATTATCAATGTATGCACAAAAACATCTAGGGAGCCGTTGTAAAGGGGAGTCCAAGAAAGAGTAATTCGGTCACGCCCAAACAAAAAAAAAAAAAAAACGCCATGTACCAATACGCAGCAAGTTTTCTAACGTCGCAAGGCAAGTGAGTACCCTTAGTTTAAGAGTACTCATATTTATTCAGAAAAAATTTTTAGAACGGTAACAGGATAAATGTTAAAATCATATATATAAGACTATCATTAATTGAAAATATAATGAAAAAAATACGATAAAACCATGAGAGATTATAGTTAATTGAAAAAAACTGATAAAAAACCATTAATACCATATAATTTCAACATTATTTCTATCGCTATTCTGAATCGTTATGGGTAAAAATATCATTTTTCTTAATTTAATTGATGGTGAGCGTCGTGGAATTTTTTGCAGGAAAAAAAAGTGGAGAAGAAGAATATATATATATATAGAGAGAGAGAGAGAGAGAGAGAGAGAGAGAGAGAGAGAGAGTCTTTCAAGTAGATTGACCGTCTTAATTAATGTGGCCGAAAAGTTATGAGTAAGTGAGTGGACAAGCAACTCAAATTCCACACGCAACTGACTGACCAATAGAAACATCATGTATTCCATCCGTATATTGGGGGTTACTTGTTATAATATATTTTTAAAGACAAAAAGTTTAGTGTTAAAACTATCTTCAACCTCGCAGCCAGTCAAGATAATTAGATAAACAGGTTAGTCCATGCATAGTTCCATCACGGGCCCCGCGTTGATGAAGAACTTTAATTATTCTATGGACTAAGGTATTCATAGTTATTCTTTAAAACCTCTATATTCTTATGATAATTTGGAATGATTTTTTTTTTCTTTTCTTTAAAAAGGAAATTAATTTGTCGTCAATTGGAGGCGGTTGTTACATAAATTAGGTTTTACTCTGGTGAAAATTAATGGGAGGTTTATATATCTTAAAAAAAAAAAATTTCCATTCAATGTAATATGATTTTTGTATAAAAGTTTGTGACTATAACTCACATTTAAAATCTAACTTGAAAGTTGAGAATTACTTTAAACTTATATTATTATCCCAGAAACTATTTTTAGTTTATGTGAGATAACATCATTAGTATTTCATACCGATCTTTTCTCATGACTGTGATTGTTAGTGATTATAGAATACATATACATATGATGACATTTTTATTTTAGTAAATAATGTTAAACAGACAAAAATTATATATATAGATTTCAATATGCCAACAATGTCATTATCCTTACAGAGTGAGGATATTCTCATTACACACACATCATAATATTTTAAACATATATACAATATGTATAACTCCATGGATTTGGATTCAGTGACGATTTTTTTTAAACAAGGTTAGTGATCATTAGTTATTAAATAACATTAATTTATACTATGTTTGTTCATTAAATAATATATGAAATGAAATCCTAACATTACATGAATTCTCCGATTATCGAAACAGAAGAAATTAAGTTTCCTGGTGCTCTTTCATACTAAATTAAACCCTGAAAGCCATCAATAACAGGGACTGATAAAGAACAAAGCAAAGTGAGCTTATCGTGACATGCAGCTAACAATGAGAATAAAAGAACTAGCCAAGTGGAGAAAGAACACAGTAATATCCAGTAGAGAGTCACCTCCATGTCTACAGCATTTTATACCAACATCAACTAATGCCTTTACCTCTGTCTCCTCTTCTCACTCGTGTATATAGCAAGCTTATGACAGTGATACTAAAAGGTATTAAACTTACTCTGCAAGTCCTTAGGGTTTTCCAGCAAAACCCTCAATATTCACTCAAGAATCAATAAGGTCGCCCACTCATTGGTCATTGCCACATGTGTAATTAAACCAATCAAGATAATATTCATGTACATGTGGCAAGTAATAAATAGATAAGGAGTATGTTCTTGGAGTACCCAAGATTTTCGTGTCTAAGGAGTGAAGTACAAATCAATAGAGAAATTAAAGCTGCACAAAGTGTAGAGAAAGTTTCCTAATATATATAAAACAATTAAGGTCATTAAGAAATCCTATATTCGAAAAATGATTCCATGTTGGGAGCTTCATGGGAAATAGAGGAATCTGCACGCGAGAAGGCACCAACGGGCTGAGCGACATGTACAACATAATGCTAAGAACAAGGCAAATTATGAGAGATTGACTTTAAAAGTAGGATCGATAGATATTGAAAACACAAGAAGATCTGAAAGGTTAAGAAAAGATTGAGCAGAGTGATCAAGTCAACGTGTCACATGGTTCTTTTTCTGTTGATTACGGTCGACCAAGCATATATTGAACAGTCCTGTTACAGAACTATATGAACATTCCATATAAACATGAAGCATGAAATATAATTAGGGAAAGAGGGAATGAAAGAAAAGAAAATATTCAGCAGAATAAAACATATGTGTATAGAGACACATAATAAACACACCAACACAGCACTATTATACATTAATATTCGATCAAGTATATATCTATGGTAAAACATTGAAACTTGGAACTGCAAGAGAGGAAGAATACATAGAGTGAAAGTAGACCATTTTTATTTTCCCTCATATATACTCAGTAGTAATCAAGTTAATTAATTAGGATATTGCACCATCGCATCATATCACAATTTACGGCAGTGCCCCCCAGGACTGCCTCCACCAATATGAGTGCATGGAGAAGGACCAGCAGGTGGTACGGGACCTTTTTCTAGCGGATTAGCCGTCAGCGCCACCGAACTGTCACCGCCAATCGGCTTTTCTCCTTTTAAAGGCGTAAATGCGACAGTAGGTTTGGTGGGAGTGAGAATCAACAAGATAAAGAGCATCAAAGTGAGTGATCTATAGATAGCTTTTCCGCTAAAATTCATTCTTGCGCAGAGATGAATATGAACTTGTAATTAAACCTAATCTTATTATTTGACGACTGAATTAAGTAAGCCCAATGCGAGAGTACTTCTTTGATGAAGAACTTGCGCCCTCTCTAGATATATGCCATTTTATAGACGAGCAGTTATTACTAAGATGGTATCATATTTAGAAAGCCCATGGGGTAACTCGTAGGCAAAACCAGCTCAAGGGTTGTTCAAGTCTTGTATTTTTAATCTAAAATTCATCCTTTTGCATAAATTTAATTCTGATATTATATATTAGCCTATAAACGTAATTCGTATTCAAGCTTAAAAGTTGAGGTTTACCTAAACATACTTAACTCAAGATTTATCCTCAACCGATGGGGGATATTGCCGCTTAACAATAGCCAAAATCTTAAATTCATGATATTCTGTGTCAAATGAATTCTCTAACATGCTTAATTATGTTTTGTTAACTTATCAAATTTTAAGTATGTGTTGTTGTTGTTGTTGTTGTTGTTGTGTGTGCATAGTTATTCTCTAGTGCAGGTGTTCTCATTTTTTTTCATGCGAACATGTTGTTATGCCATACGGTTTAATAAAGTCAGTTTTTAATGTTATTAAATTACACGACTTTATAGTTCATTAAAAAATAACTCTATTAAACTGTACGCTAATCAACATGTCTATATTTAAAAAAATGAGAATGTTTACACCTAAGAATGGTTATATATATATATATATGCTAGTGCCATATCAATGTTTAGGGTAAAATTCAATACAAATAATTTATCATGGTATATTAATTGGAGCTAGAAATCTTGTTCACGTCGTAAATTTAGCAAAATAATTCGATATTTTCATAGGAATGAGACCCACCAATCGAATTTGTTTCTAATACTATTTTCATGTGATTAACCATTAAAATGTTATCATTTTAATTAACCGTAATACCATATTAAATAAATCATTAAACTTAAAAAGTTTAATGAATAATTGTAGTATTATTAAGGACAAAGGTTAACAAAATTTAAGTGCTGACTATGGTTTGGAATTCACTTCGGCAAAAGCAATTTATAAAATCCAAACATTAAATTTATAAAACCCAAATATTAATCTCGCGTACACAATGAAAGACTTTAAAATATTTTCTTCCCAGTTGACTAAGAAATAAAACGTTTGCTCTACGAGCTCATTATCGGTCAATGCTCCTCTTTCTAACCTAAAAGGCCTAGCTTTCTCTATAGTTAATTTATTTGAACGGGTCGGAAAGTGAAGTCACATTCTGAAATTCGAAATTGTTAATTTGTTTGGACCGTTTGGTCAACATACAGACAAGATGGATCTCAATCTGTCGGGCGTTTCTTCTCAATGAAATTCTTATATTAACAAGAAAGAGTGGAGCTGTAAGCATCCCTCAAAATTCTTTTAAGATCCTATATCCTAAATTCACATTCTTAACCCTTAATTAAATTAACTTATTGCACCATAAAGTCTCTAAACGGCCTGGATCTCTTTTCGTGTTAATTAGAAAGACTTTTTGTCTTTTATACTAAGGAAGCATTTTCCAAAAAAAAAAAAGAACACCAAAGAGGCATTTTGCATTGTATCTGCACCAAAACTATAACAGGAATTCATATTCATCTGAAAGAAAACCTGTGTAATCAACCCAAACAACTTAAAATAACCAAAAACGACCAAAAATCTCAGAAGCTAAGAAGCTTCGACGGTCGTGCTCTCTATGAATAACAAGATTGTAAAATATTGGTTCTCAATACATTCTCCGGATAGAATCTTTTTTTCTTCGTATGAGAAGAGTACGAAGATATTTGTGGATTAAAATGGGTGTTATTAGGAGGAAAGAGATTATAATTAATTTTTTAGTTGGTGTACCTGAAAATAGGGACACCATTAGCTCCACTCTTTAACAAAAACTTGTTTACCATTGAAGTTCCAGGTAACCATTTGTAATTTATCTCAATTCCGATTCAATAAATTCGCATAAAACTTTAATGGTATTTTTGACCGCACAACCCAAAAAAAAAAAAAAGGGGAAGAAAATGACTTAAAAAAGTAACTTGGTGTTTGATAAACTATGTTGTTGCGATTGCGGTGAGTTTAAAAAATTACATACGTTTGTTAAACTTTCTTACAAAAGTATTATTTTATTATATAATGAACAAAATAGACATAAGTTTTAATTACTTTTTATTTTTAGAGCATGTTTACAAATTATTTAGGTATATCTTTTTGTCTTAAATATGTAAAATTACATTAAAAAAACTCAATTAAAAAAAATTCAAAAGAACTTCATAATTTGTTACATAAAAATATAATAAAAACAAAAGTATGATTTATATATTAGGGTTTATGAATAAGTAAGATATAATTGTCTTTTTATTAAAATCTAAGATTATAATAGAAATTTTAAAAAAGTGTGATAGCTTATTGAATAACCTACTTATGAAAAGTAACTTTTTATTTATTTTTAAAAATTAAAAAAAAATAAGAAATAAACTACTTTTACAAAATTTTTTAAACACTATTTTTATAAAAAATTATAAAATAAATATTTTATTAAATTTCATCAACAATTCCAAAGTAACCCTAAATGTTTGACTTGCTCCGAACAACAAAGTTGGCGTATGTGCGTTTGCGCCGCTGGCAATTCATAATTTCGCATATATGTTGCATTTCTTTTTCAAAATCAATATTTGTCTTCATTTTAATGTGCGAAATTTACTAACCGGATTGGTCTGAATATTTTCTAAGTTTAGGAGTGTTTCACTGTGAGATCTACAAAATGTCCAGTAGGAAAAATCGTGAAGATTTGAGTATCAATGTGTCATTTTCCCTGTATATATTTATTAACTCCTCCCACTTCGGTTTCTTCAGGGTATCGCAAAGGATTAAGCTTGTAATTAATTAGCTTCTTAATTAATTTGCTTTGGTCGGACTCGGACGCGTTAAATTGTGATTCCCATTGAGAAATGATCAGAAATGGAAATTCTGTAATTAACAACTAAATCTGCGAGGAAATCCTTAATAACAGAAGAATATGAATATATTAATTCATTTAGAATCAATTTTATTGAGTACATGCACTGGCAATACATTATGAAGCTGATTAATTGGCGATCATTATTAACCGATGCGCGGCGTATATTTGACAATGCCATGGTGATCAACCCAGATCCAGACCCTATCACAGCGGTAATCCATGGTGACCTTGTATCCTTCTTTAACAACGATTGCCCTTACCTTCCCATTTTCTCTCATAATGATTTCAGCTGCCACTTCTCCTTTTAACCCCACCAGCTCCGGCCATGAGCTCTTGCTGCTTCTTCCTAATTATGTCAATTCAAATACACGATCAGCGCTAGCTATCTTATTACTAAACACGCAAGATAATTAAACCAAAAAAAAAAAAAAAAGAGCAGCTTACTGCAGTAATCCTCCATTGATTCTTTGTCCCTTTTCCCCTTTTTTGTCTGAGTTGTTTTCTAAAATATATTGCTGGTGTGACTTGTGAGCAAGGGATGGGGATTTCGATAGAGATGCACGATGGAGATTGGATTGTTTTTAAACGGACACGTTGCGTGGCCATTGACAGCTGCCACTACCATCGAAGCTTTTACTTGCACCGACCAATAAAGCTTTGGCTTTACGTATGTGCTGGCCGCAACTCAGAGGGTCAATATATTGTTGAAAAGAAAATTGAAGCTTGCTTATCCTGTTCCTATATTATATATTTAAAACTTGATCATGATTTTTTGTCTTCTATTATTATTATTATTATTATTACTAATAAAACAATGATTTAGTTTGCCTTTCTAATATCATTAATTTATTAGACGGGTAGGGCGGCCGTGCGGGGTTCAATTCATGCCAGCCCGGTGACAAAATGCTGAGTACTGATCTAATACCCGTTGCATAACATTTCTCCGATTTCGGAACTAACTTCTTTCTTTAACCTCTGATTTTCTATTCTAATTAATGACGGCGGCTTAGTTACAGCATCTGTTACTAACAGCTGAGCATCATCAGGCGCGTTGGATTTAGGCCCCGCTTGCCCAGCCGCTTGGCTCAACTGGGTTTCAAAAGCCCGGCCAGCCGATTTATTTCAATTTTATCCTTTTTTTTTCTCGTTTTTTTTTCCCTCTTTTAACTCTTTATCTCGGTATCTTTTTAAAGCCCGGCTGAGAAATTATGTCTTTATTTTGTTTTTAACGTAAGCTTATTGAATTTTAATAAATATGTTTTAAAATGTTGTAATTTTATCCTATAGTTAGACCAAATAAATTTCCATATTTTTTTTTCATAGTTATGGGTTTACAGCTAGTGATAATTTTTTACCCAGAATTTTATTTTTGCAAATTTTAGATAATTTTCAGACTAGCTGCATGAATTTGAATTGCTTAACAAACATAAAACAGATGTTTGATTTTAATAATTGACTAGATGTATGATTTTTTGGCAAAACTAATTAACGTCCTAGTAATGTGCAGATAAATTGTGGATCCTAATTAGCTTAATTATAGGTAAATACTTTTTGTGGTTATACAAATTATATGAGTTTCAAACATCTTTCACTGGTATATGATATTCAATATTAGTAATGCATGTCCTGTTTACATATACATGGTTATCACTAAACAAGTGTTGTTAAGGCTCAAGGCTATCATTTATAATCACAATTCACATGGTCTAGAATAGAAATTTTGAATTAAGATAATTATATATATACATATATATAAACTAGTTTGATGATCAGTGAAATTTTCCAAACCTTGCCCGAACAAGCCAAGAATTTGAAAGGATAGAGAACAATTTTTGGCTTCCGGCAAGTTTCGATCACACAAACTAGCATTGCTGGAGGGCCTCAAGACCTGCTGGCGTATTTTCTGGACTCAACGTAGCTTAACGATTCAATCTTGTTTCTTATAAATAAGACTACAAGAGGGGAACATCAAGAAAATCAATATTGGATTAGTACAACCAATATATAGATCAGTTGTTCACTTACTTTAGCACTATAATGGGCGCAAGCAGCCAATGCATGCATGGTAATTATGATTAAAAAGTATATATAATATATAGTAATTGTACTTAATTTGCCAGCTCTAGGAACTAGAACGACCTTGGCATTATTTGTCGACCTGAATCAACCCAAATCCTGTTGCATCTAAAATCCCTAGGCCTAGGGACTGGGAGTTCCCATCCAGTATTAAGATTGCATTCACATTTGGATTTTGTGCCTCAATCTTGCCTCCCCATTCATACCGACCACTACCAGCGAGTTCTTTACCTGCAAATTTATTCTCATGAAATTAATATACATTTTAAAGCCTTAAATATTAATTAATACACTGTATATCTTGTTTTCCATGCAATTAAACAATATGGCTTTGATTTGATTAATTACGTACCTGGACAACCAGATGCCATATATCTTCTTTTATATATATATATATATATATATATATATAATGACACTTGAGCTATCAATGGAGCTGTGGGTTAATTGATGGCTTTGGGTATATATTATTGGGAAATATCTAATGACTATCTAATATTTCGTCACTTTATCGAAAATGTTTTAAAATTTTTTCCTTTTACAGTTTTTGACCTGAAATTTATGAAGTGCATCACTTATTCACTTTTTTTATTAACATTGTCAGAGAATTTAACAATAATTATTTTGTTTGTAAATGTAGAAAGAGTATTTATCAGTTGTTATTTTCAATGCTTTTAGAATTTGTTATTGTTTTGGACTAATAGGAACAAACTGTAAACTCTAACTTTGTTGTAACTGATTTTATGTTATCATTTTTAATTGATGGGAACAAATTATAATGTTCATAGTTTTTCAGAGTTGGTTTTATGATTACTTTGAATGTATGTTGGATAACTGTGATATTTTTGTTGGTGATTTATTATTGTTATCAAAGATATGTTATTCAAGATAGATTATATGAGCAGACGTTTGTGATTTATTTTGTAAATGAGCTATCAATTAGCCAGGGCAATTGTTTTGATGATTTTATATTTGATGAATTTATAATCGATCCCAATAGCTACAAAACAAAATCTATTTTTTTGGTGTTTAGCTGAGATTTAATAATTATTTTACGTTGAGGAGCAAAATAGTAATTTTTCTCAATATTCTGTTAAGTTTTCCAATAATATTAATGAAAAATAAAAAAGTAATACACTTTGCAAACTTTAGGTGAATATGTAAATAATAATAATAATAATAATAATTATATATTTGATAAAGTTCAAACATTGAGTTTGAGTAGTGTGGATACTTACCCAACTCACATACATGCATGTATGTGTGTATGTAAACATGGGTTAATTACATTTTGATGACACATGTTTTGACAATCTGCAAAATTGTGACACACATTTTAAAAATTCTGCATCAAGTGACTTTTACCATTAATTCTATCGGACCAAGGGTAAAATTGAAAAAATAAATTGATTTTAGGGTTAAATAAGTGACAATCCGTTAATTTTTACTCTTAATTCTAATAGAACAAAGAAAAAATTAGAAAGAACAGATTTATTTAGGATTAGTTACCTTCAAGTTTCAATCACAGCCGACATCTCTGCATTCTGACAAATATCATTTATTTTGTGGGTTTATTATTCAGGGGTTGGAAGATTTTGACTGCTGACATTTGAGTCGTTGACTTTCCCCCCCATTTATTATACATGAACAAAAAATTTAAGCTTACCCATACCGCTTATCTCTAAGCATAATTTATAAAACGCTGAAAGAAATGTGCAGAGCCAGAGAGTTATATGATAGCATCCAGTAACTTTACTAACAATGTGCCAACATCTTTTCATCGTAAAAGAATTTACAAAACCCTACACCTACCGACATACATCACTAGTTTATCACGTATAAGCGCGGTTTCTTTTTCATCTTTTAATCTTCCCCAGCTTTTCCGTTAACAAGTGACCCAATGCAATGCATGATGAACAAGCAGAGTCTTCTCTGAGAATATGGCATGGTTACTGCATACTTAAGGACAGACCTGAACATTGAAATACGTTCAGTGGAATGAAAATGGCAATCATGTAGAGATGATAAACAGAGAATTCTGAATCACATTCCCAGGGCACAACTACATTTCTTGCTAATATTTTTACCCAGTAACGGCTCATGTAAACTCAAGAAACAGATTGACATCTACTCTTTACCCCAATTTTCCGAATCTCTTGCAGCTGATGAGCTATTTCTTGAACAAAACGCAGCCCCTCATTCCCATTCTGAAGAAGGCCCAAAGTGTGTTCAAGAAAATTATAATCTTCCTCAAGTGCTTCTAACCTTTCATTAAGATCTGAAATTTCATTTTCAAGGGAAACCAAATTAGTTTTTTTGTAATGCGTGAATTCGTTCTTCCCATTTGAAACCAACTTGTTTTCTGTACTAACAACTTGACCTAGACCAACTGAAGCATTCAATCCTTCTTGACTGGGAAGGTTCCCATTTGATACAGAATCTTTTCCTAATGGATAACCATTATCGTCCATGTGACAATTTAATGAACTCCCTTCCTTGACAGAAACCTCTCCCTGGTTGTGCATTCTGTCAGCTGCTTCTTCAGTACATCCACCATTAGAGATGTCATGCACAATCACATCATGAGCAAATGTTTGAAGTTTCTTCTCCAAAATTTCCAAGCTTTGCAAAATGTACAACTTTTCATCTGTAAATTCTGACAATGAAGCTATCAAAACATCAGGTTTTTCAATGCCTTTAGAAACCTCGGAGTATGTTGAGTCAGAACGGACACTGACATTATCGTTAATATGCTCCAAACTCATATTCTCCACATACACATTTTCCTTTTTCAAATTCTCCTCAGATACGATGTCCATCACTGATTCATGCGGATACTTTAACCTGTAATACTCTAACTCTTCTTCTAAGTCTTGTATCTGCTTCTCCTTTTCAGCCACGAGATCATTAGCTTTCTCCAATTCCTCCATGTCATACTCTGCTTGTTCTTCCATCATTCTCAAGTACTGTAGAGCGTCCATGTGCAGTGCTGACTTCTCCTCTTGCAACCGTGTAATCATGGCCATTGCCTCATTTGCTGCAACTGCTGCAGCACTTCTTTCTTCATCTAACTCCTCATACAAAGCATTCATGCATCTACGATCATATCCGACCTGCCGCTTTAACCGGTCAATAGTACTTTCACCTTCAATTTCACTGATAGTGCTTCCATCCAAAGATTCAAGACCAGCTGACTCGGTTCTCTCCGCAGGAACAGACTTATGAGGAGTCTGAATTCTATTAGAGGTCGCATCATTACTTACCCAGAATTCATCGCCACAACCCTGCACATTGTTACTCCTATAATTCTCTGACAAATGATTCCCTTGAGCAGAAGAATTTTGTTCTGGCAACAAGTTCAAAGCATCTCTAACTTTATCAGCTTCCTTCTCTATAGGTTGTTCTGCAACAAGTCCAGATGTGTGACCTCCCTCACCATAGAGAGCCAACTTATTGACGTCACTTAAATCCTCATAAGTTAGATCTACAGGAGCATCGTTAAAACCTTCTGCAGTTTCATTTAGTAACTTCAACATTTCCTCATGTTGATTGATGGTAGCAGGCGCCATATCGGTTGTTCCAGTGACATTTGCTGCTAGAAGTCATTTCATTTAGGGGATTTAGCTACATAACAGATACACTCTCACACACAAACAAAAAAAGAAAGAGAGTATGCTTACAGTTCTCTGTTGATGCTCCAACAGGAGCTTCCAAGCAATCAAATGATGGGCTCATATCCACAAGGGATGCAGGCTCAGTTGGTGCTGAGGGATTAAGACCATGAGAAATTGGTGATGCACCTCCAGGAAGTTCCGGAGTGTTAGATGGTGGAGAAATATCATCTAGTAAAATAAGCTCAGGCGGTGGAGAACAGGTTTTCTGAATATGTTGCTGCCAGTTAAGCTCACACAAACCACGCCAACTAGAAACATCAGGTGTCAAACCTTTTGTATCCTGGGGTCTCCTGACATCATCCTTTGCCTCGTTTCCAACACAAACTATATTACTACCATCATCATCAGAAAACAAGAACTCAGCCTCAGAATCAGACGTAATTTTCAGCTCACTGTATCCTACATGAGATAAGGGATCAGAACCACTTTTTCCAAAATGTTGCGGTGTTACTGCTGGCCCAGATGATTTACCCCATATTTTCTTGGTGTCTTCCCGATGGTTTAAGCGATATGGAAAAGCAATATTAGATTTAGTAACCCAAGTTGTGGATGATTTTTGCTGGAGTAGTCTTTCCACATTTTGTCTCGATTTCCAAGGCTTATTGCAACATGAACACCATCTGCTGCTCATAGAAGTAGGAGTAAAATCTCCATTAGGAAACAAGCTCTGAGGACCATAACTGCCAGGATCAAACCCCAATTTACCCACAAACAGTCTGTGTACATCCCAGTTGGAATTACTTTTTGTGGAGAATGACAGGAGACAATCATCACACATGCCATGGGCAGCAGCAAGCTTACCATGGATATGACAAGAAATTAAAGATGATATTTCTGATCTGTGACTACTGCAAAGCAAATTCCGATAAAATTCAGGTTTTTCGTTTCCCAATACATGATCAAGCCTGGAACACAAAATGCAAGGTATTTGCAATTCACAATAATGTGCAAATTTTGTCACCAGGAAAGAGAAGACAGCATCAATGAGCAGCAGAAAAATCAAGAACCATTCACAAGCAGTAGACGTAAGGATTGCAGTGATCCCTTTCACATGCTTCTCTGCTCTCACAAACGAGTTCCCATGCACAGCCATTACCAGCAAAATCACTCTAGAAGGCTATAAGTTTCCAACTTGGATGAATCAAAAAAATGACTGAACTGATCACAAAAATAAATATCCCAACCCTCCCAACACAAAGTTGAGAATCCCATCCCCAACTCAACACTGTAAGCTGTTGGAATTGAAAACAGAAAACAATCACACAATTGAGAAATTTGCGAACCAAAAAACGAGAAGTACAATGCATTCACACAACAAACAGAAACAAGACAAGGAATAAGAGACATACCCAATTTTTAATACCATGCTAGGACTCAATCAATTGTGACAGAAAAGAATCACAAATTCAAAAAACATACCATTACGCATAGGAAGATAGAGTACTGTTTATCCTTTAAAAAAAACACTGTAAGATACAAAACAGAGAGGAAAACCTAACTCGTAAAATTGATAGTCAAATGGAGCCACGTGCAATTAAAATCAACTAACCAAATGTCAAATGACATATTGACAGTTATGAATAATGCAGAAATAAAACTGCGACCAACCCAACTGTGAACTATAATGAAAAAATCAATTAACATTGAAAATCATCAAGAAATAAAAGCCAAAGACCTAACTCATTGAAGTGACAAACCCAACCACGATTCAATGCAAGAATGCAAGTTGCGGAATTCATAAACAGAACCAAAAGAACCCATTCGTCATAAGCCAATAAGCAGATAAAAAAATGTTAACCAACTGCCGATCATCAAAATAGCTTTTTCTAAACAAAAGCAACATGCTGGAAAATTCATCTACCAAATAAAAACAATCCAGAAATTGATTGGCATTAAAACTTACAATGCATAATGTAATAGATGAAAACGTACCCGGGCATGGAGCTTGATAGTGGATCGATGGCGGTAATGATAAAAGTAGAAAAGAAAGCGAAAAAAAGGAAAGGAAAGGGAAAATAAAAGAGAAGAAGGGCGAATGGTGAGAAGTCGTTTTGTCAGGGAAATGACAGACCGTTGAAACCAACTGCTTTGATTTGTTTGGTTGCCAAATAAAGGATGGCTGTTGTGATGTTTTGTATTTTTTTTTTTTTTTGACCAAAATAGTGGAATTATCATTATTTGTCATTTATTTTAAAGTAATGATCACCTTCGATGCGTTGCTCCAGCAAACTCGTTTAGATGGTGTAATGATGAAGCAAAAGATCTGCAGAATAAGGATGGTAAAATGTCAGGCTCAGGCCAGGCTTGGCAAAGCCTCAGTCGGACCCGATAATGTCATACTTGGGCTCGAGACCTAATTCGGCCTTTTTTTATATGGTTGGGCCGGGCATTTTTTCGGATTTTGTTGGTCCGAACTAGTAACTTAATAAAAATTGAAAATAAAAATCATTTTTTAACTTAAAGGGTGTTTCATTTAATTGTCAATATAGGCTTAGAAATTAAAATTTATCAATTATCAATTCATTAACAAGTAGTCGTATGTACACAACTATAATATCTAATTTCACTTATAAATTAGATATTCAACTTCAGCCAAATCGGAGATCATTTTCGAGCCCCCATAAATATATTATGAAGATTAATTTCAATTTTTTCACAATTATTCTATAATTGAGTGGAGTCAATATTCTACCTTACATCTAGATAATATTTCAAAATATTAATATACACGAACCCAATAATATAGTTTTATGATAAATACTAGTTGTAATCTAATGCAATATTAGTAATAGTTCTATCTATCAATATTAAAAAAATAACATCTAATTTCACAATAATTATTTATATTATTATAATACTTTGATACATAAATGAAACAAATTTATATATAATTCGATAATACAAAAATTAGAAAAAAAAATGAAATAGAGACATACTACATCTAATGATGTCGACTGGAGAGTGGAGAAGGTAAAGCGGTGTTGGTTATTACTGTTGTGGTGGCATGACAAGCAGCCAGCAGTGGGTCCTATTATGACTGCATGTCAACAAGGAATGAGCGGTACACGGCAGGTGCCGCTTTTTGCGAGTGGAGGCTAGACCGTTGAAGTCGTCATAGTGGCGGTGGGAGAGTGGTGGTGGCGGTCGGATCAGATTCAGTGGAGACTAGAGATTTTGGTGTGTAGAGGATGACGATTTGAGTTGTATTTATCCTTTAGTTTTTTTTTCTAATATTGATTTTATAATCAAACTATTATTAACATTATATTAAGTTACTATTGATATTTACAAATCAGACTATTATTTGTACTAACATTATCCACATTTTATCTTCACTAATATTTAGGTAACATATATTTTATTCATATTTTATAAGAAAAATATTAATCCTTTAAAACGAACTATAAAAACTCAAACTGTTATTCGCACATATCTCGACTGAAAGCCAAGTGGCTGTTTATCCCTTTAGGTTTTAATTTTTAGTTTTTAGATAAGTTAATTACGATTGACATTAGGTTTTAAATTAATAAATTAAGAATTCATTTTTTTTCCCCAAAAATGTGTAAAAGTCGGTCTTTAGGCCGGGCAGTGGGCTTTTTTAGCAAAACTCGAGCCGACTCCAAGACTTTCGCTCCACCCTTCATGTTTCTCCCTCGAGTTGGGTTCGGCTCGGCCAGAAACAATCAGGCTTGGGGTGGACCGAATTTTCCCCGCCATTCCTACAACACGTAATAAATTTTAAAGGTCTAATTTGTTCACAAACCAAAAGCTGATGAGGCAAAATTAGGAACTTGGTTTTTAAAATCCGTGAAGTAACAATAATTAACATACAAATCCTCAAAATGAAACAATAATTATCATAGCAAAAAGAGAGAGGAAATTAATGAAATGAAGAAAAATCTAAACATACATTTTGACAATCCCCGGGTGAGCAAAAACGGATTTACTCTTGCAAACCACAACTATTATAATAATTAAACCATTAGAAGCCATCATTCAACATATATGCCAAACCACATGTTCTTTACTTCCCTAAATTTAGGGCAATCTCATTTTAGATTACATCACTAATTAACTAGAGTGGACAAAACAGTATGTTAAATCAATCTACTTATAGGGAATAACTCAGATTATGATTGATAAATCATCGCTTAGCTTTCCAGTTATAATCATGAAAACATCGGCCGCTTCACCCTGTGAAAGAGAAGATTGATTAGGAATTACTCTTTCTAGCTTCCGAGTTCCGCAACTGCAGCCTTATCTTCTTTGTTTTCCAGAGCATTGAGAATATTTCATAATCTAATTGATACAAAAAGGAAGAGATGATACGAGAAAAATAGAAATCTTGGAGGAGTGATTAGAGTCATTGAAAGATTGGGCACACGGTAAGAGAGGGGAAAAAAAATTGAACAAATATTTGTATTTGCCTAATAATAAAAAACACAAAAGAAGATAAAACTTGTTAAACTAAACTAATGCAATTAAAATTTTATTTATTCCAGTTTTATGTCAAAAATGAATTTCTATGATTTAAAATAATAATTAACAAATAATAACGAGTTGCAATATTAATATTGTTGATAAAAATACTATTTAATTAATAATGTCAAAGCCTCCTTCAATTGACAACGTTTGGTGAAAGTATGCCGTGAAAAAAAATTTTGATATTTGACAATAAGCCAAAAAATGTTGTTATAAACTTTTTTCAACAACTTGAAAGCCGGCGCATTGCTAATAATTTTTAATTTCGCAACGTTCTGCAAAAGCTCATTGGTGAGAAGTTCTAATAAGTAACAATGAGAGTACAA
This sequence comes from Luvunga scandens, assembly GCA_030449905.1. Taxonomy (NCBI): domain Eukaryota; kingdom Viridiplantae; phylum Streptophyta; class Magnoliopsida; order Sapindales; family Rutaceae; genus Luvunga; species Luvunga scandens. The sequence continues at coordinate 238,470 of JASUUG010000382.1, read as the reverse complement.
GCCAAAAATATTTTAATGACGTGCAGAACTACTTCTTGATGTATGTCCACATTTAACACGTGCAGTTAAAGCAGTTCTTATTTCTTATATTAAACAACAATCAACTAATGCATGTTATTAAAGTCATGTCGTCTTCTTAAGCCTAATTTTTAGTGAAGTATATGTTAAATCTCTTTAAATTTGAGTATGTTGAATAGTTTTATTGATATTTAAGTAAATAAAATCAATTAATTTTAATAGCTTGAGTAAGGATTTTTTTTTTACTGTTGGGATATTAAAAAGTTTATAAAGTAAAACTTAATTTTTTAAAAAATTGTATATATGAGTGTAAATAGTAATAAAGTATTCAAAATAATTTTTAGAATGTACATAATCCTGCTTTACTTTAAATTTTAATCAATATGTAGGTCTTATATAACTCGTCGTTTATCATTTTGTGAACGAACAACATGCCATTCATATGATATGCATAGAGACAACATATTGTCTGATTTATTCATATAACCAACATGCATTAACAATATGTGTCAACATATAATGCAGGTGACGCGTTGTTTTATCTTTTGATTTCAAATGACATGTCATTGTTTATAGGCATATTTCATATGGTTTTAATAAAAGTAAGAAATCACGTATTTTTTAATAATTAAATGGAATAATAATCAGTTTCAATTGTAATTGTAAAAAAGAAAAAGGTACGAGTGATCCCGACTACTGTTGATTGCTTATATATTAGATGCTGATTTTTTTAATTTATAAAATTATTTATTTATCATTTAATAGTTTAGTTATTTAATTTTAATAGTAATTACAAGAACAATTCTAATTGCAACTACAAATTTTAAATATAATTAAAACTATAATAATGATTATAGTAATAATAATAAGATGATAAACTTCGGCAATATAAATATACCTTTGTGGTATGGTATTATAGAAATGAAATTCAAGTATTTCATTTATTTGTTGTACATGAAGTTCTTCAAGAATACTCTATATTTAAAAGAAAACTAAGTCATGTAACATATTTCTTTTGAAAATTATTATTAAAAAATATGTTTATCAATTAATTGGGTGTAATTTTGAGCGCCAAAAAAAAGTATGAATTCATTTTGAGAGCCGAATACTAAAAAGAAAAATGATATGATTAGTATTTAGCAATCAACATTTTTTTTGAGAAAACAACCATTGCAAAAGTTTGTTTTGGAGACAACAAGTCATATATTTTTCAACGTCATTAGATCAAATACTTTAAAAGGTTGGGATATTTGCACTCTAAAATTATTTTACATACTTTATTTTTAATAAAAAATTATAAAAAAATATTCATCATGTGAATGACTATTAAGAATAATTTATTGTAAGTAAATATTATATTATTACTTTAAACACGTATATGGCACAGTTATTATTTAATGTATAATTCTCTTGTCTTCAACCTAAAAACTTTTATTTCGAATATCTTAATCAATACTTAGATGGTGGACAGTGATGAAATGGATATTTTGAAAAAAAAAAATTGACCGAAGAATATGTGTAATGCTTTTTATTTCTTGAAAAATAAAATAAAACATTTTTTTTTGCGCTTTTGACCTCATCTTCTTCTCTTTTTTTCTTTTTGTATTGTTTATGGAATAATTAAAATTGTATTGAATAATTTGTTTATAACTTATTTTGATTGTGTTATTGTAAGCTACAAGAAAAAGAAAAAGAAAGTTTGACAACAGCAATGTGCATTGCCATAAGCATTTCACGTTTCTGTATGTTGTCGATCTTGATGGTGTAGTTGAAAGGTGTACCGCAATTGACAAGGCTCGTTGTTTCAATTGCATTACAACACGGAAAGGTATGTTGCCATTTCCCCGTGGATATTAATTAGTTTCAACAACACGCGAATGCATGTTGTATAATTTTTATTTTATTTATCTATTATTTTTTTCTTCACATAAATTTAGACACTTTCTAGTTTTTAAATCACAAAATAAATACACAATTAATGACAATAAATTCATGAATTCTACTCGACTAATGAAAGTTCAATTTATTACAATAATAACTTGTATCAAACAAAAATGAGGGACAACTCTAAAATGTCGTGATTCAAATTACGTCGTTAATGTTGCGAAAAATATAAATTTTGTACATTACACTTAAAATTAGGAAATAAAAATTAAAATAAGTAAATTAATATAAGAGTAGTAAATTAGTGTTTTAAAATTGTAAATAATACAAACATTTGTAAAAATCATATAAAAACTTATAAATCAATATTAAACTTCCATTAAACAAAAAATAGTTTACTCACTTAATTTAACTAAACAAAGGAAAAAAAAAGTCACCATCAATCGAAAACAATTGCAATAAGTTTTATTGAATTTATTTAACCACAAATTCTACATTCACTCAAGGATATTCATTTGTTTTAAGTATTATTTACAACATAGGTTAGTTAAGTAAAATTATTTTTCTTAATGTATATCATGGCAAAACAAAAAAAAAATGTAATATTATATTACTAGACATATATGATATATTAATAAAATTAAATCTAATTTTCTGTATTATATACTTCATGTAGTTTTAAACTTCTTACTTGCAACTAAAAATCATTTGGGGTTATCGTCGAGGGGGTTTTGAATGATGCAAAATCACTTTATCTTACAAATAGTTTTGAAAAACATGAAAAGAATAGTTTCTTAAAATTCAATTTTGAGAATGAATTTTATCCTTAATAAAATTTCACATGTATTACATAAACCTAAAACAACCATTATTCAATTTAGAAGTTTTATTCTTAATAAAATTTTACATATATCATCACATGTATTACATAAACTTGAAACTATTATTATTCGATTTAGAAACAAAATCAACAAATATATATGGTAATCATTGTTGTAAGTTTTTATTTTTTTAATAATTCTTATATTATTTTACTTGTTTTGTCTTGCATTTCCAAGTCTTATGCTTCATTTATACTTTAATTTACACTTAATATTGATTTACAAATTTTATATTATATTTGTAAGAGTTTTTTTTTAACCTATAATACAACAATTTACTAGTAGTATATTAATTTACCAATTTTACTTTTATTTACAAGTCTTATGCTTTGTTCACTTAATTTATGTTTTGTTTAACATTTATAGTTGATTTATAAATTTTATGTTATGTTTGTTAGTTTTTGTTTGTTTACAATTGATACACCAATTTACCATTCTTAAGTTAATTTACTTATTTTACTTTTAGTAACAAGTATTATATTATATTTACATAATTTATGATTTATTTTTTTATGTTAAATTTACATATCTTATGTTTCATTTATATAATTCATGTTTAAATATGATTTGATGCTATGATTAGAATGACCCAAATTTGAGAATACATAAAGTTGTAACCAATATCTTAATGTTGAGCTTATTATTCAAAATAAGTATTGTTTATAAGCACCTGTCTCGCAACATAATAATCATACGACTAGTTTCTTTAATCATTTTCATCCATAATCATGCGTAACCATTAGCAGTAGCTCTTCCAACTTCTTCAAAGCAAACATATCCAACACCTGTACAAGATTAATAACAAGGAAAAAAATATATTTTATGCATATATTTAAAAAATTTAATATAAAACGTAATCTTTAAAAGTACAGTTTTGTCTAACCTTATTTTTGCACATTTTTATAAAAATTGCTAGTAAGAAACTCTTCCAACTCCAAAGAGTTGTCAAGACATCCATTAAGTCCTTCATCCAAAAAATGGATTTTTTTTTTCTTTCTTTTATCTTTATTGTACATCATATTTATTCAAATATCAAATAAAAACACTTAGATTGGATATAAGCGAATTTAAATCCCTTTGATATGTACTTAGCTCTTTTTTTTTTTTTTTCAATTTTGGGTCTTGTGTGCATTTAATATATAATTATTATCCAATAATTATATATTATATATTTTGTTTAGTACAAGATAATATTAGTTTGCATTTATTTATATTATTATAAGCCAAATTATATTATAAAAATCATAATTTATTTATTTTTTACAACACACGAAATGCATCTCACCCTCATAGGCCATGACCCCATTAAGAGTTTCAAACACGTATAACTAGGCAACATTATAACTAGGCAACATTTTAGAGTAAGGACCAATTTGGTAACGTTATAATTTTTAAAATAATTGCTATTAATTTTAACACAAAATAATCAACTATAAAGGAAATTATTTCAATATTTGATCATTTTTATTTTTAAAAATACTATTGGTTTTAAAAGTAGTCATAAGTATTTTGTAAAATTTTATTGTTAAACTATCGTAAAAATGTAAATAATTAAAATGAACATAATATTAAATAAAATTAATTTACGTATTTATAAACATGTATATAAAATATTCTTATTGTACATATATAATAATTGATAATTAAAATAAATATTTTTATAGAAAAATGTTGTTTAGAGTGACTAAGTGAAACTAGCTCATGTTTTAAAATAGGTCCGAACTCCGTACAGTTCTAACAATGTTAGTTTTATATGTATATTTAAATTTTAATTATTTTATTTGTTAATTAAAATGGATAATTTTAGATTCTTTAAATATACATGAGCATATATATAAAAAGAAATTATATTTAAATGTAAACATGACTTTTAAAATTAAATTTTAAAAAACTACTAGTTCCATATTTTTCAAAATCTGCAATAGAATATGGTGGTTTTACTGAAAGTGGGTTTTAAAAAAATTTACCAAATACAAAAATTAGTTTTTATCTTTTTAAAATAACTTTTGAACGTTCAAAAAACAATATCAATCAGGCGCTGAACCTGGGCTTTGGGCCTGAACCTTCTTATAACAAATGTGAAGCTAATCAAGGTGAGTGTAACCAGATCATACTTACGGTGCTATTAGAGTCGCAGCTCCACTTGATCGGCTATTACGCTGTGTTATTTCTTCTTCCCATCACTCGCCTTCCCTCCTTTCAACTGAAACTGAAAACTAAATAGAAATTCAGACTCTCTCTCTTTTCATTTGTCTCATCGTGCAAACTTTCATGAAGAATTCCTTTCGGATTTTCACTGTAAGATTTAACAATTCTACTTTTCTACTTACGAGACTTTTGATTTTTCCTTTTTTTTATTTGGTTTGATTAATTAAATGGATTTTAATGCAGAGGCTTGGCGGTGTTAGATATTACGCTGCGTTTGGTAGTAAGGACCTTAAGATAGATGGCGTTAAGGATGTTATAGCCGTTGCTTCCGGTAAAGGCGGCGTCGGCAAATCCACCACTGCTGGTATTTCTTCTTCAAGTGAATGATTAAATTGTTCAAATTTAGTATATTGGGAGCTAATTGAAAGAGATTTTGTTTGTAAGTAATCAATCCAGATAATCAATAATACCTGTGACTGCTGTCTAATTTTGTGGTGTTACTGAGCTTGTTTGGACTTTTGCAGTTAATTTGGCCGTTGCACTTGCTAGCAAATGTCAATTAAAGGTTGGTTTGCTTGATGCGGATGTCTATGGACCGTCAGTTCCAATGATGATGAAAATTGATCAAAAACCAGAAGTCACTAAAGGTAACACATTATTCCCCGAGATCTAATTTATTTCAGTTGCTATCAATATTTGTACTAGATAGTCAAGCTCGAATGACTAATACAATGCTATCATTGGCCGTGCTAACCTCATGAGAGGAATTAATGATATTTTAATGGTACACGCGCTACTCTTAATATTTACATATAGCTGCTATTGAAGCTCCATGCCTCCATCTATGAAATGGATGAGATTTTATTCTTGATATACACGAGTTCTGAGAAATAATGATAACAATCTCTCCTTTCTTCTTTCGGTTCAGGATGTTTGCAATGGTTATCTAGATTTTCTGTGAAGTCATTTTGTCATGGTTGAGGTTTCATAGGTTGATGAACTGGATCTTGGGAAAAAGCTGCTCAGTGGGAACTTACACAATCGTGTTTGTGAATTTGACTGAAATTTTACTCTATGAGATCTTATATTGGATTTTTCAGACATATTACTTATATAACTTTTATTTATGTGCTCATTTGCTTCATCATAATTAAGTATGGGTTATGGGTGGATAATCCAACAAGGGGTATTGTAGAATATTGGTCTCTCTAAAGTTATTGAGCTCCATTAGATCTGCAATTTTTGCACTAAAGTTGAGTTTGAGCTTTAATCTCCTGTTATCCTCGTGTCTCTCTCCATCTCCATGATTAGTCACGGAGACCCAAAGTCTTTGGGAAACAAGTTTTGATTTCCAACTGTTTTTGTAATTTTTTTTTCTTTACTTCAACCGTAGTAAATATCTGGTGGGAATCAGAGTAAATACACAGCAATCACTACCCATTTTCAGGGAAACATTATGTTGTATAAAGATCTGATGTAATTATACTCAGCTTCAGCTGACTTCAGCTCGAGATATTAAACATAACAGGTGCCTCTTTGAAACTAATGTTTCTGTGATAACTTGTTCTATTTGGTCATGTCTTGTAGATATGAAGATGGTTCCCATTGAGAATTATGGAGTTAAGTGTATGTCAATGGGATTTCTAGTGCCAAGCAGTAGTCCAATTGTGTGGAGAGGTCCTATGGTATGTCCCATTTATTTTATTACTTTTTCATTCTGTATTGCTCTCTCTTTCTTGCTTGAAAATTCTTTTTGGTGTAAAAAATTGTCATTTTCCCAGATAAAGGTTCAAAGAAATTGTGTTTGCCAAGCAATCTTTCTATCCAAGGATCTATTCAGGATTTCCGTTGGTAATTTGGTCATACTAGTTAATTATAGTGTCCTTTGGAGGATTGCACAACTATATAAATTTCCAGGCTACAATGCAATTATTTTATAAAAAAGGGCTTTTTGTTGAACAAGAGAATCGAATGTAATCAAGATAGTGTAGAAATTCAAAATAATCATCAAATCTCTTTTGGTGGGCAATGTAGTTTTTAAATAATATTAGTGTGGTGCTGATAATGATATGAATATATGTTAGATGAACATAGTTTGTATTTACATTAAAAATTATAGTAAATTTTCTACTGATATTTTGACCAAGTTCTTGTTGATGCCTGTAGTTTAGGAAATCTTGTATTTCAACTTTTCAGGCCTTGATATAATTGTTTTTGTTGTAATGGGAATATAGTAATTTTTTCTCAAAACATCAAAGATATGTTACATTTGATCAGTCTGTATAACCTAGTTGGACACAGTTAAGTTCTTATTGAAAAGATATGAACAGATCTTGAGCTCTTGAGAAAATATGATATCTTTCTTTGCTCCCGAATCTTTTAAATTAAAGATGGAATTTTGGGTTAATCGGGTGTAGCTCTTGTTTTGTTTTTAAATTGATGACATAACCTATGAAAGCTGGTTAATTACTTTGTTAGATGGTGGATTTCATATTTTGCAATAACATTTTCATGCCAATTGATCTAAATGTGGTGTTCTCATTGTGCAAACTATGGCGTTGACATTAGTAATGAAGAATAAAGAGTTTTTATTTCTCTATATGGTCTGGAATTCAAAATTGGACTCAGTTGTTTTGGTTTTTGCTCCTCATCGGATCTGAGTATGACATACTATAACTGATTGTTTGTGGGGAGAGAATTTTTTTCCCTTCTATTTTAACTTTGAGCAATCTTAATGGGAATTGAATTAACTATATCTTACAGGTAATGAGTGCTCTGCGTAAAATGTCTAGGGAAGTTGATTGGGGACATCTTGACATTCTTGTGATAGATATGCCTCCTGGAACTGGTGATGCTCAGTTAACTACAACTCAGACGCTGCAATTATCAGGTATCAGATGAAATGATCATTTTGGCTTCTCTGATTTTTATGGACTCATATAAGCATGGAATAAAAAATTTTCTGGTTGGTGAAAGAAATTGCCCTCTTTTCATTATGTATATGTATTTGTGCTGTCCTTTTTCTGGAATAAGTGGTCTTATCTGTCACACTAAGATTACTAAGTTTCCGAGCAGCCTTTTACATAATTTAAGACTGTTAAGCTTTCTCTCAGCATTCAATTACATTCCAAGCTTGAGTTCTGAATTTGTGGAATATAATTATGGAGCTACCAACATGGGAATAGGAATGATATTGCAAAAATTGTTAACTTACTTTTTGGATTTTAAGGTTTCTGGGCACTGATTATTTTAGCTACTTTGTCGAATGTATTTCCTTTTTATACGAAGTGGGCAAATACAAACTATGTACTTCATATAATCACTATTCCAAGCTTGAGTTCTGAATTTGTGGAATATAATTATGGAGCTACCAACATGGGAATAGGAATGATATTGCAAAAATTGTTAACTTACTTTTTGGATTTTAAGGTTTCTGGGTACTGATTATTTTAGCTACTTTGTCGAATGTATTTCCTTTTTATACGAAGTGGGCAAATACAAACTATGTACTTCATATAATCACTATTCGCTTCTTCTTGCATGCACCAAATAAAAAGGAAGAATCATAAGATTAATGCTCCTATTAGTATAGCTTATTGAATAGAGCTCATGGGAGTAGAGCTTATAGGAGCAGAGCTTTTACCAGTAGAGCTTTTGACAACAAGCTATTGGGTGTTTAATTGTCAATTAAAAAAGCTCTTTTGAACCATTAGATTGTTTGGTTCTGCAAAACTAAAAGTGTTTTTGTGTAAATAAATTACCAAAATGGATATGTAAAAACGTTTGTTTCATAATTATATAACTTGTAACAAAATGCATCAAAGCTATCAATTAATAAGAAAAAATTAGTTCAACCATTTCTTCAATGTTTAGAATTAAAAACATGTCAATAATATATTCTTCCAAACAAATAGTACTATCCAAATTAAAATGTTAATCACTAATATAACTAAAATGTTAATAGTGCATGAAAAGTGTTGCAAAAGTGGTGGCTATGAGTTTGCTCTCAAATGGAGGCAACAATTTATATTTTACAGGGTTTTGCATATGTAAATTAAAATGGCGGCAATTGCATTAAAAAAAAAAAAAGTGGCGGCAATATATTTTTTTTATCAAATGGCGGTAATAATTTTTATTGTGTAGGTTTTGTTTATAAATAAGGGTATTATGTAATTAATAAAATATTTTTGGGGTATTTTTGATATTACATATATTTTAGAAAAGCACTCCAACCTCTATTCCCAAAAGCTCAAATTTTGGGCATTTGCTAGTAAAGGTAAATTAGGCTATTTGAGCCTGAAAACCTCTGCTACAAAAACAGCCAAACACCAAAAAAAAATTTAAAGTGCTTATGAGAACAGGTACTAGACAAGGTTTTAGTATCTTTGATTTTGAAGAAGTAATCTGGCTCAATAAAATTGTGAATCTGTTGTTTGTAACCTTTCTTTGCTGGATGGCAGGTGCATTGATTGTGTCAACTCCACAAGATGTTGCATTGATAGATGCTCGTAAAGGAATTACAATGTTCACTAAAGTTTCAGTTCCTGTATGTTCTTTTCTTGATCAGATAATCTCTAGGACGGTCTAGATGATGTTGAAAATTTTGCATGCTCATTAATATATGAAATATATATTCTTTTATGTGAATAACTAATGGGACAAAACTCAAATTCATAATCAATTTTGGAGAGTGCAAAGTTTAAGTATTGCAGTTTTAGTTTGAAAGCAAAATCCGAAAACCTGAAATCCTAACCATAAAGTTAAAGTAATAATCAAGAAATTTCTGAATGTCTTTTTGGTACTAGTATCATTAATCTAACTATTTATCTGTTGCATGCAAGAAGATGGTAACATTTTATCCAACTGTTTGAGTTTGGTTGTTTATTACTTACGTCAAGCTTAAAACTTCAATCCAAGTTTTGAGCTTTTCTCAAATTCTTGTCAAAGCAATCTTGGGCTTGAAGTTTCAAGCTTGATTAGGCTTGGGAGTGGAATTGATTGTTCAACGGGTGCTTCAGAAGCTAAGAATTTAAAACCCACTTGCTCAACATATTCACTGCCCAGCCTGCTAGATCTCTTTTCATGTCCTTGTTCTTTTTTATGGTGTGGTAACCAACAGTTGTAATCTTCCTCCATTGTCCATCCTCCCTGTTTCTCAAATCCAAATCTGAAATATCTTACTTTGTGGTGTTTCAGAAGTTTTATGTGAAATGAATTGATGTTGCTTTCAATCACCTCTTCCTCTTCCTTTTTTGGTCTTTTGAATGAAAATTATTATTGCTGTTACAGATTTTGGGGCTTGTAGAAAACATGAGCTGCTTCATATGTCCACACTGTAGCGAACCATCATTCATTTTTGGGAAGGGAGGAACTCATAAAACAGCTGCGGAAATGGGTTTAAAAGTCATTGGTGAGGTATTTTGATCTTATTCTTTATCCTTTCTTCGCTGTTATTATTTTTTTTGGGGTTTTGGTTAAGTTATTATTTCCGGATGTAGAACATATTTGTTTAGAGAAAGGGTTAATATTTAAAATAATACAGTGCATCAGCTAAAAAAGTTGGAGGATTGTTGTACCTCCTCTTGATATAACCTGAAATGACCCATAGATAAAAAGTTAAATGAAAATGTTACTGATAAATGGTTGGAAAAGTATTAGATACACACTCAATGGGTTTTCTCAGGTTTGGACTGTCTACTTGCTGAATCGATGGATAGAAAGAATAACCAAATATAATGCTTTGCACTGTGTGAAATTCCCAATTGTCCTCTGTCCTTCGTTTTCTCCAAGGCTAAATGTGTAACAGGGGCTGTCTTAAATTTTGTTATTTCAAGCTTTCATTTAAATTTTGTGCGATGCAATTGAATTATACAACGGAAGGCTGAGTTGTGGCTGTTAATCTGCTGGCGGTCTCAGATACCCATAGAAATGGATATACGTAAAGGTTCCGATGACGGTGTCCCTGTAGTAATGTCTGCACCTGATTCAATTGTCTCCAAAGCTTATGGTCAAGTAGCTGTTAATGTGGTCAACAGACTCCAGGAGCTAGCAAAAGAACAAGAACATCCAGAGAGTAATTCTGTGAGGTTTTCTTAAATGAATCACCTCCTTTACTATTGCTATGAACCACCGTTTGCAAGACCAGGCTTTTGAAGTCTCTCCAGCCTTCAGCTTAGTATATTATGAATGCCACTTTGAAGCATTCTGACCATGTGACCCATAGAATTTTTGCAATGGAGAAGCATGTTTTTTAGGAGATCAATTTGATGAGTTAGGGTGCTGAAAATCTTGAAGCCAATCTGCACCGGACACAGAGTACTGTGTACATGTCAAATAAAACCAGAGTGATGCCAGTCATAATTTTTATGTAACAATAAATTATTGATCCTAACCCACATGAGAGGTCTTATTGCATTTGCAACTTCTGATGTTCTCTCTTTGGTGAATAAAAATGATAGTCTGTCTAATTTCATTGTGTAAATTTCTTGCTGTTTTCATTCTTTTTTTTTTTGGGAAGTAATGGTAATATAGCGGAAGCAATTATAACATTCTTGCTAGACTGCATGACTGCATCCTTAGGTAGGTTTAATTTTGTACTTAGCACAGCGACCCAATGTCTCTGCAGCAGTGGTATCTCACTTGATTTCATTGATTCTAAGAACCCAATTTGCAATGGAATAATGAAACATTATATTCCATGAGGGTATTGTTGGATTAATTTATAGGTTGTCCAATGTTTGACTCTGCGTCCATTTGCAGTGCAACTTGGTTACCTTGTGATGGGTCAGGAGTATATTCCTGATGGGAATATGAATGTTAACAGAAAGAAAGAGAATATTTTATGATAGGTTATGATTATTTTAGAATTATTTTAAAATAAAATATAAATCACAACTACGCATATAAAGTGATAAATAATAAAAAAATTATTATAATTTTAATTATATGGTTATGAAGTAGTGTTTTATTTTAAAGCGGTTTCAAAATAATTAAACTTATCATGCATCTTCTTGCGTTGCGTTGGCCTCTGGAAGTGGTCGTGCATCATTGTGCTATAGATCTCTCCAAATATGCCATGCATCTAATTTAAAAAAGAAAGAACATTATTAATTGAGTTTTAAAAATTTTAAATAATTAGTTATCACGGCTTTTAATACAATAGCATATCCCTTCGAAAAAGAAATTGAAAGTTTTATTATCATCAGAGGTTTAGATAGAAAAAAATCCCCACCATGCCAAATCTTTATGAAAAGAAAAGAATCTCGAGTCCACCCACCAACGGTAAGAAAGAGTTCTTGGGCGGTTTTGGTTTCAAGACTAAGCACCAGCTTCAGTGCTTCTTCAACATCAACTTGACCATTTTGATTCTCTCTCCATATTTTATTTAATATTTTTATATTTTATGTTATTTAATTTTAGTTCCTCCTATCATCTTTCTACCCGTGTATATATATGTATGTTTTTTTGTTTGATATTTTTTCTCCGTCTGCAACGGCAAAGTGCAAACACCGTCATCACATTTGGGCGTAAAATCTGAATGCATCTCCAAACAACTCTCAAATCCACTCTTCCTGACCATGTCCCCTCAGCGCACTCAATCCTCCCCAAAAACCCTAGACTAACAACCACCGTAACCCTCCCTATTTTCCCGCCATTTTCAATTAAGTCAAGGCCTAATTCTATCCTCTACTGCAACGGTAACGGTGTCTCCGCCGCCAACAATTCCCAAAACGGCACCGCTCACGATTGGAAATTGAGAAGCTCCGGAGTAAAGAGCATCGATGTTGCGACTCTGGGTAATCTCTGCGTTGATATCGTTCTCAATGTTCCCCAATTGCCACCACCTTCTCGGGACGCCCGTAAAGCCTATATGGACCAGCTCTCCGCCTCTCCTCCGGATAAGGTCCTTTTTTTCTTTTCTTTTTTTCTTTAAGGAAAAAAAAATTGATAAATTAATTAAACAATGCGCTGATATTGATGTATTGGTTGCATGGTTTTTGCACACAGCAATACTGGGAAGCTGGCGGAAACTGCAATGTGGCTATAGCCGCTGCAAGATTGGGACTTCATTGTGTTACAATTGGTCATGTGGGTAATGAAATATACGGAAGATTCCTGCTTGATGTGCTTCAGGATGAGGGAATTGGTATGGTTGGTATGAGTGAGGACACCGACAGTGTTGACACTTCCAGTGCTTCATATGAAACCCTTTTGTGTTGGGTTCTGGTGGACCCTTTGCAGAGACATGGCTTTTGCAGGTATAATTCAACTTAAAGTTTTTTTTCTTTTTTTTTGCGGTTTTCTTTGGGTTTCAAGCCTTCTCATGCAAGTGCTTCTATTATGTGTTTCTGACGTGTTTAATGGTTCTTTATTATATTATAATCTCAGTTATTAAGAATGGTGGTCGGTGACCTGTGTCTAACTGTTTTGTTTTATCAGTCGAGCGGATTTTAGTAAGGAGCCTGCATACAGTTGGATGAACAAGCTATCTGCACAAGTAAAGACAGCCATTAAACACTCAAAAGTCCTGTTCTGTAATGGTTATGGCTTTGACGAGCTCTCCCCTGCTCTGATAATATCAGCCCTGCAGTATGCTGCTCAAGTTGGGACATCTATATTTTTTGATCCTGGACCACGTGGAAAGAGTCTCTCTAGTGGAACACCTGAAGAACAAAGAGCACTTAGCTATTTCTTGAGTATGAGTGATGTTCTTCTTCTAACTTCTGATGAGGTTTAATTTTCTCTCTCTCTCTCTCTCTATGCATTATGAATCACCGTCTATTTCTCAATTTTCTTTTCTTAGATTTTATTCACTCATCCTTGAGGAGGAAACAAATATGACTTTTACAACCTCGTTTTTTCTTTTTAATCTTCCTAGTGTCTTTCTTTCCTGCTACAGTAATATTAATCACCTTATTGCAGTGTTGTAGCACATGACACTGCATTTGATGCAGATAAATACTATCTTAATACCCTGCAATGCTGATCTTCTTTTTTGTGTCATACAAATGTACCCATCTCTATTGTTGACACAAAAATATGGGTAACAATCATATATAGAGTAGATGAAATGTGTGCAAGTTTTGAGCTGAGTTGGCAGCCACGTAGGTTGAGATGGGTGTTGCCTGTGAAAACCCTTTGATGCTTAAGTTAGATATTGGGCTTTTTAGCAAGTGAACTTTAGGGCTTTTTAGCAAATGATCTCCGGAATGAAGCTTTTGGAATCTTTGCTCTATAATATTTGGAATAAAGCTCCTGAGTTCCTTGCTTTTTTTTTTTTTTGAAGTTCGAGTAATGTGCCACAGGAGAATTCTTATCAGAGTACATTCTTTTTATACTAGTTTATATAGAACTGTGGTTGCTTTCCTTTAATAAATGTCATCATGAACCCTCAAGCGGCTGACTGCAAAGATGTCTTGTTGCCAAAAATTTCAGTAGGGACACAAGTGGCTACGACGAGAGAAATGATTTTCCTTGCCATTATTACAAATTGTATTCCCTATTTTCATCTGGGTGTTAGGGAAAATGATTTCCCTCATTATAGCTTCTTGTACCCTTGAATTGAAATTTTCAACGATGAGACATTTTTGTGGTTAACCACTTAATGGTTCAAGATGACAATTTTAAATGAGAGTGGCTGTATTTCTCAAAAGACTAGTATAAATAGAAGCACTTTGTTAAGCATGTTGTTTTTGTCAATTTAAGTGTTTTGTTCCAAAGATTATTTGCTAATAGAGCAAAGAATCACAAAGCTTCATTTAAAAGCTCACTCCCTATATTTGACCTGAGCATTGGAGGGTTTTCGTTGGCGCTCCTAACCATTCTATTTCTCCTGCAGGAATTACTTAAGAGGATCTAACCCTTTGTTAGTAGGAAGTTGTTACTGACATACCAACTTACATGGTTGCCAACTCAGCCATGTTCCATCTAATTCCTATTTGACTATTGACCCAAATTCTTTTCATCACCATTGGTGATCTGTTCTTGCTCAATCATTCTTCTTAAGGAGGTATTTCATGTTGTAACACTGAATGGGGAATTTAACATCATAGTTAGAGCAGCAATAAATTGGCCCAACCAGTCTTCGAATATTTACATCAACATTGTTATTTGCATCCACATTCTTATGTATATCCTACATAACTACTAAGATATGGGGTTTTCTTTTTTCATTTAACTCATGTCTAGTTTCATCCCCTTCATCTCCTTCTCTTTCTAACTCAGTTACTAACTCCGTTACTCTGTGATAGAAAAGCTCCTTTCATGTTGGTGCCACACTCTTCTTTCCTGTCAATCTCACGGCCAAATTCCAGTCTTGTAGAATTGTCATTCTCATATTTTTCTTCTTGAATTGAGTTTTTCATTTTCATTGCAGTAGTTACAACAACAGCTGATGCATGATTATTGTTGACACTTTTGCCATTGGTGTTTGGCTATCTTGGAATGCAGTAAAATCTTTTTCTTTTTAATGTTCAAATTCTTGGACAGGTCGTTTCCATGAGAGATTCATCTCTATATCCTTGGTCTATGCTCAGTCAACTGATTGTCAAAGAGTTTTCTTGCTTATTCCTAATTGTGTTTTTGTTTTGATCTTTCAGGCTGAATCATTGACTGGCATGAGGAACCCAATAACTGCAGGGCAGGAGTTGCTGAGGAAGGGGCTGCGCACAAAGTGGGTTATTGTTAAAATGGGTCCCAGGGGTTCAATTTTAGTTATGAAGTCAAGTATATCATGTGCACCTGCTTTCATGGTATCATTTTTATAAAATTTTCTGGTAATGAAGTTTAATTGTCTAGTGCCAACTATTGAAATGAATGCTCAGATATAACTGTCAATTTTTAATGTTCTCTCAGAACTAACCTAATTCATGTATTATGTAATGCTTGTTCTCATAACGTTGTTGACATTCCGTGACCAATTGGAGATAAAAGTTCCCTAGATTTTAAAATAAGTTCAACATTGTAATTTTCTTCTCTCCTGTTTTCTTCAACATATCAAGCCAAAAAGTAATCTTATGAGAACCTATTTTCTGCTGCTACTAATGTGTATTCACATTTGACCTCTCCCTCAGTCCTGTTTATTTAAATGCCACAGCTCTTTTCACATGCTTATATGCACAACAAGATATTGATTAGCGTTTGACACATGACCAGGTGAATGTGACTGATACTGTTGGATGTGGAGATAGCTTTGTGGCTGCTGTTGCATTTGGTTTTATACACAATATGCCCACAGTTAATACATTAACAATTGCAAATGCAGTGGGTGCTGCAACTGCGATGGGTTGTGGTGCTGGTAGGAATGTGGCAACCTTGGAGCAAGTGATAGAACTTATGGGAGCATCCAACCTCAATGAGGATAATGCATTTTGGAATGAACTACTTGATCAGAATGTAAACACAGAAAATATTACATTTCTTTCAAGATTCGGCATAAATGGAAGCAGCAACTCCTTAAACCGTGTGAATCTGCAAAAAGTGGTTTCGGAATTGTTATCTAAGCTTGAATACTCGCAGTTAGAGGGAAAAGTGTCATCATGACGGACTCTGAGGAGCAACAGGTTTTCAGGTACTGCTTTGAATTTTTAGGAACTAATACCTTCAATTGGTTCTACAGCATCTGATTGCTGATAATTATACTGGGAGGCCAGATTTGGACAATTAACACAATGGATTCTTAATTCTTATTTATTGGCAGTGGGATATAATACTCTTATTGGCCATTGGAAAAAGCTCTAGTAGGAGTTGGCAAGATTCGCTAGTATGCAGTTTATGACTTCATCTCCTCTTTCAGCAAGCATTCATGGAGATGGTTTTCTGGTGATATCTTTGTAGCCATTGGAATCCTACAGAACTTTGCTTCTGATATGGAGATTCTGCATGGCATTTCATACATGCCTGTAATTTTGTAAAGATGTTCAATATTTTTTTTTTTTGCTTCACTCGCATAAAATGCTCATAATGACGGGATTGGAATTTTTGGGTTGATGCTGCCTGTGTCGACAGATCTTTTACCAAACGGGTACAAAAACAGAATTTTCTTGTTTGTTCTTCAATTTTTTTCCTTTTTGGGTCCTTTAAATTCCATTTTCTTGGATTAAATGGCTGGTGTACTCTTGAAACCATAGTGAAACATTATTGGCCAAAAACAATTTATTTTCAGTTTACATTTTAGAAAACTAATATTTCGATTTGATGAAATTGATATATTTTATTACCATCTGATGTCTGGTGAATGAATAACCTGTTTTCTGTGGGATTTGAAAGTTGTCGACTTATAGGGTGCATTTGGTTGAGGGATAACAAATTTGGAATTGGATTAAACATTTCAGTGTTAAGAATAAAATAAAATAAAATGCATGAAGTAAAATCCCATGTTTGGGACAAGCAAAAGAGGGATAAAATTCCATGTGCGTGTGTGTACATATAAAATGGTAGAATCAACCCAACTCAACACTCAACTGTGGAAATCTTACTTGACGGTAAAGTATTGTGTTTTAAAAGTTATAGTTAAGAGGGTGAGGTAAATTTAATTTTTTATTTGTAATATTATTAAATATAATAAAGATATTATAATATTTTTAATATACAAGTGTAAGATAAAAATAACTCTACTATTAAATTATAATAAGTATTCACTAAATATGTTAATACTATATAAGTTTTATTCTATGGTTATAATATTAATAGATCCAATTCTTTAATTTAGCCATCGTCTATTCAATCATCAATCAGACAATCGCCAAAATTGAAGTCAAAGTTGCTCACTTGCTTTACCTAATTGATTTCTTAGTAAATGTTTAGCATTTACAAGTTACCTTTACCTGATTAATTTATTTCTTCCATTCAAGAACGTGAAAATCCGAAGTTTGGACCCTGTCCTTGTTAGTGAAAAAAAAAAAAAAAGGAAGTATATTTTATGAGAAAAAGTTGAAATTTCTGCAAAGTCAAAAATCGACCTTTTGTATATATTAATATATGGAATCCACTTGATTTCTTTCTTCTCTTGTCCTGTCGGTGCAGTCGACGCTCGAAACTTCTTTCAGTTCGGAGATAAGTTCATCCATGACGTGGCAATTTGAAAAAAAAAAAAAGAGTGTATATACACACATACATGCATATATGTGTTTCTCACATTTATCATATTTGTTGCTACCGTCAAAGTTTTTCGAAAGAGCAAAATTAATTATGATGTCTAGAGCATGCGAATTCCAAGCTGACGCGGATGTGAAAGCACAAGAAGTATATATATAGATAAAAACCATCAGTAAGTATGGTATCGTACCCCGATCACCAATAATTAAATTAATGGACCCTTAAATAGTCAATTTGTGATTACAGAGCTTAGAGAATAGAGAATGCCGAATGTGGATCGATTACCAATAATAAATCGATGGAGCCTTAAATAATCAGACTCAGTCGGTGTCAATTTGTGTTTACACAGCTTAGAGACACAGACAATTCATAAAATTGAGATTGTTTTCCAGAGGATTGGAAATTAAAGGCTAGCTTTGCTTGCGAAATTGAAGATGCATCAACACAACAGTACTGGGTGTGATGGTGTGTCATCCAGCAATTATTGGTGTGTGCATCAATCTATATCACGTGAAATTGCGATCCATCAAACTAGAAACTCTATAGGTGGACTCTATAACAATGATTGTAGTATTAGGCGGTCCGGGTCATTTCATCTTGCTGTTTCTCCAGTATCATGTGTAAATGAGCGTTTATAAAATGGAAACTGGGAATTAAACTTGCTCTTTATCGTAGTTACAGAAAGAATTAGAAAGGCTTTCGTTGTTCTTTTAATCAAATATTTCACAAAAATGGTATTTGGTACCTAATGACGCAACCCTAACTACATATGCAAAGAAATTTGCTAGATACAACTTACAAGCAAAAAGAATAAAGGATGCCTAATCAAATTCGATGCGTACGGCTCCTTTGTATATAGAACTACTTTCAACATATAGCTGGTCTCTCTACCAAAATAATAATAGTTTCACACACAACTTTTATGGTAGAACATGCTTGAAATGTGGAAACAGAATGGTGTTCGAAAAGGTGCATTGACTTTTATGCTATTCCGTTTAGTGCAATAATCTCTTTAGCTTGCTTTTCTAAGTTCAATCAATTGGTAAAAACACATCATACCCCGTCATATATAATAAAATATTGATCCATGTTGCAGGTAATATCAAACGACACTTTATTCTGGCAGCAAATTTAGACAGCACAGGGGCCCCTAATTAAAGCCGGTTTCGACTCGAAGATTTTCCATGGCAAGACTACAAGTTTTTCTCTTGAGATACTAATATAGATTTCTGGGCCAAGCAAAGTTGTCGCCATGCATATTCTTTTTTTTAACTTTTATTTGACGTTGAATCTTATGGCAGAAATCAACAATGACTACTGTCCACAGGAATGTGATAATACAGTGTTTCTTCAATTCTTAGCTTAGCTGTATCTCATCATCATCATTGTTTAATTTGTTTTCACATAACTGGACTAGCCAGCTTTGCTATCTTATCTAACACATCCCATCTTAATCTTTCATTTAACCACTTGATTGACACGCGTCAATCTCAGTTTGATGGTGCTTCTGCGTAGAAATTATATATTCTCCAATGATACACAAAGTCAAATAACTGTATGAATAATCAAGTTAAAGGTTTGTTTTTCACTGATAATCTCTGTATCGATAGATTATTATCCATTTTCATATGTTGATAAATGGGCATAACTTGGACTATCGGATTTGGGTACGTATAATATCATTTCAAAGCTCTCGCAGGTCAAGACGAGCAAAACTCACGTCTATGTTGCGACCTTCCAGTCGAAATATTTTGGCTAAATTAATATTCACTGTTTTGAAGCTCAAATTTTGCGGTTAAGTATTCATTTTACCTTGTGTTTATGTATCATTAGGAATCTAGTTCGAGTTTAGTAACTTCTATTTTTAACCGTATAAATTCTTCCATTTGGTAACTAGCATATATATATATATTCTAACAAAATTAAAAAATAAATTTATAAAGGAGAAGAACATTTAGCGAATTATATAGAATAGGGTTTTTGAATTTAACAGACAAGCAAATGTGACTTCAGCCGGTGTCCATAATGTTAGCATGCATGATTTGCATGGAATCTTCGTAAATTCCAAGAGGGAACATGTAGAAGTTTACAGTGGGCTATCTAGTACTGGCTAAACAGTAGATTTCTCATCATTATTTTTTGGTCATGTGTACAATTTGAAACAGCAAAACCTGAATACATGTTCTGTTTGGAACTGTTCAGATTCCAAATTCATGTCAATAATTTTCACTCTCGGGAATCTCATGAGGCCTGTATACGAGTAGGGGGTGTACGTACAATTCTGCCAAACCTGGAGAAATTTAAGATAGTGTTTTTTGATTGTGACAATTTAAAGCCGTCCGTGAAAATATATGGTTATTTGATACCACTTTAGGTCCGTGAAAACATTTGGTTATTTGATATCACCTTACAAACTTCAACGGTGCAGTTAATGCAAAACTATTGCTTCTAAGGTATTAATTAATAAATTTATTTTGATTTTTAATTAATATATTGTTTGTTCTAGATCAACTTCTTCATGGTAGTTCTCCAAGGCTTTCCAAGAAGAACTGGGATTTAAAAAAAATTACAAAAAATTGGGAGTCTCGCTACAAAGTTATCACTAGTTCAACTCAGAACTGAGATCCAGACAAGATTTGCAAATTATTATTAGAAAGCTTTGTGTTCCACTTTTTCTTTTGTTACAATATCTTATCTCCCTTTTCTCTTTATATCTGTTGGTATTGCACTGCAGACAGCTAGCTTTTAATAGGTCAATCTGCGTTAATAAGCTTGGGATTTAAGCTTGGTATCACACTATTGGGCTGCGTGTGCCCTAATTGATGCAGGTTCTCCCTTTACCCCAACGACAAGCAAAAGATAAATACTTTACTTGAGAGGTGAAAATAAACACTCGGTCAAATGCTCTTTATATATAATATTTATTCAGCTTGAACAATAACAATTCATCGTCTCTTTTATTTTCACCATTTATTAAACAAAGAGAGACAAAGAAAGTAAAAATTAAAAAAAAATATCAAAATCCTTGTCTGTCTAAGAAATGTTCAACTCCACTTCCATTCTATTGCCTTTTTCCCTATTTCTTGTTCATCCGAAAAAACTCTGGCGATGAATCCTGCTGGCAGGTCAGATTTTTTTTTTTCCTTTTTTACTGTCTTTCTAGGAACCAAAGCTAAATCGAGAATGAGAAAAGAGGAAACAACATTTATATATGTTAAATAATTTGCAGACAAACAGCACAAGGAACTAAATTAATTGCAGACAAGTGATAACAAATTAACAATAATGCATTCAATTAATTGCAATAATAATTGTCTTCAATTATTATTGAACAATCGTTATTTCAGTCTGCCGATAACAATAATGCGCATTCAATTCTAGTCTAATTCCATGACATAAATTCTTAAAAGGATTAACTGCCATGTTTCTTCTTCGCTCAAGTTTATACTAAAATTTAAAGTTTATTTTGAGAAGAGTTTCGATAAACGCGGCACTTGGCTTGCTAAATTGATTAAGTTGCCAAGAAACAATTTATTTTAATGTTTAAAGAGGAAATTAAAGAAAATTAAATCTAAATTTACAGAATTTAAATGACATGTCATACAAAACTTATAAAAAATTAGGTTAGGAGAGAATCTTGATTTCTTCCTTTCATAACCCTTATCTAGTGCAAATGTTCGCATCCTTTAAAATGTAGATTTGTTGTATATAACATATGTTGTATTAGTATTTTTATTATTTTTTGTTTAATTAATTCATACACCATATGGTGTATATAGCAAATTGATATTTTAAAAGATGCAAGCATCCACACAAGCGCGCGTGCGCGCGCACACAGATATATCTATATGTTCTAATAAGAAATCTCTTAAGTTATTAAAGTAAAATAAGCTAAAAAACAAGAAAAACACACACTCCAATAGTATAAAATACACTGCTTTGGAGTGTATATTTCACCTATCTTTTATTTTATCACTTATTTTGATAACTCAAGAAATCTTATATACATAGTCGTTCTCAGGTTTGAGAATCCCGAAGTTTATAAAATCTTGGATGAGTTGACAACAGTGTAAATATACTTTTATAATGTTGTCAAACAATTTACGATGTTGTGAAAGTTTGTTCATATCATTGTCAATTTGTCCCAAAGTTTTAATCCCACATTAGAAAATTTTCTTACTTATATATATATATATATATAATTTCTTACTTCTAAACTTGTGAATACACACACACATATGTTCACAAGTTTAAAAGTTCCTTCTTTTATTAAATTTTGGAAGACTTAACAATGATGTGAACATACTTTCACTACGTTGTCAAACGGTTTAGAATGTTATAAAAATGTATTAGCATTGTTGTCAACTTGGTTCAAATTATAAATCAATGTGTGTGTGTAGTATTCTTTTTAGTGTGTGTGTAGTATTCTTTTTAGTGTAAACACCCTATTTTTTGTTTCATATAGATACATTATTAAATTATGTAGTTTAATAAAATCAGTGCAGATACACTATTAAACTGAATGATTTAATAACGTATCCGCAATATTAAAAAACATGAAAATACCCACACTGAGAATGATTATATATATATATATATATAAAGCTATGTATGAATACGGTTATTTTTTATAATAGGGTTTAAAAGAAACAATTAAACAAAAACTTTGTTTCTTAGTTAATTTCAAAAGCGAAAAAGAGCTATTCGGGTTGACCTCGCCATCAGATATAGAATATGGGCACTTTTGTCTTGGACAATGATATATAATTATGTTGGAGAAAAAGTGATTTTAGTTATTCAACCAAATAACAATTCTTACTTGGATTTGTTTTTGGAAAGATTATTTGCCGTAAAGCCTCACCATTCTACCTAATAGCTAAGTGTGAAAAGCACGTTAGGGGCAGTGTAGAAAGTGGACTCCA
This sequence comes from Luvunga scandens, assembly GCA_030449905.1. Lineage (NCBI taxonomy): Eukaryota > Viridiplantae > Streptophyta > Magnoliopsida > Sapindales > Rutaceae > Luvunga > Luvunga scandens. Next base: position 215,522 of record JASUUG010000382.1, on the reverse strand, counting down.
TGTCATGTGATGTGATATCCCCAAGATTTATAATATTAAAGCATCATCTCCCCGGCCCTCTTCAATACTAGCTACCACGTGTATATAGATATATATAATATAATGACCCCATGAGGCCATGAACATGACATAAAATTATAAATAATGCATGGCCAAATCAAAATCTAGCTGCCAATATTTGACATCTAAGTAGTCTTCCATATCTTCTTTCTTTCTTTCTCTCTGAAAAAATACTCTCTCTTCCTCCACGATCAGACATGAACGGTTGAGGGGAATGTTGTCTGGTTCGAGATCACTCGTGGACAAATTAACTAATAACTTATTGTCTTTTGGATGATTTCGGACCAGGCTTCATTCCCCCCAACTCAGTTTAATTGCTCATCATCATCATCGTTACATAAGCTTCATAGCTTCGTATATCTTTGTTCTGCAAGCCATTATTGTGTTTTTGGTGGTGGCTTTGTCTCCACGTTTGCCGAATCATTTGATGCAAACAAGAGGTTTAAGTCCCAGGCAGCCTTCGAGGAGAAGCAGATGATGGGTATGTGATACAATTTTCATCTACCTAATTAATTTACATTTTTTTTCTTTTTTGCATGCCTATATTATTAGCTTGACCTATATATATATATACATACAGTTTTGTTATTGTGAACTGCTGACTCTTAACTTAAAACTTGATCTTGTTTCACTTTCACCTTTTCTTTCTCTCTCTCTCTCTCTCTCTCTCTCTCTTTCTGTTTGCGTTTACGGGATTTTCACAATTGATTAGCTTGTAGAGATTTTATTTCACCAAGTAATCTACCAACACTTAATATTTTTTTAATATAAATTAGGATGATCAGAGCCAAAAATTGAGGATTCATCATAACATGTCATTTCTCCATGATATGCCAAACTATATCTACCGGTGGGGCATATATTAAATCTATGTGGGTCTCAATGCTACATGAACAAACCAAATAAATCTACCTTGGAAGTCAGATTTAACATGTGAATCTCATAATTTCATTTTTCGTGTGGGTCACATAACTCATTATCTGCTGCCGGATTTTGAGATTTCAAACTGAGAAATTCATAAAGCTAGAATAACGAACATGCTACGGTCAACCACAATATCAATGCGATCATTTCTTTGTATAAAGTAATGAGGTAGAAAATTTATTGGGAACTAAAGTACTTGGTTAGCTAGCTGGGACTTGATTTGATAAGACATCAGAGGACTTAGATATGTAGGAGATAAAAGATTGTTGAAAAAGAGGGAAAAAATTAAAAAGGGTGGGGTTTTTGGGGCAACCAATACAGGATCTTTGTCTGCTTATGTGCCGCATGTTGTGATGACTTTTCCATGCATGATATAGGCTACTAATTATTAATGCTTAATTAGTTTCTAGGATTAGTTTCTAGGGATAGGGTCAATATAACTTAATTATCTCTCAATCATTATTATTTATTAATTGTTAGAAATATTGTGTTCATGTTCTTTGAATCTAATTGACTCCTGGGCATATATATATCTTTGATAGTACATGCCGCATCCATTGATAGCTGCTGTGATAAAGCAAGAAAAGACTAATAAAGAGCTCTAAAATATATGTCACTAATGCACCAATTTTTATTTTTATTTTTTGAAAAAAAGGTTACATTCTGGAATCTGAAACACATGCTGCATGCTGATTAGTGATTAATTACTTCCTTGGGGGGTTGGTTTGGGTTTCCAGCTAAAACATTAGTCTTAACAGAAGAACTCAGAACTGTAGTGTTATGTATTCCCAACGTTCCATTTACATCATAATTAAGTCATATCTCTTGCAAATAAGTACTTCCTAGTAATCATGAGCAAAGATGAGATGAGTGATATAGTGAGGATAAAACGTGTATCTATATACTTTTGTTGAAAATCTGGGATGGAGGAGGAGATGGACACAACTACATGTTACACATGGCTGTAACATTACAGCGCGCCCATTAAAATTTTCCATCACATTTTTTCAGTTCTTTGTCTAAATTTCCAAGAATATGAGTGATGTTTCTCAAATTCTTAAAAAGAGTGGAGTATAATGTCATTATTTATTTTATCAGCTTCTCTTTTTTCTTTACATGGTATAAGTAGAAAAATCTGGCAAAATAGCTGAAGCATATCACTAAAAATTTGGTGGACTGTACAATGTCTGTGTTTTATATAGATTGAGCCATCATATTGGGTAGCAAATTGCATTTCTCTTGTCCCCTACCAAAGAAAGTTTCAAGGATTTTTTTTTCCTAAATGAAACACACTGGCGAGAGGAATTAAAATTAAAGGAAAAAAGTGATTATTACAGCCTAAAAGGATTGATTCTATTTGTCTGATAGAAAATAACCCTTTTGACATGACAAAGAATCGTAAAGAAGACGGTAAATTTTAATTTGTACGTGTTCTTTTTTAACTTTTATGGAATTTGGGCATACATTTGTCTCTTGCTTATGATTCAATTAATATGTGTTCAAGTTCCCAAGTCCAGTAACACCACCTTCATATCATCCTCGTTGTCATTTGATTGGTCAAAACAAGGAGAAAAAAATCGCGGAGCAGCCATGAGGTAACCTAACAAAAACGAAATTTCCAAAGTGAATTACCTAACATAAAGTTAATTCGTCTGATTCACACCTCAAAGTTATTAAAGAATGAATTATATTGTATTGTATTACTTTTTGACTTCCATGCCAATAAGATTGGTTTTATAAAACAAATCCATTGAAAACAAAAAAGAAAGAAAATTTCTGTTAGGCATCACAATCACAATGCTGCCGCTATTTAAAAGCTGGACTCAACTAATTTAAGAGAATGAATAAATAAATAAATATAAATGTATGTATGTTAAGCCGCATGACTGTTGATTACGCAACTGCGTTCTGTTCTCCCCAATCATTTAGGGCTTCACTTCATTTCAAACGAGCTCATCATGATATCGTAAAGCCATGAATATCTTGTCAGGAGATTGGTGAAGGGTGCAAGAGATAAGCCAAAAGGACAATTTGTCACATAATGTCGACATGATTGCAAGGGAAGTCTCGTAAAAAAAATCCATTGTAAAAGAGGCAACAAGATATCTTGCAAGTGAATTATTCTTCTTGTTTCTGAATCGTTTACATATTGATTGGATTGGCTGCATCCAATGGCAATGGTGGCACTTTAAAGTATCATCAAATTCTGTTTGCTAACTTCGTAGCATTACGGTAAATAATTAATTTGGTCAAAAATGAGCTACGGTTTCATTCCCCTTGTTGTCAATCAATTTTCATTATGACCAAACAGGGGAAATTAAATAAAAAAAAATAATGAAAATAAGTAATAGCTTCTTTTGAGATCCAAGAAAGCACAAAAGATTTCAAGGGCCAGTGAAGTGCCAGTGCCATTAGCCATTTCTTGAATTAACTTTGAGAGTATTAGCCGGACATATCGAAATCAACTCTCTTGTACACAAGATAACTCATAGGGAAGGTGAAGCCTTACCCACTTTTTTAAGCTGTGAAGAATAATAACAATGCTGTGAAGTCTTGAAAGCCATTAAACGATCGGCTAAAGTTGTTTCTGGGCTTTAGCCTTTTAGGGTAAACATTCCAACATGGCTTTCGTGACTTATAATGAATATTGTATTAAAGAATACATTACAAATTGAATGATATATGTTAGAAATCTTGGATGTGCTTCCAGTTTGAAGTCAATGTACTCCTAAAAAAATGAGAAAATTTTCTCCTCCAATTTATTAATTGGAAGACTCAAATGCTTAACTTCAATAATTAAAATCAAGGTGTCCACCATTCCACCAATTAATCGTTTATGATTTTTGAGAAATTTGATGAATATAAAATGAAAGGACAGACTCCATAGCCAAATAGGAGGACCTGCGAACTTAAAGTTGAGAGGCATAAATTTTAGTTTTACCATACATCCACAAAAAATTGGTGTTAATTTTAGGGATATTTAATACTTCAATTTTCTTCCCATGAAAAAGTAGGGGTAAATGGGATAAGAATTGTATGGGCTACAATCAACATGGGCCAGATGTTTTGATCGTAAATTGTAATGATTAGTCCAAGGTCCTAATCGTGGTTAGCATGCAGGGAACTTGATCACAAAATCTTGAAGCTGTGACCCATAAATAGCATTCATTCTTAACTTCTCATGTTACCTCTGTAAACTAGATTTTGGCTTCATTACCTGTTTGCATGTAAATTTCAACGTGGCAAGTAAACGTGATGACTCCTGAAGCGCTAGCATGTCAAGATATTAGTGCATTCTCGAATCTATATGGGGGAATATTCTTCGCAGGATGTGCCTAAGAGAAGCAGAGCGTGAGAAAGGCTTGAGACAGGCCGAAGCAGCGGAAAAGCGAAGTCCCAACAATGGTGAGACGGTACGGGAATCAAAGAGGTGGCCCGAACTTGATTTGCTGGTAAGCCTGTTAATTAATGGGTCGGGTAGAGTTGTAACAGTGAACTTATTGAATGTTCAGAAATATCTCATAGCGTCTTATACTCACCTAGTGCTAATTGTGGTTAAGTACATAAAAACTAGTTGACTCAATTGTAAATTAAAATTTATGTGAATGAAAATACCATCAAAATATATCCAATTAGATTTTATTTTTATTCTTTTACAATAAAGAAAATGGCTCCAATTTATTTGTGCAATAAGTAGAATCAAGTGTGCATCATTGGGTGTTAGATGATATGCTGATTTGGTGGTGCATGTGATTGATCTGCTAGTGCATAGCGATGAACTGATGAGCTGATTTCATGAACAAACAAAATTTGTGCTGATGTGTTGAGTTGTTATAACAAGCCAGCTGGATTATTGTAATTGGTTAACAAAAATCAAATTGACTAGTAATTTTGTCATTGTAAAAGTTAGTTAGTTATTCACCGTTGCCATTGATGAATCTTTCTAGTCCATTAGCCATGATTGAAGTACGAACCTGAGCTTTCGATTCCAAATAGTTTGATTGATTAAGCTTTATAGGTTGAATGAAGTTCAAAGAAGCCAGGAATTAGCTATGGCTGTTTGATTTGACATATTTGACGATCACGTTAGCTCTGATACTATATTAGAGTTTAATATGCTTGTTTGGATCAAGAGAAAATGAGAAAGAAAATTAGGAAAGAAAAAGTATAGAGAGAGATTATATTGCTCATATGTTCAGCTCAATATATATACTTATTCACATGTTGATGAGCTGATAACTAACTTTTACAATAACAGAATTGCTAGTCAATTTGATTTTTGTTAACTAATTATAATAATCCGACTAGCTTGCTATAACAACTCAATACATCAACACAAATTTTTTTTGTTCATGAAGCCAACTCATCAGTTCATCAGTATACACCACTAGATCAACATATTATCTAACATCCCCCTTCAAGCTCAACCTAAGGTGGTGGGGTTGAGCTTGGTACGTGAGGAATGAAATGGGTGATGAGATAAAGCCTTAGTCATAATATCAGCAACATTATTCGAGCTAAGAACATAACAAACTTCAAAACTCTTATTAGCCACCTTTTCTCGAAATAAATGAATATCAAGTTCAATATATTTTGTACTAGAATGGAACTTGGGATTGCTAGCTAGAGCAGCTGCACTTTGATTATCACACTAAAGAGTAGGTGTAGAAGAAAGAGTGACACCAAGTTCTATTAATAAAGATCTAATCCAAAGAACTTTAGAGGCAACCATAATTATTGCCATATCCTCTGATTTTATGTTGGACCTGGAGACAACAATCTGTTTCTTAGAGCACTAAGACACTAAATTTAGATTAAGATAAACATAGTAATCAACTATAAAATGTTGATCACGTCTATCACGTACCCAATCAGCATCACTAAAGCAATCAATGTGCATAGGACCATAACTAGAAAGTTGTAAGCCTATGTCTAAAGTACCTTTAAGATACCTGAGGATTCTCTTGCAGGCTTGCTAGTGATTAATAATAGGAGCAGCCAAAAATTAATTCAGCTTATTCATTGGAAATGTTATTTCAGGTCTGGTTAAAGTGGCATATTGCAAGGCACTAATATTGCTTTTTTAGAGAGTTACATTAGCAAAATGTTCACTGTCAACTTTAGTTAAAGGAACACCAATTGTCATTGGAGTTAAACATGGAGTACAATCTTGCAACTAGACTTTTCATAGAAGGTTCACTAAAGATGCAAACCATCAAGAGTTTTAACGACCTGAAGACCAAGTGTAACACTTCAAATCCAACATGTGCGATTCACACAATGAAAGAGATTATTAACAAATCAAGATATTTACACATAGAAATTTCAAACTAAGATTCCTTAAATTTTAAATCAAATAAAATTCATAAATCTACGTGTCTAACACTAGATAATCTCTTCCAAAGGCATAAATATAACAAAGTCTTAAAATTTTCTAATTACAAGTTCATTAATAAATAAACTTAAAAGGAACATGAGTTTATCCTTCTCTTATTTAACTAAGAGAAATGAAATAAATCACTAACTCCAATGATAAGCACACATTTGATAACTCTATGAAATGAGAGTTATCAATGGCACTTTTGGACTTAAATCAAGATTATTTAGAGAGTAAATGATTTGTTTTAGTTGCATTTTAGCTTAATTTTACATATTTATCTATTTTTAAGTATTTGCAATAAATTAGGTGATTTTGGAATAAATTGTGTGTGCTTAGATTATGTGTTTACATTGTAGGCAACTGAAAGTGCAAATTCAAAGAAGAAATGTTGTGCAAAGAGCTTGGAAAAATGAGGAAGGAAATTAGCTGCAGAAAAGTATAAACTAGTATAAAATAGTGATTGCTATAGCACCATTGTTGTAGCACAATTGCTGTAGTGATCCTAGAACAATAGAGGAGAAAAATTTACCCGAATCTCAGAAAAAATCTGCGATTTGCAGTTTTCAAATATGAAAGATGAATGCCATCGGCATCCAGTTGCCCTAATTTTCAATTATAAACGGAGGTGCACACAAAAAAAAAGGGAGAGTTGTCAACCACAAGAAAATAAAGAGAAAATAAAAAGAAAATAGCAAAGAGAAGAGAAATTTAAGGGCTGATCAGAAGTTGCAAGCGTAAAGAAGAAGAATTAAGAAATCTAAAATGATTACTCACCTTTATCTATATTCTCTTTGTTTTCTTTGATTCATGATGATGTATATAATGGCTAAATAGGTTTTATTTTCTGTTTTGATACAAATCATGAATTAAATCTATTTGTGGTTGAGTAAATGATGAGCTTGATGGTTTATTGACTGAAATTATTGTGTTGCTGCGTGACTGCTATAGTATTTTGTTTTGATAGTACTTAATTTCATTCGCTATTTTAGCTGACCACTCATTTAGTGATACAAGCTAAGAGAGAGCAACAAAAAGGATTGTTTTAGTGAAAACTATTAGAGCAATACTTGGTTTTAGATTAGGTTTCCCAAGTTGAGTTAACTCAATTTGAATAAGGTTATACTTAATTTCAAATTAGTGAGAAACTAGGCATAGAGATTCACCTTGTAGGGTAATTAGGAACATTGATCGCATAATGCTATATCTTGTGTGATTTATCAACTGATCATTATTAGGTTTCAACAAGTGACAGCTGATGATGCGTTAGGATCCTTCCAAGTGTTGTAGTAATTGTTGTAGCAATGGTACTGTAACAGAAAAAACAGTTAATACCATTAAGTGAGTTAATTCACTAAATTACATCATTTTTAGTGATTCCATCCTTGTATAAGACGTGTTGATTTATTTTAATGCACTTTATTTTTTGTCATTTAGATTTCTTAGTTTAATTTAGTTGTTAAAAAGAATTTGATTTATTTAAAATTGCACCATAATTACTTACTGTAGCAATTCTTATAACATCAGTCCCTATGGAGACGATACTCAAATACTTATCACTTTATTACATGTTATGTATACTTGCGCATTGACACTTATATATTAAGAAATCACCTAACAACCTCTTAACAAGATACTTAATCTACAAAAAGTAATAACGAGGGGTGAGCCATCAACTCAGTAAGTAAAATCATTCCTAACTCATTAGGCTAATCGGTACAAAAAATATTGCAAGTCTTCCTTTTTATCAAAACGTATATTATAATTCATAATATGATTTATTATAATAATATGACATAAGTTCATAGCAATTCAAAATATTATAAGCACAATTCATTATGAAAGTAAATAATATAACATATATATAGAAAATAAAATGTTAGCTCATGTTACATAGTGTCACCTATACTCCCAGTGACCTGACTAGAAACAGAATCAAAATCAAAATATCGTATGCACACTCAAAACAGAAACCCAATATTGGTCCAGAACAGATATTTATTGTATTATACGATCAAAATTAAAATCAGAATAACTATGGACAATTAACCAAAACATTCAAATTAGTTTTTCATATGTAATGACTTGTGCGTGGCAATTTGCATTGTATGTGGCATTTTGCGGCACTCTGGCCCTCGAGAGGTGACCCCCATATAGTCTCAAGAGGTGACCCCTATATAATCATAAATAATTTAAATTGTACACATGTACAAAACTTTCGTATCTAATTCATAAATATCCATAACAATAATTTAGGTTTGCAAGATATCTTATAAATAAAATCATAAAAAGGTAATCATGTAACAAAATAAATTATATATTTAAAAGCATTTATAATATTTTGTTGAAACCATAAGAATAACATAATTTTCAGATTTGAAAACATTTTCACAAACTAATTTTGTTATGAAAAACAATTGATTTTCAAAAAACTATAATAACTCATGTACTTATAATAGTATCAAAATAATTATATTTATCTAGTACATTAGGAATGAAGTTACTTACCGTGATAAAAGAAATCATTTAAATACTCCTCTAAGCCTCTAACAACCTCAAACACCTCCAATACCTTAAACAAATACAAGTTGTAACCATTAACAACTTATTCTAAGAACCTGATTTTCTAATTCATATCCATACGAGTCTGATTCTTAGAATTTTAACTCTTAATCTAAAAATAAAAATGACACAATATTTTGTATAACTATTCTGGACATTCATGAGTATCTTCCATAAATTTTCTGAAAGGATCGGACATCAAAAACATTTTTAAAACTATTTATTTCTTGATAACTTTGAAATTATCTCACAGTGTCTTAACTGGACAGTATGGATTCCGAGATTTTTATAAAATTATGCATGAATCAGAAAATTACGAAATTAAATCTGGAGGCACTAGACATATATAATAACTTCATTTTAAAATATCAGAATTTTTCATGTTCATTTGGCCTTACAAATAATTTTGTTTGAATATGATTGTTCTGTTGGAATCGCAGTTTTTCAGTGCAACAGAGTCAGATTCGAAAATCCATATAAAATAAAAAAAATCAAATTTTACGAAACAAAATTTATTCAATATCCTTACATGTCTATTTTTCAGAAAGATAAGATTTTTCACAATAATCATTCATAAAACATATGGTTAATTTCGAGATATTCATGCTATCCAGAGTTGTCCAGTTTGTTTATTGCATTAATGATTGATTAACAAGACTTAACAATAAATCAAAACCCTAAACACAACTTAAACTCATCCCAAATCATGCACAATGGTCTGTAATAATCCAAAACCATGCCAATGAAAAACCTAATTAAGTGATATAAATACGTGTAAAGAGTAGAAAGAGTAAAACTTACCAATCCTTAAGGTTCTCTTTTAAGTAAGAGTTTGAATCCTAGGGTATGAATAAGAGAGTATTGAACAGTAGAGAAAATAAAAGAAAACGTTATGAACTTAAGGTTTTGGAAGAGGGAAAAGTATGAATTTAGAGGGAATCTTAAGAAATCCTATTAGGTTTTGGAAAATATAAGTCTTTTCCAAAATTACCCCACAAATAATCCTTATTAATAGGGTAATAGTACCGCTTATAAATTCTAATAAAATAAAATTCTATAATCTAAGATTCATGAAAATTTTTTGCGTTACACTAAGAAAGTAGTTTAATTCTCCAAGGTCTTTGAGGGCAAATATTGACTGCAAAGCTGTGATAACTTGTTGTATCATATGAGAATTGAGACCTGTCACAATTTTTTCATCAACATAGATAAAAATAAGTAAGAGATGATGATGAACTCTTTTAAAAAAGAGAGATGTATCTAATTTGGAGTGTTGAAAACCTTATTGATGTGTCAGCACCATTTTGAATCTAGAAATATTGCCATTAGAATTGTTTTTTATTCTGTTCTACACCTATTTGTTGCTTATTATTCAAGCTGAACTTGGAGGTTTAACAAGAGTCCAAGTCTTATTGTCAATTAAGGCTTGATATTCTTCTTTCATTACTTGAAACCACAGTAGAATTTTCAATGCAACTAACATAGAAGTTGGTTCTGAAATTGAGATGGACAATTCACCACATAGGTTATTTTTTGTTTGAATATCCATGGTTTTGATCTTGTAATCATATAATAACCAACAATAGGTTGATGAGGAGGGGTTAATTGGTGAGATTGTATGTCAAGTGATTACTGTCTAGGTGGTGAGAATTGTTGTCTTGGGAATGAGGATAAAAGCGAATTGGAAGCTAAATCATTTGTTGAATCATATGATGGTGAGAGAGATGAATCATGTTGTGCAGTAGTCTGAGGAAAAGGAATATGAACAAAAGGACTTATTGAATGTTCATTGACTGAATCATAAGAATGTTGGTGTGAGTAAGAGCTTGAAGGTGAAGAAAACTGAACTCTAGACTTAAAAGGAAAAAAGAACTTATCAAAGACAACATGATTACTAATATAGACCTTTCTACAATAATGAAGACATAGGTAGCCCTTGTGTAGTCAGCTGTAACCAAGAAAGACAAACCTTCTACTTTTAAAGGCAAGTTTTTTATGATTGTAAAGTCTTAAAAATGAATAACAAAAACAACCAAAGACTCTTACAAAGCTATAATCAAGTACTTTATGAAATAACATCTTTAAAAGAGATTTATTTAAGATAGTAAAAGGAAGTTTGTTAATAAGATAAGTGGCAGCATGAAATGCATTCTACCAAAAATTTAAGGGCAAATGTGCTTGAGGTAAAACGATCAAACTTGTTTCAACAATGTGTCTGTGTTTCCTTTCTATTCTCCTATTTTGGTGATAGATGTATGGACATGGGTGCTTAAACTATATGTCTTACTCAGAAAGATATGATACAAAGGATCTAAACTCATCTCCCTAATTAGTTTGAAGACACTTAATTTTGGTATTCAGATTGTTTTCAATCATATTTTTAAAGTTAATGAATACTGATAAGGTTTGAGACTTTGTTGTAAGTGGAAAAATCCAAGTAAATCTTGTGTAGTCATCTAAAATAGATAGACAATAATAATACCTTTGAGATGAACAAATAGGTGCTGGTCCCCAAAGATTAGCACGAAGAAGCTCAATAGGTTATGTAGTGGATGTTTCAACAGAAGGAAAATGTTGCATATGACACTTGCCAAATTGACATGCATAATAAAATTTAGGTTGAATTGTTGTATCTATTTTAAATGCTGGATTTAGGCACTTTATAACTTGTTTTAGTGCATGAATGGTTGGATGTCCCATTCTCTTATGCAACAAATTGTAATCAACAAATTTACTGAAGAAACAACAAGAGCCATCGAGGTATTCTTATTAGGTTGGATGTCCCATTCTCTTATAATGATATGGTGGTGCATGCTGACTGATCTAGTGGTGCATACTGATGAGCTAGCTTTATGAAAAAGCAAAATTTATGCTAATGTGTTGAGTTGTTATAACAAGTTAGCTGGATTATTGTAATTGGTTAACAAAAATTAAATTGACTAGCAATTTTGTTATTGTAAAAGTTAGTTAGTTATCAACTCATCAACGTGTGAATAAGTATATATATTTAGCTAAACAGATGAGCAATATTCTAGATGGTATTCATTCAATTTCATTAATCAATTTTAGATTCTTTCATATCTCTCTCTATCCTTTTTCTTTCCTAATTTTCTTTCTCATTTTCTCGTGATCCAAACAAGCACATTAAACTCTAATATTAGGGAAATATTACCTAATAAGTTAATTTTATAACAACGACTAAACTTGTGACCTAATTTGTAGTCTCTAATTAAGAGTGAAAACAAAATATATGTCTACGTCTAGTTCTAATAATTTTTTTAAAAGATATATTATCATTTTCCCACCAAAATTATTCTGGCATATCAAGTCAGTAATATGGTTTGGTGAAAACAACATTTTACCTCCAATCATTTACCCTGTTAGTATTTTCCCACCATTCTGTTAAAACTTAGTTAATATTTAACTGAAAATGACTAAAAAGTCAATTTTACCCCTGAAGCAAAAAAGATGATTTTACCCTTTAAAAAGAAAGAACTAACAAAATTACAAACTTACCCTCCAAAGTAGCTGTTACGTTCAAATAACGGCTACTTTTCTACTTATAAATATTGGCTACAACTGCTTATAAATATTGGCAAACCAAGAACTCAAATTTTCATGCTGTCATTAAAAAACTATAACTACAAGCCACTGCAAGCATTTCAATACAACTACACCAGCAAGCTCAAGTCCTTTTTAAACATCAGCAACCTCATTTTAACACCAGCAACCAAGCCATTTCAACAATATTCAAAGACAGCAATAATAAGCCACTGTAAACACTATAATTCATCTAAGCTCAAAAAATCCAACCCTCCTCAATCTTCATTCAAAGCCAAACATACATTCAGCCTTTATACATATAAATTCAAACAAAAAAAATGGCCTCTAGTAATAACTTAAGTATTAATACTAGGGGTCGAGCCAAGAAACCTGCTAAAGTTACCTACCATCCTAAATACTGCAACTGTGAAGTGTAAGTATGTGTGATGGCATCTACTACTTCAGAAAATCCTAATAAACTCTTCTAAATATGCAGGTTCAAAAGGTGTAATTTTTGGCAATGGGCTGCAAAATAAGATATAGAAATGCCTAACACTACTTTTGGTCATAGTATGAACTTAAATGAAGATTTGATGAAAATTAATGAAAGGCTACGATGCATTAAAGAGAAGCTAAAATTTATCATAGTTTTCATTTGTGGCCTTGTGGTAGGCTTATTTATGAGAAAGTAATGTAATAGATATGACAAAATATTATAGCAATCAATCATTGTAGTTAAAGATGTAATGAAAATCAAAAGCAATCAAAATAGTTTGTGCAATCAAAATACATAATATCCTAATGCACTAATAACAACATTTAAGAAACACAACAACAGTTAATACACCAATAACAAAGTCTGGATTCCAAAAACATAACAGCAGCTTAATGCACAAATATCAGTCTATGCATTCAAAATACATAATATCCTAATACATTTATAATAACATTTAAAGAAACATAACGATATTCAATACAGCAATAACAACAGCTTAATGCACGAAGAACAGTTTGTGCATTCAAAATACATATCCTAATGCTAACATTTCATAAATCATCTAATATCTATGACGTTTATGATCATTAAGTTGGATTTGGAGAAACATTATCTGCTTCATATTGGCCTGGAAAAAAAAAATTATCACTTCATTATCTAAGACAGCAGTAGATATTTGCAGATAGCAAACGTCAACATGAAACAATACCTCTTCTGTCTCTAGTTGTCATTCTCATATTACCTTCTCTTGGTTCATCACCTTATCTTGCTCATTACCCCCTCTCCCCTATCGGTCTTTATTACCCCCCCCCCGGCCTTTATTAGTAGTAAAGCTCTCTTCTGAACCACCTATAGCATATTCAAATTGAAATATATAAATATAATTGAATTATCAATATCTACAATAAACTAAAAATTATTCAATATATAACAATAAATGAATTACCATTTTCTTTGTCCTCTTTGAAGTACTTGCTGCGTTAGAACTTTCTCCTAACCCACTGACTCTCTATTTAAAATTACATATATAACAATAAAGAATTAAGTTCAATACACGCAAAATCAATTGAAACAGTAGGTTCACTATACTATTACCTGATTCTGAGCTCTTATTTCTCTTGCTATCGATGGCCTTAATGCGCATTTCCTGACATTGTGGTTCATCCCACTATAAAAAGAATAACAAACATAAAATGATATGTTTCTTTTTATTGGCTCAATAACTGCCCTTTTCCTTGACTGTTTTGGTTTTCTAATCTTCTTGGTAATCTAAGGTGGAGAAAGTTTGGGCCTATCACAAGGGTATCATGTAACCTTGTCACGAATTGGCTTAAACATCACTGCATATGTGTTTAAGTACGCCTCTTTAATGAAGTATTTTGGTAGATACTCTGCTGCTGTGTGTCTCACATGACTAATTGTAGCCATAGCATGAGTACAGGGGATTCCAACTAGCTCCCAATAACCATAATCACATGACCTGCTCATCAGATCAACAATAAACCTTCTTGTTGGATAATAACCCTTGTCTTCAACCTAAAAAAAATTGAATAATAATTAAAGAAGCACATAAGGAAAAAATAATTATAATTAAAATGAATTAGATTTATACCTGAAAGTGAAGATCCCCAGAAGCCATTACATTCATCTTGCTTCCAACTTCATATGTAGCATCCAATTTTTTTTTCACTCTAAGTGGAATGTTGGTCCAAGAATGTGCTTCTTTTTTCCTTTCTGTGAACAGTGTCATAAACATGCATCTAATATCTTCAAGCATTGTCAGGCAAGGCTTCTCTCTACGGGGTAAAATCCAACTATTGAAGCACTCTGAGGTATTGTTACTTGTACGATCCACTTTGCAATTCTTGTCATACTCATGTCTTGACTAAGTAAACCCAGCAAGCTCTGTCTTCAGCCACTGCCATGCCTCTAACTTCTTTTTTTTTAACTTTTCCATTGCAATCATGTGATCATACTTGTTAGTGCTACTGACAGCTCTTCAAAACAGATTCCTCAAACTAACACCAGGATATTCTTTGCAGAAGTTAGCATATACATGTCGAACACATGGTCTATGATATGTAGTAGGCCATGTCATCTCAATGGCCCCCAACAAACCTTTTTGCCTAACTGTGCAAAAAGTAATATGATCTAATCCATTATCAAAATTTGAATGCAGAATTTCTAAAAGCCACGTCCAAGTTTCAGTGTTCTCTATCTCACACACTGCTAATGCTAATGGGACCATTTCATTATTGGCATCCATACCTATAACAGCTAATAGAACTGCATCATATTTTGATTTTAAATTACATTCGTCCAAGCCAATGTAGGGCCTACAGCCATTGTTAAGGGCATTTTTTTTAACTAGAAATGCCATAAAGAATCTATGAAATAGCACTTTCTCAGGCCTAGTTACAGCATCACAAAGCACTTTACAAATTGCCCTAGGATCATACTTGTGAATCATAGCAGTATATTGAAACAAATCTTCATATCTCCTCGCATGATCTCCATTAATGTCTATTTTTGCCCTCTCTCCAACCCTATATAGTTTAATTCCCTATCTGCACACCATAAGTCTCTTGCATAAACTCATGAAGAACAGAAATCTTTACATGAGGATCTACAGCAACTTTACTATTTATTTTTTCTGCTATCCATTTACTAGTCACAACCACTGACTTTTCGGTCTATCTGCATTCATGCTTCTTCTATAACTCTTTGATTACAAATCCACCCTTACCTCTTATTTTACCTCCCATCACATATCGTGGACAATCATCAATCTTGCATTTCCCGTAAAATCTCCTAGGCTCATTGTACACCTTTATAATTTCAAAACCTTTATCCACCATTACTTCACTTAACACATCATCAAATACATCTCTTAACCTCAGCATATGCTTACTATTAGGCCCTGGCTTATATGCATACACTACAATATAATCTTTCAGTTGAATGGTGCTCAAATCATAATCTGAATAAAATGTGTCTGCTAATAATTTAGGAGCTATATCAATTGTTTCATCATCAGAACTAGATCCTGCATTATCCGAATCTGCACCTTCAGTTACATTATCATCATCATCATCAGTATCATTTATATGACTCCCATTAGTTGAAGATACTTGATCGTTGTCATCAGTCTCATGCCCAACATTCTCATTCAACATTGTTTGCGGCCTATGTATGCCTTCACTCTAAGATAGTGGTTCATTTCCACTGTCATTCACCCATGTAACTTGCTCTGCAGATAATTGCACTCCTAAGTTATGTAGCATGGCTTGTAACACTCTACCAAGTAGTAAATCAGGTCGTAGGATTGGCAAAATTGTGACTTCAAACATTGTCAATTCCAATATATCATGTATAGCAAACTGAATTCACAAGGCTGAGTCAGTATCTATAATAACTAATTGCTTGCTCTTTGGGTTAGTAACCGATAACTGCACACTTTCAGGAGTGTTCAATCCATGTTCACTAGTAATCTTCATTGCCTCATTCTTCATCTGCTGCAGAGTGTATTCATCAGGTTCAATTAACCCTATACGATGTCTTTCACCTTTGTATAGTAGATGTAGTTGTATTGGTAACATCATCTACAAAATTAAATGCGAGGAAAAATTATGGCCAATAACCAAAATTATAGCAAAATGGAAAATGCATCTAAGCTTGTTGATTACAAATAAAACTGTAAAATTAATGAATAATTAGCAAGTAGTGATCCTAATCTATTAAATTCAAGTACTAATCATAAATCAAAGCAATTTAATTAAGTAAAAAGTAATGAACAATAAGCAAAAAAATAAAAAAGAAAAAAAGAAGTCAACTACTCACAATTGAAAGAGTAGAAGACAGTGATGATGGCAAGGAGTCTGCTGCGAGAGTGAGAGAGATATGCGTCAGTGACAGTGAGCGAGAGAGATTGGAGATGGAGCAAGAACAGTGAGAGAGAGAGGGGTTGATTTCGATTTCTAGGTTCCATGACTAATTGCTCGTTTATTTTACAATTGCAAAACACAGTGTTTTGGCTTCACAATAAATGTCCAAAATGCCCTTATGATGTCAGTAAAATTTTTTAAGTAGTTAACGGAATGGTGGAAAAATACTAACAGAGTAAACGATTGGTGGTAAAATACTGTTTTCACCAAACCATGATTCTGACTTGATATGTCAAAATAATTTTAGTGGGAAAATGATAATATCTCTTTTTAAAAAAATGGCAAGCATATCACATGTCACATTATTAGAGTTCCTGATTGCTAAATCAAACAAGCAAATCCAGCGACAAATTAAGATGAAATGATAATAAATCATTTTACTGAGGATTAAGAAGCATATAATATATAGTTTTGCAAAGACAATTTTGTGAAATTGAAGTGCCGTGCATGCAATGGTACCATGCAACTTTAATTGAATCAAGTGCTTACAAGTGTCACTGCCAATTTTTTGGCAGTCCGTGGAACCACCTGTCATTTCCAAACAAATATAACGATTAACATGCAGCTACAAAAGCACAGCAATGGCAAGATTGTTTCTCATCGTCTTGACATCACCATCACCATCATCGTCAAATCAATATCAACGAGAAAGAATAAAATTATTTCCAGAGAAATTCTGAGAAATGCAGAAAGGTAATCAGCAAAAAACTTGTCAAACGTTTCCATGTTTGCTTAATATTCATTCGTCCTGAATTAATTAAAAAAAAAAACAAATGACAATATATATTCTGAATTTGTCTTCAGATAATAATAACAGCAAACCCACGTTCACACAGATCCTGGTAGCTTCATCGTTAGGGTTGGTCATCGCAGCAGCGATGCATTACCGTATACGAAGGCTCAGGGATCAAAAAATCATTCCACGACGAAGAGTAACGGACTCAGGTCGTGTTGAGAAGCTAGAGAGGTTCTCCCATTATGTAGGTAATTACTATATATGATCTGAAAACTTTAATTTCCATGTGTGCACATAAAAATGCATTTAGGTGTAATATCGATTCTCAGTTAATTAAAGATTTATATCTTCTGTTGCACTGGTGATATTCATTTTCTTATGAGTGCATGCAGCTAGGCAAATGGGATTTTCGGATAGGAAAGAATGTCCACAGCTGTGCAAGTTAGCTGCCGAATACATCAGAAAATCGGAGGGTTGCGAGGATGATATTTACACATTCTTCTCCAGTGAACCTGCCGCTGATTCCCTTTTTATAAAGCTTGTTGAGGAGTTCGAGAGGTGCATTCTTAGTTATTTTGCTTTCCATTGGAGCCATGCTGATCTTATGATTAGCCAGGTAATTTTTTTATTACTAGTAGTTAAGATCTAAATTGCATGATTATCTTTTGTAGAAGGATTGTTTAATTTGCAAGTAAATTTTAAATAAATTTTTTTCTATCATTATTAAGTCCTTCTTCCGTTATAATTAATTCCAGGTGTTGAATTCTGATGCTGAGCCCAAAAAGAAGCTCAAGCACATAGTCATGCAAGCAACAAGGTAACTGAACGTATTAAAATTAATTAAGCCATGGACAGAATGTTAGATACTCTCTAGATTCTGCGAATTTATTATCATGCGTCGTTGCAACATGTAGCCAGATGGAAAAATAGAAGAGTTGAACGCAAATAGATTCACAGGAAAATAAACCAAATGAAGAGAAGACAACAGGAATGCAAAACAACTGTTTACTTCATAAATTGTGACTAAACTTTCACTAAGTAGTATCCCAAATCTTGTTACTATCAATGCGTTTCACAATTTGCGGAAGAAAATATTCCCAAAATTCTTCTGTTTTTCTGTTTCAGGGAACAAAGATTCGAGAGGGTGACAAAAAATCTGAAGGTTGCAAGAGTTTTCACCACGTTGGTGGAGGAGATGAAAGCAATGGGACTTGCACCGAATGATGACTCTCAATGTACAGAGGTGATGGCTCCAGTGGCCCTCGGTGATAGAAGTCCGGTTCTTCTTTTCATGGGTGGTGGGATGGGGGCAGGGAAGAGCACCGTGCTCAAAGATATTCTTAAGGAGTAAGCGCGATTAATACTTAACCTACCACTTTAAACTAATCATTAATTAATGGAGTAAAAAATATTCAGGGTCAGAGCATGAGAGTTTGTGTTAGGGCCAACATGTTCCCAATGCCTAAAAACTTATGACCCTTTTCCTCAATGTTTAACAGAGCAGTAAAACTTAGAACATTTTGCAACTACTAATTCTGTTCCACTGAATATTATACCCAACCCTTCAACTGGGCTCTCAATGGTTTTTTTGGTAAAATTCTGTCAAAAGTCTGCCCTCAAACATTTATTTGCATCAGCTGAATTGTCAGAATTAGTGGATAAATGAATCGCGAAATGCTTCTGTTTCTCTGTTTCTGGTTTTCTAAGTCCTAAATAAAGATCTTAAAAGTCAGACAAACCTTTCTAATATTTAGGTAACTTCTTATCTGAATGTCAGCAAAGCCATAAATCAAAAGGTTCCATAAAAGCATTTTTCTTTTTTTCTTTTTTAAAAAACTTTTTTCTTTTTCTTTTTTTTTAAAAAACTTTTTTCTCTCCTTTTCTCTTCAGTTCAAGTTCCTCCTCCCTGTAGCTATTGCCGCTAAGAAGCACTGAAAATGATAATTATAAACAATTTTGTGAATCATAAAAGGGGAAACAGTATAGGTCTAAAACATTGATTGCTTTGGGTAAAATATGAACAGACCATTCTGGGCAGGAGCAGCAGGGAATGCAGTAGTGATTGAGGCAGATGCCTTCAAAGAATCAGATGTCATCTATAGAGCTCTTAGCTCCAGAAGCCATGTTGACATGCTTCAAACAGCTGAACTGGTAAGATTTTGATACTCCCTATTGACCCATGAGCATACAAGCAAAAGCACCCTAGAATCAAAACCATCAGAAGTTTATTTCATCTGCGATTTTATGCAAATAATCAAAAGTCAACAATTACCTTTCTACATGAAATCTATAACCAGGGGCGTTGCATGCAGCTAATTTCACAACAGGGGCACTCTAATAGTTTTAGCACCTTCACACTTCTACATTTGCTGAAAAGATTTTCTTAAATATCCAGCAGCATCAAACAAGGTAACTACATTGCCAACAACCATTATCAGACTTCCACAGAGTCCTCTGGAGATATAGTTCTTCAAGAGTTCCCTCTATCAAACATCCTATACTCGTAGATAGAGCATTCCCAACTCAGTTATAGGATTTCCATTCACTTTCCTATCATGCAAAAAGGAACATGAATAATTTAAACAATGCATATTGTTCACATATTGTCGCTGAACTAAACCAGATTAAACTTGTAAAACAATTACTTCTTTGATTCAAAGACAAATTTTTGAAACAGGTGCACCAATCATCGACAGATGCAGCATCATCCCTCTTAGTAACAGCACTCAATGAAGGACGGGATGTGATCATGGATGGAACACTCTCGTGGGTACCATTTGTTGTGCAGACAATAACAATGGCAAGAAATGTCCATCGCCACCGTTATCGAATGGGAGTTGGTTACAAGGAGGCTGAAGATGGGACTGTCATTGAGAACTACTGGGAACGAATTGGAGAAAGAGAACAAGTACAAGACGGAAAAATGAGAAAACCATACAGGATTGAATTGGTTGGGGTTGTTTGTGATGCTTACTTAGCTGTTGTTAGAGGAATTAGGTATGTTGCCAGGCACTGGTTTGTTGACATTTTGTTTCAGTTTTTAACTTATTAGCAACAGAACCCTTTTCTGATAAGATACTGAAGAATTACACTTTGCACCCGAATAAATACAGGAGAGCTATAATGTGCAGAAGAGCTGTAAGGGTAAAGTCTCAGTTGAAATCCCACAAGAGATTTGCGAATGCATTTTTAACATACTGCCAACTGGTTGACAATGCCAGGCTATACAGCACCAATGCGCTAGAAGGCCCGCCTAAGGTACACATATTTGTCTCCTTACTTCATACTGCTTTTCTCTGGCTCCCTTAAGCTCTCAATCAAGAGGTTTAAAGTTGCCCAGAAAGCCATACTTGGCTCCAGAGTTCAACAGAACTAAAGATTGATAAGGGATGCCTGTGAAATTGGCAAATGTTTGTTCAACTAATCTGCCTGAGTGGTTAGGATGAACTTCTGAAATAAAGTCAGCCAAGTTAATGGCATTTAGTACTAGATCTGTACAATCTGTAACTCAAGGGGTTCCACAAGACCATAGTTCTTTTTATTTCATTTTATTTTTGTTGGATTATAAAAAACTGAAACAGCATTGGTTGTGAAGTTGATAGGATGGAAAGAAAGAGACAGGACATTGCTGGTTGATCCAGATGAGATAGACTGTTTGAAAATAATAGGAAAGTTGAATGAGGATGCTGAGTCCATATATGAACTTTACAAGAGCCCCAACCCAGCTAGCAAAGCTGGATCAGTATGGAAAGATATTGTATTATCTCCCTCAAGGATAAACATTCAACAGGAGCTGAAGTATTCAATCCAGCAAGTTGAAAGATCAAAATGGTATTCTGATAGTGCAGGACAGACAGAGTTGCAACCTTCTTAAGATTCATGGCCGAAGAAGCGAGGCTGAAGAGGTGTTGAAGTTTTTTGCTATATTTGTGGCCAAGGAATATGGACTAGTTGTATCAAGATTAAGGAGATTATTTGTAAGATTTTTTTACTTGCAGAGCTCAGACTAGATCAAAGAGCACAAAATACAGTTTCTAGAATTGATAATTGTGGTTTAGATGTAAAAAAAGAAAAAAGGGGGCACAAAGGAAGTCAGAAACTCTATGAAACAATAAAACTGAAAAAAGAATCAAAGCGAACCAACTCCGCCACTCTAATAATCAAAGACTCCAATTTTTATTTTGTTGGTACTCATAAATACCCGCCCTTTCCATGTTCACCAAGTTCTAAACTGGGGAAAACCGTCAGACCCTACAACATATAAAAAAAAGTTACATTACAAAGAGAACAAATAAAGGTTTTCTTAGATGCTCTAACATTTTCCCTTTCTAGCTCGTATTTGATAGATTTTGATCTCAAAAACTTAAAAAAATTTAAAACTAACAGCATGTTCATTTCTCAAAAAGGTTACTCTGATATTAAATGATTCTGGATTTCTGAGGGGAGAGATAGGGGTGCCGTCTAAAAGCAAATAAAACTGATAAGGAAGCCATATAAATGGTCAAGTAAAGCAAGGATGAAAATTGGAAGATGGTATCTGTTGACCATCAATTATGCAGTTATTTACACTAACGTCACATCTCCTTCAGGATGCAGCAGACTACACGAAATCTAATATGAAAGGAGTCCTGGGAGTATTTACAAGTCTTAGACATTAGGAAAGTTGGTTAAATTTGGAAACTACTCTCTTGCGTTCAGGAATCGAAGTTAGGAAGACAATAAAGTGATCACCAAATATCATATGGGTAAATATAACTGAGACTCTCCTCCGGGAAGCTAATGAAGAAACAATTGCTAGAGCATACAAGTGTCCCATTTTGACGGATCTTGTATTGTCTTAAGATTAATAGTCTGGCAATATTTTGATAAAGAAATCATTGCCCATCCCATCTTTTCTCCAATCACAAACACACCTCACAGGCTCATATCTCATCCACTAGATTGTATGGACAAAGTGCTTTCTGGACAGCCATGAACTTTATACCAAAAAGCCAGGATGGTGCTGAAGCCATCTTATGACATTTTACCTCAATGTCATCTGTTTCCAACCATAGCACCCAGAAAACATTTTGATCAGGGTTATAATTTTTATATTTTGCCTCTTCAATCTTTCCTTAATACAGATGGGTAAGATAACCCCAGGCAAATCTCTAGCCAGCAAATGAAGATTCTGTCATTGCTAGCATAGATTTCAGGCTTCACATAGTTTCCATCCACAGATATTCAACATGTGTGTGTGTGTGCTGTTCCTAGATTTTTTTAAGTTGCCAATACAGCTTTACTGAAAAGGAAATCTTTCCCATTTTTACAAGAATTTGTACACTAAGGTTTGTGGCTTCAACAACTTCAAACTGAGTCACGTAAAATATAGAATGATTATTCAATTGATCCCCTTCTCACAATCTAAAAACTTCACACGAAATATCCTAGGGGATATAACCATTTTGATACTCCTCTTAGTTAGGAACATGGACAAATCCGCATATGACAGTGGACATCAACTTATATCTTTTAGTTGCATCTAGACATCATCAAGAAAGCATATAATATACCTGAACCTGGCTATGAATCATTCATGAAATTCTAAAGCACAATGTGTCTTATGCCACAAAAAAAAAAAAAAAAAATTGTTGCCCAACTGATATTACACTTCGCAACATCCAAAAAGACATTACCATATCTGCAAATAAAAAATATCCAATCCAATCAGTAAGATGTTTCCTCATAATCTAAACAAATAGACATTTACTCAAGCACGGGGCTAAAATCTTTGAAAGATCTTTTGATGGTTTTAGGAATATCCGGATTTAAGGTAAATGCCTCAGCACTTCATGTTCTAGAAACTTGAATAAACAACTTTCTTTTATATTTACATTCGACTAATTCTATACAAGCCTTAATGACATCACACAGTGCACAATAAAGGAGTCTGAAGGACACCACTTTCCCAGTATTACCAAGGAATAATTCTTCACCGATATAATAGGCCATCGTGTCTTTACTTACCATCTGCACTCACACTAGCAGGCGATCATCTTCTTGATTTTTTCATTTAAGTCACAGCATACATTCCGGGTGAAATCATCAATATCCCTTCCATTTATAGCAAACTTAGCTAAATGGAAAACATGATCAATCAGCATAAACATAAAACAATTATTCTTCCAGAAAACCGATCCAAGTAAGATATCTAGTAAACTGGATAATAACTCAGTTTACTAATGAGTAATTGTTTGTGCGTGCAATATTGCTCAGAGCTCTATCCATTGGGCCCAAAGATCAAGCAGTATGTAAATAGCTTTTAGAAGTTCTAAGAAGGAAACCGTGTTATTACCAAACCAAAGGTATATTGTCAAATAGCTCATAGAGATTATAATAAATGTAAGAAAGTTACCATCAATATCCAGATCACATAAACTTAATGCTCTGTTAACAAAATTGCAAACAAGGAACGCCAGCAGTAAATGTCAAAATCATGCTGCTACGTAAACTTACTTTCTTTAACTTGTCAATTGTTCAAAATGTTTTCCCTAAGATCCTTCAAAAATAAGTTAGAAAGCATCATGAACACTATCATTGCTATGACCGCATCTCAAGTAACCTTGGCATCAGTATAAACTTGATATTTCTCAAGTTCTTGTTGGCAAAGACATCGAAAGCAACTAGGGATTAAAGCAGCAAACTTTTGTTCATATTTTTAAAATGCAACCAAGTACCAAAAATTAACCAGTAGATATTCAGAGTTTCACCCATCTTACTTCAACTGGAACACAATTTCCAAATAAACAATAACTTAATAAGGACTTAGATGTGCTAAAGTATAGGATAAAGAAAGGTTAATAACTTTCATAGAGAAAAATGCCTCTGAAGACTCGCATAGCTCACCCCTAACAGATCTATTTCTTCATGTTTAAATGACAGCAACTACTTCATGTTTAAACCTCTAAAATATGACGCATACATATGAAATGATATTCTAAAATTACCAAGGAGCTTATTAATGTCAAACATGCTAATATGCAGTCTATCCCTTCCAAAAACTTCAGATGCCGCCATGTTGCATCCAGATATGAAGTGATAAACACTTCAGCACATTGAACAATTGACTACTGCCCATCACTCTTTACATGACCTGCTTAACATCCCATTTTTGTCGTTTAGTGCAAAGTGCTTATGCACTGAACAATTAAACAGCTCATACAGATAAAGCTGTTAGGTGTAGACTTGCCCATTTTTTGGAACGACATATGTTTCAAACCACAATTATGATTGGCTAGTCATGGTCATGTACTCATGTCAAGCTATAACAATGTTAGGAGCTGCTATGAATCAACAATAACATGTCAGCATTCCATATCTTCAAGTATACTTGAGCCAAGTATATCCATGCATGTGTTTATATCTGACAAATTTCCTCGGTGATTCACTAACACCTGCCACGTCAACAGCATGACAGAAACTTGAAAGCACAAATGGACAGATTGCTTTCCTCACCACTTAGTTCTATCTAGCACAATCTACACAACAGGTCATCCTATCTGCACTCTCTAACTGATCTAGCTTTCCTTTCTGTCAAACTGTTCTACTTTCAACTGCTCCCACTTCAAGGACTCGCAACTTTCATGCTCATGAACAATACAGCCAAAAGAGAAGCAGATTAAAACCTGAGCAGCTGTGAAAAAGATAAATATCACAGAAGAGTGATCTGATACTATCCCAATGCAGGTAATACCACATTGTATTTGGTAATAAGATATGCATTCAGTATCTCATTGGAACAAAAACCTCGTTTAGCTCCTATTATACATTCTAGGAAAGTAAAATAAATGTTGAGAAACCAAGGGTGCAAAAATGTAAAGAAGATTGTATAAGATGCAATAAACTCACCATTATTTCCCAAAGCACTCTTTATTCCAGCTAATTGGGCTGCTGATGCTTTATGAGCTGAAAATTGTTTAATGAGCGGCTACTTAAATCTTCTTTTGGTTTTTTATTTTTTATTTTTTATTTTTAATTGTTAGACAGTCTGTTGAGTTCACCTTCAATGTACGGACACTCAAGTAACTTGAATTTTATTCTGCTTCCTCTAGAAAATATATCTTAACAAAGAGGGATTCAGTAACATCAAAAACAATTAAAACAAGTGAAAGTTTCCAAGTAAATGGCTGTGATGATTTCAGAATATGCTGTAAGTGAAGAAAACAAGTGAAAGCTTCAAATCAAAGAACAAAAAACAAATGAATAAACAAAGATCTCATCATTGATTCAATCATTTAGTAATATATCAACAATGGAGACAGTAAGCAATACCTATGTGCAACACAGAATAAACTTAGAAGTAAATACTGGTACTGGAGAAGTTTATTGCTCTGCACAACTCACTAAACCAGAATTCTATCGTCCCATAATTGCACATTACGTACCACAAAGTAAACAAAAATTTTTGTAAGGCAGCATGATTCAGTGTGCAAGTTTTTATCATGTTATTGTCAATTTGTTATGTCTTCACAGTTTATTGCAGTGAAAACAATTGTTGTATAGAAAATACCTTCAGCTTCATTTCAAGTGAAAGAGAAACCCTCAGCCCAGCAGCATGATAACTCCAGTCCCTCCGGCACACATTCGGGGAAACCCTAACCCTAACTATTTTTCCTTTTTAATTTTCGGAACGATTGTCAGCGGCCAACGCTTGAGTATTCGTCCATACATGGAATGGAAAAGTGTGAAAATCAGATTGATCAGATGATATAAAAATATCAGCTCTCAATTCATCTCATACTCCATTAAACTGAACAGTAAAGATTACATCTAAAAACTGTTATATATCCTAGGATATATTTTAAAATTAAAAAAAAAAAACAGAACAAGAAAAAAAAAAAAAAAAAAAAGATCAGATGTAGTAATATTTTTCATGGGTATACATCGACCCAAATACAACCACAACGACCGAAGAAATTTACAGAACTACCCCTACAAACGCTACCCTTTCGCTCTTTTGTCTCTCACTTCCTCCCTCTCCTGGCAGGAGTCGCTGCCTTCTTCGACTTCGCCGGTGACTTGACGCTCTTCGGCTTCACGCTTTTAGCCGGAGCTTTCTTGGCAGCTGGAGCCTTCTTTGGAGCCGGCTTGGGAGCAGCCGCCCTTTTCCCTGGAGATGTCCTGGTCGACGTCCTCGCAACCTTGGCGGGCTTCTCCTTTGGCTTCGGCTTGGTGGGCGCCTTGGTCTTAGTTGCTGCAGCTTTCGGTTTGGCAGCAGGCTTAGCCTTAGCCGGAGCCGCTTTAGTCTTGGCAGCCACCGCCTTAGTCTTGGCAGCCGGTTTGGCTTTGGGTTTAGCAGCTGGCTTAGCCTTGGCCGGAGGTTTAGCTGGTGCCTTAGCCTTAGCCTTAGCCTTAGGTGGAGCTTTGGCCTTGGAGGGCGCCGCCTTAGGCTTGGCCTTACCCGCAGCAGCCGGCTTCTTCTTCTTAGCCGGAGAAGCAGGACCAGATGCAGCCGGCTTAGAAACGGAAGCCCTAGCCGATGGAAGCTTGAAGGAACCCTTAACCTTCACGAGCTTTCCAGAACCCACTAGCTTCTTCAAATGAAACAGCAACAGCTTCTTAAAGTTGGGTGGCAACTGCTTGTGCTTCTCCTCAATAAACTTGGCAATTGCATACTGACTCGAACCGGTCTTCTCTTTCAAAGTAACAATCGCATCTTTAATCATCTACAAATAAACAACAAAATCAGATCCAAAATTACAAAATTTAAAATATTACAAAAAAGAAAGTAACAGAATACGATACAATACCTCTTCGTACGGAGGATGAGAGGGAGGGCTTCTAGGCTTCCTCGGAGCGGCGGGTTTCTTGGCTTTGGGTTCCTTAGGGGTCTTGCCTTTGCCGGCTTTGGAAGACGGTTTGTCCTCTACCACCGGCTCAGCGGATTCCGGTTCGGGAGCGGCCTCGGCGGCTACAACGGGATCTTCAGTAGCCATTTTGAATCGAATTTGGCTTCAGAAATTGAGAAGTGCAGAGCGAGCAAGAAAGATAACGAAAGATTGGATCTAAAAATCCGGGTGGTGGACTGGTAATTTCGTTTGTGCGAGGAGGAACGAGGAAATGAAAGGGATTTAAATAGTCAAGTGTGAGAGTGACGGTATCCAAAAGCTCGAGTCGGATTGGCTGATGCCCCTGTCACATGGATCGATCCCCTTGTCAAGTTTAAATGTGGACCCTTCGATTGCGCGCTATCTACGGTTCAAAATACTAGTTATCAAATTGAATGGTTTTGGGATGATTAGAGGAATGGCTGCTTTTAGCTAGTCTAAGTGTGCTTTTAGGCTGGATTTATGTGGGAATAACTTGAGCTATACCTGACGGATTTTAATCAGGTTTTTTTTCATTTAAAAGGTTATTATTTAAGCTTTCTAATGATTACCTATTTATGTTATTTCGTTTGGTGTTTTGGGAGAAATTTCATTTGGAAGCTGCAATGGTCAAAACTAGGGTTTGCTTTGATGTCATTGAGGTTTCGGTGGATTTTATGGGAATGCTTGGGATCAACTCCAAATTTTTTTGTTTCCTGTGATAGTAGCTTAACAGAGGAAGCTGTTGGTTCAAGAATTTCTAAATTCCGATAAGATTTGGACAGTAAACAATTGGCATAAATGCTGATGAAGTTGAACACGTTTTGGTTAAAGCTTACAATGTGTTCTAGCATGTTTGATTTGCATCTCATTTACATAAGGTATACTTACGAGTATAATCCAGTATTTATCATACATTATGCACCCACAATACACTTGATTAACAATACATATAAAACACAAAGATTTGTACATTTTAATTCAACATTCACTTCATAGGTTTGAAGAAAGACAATGTTCTTTTATACATGGTAACTTGCTATGCACATAGTGTCATTTGCAAATGAATTATCCTCCTACCCCATATTTATTATGTACAACTTGTTCTTGCCCCAAAATTAATACCCACAAAATTTATCTCAGAATCTAGTATGTTTCTCTCTAATACAAAATTACAATGTTAAAATGCATGAGTGAGACATCATGTGTCAGCATTTTTGCACTATTTATGAACTTCTTGTGACCAAGTAAGACAATGAGCATTAGAATTGCTTCAAGTATGTTATTTTACATTAAATTTCTTTCCAAACCATCTATGAAAGATTGAAAATGTCTTTCAAATTCTTGTTAAACCATGGAATTTTTGGGTATGCACATATATACTATATTAGCATAGTCAAACTTTGGCGTATTCTCTCTGTGTTTCATCATCAGCTTTCTTGAACTACTATCATCACTCAAGAACTTGTTCTTTTGATGTGGCCTAGCTATGGGAAAGCTCTTCCGCTTGTTCATCTCAAACCCCAATAGATATTATGCACCCAAACTATTAATTCATGTAAATTAAATCTAGAAAGCAAACACAAAAGCAGATCTTTGATGCCACGACTAAACGAGTTGCAAAGAGCCAACTCTAATTAAAATGAATGACAATCGGCATGAATTCTTGAATTCAAATGTGATTTATCTGAGCATCAAAAGTTAACTAGTTGAAGTTTGTAACTTCCGTTGACATGATGATGGCATGTTAATAACAGCAAAAGCATACAAATTTGCAAGCACGAACAAGAACTCAACAAGCCATCAGTACAAGGTGCATACGTTTGCAGGTAGCTGAACTCTTGTTGCATAATTTCATCATATATCAAGCTATCAAATCAAATAATAATCAATATCAAATCAAAGAATAATCAATCCCGCACCTTAAGAGTTTTGACGCTATGTGATCATGATTTGGAATTAAGCTCGCGATTGATAGCAATTTTACAATTTTCGTTTGTCTTTTACTTGTTCCCTTCTTTTTCATTTGATAAGGCTGCCGTAATGGATTGTATCTACTTCTTGTCGTTGGAAATTTCTACGTTTTCTTGAAGTTACAAGCATATTCTGTTACCGTTCCGACGAGATGCTCCCGCACCGCTTGATATATACATCTCCTAATTCCTTCTTGCGAAGATTTAGGCTGTTAGCGTTTGCTCTCCATATGCACAAAATTTAAGCATATATGCCTGGCCTAACTGAAATATCTAAATGCACAATTGGAAACATTTGACAATCAACATGCATGTTAATTTGACACACTCTAGTTTAAGCTTACGTGTCTAAAACAATACTAATTATAACACTACAAACATAGTCTTATTAATTGAGATTTGAGGTGATAATGCTGGTGGGGGTGACTAATCAGACTGGTGGTAACGGTGGTGATGACAACGATAGCGATGATATATAATTGTGGCGGTGACAAGATATAGTTTGTTGTTTGATTTGTGATGATGATGACGACAAATGCAAGAGAAGGGCTTGATGAAGTTAAGAACAAGACTTATTTTTATTAGGGAGGAAACAAAATAGTGTGACATAACATGCTGTAGAAATTTTTTGTTCCCCTTTAAAACATGAATATTCCGGCCTTCTATTCTGAAATTGAAACAAGTCACTTTTATGATCAAATAAAATAGCTAAGCCATTGATTATCTAAGAAATAATAATCCAAAACTTATTACACCGCTATATGAGGATGCATTAATACAATTTTTCACTGAAGAAACAAAACCAAACCCATCTGCTTTGGCATGTGAAGTCACGTTTTAAACGAATGGAGTTAGTCCAATAATTCCATGGTCACATAACAAAATTATGCTTCTTGTTTAAGTTTCTAAGTAATAATAACAAGTTTCATTGATTAAATTAAAATTGAGTTTCTATAAAAAAAAAAAAAAACATAATTAAAGTTGAGTTAGAATCTTAAATTTAAAAAAAAACATAATTACTTTTTACATTCTTATATATCTATTAACCACCAATCATAAACTTATTTTTTTCCTATAATAGAGCTCCAATTACAGAATAATTTACATAGGGCTATCCTTAAAAAATTAAAATAAATAACATATATTGCCATAAATTTCATAAGAACTTATTATTAAACACACACACCACATAGGTGCGAGTAATTTTGCGTATTACATGAGTATATTTAACATTCAAACCTTAGAACATCTCAATAGGCTCTTTGAATGAGATTTCATTATTCGGTTATAAAGCCATATCAGCAATAAAGGTTCCAAATAACTCTCTAAATGAGATTATTCAAAGGAGATTATATTTTTCTCTCTTTAATATTAAAGAGTGAGAACTACTATTTTATTTGAAGAATTTGATTTAAAAAGTCTTTTTAAGCTTTTAATTTAGTATTACGTTATTTTTTATATAATTGTTATTGAAGAAAAGAAATGTTATAATTATTATTATTTTAGTGAAAAATAAAGTTTATTAAATAATATAAAATTATTTTTATTTAAAGAGTTTTTTTGAGAGATTTATTATATAAATAAGTAAATAAATATTTTAGAATAAAATTAAATGCGATACTCGTAACCTCTCACTTTCAATGCCACAACCAACCGAGTTGTCAAAGTTCTTTCATTTCTCATTGTACCACCTGTGCAGCTATTGAAATGTATTTATTGGTTTCCTTCTAATTTATATTAACTTTCACCTTATATTTTTATTGCATCAATTCATAAAAGGCATGTTGTATCATTGCATTGAAGCTTTATCTAAATTTGGTACCAAGAGTTGTCCTAAACACAGATGATGGCTTGACATTGACTAATTTGATAATGTGACTAGCATTTTTAAATTGAGAAATGGTAAATATTTTAAATTTTTTACCTCAAATTTCATTCTAAATGATATATTATTCATTCATTGGTTGGTGGTTTTTTATAAAATTTAAGTGAATTAATTGTATTATCTTCATAAATGTATGTCATTTGGGATAAAAAATTTAGGATGTGTGTCACTCACTATTCTTTCAAATTTATAATACAAAATTCTAAACGTAACTCAATATTTGAAACTTGCAAGTGAAGTTCTAAATTTTGTAGTGTGCTCATCAAGTTGGTATTAATTTTGGTACCTGATATTGCAATGTAACATATTCTAAACACAAACACTTCATAGTAAAATGACAAATTTTAAAAACCCTAACAATGAAACCCCTCGTACCCGTACTTGCTTGAAGCTCAAGCTTTTAGGTCTCTTACACTAACTAAACTACTCAACGAGTAACATTAGCACATAACATTTTGAAAATTTATTATTTACTATATAACAATTACCTTTTTCCTCATGGTCAGTTTAGGATTGCTTTTGGGAGAGTTAAAAGTGATTTTAAAAATTTAAAAGTTAATTTTGGTGTTTGGTAAAAAAAAAAAAATCAAAATCACTTTTACCAAAATCAATCTCTCCTAAAGCTGATTTTGAAAAGCAAAGAAGGAGTAGTTTTTAAATTCTGATTTTAAAAATCAATTTTGTTCTTTAATATAATTCCATAAATATCTTTACAATTATTACCTAAACCCTAAATTATCCTTATTTAAATGGGAAACAAAATCAATACTTTAATAATTTTTTATTCTAATAACTTTTTGTTCTAAAAAATAATATTGCTGCAAGTTTAATGCGAATATAATATTACATGACAATCTATTATTTGTTTTCATTTTGAGTTTTTGTAGCTCATTTAATTTTTTTTATGTTTATTTTTGGAATACCTCGTTATATTTTGCTTGATATTATTGAATGAAAATTGTAGTTGATTTTTTAATTATCAATTGTTTTAAGATAAAAAAATAAAAGAAAAAAAATCAGTTTAGTATAAATTTGATTTTTAGTTAAAATTATTATAATACACAATTAAAAATATTATATGTGCACATTTTTATATGTGTAGGTAAATTTTATTCTACATTATGTACATTTTAGTCATTTATTTTCTTATAGCAATTTAACAATAAAATTTATCGAACACTTATAACTGCTTTCAAAATTCACAATACTTTTAAAAATAAAATTTACCAAACACCTAATTGATTCTCTTCACAGCTGATTATTTCTACAGTACAGCTAACAACAATTATTTTAAAAGCTATAACATTACCAAACTGGCACTTAGTCTATAACTTTTATACTTAAAACAATGACTTAACTTGAAAATTGTAGACCTCACTAGTAAACAGATTTTAGGTAGTATTTATTTTTTCGTCTGAATTCTGAATAGACATGAATGTCTAAATTTAAATAATATGTTTATTTTTTTTATTGAAATATCTAAAAATAAGTATTAAGTTGTTTGTTTTTTCAACTTAAAAATTCAAAAATATATATTTTTACATTTGTACTCTTATTAAATTTAAATGTCAAATAAATAAAATATTAAATATCATAATGTTTTAATATTTATAAGTAAAATTGCATTCAAGTGAATACATAATAATTTTGGAATAATAATATATAAAATATCATAAATTTTAAATTTTATCACTAATTCTCAATAATAGTGCATAATATAAGGAAAAAATAACAACATTTTTGAAATAGTTGATTTGTCATTTCATCTCGAAGTTGTCAGATGTAAAGATGAGATTATGTATGGTAAACGTCTATGGGTAAGTTTTGGGATAGACATGAAAAATAAATTAAAAAATAGGGATATTTTTTATATTAAAAATTAATTGACTTAATTCAGATTCTTCCATTTAGTAAGAAGCTAAAAAAATTAGCTTCTTTTATTAAGTCAAAATTATTTAAAAAGTTCCATTAAGTTACAAAAACAAACACCACCTTAGTTTGTATAGTATTGAGTAATCATTATTAAGGTATTTATCAAAATCTAGGAGGCTCCCATGAATTTTCAAACCTTTAAAAAAAAATGCCCAAAGGATATCGATAATAATTCATTGAAAATATTCTTCTACTTGACAGACTAACGTTGCAAGGAAAATTAAATCTTCATAAGGAAATTTCCTTGAGCCAAGTTGATAGCCTTAGAAAATTATATATATGATCCTCAAAATTAGGGTGGGCAAACGAGTCCAGGCAAGCCCAATGGCACCTTACAGGATTTTGGCCCAGCCCTCCACATGAAGCCTAGACAAGAGTTGAACAGAAAAAGTCCAGCCCAGACTCGATCCTTTATTTAAAAAATAAATTTATAAAATAAAATTTAATAAATTGAAAAAAGAAAACTTAAATTCATAATTCATAAATTAATAATGACTAAAAAAACCTAAATTATAATATTAAACTCTCTTTTAAGCTTAAGCATTAATTAATCAAGAGGTTGCTTAAATCAAAGATTCCAGTATTAAAATAATTAAATTTCTAAGCTTCTATTTGATTCATTTTATTTATTTATTTATTTATTATTTTATACTTAAAATATTTATTTTTTAATTTATTATTAATTATAACAACTTATCAATTGTTAACTTATTTTAAATTTATAGTATTAAAAAATAAGATTAAATAAGCAATTGTAGCCATTAGATAAGTTGTATCAAACGTGCACTTATTTAATGGCCGCAAGTGTTTATTTAATTTTGTAAGCTCTTTTTAAAATTTTTTGTTTCTTTAACTTATTTGATAATTTTGTTTTATCGCTTTTGTAACATAATTTTTTAAAAAAATTGTCTATTTAGATAATTTTATAATTTTTAATAAAAACTCTTATTGATAACGAAATAACTAAATTTTTTTTTTAATAAAAGTTTTACTTGTAATACTTCTATTAACAAAACGTTTACTCAAATAAGTTTTATTTGAAAAACTAAACAGACAGAGCCTAAGTAAAAATAATAATAATAATAATAATAATTTGCGTGTTCAATCACAAAAAATAGTCAATTTAAGTGAATTAAGACAGAAATTAATTATATAGTTTGCATGTGTTATGTATTTATTATCAATGATATATATTTTTAAAAAAATCTTATTAAATTACATTATCGATAGCTTACATTAACCCAAAATCATATATATTTTTCAATTGTTACTTACAACACAGCTGTGGTCATGGAAAAATACTTCTTGGTTAACCGACCAGTTACCATTCTTAAAACTCAAGGTCAGAATTCACAAAGCCATTCTCATTCAAAGGAACTGCTTATGAGGGGGCGAACCTAGTCCAGGCCCAAAAGGGGCTTCATTGGAATTGCATTAAATGTTAAATTGTAAGCTGCTTGCGGATTCGGACGTTTTAACGTATGAAGTTGTTAGGACTTAAGACCCAACAATTCCCCAACATCCCCAAATTTTAGATATGTTTTACTTAAACATTTTAATAGAAAACAATTATTTTATATTCTAATTTTAGTTTCAAAAGTGTCTTTGTGGCTCTCCCTCAATTCTTTTTTTTTTATATCCTCTTTAGATCTACTGCTTTCAAGATTATTAAAAACCTCACCCAGAAAATTGTTTTGAAATCAAAACAATTTTTTTTTTTTAAATGAAAAAAATAAAATTTACTCAACATTTTTTTTTGTTGATGATGAATATGCCGAAAAAAACAAAATAATAAACTAATGTGAGGATAATCAAAAGATACCAAAACTAATGTTATGCAATAAGATTTACGTATTATCCACAGTCGTTTTATCAATCATTTTTTCTTTTAAGTTATGATAATTAGTGAAATAAAGAAAACTAAAAGAATAATTAGTGTCGTTATCATTACTGTCTCACTCGTACGCTGCCTTTATCAATACTGTTGTACCATCGAATATCACCATCGTAAAATCATTATATTTGTACCAAGTTCCCTCTATATATTAAATTCTTGCGTCCGCCACAGCTTGTAGGAGTAGTCAAATTCATTTGAGAAGCTAAAGAAGAGAAAAGGAAAAGTAAAAGTAAAAGTAAAGCAAATACAAGTCAAAATGTCAAATATTATACAAAGGACAATACACATATTTTTTTTTTATAGTGAATTTCACCTAAAATTATATTTTTGTATATCCATTCCCTTTTATCTTCACATGGTTAAGACCTTGTTGATGTCATAGAGATAAAATTGTCATTTGACTCAAGCACAAAAAACTGGCACCCTTTTTTTTTAACTTCTTCCTAACTCTAGAGATGCATCCATTTCACTTCCACGGCAAACATTTCTGGAGCAATCTCCAATAAAACTTCAACAATTAATACCATTTTTTCAAAAAGGAAAATTATCACCCATATATCCTTAAATGACACTTGTATTAAATGTACTAGAACACTTTTAACATGTATCACTCATATATCTAAGTTAACAAAATGTGTCTACAGCCTGTCAAACTGTTAACTACTATTAGAAAGTTAACATAATTGTGGTAAATTGACTATTTTATCCTTAAAACTCAAATTAAGATAAAAAGATAAATTTACCCCAAAATTTAAGGTAAATTTTCAATATGCTTTTTTTTTATTATTATTATTATCAATACACTTTTTTTATAAGAAACTATAAATTATTAACGATACATGTTACTAATAATTATATTGTAAAAAATTATCTATATTATACCATAAAAAATTATTAACAATAAATATTATTAACAATTATATATATTAAAAAATTTTGGTTAGAGCTTAGAGAAGTAGATCTTCAAAAATTCAAGTTAAAGCCTGAAGAAGCATATTCAGTTGAATCTGTAGCAAAATATTTTTTTTTTAGTCTTGGTTAAACAACATTATTTTGCATAGATGATATCATCGTTTGATAAATAAAATGACATGTTGACATGTTGTTTTTTATTATCGGAACTTCTTCTATTTTTATTGAATGTCATTGTCCGGTATATGGGATAATATGTCATTTTTTATAAAGTAAATCGGACGACATGTCATTTTTTACCAAGTAAATAGGATGATATATTGTTTTTCTTTATTAAAGCTTATTCTATATTAAAAGACAAGAATACCCTCATGATGTCAGTACTTGTAAATAGTAGCTTGTAGATTAGTGGACGGAAGACATATTTTGTCAATTTAGGGTGTATGAGTGATACATGTTAAAAATATTGTAATACGTTTGATATAAGTATTATTTAAGAATATACAAGTGATAATTTCTTTTTAAAAAATTCACAACTTACTCTTTAACCCTTACAACCTCCTCTTCAAAAACAACTACTTCAACTAGTAGCTCTAATGTCTACAACAAAGAAGATGGTAATCAAACATTGTATATAATTTATTCTAAAGTCAAGCATTTGGTTCGTCTAGGTTTCTTCCATTTTTGTCCTCCAAGAGTACCAAGATAAAGTAGTTTTCAACAAAAGGAAGAGAAAGATCTAATAATAATATTGAAAGAGAGAAGTGAATGTATTCTAACATAGGGAGGGAGATAAGGAGGAAGACGAAGAAGTGATCTCAAAGGCCTCGCAAATGCCCTCTCTAAAGCTCTATATACACTTGCTTCATGTCTAAGCTTTCTCTTTAGCTTACTAGCGTACACAATCAAATCAAAAGAACACCAAAATAGGAAACCAAATTGGATGTAAAGGGGAAAGAATTTTGCGGAAGTCTTCTAATAATGCCATTTTCCTTTCCCTGTTATATTGACAAAGAAAAAACCAAATTGGATATAAGAGGGAGAGAGTTTCACATACATCTTTTAATAACGCCAGAGAATTTTGCATACATCTTCTAATAACGCCATTTTCCTTTCCTTATTGGATCGACATTGATTGCCAGCACCAAGTTCTTTGCTCCTTGGAGTCTCCGTTTTCTTTTCTCCTTTTTTGTATATTTAAGAGGAAAAATTAAAAGAAAATAAACGAATACAAATCAAGCGATGAATCTCCATTACGTACCCCAACATTTCACCAATTTCCTTCACTTTCTATGCCACTAGCAGGTCGATCTCAATCGATAACCGCGCCACCAACAACTTGAGCCTCAAAGATCAATCATTGATAATCGTAGCTGACTAGCCACGACTGCTTCAATTATTGGATTGAGTTTGGGATTAAGTTTGAATTTTTGATTTTTTTTTTCATTTATTTAGGGTAAAGTTATAATTTTATATTAGGGCAAATAACTTATTTACTTGATTTTTTTATTAGTTTTCTTAACATCATATGGGTGAAAATGAAATGTAAAAAAAAATATGACTTTAAATGAAATTTAGTTAAAAAATAAGATATATATATATATATATTAAAAAAATATAAAAAAAATAATTAGTTGTGTGTATATATATATATATATATATATATATATATCTATATTAAAAAAATATAAAAAAAAAAAAAAAACAATTAGTTGGTGGATAATTTCTCATGTAGAAAGTATCGTTTCGGTTGGAACTCAACTGCCCCAATTTAATTAAACCCGTTCTCGATCTCACCCGGAGATCCGACGCTTGACCAAACCCGCAACCATCTCTCGCGTCACGGGTACCACATAAATTCGTAACTTCCAACCTGAAAGCCCTAGCCACTGACCCACCCATACTCTCTCTTGTGAACTAGGTTTTTGGTTCTCCTTGTCACTCTAGTCTCTAAGCATGGTAACCGCACGCCGAGTTCAATCACTCTTACGATTTCCTCGGAGTTTTCTATTTCGTTTCCTTGGTTGATTTTCTCGGGAACCAAACAGAAACTAATTTCGCTGATATTTGTTTGTGTGCACAGGCGGATGTGGGCACCGACGTTGCTGCTGGTGCTGCTGCAGGACAGCCAAAGAAGAGGACGTTCAAGAAGTTCAGCTTCAGAGGTGTTGATTTGGACGCTCTTTTGGACATGTCCACTGATGAGCTCGTCAAGCTATTTAGCGCCCGTGCTCGCAGAAGGTCTCTCTTTTTTTTTTAATATATATATATATCTTTCTCTTTCTAAATCTTTTAGTCATTTATCTTGATAAGGAGAAAATAATAATGCTTTGTATGGCGATTTTGTTGAAGCAGGTTTCAGAGAGGGTTGAAACGGAAGCCTATGGCGTTGATCAAGAAATTGCGCAAGGCGGTAAGTGATCTTACTTGCTTTATTTTGGATTCACGTGTTTCTTTGACACAGAATGGACATATGGTTTGTTGAATGCTTAGTGAAGACCTTCTTTAAATTGTCCAGCTAGTTAATGAATTTGTGCTTATTTAATTTGTATTTTGGCATTCAATTTGAACGCATGGTTGAACATTTCTGAGTTCAAGAGGATAAACTGTTGTCAAGCATAGGAGATTGGTTTCATGAAATTTACTCTTAATGTACCGTGGAAGAAATAAGTTTTTCCGTTATAAGGCATGGTTGTGGCAGCAACAGCAGTTAACAAGTGATTCTTCAAATGAGGCTGAAGGGCTGCTGCACTTTGTTGTTTAGTGATTTTCTGTTTATAATTTGTTTTAAGTGGTTCTAATCCTCCAAAGAAGTATGTGACTGGTCCTTTCTCCCGTATTGAGTATCTAAATTTCCTGTTGATGAAGAGAAAAGAGTTGGAAAGAAATATTACACTTTTTTTCCTAGTTCATCTCGGTGGAATTGGTTTGAACAACTCTGTCTCAATTGTTTTTTATTTAGATTGTCCTTTTTTCCTTTTGGAGAACTACTCTTGTAATGGTATTATCTGTCAATTTGTTCCTTTGTGCGTTAATAATGCTGTCAGATCTTTTGCTGAAATTTGTTTTCATCAACCGGCATCTTTGCTGAAATATGTGCTTTTAGATTCTCTAGCCCTTGTTTGGTTTTATTGGTTTGTGCTTCATTTTCTCTGGAGCAATTGTGACACACTTTGCCTTGAGGATTTGTTGCTGCACAAACTCAAAACAATTAATATTGAGTGTGATCGTGTGCTGCACATACTTTGCCTTCCTGCAGAATGCTTTCACAATTGCGTGACATTATATTTTTGGTCTGCCAGCATTACATGCACCATGTTTAAATAATTTGTCATGATACCTTGTGTGTGCGCCATTTGATGTTTATATAACCTCTTTTAAGTGAGGTAATTGCATTCTCTCCATGATTCAAAGCTTTCCTGCTCTATCTTGATCATGTTAGAAGCTTCTACACAGACTCCTAATCATTCGAGCCATATGCAAATGTTTTAATTATTTCATGGAAAACAATGCATTTTCCAAATTATTGCAGCCGAATTTAATGCAGCATGCTAGGGTAGGATCTGACAAACTTGTCAATATTTCTTTAAGGCTTCTGTATAACTGTCCGATACATGCATCCCAAGGAATTCACTGTCATCTATTTATGTTTGTTTCCATTTCTGTTGAATTATATTCATTTTATTGGCTCATGAATTTATGATTTTGATTGGCCTAAAACAGAAAAGGGAGGCTCCACCTGGCGAGAAGCCTGAACCAGTTAGGACTCATCTTCGCAACATGATCATTGTGCCTGAAATGATTGGTAGTATAATTGGTGTTTACAATGGCAAGACCTTTAATCAAGTGGAAATTAAGCCCGAAATGATTGGACATTACCTAGCTGAGTTCTCAATCTCATACAAGCCAGTTAAGCACGGAAGACCTGGTATTGGTGCTACCCACTCTTCTAGGTTCATTCCTCTGAAGTGAAAGATTTTTCATGCTGTCCTCATGGGAGGGTGTGTTCCGTCCTCCGAAAAAT
Source organism: Luvunga scandens (assembly GCA_030449905.1). NCBI lineage: Eukaryota > Viridiplantae > Streptophyta > Magnoliopsida > Sapindales > Rutaceae > Luvunga > Luvunga scandens. The sequence continues at coordinate 175,412 of JASUUG010000382.1, read as the reverse complement.
GATTTTGGACCTGCCCGTTTTTGTCTTTTCAGTTTTAATTAAAGCTTTTGAAAGAGTGTGATGCAAAATAGTTTTGAATGATATTGTGCTCAAGAGTAATGCTTATTTTGGGAAATTAATTTAACCTGCCTTATCTGGGAAATGCTTTTGGCAATGCGTCTTGATTGATATCTTCTTGTGGCAATCATACAAGCATTTTAGTACCACCTTTTTGAATCTGGCGCATGTTTGAACGTCTAATGAATGCACTTTAACTGCATTCAATTTTGCGGTATCGTGCCGTGCCATGAGTATAATTTAATTGTGAGTTGCCATGAGTATAATTTAATTGTGAGTCAACTACAATTGAATAGAAAAATTATTTGTACGAATAGCCACCACGTCATTAATGACTATCGAAAGTTCGAAACGTTCTCAATTTTTTTGTCTACGAGGATCAATTTTCTTCGTCCCTGAGTTGTTTTTCGTCAGCTGTGTTCTGGTTGATGATTTTTGGTGAATTTTTATTATTTTTCTTTGTACGAATTTTATTGATTTACAATTCTTTAATTATTCAAATTTATTGTTGAGGGTATGTTTGGGATTGTACTAGCTTCCCAAATAATCAAATAATCAACTTTCCAAATAATTTACTAACACCTTTGGAGGTTGCAAGTGCTCTATGAGATTAGAAATTTCTCGATCTACGCATTGGTGGTGGCGTTGTTGGAAGAAAGCAAACGAACGAGGTTCATGCGCCGCCACAAGAGTGGCTGCCACCCCAACGCCGCCACTTGTTTTAGGCGCGTTTCACTTGTGCATTTAGTTTCATTCGACGAAAACATTATCATTATGTAGATTGATAAATTTTAATATGATAGTACACATGGTGCCGCATGGTTTTTATATTTTATTTAATTAGTGTATTTAATTTTGTTAGATTGATATTCTTTAAAATAATTTAATTTTTACATTCTACCTTATAAAATTAGATTATTAAATGATTATAGTTTAAAAAGCTATTATTTCTTACTTTTAATGATGGTAGAGCTGCACTATAGTTATCTTTTGTAAATAAGTGTCTACAAACTGATGCACAAATTGTTAAATAATCTCTTTAGAAAATAATTTACCAAACATATTTTTGGTGTTACTGACTATTTTTTGGAAAAATTGGTGGATTCTTTTTGTTGGTTAGAATTGGGTGTTTCATATGAGTGAATTGCTCAATCATGTCCGTTGCATTGTATTTTATGGTTCAACAATTCGACTCCTTCAATGGAAAATGGGATTTTCTCCAATTCCAAACAAGAATCCTAAAATTCCAGACATGAGTTTTGTTGTCCAGAACATGACCCTCTGTATGAGCTTGGCCCGTCGTTATTCATTTATCTTAATTTTGGTATTATTATAATCAAAGCTATTAATTTTAAAATATTTTTTTTTGTAATTATTTGCATTTTAGTCCAGAGAGGATTACGTGGGCTTTATTTAACAATAACGATGTATTATAAAGTTGGATGCGAAGTTTAAACCCCGCTGGTACGTCACCAAAAAAATAATGGCTTTTTGTACGAATTAAATTGATTTTATTATTCCACTATTTAATATCTAGTTAAACGTTATCTCATTTGGAATACATATATTGCATTCAGATTGGTGTGTAATCTCAGAGCTTGCTTCAAAACCAACAGCAGCATCCTTGTGTTATCTGATAAAGAAGCAAAGTCATCACCAAAATTGAAAATGTCGATGTTTGGGGAGCAATCTTTGTTAGGCAAAGGAATGAGAGAGGCTACTGGCCAGTTGCCAACTGCCAAGCTCTAATCTAGCTTCAGGAACTCTTGTATTCTTCATTGTTGTGATGTTATGTTTGAATAAAGTTTTCTGTTTTCGTGATTGCGCAATCACAGTCCACAACTAACAACGATTGTCAGCCTGACCAGTCCGGTCAATGCTAATGAAACTTATTAATCAAGGTTACAGAAATCATCATTGTTACTTTAAACACTAGTCTATCCTCATTTAATATTTGACCTTTTTTTTTTCTCATTTGAAAGGAAAAAAAAAAAAAGTATCACGTTAATGTAAACCACATATACACCTTAATATAAAGGAGGACTCAATCTCAGGACCTATCTTATTGTCCTGAATCCTTGCCAGGGTTTCAAAACTTTTGCCTAATTCGTTCACTAGTAATTTCGGACCCATTGTTGTGTATGGGAATCAACGATTAGCAAAAAACGCAGCAATACGCCAAAGCATTATTGCTGATTGCCCATGTTGGTCATCTCATAGTCCACACGCTTTGTTGCCATGGAGAGGAAAGAAACAATAGAGGGATAGGGAAGGTTGAAAGATTTAAGTTGGAAAATTGATGGATTCAAAACCCTAGTCATTTTTCTTAAACCATATTGGACTGCTGTCGAAAAAAACATGCAACTACATCCAGCAAGGAGGAGGAGACCCGAAAAATACGAAAGAACACCAACATTCAAGTCCTTGTTCAAAGTGTGAAAAGTTTTACTTTGACTTCGAACACATTTTACTTTCTCACGAAGAAATTTTAAGTGCCTTGAGTTTCTACCAAACACAAGAGAAACTAGAATCGACCAAATCATCAACTACTATTTGCTTGTTATAAAATTCTGAACTTGTAAACATACCATATTTGTACCATCCATTCACTTCAATGGAACTCTAGACTGTAAAGCATTGATCGCCATAAAAGATGAAGTTCTTACAATTTGAAACCCCATTCCTACATTGTTCTTTAGTCCATCGCAAGGCTACTACAAGCCTGCAGCAGTCAAATTGCTAAAAGCCTTGGAAAGCAATCCTCCAAAGCCCAAAAACCCCCAAAAAAAAAAACTGCTCCAAATATGTCCCCACGACTGAAGTCAGAACCATGCAGAATATGTACAGGGGCAATTCAAGCCAAACATAAATAGCAGTTCAACAAATTCAACATTGATCGGCTTGAAGTGACATTGATGTAGCTTTCCAGGAAGTTTATGTGGTTGCGGATTGTGATGGTAACCTTGGGTGGTTATGTTCGCCTTCATACGTAACAATAAGCATGGTTGGTTCTTCCAAGCACCGCTCCACATGCTTCCTGGCAGGACAACCTCTCATGCTGCTACACTTGTAGTATCCCCTGCAGAAGTTCAAAATAGGTTTAAAAGTCATATTAAGTTTCTTCAAATTCAACTTCAATTTCATACTTCTTTGAAAAATGCTATCCGAAATGCTTGAAAGCACACCTAAAAGCTAACTGACAAACTCTCTACCATGGGAGACAAACTTCACACTTTACCTTGACACTTAAATATCAACGGACATGAACTAATCATTCCAGTAACAACGGAGCAAACACCTAAAGTCATTCAAATAAAGACTAGATGACATCTAACTTAACATATTCATTGCCAACCACCAGTGTAAAAGTAATAGCATAACTACACGACACAGGCATAGATGGTCTACCCCAATGTACCAACCACGAATGGTCTTCAAACAAAAAGGTTCCTTATTTATCTTCTAAAGACTTTCCTTAGAAGAAAAAATTACCATGTCCTTTTCAATTAACACATTACCATATTGAATTATACAGCTTCAAATTAAATGTTCACATACACCATGCCATGAAACAGTTACCAGTAGAATTGCAAATTGCAGCCTCAAATTTCAAAAAGCATACAACAGAACTACAGAGAAACTTCATACACAATACTTGCAAATTAATCTCACATCAAAGATTGCAAATTGAACGTACCTAGGATGGGGAGAACCCTTGATTGGCTTCTGCCCATACTTCCTCCATGAATAATCATCGGGAGGGATATCTGCAAGCTTGTTGCTGATAGCAGGTACCTTGATTGACTTCTTCACCCTATGCTTCCTGTCAATAAGCAACCAATAAGCAAAAAGAAGGGGGGAGAAAAGGCAAGCTACAAATAAAACAAAAAAGAATATAATGATAAGGAAATAACCTAACCTCTTCTTCGAGCAGTGGCATCTGCCACTGCTCCCACATTTCACACTCCCATCTTCCCCCCTTCCAGAGCACTTCCTCTTGTGCTGTTGTGAACTCTGATCTGAAGAACGAGGTGCCCCAATCAAATGGAAGGCACTTCCATCCAAATTAGCCACACTACCATCCATACTCAAGGAAGAAATGAAAGACCTGTTGGATGACATTGTAGGTGTGCAGCTAGAGCTATCAAAATTAAGATTAACCCCACTATTGCTCTTTCTAAACATCATTTCAGCTTGAAGTTTCATTTGATGCTGTTGCTGAAGCAACCTCTGTTGTAGCTGCTGCTGCTGTTGTTGCTGGACGAAATGATAGTGTGCTGAGGTTGAAGGTGTTTGCTGACCCAGTTGTAGATGCTGTTTCCCACTTGAGATCAACTCCAAAGATGGGTTGCCCAGAGTTAACGAGCTTTTAGCAAGCGAGCCCATTTCTTGAACAGGGTTATCATGAAAACTAGTTTGGAGAAATTGCAGATTCTTGGAAGGAATTTCTGATTTATGGTGAGGATTTTCTAAGAAGATGGATTGGTTAGCAGGATTTGGTAACTTCCTGAGCTTTCTTACTCTTGCATGACCCAACCCAGTGTTGAGAAGGGAAACAACTTTTTTGAACCGAAAAACAGCCTCTCCAGTTTCTACCATTAAATTCCCATACTGGACCTGATCTTGGGGCTGACTCAACAAACTTAGAACTCTGTGGCAACTCTCAACAGCTGCCTTGTTCGCTTCTTCAACCTCCTCCATATTAACCCCAAAAAACCCTATTTCCCCAAAACTAAGAAAGCCAAACCAAAACAGACCATAAAATACTCCAAAGATCTCAACTTTTTACGCCAGAAAAAATCCTTCAAGTCAAATTTCCATTTTCGGACCCATAAATGGTTTCCCAATTAAAGTTCAAAAAATTTAAACTTCTCAAATACGTTTGAACTTCCAAATTACTAGACGCAGAAGATCAGATTCCACGAAAATCAATTGGAAGAAAAAACAAAGGAAAAAGAAAAAAAGACCCAGATAGAGGATTCAAAAAGGCACAAAACTATTTCAACATCGAAATCTACAAACACAAAAAAAAAATGACAATAAAAAAGCACCAAATAACAGACCTTTGTTGGACTTGGTGCGACAAAACCTCAAACCCTAGATGAGTCTTCTCCTCCCATGCTTTTTTTTTTTTGGTTAAGATTGAAAGGTGTGAAAGAGAAGACTTTGCTTCACTTCAGAATTCACACCTCCATATGAATACAAAACCCCCATTTCCTTTTAGTTATATTTTAATAATATATACAGATATATATTACACAAATTTTTCTACAGAGAGGAAAAGTAAGACACATTTATTTTTATATATGCAAAGGAAAAGAGGAAGCAGCACAGAGACTAATCTGAGAGAAAAATTGAAACTGCCGTCTCTGTCGCAGATTTCAGAGTGGGCCCCACGCAAAAGACCTTGGCTACCAATTATTCATTTTTCCTCTTCCTTCCTGTGTTTCTGGCTTCTCTTTAATTAAAAGTCTTATTATTATTATTATTATTTTTTTTTTTTTTAGTGTTAGACTACCATTTTCAGCTTCGGTTTTACAACTTCCGGAAATCCGGACATGCACTGTGGCTGCATATTTTCTAATTTCGTGATAGCTGATAATTGAGTTGAGTTTAAGCTATGGTACACGGACACAGACTTTGACAGACTTTTAATATATGAGTTAATTATTTCCAAATTGTACTTTAATTATGATTTCCAAATAAGTAAATAAATATATAAATATATAAGACAAATGTTAATTATGATTTGCAGTGTGTCTGTATTGCATTGGGTGTGGCTATATTTGCGCAAGTCACAAGTTGCTCGTTGTGATTTTTAACTTATTCATTACGCTCTCAATTAATTTTGTAACATACAAAATTTGTAAGGGTGCAACATGTGTTGCACGTAATGCAATTGATATACCCGTTTGTTGCATGTATTCGTTGTCTCTCCTGGCTAATTTACTGCAACTTGTTAGCCGGTTAAATAAACAGCTGTTGGCTTCGACATTATATTTTTCCTGCCTTTCGTATGCTTTTGTGGCTGGTTATCATCATCACTCTGCTTTTGCGTACGTTAAAAAGATAGATGCTTAAAGTAGTCCTAATGTCCAACCTACTTGCTGATTACCGCCCTTTGCTATAAATGATGTGCTCGCTTTTGTATTTATTGCGAGGATAATTGTTATCATTTGCGTTGTTCACTTTTTTTCAAATGGCTTTCAGATCTCTGTGGCCCAACCACCCACCATATAACATTTTGATAAGAATACAAAGAAGGTATGGATAATTAGATGTGGATGTGCTAAAAGTAAAAGTAAAAGTAAAGATCTTTTACTAGGAAGTTTTTATTAGCATCAACAAATCATACAACATCATGGCGCTCATTGGTAATAGGCATTATGGATTTGACAAGTATTTTTAATTTTCCATAATTTTTATTACTGTGATTTTCATATTTCCACGGCTTTTAAATTTTTGTACTCAGGAATCCAACGCCTCTTACTTACTGATATTTGACCGAACATTATATTGTATGGAGTGAAAGTCAAAATCCTCGAACGTTAAAATTCGGTGGGGAGAGGAAAAAAAAAAAGGAGTAAATATCAAAGGCTAACTGAAACTTTGACCTATTTGAATCAAGGAAGAGAGAAACACAAGGAAACAAAGAACAACAATTGGCAAAGCCAAAGTCACTCAACTAAAGTCCTAAAGCAAGGGGCCAGCGGCCAGCTAGAGAGAGTGACCGGGGGATTTGGACTAGGGGGAGTAGCAACAAAGCTACTGCTGCGAGTGTTTCCTTTGGCCTTCTTACTTTGCTTTCAAGTATGATTTTTTCTTCCTTCTCTTTCCCTCTACATCTTGAAGTTCTTATGATTGCCGTGCGGCTCTGGCCTCTGCCCTCATCACTCGTCAGTTTGTCCCGCTCGAGCGCCATTCGTGGGACCCACACACAAAAGCCCCCGCACCCGCATCCTCCGGCACGCTATATTTATGAAACACAGCATTGGCCGATCGTACATCTGTAGCCGTTGCGAAAGCTGCCCAAGAGGAGACTGCCACGTGTCCAACTGAGTTTCCCGCGATGTCTGACACTTGCTGGGATGCGTGAGCTTTGTGTGCGATGCCGGCTTTGACTGCCGAAGCATGCCACTTGCTATCTTGCGCTCACGGAACCCTGTCAGGTCGGTGATTGACAGCTCGTGGGTCCACCTTGGTCCCGATGCCGTTGACTTTTACAGTCTCTCTCTCTCTCTTAATCATGTCGTTTTTCTTTTTTCTGAAATTTCTTAATCTTGTACTTTTAAAATTAAATACAATTTTAAAATTCTCATCCAGAAGAGCAGAAACCAAAGAAAAAAATGGCAAGTGAAATTAAGGCAATAGTGGGGGAGGAATTTGAACTTCCACCTCAAGCAAAACATAACTCTGGGAATATTATCGGAAATTATTTTACCCCTCATGTTTGCTTTTTAAAAATTTCAAACCCTTGTAAGCATGCCCTCAGGATTTACGTGGCTCTGTAATAATCCGTTTAGATTAATAATTTTTCACCAATTTAACTTTGGATAAATGCCACTCGGCATGTGGTGAGTGGTCAGCTCGCGCCCTCGCTTTGATGACTCTTATAAATCACCATCCAATTAAAAATTGGATAAAGCTAAATATTTCTCTTACTGATATCAACAGAACAGAAGATTCATCGATATATTTGTGGTGGAAACAACTTTGAATGTATTATATTAAATTTTATCTAAAATAGTTTTTGTAATTTTTTTAATTATAAATATCAGTAAATCTCTTATTGCTCTATCTATATATGTTCCTTTTTAGAAAAAAAAAAAAAAAAAAAGACTTTGGATGTATAACACAAAATTCAAAATGTGGAAAATATACCGAAACTTTTGTAACCGTTATAACAATTGATATAAAGTAAGTTTATCCTTTACTAACTATGGACTAGACATGACGAGCATATAATGAAGTCGGTGCAACTGCTGCTGCGAGTCCCCGAGATTTTTGTCTTAAATCAGCAAAAAAAAAAAAAAAAAAGCTTTTCACGTCCATCTCCATGTTTATAAAATTTTGAGCATGTGCTTTGACCTTTACAGATCACGGGGTCGAATTTTTCACGTGACTTATATATTTCGTTTGCTGGATATTTTAAAAGACCACTTGTACACGCGCGCTTTCAATTACAAGTTCAATTCAACAACTGCTCTACAAGTTTACAATTATTAGGCAAGATTAGAGTGAAACTTTTTTCTTTTTCTTTTTCTTTTTTAAGGGAAAATTAATATATCAACTACAGGTAAGAGATTTCGATTGAATTGGATAATAAGAGAACGATTTCTGATTTAGTAAAAAAATAAAAAATAAAAATGTCAACTTTCAGCGCGAGCACGTAATGGTATTCCTGGTTACGTGGGGAGGGAAAAAAAAGAAAAGGAAAATAGAAAGTGAGATGATCGGAAAGAAGAAGGAATCAAAGCATATAATGATCAGCATCAAACCAAAGCGGGAAAAGCAGTACAGCTAAGTTATTTATTCACTAATTAATGCAAGAATTTTCCACTTTACAATGTTTTTAACTTTGAGCGCACTACTTTAATCACCCAATAAAGTTGGGCTGAAAAGCAAGGTCTTGTATCATCTGCTGTCCGCATAAGTTTTTTTAACCTGGCTGGCTATTTTTATACACTTTTATGAGTACTAGTACATGGCCGAGGGATGGTAAAATGTGGGTTTGGATCAAGTTTTTTTTTTTAAGTTTATGCTCGAGTCTATTGTAGAGAAAGTATAAAGGTCGGATTAGTGTCGGACTTGGGCTTTCATTATTTTTTTTAAATTCTTTTAGATTACTGTAAACACAAAATGAATTAGTAATCAATAATTTGTTATAATTAATAATAAAATAAAAATGAATATTTTAAAATAAAATAATAAATAAAGAAAATGAAATAAATAAAAACTTAGATATTTAATTTATGTTTAATACTAAAATCTCTCATTTAAGCAGCCTCTTAATTAATTAATGCTTAAGAAAGAATTTAGTATTATATCTTTAATTTATTTGAATCATTATTAATTTATGACTTAGGAATTTATTCTTTTATTCTTTATTATTTTTAAAATTTTACTTTATTATTATAATTTGTAAATTTATTTTTTTAAGAAAATTGAGGGATGAGCTTGGCCCCAGCTTTTTTTTCTTAAACCTTTATCCAACCCCTCATGTGGAGGGCTGGGATAACACGAACTTGAGGCTGGGTCGGCCTGGGCCTTTTTGCCTGCCCTACATGGTCCAATACAAATAGCGGTGTGCTTACTTCTTAAATCAAGGAATGAGAATCGTTTTTATTTCTCATTTCTTATGGTTGGTGTTTATTTATTAGAAATATAAAAGAATGGGAATGAATTTTGGGTGTGACTCATAAATCTAAAAAAAAAAGAAATGAGAATTTCATTCTCATGAGAAGGTGGGAATGAAAAAAAAAAAATCAGAGTGGAAATTAAATTAAATTTTTACCCTTAAACAAAATTAACATTTTTTTTACCCCATTGAAATATTATTATTATTATTATTATTATTATTATTATTATTATTATTAATAATTATTATAAATATAATGATAGCAATATGGATTATTATTTTTATAAATATTATTAGTATTATTAATTTTAATATTATCATTACTATTATCATTATAATTATTGAATAATAAATAAAATAATTATAATATTAGTATTACTATAACAACAACAACAACAACAACAATAATAATGGTTTTCTATATTTCTTCTTTTAAATGTTAATATTTTGTTTCGCTTTATGGGTGAAGGAATTCGCAGCCGTGGAAATTAGGAGCTTGTTCCGTATAGCTTTTCAATTGTTATTTTCATGGAATAAAAACAAAAACAAAATAATATTTTTGAAATTTGTATTTAAAATATAAGTATGCTTTGGAGATAAGCTTTTAAATCTGTATTGTAAATATAAAAACTTGAATACTCGTTCGGTCGCATTCACTTGAATTATTTCTCTTGCCAAATGTTCAGCTTATAGTTATATTCAATGAGTTATACAAGATTAATTTATTTTACAATACCACATAGTGAACACTTATAAAATTATCTTTGATAATCAAATAATTCAGTCAATAGAATATATTATAGAGCATCTTATAAAATTATCTTGTAAAAAAAAAATGAAATCATAAATTTATATGGGAAAAGGATATTGAAATTAAAAGTATGATAAGTTTGGAGAAAAATCTCATCTGAAAATATTATCTTATTCCTTTCCATAGTTGCTTAATTCGTATGAGCAGAATATGATGACAGTTTTTAATAAGAAAGTCCATCACCCTCAACATTTTACTTTATTCAGCTAAAAATCAAAGAAAAATCTTTCTAAGCTTCGCAGGCTATTTGTTTTTATCTATTATTCTATTTATCCGGATCATTGTCCTTACGGATCCATGGGGGATTAGGAGACAACGAGTAGGAATATCCCAGGCTGTTTCCAATTTAACTTTTTAGTGGGGCCACTGAACACTAATAATTAATAGAGTGGTGCATTCGGATCCGATCCGATGACTGAGGACGTGCACGAGATAAAAGAGGTACGGCCCTGATCGATTAATCAGAGTGAATTAATTGGTTTCTTCCACCTCAGATTTCGGTCTCCTCGCCTCTTCAGTCTTAACGTCATTTTCCTCGTTTAGATGAATGAAGTGTATCTCAATTCTGAAAGATTTATGAGCAATGAACTGATTAACTTGAATCGAAACGTATTGCATTGCCTTTGAGGCAAGCATCGACCCTCCAACTTTTAGGACTCCATTGTTGCATGCAGATGCTGCGATACTGATGCCCTTGTGTAGCAAACATTTGAGTGCTTTATTTGCTTTGAAAGAGTGCGAACAATAGTCTCGAGCCACGTACACAAATACTTTAACCATTTGTTTTGCGTCAAGAACAACTGAACTGCTCATAATATAAGGTTGATCAAATTTATTAAACGATGATAGGCTGAGTCCGTGTGGAATCAGAGCCAGAGGCGAAGACGTCACTTCTCATGCAGGCGAATCGAGAGTGACAATCTAGGGAGCATCATCTGGTCATATTGATAGACTCATTAACCAAGCCAAAATAACAATAATAATAAGAATAAGAATTCACCGGTTTCGCTTATACATGAAAAAGAATATATAGAATTTAGTATTTCACTTTTTTTTATTTACGGAAAAAAAAAAAAAAAAAACACTTTTGAGAAACCAATACCCAGCAGTACAGCTGACATGCTACCTTCTTACACCACAAAACTTCTGCAGCAGGCCAAAAATGATGCACATACAAACACTAAGCGTACCTTAGCAACCCCGCCCGCAGTCTGCACAGTGTTCCCAATAACTGATGGTCGATGATGGCATCATTTCCTTTTTCGTCCGCATGATTTGACAGCTTTGCGCAGTTCCACTTGCTGGATAGGCATTGCATCTCAACTTATTTAACAAGATTACGTGCCTGCTCCAGTTACCACCGTGGCATATATAGCATAGGCCTCCCATTTTCTCTTACGAGTTGCGATTCCCGAGTTTTCATTAAACGTCCCAATGAAATACGATGTACACAAGTGTACTTTCAACAAAAAATAAAATAAAATATGTACACAAGTGTCCTGCTGCGTAGCACATAAATAGGGATATGTAACAAAGAACTTTTACTACGCCGTGGAGTGGGAGAGCTATACCGCACATGTTGTGTGGTAGCCGTACACCCAAGTAATAATCATGTCCGTTAAACGTAATAGTGATTGAGACATTCTTTGACATAACAGTGATCATAAAAATAATGAAGATAAAAGCACCACAAGCCCACGACCAGGGTTAAACCACAGACAGAAAAATTATAGGGAAGTGAGAAACAAAAGTAGCGGAAATTAATAATCGAAATATTTTCACCAGAATTTTAGTTGGCAATGAAGTAGCAAAAATTCGTTCAAATCAAACAGAGTCCCATAACAATTGGTCAAAATGACTATTTGACTATCTGGCAGCCAACAAAGTCACTGTTTCCTTCCCCTTCCTTTCTTTGCAGGCTGTGCTTCCATTTGTTCTTTTCCTGCAACTTCTGACAAGTCCACTGCATAGGTAAGAGGCACAGTTACTGCTAGGCACGATTGGATCAGATAAAGATTCAAGACCGAAAATCAACTTTCATCAAGGAATGATAACAAATGACAAAATGTTGTTTTCCAAGAACACAAGTTCCAGCTTCAATCACAGCCCGTACAATTCAGAACATTAAAGTATGTTCAAAAGCAGTACTATTATAAACCTATTTCATCAAATAAATCGTCAATGTATCCTACTTGGCAAATGATTGATACGTTTACAAATAATCCTATCAAACAGATTTGTATCCTCAAGAACTAGAGCGTAGAAAATTAGATTTCCAAAGTTGTTAAAATAGAACCCAAGTTAGGACATAGTAGTTTAGAGAAAGATGGTACCATCAGGGCCCCGGGCCATCATAGCAAAAAATATGTTGTTCAGTTTCTCCATCTTCTTAGCATCCTGTGCTTGGTCTGTCTTGAACTTGAGGCACTAAAATAGAGAAACAAAGAACTATAAAAACATAAGATCTTAATGCATTTATAATAAAGGGTTCAAGTTCTGCATATTTATGCCTCAACTACATGCATGCATCTATGAGTATGCTCGCATTTGTGTGTGCATATATGATTTTGTCCTACCGTCAAGATAAATGAATCCTGGTTACTACCAAACATGTGGGAAAAATTAGCATTTAATGAGCCAGAGACAACATTATTGATGTTAGCAAGGAGGATTATCTCTCAACTTACCCAAGACTTAAAAATTTGAAGGAGAAGAACTCAATTCCGATCAGGTCCAACATGGTGCTTATGAATCTACAGCATCATACACAACCAATTACCGCCTCACTCCAAGGCATTTGTGTAAACTACCGTGACTGCCCAAGGTCTATCTACCCTAACTTCTATCTTGTCTCAATTTGCATAATATAACAAACTTAAGAAAGAAAGGGTGGGAATTTTCCCATTTGGAGAAAAAAAAAAATAGACATAAAGCTGCTTGTAAATAAGGGATCCTCCTGGCATAATTCAACCCCTGGTGGCTTAAAGACGTCATATTCAGTGCCAATATCATTTAATAGTCTAAAACGATCAAAGCGACACCACAATCATGAGAAAAACTACTTTTCGCTACAACTTGAGGAAGCCCATGCAAAATTAAGGCATACTTCTTCTACATTAAATTGCTACAATTCAAGAAGAGTCTATTCTCTACCCAAGAAGCATCTCTTTAAAGTACCTTTTTTACAATTATGATGCATCTGAAATCAAATTTCCATCTTTCCTCCTAAATGGCAGCTTATGGTTGCATTCTAAATATTCCTCTCTTTTTTTTTTTTGTTCCAAAAATCACCCAATCAATTTTTCCACTGTTCCTCTATCTCCACAACCTTTAGAGGTACTTAACAAAGAAGATTTTTTGGTTACAAGCATTAGCATAAGTTGCAGTCTCCAGCAATGGGAACATGTTGTGATTGCTGTCAACAAGCATCACTTAAGACGAACATGAATCTGCAACCATTAATCAGCAAGTGAAATACCTCTTCCTATATCAGTAATCCCAAACAGGAGGCAAGTGAAAAAGAGATTACAGACTTGAAAAGGAGCTGAACATCTGAACTAATAATAAAAGAGAACCTTTGCACCTGACAGAAGCCCTTAAAACCAGAAAACTAACCAACCAAAAAGTTTATGGTCAGTCTCAATTCCAGATACTGATCCCAGCTTTTCCCTCCAAAAGCATACCTATTATGACAAGCTACAATTGTTGCCACACTAGTGAAACTGAGAAAAACCAAAGGGTCCGCAACAGAGTTAAAGAACCTCTTAACAAACATTATTACTTTCAATTATAATTGCAGCAAGATTTGCAAGATGAAATAGTTTTAAGATCTCAAGGATATTAACTTAACTATGTATAAGGATTGATAAAACCATCAGTTTATATTAATAAAGAGGAAAAAAATTCCAAGATTCAAGCACTTAGGGCTTACAGTGCAATGCATTCAGCTCTTTTTCATCCATGCTGATAGATGAAATTACTAGACTAATTCGCCTACCTAATAGTTCCTCACAAACCCTTACAATTGCTCAAATCCACAGTACTCTAACCAGCCCCATCTCATCAAAACTATTGAAAATGGAAGAGAGAGATGCTATAGCAATTTACAGTTCTTAACATACAGCACAGCTAAGACAATCACATAGACAACTGAAAAAAAAATGCTATTTCTTCTAGGCTTTTATCAGAGCTAAACTTAAATCAAATCTTTGCAAAACCCACCCAGATGCCACCAAGTGAAGCATCTTACTGAAAATCCATCATTAACATCCCAAATCTGAGACTTTACTAATAAGCCAATTCATAGAGAGGCAATAAAGGATAAGGCTATTTTCGTGTATTCATGATTCAGGAAAGTATCACACTATTTCCCATTCCACACGTAACTTCACTCCACAAGCATCCTTCCAAGTTTTAACATTGGAAAACCAGACAAAAGCACAAAAAAATTTATCTAACTCAAAGCAAAAGCTCAACATCCATTGCAATAACAGGTCAATCTGCAATGTTTGACTGAAGCAATAAAAGTAAATAAATATACATGGTAGCCCATAATTCATTAATAAGAAATGGAGTGAATGTAATTCATACCTCTTTGTTATCAGTGACTTTGAGAACCAATTTACCATCACAATGCCGATATTTCATGCAATATCTAGTCTGCGTCCCAAAGTTGATAAAAAAATAAAGCAAAAAAAAAAAAAAGAATCAGTCCATTTCACATTATTTATAAATAAAAATTATTTCTATAACTCTATTCAATTGCCGAGGGAAAAAAAGAAAAAAGAAAAATTATTCCAATCTAACATTTTTAAGAAAATGGAAGCAAAATGGTAAACAATGGCTATCATCATGCGGTTTTATTATTTAATGAAAAAGAAAAAGAGCAATAAATTCAGAATCATACTTAATTATTGTCTCGGCAATTTAAAAAAAAAAAGAAGAAGCTAGCATACAGATTGGGGATCGGCTTTGTACAACTGAACGGATCGCTCAACGAACTCGTCCCACGAGCTTATGTAAACCATTGTTGCGCCGCTGAGAAATCGTGGGAGCAATTGATACAAGTAAATCTGTATATGAATCGTCGAGAGAGCAATTGATACAGCTAAATCTGCATATGAATCGTTACATGCGAAGAGAGGAGTGCTCGCCTTTTTTGTTTCGTTAATACCTGAGTTTGTGGGGTTTTGGAGAGCCGGCCTTCACAATTTACTTGCAGACCGGATCGAAGAGATTCACGGGGGCAAGGCAAGAGGTCTTTGTCTGAACAAGACGGAGACGGAAAAGAGGATATCTTTTGTTCCAGGGACAGAGAAGCGCCAATATCTAAAGTTTTCCGATGGTGGGTTTATTGACGGTAGAGTTTTGGCGTTTCGAATATTTACACTTGTGGGCCAATTATATCCCGCCGCGTCAGCAATATGGTTAAGTTCTTCTCTTTGCTTAAATGAGGAGATATGCGTATTTTCCAGTGAGATGGGCTTGAAAAAAAAAATTCATTTTTAGAAAGTGGTGTCAACAATCGAAACTTTAATAGCAACTTGCAAGGGTCGACTAAAATCTTGCCGGTAGCATCTTCGGTTGGCGCATGTTATTCGGTTTCGTTTTGTTTCAGGTGCCTTAGTTTTATTCCAAATCGCATTTTCTGTGATTAAATATGGAATCCATTTTGTAGTAAAACAAAAAAAAAAACGGTTTTTTGTTACTAACTTCGTGAACATGTTATCGGCACGAGCCCATTAAATGTTTTGCAATGGCTGTGTAGGCTAGCTGCTCTGCTCTACTCTGCTCTGCTCGTATCAAAGCAGTGATTGTAAATTTACGATTCTTGAACAATGAACTTCCCATTCTTTAATTTAGTCCTAAACCAAACTTCTGCACTTCACCGAGGCATTCTGTCGTTACTTGACTACAACATTCATTTCTGATTCTTAAAGAGTTCTGGGGTTTCTGGCCTATTGCATTTTTTCAGAAGGTGGCTTCTTTGGGCATTGCCATCTAAATCGCTGCAGGCAGCAGCCTTAAAAGATTTTCTTCGGTATGTACACAATACTTTATGCCATTTTGTTTTCTCTACTTACAGTTTTTGTTTCCCTTTCACACATTTCTTTTTCTGGGGTGGGTCGGTTGAATTGTGTTCTGCTTTCTGCAGGCAGTTTATAAGCACTATCGCACAAATGGCACCCTAGCTTTACGGTATTTCATCGTCTTCTTTGGCGCCTCTGAGCTTGTCCTCTCCCGGCTTCCTAATATCCGCTCATTATGATGGGTCAATGCACTGTGCTCTTTCTGCACAATTGGCTTTGCTGATATAACGATTGGTCTGACAATATACAATGGTAGGTAAGGGTGGAATTTGGAATTTGTTTATTTAACTTTGTTCCGTTCGTAGACTTTTATTTACATTTTTATCAGTTTTCGAAACACATTAATGCAATAATCTATTGGGCTATCTTTTCTTCTTGTAGGGAGAAATATAGACAGAGAATCAATCAGTTACAGTTTGCATGGGAGCTCTTCTTGTCAGACTTTTAAAGCATTTAATGCTATTGGGGCAATTGCATTCTCATTTGGAGACGCAATGCTTCCAGAAATGCAGGTTTTTAACATATTCACAGATGATAAATTGGTTCTTGTTCCTTTTCTATCTGTTTTTGTTCTCTCTTGCAATATTTCTAGTGAAATGGTTTAGAATGCTCTTGTCTTACCTGTTATAGACACAAAATTGAAAATTTGATATTTTTACTAGTCTTTAAATGATCACTTTCTTGCCACTTGCCAGAACACCTTGAGAGAACCTGCAAAACAGAATATGTATAAAGGTGTATCTGCGGCATACAGTAATTGGCCTTCTGTGGATACCGGGCATTCCAGAATGGACAAATGTGATGGCAAACCTCCTTGCTGTGATTCAAATAACAGGATGCTATCAGGTACTTGTAGTGTTCATAGTATTGTGTGATGCAATATTTTTGCATCAAACCAAAATGAACGAATCATTTATTCAAAATTTTGAATAAATGTTGTTGCTCCAAAACTTCTGTCGTACAAAACCTGCTATAAGAAGTTACATCTGTGGTTCGACTTCGTTTCTGATGATCTATTAATTCCTTTGTTTAGATATATTGCGGGCCTATACGTGCCTGCTTTGAAGATAGAATGTTGCTCAACAAATCTGCTAGTCACATTCCCTTGAGAGATTGCTTGATCAGTCTTACTTTTAGCTGCATTTACATAGCTCTTGTAACTCTTGCTGCTGCAGCAATGCATATTTTTCGGAGATTCTGTGTCCATCTGTGGTGCCATCGGGTTCATTCCTCTGGATTTTGTTTTTCCTGCCATAGCATACCTGAAAGCTGGAAGAATGCCCAGAGGCACAAAATTCAGGCACTCAATACAGCTCGTTAACTGCGTAATGCCATCTACTGGGCTGCATTGGTGCTGTAAGGTTCATCATAGGGGACATCGAGACTTACATGTTCTTTAATGATATGTGAGAATCGAGGTAGCTGTATTGTTTTGAATACGTCGGATATCTGTTTACTTTCTTTCCCTTTATTTATTTATTTTTAAATAGCTTCTTTCTTTATTTTGATTTTACGTTTAAACCGCACCACAAGTCGACAATAACGTCGTCACCGTCTGTTTTTTTTTTTTTTTGGTTTTTGAAAAAAGAACACGTTGGCACTGACTGTCGCTCTTTAAACCTTAAAAACGTGTCGTATCCTCTCCTTCCCACGATGCTAATTTTCCCAGCAAATATCGAAGCCAAAAGCATCGGCTTTTAAACGCAGAACCTCTCTGCCCTTGCGCTCCCACACACTCTCAATTTCTCTGCATCATCATCATCCCATGACGCACAAATTTCATTTCAGATCTTCGAATTAGGGTTTACTAAATTCTAATAGTATCCAAAATTCACTCATTTCATTCATCATCAAATGTCTTCACAAGCTCCTCCTCACTACGGCTCCCTTCCTCCCATGTCTGACTCTGCAACCTACGTTCCCCCTACCACCGGGTTCCTCACGCGTGCCAGAGACACCACGCAGTCCGTCTTTTCCACGCGTCGCCCATGGAGACAACTCCTCGACATCCACGCCATCACGCGCCCTTACTCCGTCGGCGAAGCCACCATGCGCCTTAAGCGGAACCTCTCCTACTTTCGTGTTAATTACGCGATGATCGTCCTCGCCATCCTTTTTCTCAGCCTCTTGTGGCACCCGGTCTCAATGATTGTGTTCATAGTCGTCTTCATCGCCTGGTTCTTCCTGTACTTCTTTCGCGACGGGCCATTGGTTGTATTTCATCGCACGGTGGATGACCGAGTCGTTTTGGGCCTTCTCGGCGTCGTCACGATTGTATCGCTGGTATTGACGCACGTGTGGTTGAACGTCTTGGTTTCGCTCTTGATTGGGTTTTTCATTGTTGGGTTACACGCTGCCTTCCGAGGAACTGAAGATTTGTATTATGATGAAGGAGAGGTTGCTGATAATGGATTGTTTTCTGTTGTGGGAACCCCCATCAGAACTGGCTACACCCGCGTTTAGCTGATTGTTTCCATGGTTGGGTAGCATTTTGATTTTTAATTTGCTCCCGTTAGATTGTGCTTTTTCTCTTTCTTTATTTCTGTTTTTATTTTAAATTGTGTTTTTGTAAATGTTTATATAGGTTCTTTAATTGATGATAAATAGATGAATATTGAGATGTAACAGTGATTCAAATGTGGAGGAGATGTTACAGTGATTCAAATGTGGAGTTCGTAGTTGTGGAAATTGTTGGGAATTTGGAGTGAGAAAATTGCCCTTTCTGAATTTTTGTGCAAATGTGTGAATTATTGTTCTCCCTTACTTAACCGTTACTATTCATGCAATCAGCTGGTGGAAATTTCATCAAAGAAGGCAATGCTGTTTTGGACGCCATGTGATTGTCTGAGCTCTGGCTTTTCCTTGTTTTCATTATGTTGTTACTACTTGGGATTTCTTTGTTTTTTGTTCTGATAAGCTGAGTTTTACCGTTGATGTTTAAGCTATATCTAGTTGATTATCAAGCTATATCTAGTTGTTTTATATGTCAACTATAGGCATTGTGTTGAGCGGAATGATGTTGGTGTTAGTGTGTTAGTGAAACTGGTCATGTTTGGATTATGGATCAACTGCTTCATAAATATCTGGTCCCAGATCACCTGTTCAAGTTTATAATTGCACGGTCCAGATGGTGAGAAGTCCATTTGTTCAGACATTTCATGTGGAGGTAAAGCATGAATCTTCTCTAGTTTAGTGGCGGCAAAAGTTCCCTATAAAGTCTATGACTGTTAATGTGGATCGGGAGGGAAGTGTAATACAAAAGGCTTGCAATGAGTCTGAGATTTTGCCATGTGCAAGGTAAAGCTTTTGAAATTAGAAAAATGAGAAAAGTGGTATTCCGAAAGCAAGAATTATAGATCCATGGGCCCTTGCCTTTTGGTCCTTATTTTAAGACCTTAACATCTACACTGACATCCACATGGGAATCACTTGTAGGATGCTTTTTTGGGTGCCTGTTATTTACGCTTTATGGTTTCCATCAGAGGACTTGCTATAGAATTTGATTGTTCTAAAAGTTCTAGAGTGTGAATATCTGATGAAATGTTAACAATTTAGTCTCTGCATGATGGCTTTATGATGTACTTGTATAACATTCTGATTGTGCTATCTGCCAATTTAGGTTCAAGAGTATTTTCGACTTGTATAGTATTCTGATTGTGCCATCTGCCAATTTACCGTTTAAGAGTATTTTCATTCCTACATACTCATGGAATATGGTTCAGCTGGTCTCACTTTTTCGGACAAAAATTTTCTCCACATGCTTCTAGTAGAAGTCAATCTTTGAGCATGTCTATGTGAACATAAATGGTTGGATCTTGCTCTGTGATGGGAATGTTGAAACATTGCCTTAGAAATAGCGACCCTCGTAAGCTTCTGATGGAAACACTTGTACAGCATGAAATGTGGCAGAATTCATGTTAATGATCTAAGATTATTTGAATGAGATGGGGATCTTTGTGCCAGGCATTTAACCCACTGGAATTCGGATTGATCATTCTACATGCACTACAATCAACAGAGAGATTCATGGCTTGCTCTGACACGTACTTCATATCTGTATTTTTTATTAACCGCAAAATGTTCGACACTGGCATGTTAAGCTCTTCAGTCTTCAACTTTCTTGGTCGGTGTCACGTGGGTCCTATTTAACTCATGAAGACTTAATTTTCTATGATTGATTTTCTAGTACCATACAACGGAGAGATTCATGGCTTACTCGGACGTGTGCTTTATCTCTCTATTTTTAATTAGCTGCAAAAATTTCAACACTGGCATATTAAGCTCCTCAACTTTCTTGGTCAATGTTGCACGGGTCCTATTTTGTTTATGAAGACTTAACGCTATACTGTGATTGGTTGGATTGTAAAGGGGAAGGAAATATAGGGTTAGAGGATTCTTTTTGTCCATTTTGTTGCTGTTATGGAAAAGAGAGAGTGGAGAGTTTGTTACTTTTCACTTTTTCATTTTTTAACATATATTTACAATTAGAAATCTATTGAAAACATTAGGTATATCATAGTACAGCCTCAATTTCTATCCGAAGTCTACTAGAGCACAGTCCAAATATCTAGCAGGACTTTGTTGCTATCGTGAACGAATTAGGTAAGATTTTCTGCAACTTTTTGCCGAGGCATACCAAGAGTCAAGGCTGTTGGATCTTTTAACATCACCCTAATCTGCATGTGCCTACTCTACTCTGCTTCAAAAATAAATAGTCCTCAAATTACCGTTTATTCGTGATGCATAAGTACGGGACATTTCGCCTGTTCTAGTGAGCACAGTTATGGACAAGAAATTAAGAATAATGCTTGTGGAACCACAACGCTCTCGGTCTGGGGTTGGGCATTTTTGCTTCTTTCATCGGTACGGTGCAATGTAATTCTAAGCAATGTCAATCACGATGCTGATGCACGTACGAGCAGAAAATTGCGAGTATTTCAAAATTCTTTTTTATGGAACATATCTTTACAACCATTGCATCACCATGTTACTTAAGCGTCAAAACGGAGGCAGTTTTGCATTTGATCCAAGCTCTCCTTTGCTGCTGCAGCTCGCTGCGGTTTGCGATATGGTGACTGCAATTATTGTACAGGTACCAAGTAATGGAACAATTCTCATAATATACAAGCTCGAGCATAACACTGCACTGTATCGCTAGTGTGAAACAGCAATAACAGCGTGAGATTATTGAAGACGTGGGGATTAGAACATGTTATCGAATGTCCTGGACCTTTCGTGCATATGTCAGCACCATCACAAAATCCTTTGCAGAAGAACCTATCGTTGCTGGTACTCGTTCTGAAGTTGATGCTGTTTGCAGCCACAAATCGACCAAATTATACAGTTGCAAGGTGGGGATCACTGGTTGTCCCATGCATTTGATTTCAACCTGCAAGAATACCAAAGAAAAGATTCAGTAAGACGTTAAACAAATGCAACATTTTTCTCTGCAACATTTGTCAACAAAGACACAAACTATTTCACTATACTTCCATTTCTCATTAATTTATTTGAGAACACATCCCAGTTTAGTTGTTTCAAAGTACCTGAGGATTTAATTCAGGGTTGTCCTAGATTTTTCCAGGAGACTTCACTAATAGTTTTTATGATTAGATAACGACATCGAAGTTCAAGACCACATATTATGGTTGCCTTCTAAGTTTTTACAACATCAAGCCAAGTTTCGTTATTTTGATCAGGACTAAATCACCAAAGGTAACATGATTATACGTACTCTGATAACTGAAAGCAAAAAGAATGTATGTGACATGTTTGATTTGACTCTAGAAGCTAATGGGTAAACTGAAATCATACCAGTCATTTTCTATGATTAAGAATTTTTCTTTTAACGAGAATTCAGCGACAGATTCACTCACCTCAGATTCACTGGGGAGATCTAGTTTCATCGTTAAGTACTTCTGGATAAAAGAAACAGGTATGCTTCCATCCCTGTCACAAAATGACAAATTTTAAAAAATATAAAACATCAATATTACCTGTAATCAGAGAATCCTTTCCACTTAATTAAAGGGGAAAAAAACGGTTTTCATTGACAGCTGCAATCAGTTGCAGGAAATATTAACAGTAATGCTTCCAAAACAATCACGATGCGATCTAATTAAAATAAGGCACCGTGCCATAAGGGTGACCTGATACATGAATTTGTACATATATATAGCAGGAGGAGCCACCTAAGGGCAAAGACTGATATAGATGATTTGGCTATTCATGACAGACCTCATCATTCATAGATTTATGTGGTCAACTTAAGTCCTAAATAGGGCCATGCGTTGGAGACCGGAATATTGGGGTTATGAATTCTCCACAATCAGTTTCGTTCAAGCCGTGCGCTTAACAAGTCAAGATACATTGGAGTAGCCTAGTAGTCTAGGAGATGAATTTCATGGTACTTTACTTTTTGTGGCATGAACCTGAAAGATCAATAGCTGTTGGCATATGGCCATAGAAACACCATGATTTTCTACCTGAAGTTCTAATGGCATCCAAATATTATTAATAGGAATCTAATCTCTAGTTGGTCAGTATTGTAGAAACTTCTCAAAAAACTGTGAAGAAGAACCATCACACAAGACCAGTTTCATGAACATCTCCTTGATTTTATTCTTACCTCCCAACTTCCACATATGATTAGGAAATCGTGCCTCTAAGACATGATTGGGTTCTATTTAGTAAAAAGAAGGGAAAATATCCATTGGGATATCAGTGGGAAGAGGCAGCTGGATTAACAATACAAAGCTGAAAGGCCTGCAGGATATTTATAGATCAATAAACTCAGCTGAATACAAGTAGGGTTGCATGAGTTGCTGTATAACTAGCCCAATTCTGCTCCATATTAACATAACAGCAAAGGAAATGGACAGCTCTAGGTGAGGAACTAATTTCTTTCCACGGTACGTAAATGTATACTCCTTGGCACAGAAGAATTCGCTTGGCAATACAATATGATTCATGGATTTCCAAATTACCAAAAGTATGGATGCATGAAAATCTCATAGACAAGTTGTGCTGATATTGAAATTTCAAGAAATATCCTTTAGGACCAAAAGTTAGTTTAGTAACTTAAAATTTCTAGAACGAATTCATTCAGAAACAACAGTTTTCTACCTCTAAAAATGCAATAAACCAGAGGGAACTCACTTTATTCTCAAGTAACTAGAAGAGATTTGTGGCAAGGGTGAACATCCTCTCCTGCAAGCATCAAAATTTAGTCAGTAAGACAAACAGAAGTCAAATAATTTTTAAGCATATTTATTATCAAAATTTACAAATCAGGTTTAAAGATAACTCATTCTTACTGGTCTTCGGAAGCTACTAAAGAGAACCAAATTGGACCATTTCTTCTTTCATACTTTGCACCAGCGGCATCCAGAACAGCTTGGGGTGAAATACTCGAATCTCCAAAAGCAGCTGCTGTTTTTCGACGTATTCTTCGCATCCTTTTAGGATGAATTGTTTCTGAAGTGGTAGGATCTGGGTTATTATTTTTGTTTCCAGATTTTGATTTGCATTTGTCTTCCTTATTCTTAGTTTTATGCGCTTGAGCTTCATTATCAGTAATAGTTGTAGGTTCTGCTTTTGCCTCAGATCCTTGTGAATTAGACTTGAGGGACCTGGTTCTACTTGCAACTTCCACCAAAAAGTTTAAAGGTTTCCAAAGATCTGATTTCCCCTCACATTGTTCAGCATCATTATCCTTCTCTTTACTGGATATGGGTTGGCTAGGCTGAGCAGAAGAAGAACTCTGCATCTGTGACATTTGGGGCAAACATAATAAATCACAGCAAGCCACAGGAAAATAATATTGTAGGTTGTAAGAATACAAGTCACTGAATGCACAATGAAACATGTTCTGCTATCTTACCAGCTTTACATTCTGGGATAGCTTATTAAGAGTTTCTGGAGAGCTTGGCCCATCCTCATTATCTTCCACAGAGTCTTCCTCTTTTTTAAGGGGCTTATCAGTGGAAAGATTGGAACCTCGCAAAGCAGCGGCCTTTCTTGCAGCAGCATTTGATCTTCTCCTCGTCATGGTAGTCTGTGCTGATACTCTTGGAGCACTAACAACCAATGATGAAAGGGACCTTTCCTTTCTTCGAACTGGCAACGTAACTGAGGGTACAGCTTCAGGTGCCTTTACCTTTCTTCTTTTGAGAGGAAATATTTTGGCCCTCACATCTTGCAAAGTGTGGTCTGGCCTGAATAAAGTATCAATAGACGCTAAAGTGTTGAGGAGAGAAGTGGATTGACAGTAGAGTAACTGGCCAGCAGATGTTACCTCAATTTCTCCAAAGGAACACAACCCAGATCGATATTGCATACCGGACAGTATTCTATTTCCTCATCTGAAATTTTGTCATATATGCACTTCCTGCAGACTGAAGAAAATTCAAAGACAAATCTATAAGAATTTGCAAGGACCCAAGAAAACTAGAAGAGATATTGTTTGTATCAAATGCACAGAATATGTTTGAAAAGGGAACAAGCGGTAAATGCCATCATATAACAAAGTCCATGCTAAGGCCATAATCAGTGTGTAATTATTTACTCGTAAGCATTCGCCTGCAATGAACACATACTGTGCCAAGCAGTGATTAGTTGTTAAGATCAAACTAACCAATGATTGACTGCAATTATCGCGCTTACAGTGAAAAGCTGACAATTAATAGAGAGATACGCACAGCTTATAACCTCATGAAAATAAAGGAGTATGTGCTAAATAAGCGCAAAATATATCAAAGCATGCAATCACTTTTAAAATCAAATATCTAAAATCACGAAGAGAAGTATCGAAATCTCGAATACTTAGCATCCCAAAAGGCAAGCATTTGAAAGTCCTTTGATCTCCAAAGCATAACAACCAGTGAATAATAGTCAACCAAACGAAACCCAGATGAAGAAAGAGACTGGGAAATAATCCGAACCCAGATCGTAATAAGAAGAGCAAAATGGCAAGAAAACGTAGGAATTAAGAAGAGCCAAAATTAAGACTAACAGAATTGGAAAGCAAGAAAAGAAAATAATCAGAAAGAAAGGAGTAAAGAGGCATGATTAAGAAGGAAAATTGGAAATACTTACACGTATGGAGACACTCGGATATGGTGGTGGCATCTCTCAAGAGCTTATTACAAATAGGACAAGTCATGCATGCCGCAATCGTCTCTCTCTTCACTTTCACCACCAGATTATTGCTCGCCATCTCTCTTTCAACTCTCAAGCCTCAACAACGCGTATTCACTCTGCAAACTGCATGTTCATTTTTATTTTACATCGCAAACATTCACCACCACCGCCACGTTAACAATGAACAAAAATACTACGAGATAAGCATTAGCTAGCCGTAACACGAGAGATTTACTTACGTCCACTTATATTTATCTGCATTAAATTAACTCAAAACGAGCTTAACAAAATTACCCAACAAGGATAACAGCTGAAAATAATGCAGCTGTGACATACATACGCTTGAGCGTGCACAGAAAATAAATAAAAGAAAAAGAGAGACGCTATCTGTGTATGTTAATTACCTGGTGATGATCTGTGAAGAAGAGAAGTTTTGTGATGTTATGAAGCGTTGATGATATCAGGATTGACGTGGGATTTTGCTGGATTTTGACGAAAGAGAGTTTTGGATACGATCTGAATCGAGAGACTCGAGAGAGAGAGAGAGAGAGTTTTAGTTTCGTTTGTCGGAGGAGAAAAAAGCATGAAGCAAGAGCTTCTTTGTTGAATTTATTATTTGCTTTTAGTTAATATGAGTTTCTGCACTCCATATATTTTTTATTTTTATTATTATTTTATCGTATTCGTTATTTTTCTTGTTTTTTCTTTTAAAAAAATTAAGACAAGTTCAACTGCTAAATGCTGCTGGGGGTTGAGGATATGATGCGCCCCGGGTGCGCTGCGCACAAGGGCACCGTGTTTGTGACGGCGCGTTCTGCGGTGTGAGTATTAATGTGTGCGCAGGTGTATGTTATTTTATTGTTGGTAGTCAGAGTGTGGGCGTGCAGCTGCAATCGAATCAATTAGTGTAACCACCATAATATACCAAACTTATAACTACTAAAAATAAAAATCACGAACTCCTGTATTTTAATTCATGTGGGCACGTTTTCGCCTAATAAAATTTAATTGGCGACATCTTTTAGACTCAGCTAATGTAATATACATTTTCGCCCTTTGTTTCATCCCTAATTCATATCGAAATTTCGAATACGATCCCATATATTTTCACGTATTTGTTGATTATTAATTACAGCCATCAACGATCACGAGTCTTAAGGCTCTAACGAAATGAACAATACTGGTCGAATAATTCTTTTACTCCAACATGAGAAAGAATTCACTTTTGAAATATGAATAAATAAATAAATAAATAAATAAATGGTACTTTTAAAAACACTTGCTTTTCATATTATAATTTGCTTGTAAACTTAACATGCAAGAATCTGTCTGTATGCCCTGTCCCTGTGCTAAATAAAGCAGAGCAGAGCTATTAATTGAGTGAAAAAAGGGCAAATTGTGCAACGGAGAAAGCGTCTCCTCTCGATTATAATGGGCACATCACATTACTCAATTAGCTGACATGAGAAGCAGATGTTTCATTCGCTTTCAGTTCAGTTCACATTGTGGACAAGAACTGCCTTCCGCCGTCTGGAAAACGTTGTAAGAATTTTGGCCAGTCAAAAAGGGTATACCAACTTTGCCAGGTGGGCTCGTTCAAGATTGACGATTCAGATCTGATTATTTGCTTAGAATATGTTTCGTTAAAACTTAAAAGTAGTTCCAACAAAATTGCTTCCTATTTAAAAACTCAATGAATATGATAATTGTGAGTTGTGTTGTGTGACACCATCCTTATCCAGTACCAAGTTATCGCAGCAAAATCCCCCACATGCAATCATTTGGATCAAAATGAAATGCAATTAAATCAGCGGAAAGAGGAACGTAACAGCAATTTTTTTAAAAAAAAAAAATATCTGAAACAGTTTTAGTTAGCAGTAATTGATGGACGCGTGCTCCAAGTTCAGGCGATTGGCAAAGTGACTGAGACAAGCTCGCTTCATAACATTAAATCAAACGGTCCCAGCGGTCGACTTCGTTGGACATCCTTAATTACCATCAAACGGTGTAAAATTTGATAACAAGTAAACCAAGTTCTATCATACAAAACAAGCTGATATTTCCAGCATTTAGTTGCACCTAAGGCACCCAGAGACAAGTCACCTACTTGAGCAAACGAATGCCTATTAAACATTGTGATAGATAATCCACCAACTTTCTTCCAATTTTAATGACTAATTAGGCTGGGCCCCGAGAACCAATCTTATCCGAAACATGGATTGCAATTCCTCGGTCATACTTCCCAAGTAAATGTTGTCAGCTTTTATCTTGTGCCTCCTTCCAAATTGATTCTACATGCACGATCAAGATCCGACAATATCCTATGCTCCTCCGAGCATAGGATATTATTAATGAGAACATCAATGCACAAACTACGCCCGAGTTGATGACGACCTACGGTTGATCTGAGTTTGTTTACTATTTTCTTTTGGCAAGTGGCAACCATATGGGATTTTCCGTACATATAATGCATACCCATTTGAAAACACATTCACGGCCGTCGTTCCATGCATATGGGATGTTCATGCCAAATGTTGCAGCCACCAAAGAATATACAGACAAGGTAATAGTCCCAGCCATTAGGATGAGCTCCAACTAGAACATGTGATAAAGAACTATTGTTATTCTGCAAATTAATAAAACTGCTCTGACCAGAAAAACAATTTAATAATATAAGAAGCATTATAGAAGTGGGAAGATGTAATGAACACATGAACAGAGACAAGAATTGCGATCAGATTCAAAAGACTTTACCTGAAATCAGCCGATTTCGATGATTATCAACCTTTCAACGTTAAATAAATCCTCTGCATAGCTTCCGTTGTTTTGTGTCAAAGACAGGATACAAGGAGTTTAATAGCAGGGGCGAACTGATGGGAAAATGAGCCATGTCCTCAAATTATCAAAAACTGTCTTGTGCGTTGGCACGTCACTGCATCCAAATCTTAAATCAAATGTGTCTAACTCACCCGAATATTAATACAATCCTCTGCATCGTTTCGCAGCTGTTAATAAAAGATTTACAGCAAAAGGTACAAGCAATCCAACAAAATATAACAGCAAAATACCAGATTTGGCTTTAATAAAATGTGCCTTCTACATAAATTATTCCACATAATCCCAAGCATGACTTTCCTAGTGATGTAATTGTAAGGGGAAGTTCATGAGCATACTGTTTACCGTGGTCAATTTGCTCAACGTGTCTTCAATTTGAGAAAAGTAAGCCAGCGAAAGAAATCCAGTATCACAACTCACCATCTCAAATTTGAGTTCATTATACAATACCAGAGACAAGTAGCTGATGTTATAACCTCAAGAGCAACATTCAAGTTCATCAACATCATTCTCTTCTTGAACCGTTGCTGCATCTTATTCTGTATGTTTTCAAACTGATTGTGCGAGAGTTAAGAAACCAAGTGGGAACACCAGAATCAGTGACAGCTGGAGATGACACAGCCAGCTTCCTTGATAACTTAAGGTCTGCCACATCACCTTCACCATTTATAAGTTGTTTGAGTTCATCTCTGACCTGGAAGAACGACATTTTGAAAATTTAACTCCAAATCGAAAGGCACATCGTGCACTTAGTGGTAGTCCCTGCTGGCACCTGTTAAAGGCACGTAACAGACTTTTCTCCCAGAGCTTCATTTTGTATTGAAGCCAACATTAACTCTCAGAAAAAAATGGAGTCAATATCACTTTCACTACAAATGGCATATGTGGATACAAAGGAGCTATTTATGTGCTTTTACAGAAAAACTTTTTTCCAGAGTTAGAAACTCCCTTTGTTCAGTTGTGATATTCCAAATGGCATATTGTCGCTTGATTGTTTTCCAAATGTTTCTCCAAGTGATAATTTACCATACGCCTTTAAAAGATATTTGTAAAGGGTTATATTCTCATTCAGTTAATCCAATTTTCTTTATGTTTATCTTAACATCAAAATTATCATTCTTCTTATACGTCATTGTTCTGCTGCTGCTTCGCCCTCTTTTCTACTTCAAGTAAAAGTGTGAGATGAAGAGAACATTGGATAGAAATTGAACTTTAATGACCTTTGACGGGCACTGATTTTATAGAAAGATGCCTTGAAATTTTCTGGTTCATGCAGGTTGAAGTCATTCGCGGAACTTTTCCACTGATCCACTCCAATTAGCTCCCTTGTTTAAAAGAAAGACCCTTGGTTTTTTTTTTTTTTTTTAATATCAGAAATGTTCTGCTTTTTCACTTATATGAAGAAGTTAGTCACAAGGGCTAACTGAATTGATAATTAAATCTACGAAGTT
This sequence comes from Luvunga scandens, assembly GCA_030449905.1. Lineage (NCBI taxonomy): Eukaryota > Viridiplantae > Streptophyta > Magnoliopsida > Sapindales > Rutaceae > Luvunga > Luvunga scandens. Next base: position 145,670 of record JASUUG010000382.1, on the reverse strand, counting down.
TATTTCAGCGAAACTCCGTCAAAGTAGCAGCTTTGAAGAAAACTGATAAGCGACAGCAGTGTCAAATCCTGACTGCAGCAAGGGGGAATGCCAAAAAGAAAGAATCTATTTGTTACCCACAGTACGATACAATGTTAAGTCACAATCTCAAAAGAGTAGTCTCAACAGGTCTAAAGTTTGCCTTTTCCTGGTCTAAAGTATGCCTTTTGCTGTACTTATATTCACTTTGTTTGGAAATTGCCGTAACTACAGAAACCCACGAGGCAGTTACCTAAATCCTAAAGCTCTGCAGCAGAGATGAAAAACCATCCAGTAGTCACCAGCCAATTGCCATTCTCTTAACAAATAATATTCTGGTATGGAAGTAAAATGGTTCTCCGGCAATATTCCCTGGAAATCAGACGAACTCACTCCGCCGGTAAAGGTGTAAAATGCCCAAGTAGGAATGATTAGTCACACCTGATGAGCCCCGTTTGTCAAGCCTGTCAATGAACTTTTCAATTTATGCACCCTTTCCATATTACGGCGGCAAATCTGCATGAAATTGTGATTGATATTTGGAGGATATAGAGGAAACAATGCGACTCCTACCATGAAATGTGTAGTATATGAAACATTACAAGTCAGGGTGAAGAGCGGCTTCTGACTACAAAAAATTAGCAAGCAACTTCAATTATTTTGTTAAAGCTAAAAATTAAATTGGTAAAATGAGAATATTAAAAAAAAATTGAAAGTACATTAACGGGTAAAAAAATTGGTTTGATAGGCTAATAATAAAAACAATTATATATATATATATATATAAGGAAACAAAATTAGGCGACAAATAAGTACAAGTAAACCACACAACAAGAAAGTGAAAAGTAGTGCCCCCAAATTGAGTACAAAAACTTTTTCTCCACCAAGAGTTGTTGAAGGATACAAAAGCATTGAACCAAGAATCCGAAGATATGTGGCATCAATGTGAATGCGAACACGGCGCATAATAACGTGCTTATCCACATCAGGAATCGTGCTGTGTCAGCTGCAGTGCGGTCCGACAGAATCCATCTCCTCTTCTTTAATGGAGATTGATCCACCGGAGCCACAAACTTGTCTTCGCCCATTTCTGGATTTCAAAATTCAGTTTCACAGCCATTCACGAATTGAAAATAATAATAGTAATAATAATAATAGGAAGCATGATTGATACTGACGCGTATTTTAGTCCCCTGGTTTTATCCAAATTTGGCGCGTGTCTCTGTGCCTTACAGGTTTCCAGAGGCAAAATTTAAAAATACAACTCAATCGACCGTTGATTTTAATTTTTAAGGGTAGGTTTAATCGTCGGTCTTCATGTTGATTTATTTATTTAGGGCAGGCATCTTTGAATTTATCAAAATACTCTCTGCACTCATTATTTTATAAAAATTCCTATTCACAATTACATCTAAGGACAAAAAAAAAGTTTAAGAAAAAACAAACTAATCCTACATAAACGAATTACCGATTTTTGGATCCCGCTCTTGAATAATGAGACTTGCTAAAACAATAAAGAATTAAAATCAATATGAAAAATAAATTTTATTAGATTATTTTGGATCTGTTAATGGTACTTGTTTTTTATTCTTCTTCTAGACAAAAACTAGTTTTGCATAATTGTTCTGATGGGTTTATTGTGAATTTCTTCTTTCACTCCTTTTTTTTTTTTTGTGGGTGACGCCAGGCTATTTAGTTACTTGCATGATTCATTTGAAGCTTGTTTGTTTGATTGGTAACTAGTGCTATATTCTTATCAAGACTTTGTATTCCAATAGATTTACAATACTTTCAATATCATTACAGTATCAAATACCAAATTGACAGTGGTTAATCTCATTACTCTCTCTTGAAGTCATCCATGAGTGTAAACGAAGAATATAAAATACAGAATATGGTGGGCTTAATTAAATTGGACCTAATAGTGATTTTATTTAGTAAGGTTATAGTAGGTATTTAAGTAGGTTTATAGAGTAAAATAACAAATTTTAAATTTTAATAGTAAGTTTATTTAATAATGTATATGATATATAGTTTAATGAGTTTAAATAATCTCACCCATTTATTTAGTTATAACTGCGGCTATATGAATTCACTAATTTCCTCTCTACAGCTTATTTTTTAATTAAAATATTTATTACTAAATTAATTTTGATAAAATTACCCAATTTCCCTATTCTCCCTCTCTCTCTCTCTCTCTATTCTTGATCAGCTCTAACCAATTCCTTTCATTTGCTCGTCTGCAAATGAATGTTAGATATTACAAATGATCGAAATTAATTTTCCCATAGGCTACAAACCAATATTAGGTCAAGGTTTAGTGGCTCGCTGCTGCAAGGCTGGGGGCTCTCGGGACCAAAGGAGTTTGCATGCTTCACTTAGTAATTTTAGAGCCTGAGTTGGCTTACTAATTTTATTCAAAAGCTCTTCGACCAGGAGCTTAATATTGATAACTACTATTTCTTCAATTTATAGGAATAAACCCACCATCCAAAAATAAGAATCAAGAATTTTAGTAACACTGAAAGCAATAAATTTTTTATTTTTCCTATAGATATGTATAAAATTATAAATCTTTGTATCAATTTGAAAATAAAATAAAACAAAGTCCCAATTCAATTGCCACGAATAAAAACGTAGTGGAACTTATGAGGAAAAAGAATCCATGGCCAAATAAAGTGAAATGGTAAGTTTTTAATTTGCAAGAAATGATGTAGGGAGAGAACCAGCAGCGTAAGAAAGAGAAGGAAATTGATGAGCAATTTTGAGATTTTAAAATTTGAACAATTATTATATTTATAAGATGGGTGTAGGCAGAAATTTAATGAGTTTAAAGTCAGTTTGGGATTGCGTTAAAATTTAATAAACTATTTATTTTATATTTTTTGATAAAAATAGTATTTGGTAAATTTTATAAAAGCAGCTTATTTTATAATTTTTTTTATTTTGTCAGCTACTTTAAAAAGTTGATAGAAGATTATTTTTCATCAGCGTCTTATTCAATAAACTACCACACCTTTTTAAAATTTTTATTTTAACCCTAGATTTTAATAAAAAGATAATTATATCTTACTTATTTATAAACCCTAATATATAAATCATACATTTATTTTTATGATATTTTATGTAACATATTATGAAGTTTTTTTAATTTTTTTAATTGAGTTTTTCTAATGTAATTTTACATATTTAAGAAAAAAAAAAGATGTCTAAATAATTTATTAAACATACTCTAAAAATAAAAGACAATTAAAACTTACGTCTATTTTAGTCATTATATAATAAAATAATATTTTCATAATAAAATTTACCAAATATAGTACTATACTTTTTAAACTTATAGCAACTACAACAGCACAATTTATCAAACATTAAACTATTTTTTTAATCAATAGCTTGTTTCATCAGCTCCGCAATCACAAACTGGCTCTAAACAGCCTACCTTTATTGTTTGTTTTTCATCTACAGTCATCACTCACTTATAAAAATTATAGTATTACCCTTATGAGAGATTGTTAAATTTTTTTTCCACTTTAGTAACTAAATTTTAAATAAAAAGAACAATTAAACAGTAACATAAGTGACACAATAAATTGATATTTACGATGTTTTTAAATATTTGCAAAATTTTGTTTAAGCGTTCGCTAACTATTATTAATGCACATTGCTTGCCAAGAGTACTCCTAGGCCATCTCCTTGCGGTGTGCATTTTAGAAGAATTAATGGGGAACTTTTGGATGTTTCGCATTATAGTTACGAGTACGTACCAACCATCTTAAAAAGCTGGTCACCACCAATACCAAATATTGACAGCGCAACTGAAACAAATGTCTACCCTTAAGGCTACAATTTTTATCATTTTTACATAGCCACTCTGACACAGACCTGACTATTTTCCATGACTATTTACTAAAATAAATTTTAAAAACCATAACAAATAACTTTTATTTGTCAAGTTAATGATTTTTCTTGAACACCTATTAACTTTCCCATCATAATTAGATTTTTTTTTTATAACTATCCGGTATCTGATGACCATATTAAGCCTCGACTAATCCGAATTTGAGCCCGATATGACCACATTGTGGCGGCAAAACTACATTATGAGTAAGACCATAATTAGATCTTTAACATAACACTATAAAACCAAAAGAAGTCTTTGTAATCAATATTAGTTTATTTTGCGATATGGATCCTCCTAAGTTATAATTGTTGTAACTTACTCCTCGTACAAAAGTTGTAATAAGTAGTGAGACCGTATAATTTTTGTATTTGGAAATAAGTTACAACAATTGCAACTTAGCAATTGCCTTGCCATATATATCTCTATGTTTTTAAAGCAACGAGATCTTCTTTACTCCCTTCTTATACGGTGCGAATTTCCTCCCTGTTATTAAAACTATGTGATTTTATTGTTCTTACATCCACAGACACGGTGGGGATGCTTTTGTTAAAAGCAGTTTGAACAGAAATGCGTTGCATAAATTTTTTTTAAAAAAAATCAACAAAATACACCTTGCATATTGTGGTCATACATGGTGACACCATCCTCATCCAGTTCCAAGCTATCCCAAGAGTGGATCAAAATGCAAATCAACAGAATCAGAGGAAGATGAAAATTTTCTGAAACAGCAGCAATTTGATGATTTTTGCTTTAGACAAAGAGTGTTAACATGCCCACTTGATAAAGAAATCAAGTTGTCCCCGCGATCCACCACATTGGTTAATGTTCATCAAAAGTTGAAAGATACATAATAAATCAAAAACTATCATAGATAACAACTTGATATTTCTTGCACTTAGTTGTACCTAAAGGCAGGGACAAGTCACCTACCCATGCAAAGCAATCTCACCATTCTTATAAACCAACCACTTTTCTCAGTGACCAAATATGTTAGGACCTGATAATCAGTTGTATCCAAAACATGATTATAAACACAGCTTGCAGAAGTTCACTTGGTATTGGCCCTCAAATTCACAATCAGGTAGTATAGCATCTCATTCTTCCCAAGTAATCTTACGAACTTTATCTCGCATCTCCTTTCAAATATTCTCACAATTTTCAAGACCCAACAAGACCTTTGTGTCGAGCATAGAAGATTATTATTGAGAAAAGTGAAGCACAAACAATACCTGTGATGATGACCACCTAAAGTAAAAAAAAATTTAAGAGAGTGTAAAAATTGATTTCGAGAACTTGGAAAATTCCCTTGGTTAAGACTTGGAATGCATGTGTCATGATCAGAAGATGTATTATACATACCCATTTGAATACATATCCATGGTGTGTCTTCCATGTATATGGGATGTTCATGCCAAATATTGCAGCCACCAAAGAATACACAGACAAGCAAACTGTCCCAGAACATAGGAAAAGCTCTAACTGAAGCACATGATAAATAAATTTTATATCATTACAATACAAATAAAACAGCCCTGATAAATAATAATACCAATAAAAAGCAAATTTTAAAAAATACTAGCTAGAGCTAGTGCAAATGCGAAGAATAAAGCACCAGGATGAGAAGAGGTCTGAAAGACAAACAGATAAAAAGGATTTGACCCGATACAGAGGACATTACCTGAATCAGCTGATTTCGATGGTTATCAAGCTGCAAAAAGAAATAAATGAAATATCAAAACATTTCTTCTGAGTCCACATACCTTAGGCGGTTCAATTATTAAAAACCTTCCTCCAAGTTATTATCACCTTCATTACATCAAAATCTTAGCACTAGGTGGTTTGACTCACCTGAATATTAATGTAATCCTCTGTGTCATCTATATATTCACGCAGCTGTTAAGAAAAGATTTATTAGCGCTAGTAACATAAAAAATAAGATGCTAGATTGTTTCCCAAAAATTGTTCTCTCTACATCATTACACATAGCCTCAAGCTTGTCTTCCCTTTTCCTTTTCTTATTTATAATTTAGTAACAAGAAGAGAATTTCATGTGCATGGTGCTTACCGTGGTCAATTTGTTCAATGTGCCATCAATTTGCATAAAGTAAGCCTGCAAAAGAAATCCAATGTCCAACTCAAATTTGAAATGTTAAATAAGAGCTATGACAAGTTGATGACTTCATAACCTCAAGCAACATTTCAAGTTCCTCAACATCATTTTCCTCTTGAGTTGTTTCCATGCTCGCCCTACTTATTGTTCTTGATATTTTAGAACCAATAGTGGGAGAGTTAAGAAACCAATGGGGAGCACCAGAACCACTGACAGGTGAAGATGCTACAGCCAACTTCCTTGATAAGTAAAGGTCTGCCATATCATCATCATCATCTAGAAGCTGTTCAAGTTCATCCCTGACCTGGGAAAAAAATGTTTTGAAAATTTTCAATCCAATCTCAGGGCACAAACATTCACTTTATCTATAAATTGGGAAGTACAAAACCAGAGAAGGTATATGATGGAGTTTATTTCCAGGACTGCATTCCATAATTTTGGTGCATTTTAGTCAATATTATTTTCACAGCTGAAATCAAGAATATTTTGCAATGTACAACATATGTAATCTATGCTTTCTCCTTCCTAAGGCACAAAGAAGCTGCTAAATCGTACACAGGAAAACCTCTTCCCAGAGTCATAAGACTCCCTAAACACAGTCCCTCGTGAAGACAAAACCTTTAGTAGTTCGTGATCTTCCTCTAAAGCAGATATATGCAAGCTAAATAGCACTTAACCAATTGTACATAGGAAAAATGGAAATTAATCATTAGAGGATTGAAGAACTCGCTCCAATGCTAAAGGTACAATGCCATGTAAATAAGAAAGAACAATTGCTCAGACCTTTTGAACACGATTTGTCAACCTTGTCATCGCACTTTTCAATCTACGGACCCGATCTAAATTGCGACTGCTAATCTGCATGAATTGTGATAGGTGTTTAGCAAATGGAGTGAAAGAATGCCACCTAAAATCCAACACAAATTGTGAAAATTAAACATTTCGAGTAAAGGTGATAACTGTAAAATATTAGAAAGTGACTGAACCCTTCAACAGATCTGCTAAGGCGAGCAGTTTTGACAGGTTTAGTTTAATACTCCAATCAAAGGGTTTCAGCTAAAGATAATTTGCAATCAACAGTTTTAGCCTACACAACTATTAGAACTAAGCAAGTGAGACAGGTCATCGTAAGGCCGTTACCTTGGAAGTCAACTCATCTAGAGCAGGATAAGTATCGGTCTCCAATTCCCTTGTACGCGCATCAAGAAAACTACAGATGGCTTCTAGAAAAACTTCCAATGCACGAAATTCAAAAGGAAATTCTACGTTGCACAAGGCAGAAACAAAGAAAAACATCATTTTTAAATTACAAACTTTACAAAATGACAACAAAATGATAACACCATAGATTATCAAACAAACAATACTGAGTTCATTGAATTAGACATACCATTTTGTTCACCGGTGTCAATATCATTTCGCACCCCAGGGTGGTGGTCTTCTTCTTCTCCTTGGCCTTGGCTTATCGGATAATCCGAAGCCAATCGTCTTCGAAGTTGCTCTACAATGGGAACCACATTATCATCCATTGGATCTCTAAGCAACACCTATCTCAAAACAAATTATTTCTTTCGCCTCAAGAAAAAAAAAAGTTTAAGAACTGGAAAGGAAAAAAAAAAAGCGGGAGAATTCAAAAACATCGATTAGAAGTTAAATTACCTCCTCCGCTGTAACAATAGCTTTAATATGCTACAACAGAAGCGCATAAACAAAACAAATCAGCCGAATAAAAAGTTGCAAGTAAAAGTACAAAACTCACCGTTTTGCAAAGAAACCGAAACGACAAAGCTCACCTCCAAATTGAGAACGATAACTTTTTCTCTGCCGAGAATCGTAGAAGGATAATTTAACATAGTATCAAGAATCCGAAGATCTCTGGCATGAATTTGAACCCGGCGCATGATGACGTGCTTATCCACATCAAGAATCGTGCTCTGTCCTTCGCGGTCCAGCAGAATCCAGCTGCTCGAAACGGCCGTTTTCTTCTTTAGCGACGATTGATCCACCGCCGTCACCATGAGGCCGTCTCTATTCATTTTCAATAATTCAATATCAGAAGATGAGTATGGGCAGGCAAAAGAAAGACTTGAGACTGTGATGTGAATGTGAATTAACTGGTGGGTTCAAAAGAATTGACGAGAGTTAAAAAATGAAGAAGAGGAGACAAGGACAGAGAGAGAGAGAGAAAGACAAGATATTTGCATGGCTGTTTAGTGGCTGGTAGTGGGAGTGCTGCAGGCGTACTGTCGGTTAAAAATAGAGGGAACGGGTTTTGAACAGGTAAGTCGTGTAGTTTGTGTTGGTTACACACCCTTTTACTGCCTATTCTTGGCGCGTGCGCCACTCGCATTTTCTAGTCAAAATTAATTTATAAATCTCATCTGTCGAGTTAAGAAAACACTATTTCGGCTTTTAATTAAGAAAACTAATTTTTGTTTTGAATTTTATTTATTTATTTATTAATTTTGCGAAAATGAAGCTAACAAAATTGCTCCTCGCAGCGCGTGAAGAAATTCCGAAATTGAAACGTCTCTTTCACATTCCGCATTAACGCTTGCAGTGCGCAAATGACCGAGACAACTAATCTCAATTGCTATTTGCTGGTCGGTTTCGATTAATTAGGTTTATGTTTTCTAATCTGTCTCTTGATAGTTAGTATAGTTCACTGCTTCAGAAAGTAGGCACATAGAGAATAATTAATTATGTACCTTACATATGACTTATGCAATCACTAAATTCACAACACAAGTGTAAGATTACACAAAATTTCAAGCAACTAAAAGGGGCCTAACAGAAAATAGATCGGTCACACTCACACCATTAATAATTTTCCAATGAATTAAGAATGATGATAAAGATATTACATATGATATTATATCACCGCATTGCCAATTTTCCACCACAGAAAAAAAAAACTTTTACGAGACATCTGAAAGCAAAGTGTAACAAGCCGCCACGGCAATGAAGTGTAATGCATAATTGAGTTAAAAGGCTTCATGCAAAGTGACCATGACGCGTTGGCTTCACCTTTATTTTTTATTCGACCTATTTATTTATCTCACCGACGCCCACTTTCTAATTTGTTTTACTTATTTTTCAAATTATTCTTATGCTTTTCTCTCATAAACTTCAATTGCATGGGCTTGAACCTCTATTCATTAGCATGCCCGTCAGTGCCACCGAGACCACATCCACATTAACTAATTAACCGAGCCGCATTAACTTTCCAATTTCAAAGCGAGCAACGCAACTTTTGTAAAAGAAACTAACAAGAATAATTAATTAAATTGACGAACCAAAATATAAAGAGGATGAGAGAGGATTTTGGATTGTTTAGGTTTCTTCTCCATAGGAGCTTTCAGATTCTTCTCCCTTATAACTTTTTCAGGCTTCTTGACATTAATCCCCTCTCTCTTATAAATCATTTCAACATCAATTCTCTTCTGCTTAATTTTCAGAAATTGATAATGCAGTAGACTGAGAGAGGGAACAAATAAGAGAGAATAAAAAGTATTTAAAAAAAATGCTTTCTTATTTTTAGGGATAATTTGCAAAATAAATAAGATTAATGAGAAATTTTTGGGCTGGTGATACAAAAAGAGTGGGTCCACGATCAGAAATACCCTCTGCTTAAAACGCCGAATGGTGGTTTCCATTATTCTTTAATTCCCAAACCCCCCCCCCCCCCCCAATCGGCCCTCAAATAAAGTGGGCTTAAGCCCATAATTGCATAACAGACAAATCATTGGGCCATGCCAGGCCCAGCATGAAACACATTTACCAAGAAGAATAACGACCCCGCGATCCAAGTGACTAATTATTGAATGACAAACGCAACCTCGGATATGACTACAAATATTCCGTGTATTTAGAATTTTTTAATGGAATCTTCACACGCACTCGATCGATGTTTGATACTCGAGAGTCAGAAGTTTCAAAGTTAGGTCGTAATCTGGTCACCGAAACCAATGCGCTCAGCACGATGGAGTAAATCTAGAGCACATGCCGAGAGGGTAGCAAGAAGACAAATAAGTAAATTACACACACATCCAATTCTAGACTGGCACGTTGACATTTCGCTGCCATCAATGAACGAAACAGTTTAGTGAACTTAAGTAGGGCCAGTACCGCTATAAAGGCCACCTGCTCATACAGTCAGCATTCAGTCACCCCACTTCAACCAAATTTGAGCCAGCCCATTGAAAGACGCGTGGCTTGTCTTAACATTGTGTTCGTTAATGTAATCATTAGTTACGTTGCCCCTTTCAATTTTTATTAATTACCCTATTATCTTGCTTAATTATTTATCAAACACACACATGTACCTGAATTCAAGCCATTTCCATTTTCCACGCTGCAAAGAATTAATTAAACGTGATTTCAAAATAAAAAATCTTGAACCGCGTTTGACCTAAAGACTTCATGTTGTCATCAAAATCAACGGCTGAAATGCATACCCCTCCCCCCATCATCTGCCGCCTAATTCTCACGTCGCAAATCTAAACGCTGAAACCCCAAAGTATATAAATATACATGATAAATCCCAATCTCAAATCAGAAATTTATTAACATTGAATAGAAAATACCTGATGGAGAAAAATAATAATAATAATAAGTAAAAAAGGCAACCTGCCTCCTCACAGACCCGAACATGAAACTAACAGCTTTAGTTTCCTACTCAATATATTTTCCTTTCCAAAAACGCAAAGCAACGGAAAAGGGAACCCGAAAGGCTGAAACCCTAGTATTAATCATTCTTTATAATTCCTTGCGATACAAACATCGAATATTGAGATTTTGAATCTATGCGATGTGCGTTTTGGAAAACGACTGAGAAAAAAAGATAATGATAAGAATTACAGTACCTTGGGTGGAGTGAGGATTGAGTTTCGATTTTTGTTTTTGAATAAATAGAGATTGTTATTGATGAATCAAGTTCGTCGATGGCAGAGGATTTCGATCCTCGCTTTGCTCTCCGTTTCTGTGATCGCTCCAGTCATTTTCGTCTCCAACAGGCTTAAAGTCTTCACTTCAATCGGTAAACTTCCTTGCACACATCCATATATGTATTTTAGTATATATGAATGTATCCGTGTTATGTACGTGATAAAAGTAAGCTTTAGTGATGGTAGAGATTTGTGTATGATTAATATGCAAGTGTATTTGCTTTCTTTTTATTGTATGTTGACGTTTTGTATAGGGATTTTGATTCTAAATAATCGAATTTTTACAGTATTGCTGAGTTCGCTCGCCCTCCTATGTGCATATGCAGTTGTTTTACATTTTAATTATTATTATTATTATTATTGTTATCCATTTGATGTGTCATATTGATTTATCTTGTTTTTCTGCATTTGCGATTCTGTTTTGGCAGGAAGAAGGGACTTTGCTGAGGAATTACCTACTACTGTATGAATCTAATCTCTTTAAATCTCAGTTTTATCCTTTTCTTCATATGCCCTTTTTGGTTGCTGGAAAAAATTTATGGACCAAAGTACACAAAAATCTGTTTTATTTTTAGTTAGTTGCTTTTGGTATCTGAAGAATAAGAAACCTTGTTATAATTAAGTAAACCTTTTTTTTTTTTGGTCTACTAGTTTAGGCGTTTGTGTTTTGAAGACCTTAATCTTTTTCCTTTTCTAATCATTTTCCAGCAACAAATGGACTTTAGCTGTCATGTCTTTATCTGTTATTGAGGATCAATTTTGTTTATTTGGTGCAGAAATTTAGGGCAGATAATATAAGACTTAATGCGATTGAGCAGGTAACTTAAGATGTACTGTTGTATAATGCATTTGCTTTTCTATTCAATTTTTTTTTTTGTTTAATGGTTTTACTAGTTACATGTGTGATTTTATGTGCTCTTGCGGTTTAGGCAGCTGATGAAGGTGTGAAAGAGCCAAAACTAGTTGTATACAAAGATGAGGATTTTGGTTCATTAGTTAGCTACAGCACTTCTACTGAGAGTGATACCAAGCAATCTCAAAATGCTGAAGACACTAATATCTTGGAAAATAATGGTTGGTATTGATAGGAATATATCTTCTCCTTCAATTTTTAATGCTTTCATTCTTTGTTGAATTAAAGCTAACTTTAGTTTGCAACTGTTATTACTTCCAGGAACAGATGACGGAAAAGAAGAAAATAAGAAAATCAAGCAGAAAACAGTATCCTCGGGATCACGTGGAAAGGTATGCATATGTATGAAAAATCTTTGATGAACTTAAAAAGAAGTGTAGAATTTAAATACAGTCTAGATGGTTGTGGCCTTGTCTAGTACAAGGCGTAACACGATAGGAATATATTAACATGACGTGAAAAGATACCAGTTTGGAAAGATTGGTATTTTATATTATTTATTTATTTTTTAATCTTTTTTTCAATTTGGTCTTGGTTGCAGGACCAAACCAATCAAGCAGGAGCTCGACGTAGTGAGAATGTACAGGCTTCATTGTTGAGAGTTTCAGATAAAAAGATTAAGGAGATGAAAGATCAATTGATTAGAGCCCAAGCATACTTGAATTTTGCACTACCAGGCAGCAATTCTCACTTAGTGAAAGAGTTGAAACTGAGAATTAAAGAGGTGGAACGAGCTGCGGGCGCAGCCACCAAGGATTCTGATTTATCAAAGAGGTATATTGTCACTTAGTTCATTTTTTTCTGGTAACTAACTCATGGATTTGATGGATATTTGAAAAAAGTAATGAAAGAAGATTCTTTGTACTGATCATTGAATAAGAGATTGCTTGTATGTCACTTAAAAGTTAAATTGCAGAGAGAAATTTCTTTAAAAATCTAAACAGATATCACCAGTGAAGTAAATATGAGATCTGAAGACCAGTAACCTTGCAGGGCTTTCCGGAGAATGAAACAAATGGAAGCTACCCTGGACAAAGCCAGTCGTGTTTACCCAGACTGCTCTGGCATGGCCACTAAGCTCCGTGCTATGGCTTATAATGCTGAAGAACGAGTGCGGTTGCAGAAAAATCAAGCTACATATCTTGTTCAGCTTGCTGCTAGAACCACCCCAAAAGGCCTTCACTGTCTATCTATGCAGCTGACAGCCGAATACTTTGCCCTGCATCCTGAAGAGAGGCAGCTCCCTAACCGACAAGGGTTGCACAATCCAGATCTCTACCACTATGCTGTCTTCTCTGATAATGTTCTGGCTTGTGCTGTGGTTGTTAACTCCACAGTCTCTTTTGCAACGGTATAATGCCTCTTCTTTTCTGGTCCTAGTTCTTTTATTTTTTTCTTTTTCAACCATTCTTAATTTTCTGGTTTAGTTTTCCTAATCCATTTATTTATGATATTATTGCTGACATATCTTCAGTTTCCTTTTTATTAATGACTGTAATTACTTTCAATTAAAGGGAATTCAAATCATTATCAGAATGTGACTTTTCTGATTGTAGAAATATGACTATATGAGAAATGCTTACTTCTAATTGTTGCACTTGATCAATGCTGATGCACCTCGCGAAATATATTTTTCATGTTTATGGGTAGTGGTTACTACATGTCCGTCATTGCACCCCTTATCTGCGATAAATAAGATGCTGCTGAGTTTGTCATTATACAACTCAACAATTTGTGCTGGACGCAAGAAAGATTGATGATATTTGTTACATAACTATTTGTAGGAACCAGAGAAAATTGTATTTCATGTGGTGACTGATTCTCTAAATCTCCCAGCAATCTCCATGTGGTTCTTACTCAATCCTCCCAGCAAAGCAACTATCCAGATCCAGAGCATAGACAATTTCAATTGGCTATCCGCCAAGTATAATGCAACATTGAAAAAGGAGAACTCCCATGACCCAAGATATTCTTCTGCCCTGAACCACCTTCGGTTTTACCTGCCAGATGTCTTCCCTGCATTGAAAAAGGTTCTATTGTTTGACCATGATGTTGTGGTGCAGAGTGATCTAGGCAGACTTTGGAATATTGATATGAAAGGGAAAGTAATTGGAGCAGTGGATACTTGTAAGGAAAGCGAAGCCTCTTTTCGCCGGATGGATTTGTTTGTCAACTTTTCAGATCCATTGATTGCAAAGAAGTTTGATGTCGAGGCTTGCACTTGGGCATTTGGAATGAATTTGTTTGATCTGCAAGAGTGGAGGAAAAGAAAACTAACTGCAGTGTACCATAAATACTTACAGTTGGTATGTGAATATTTATGCTCCTGCCTAAATTTGCGTTTTCTTGCGTTGCTAATTGCTTCTCTCTGTCATCTCTTAGAACAATATGTACTGGTCTACCACTGTATTCTTAATGATTATTTACAAGTTTCCTGTGGTATGAATTCTCCAATAAGATTTTTTAATTTAGTATTTCTTCTGGTAATTGAGCTAATATCCCAATTTGTCCATTTGTTGTTATTATTATTTATTCATCATCTCACTTTACTCCTTTTCCTCTTGTTTTTTTATAACTGGAATTTCTTTGAAGGTAGATGTAAATGTGAACAACAAGACATTAATTTTATATCATATACTAGTATGCATTATGTCACTTTTGAAATATCTTTCATCTTGTACTGATTCTGAAGGAACTCATGGCTTGGTCAGCTTTCTGCTCCTAGTGTGCATAGTTTAGACTTTAGGAGTATTCAGAGTGGAAACTGAGGTGATGACTGGATGATGTCATGTTATGTAAGTTGGATTCCGGTGAAAATTGTCTTTTATCAGGGATGTTAATGATGACCTCAAAAGGCTTTTCCATATATATGACTACTATATTATATTTAGAGATGGCTTGTGGTTGTGGGAATTGTGATAAAGCAGGGTTTAACTCCTGACTGTTGGGTACAAAAGCTTGGATGCATGCATATTAGTAACTAGCTTAACATATGCTGCATAAGTGTTTTCCTGAAGAAATGGAAGGGTCGTCCATGCCTTTTTCTGCATAATATTGACATCACTTGCACATGCATGAAAACAGACATCCATCTATATACACATGCATTCCCCTTCAATGTATCTAATAAGCATATGCAATGAGTATCTAATGTTTTACCCTTTACCTGGGGTTTGGATGCAGGGATACAAGAGGCCATTGTGGAAGGCTGGGAGCTTGCCTTTAGGTTGGATAACTTTTTATAAACATACAGTGGCTTTAGACAAGAGATGGCACTTACTTGGTCTAGGTTATGACTCGGGTGTTGCTCGGCGGGACATTGAGCAAGCGGCAGTGATACACTATGATGGAGTCATGAAACCATGGTTGGAGATTGGAATTGGTAAATACAAGGGATATTGGACCAAATTTATAAAGTACGACCATCCTTTTTTGCAGCGGTGCAATCTCCACATATAATGCAACATGAGTAGTATTACTGGTATCAAGTGATCCGCACCACATTATTGGAGTTGCTCATTTACTTGATTCTTTATTGATCTCATGTAAATTTCTAGTCAGTTGAAAATTTTTCCGGCAGTAATGTCTTAGGAGTTGAGTCGATTTATAGCAATAACTGAAATGTGAGAAGGGTCCATGCCGGTAGATGTTTGTACATAACCCGTTTTCACGTATTCCCTTATACTAAAACAGTTCTGAAAAAGAAAGATTTTATTCATTTACATCAATTTAATACCTCACTGGCTTTCAGATAAGTTTTTCGTTGTTCTATGATTTGAAGGACATTTCATATTATATTCCACGACAGGGTGTTATGATATTTGTTTCGTGTGGGTCAAAGGGTGATTATCAGTTCGCGTTAATGCGTGCAAGCTCGTCTATTTCTTTTTGGCCTTTCAGATCCGATGAGGTGAGATCTTGATCTCGCTGGATCCTTGAATCTTTCAGTGAAAGACATTATCATGAGCGTGGTTTAAAATTTCGGATCTGGACTTTGTGATCGGAAAAATAATTTTGAAGAATGACGGACAAAATTTTAAAAATCAATCCATGGGTCACCGGGAAAATGCAGGTGTCGATAATAGACTAATGTTATATGTTAAGATTCATTTCCATAAATATCTTAATGAATAATTCATACCGACCAATATTTCTTTACCGTTCCCTGGTACCGGAGGTACGAAATCATTCGAATGTGGATCAAATAAAGAATAAAAGACTCAATGTCAAGAGGAAAATAATAAGTGGCCAGCTTGGGTCCCACAGGCCACGTGTCAAAGTGACTTCCACTGTTGGCTTGCAAGCGGATGATGTGGGCAACACGTGGAATTACGTGGTTCGATTAGAGTGGATAGAGGATATGAAATGTATGGTTAGCTATCTACCTATCCATGCTCTGTGGTGCCAAGTATGGACCCATGATAATAATTTGTAGATGCTTCAACGAAATAAACTGATATACCCTTACCACAGCAAACATCTTTGTGCTCATTTTTCACTCCATTTCGTCTTCCAGCTCGAGGAAAAATGACCACCATCACTGTTAGCGCAGCAACATCATCGATCACACGCTCGGTTCTTGTACACAAGCCATCCACTGGAGCTTCATCATCCCCTGTTCTTGGTAAGATTTTGTTTTTATGTCAAATCCCACGCTGTTATGAGAATAAATGATTGCTGCTTATGAAAATACTGATGATTGTTGTGAACTAAATCAAGTGACTTCACGGATTGAACCAATTAACACAATTATAAGTTTTTCAGCAATTTGAGTCGTATTTTTCCAGGATTGCCAGCGATGGCAGTGAGGGGGAAAGTGAGATGTTCAATGGAGGAAAAGCCTTCAAAGCACGAGAGCAAAGCAAACGTGGGAATGAATGCATCGCTGCTAGCAGCAGCATGCGCGGCAACAATGTCAAGCCCAGCCATGGCTCTGGTTGATGAGAGAATGACCACTGAAGGAACAGGGCTTCCGTTTGGTTTGAGCAACAACCTCCTTGGGTGGATTCTGTTGGGCGTTTTTGTTCTCATCTGGTCCCTCTACATTATTTACGCTTCCACTCTTGAAGAAGATGAAGAGTCCGGATTGTCCCTCTAATACTCTGAAGTCTAAAGCCAAACCCCCTGTTGTAGAAATGTCAAGAGTGTGGCCTTTTTGCTTAATTTGTTTTAGTAAAATCTATCTTTCGTCTTTCTGTTTCTTGACTCATGTTTCCTCAATTCCTCTCCGTGTAATGTTATTTTCTATTTAATGCTTCACTTGATCGGGGAGTTTTTGAAGCTGGGGGAATTTAGGATATTAAGGGTCCGTTTGGGATTGTTTGGGATTGTTTTTAAAGACTTAAAAAAGTGATTTTAAAAATTTAAAAATTAATTTTAGTATTTAGTAAAAAAATATTAAAATTATTTTTGTCAAAATTAATTCCTCTTATAACTGATTTTGAAAAGTAAAAAGGAAGTAGTTTTTAAATTATGATTTTGGGAATCAATTTTATCAATTAATATAATTCTATAAATATCCTTATAATTATTAACTAAATCTAAAATTATCTTTATTTAAATTAAAAATAAAATTAATATTTTAATAATTTTTTATTATAATTCACACATTCCTTTCATTTAACCTATTCCTTTTTTATATTTTACATTATATCAAAAGTTTTCTATGTTAATATAGTCTAAATTTTATTTTTAGTTAAAAATATTATAATACACAATTAAAATCAATATAGTATAAATTTTATTTTTAGTTTAAATTATTATAATACATAATTGAAAATATTGTATATATATATATATTTTATATGTGTAAGTAAATTTCATCATGCATTATGTATATTTTAATCATTTATTTTTCTAAGGCAGTTTAACAACAAAATTTACCAAACAATAATAATTACTTTCAAAACTCAGAGTACTTTTAAAAATAAATTTTACCAAACACTTAACTGATTCTCTTCACAGTTGATTATTTCTACAGTAAAACTAACAATAATTATTTTAAAAACTATAACATTCTCAAACCGACCCTAAAGTCTTTTTTCTTGACAACCAATTAATCATTACTGTTAAAAATAGCCAAGCTGTCATTATTTGTTAACTGGTTTTCAAGCATCCATCCAGAGCTTTCATTCCACAACCATTCAGCAACCACAAATATTCTTCACAATCGGGAAGAACAAAAAGTGATCAGATGCAAGAATTAATCATCGTGATTTTGGTCATACCTTTTATGCTCTAACATATTGTAATGGCAATGACCGCCTTCGGTAACAAAATTAAAAAAATTAAGAAAAAATAAAGAAATAAAGTTTGTTGCTATTTTGTTGTAATCTATAGGACAAAAAAGAAAAAATTAATAATAATTGTGAAGATTTTTTTATTTATAATTTTATTTATTATTTCATTATCAAAATAATTTTACTTTAAAGGCACATATCTTTCATTTTCACACTGTTTAGGGTGGCTGAACAGGTTGGTTTTTGTTGAACCAAATTAAAAAAATTTGTAGTTCGATTTAGTTGGATTCAAAGACAAAAACTCGAATAGTTCAGAAATAAATAAATTCATTGGTATGTATTAAAAAAATAATTTAATTTACAATATAAAAGTAAAAAATAAAAATCAATTTCAATTCCAAACTCAGATCTAACCTAGATCGGCACGGTAGCAGCAACCTCTCACGCGCACAAAGGGTTTTTTTTATTTAAATATATTTTATTTATCATTAAATATCAAATCTATACCCTATTACATACATATACCTCATGGTGATGAAAAAAATTAAAAAATTCACATTGCTTTGGTCGAGTATTGCATATATAGTTTAGGAAGAAGTCAAGTATAAAGTCGGGTAAGTAAAAACTTTAGTTGAGTAAAAAGTAAAGGATATGAGCAAATCGACTCTCTCATCACGTAAGAAGTTAAGTAAGTATATTAAATGAGTCAAGTAAGTTTTTTGAACAAGTCGAGTAGTTGAGTAAGTTTTTTGAACAAGTCGAGTAACAAGTCAAATTTAATTGAGTAAGAAGCGAAGGATATGAGCAAGTCGAGTATTTAGTCGTATAAGAAATTAAGTAAGTATATTAAATGAGTTGAGTATTAAATCAAGTAAGAAGTGAAGTAAGAGAGTTGAGTAAGTCGAATATCTAATTGAGTAGGAAGTTAAATAAATATGTTTAATGAGTCGAGTAATTTTTTAATTAAGTTGAGTAAGCTCTACTTTTTTATTTAGAGAATTAGTTCAGTTTTGTTATGATTTTATGGTGGTTATTTTTATACTTTCGCTTATTTTTTTTAAATATATATATATATATATATATATATTAAAAATTTAAGATTTTAATGTTTTAAGGTATATTTTGGGTCTTTTGGGAGAAATGAGGCATATCCACGCAATTCGCTCCGCGCACAAATCACTTACGCCCTCAAGCACGGCAATCTCTCTCTCGCAGCCTCTCGCAGTCACGCCGGCGGCCCGACGCCGTGACGGAGTCATCCTCACCCACGGTCAGTCTCCCACGATCTCACTTTCAACGTCAGCCGCCGCCAGCACCCATCACTCACGAGTCAGGAGCCGCTGTTCTGCCTCATCTTCGCCAGCCGCCGCAAGCCAGCTCATTCATCTCGCCAGCAATTGCAGCCTCTGTCCGTCGTTGCTGTCGCGCCGGTGAAGGTAACAATTCTATGATTCGTCACGGTGCTTAGTGTTTTGATATATTTTTAACAGATGAAGATGCTATGTTAGGCGGTGATTGAGATTAAAAATATAGCACTCATCATGCATGGTCAGGAAGAAATAGGTTCTGGATTTATTAGTGTTTTTTATTTTTAATAATTTGGGCGGTGCCGAGAACTGATATGTTTTTTTGTTTTTAATTTTTTTTTGTTGTGTGTTCTGTCTTCCACAGATTCAAAATTTTTCCCAATGACTGTTGTTTTTGGATGACTAGGAGCTTATGTAGGAACAATGAGTTACGCACTTGCTTTTTTTTAGGTATTAAGGGGGATCAAATCTGCGCTGAGAAGCTGTTTATCTGAGAGATTCTTATTTGCATCCACTATCCTATTTCAGTAGTGAGTATTTAATTTTTCACTAAGAACATGATTTACTGGTGCCAAGTTTGTTTCTTTTGCAAAATTGAAGTTGTGCACGGCCTGTGATTAAATTCTGTGCCAGTCTGGACCCAACTGAACGGAACTCTGTTAGGTTCGGTTCTATTTCTTGAGAACCGTTCGGTTTCGGTTTGGATCGGTTCTGATCCAGAATCAAACCGAACTGTACAATGCCCGCCCCTAAACTGTGTTATGAACCCACAGTAGAATTCATTATTAAAAGGGGGGCTTATAAGAGGAGGGTGGTTGGATTAATAAACCTAGTTAATGTCGGATCGTCTATTCTGCCCTCTGTCAAATTTAGAAACTGATTTGTAAGAGGGCAAGGGCCACTTCAGAGGATCAAAGATCAAACTTTGTCGTCAACGTCGCTTTCCTCTCTTGCCTAAAGACCAAACTTCACTATCAGCTTTATCACTGTAAATTCTATTTTTAAACTTTATCATTGTAAAATCTTCATCCATAAAATCTTTTAGAATACTCTGTATTCTCTCTTTATAATTTGTGTGCATTTTTCATTTATTGGAATGCAAGAATGACAATTTTTTTTCCCAGGGGCTTGATTGTGAATATGAACAAAATCAAATTACAAAGCAAGCTAATCAAAGAGATCGCAACTATTGGTTAGCTGGGAACGATATTTATCTGACTGACCTATAAGCTCATAATCCAAATCCATTATTATTCATTGTTTTTATCTACATGTGGATTAATCTAAATGAAAGAGATCGCTACTAGTTACTAGGCTCATATCTAGTGGATGTGGATCCGAACACAGTGTTAGATTAAATAATTAGCCTTTTATCATCCTTTTAAGAGAGAGAAAAATAGGAAAAGGAAAGGAAGATAGAACGACATCGTTTGCAAAGTGTCTAAACCCTCAGCCACCACTGCCTCCACTGGGCGATAGCTGCTGCAGCCAGCAATTGGAAAAGCAGAATACTCGAAATGACAGGTCAAGGCAAAGTAATTTAAGCACTGCTGCCTAGCCTCAGATCGAGTTTCTACCTTCGCCATAAATGCCACGCAAGTCTCATCTGCTCTGAAGAAAGTTGCTTCCTAATTCTCAATTTGGAAAAGGTTAAAATGTTTTATCTGAGCAAAATTGAGCACACATTGCGTGTGCCACCTCATCTTCTTCACCTTCCTCTCGGCGAAGCTATTAAACTAGAGCTTGAAAATGTTTTCTCAGATAAGGTTTGTCAAATACAATGCACTTTAAATTTTTTATATTGATTGACTTATTTTTAGAAGATAATAATTTTGTACATGAAGGTTATTGCAAACCTGGGACTTTGTATTTCTATCTACGATATCAACGAAATTGAAGGTGGCTTTGTCTATCCAGGGGAAGGTGCTTCCACGCATACGGTATATTTGCACACTGTTCTGTTGTCTATCTTCTTTCCATTTGTATTTAAGCATGTACAGCTTTAACTCACTTGGAATTAGAATGCTTTCCATTTGTATGTTTTGTTTGCCATTTGCGTTCGAAATTTTAATTTTGCGATTGTATGATCTGCTATATAAGTTGTTGCTTATGTAAAAGACAGTTCCTTTTCGTAAATCTTAGGTTGATTGTGTTGACAATCTTTCTCTGTTCATTGAACAGGTGAAGTTTAGGTTGGTGGTGTTTCGTCCCTTTGTGGGAGAGATTATTGCTGCCAAACTTAAAGAATCTGATGCCAATGGTTTGCGCTGTATGTCCAATCAATGCCTCACTGCTTATATGATTTTTCATTTTGTGAAGTATATATTATATTAATGGCTTATATCTGAAGTCTTGCTCTGGTTTGAATTTGGACCAACTCTTACTAGTCCTAGCCAAAATTCAATGTGGTCTCGGTTGTTTTCAGTCATTTGCATTAGTTGAGTGATTTTTCTCGTCAAACAATAGTCTATTTATATTTTTCTTGTTTCCTCTCCAATTAAAGATTTATATTTATTATTGCACTGTGTACTTGTATCATATTTGCTCCATTTGTGGTGCATATTTTTGGTTTTCTTTTTGCTTTAAAATTGTCTTTGGAAGAGTTGGGAGTTGGTATTTTGAAGCTCAGAATTTTTAAATGACAATGGCATGGAGTAGTTCTGCAGTTGATTTCCTAGATATTTGATGGTAGTGAACCATGCTAACACCCAGCATGTTGTAAAAGTTACATGCTAGGTCTGATGATAGATTGTGAAGTCTCAGCATCAAGACTGAATATGGCTGAACTATCCTTCTCAGAATTCTTGATTAAGAAATTAATAGCAAGTAACTTGTTCCTAACATTTCGTTGTAACTCATATATTTAAACTTGGCTTATGTCTGCTATAATCAGTGAAATTGCACCTTGGCTTGTCATATAGTGGTCAAAGTGATTCAAGAACTTTAGTATCCTTAAATAATTACTTGTGATAAGTCCTATTGTCATTTCTTGTTACATGACAAGTCTGCATCTGATGTAAACTATATTTCTCTCGTTGGTGAAGCAACTAAGTTTGAAGTCATTGTGTTTTCTGAATCCCATGATCTACAGTGTCCCTTGGATTTTTTGAGGACATTTACATTCCTAGTCATCTTTTACCAAATCCATCTCGTTCTGAGCCTGACCCTTATGGAAGGTGTGGGTCCTTTCCTAGTTTATTCTACTTTTCTTAATTACTATCATAATTGTCTGCACATTGTGAAATTATAATTTTTTTGGCTAATATCGTTTTATGTCCTTTCTTTACACGTTTTTGCACTGTAATAGACTTTTGAGATCTGGTTATAACTGCTCTGGTTATCACTACAGGTACAAAGTCAGATGGATATGGGAATTCGGAGATACAAAATATGTTATTGATGGGCTAGATGAGGTTTGTGTTTTTGTGCTAATTCTATCAACAACCTCAAACTTCTAATGTGCTCATGTATGCTGACTTTAAAATTATTAATACCAGATTAAGTTTCGAGTTCTCAGTGTGAATTATCCTTCAATTCCAATTGAGCAAGCAGAAGGATCAAAGCCATTCGCCCCAATGGTGATTACTGTAAGTAAATTTTTCTAACTTAGTTATTCGGCTGGTTGTTGTCTCTGGATGTATCATCATCGTTATCCTTATTTATCTCTAAAGCCTTTGTGATTTTGAGACTAACAGCCTGCAGTCCTAAAAAATTTGTTACTTTGAGAAAGGAACTCAATAGCACCTACTACAAAAGGGGAACAAATTAAAGAAACGTACAGAAACTCAGATATTTTAGATTACTGATCTCTAGAAAATGTGGTGCTCATATGCTTTTAGACTTGTAATCGCATTCAACAAATAAAATCCATGTTCAATTTGTGATTAGTTCGGTAACGAAATTCATCTGGATGAATCTGGTAACTTAACTTGTAATCATACCGGTTTATATAGAGTTTTGAATACATTGAATTTGTTAACATGAGAGATGGTTCGTGAAAATTACACCAATTTTCTTGATCTATAAAGTTTTCACTTGATAACTCTCAATACGTTGCGTTTGATTGTTGGCCAGTTCAAATCTGGCGAGTTGCTCATTCATTCATGGGAGAATCCCCATTTACTCAGTATGGTAGTTATTTATCTCGGTGTATTGGATGTACTGTAAAGAATTTGGTCAGCTAACTTTCATTATTACTTTCTCAATGGGATCTTAGTCTTTTTTTTTTTAATTTTAAATGTTTGCAGGGGTCAATTGATTATGATGGTCTGGGTCCAGTTTCATGGTGGTAGGATGCTGAGATGTTTTCACACAATTAGAGATGTCTTCAGCTTGTAACTAGTTCTATGAAGTAACGAAAAAACAACAGGGATTTATCTTTGTCGAAGCTTGGATGAGTAACTTTAGGTTGTCTGTAAAAGTTAAACAAATGTATTATATTTTATCTTCATTTCTTGAAAATATAGAAATTTTTCGTGCCCTTTGAAATTGCTTTTTAAATTTAAAATAGAGAAATTCTAACGTGTCTTTTGTTAATATCATAAAGTTCATGGTACTTAGAATCATTACACTGAGAAATTAGGTTGAAATCACTTGCAGCGACAGCTGCAACAGTGGAGTATGTGCTGGTGGAAGCCCCCGGAACGCTGTGTAACAACTTTTCTGATGGCTTTTCCATTTCAAAGTTGTTTTTTCCGTAATATCGTGAAAATTCTTTTTTATTCTAAGTCTAATATTATGAGAATTCTTGGTAGTTATTATGTGATTGGAATCATGAGTTTTGGATGTAATTAATGATTATTTAGCATTGATCTTGTTATGGAAATTGAAGGATATAAAATTTAAAACACTAACTACTAAATTTTATTTCATTCTCTGAACAGGAAGATAATAATCTTAATTCATTTTAAGATACTTGCTGCTCAAGTCTCAAAATACTTGCTGCTCAAGTTTTCTCTGAAAACCTGAGAATAGAAGGTGAAAAATACTTGCTGCTCAAGTTTTCTCTGAAAACCTGAGAATAGAAGGTGAAAAATACTTGCTGCTCAAGTTTTCTCTGAAAATCTGAGAATAGAAGGTGAATAGAGTCTTTATGACTCTCGTTTCTACCTACTGGTTGGATTCAAGTTTAGGGGGCTGTTATGTTACAGTTACTGTAATTTACAGCTCATTCAAAATTATATGAACAGTGCTAATGAATGATGGGACCTATATGAATTTTGAATTGGCTGTAATTTATAGCAGTTGTAACTTAGCAAAATCCTCAAGTTTATTACCAACATATACTTTGTTTGTATTGAAACAAAATCTTGTTGTCTTAGTTGAGGTAGTTATCTTAAACGATATAACATTAAATTGAGAGTGGGGGTAGTTATTATGTAAAACTTTCGTGAGCTCCAAATGGATATAGGGGAGTTGATTCGAATGCGCAAAGCTATAACTTAAAAAAATGGGGAGGAAAAGTATCTTTCAAAAGTTAAATATAGTTAACTTTTAAGAGGATAATTGGTGGATGTCTGATGGGTAAAATGCTGACAAGTAGAAATGTAAACGAGAAAGGATTAAATCTATCAATGAAACAAGCATGGCAAACAATTAGAGAAGTGAAGGTAGATGCCAAGGGAGAAAATATATTCATGTTTAGATTTGCAATAGAAATAGATAAAAAGAGAGCAATAGCCGATGCCCTCTGGCATTTTAATGGTGCGTTTATTATATTCACATAACCAACTAATATTAGAAAGATGTCAAAGCATTCCTTCACCAATGCGTCATTTTGGGTGCAACTAAAGAATGTACTCATTATATGTATGGATAAGGAAACAATATCAATGTTGGGAGTAGCTATAGAAAAAGTGGAAGAAGTTTGGGCAGATGTTAACAAAGAATGCATTAGGGAAGTCATCAAACTTAGAGTATCAATCGATATAACTAAACCCTTGATGACTCTTTAATCACTCGAACAAGAAGATGATGAAGAATAAGATGTCCCAATTACGATTCAATATGAAAAGTTGCCTGATTTTTGTTATTGTTGTGGCGATATTGGCCATTAATACAAATAATGCACAAAGTTTATAAACCAAGTTAAAACGGGAGCTGTTGTATGGGCCATGGATTAAAGCCATAATTATGGTGGACAAATTGAAGCAAAACAAGGGAAGAGAGCGATAGAATACAACTATAGGTAAGCAAAGAGCTAAATCTTCTTTAAATTTGGTTCCCCCAGGTACTACAAAACTGCAAACTTAAAATGGTGCAGACAAACTAGGTAAAAAAGACGGGTCGAACCGGACCCGAAAATAAAAAAAAGGCAGAGATGCATTCAATGCAAGAGTGAGGCTTCTCGAGAATGTGAGATACAAATGGGCAAACATTTAAAATAATAGCTAGTAAGGTTAAATTTACTAGGCATTAGCAATTAAGAGGGGTAAATTGGAAAGAGGGAGAATAGCGTAAGGAAAGTCAGAATTTTAGTGCAAAAGATAAAGGGGAAAATGGAAAAAAACAAGAGGGAAAAAATAGTGGGAAAAGGCGGAAAACTTGAGGTATTAAGGCATGAAACTATTCTAAGTTCCAGACAAATTTTCGGACCAAATTGAATTCATGATGGAAGGGGTTGAAAATGGACTAGAGATTTATAAAGCTCAGCCCAAAGGAAGAAATGGAAGGGTCAAGCTAGAATTGGCAATCGAAGAGTAACTTCAAAACACAGGCCTTCTACAACAGAAAGATTAGCAAGCAAAGCCAATTGGCCAAGCCCAGTAGCTAAAA
Organism: Luvunga scandens; assembly: GCA_030449905.1. Classification (NCBI taxonomy): domain Eukaryota; kingdom Viridiplantae; phylum Streptophyta; class Magnoliopsida; order Sapindales; family Rutaceae; genus Luvunga; species Luvunga scandens. Next base: position 119,459 of record JASUUG010000382.1, on the reverse strand, counting down.
GAAAAAAAGCGGATAGCCCATTTACAAAACCACCATTTATATCACTAAAAGCGAAGCAAATGCGAAGGTGGGAGCCAACAGACAGAAAGGATAAAGGAGACAAGGAAATGGCAGTCAAGAATCTTGAAAATCCAACAGCGGAGACTGGTGACCAGCCCTATCGACAGCCATGAAAGTCCTAAGATGGAACGTTTGGGGTTTAGAGAAGGACCGAACGTTCCTCGAAGCTAAAAAAGTTCTCCAAACATATAGGTCCTAGATAGTTTTCTTTTGTGAGATAAAGCTGGTGCTAAAGCAAATGAAGAGAATTAGTGGTAATTTGAATTTTGAAAATTGTTTTGAAGTTGGTAGAGAAGGTATAAGGGGTGGACTGGCATTGTTGTGCAGCTCAGATGTCACATTACATATACATTCATAGAGCAAGCATCACATTGACTCGGTGGTGTATACTGAAAATAAGAGCTATAAGAGGGGTACGAGAATTTACGGACACTCAGCGGCAGGGCAGCAGCACCACACTTGGACTTTGTTGAAGAGGTTAGCTAGTCTTTCTTCTCTGATATGGTTGTGTTTTGGTGATTTTAATGAAATTTTATTGCTAAATGAAAAAGAGAGAGGAGAACAATAGGGAGATTAAGTTGATGCATGAGTTTAGGAAGGCAATTAGAGAATGTGATTTAATCGATTTGGGTTGGAAGGGGCTACCTTTTACTTGGTCGAATAGAAGATGTGAAGTTGGTTTAATTGAAGAATAATTGGATCTATTTTTGTGTACTAAATCTAGGGGTAATTTCTTTCATAAAAATGCAGCAGAAACGGTGATAACATAGACATCACAACCCAATTCTGATGGAATTTGAGGAAAAAGGGCAAGGCAAGAAAGTATGGAAAGAGATCCACCAAACGTATCCATCATGAAAATTCTTAGAGCTCTTATGGCCAATGCAAGCAAATTGTGAAAAGAGAGTGGTCAGACCAAAGAGAATGGTGTAGTGAAAATGCAGTTGAGAATTTTAAAAAAGTTGCAAAAGATTCCATGACATACTTGAAGCTTTGGATTAAAGAAGAGTTTGAAGGTCGCAAGAAGAAGCTGAAGTTGTTAATGGAAGAACTAAAGAACATGTAGTTACAGGGCTTGTAGTATGTAGATGGGGATAGGATTAAAAGCATTGAAAGACAAATCGATACTTTTCTTTTTGATGAGGAAATTTATTAGAAGCAGAGAATAGACTGAGGAAGCTGTAGATGTTGAGAGAATTTTCTCTGATTACTTTTCAAACTTGTTCACTTCATCAAAGCCTTCACAAGAATAAATTTATGCCGCTTTGCAGGATATGCCAAGGAGGGTGACGAAGAAGATGAATGAAGAGTTAAACTAGCCTTTTACGGAAGAAGAAGTCTCAGCAGCCCTAGCTCTAATGTGTTCTACCAAAGCACCAGGCCCAGATGGCCTCCCAATAGCCTTTTTCTAAAAGCATTGACAGGTAGTGAACAGAGGAGTCTTAACAATTAGCCTGTGCATTTTAAATGAGGGAGGTACTATAGCTCTACTTAACCATACTTATATTGCCTTGATTCCAAAAGCTGAGAAGCCTAAGAAAGTAGCTAAATTTAGGCCAATTAGTTTATGTAATGTTATTTATAGAATTGTGGCACAAAAACAATAGCTAATAGGCTTAAATAAATCTTACATTACATCATCTCACCTACTCAAAATGCCATTATTTTAGGGAGACTTATCTCTGATAACATTATCATTGGTTATGAATGCCTCCATAAAATATAGCTGAGTAAAAGCAAAAAGCATGGTGTAGTAGCCTTGAAGCTTGATATTAGCAAGGCCTATGATAAGGTAGAGTGAAATTTTCTAAGGAGTACTTTGCATAAATTAGGCTTCTCTATAAAATGGGTGGACCTAATAATAAGATGTGTATCAACCTTCTCCTTTTTTGTTTTGATAAATGGTGTAGCTAAGGGTTTGATTTATCCCTAAAGAGGATTTCGACAAATCTGTCATTTGTCACTATATTTGTTTATTTTATGTGCAGAGGCTTTTCTAACTTATTGGTGTAAGCTGAATCTAAACAACTCATCCCTAGTTTAAAATTCAGCAAACAACTATCCATTTCACACCTCCTTTTTGTAGATGACAGTATCATTTTTTATAAGGGCCACCAATGAAGATTGCACCAACTTAAAAACTATTTTTGAGTGCTATGATGCAGCATCAGGCCAAAATTTCAATTTTGAAAAGTCTTCAATGTTCTTTGGTGGAAACAATCATAAGTAGTCACAATAAAAAATATCTTTAAACTTCATGTTGTATCCAGGCATGCAAAGTAAGAGTCTTAAACAAGATCTCTAATTGAAACAATAAATTGTTCTCAAATGGGGGAAAATAAGTACTTATTAAAGCTGTAGCTCAAGTAATTCCAGCCGGTGCTATGAGTGTTTTTAGGCTCCTAATAGGTCTTTGCAGAAATATCCAAAAAGCAATTGCAGATTTCTCATGAGGATCTAAGAAAGACCAGAGACATATCCACTAGGCTAGATGGGACAGATTGTGTAAAGCAAAGGGAAGGGATAGTATGCGATTTAGAGATCTGACGTACTTTAACCAAGCTTTAGTTGGCAAAGCAAGGGTGGAGGGTGATTTATTTCCTAGAATCTTTGGTGCCCAGAGTGTTGCAAGTAAGATGTTTTAAGAACTCAAATTTTATACAAGCTAAACTTGGATCTTTCATATGGAGGAGTATTTTATAGGGAAGACAAGTGCTTCAAAATGAGATAAGATGGAAAATTGGAAGTGGGCAGGAGGTGAAGATTTATTTGGGTAGATGAATCCCTAGACCTACCTCTTTTAAAATTCTTTCCAAAGCAACTTTACCTCTGGAATATACTGTCTCAACTTTGATTGACAAATAGCGTAAATGGAAAGAAAGCATAATCAGGCAGCATTTTGATTTTGAAGATGCAGAGAAAATTTTAAAGATTCATCTTCCAAGAGCCCTAAAACTAGATCAGATGGTATGGGCTTATGATAAGCAAGGCGAGTATGTTGTTAAAAGTGGATACCGATTGCTATGAGCTTAAATTTAAAGACCAACCAAGCTCTTCAACAGCATGTCCAACAGAATGAAATGCATATGGAAGTTGGAAATTCCAGAGAAAGTGAGGTGTTTATGTGGAGAGCAGCCCAAGACTTATTGTCGACAGCTCGAAACTTGTGGAAAAAAAAGTTTTACAGGACCCTTGGTGCAGAAGATGTGGAAAGAAAGAAAAGAATGTTTTTCATGCACTCATAGAGTGCAAGTTCTCCCAAAAGGTGTGGAATCATACTAGCTTCAAAGAGGATCTAGATGGTATGGGAATCAAAATTTTGTTAACTGCCATGCAAACAATAACAGAGAAGAGAAACACAAGAGATGTGGTGCTTTTTGTGTCTGTATGTTGGGCTAATGGCACTCAAGAAATCTCTTCATATTTTAAAAAAGAAAGGAGGATACTCAAATTCCAATGGCCAACATTGAAGCAACAGTTGAAGTTTACAAAAAAATCATAGTTTCCTAGATGCAGATTAATGGTAGACAAAAGTCCAACAAAGAGCAAATTTAAAAACCCCCTCCTGAAGGGTGTTTTAAAGTTAATATAGATGCTGCAATGCATATGCAGAAGTATATGGTGGGGCTTGGAATCATAATTAGAGACTCAAATGAAGACTTTGTACCTGCTGCTATAAAAATGTCCAAGTTCCATGACAACATAGCATATGTAGAAGCTGAAGCAATGTACTTGGGAATGGTGGAATTACTAAAAGCAGCAGCAATCTGGTCATTGATAATCGAGAGTGATAGTACAAAGGGGGGCTAATCAAATATCTAGAAGGACAATAAGCAACTTAGAACTCTCATGGATTATCTCAAAAATTTAAAACCAAATGCAAAGGTTTAAAGATGTTAAGGTGCAGTTCACACCGAGGTCATGTAATGGTGTAGCGCATGACTTGACCAAGATGGCTCTAAATGTTAATGAACATGTCCAGTGGGCACTTGCCCACCTCATTTGTTGTGCCTTTTCCCTTAATTAATGAAAGAATGAGAAAAAAAAGGCATGCTCAAGTCTCAATATTCATAATACCGTTGAGCCCAATGGGACCGAGCTCACAAACGGTCTAATAGAAAGTAGAAAGAACAAATGCTATTCTGATCTGAAACTAGGACAATATCTTTGTATTCTAAACAACACGTATAAAAGAAAGAACGTAACTCACTAAATTTTAATCTTAAAAGAAATGGCAACTTCTATTACAACTCCAAAGCTCACAACAACCTTCTATAGGTGACTACCAATGACAGTCCCGCTCTCTTCTCACTTTCATTCCCTACCAAAAACCCTAACTCCACTATCTTACTGCTCCGTGAACTGCGTGATGTGCATTTGTACTTTTTTTTTTGGTGCCATTTTAATTGCATTGATGAAAATTGTGTAGATTGTGGACCCATACCCTGTTGATGTGGATGGGAAACTTTATTCAGCTAGGCACATACTGATTTCGGTTGGGGGACGTCCCTTCATTCCTGACATTTCTTGCAGTGAATATGCAATAGATTGTGATGCTGCCCTTGATTTGCCCTCGAAGCATGAGAAAATTGCAATTTGATGGTGGTGGATACATTGCCTTGGAATTTGCTGCAATCTTCAATGGTTCAACAAGTGAGGTCTATGTATTTATACGGCAGAAGAAAGTTTTAATGGGTTTCGATGAAGATGTGACGAGTGATGAATGATCGTAGACGTTTCATTAATATAACTGTAACCCGAGTTTTATTATGCTATAACATTTACGTTATTGTATATTTGTAGATACGAGATTTTGTTGCTAAACGGATGTCTATGAGAGGATTTGAGTTTCACACTGAGGAGTCACCTTATTGCAGAACTTAGGTTTGGAGAAAGTGAGGGTCAAAATGACCAAGAATGGAGCTATAGAGGTAGTGTTCTTGCTGCATTGTACTTCTGCTGTTTCTTCTGTTTTTTGGGGGATGTCGTGCTTTTTTTTTTTTATACAGTTTCTTCTTCATTGTTTCCTTAGGTGGATGAATATTCCGGTAGAGCAGTTCCTTCCATTTGGGCAGTTGGAGATATTACAGACAAAATAAATTTGACTCCAGTGGCTTTGATGGAGGGAGGGGCTCTGGCAAAAACTTTTTTTCTGGCTGAGCCAACAAATACCTCAGTATAAGTAACGTACAAATCTTGCCCTCAAAAGTGATTAAGTGAGCCCTCAATAATCTGTTTTTTAAGGGAGGATTATTATATTATCCGGTAAAGCTTGTGTGTGTTTTATGTGTATGAGTTACAACTATGTTAGATATCTCGATTACTTCTGTTAACACTGTTTGATCAATTGACATATGAATGTCATTTACTGTTTCTTTGTTGGAATTTAATAAACCATTCCCTATGACCCTTTCATATGCTGAGGAATTTGTTTCTTCATTTTCGAATTTTAAATTCGTTCTGCTAGAATGTTTGTGAGGTTTTAAGATCCAATGATGTGAATTTCGTTTGATAACCTAATACCGTATGACTACTCCCTCTTCCTTCTTTTGTTGGGGAGCAGCGCTGTTCCATCTGCAGTCTTTTTCCAGCCACCAATTGGACAAGTTGGTCTTTCTGAAGAACAGGTGACGCCGATTATTTAGTTAGCATATATGGAACTGCTGCAGTGAGTCCCTAGCGATTAACTTTTAAGAAATGCACAGGTTATACAAGACTATGGTGACATTGATGTCTTCACAGCAAATCTCAGACCATTAAAAGCTACTCTCTCTGGGCTTCTGGACAGGATCTTTATGAAACTTATAGTCTGTGCAAAGACTAAAAAAGTTCTGGGTTTGCACATGAGTGGAGAAGATGCACCTGAAATTGTGCACGTTTTTGCCTCCGCATCAAAAGCTACTCTTTGCCGTTCATTTCTTTTTCTTTAAAATTCACAAAATCCAAAAGTTCCCATTTAGTTTTGCTAACCAGAACTACCCCATGCAGCGGCTTGGGGAAAAAATCATTCCTCTACTAACAAAGGATACCCCGATGAACTCAAATATGTTTATGAGGCATCAAAACTAAAGATGCAGTGATCATGCCTTTTGTGAGGACCAAGCACCTCTTTGTCAGAGCTATGATATTGGGGACAATATGGCATAAATACATGTTTATCATTGCACAATACATAACAATTCCTATTGATCTGGAAGGCAAAATAATTACAAGTGATTTGAAGAAATGAAAGGTTGGAAGACAAAATTTTGACGCGCTCTTTCATGTTGATCTTCCACTAATGGTGCTCATCTGATCTTCCACTAATATTTTTAAATTTAGCATCCAAAGTGGTGTCTTGCTTTTTCTGTGCCAAGTATTGCAGCCTGCCCCACCTCAAAGGGTTAAAAATAAATAATAATAAATAAATAAATAAATAAAAACAGCTGGGAATGAGTTTTCAGGGATGCTGTGTTATTTCACGGCTTTCTTGGATAGTTGGATAGGCTAGTGAATGCCGCTATAGTTCAGATCGAGAGGGATCAGCCGCTGGTATCACGGCTCAAATAGAATTAAAATTGAACCTTTGCATTTGCGAACTGATTGCCAAATAATAGCAAAAACTCAAGGCAAACAAATGAAATCAAAATCAATTGATTTGAAAATTCAACCAGAAACTTTAGCAACAAGGGAGCATGTAAGATTCAAAATATCCACTAATAAATTGATAATCATGATCCTACTAGTAGTATTTCACCGTATCCTATTTGATGTCATGATATGAAAACATAATAAATCTACCAAAACATTAGCTGTTGCGGGGGTCAGTGTCGTGCAACCAACAGGTACAAAACATTGAAAGTTCTGCAACTACAAAGTGATTCACATAATCAATCAATAAATCACTAGGAAATGCTTGCAGCTCTGACGATTAAACAGAAAAGATAAGCCAAAACTGATGGCAATGTTCATCTAGCGACTGCCATAAGATATTCACCAGCATGAACTAGAGAAGCAAGGAAATAATATTCTTCGAGCAGTAGCACATTACAATCACACATTCCACCCCCTTCTATGTTCACACTATGCATGATGGTAATGATTCACCTTGTACAGTAACACTTTTCCTGCAGCATTTCCCACAGCCATAAAACCACCACCAGGACTGAAATCCAAACATCGAGGATATTGCAGGTTCCTATTCGGAGGAGGCCAGTTAGAGAAAACATTAAATGATGGAATGTGTATCAACTTCAAACTGTTCTTCTTCATGGTAGAACAAATAGCCAACATTTGGGCATCATTATTGAATTTCATAAAATCCACTTTGGTAGTCAGATTTCCAATGGCCTTGATTGGTTTTCTCTTACCCCTAAAAACTCCTGTCTGTTGTAAATATTCACAATCCCACTGTCAGAACCTGCAGCAAAGAAAGTTCCATCGGGTGAAGTGCAAAGAGCTGTACCATTTATGCATCCTTCATCAACTGCTTTGTGGATGCAAGTTCTTGTTCTCAAATCCCAATGATAGACCTGTCCATCACCTCCAGAACTCAGCAATTGCTTCCCATCGTCAGCAAAAGCCAGAGAACGAACGGTTCCATTCATCTTTAAAGTTCCAATCAGCTCCTTTGTTTTAGACGAGACCAACAAGATATAACCTTCATTGCCCACAAATGCAATCATACTAGAATCAGGGAAACTTCAAAAAATTCCAAGCTTTTCTCCTCCCTACCAACCAGGGGGCCTATTTTATCAACCTTCGCTTTCACTAAATCAAGGCTGTAAAAGAACTTTCTTCTTCCTGCTATTATGGCCTGAGAACCATCAGGTAAGAAAGATGCCTTTCGAACAGGACAATCTTCAAGGAAAATGCTCTGTATTATAGTATTCCGTTTGCCATCAATCTGAAAAAATCTTAGTCTTCTATCCAAACCAGCAACAAGTAGCAACTGAGCATTACGATGGAACTGAACTGAATTTATAGGACCATTCGATGATTCCTCAGCATTTGCATCTATGAGTCTTGAGTACTCAAGAAGTCCAGGAGACAACTTGGCACTGCTCTTCACAACAAGATCTTCGTCTGTTCTAAGAATATCGTCAACAGCTTCAATATCTTCATAACCACGAGCCACCACTGCTTGAGTTTGTTCATCTGATGATTCATCATAAGGGTCATTATCCCTTGACCGGGAATCAAGTTGAGCCCATTCCGTACCAGGGTTCAACTTAACATGCTGAGCCCTTAGTCTTGAAACATACTCTGCACCTGAAATCAAACTCTCATCCTCTTCCTTCCTCAGCTTCCTCAACCTGTTAACTTTCGCTATATTTACATTGGTCTGTTCCTCTTCCTCATCCACCCAGACAGGTTTCTTTTGCCAAGCTTCCTCTTCATCATCACTTTCCCCTGAAAATTGTGCATCCTCTTCAGTAACAGACAACACGCTATTAGCAGAAGGGTCGACAAAGTACACGGCAGAACCAGTCTCGGCTTCAGCTTGGACCTTTTCCCCATCTTCCTTCCCAAATTCAACAGGAGCATAAAGTGATCCAAACAAAATGTTCTCCAACTTTTTCATTTCCTTCACTTGCTCCATTTTGCTTCGTTTTTCCTTCTCTCTCTTTCTCTTCTTAGCTCGTGATGTTTCCAAGTCAGACTCTTTTCCATCCTCTACATCTTTGTTCTCTTCCACAACCAAAGGCCCCTCAGCATCCTCTGTTTTTATCTTTAATCTATTTCTAGAAACAGCATTTTGAGATATCAAACTCATTATTGGGGAAATAAGGTCTGCTTCTGCAAAATAAAAAAGTACGTAAAGGAGCAATCCCCAAGATTTCCAATTCAAAAATCTATGATTTCGGCAGAAACAAATCTGAGACCATAGTTTACCATTTAAGAAATGGAACATGAACTGTAATTAAAAACTCCAAGTATATATTTCTCACTGAGAATATATACAAAGAATATTGAAATTCAACCGAAGGAATAATAAAGCTGATCTGATAAAATTTGACATGAATAAAAAGATACAAAACAACTTAAAAAGGGATCAAGCAGCCACAGTAAATATCAAATGATTTAAAAAGGGATCAAGCAGCCACAGTAAATATCAAATGATAAAGCCACGTACTGAAAAAGACCTATAAAATCAAAGACTCCTTTGAAATGCGACACGTAGTTCTTCGAAATGCCGAAATCACAGGATTTGTGCAATCAATGCAAGTGCTATTGCTCTTTTATGAAACTATAGATCTAACCCAAACTTTTTTTAAAAAAAATCAATGATTTCAATAAATATGAAGATAAAAGGATATCCAATTCGCAAACTTTGAGTTACAGTACGCATATGACATAAACCAATCGACCAAAGCATCAGCTAAAGAAGAAAAACGCGAACGCGCACACCGTCGGAGATTGCTGCTGTATTAGCATATGTTACAAAGAAGAAGGCAGTTGAAGGAGATGCAAATTCGTACCTTAAGTCGCCTGGTGGTGAGAGCAACGACGGCCAGTGAGAGTATGGGTTCCCCTAAACCCTAGCTTAGAGGAATTGCAGGGCTTATGCTGCAGGGTAATAGCCAGTGGTTAAATCTACGAAGGGTATTTTGGACAATATGTTTAATAGTGCTGCCGTGGTACATCGACATATTTTACCCTTCAAATTTATCTCTTTAATTCCAACATTTCAATTTATCTTATTATTTTTTAAATTATCCTTTGTGAAAATTATATATATATATATATATATATATGCTCTTTATTTGTTTTATAATTTTATTATATTCTTCTATTCATGCAACAGGTTTTTTCTTTTGTCTGTCATGTAAAGGTTTTGCAATTCTATTAATGTTAGGACAGAAATCAAGAACATAATTTAAACTTCCAAAAAATCTTTGTAATTGAGTTTTGTCCAATATTTTATCAGGAAACTTGTCAGTAAATGCAAGTGACCTTTCAATGGGTGTTATGGTTCCTTTGGAAATGTAATGTCCAAGGAACCTGATTTTTGTTTGAAATAAAGATATCTTTGAACTTGAAACAGCTAGACCAGATTTTTTAGTGGCAAAATAGAAAGTTTTTAGATGCTTGAAATGTTGATCAATTGTTTGGGAAAAGATCAACACATCATCTATGTAAACAATACAAAATTCAGAATAGGGGTTATAAATATATTCATAACTCTTTGAAATTCTGAAGGGGCATTTTTTAAACCAAATGACATAACTGTCCACTCATATTGTCCAAATAGAACAGTAAAAACAGTTTTATAACGGTCTTTAGGATGAATTTGGATTTGCCAAAAATCAGATTTCATGTCAAATTTTGAAAATATGAATGCAGAATGAAGTTTTTGGAGTAAATCTTTTTTGTTAGGTATTGGATACCTAATCCACTTTAAGGCTTTATTCAAAGGTTTATAGTTGATCACCAATCTAGATGTCCCTTTTTCTATCTCAGAATTCTTGTTAACATAGAAAGCAGCACAAGACCAAGGAGACCTTGATTTCACAATTAGACCTTTAGATTCTAAATCTTTAATCTCATTCCTACAGTGTTGCTCTAATTTCATATTCATTTGAATAGGTCGAGCTTTTGTAGGAATTTATTTTCATCAAAAGAATTTTCATATGGCAAATCTACCATGTGCTGTTTTCTTTCCCAAAAAGCAAAAGGTAAATCAGCACAAATTTTTTTTTCAATTAAATCTTTAAAACTAGAAATTTTTCTTTTTAGAAAATCATTGTGAAGTTGATTTTCAATTCTTTGTACGTTTAAATCTTTCTTTAAACATGTCAAGTCATTTTGTTTTGTTTTAAGCAAAACATTGATTTGATTTTGGTATACTGAGCAGGCTTTAACAATATTTAGATTTTTTGTTTTAGGTTTTTCAATGAAAGGGAAAACAAGTCTTTCATTTTTTGCTTTAAAAGATATGCTATCATAATTGACAGTATAGAGAGTGATGAGATTTATGAAAAGAGTTCCTAGAATGACTGCATGATGTATGTCATTTGTCAAAATAAAGGAAGTCCTGTTGTTATGTACAGATGCATCAACTTTAAAATTGACTTTTAATTTTGAATTATTGGTGGCAGAAAGTCTTTCTTTTATTTTTTTATGAAACTTTCTGGGGACAATGTCTTCTCTGATGTAATTTAAATCTGCATATATATATATATATATATATATATATATATATATATAGATAGTTATGCTCTCCTCCCTAGTCCCAACCCGTATCACCTACTGAGATGAATTTAAGGGATCAAATATCAAAAGCCACTAGTTTATTTATTGATCTATAATTGGAATAGTTATAAAAATAAAAATTGAATAAGTTGTTTACTTAAATTATAAAAATTAATAATCAAAATGAGCTATTAATATATTTATTTTATCTTGAAATCGAAATTATAATGAACTGAATTGTTATATTTTAATAAAATATTCTTAATTACTATTGTCATCACCATTCTTATTTATTATAATACTTATGATTATTATTATTCAAAAAGGTATTGCCATTAATAATTATAGTTAATAATGAAAATGATTTTTATTAATATTAATATTAATAATGATTTTTATGAAACTCCTGACTTTTTTAACAAATACATCTTTTACTGATTATTTAACATAATAGGGTTTGTGCTTATGCATCTATTATCTAACGACTGAATCCACGATAGGCGACGCAAGGGCAATGACGAGCAGCAACAACGCAAGGGCACAGAAGAGCAACATCAGCGTGAGAGTAGCAACGATGAGTCATACTGGCGATCAGTATCGGCGACCTAATTAGAAGATTGTCAGGTGCTATTGATTTCAATTGATGCTTGATTTTCAATTTTTTTTTTATTTTGTAAATATTTGATTGAGGGCAAATACGAGATTACGAGATGTAGGTGAGGGTATTTTAGTTACTCATGAAAATGGGATTATGATTTCCAATCCCCTTAGAAATCATAATTTCATTTTCCATTCCCAAATTAATATAGACCCCATCAATTTGATTCACATTTTCCTTATTTATTTTGAAAGTAAATAAGGGCCTCTTCGGCACCGTTTTCAATTCCCATTTTCGTTTTTGTTTTCAAAATCCAAATGTAATACATATTCGGTAGGTTAAATTTAGAAAACAATCTTAAAAATAAAGAATTCAAATCCAATTTTATAACTATAATTACAAAAAACATGTTAAACATGTTTTGTAAATATTACAAACTGAACTGAGAAATAGATTAAAAAAACAAAACTTAAAATCGTGACCTTCTTCTCCTCATCTTTTTCTCTTCATCAACAGCTCTCTTCCCCCCGCCCCCAACTTTCTTAATCTCATAGCAAATCCACATCTAACAGTGTTCCTCGGCGTTATCTTCATCCAACAACACTCTCTCTCTTCTTATCTCTTCCGATCTACTCTCCCTCGGTGTGCCAGCTGCTGCAACTTTGCCTCTGCCGCTGCTAAAACTTCTCCTTTGCCACTGCTAAAAGTTCCTCCTCTGCCGCTGTTGTAACTCCTTTATCGCTGCTGTAACTGCTGCAATTTCTGCTGCTGTAATTTTCGCTGTTGCAACTGCTGTAATTTTCGCTGCTGCAACTTCTGCTGCTGCAACGTCGTCTTGCTGTTGCTGCAACTCTCAGCCCCTGTTCCCGATCTAATTTGTCTCTTGTTGGTATTTATTTTTTTTCAGTAAATTTTAACTAATTATTTGAATAATTTTAAGTAATTGATTTTTAAAGTATGCTATATTATAAATTCCCTCAGTTGATGCCAAAATCTTGTTGGTATTTATTTTATTTCAGCAAAATTTGAGTAATTATTAGAGTAATTACTTGAATAATTTTGAGTATTTGGTATGTTATATTATGAATTCTCTCATGCCAAAATCTTGCTGGTATTTTTTTTATTTCAGCAAATTTTGAGTAATTATTAGAGTGGTTACTTGAATAATTTTGAGTAATTGATTTTTAAAGTATGTTATATTATGAATTCTCGTAGTTGATGCCAAAATCTTGTATGTTCATTATAGTTTATAATTATGTTGCACGAGTAGAACATCGAGTTTGTTGTTTGTTAATCCATAAATTTTGTTGTGGTAGAGAAAAATTGAGTCAGGCAAATTTGGTTGTTGTTACTAGAGAGAAATAGAGATTTTTCTAAGTTGGAATTCACTTATAAGATAAACGGTCTACCGTTAATTTTCATATTCTATATTTTGTCAACTTTTGTATAAAAAAAGATTTTCCGACTCAAGTTAATATTAAAGTTTCTTTAAACATGTTTATGTCTAAAAGAAATTTATTTTAATAACCCTAACATTTTAATCAAGAACATATAAGTTTTGTTATCATCAAAATCAATATTATAAGATTAACATATGTATTAGTTATATTTTCTAACAATAAATATGACTTAAATGTTTAGTAAAAATTATTTTTGAAAATGGTAGTACTAAACATATATTCTCTGTTTTTATACTTTTCAATTGTGTTTACCGAACGCTATTATTGTTTTCAATTTCAAAATACAGAATACGTAAAAAAATCTTTTAGACGACGCTTAAATTCAAATACAATGAATCGTCATCATTTTCATTTTCATTTTTATTTTTAGAAATTACAAATTTAGAAACAATACCAAACAGGCCCTAAGTTATTCATTCTCCTTCCCTTAATTCCATTTTCATACTTATTAGTAAAAATATAATTTATTTATGTTCTATTTTATTTTGATCCTTGAAATATGCATATCTTTGCCAAATTGCCTTGACCGGCTTGACTCTTTAACCAAACAACCACGTCATCACGTGATTATCCTACCTTCTGTACGGCTACGGGGATATTTGAATGTTAGTTTCAAACCTTAGGCAAACATTTCTTTTAAGCAAAACTTCAATAATATTCACAAAAATTTAAATTTAACTTGGGATAACATTTAGGCTATGTTTGGAACATAGGATTGAATTAAACTAATTATTAGAATTAGGCTAGATTAAGGTGGCTTTTGTTTTTTAACTTAATGACTTAACTTGATTAATTAAGTTAATTAGAGATGTTTTTGTTTATAACTTAATAAGACTTTTCAGATAATTTTGACTTAATAAAAGAAGTAAATTTTTTTGGTGTTTTACTAAATGGAGGAATATGAATTAAATCAATTAATTTCTAATTTCAAAAATATCTATATTTTATAATTTATTTTTCATGTCTATCCAAAAACTCACTCAGATGTTTACCCTACATAATCTCATCTTTACATGTGACAACTTTAAGATAAAATGACAAATCAACTATTTCAAGTATTTTGTTAGTTTTTTTCCTTATATTATGTACTATTATTGAGAATTAGTGATAAAAATCAAAATTTATGGTATTTTATATATTATAATTCCAAAATCATTATGTATTTACTTAAATATAGTTTTACTTATAAATATTAAAATATTATGGCATTTAGTATATTATTTATTTGATATTTAAATTTAATAAGAGTACAAATGTAAAAGTACATATTTTCAATTTTTTAAGTTGAAAAAATAAATAACTTAATATTTATTTTTAGAGATTCAGATTAAAAAAACAAACATATTATTCAGATTCAGACATTCAGGTCTATTCATAATTTAGACTAATTCAGGTCTATTCAGATTTCGATTTTAAAAACAAACGCCACCTAAGTTAGATTGGATTAAACTGGATTATATTATATAGTTTTATATTTGATATAGTACCAGATTATATAGTGTTAAATTATATTTAGATAATATTAAATAGCATTTAAATTGATATTTAAATATAAATATCAACTATTCATGAAATTTTATAATCATAATTAAAATAAATTTAAAAAGTAATTAATAAGAAAATTGAATATATTGTAAACAAGTTATTTGGTTGTCATAATATAATAATCAAATAAAAACACATAAAACAATCTAAATATTTAATTAATTTTTATCAAATATTTAAAAGCATTATATAAAATCAATTAATTAATGGTATTATTAATTTTTGTGATTATTTTTAATATTATATTAGTGATTATTAAATTTAGTACAATCCAATAATGCAATAAATTATTAAATGGTTAATTTTATTGATAAATTATTAAATATACAAGAAATGAAAATATAATCTCAAGAGTTAGTATAAGTAAAGTACCAATTTAATTAGATCATAGATAATAAATAAAAATAAATTTTAAGTAAATCATAAGTAAAAATTAATTAATTAATTTCTAGATGTAAATAAAAAAATGATATAAATAAAAGTCTCATGAATGGACAATTTTTTTCTTTAAATCTTATCCCATCTAAACCCATGTATAAGTTAGTATTATTAATCCCCTTATTTTAAGATTAAATTCAAATTTAGTCCCCCTTAATCCAATCTAACTAAACTTGCTAAGCATGATATAAATATTTAATCTCAAAATTAATCCAATCCCATACTTAATCATATCATCCAAACATAGCCTTATTTTAAGCAAAACTTCACGGGTATCCTATAATATTTCCAAAAACTTAAAATACTCTAATTTAAAAAATAATAAAATTCTTTAATTTTCATTAGTGGTAAATAATAAATCTGTTAAGAAACTTTCGCGTGTTAATCAATGGTTGCTTGTGTTGACTTTTTATGCCCATATATTGAAAGGAAACTTGCACATTATCAACTAATCTTTCCTCTCTTCTCTTTCATTTTCTTGTGTTTGAACTATTTAACAGCAATCTAATATATTTCAAAGTTTTTCGGTAGTATTATTAGGCGAAACCCAACTTTCGACAATTGAAAAGTCACGGTGCACAAATTTTAAAAGAAAAGAAAATTTGTCTTCGACTCTCCGCATTGATCATCTTTGAATGGTATCATGTCATTATAGGCTGTTTACTTTTCGGTTCAATGGCAGTGCTTGTTAATCAAAGTTATTAAAATATTCGATAATTAAAAGCTAACAACTAAACTTTAGAAGCTAAGGTAATTTTACTACGCATATTTGATAGATCAGTTAGTTTGGGCTATTTGCGAGAGACTACGTTTAATTTAGAATGAGACCGTAGGTGAAGTGCAATGCAACCCTAAAAGGTTAATAGCAATATTACGGTTATAAATTTTTATATTAATTAATGATTTAATGAGTCATAATATATTAATATATGATTGGTTAAGTGAAAATATAAAATGATAAGAGTATTGTAAAATTTACATAAATTAAAACAGAGATTAAATAGTAAATTTTACCAATCTTCACTTGGGTAAACGTGCTAAATTATAATTACATTAATTAATATTCTCTTAATTAATAAAATTTTCTTAATCCCAATGCTATTAATTTATTGAGACTGTACTATAAATAACTTAAGTGATCATATAATGCTACTCGAGATACACACACATATATAAGCGCCACCAGTATGATATCTCGAAAATGTTCTCAAATTAATTATAGCCCTATATGCCCAAAATCACACACTACAAAATATATTTTTATTTTATATAAATATATATTACACTTAATTCACATCGACTGCAGCATTTTCAGATATTTACCCTAGAACTAGATGCATGCTCAAGTTCTTGTTCGGACGGAGATATATTGACTGGAGCAGACTGGCTAGAAATGCTCAGGAGGAGCAAGGCCTAGTTGCTTGAGATGGTTGTGAGTATCAGGGGGATGATCATCGATTTTAGGCCTTTCAGGCTGCACCCAACGCCCGTCTTTGCTCCTGACCAATCCCTTGTTCTCATTTGCCTCCAATACGGAGGAACCAAGTGATGATCTTTCAGAAAGTCAGACGCCTTGTTCACCAGTGCCGGGTCTCTTCCGCTTGCTAGCACAAATCTATGCCCCTTTCCATGGTATCTGCACATGCATTTCACAATTAATTAATTAACGTCACTTAGCGAAATGTGAACGCAAATTTATGTGATTTTCCTCCTTCAGGAAAAATGAATTATAGGGTGAAACTTGATTATATATCTCATATTTTCTGCCTAATTATATATTCTAATGACTAATTATAAGTTGACGTTAGTAAAGCAATGGCGGCTTTCGCGACGTGTCGAGGATATTTTCTATTATATATGTCAAAGCCTTGCCTTGCCTTTGCCATACAACCGCATTACTTGGAGGTTTATATATTAAATATATCCCACTTCTATGATCAAAAACACCTTTTTCCAGAAATATCAAAACTGTAACAACGATTGACAAGAACCTAAGTAATTATTAAATACTAGAAGTTTTGGCCATAAGCAAAGCGGACGTGAGCCGCATGATCTAATCACGGTTTCATATTTTAATTGCTTTTCCAGCTAAGTGATCCAACTCTCGATATGATTAATTAAACCTGTCATATCTCAAAGCATCAAAATCAATATCCGCGATGCATGTGGGCCCTAGTATTTAAAGAGATAATGCATAAATTAATCATTTTGACAGAAACTTTATATCTAACACGCGAGAAAATTTACAATAGATCTATCCGGCCAGAATATGACTTGTGAAATTTGTTTTAGAAAAATTAATTGATATCGGTTTTTCTATCTAAAATACACTCATCAATAATGTATGTGTAAGGTGGTAACTTAATTGCCATATAATGCCAATTAACCACAAAGTAATTTTTTTTTTTAAAAAGGATAGATAATCATAAGATGAATTGATTAACTAGTAAGAAAATACTAACCCATCAAGCAAGTGCAAGAGAGCCTCCAAATTATGAGCACATGTAGGATCAGCCGCGGGATTCAAGAAGGGAGAGTTCTTGTGATCCAACGCCAACTCAACCCCAACGTGCGAGTAACTCCAAGGGAACCCCTCAGCCATTTTCATCAAAACAGGCGAAACATTTTCATTAATTAAAAAACCGGGCGTTTTAGGCACCACATCGTGGACGTTAATCACCCTCAAAGCCTTTAACCCTAATGTCTCAATCCTCTCTTTGAATCTCACGTTCCCCACCCGAGGACCCGAAAACGAATACACACACACCGGCACGGCCCTGCTGTCCCTCAGCACGTTGATGCCGGTCTCAACGATGTCGTACGCTGTCAATATCGCCAAGGCACTCCCCAGACTGTGGCCTGTGACGGTTATGCTGACGTCTTCATCGTAGTAAATTTCTAGTAATCTTTTAACTTCTGTGAGTATTTGCTCTCGAGCTGAGAACTTACAGAACCGGCACGTGACATCTTTGTCCGTGTACAGATCTAAGAATCCGGATTCGGCTTTCACTGTCGGATCCGGACAAGGGATCTTGTTATTCGAAACGGGTTTGAGAAAATCCATTAAATCAGCGATCCACTCGAGGCGCGTCACCGTGCCTCTCCACGCAATGCTGATGTCACGGCGGCCCAAACGCTTCGTCGTTTCGTCGTTCGACACGGCGACGTATCCCATCCAGTTGGCGTTCTTGCTCCACATCTTAGGCCAGCGAGACTTCTTAAAGAAATTCGGAAGGTTGATATTCGAGGTCGCGTATAAGTACCTGGAGACATCGTAGCCGTGATGGGACATTTCTAGTGAGTTGAAGAACTGACACTGCATGAATCTGCAGCTTCCGCAGTACTTTGAAAATGGATCAAAGTCAAAGGCATCGTAGCAGGCTTGTGCCATCTCGCCGTACCGGATCAGTTCGGATCGTAAAATTGGGTCCATTGGATCAAGCATGCCTACCCAGTCATCTTGGCCGTGGATTTCTCGCCACACGTCACCTAATTTTCTCTCTGCAGTCTCTTGTTTATTGGTTGTAAAACTATCTCCGCGTTGTTGGCGATGATCTCGCTGTTTGTCCAGTTCAGTGATGATGGACGATGAGGACTCGTTAGCTTTGGACAAGACCTTAGATACGGCAGTGGTTGGTTCTTTCTTTGTTCCAAAGCTCAGGGTTTTCGAGGGACCAAATTGAGATCTTTGGGCTGACTGAGAAACCAGGAAGCCCGTTCCAGCTCCAAAACTATCATTTGCTGGGTTTTTCTCAAGGGAAAGAATCGTGTTGGATGGACAAAATGCTGCCATCGAAGGACTTTTGTGAAGCTTAATTTTGCTGGTCCAAGGTGACCTGGTAAACTTGCGAAAGAGGAAGATGCCTGGGTGAGTTATATTGGGAGGAGATATAATTATTTACATAACGCTATCCTAATATTATTATATAATTGTGTACATATTGTATTTTTTTTAAGTGCATGTGATTCATGAGAGCTCCTCGAGCTACTCGAGGTGCCTAATCTTTTATTATTTTCTGGTTTCCCGAAAGTTCCTCTGTATTACTTCCACCATTATGTCAAATGCGGCCGCACTGATCCATACATGCGTGCATAATTTTTTTATTTTTTTTTAATGGTTGGAATAAAGTAAATGCCTAAGTCCTTTGATTAATGGTTACGTGGGGCTAATTTTTTTAAGGGCATGCGAGAAAGTACGCAGAATATATGTATGCGAAAAGACCTGGACCTTTCTACTTTAAAAATAGAAATGAAGAGGATAGTCTTATATGCACACCAAACGAGCGTGTCTGCGTAGAGTTCTTTTGATGGTTGGACCAAAGTAAAGTCTAATTGGTTAAAAAGATAAGAGGGACGTGATACTGATGAGGGCTTGGTCAAATTATTTTATCTATCAAGAAGAAAGACAACCACAAGCTATTAAGCTATATATGCCAACGGTGACGCAATGAGTTAACCATGACATGCGTTGTCTAATGGGAAAGCATCGTCTTTCTCGCAAAATGACTTTCATTTTCCGTTCGCTTTCTACTTTCTACAGCATCCGGAGGCGACAAAATACGGGCCCCAGTTGCAAAGATACCAAGCACCAACTGCAGGCAAATTGCCTCCAACGCATTATTACATCACACCACACCGCAAGATAAACTCTTTTCTAAAGGAAGTAATATATATGGGTACGGCCAATTCCTTGATCTTTATTATTTTTATTTTTTCCCTTTTGGGGGGTTTGAAAGAACAATACAGCTTTGAGATCCCCGTGTCCACTTTTTAAAAAGACATGGTTATTTTGCACGCATCTTGTAGATCATGGCACTGCGCCTAAATCTTTGATGACTGTTAATTTGACCTTATTTGTCGCATTGTACATGCGCTTGATGACTCTTCCCTCAATTAATTTACAACGCAACTACAAAATGAACCCAGA
The DNA here is from genome assembly GCA_030449905.1 of Luvunga scandens. Classification (NCBI taxonomy): domain Eukaryota; kingdom Viridiplantae; phylum Streptophyta; class Magnoliopsida; order Sapindales; family Rutaceae; genus Luvunga; species Luvunga scandens. The sequence goes on along the minus strand of JASUUG010000382.1, from coordinate 99,256 downwards.
CTTTTTTGAGCGGTTATAAAGTGATCGTTATGGGAAGCCTTTAAAAATACGCTAATCGCCTAATAAATTCCCAGTTGACAGTTACTTTGATAATATATTCAGCGAAGTGCGTTTTTGCAATTGACTTGACTATCAAATCGCATGAAAAATTAAACCCGCGTTATTTCCGTGACTAATTTCCATTGTTTCCCACCTGCGAATACTTCTGTTAAAGAACAACTTATTCCTAGCATATCATTTTTCATTTCACACGATTGCCATTTTTGTGTTCCCTATTAATTTGACAGTCTACATTCGAGAATGTTCTTTCTTATATCTTCTAACGGAAATTCTTCATTTCTAAATTTGTCAAATATTATTGCATTTTTTGTTCACATTAAGCGATCAGGACCCGGGAGCTGAAAAAAAAAAAAGTTAACAAAAACTTCCACTGATTAAAATCTGAATCTATGTGGATCCAGTTATTTAATTCCAAAATCATCGATGGCTATTAGTTAAGCATCAGACACTACAGCTAATGTATATCTTTGGGGCAGCAAACTAGACAGGGACAATATGATGTTTAACAACATGATCTCGCATAATCTACTAGCAGTCTTGAGTTGGGCATTCTTAGTTAACGACGTGATCTTGATGAGATTTGATTCCTAATTTTATTTATTTTTTTTGAAAAATTAAAGGTGTGGGCTTAGTTTAAATCAATTTTTTTAACTATCTACCTCTTCATTATTTGAATTCATGTAACCACTTATAACAAGATTGGTTATTCAATCAAATTATATTATATTCACTTATAGTTTAGATAGCAAATCTATATTATATTTTTTATATTTTAAAGTCATCAATTTATACTTGAAGCAAAATGTAATACTACAAAATTTTGTTAAATGTTATATTTCTACAAAATATAATAAAGACAATGTGAAATTTTTATAAACAAATAAAAATGTTGCTAAATGGGTGATAAAATTATGACGCAATAATAAATTATATTGCATTTAGGATACTCTCAAAAGCGAACAAGACAAAGACTTAACCTATCAACCTAAATTGCCACCTCCGGCGTCAATAATTGCTTTCATTTTAAAAAAACAATGGCTATACACAAATGAATCAAAGCACAACATATTGATGAAAGCCCGCTGAAGTCCAAGATAAGAAATTAAATAAAATATTTCTACAGTTATTTTGGGAGAATCGAACTAGCTAAGAGTTTGTTGATAGAAATAAATGAACTTCGAATAGTTGCATGAGTATAGCCTTCGACACTCCCTCAAAATTTCTTATAAAATCCCTTTGAACGAGGCTATTAACTCATCACCAAAACTTACTTTTAAAAATAATATTTAATAATTAAAATATCCCGAAATTAAATTATAATTTTAGATATAAAAATATAACCAAAAAAAAAGAATTATTAACCTTTAAACTCATTTTTACAATCAATGTATTTTTGTTAAACCCTAATCAAGTAGAGGTGTGACTCTCCTTCCGAGTCATGTATTTTTGTTAACTGGAATGTCGTTGGATTCAGTGAGTAGCTAACCAAGTTGGTGGTTACATCTTTGTTGGCACTTTGGCATTAGGCATTGGGCCACAGACAAGGTGTTGTTGATAGTAGGGATGTTCAGAATCTAATATGATCCGTTTAATTCGTCTAATCCGTAAAAATCTGATATGTGGATTGATGAATTGTATTAGATTGAAAATTTAAAAATTTACAATCGATGGATTAGATATGGATTTACTTCTGAAAATTCGCAAAATTCACGAATTTGTAAAAAAATAAAAATTATTTATTTAATTGAAAAATTAAACTTGTAAATATGCATTAGTACTTATTAATAAATAAATAAGTTAAAGGGTGCGTTTGGGATTGAAGTTGAACAGTTGTAGCTTTAAAGTTACAGCATTAAAGTGTTTGATAAACGCTAGCTGCTGTAGTTTGGAAGCTATGTTAATATGATTTTTTACTTGTATGATGAAAAATTTATTATATCTTTAATAATTTTGTTAAAGTTATTATTTAAAATTTATATTTATTGCATGTTATTAACTTTTGTTTTATAGTTATAGTTTTTTTTACAACAGTTGTAGTTTTTAAACTACAGCACTTTAATCCCAAATACACCCAAAATATAGTTATATTAACACAATATTATATCTTATTCAATAATAAAATAAAAAAATAATTCAATAAAAAAATATAGTTTCTTAAACAGTTAATTTTCACGAATTAATCTAAACAAATGAGGTTTTTTCTTTTTAGTGTGTTTTTTTTTATAACTCACATTACATAAGATAGATAACTCATATTACATAAGACACAATTACTAATATGTACAATCAGAGTATAACTCATATTTACATGAGACTGTTACTGGAACGAGTATACATAGATTCTTCTGAAGAACTACCCAAATTTTTAACTTTTACTAATATTCAAGGGACGCCTACTCCACTTATACTTGTAAAAGAGTAAACTGCCTTCACTCAATTATAAGTTATAATTGAGAAAGGATTAAAGCCCCTACAATGCTTTTGTGGGGGCTTGAACCGGTGCCCTCACACATCCTAATTACTCGGCCAAAGGCCGAGTGCCATTTTTGGTGTGTTATATTTTAAAACTTTGAATGTATTTTCTAGTTGTATTCAAACAATTAATTTATTTAAATCTTATTTAATATTAAATTTGGTTAGTAATAAAGTTATTTTTATATTAAATTTTTTTATTTAGTTACTTCATAGATTGAAAATAATAAAAACATTTTAATTCCTAAAAAAAAACCGCAAAATGGTGGATTGTATATGGATTGGGTCAAATCCGCATCCGATCCGCAGATGTATTGATTGGATTTGAATTGAGTTTCATTGATTCATGGATTAGATTGGATTGAAAATTTATAATCTGTAAAATCGTGATCGGATATGGATTGATACCCAATCTGTAAAATCTGATTCGCGAACACCCCTAGTTAACAGATATCATGTGGGCTTCTTGTGGTAGACTTGTTCTACATTTTGTTTATGAAAGTAAACTAGTGCACTGTTGTAGTTCAAGAACCATTCTTTTAAGGTGAATAAAAGGAAAAACTGTGGGGGTTTGAGTTGTATCATTGAGTCGATGACTATAAATATTCAATTATGTTCTCTACAATTTTGTTTTTGGTAAGTTATAGTACAATCTGTGACATAAATTGGAAAATACTAAATGGCCAAAATGAAGGAAAGAGGATGTGATGTCGTTTCTATGTCCTTTTCTCTCTTCCTTTTGCCCCACAAGAAATATCAAAATAATAACTAAAAAAGATACCAAAAAGACAAGAAATCTCTTCTTATTCTAAATATTATCCTCTTCTTTGACTAGATCCACTACCTGAAGCTCTGCACATCCACATTTGCTTTGTTGGAAGAAAAAAATTAGCCATTTTTTTATTAGAGCTAACAATCTCTTATCGAAAAACTAAAAAAGAAAAAGAGAGAGAACAAAAGCACAACCTTGTAGTCAATAGAATCGCCGCCCCCATGCTAACCTATAATGGAGCCAACAAAGCCACTGGCACCATGCCAACACTGTCATCACCAAAGATCGCATTTAACTCTCTCTCTCATTCATACACAATCAAATTTTTATTGAATAACTATTTCATACTGTCTTTAAACAGTACATCCATGTATTATGTATGACTTTAGATGAACATCAACTTCTATTTTGTTGAGTTATTTATATTATTTATAATACATCAGAGTATATCATATGCAAATTTGTTTTTTATCCCCTTGTTGGTGTTTTTTTTCCTTTTCCATATAATTAAGTTTTCAATTTTCTTGTTCCTATTTGAACACTATTGATGGTAATCCTTGGCATTGAATGCAAATCTCTCAACTTTGGGGTACTAGCCAATGGTTTTATTTTATTTTATTTTATTTTTGTTACTAAACAAATGCAGATCTAAGTGTTGGTGCTTAGGGAAATGGCCACTTATTTTATTTTATTTTTGTTGCATACTTTTGCATCCTTGTTTAATCATTATTTTAAACTTTTTGTAGGCCATAACAAAGAATGAGAAGGGCACATGAAACAACAACACATACTGCTGTTTCGGTTGTCCTTATTTTTTTCTTATGGCTATTTAGCAGCGCCCTTACATATTTGCGACAATGGTTTTGGCAATCAATTTTATCAAAACAATATTAATTTTATCAAAACAATATTAATTTATCGCGGACGTTGATATGATGCGTATTACACACTATTTAATGCAGTTCCTTTTATATTTAAAGATTTTGGATATAATCATGTTGGATAATTGCATTTTTTTACCATATTTAGGTTTTCATTCCAATTGTTGGATGTGTGGTGGAACTTCCTACAAACCAATGTCGCCAGCCAAATTGATTAGTACTGCATATGCCTTCAATAATGATTCCTTGGAGTAAAAGTAAGAACAGAGACCTATGTAATCCAATAGAGCATATAGGCAAACAACTATTGCATGAGTATAGACAAGTTGATCAAATTAGAATACTCTACAACTGTAAGTTCTACAACATATATCAATTAACTCCTCTTTGACACCGTTACCCCAAATTTGGAATTTATGTTCATACATAGGATGAATATTCATTCTTTCAGTCTTTTCTCTCAGATACTATTCTATTTGCCCACATTGTTAAAAGAGTGCTCATCGGTTTTATTCTTATTGTAAAATCATTGTTGTAATGTTTTTCTGAAGTGGTCAACCAAAGGAGTTATAGGAAATTTACCTCTTCACAATGTTAGTGGTTAGGATGTTGTACCTCTTACTGTCAAATGGAGATCGTGCCCAAATACACATACTGACATTATTATTTAAGTAATCAACTGCTCCCGAATGAATCCCCCACAACCCTTTAAGTTGTGTTTTAAACTTTTGCATCTATACTCTTTTGTTGCATTTATAAATGCTCGCTCAAACTTATCTTAAAAAGCTTTTAACATTTTAAATTTTGACTTCATGTTACTTTTAACATGGTAAAAACAAATGCCGTAAGGTCTTTTTTAAATTGATTCAATTGTAAAATATCATGACGTGTGTATTTAGTGAGTAATCACTTCAAAGTCAAAGTGAATTCTCCCTAAACACTTCTATTTAATTTAATTTCGGTCTGAATATATAGATGGGTCTAAAGGTGCAAAGTCTTTACAATTTTTTTTTCTAAAGAGTAGAAAAATTGGACTAAATTCAATTCATTTAAAACTTATTTTATTTTCTTTTTTTTAGTAAATTAGTTCTCTGAATGGAAATACATCGATAAGAGATAATTACTAAATCTAGTAAGTCATCAATTGCTCTATGAAAATTCATCATAAACCATTCATAAGAGTCATTGTTTTTGGAATCCTTAATCTCAATAGCTAATGGATACAATTGATTATTTCCATTCAAGTATGTCGCCATAAACATTGTTCCACGATATAACAATTTAAGACGAGTATCGTCTACCACAATCACTGACCCGATGCATTATAAAAAAAATCATTAATATAAGATCCAATAGCTACAAAATACTACAAGAAATTATTATTCTCATCTAATTTTAGACCAGTTACTGTACCTTCATTTTCCTTCTCCAATACATGAGAGCACTTAAGGAGTAAATAATATGATTTTGATGGACTTCCTCGTATCACCTCAAGAGCAAATTCTGTAGCTCGATATGCCTACTGGTATGATAAGCAAATATGATGCTTTTTTTGCATGTCTGCTATAATGTCATTTAAAGCGTATATCCACTTCTCTTGAATTAATTTGTTGATGATGATATGACCGATAATTCGATTCCTTGCCTAACGATGGCCCCTAGGCTCATTATGACAAGTGTATGTCTTGTCACATCTCATTATTATCCAATGTACATTCTCTTCATTTGATGCTCTCTTTGCTCAGAGTCGTCATTTACATGACATTAAAGTACAGTGCACCTTGAAACATGTCGATGTGGACCTTGTAACCTTGAAATTGAACTTATCCCTCAAGGAACTTTGCACAGTTCCAATATTAAATTATATTTAAAATCAAATAATTTGCCTACACAAATATCATTAGGCCTAATATTTCTAATTAAATTTAGAACAACTAAGTCTGAAAGAAAAACTAGTGCAATACTTATAAATAGGTCAACTATTACACCCATTGAATGGGGCTTTGGAATAACAAATGGACTTCGGGGTAGTTGATGTTCATTTTGAAAGTGAGGCAACTCTTCCCTATCGTCGACTAAACCTTCATCATGCACACAGTTTGCATCATCGCAAGTATTATCCAGATGACTATCATCATCATTATCATCAAAAATATTAAAAAGACCACAGTCCCCATCATCAATCGGGCTATGGTATGATTCAACATTAATTTTGTTTGCTGGTGTATTATTTATGTCATCAATGAGATCGTTATTGTATTGAAAGAAGAGTAACTTTGTTGTAGTGATGTCGTCAGTGGTAACACATTTTCTTCAATAGTTGTTAGTGTAACGTCGTTCTTTTATTCAACAGGCTCTTGATTGTTACTTTAGTAACAAAAATAGGGATGCACCCTTCATTCACTGAATTAGAGCTCATATGTAACAAAACTCTAACCATTTCATCATCATGTACATTCATAGGTAGTGCACACACGGGTTAGGTAGAACATCTCAACTGTAAAGTTGTCTTTAATGTGATGCTATAATCATTCGAATTTATTTGAAAAACTACATATACTTTTGCTAGAAATATAGTAAACATATAGTTTTTTAGGACAAAAAAAGCTTTATTTCTTCCATTTTTATACTTAAAACGACCATCTGTAAATTCCTTATATGATCTATCAAAACACATTTAAAGGATAACTGACTCCATTAAGCTTGAATAATTAAAAAAAGACTAAAAAAATTATCAGTACTTAAAAAAAGCCATCGCACGTGGGACAAGCACCTATCACACGTTTCTTGTGCAACAGACAATTGTTGCACAACCTCAATGTGTGATAAATGCTTGTCACACATTTTCTGGTTCGTCTCTTAACTCGTTTTTATTCAAAATACCTACATAAGTTTCAAACAATCCGAAGATAAAATTACATATTGTGTAAAAACAACTACTAACCTTAATTTCTTGCTTTCTAATTAATGATTTGATGAGTAGAGGATGGTTAAATTAGGTAAGTAGAAGACGGTGAGTTTTGGTTTCGATGAGATTTGTTAGGCATTTTGTTAATAAGTTTGAGGGTTTAGGTCTATAAATTACATTTATGGCTAGATATGATTAAAAAAAAAAAACCTAAGGTGGCTATATGTGAAAATGCCCAAAACTTTTGGGTTATTTTTGTAAATTTCCCTAGACTTTGGGCTTGTTATACATTTTCCTATTATAACTTATCAAGGCCCACGTAGGAAATGATGGAACCTTAGCTGCCATAATAATAATTGGACGGGTTTTCTTTTCATACCTGAATCATCAGATTATTTCATTACTTTGTAGGGAGATTAATATTCAATAATATTAATTAAGTATTGCACAGACTGTTATTACAGGTAGAAATCTGGACCTTTTTTCTTATCGTTTCTTAGTTTCTCATAAGTAAATTATCGCGCTAGTGAAAATCCACATTCACGATTCACCCCACTGCTCGTTCTCAAATGATCACTTGCCCAACATCAATCACATAGGTGGCCTCTAGCTATTTAAGTGTACATACATTAAAATAGGCACACATCTATTTCATAATTTTCAATAATACCTGCGTAATTTAGAGACAGTTTAGTGATGTTGTACCTTTTAAAATAATTATTGTTAGTTATGCTATAAGAATAATTAACTGTAAAGAGAATTAGTTAAATATTATAGTAAAGTTATTTTCAAAATTATTGTAAGTTTTGAAAGTAATTGTATGCGTTTGGTAGATTTTATTGTTAAACTGGAGTTATAGTACTAATGATTAAGTAGACATAACATTTGGATAAATTTTATTTATACATGTATAAATAATATTTGTTTATTGTGTATATATAATAATGGACAACTAAAATAAATATTTTTATTATATTAGATTTATTTTTTATCTCAATATAATTGGTAATAATAATGATTTATTTAAATTTAATGATTTTATTTCTTAATTGAATAACGATAATTTTAATTTTTTATAATATAAGTGATGATGTAGAAAGAATTGTATTAAATCTAAATATAATTCTCAAAATCATATTCTAAAGAGTTACTCGTTTCCCACTCTTTAAAAATAGTTTTTGAAAAAATTTATTAGACACTAAAATTAATTTTTAAGTAAACTTTTAATTCATTTATAAAAAAATTAACTTTTAATTTTTTAAAATAATTTATGATCGTCTAAAAAATTATCTCAAATGAGTCCTTAATTTCAAACCCTCGTGGCCAAATAAAGTTATAACATTCCCTCCAATCTATTCATGTTAGAACTTAGAAATGGGCGCAAATGAAAATAATAAAGGTCGACGTGGATAATTTATATTATATCCTATAACAAAATGACAACTATAGAGTATGCAGGACTTAATTACAATGCGATTCTTGTGTAAGATATCCAAATTGTTTCTCACAATTAATACGTTGTTTATAAAGTGTGGCGTTTAAATTTTGAGAAGGCCGGCTGGCCGGGGCCCCTTGCCGCCTGCCAGTTTCTCCGTGGCCTGTGCCTTCATGGGAGGTGTGTGTATGCATATGTATATTAAGGTTTTGTTTGGTTTTATGGCATCTTGTAGTTGACATCAATCGAACCCAAAAACACGTGGGTCGTCGTCCAAGCCATAGGTGATAACGAACAGATTTCAAGTTTCAGTTCGTGTGTAATTTTTTAAAATTTGATATCTATCATGCCGGAAATATAGTTCGTGATTAGTTAAATTTTGATACAAATAAAGAAATATCAAGAAAACATTAATAATATCAGCCTAGTAATTATATGTACTTAGTTATTCTCGTTGTTATTAAAATTGATGATCAAGTCTTTCATTTGTTATCAAGTGATAAATATCTCTTTATCTTATTTTTTAAGATAACGTTTTAACTCATCTAGATATATTATGAGAATAATTTTATTTTTTAAAAATAAATTTCTGAATTAAATTTTAACTGCGATACACCATCACAATTCAGATAGACTTTTTTGAAGCCGAAATTAGCTATTTTATCTTTTTAAGTTTTATTGAGCATTAAAAGGGGAGGGAACAGCTGGTTCCTACACTTGGTGCCCGCCCATATGATTAAGAAAAAGGTGAGTTTATGGTAACAAAGGGTTTGGGCAACCCATTAAAATTTGAAAACTCTATACACTACGACGGTGATCTGATGGTGCTTGTCAATTAATGCTGTCATTAATGCTAAGCTGCAAACTTAGTTGATTTCTTTCCTTTTGAGACCACGTGTTTGTGGAATTGGATAACCTATTATTTTGCAGGCATTGCAACAAATTTCGATGACAAACTTTGATTAAGCTGTAACTACGATTATGTCTGCTAAAAATTACGTAACGGGTAATGATGAAATGACAGTATTATTTTTTTGATAAGAAATGACGGTACTATTTTGAATTTTATTTGATGACGACCTCAAGGTTAAAAGTTTGAATTTCATAATATTTTTTTCAGCTAATATGACAGTTCTTTATACACAGATATTTGATAAGAAGAATTAAGAAAGGCTCAATTTCAAATAATAGGGCTATAATTTGCAAATGTTTAAACAAAAGAAAACAGCAACAATATCTTAACCTGTCTCTGTCCATATCAATTATTTATATAACCCTCCGACCCTAATAAATAAGCTGACCCGATTGAAACGGTGAAACTTATGCCTCACAGTCAAGACTTGGCGGGGAGGGTCGCGCCACATGATAAAGAAAATTTGAAAAACGGAAAAAGGCATAACGTCACGTGTTTTCACCCGCCCAAAACGAGGAGAGAACAGTAAATTGACCCCCGAGCGAACGAGTGAACGACGCTCCTCGCACCGCGCTTTATTATTATTATTTTCCCTTCAAAAACCAGCGCGCGAAAATGCATCCAATCTCCCGCGCCTCCGCCACCAACCCAATCCCCTCCCCTTTATTTTGATCGCCTCAGTCACACACGCACACTTCCTCTCGCACACTCGCGCTTACACAATGAATAACCGCCAACACCAGCCCCACGTGGCACCGTCGGCCACCGATTATTCATCTTTCGACTTCAACCTCCGCCCCTCTAAACGACGTGGCAGTTACAACTGCGGCCGTTGTGGCCAGCCCAAGAAAGGCCACTCCTGCCACGTCGGCACCCCCTCCACTCCTTCTGCTGCTGCTACTCCAACACCTTCCGATTCTTCAGATGTTATCTCCGCTCCCACCTCTCTCTCCGCCAGCCGCCCCCCACGTCACCAGCACTGCTCCCGCTTCCGCCGAGCTTTGTCCTTTGACAACATCGATCTCACTTGCGAGTCGCCCGAGCCGGATTCGGCCATCGAGGAGTTTCTGGATCCAGATCCTGAGTTGTCTGGCGGCTTGCCGGCGGCAGCTTTGTGGGAGGTGCTGAGGAGGTTGCCTCCGCCGGGGCTGTTGACGGCGGCGAAGGTGTGTAAAGGATGGAGGGAGACGTCTAGGAGGCTGTGGAGGGCCGCGGAAGAGCTCAGACTTCGGGTTCCGCTGAGGGCTCAGGTCGGGTTTGTTGGATCCGTGTTGCAGAAGTGTCCCGCCCTTGTTAGGCTCTCTCTTGCGATGGAAAGGTTAGGGTTGTGGGCCATTTCACTAGATCTAGGGTTTTATTGGGTGCATTGGTTGGTGGTTGATAGAGATGGTGTTTGGATAACGAAAGTGAACACAATAATCCGGGTGTAGTTGAAAAAGATAAGAGACAATGAAGATGAAATGTGATAATGTAGCGTGATTTATAAAGATAAATGCATAGGACCGTTTGATCTATAAATATCAGCAAAGGATTCAATATTACGGAACTGGAGTTTAATGCCAATAATTTTTTACTAAGACTGATACTTCAATGCAAAGATGGATTTCAGGTTTTAAAGATCTATGTTATTTTGGATTTATTTACCCTTTTTTTCTTTAAATCTTAATTTAGCTTCTCAACTTGTGTTTGCAGTGATGTAGATGCAACAATGTTAGCGTGCATTGCATTTTCTTGCCCTAATTTGGAATCTATGGAGATCTATACATCTGGATCTGCAGTAAATCGGATTACTGGGTATAACTGCTTATCTTTCTTTTTTAAGTCCACTGTTTGGTCTATCATGTGGTGCATTATTTCTCTAGTTGTCCCTGCAGAGTCTGTTAATGTCGTGTGTTTGGTTCTTTATTATACTCAAACCTATATTCTAGGAATGCAAATGGATTCCAAGTGCAATAATTGGTTAAGAACTGAGATGTGCCTTATTTCTCAGTGATGTCAACATAACGATCAAATGATTCAATGTTTGGGACTTATTAGTAGGTAGAGATCTACTTTTCTTTTGACAGAATTAAGCGATAGGCAGGGAGTTATGAGTGATGCCAACAAATTACATTGATTATGCCATATTTGATCTGCATCATGATCAAATGCCTATTGAAGTTCTTAGTTGTTTTTGTCACTGTCAGATTTTAATATGCAAGGTCTTAATTCCTGACCATAATAACTTTTCATCTGAACATATGCTTAAGTTGTGCTGATTTAAAGATGCTACATTGCCCTTATAAACAGTGCTGAATTACATTTTGGGAATTATAGTTAGAATTTATTAATTTTTGGGCAGTCTCCTAAAATTGCAATTAAATTATTAGCTATTTAGGTTTCGTATCTTTATTTTGTTGTAAGATTAATGGTCTTGCATTGGTTGACTGCTTCTGATTAATTGAAGGGTCTGTTTGGTGTTTTTCCATGTAGTGATGAATTGGGTCGTTTTGTTGCTGATAAACGATGTCTTACGAGTCTTAAGATGGAAGGGTGTTCTAATTTAGGAGGTTTTGTCATCTGCTCATCAAGCCTTTCTATGCTCTGGCTTTCAGATCTTTACTCCCTCTCTAAGATGGTAATTATTTGTTTTCTTTATCTCTTGATTGGAAGCTAGTTGAATTCTTTTTTATATCAGTGTTCCCTTTATGTAGATTTTTAATTGTCCCAATATGAGAGAAATCTCTCTGGAATTTTCTCGCCAAGAGAATGATAGTACTGATCTTACCACCATGGCTGATGGATTGGGAAGGAATTGTCCAAGGTTGCAAAACATACACATAGCATCAATTCGACTTTCTCATTCTGTTGTGCTAGCACTTACAGCCGCAGGCTTAAGGTTTGTAAAGTGGCTTCGTGTATGTGGAACCTTGAGCAGTATCTTTGCATATACTTTGTTGTCTATGGATCTCCATTTATATGTTATGACAAGTAACCTTGTTGTTGAACTGTAAATAAATGAATGTTGATTAAACTGCACTGTCATTCAGGGGGTTGCGAATGCTTTCACTTGTTCTTGGATCAGAAATCACTGATGCATCTGTTGCTGCCATTGCTTCAACCTACTCAAGATTAGAATTGCTTGATCTAAGTGGGTAGGTTTTATTTTGTTTCAGTCTTTTCTTCCAAATTGTTGTTTTGTAAGTGTTAGTATATCTCCTGTATTTTATATTTGACATTACACTTCAATGGCAGATCTAGCATCAGTGACAGTGGCATCGGAATGATCTGCAATGTGTTCCCTAATACTCTGTCAAGACTTCTCCTTGCTCTTTGTCCTAATATTACTTCCAGTAATCTTCAAGTCCTGGCTCTCATCTATGGCATTTTTTTTTATTCCATATGTTTTATGGCAATTAACATGCTATTTGGGTCTCTCAGGTGGAATTCAGTTTGCCACAGCACAGCTACCTCTCCTTGATCTCATGGACTGCGGAATGTCAATATGTGATCCCACTTCTGAAGATTCAAACTCTGATGAAAACTGTGACTTTGAGCTACAGAAAGCCTTCAACAATAAACTGCATCTCATGTATCAGAAGTTGATTATTAAACATTGCTGCTTGAAGAAACTAAGCTTGTGGGGTTGCTCTGGCTTGGATGTGAGTTATTTCTTATTAAAGGTCATATTGTTTTTATGTGTGTCTTTATCCCTCTTCATGATCTAATTTTGTTAATATAAATACAGGCTCTATGTCTAAACTGTCCAGAACTGAATGATCTGAACCTGAACTCATGCAGAAACTTGCGTCCAGGTATATTATTTGATGCACTTCGATTTATTAACCGTTGGTCTATTTGAACACTGGGATAAACTGTATTAATCATGGTACAACTTGTTAACATATCCAGAAACATTGCTACTTCATTGCCCCAAATTAGAAAGCGTGCATGCATCAGGCTGTCAAGAATTACTAATTGACACCATTCATAGCCAGGTAAACGGTTAATTATTTATGCTTATTTTTGTTTGTTCATAGACTTTTTGCAGCCTTGGTATTTTATCAAGAAAAAGGAAATGCACAAAGCTGATTAAGCATTTATACCTTTGTTATTTAAGAAAATGATTACAAGTTCAATATGAGAACCTCATACATTCAGCATTAATTTCAACAAAATGACTTGCTCTTTTTTGTTGACAAGTGGGATGCATGGCTTGCTTTTCTAGTAGTTGTTTTTTAGAATCTAATTATCTAAAAGACAAGTCAAAATGCAGATGACATAGTAAATCTTTTTGCCCGTTGTCAGTATTCTACTTTGTAGAATTGGATATATAGTTTTGAAGCCATGTGCATAATGTGAAACACTGATACTTTGTTGACAGCTTATAAACTTCTAGAAAATGAATGGTTATTCTAGTTTCATTGCTACTTGGGGTGGCATCTTCTTGGAAATGTGCCCCTTTATCACCAGCTTAATTGATAGGCAAGTTTTTGTTGAGATGGAGTTATGATCTGAGTTATCATGAAACAGGGTTCATTCCGGCATGGAAATATCCCTCAAAACTTGCAAAATGTATGTGCAATTTATTGTTCAGTAATAATTAATGGTAGGTTAAAATTAGACAATCTATTTAAAAATATTATGCTTTATCAGAATATTGTATTCAGGTTTCCTGAGTGACCTTCAAATTCTCAAAGCAAACTCAAATAAAAGCTCAATTTATCTGCTTTTAGAGTTTATGATCCACGTCGTCCATTTTCTCATCAGTACAAACTATTTCAGGTCAAAAATAGCTTTTCTGCCCTGGAAGACCAATATCCATTTAAGCGTTCGGCTGACGGCTCCAAGAGAATTCGGGTGCCGCATTCTTTCAGTCAGGTAACCCGAGAACTATTTTGCAGTAAGACACGTGACAATTTATTTTAGTTTATGTACTGTAACAACGTACGAATAAAAACAATTCCTAATTCCTTAGAAGAAATGCTTCACAATGAATGTAAAAACTTATGCAAAAATTTGTTGTTCTCAGCCGCCGGATGATGATATGAAGCGGCGGAGGGTTGGAAGACGGGAATGTAATGTGGTGGTGGATTGACTAATAAAATCTAAAAGTGGCTTCTGTTTCTGGAGGACACCAATTCTTTTTAACGTAAACCTGCTGCAAATTCTTGTTTGTCTGCGACCTCTTCGGATCCCCAAATGCTTGTAACTGTTCAAATTTGGCGGCATCTACCTTGTAATACTAATTACCTTTTCTTTCCCGACACAAACAAGTCAGTTTTATTTCAAACTAAAAGAAAATACAAAGTCATTATGTGGGAAGGACTCTGGACCATCTTGTGTCTGGTATCTGGACTTATTTGGGCTGTACCGCAACTCATTTGAAAAAAATAAAAAATGAACAAAACCACATTATAATTTTTATATCTCATTGTGCAAGAGCTGTTGTTTTATGATTAATGCGCGATCTTATTATTAAAAAAAAATACTAATTCCTCTGTTTTTACTGCGAAACTTCGTGGATTGATCCCTTTTGATACGATTAGGATAACAATTATTTTCCGTAAATCGTACGGTAAAGGATCATTGTAGTGTGGATTATTATGGGTTGTATGCGTGGCACGTCATACCCAATCCGTTTAACAAAGAATGGGATACGTGTACTGACTTAACAAAGAATCAGCAGAGGGTCTTCTTCATTTTACTGTTCAGCAGTGGATCCCGGCTAGCCTAATTCCTGTGGCGAACTCAAATTCCTTTTCATTCAGCGCCAGCATCTGTTCTGGTCAAGTTCGCCGTTCAGTTCTCTGTTGATAAATTGGTCTCTCTGTCGTCGATTTTCAATGGATGTCTCCTCGCTTTCTACAACTCCGAGAGCATATCTGAGCTCTTCTTCAACAGGTTTCCTTCTCCCATTCGATCGGTTTTCAATTGTTTATACATGCTACAAAATTAAAACTTTTGTTCCATTTTTTTTCTTTTTAAAAATCTCAATTATCATTTAATGTTTTGTCAATCTGATTGTCAAACTAATAATAATAATAATCTGTAGATATCGGGTTAAGTGATACAATCTATTTTCTCGCCATACGATTCGCGTGGGATGATTACGATTTTGATTCTATAGGACTTTTTTATATACACACACATATACGAATACACTTCTTACATTAGTAAGTAGCTATATAAAGTGTTATTTAGAGTAGGTAAAATTTAACAAGATTTGATTATCCAACACGAATAAACGAGTATGAGTAGTCGAATTTAATACAATTATTAAATAGGTTGAGTTTGGGTCCACATGATTTTTTTTCGTATCGAATTAGGGTTAAAGTTTTTAACCTATTTACCCGATCAATAACTTGATTATATTTTTATTTTAAAATAATTTGTAGATTCTTATCATAAAAACTAAAATATTAGAAATAATTTTCTCTTTTATTTTTATTTTTTGAAAGAATGAATATAAATACAGTGTTTTATTTATAAAACTTTATATATATTTATAGTTTTAATAGTATAAATGTGTAAAAAATTAGTAGGCATGTATATTTTATATCGATATATAATATTATTTACATATAATTAAAACTTCAATAGTGTAAATGTGTAATATTTTAGTACATATGTATATTTTATAATATCAATAAAGTATATATGTGTGTATAAATAAAAGCGTATAAATATTTGATGTAAATTTTATTTAATATATAAATATTAAGTGGATTATTGGGTAACTCGACTATTTTTCCGTGTCGGGTTTAGGTCTCAATATTTTAACACGATTATTAAATAGATTGGGTTTGGGTCGATCTAAATTTGACACGACCCGACGACTTGTTTTGCCACCTCTAGTGTTATTTATTTCCGTTCTTGTTCTCTCTCTTATAATTTTTAAATCATTATTTTTCGCATTCCTGTAGAAGTGTCTGTTAATGCAGAGTCATCACCCCTGAAGAGAGGCAAGCTTCCTTCAGGGCATCATGGCTTTTTGTCCTTTTCATGGATCAGAAGAAAAACAAATGCACAACCTGTTTTTGGTAAAACCAGGTCATTAGTTCAGAGCAAAACCTCTCTCAAGGTGGAACTTGTATTGATCATTATGAAAATCTGAATGATTGTTTTCTTTGCTATTGTCATTTTATTTTGATTCACTTTGTCCTTTATCAGGTTTTATGCAGTCAACAGAGAGAAATTCCTGTTGTAGAGGCCAGGTATGGTAAAACATCATTACCATTGAATTTGGATAATGGCTATATCTGTTGTTGCCATATTGGCCTCTGTTCAATATTGAAGTTTATAATGATAATCTACAAACTTTGAAGATACTTAGTTACATTAGTGATTAGAAAATTTCTTATTGAACTTTTGGCTTGTAGATTTGAAATCATTTGTTCAAGTTGGGATTCCTAAGTATTTATGATTTCCCTCAGCTAGGAGCTTTATGTATGCCACCGAGGTAGGAAGTAGTATTTGTAAAGCAAATTGCCATATATATAGGTAGCTATGAATTCTAGAGTTTTTCATGTTTATCAAAATTGTGAAAAATACATAGGGGGGACTTTTTTATTTTGGTTAATTTTACGTTTCTTTTTTCAGTTTTGGTTCTTGTAAATCATCTCAACATGTTTACACCAATGTTATGTATTTTTGCTTATGACACTATGTGCAGCTTGTCCACCTGTTGATATGACTTTTCATATTTTCTTAATTTATCTATCTCTTTAGTTTATAATAAAATTTTGCTTACTGACATTTAAAGGTGTATGGATGAAGTTTATGACGCTTTGGCTCAACGTCTTCTTCCTACATCAGCAGTAGCATCAAATGCCAATGTGAAGTGAGTTCTATTGTCCTGAAGGAAGCAAAATTTAGATTTCGATATCTTATATAACTGGTGGTTGCCTTATGATGAAGATACTTTTATATTCAAATTCTCAACAAAAATAGGTCAATGTGAGCATTTAATAACTATTTTCAGTATTTATATTCAATCATTGTTTAATGATGTTGGGATTCTGTGAAGAGTGTTGTCTTTTGTTCTTAATATTCAGTTACTTTCTTTGTCAAATGAAATTGTCTATCTGATTAACCATGCAGGCATATCGTGGGTTTGGCTGGCCCTCCTGGTGCTGGAAAGAGCACTCTAGCGGCTGAAGTAGTGCAACGTATAAACAAGATATGGGCTCAAAAAGCTTCTTCATTTGATTCTCAGGTTAAGCCTCCAGATGTTGCTACAGTTCTTCCTATGGATGGGTTCCATCTATATCGTTCTCAGCTAGATGCAATGGAGGTTAAGTTTCCTCTATATTTCTTCATATGTTTTATCATCATCTAGAACATAACATTTAATTCTGAGTAATGTAGCTGAATTTCAGGATCCAAAGGAAGCACATGCAAGAAGGGGAGGTGAGGTTCCTACAGTTGGTATTTAGCAACTTGAAATCTTCTTGGAAATTAACAGTTTTCATCCTTTTCTTCGTCATTCAGCACCCTGGACTTTCAATCCCTTGCTACTGCTTAACTGTCTGAAGAATCTGAGGAATCAGGTTAGAAGTGATTTGGTTGAGACTTGGCAACAAACTTTGATGGGGCTAGAGAAAGGAAAAAATATTCATACATTTTTTTTGTGGCTAGGGTATGTGATAATATTATGTGCACAATGCATTTCATTTTGATTGTCAATATATTTCTCAGGGATCTGTGTATGCACCTTCATTTGATCATGGAGTTGGAGATCCAGTTGAAGATGATATACTTGTAGGCCTCCAGTAAGTATGTAACAGATTTCATTGCTTGTTTTGTTGAGATTTAGTGGTTTTATTAAACGTCTTTCAGTTGATAAAAATCGGAAAGATAAAGACTGGTCTTAGTGCATATTGTGGATACCTTGTCTGATTGGCATCCATCTCCAAATTGAAGTTTCATATTTCTATTTCCTGGGTAGTCAATTGCTGTCCTACATACTAAAGAAGGCAAAAGGAGTGACCTTGCTAGAAACTTTATACTTATGTTCCTTTGAGACATTTTATGGAAACTGATATTCTTCCGATCTGGCCAAACACAGTTTAAATGAAAAATTCAATTATAAACTTTTGAAATATCAAGTGATTCTGCAGGTTATTCTCTGTATCTGTTGTCAATTCTATTGAATTTTTATCACTTTGTTTCTTTTCCATGTTGAAAGGATTGGTATTAGGCAAGTATGTGTAGCATCCGCAAGGTCTAGTTGATGCATTGATGAAATTCTCTTTTCTTACTTTTGCAGACATAAAGTTGTTATACTAGAAGGAAATTACCTGTTTTTGGATGGAGGAGTTTGGAAGGATATATTGTCTATGTTTGATGAGAAGTGGTAAGGATTAGCTTTTACTCATGTAGTAACAGTCATTTCATTCATCTGAACTAATGGCCTGTAACATGAATGTAGTACAAAAGCCACTATTCTATAAAGATGCGTTTGACACACTCTATTGCGTTACCTTGAAAGTTTTACCAAAGATAGGGTGCAATGCATTAGCTACTGCAATCCCATGTTTTGCGAAACACACCCTAAGAACTGTTTTACCTCCAATTCCATCTTACCCTATGGCTTGGTTTTTTGCTATAAATTTTCCCCTTTAGATGTAAGAGCAGTCTTCAAATAACTAGCAGACATCTATTTTTTTTTCTTTTTTAATTAAAAAAATTAGAAGTAAAAACAATGTTCACTGCTCATTGGGATTTCACCGTTACATGTCCTCATAAAGGCTGGCCTGGCCATTTCATTTTCTCAGCACTGCTTTGTCAATTATAGAAAGGTTTTAGTTTGTGCTGATGAATCGGCTGTGCATAGATGAATAAGATTACATGATAAGCTGTCTTGGACAGATGAATCAGCATTCTGCTTTCCCACAGTGCTTTGTCATTTGAGTAAAATCAGATATCAAGGAATGATGAAATTTCTTTTCTTTTTTCTTGTCAATAACTTGAATGTTGCTACTGCTATGGCATACTATTATTTAGTAAACAGCTGGTAATGTTCCATTTTTTTTCATCATTTGAGGTTCATTGAGGTTGACCTTGACACGGCTATGCAACGAGTGTTAAAGAGACATATTTCAACAGGTATTACTTCTTTTACTTTGAACTAATTGTCTCAAAAGTGAAATTGAAATAAATGATTACATGAGTTTTTTCTGATTTTTTACAGGGAAGCCCCCCGATGTTGCTAAATGGCGGGTAAGCTGCTAGTTGGTTCTGAGATTTATCAATCCTCCAACTCTCATGCTAGATAATTACGTGTAACACACATAATTTCTGCAGATAGAATATAATGATCGGCCCAATGCAGAGCTTATCATGAAGTCAAAGAAAAATGCAGATTTAGTGATAAAGTCTATCGATATCTGATGGTGAGACCACCAGCTGTGCTAGAGAAGAAAGAGCAGAGCAAGGTCAGATAAATCTCATTTGTATGCATATATATTGACTGCCAAACCAAATAAATGGATCAAAAGGCAACATTATTTTTTTTCCCTTTTTGGGGTTCTCTATTTTGGAGTCAATTAACAGAAGATGTTGGATTCAATAATGGAACACTAACAGTGTGGTCATTTTCATATTTATAAAAAAGACTGGCTTACCATGTTTAGTTTATTATGACATCTGAAATGTATATACAGCTAGGTTTTGATTAATTCCACAGCCTTTACTTACTTTCCGGGTAGCTCGATATATGCTTTTAATCTTATCTTCTATATTTTCGATGGCATAGAGAATAAGCTTGATATATGCTTTTAATCTTATCTTCTATATTTTAGATAGCATAGACAATAAGTAGCTTGATACACGCTTTTAATCTTATCTTCTATATTTTAAATAGCATGGTGAATATTTACTTGCTAAGGCTTCGATGTTATATCAGCTCAATGCTACTATGAGTCCGTTTGGGATTGCACTTGGACAGAGTTACGGTAATAAAGTATTTAGTGAATACTAACTATTATAGTTTAGAAGTTATGTTGATATGAATTTTCACTTGTATCATGAAAAATCTATTATATCTTTAATAATTTTATCAAAATTATTATTTAAAATTTATATTTATTACATATTATTTATTTTTGTTTCATGGTTGCGGTTTTTTTTCCACAATAACTACAATACCTTAATCTCAAACAGGATCTATATCCAAGAGATTTACCAATAAGATTTGTTAGTAGTCTCAATGCATTTTAAGGTTTTTTGTTCTTCGTTGAAAGAGATATTACAGACCAACTTGGCCTAAAGAATAGCTGGTAAGATAAATTTAAAGAGCTATCTTTGCTTTTTGATAAATCGAAGTAGGATTTGTTATCCATCCCCAATATTATTTCTCCTAGTTCCTGGACCTGGAGATGCCCCTTGCTGAAAAGAAGGTTTTAAGCAATTCCCAACAGTTAAATTCCGTAAAAACTGCTTACTAGTTTCCAAGGGTAATGTTCATAGTAACACTGCTTGCAGAGGGTAATATTCATAGTTTAATACCAGTCTCCAAGTATAAATTGTATTGCTTTTCCCAGAAGCACTTGTAGGTAAAATTCTGAGAATCTAAATTCGGTGTTAGCTGAGCCGGAGAAAAAGGATGACAGTGAGCCCATCAACATAAATGCTTAGCAAATCCTTTATCTCGATGGTAATCAAGATTTGGATCATTTTCCAGATACGTTCACGTAATCCTCTCTGTAAGCCCATGTTCTCATTCCCCACCAGTTCTCTTTGTTTTAGAATGATATTTTTCTGTTTTTCCTTAAAAAGTTAAAATATTGGCAATTGCCATTAGTGGAAATGCATCAGTTTCAACGTCAGATCGAAGATGTGGGTGTAGAGTGTGTGATCATAAGAGTGCAATAAATTTTCGTAAGGTATTTGTTGTTTTTGGAATATTATTTCTTATCAATTTAGTATTTTTCAATTTAGTATTTTTATATATATATATATATATATATATATATATATATATTATCATAATTTATTAAAGTACGAAGAGTGAATGAAAAAGAAATAATGCGTAAGAAGCAGCTAAAAATTTGTTCATCGGCATGTGTTGCTGATTAGTTGGATTAATAATTAATATTTCATTACAAAATGGTAGCTAGTAGCAACCACCTTTAATGCATTCAATAGAAGTGACCAGTCACTGGTCGAATGTATAAATGTTTATATAAGAGCTACATCAGTCACACATAACGCGACTTGTTTTCCTTTGCTTCCATTAATTTCCGTTTTTGTTATCCAATTAAAGTATGCCTAAATAAACTAGCATGGGGATAGCAATCTCTTTTATAACTATGATAATAAATCAACTAACGTAAACAAGTGGGCATGAGTAAATGCTCCATCAACATTGCACATGATATTGCCTCCTCCTTCAACAAGATCAAAACTAGTGATTATATATAATAAATATGTATTTACTTGTTATTGGAAAGTGTGAATGATACCAAGAATCCCATAAAAGAAAATTGAATAAATAATTGGAGGCAAGAAGCAAACACAATACATAACTAGTACAAACAGGTCCATTATTATAATTATTAATAAACAAGCCATTCACACTAAACAAGCAACGACAATCGACATAGCCAAGTCTTTTAGAAACACCAAGGATTGTTATTGTTTATATATGTCCACAATAATAAATACTCAAGTATATCTCATCACATGTACTGATGTATCAAAGCATAACCTTACACAAACACTGTCACAATATTATGCATCCTGCTCTGTCCATCTGAGCGCTTGATCTACCGTCGTATTGGTGGGTCTCTACAACAACTAGCTAGCGCCCACGAGATCAATGGAGCAGGCTGTAATAATTACTCACTACTTAGCTTCTGTTCTTGAATTTCTCCATGGCCCTTGGAGCTGAAATCCCAGTAGAAACAGTATAATTTAATAGTGTTATTTTATCAAAGTGCATTAAACTTTGTGCTTAGTTGATCGAAAATTAACAAATCAATTTTTTTTTTCATCTCTAATCGAAAATGTTAGGTTTACTTCTTCGAATAATCACTTTTGTTAAAAGATACTTACCAAGTCCAATAGCCTCAGTGCCTTTCACTATACGCAACCGCTTGCATGATTCAACAAACATCCTGATTAAAAAATAAAAATAAAAATAAAAATAAAGAATCGATCAATAAACTAAACTGAGATGAAAAACTTGTAAGATTAATTATTAGGTTTGTGGTTTAATTGTTGGTTTCAGTGAGTAAATGGAGACTATAATTAAGGAATTGAAAGAAATAGAATTAGTTACCCCCAAGGGACATCGCCAACAAGCATCCAATCACCATCTTTGTCTTCATATGTAGGAACATAGTCAGAACCATTCAAAAGATCCATGAGCCTGCTCTCATTCATGAAGTCCTTCATTCCTTGGGATCCACAATTGCCTTCAATGAAGATTAATTAGTCGTACGTCAAATCAATAAGTGTTATATAACATTGAATTTAAAAAAATTATTAATACGAGAAATCAACTAAGTTATAGTAATAATAATAAGGGATTTTATTATTAATGTGTATATGTACCAATGGTGAAGGAGCTGAACATTTTGCCCAAGGCATCGTAGAGGTCTTGGTAAGTATTGTACATCCTTAAGTCAACTTTTCGGAGGTAAGGTGCTCCGTCCATGCTAACCTTCACAAATGCAGCGTTATTGCCGCCGGCCATGTCGCTCTCCTCGCCGCTGCTCTTTTGAACGGCCCCTAGCATGTTCTTGCGGAACGATCGGACTGGTGGCCAACCTACAACTTGTGCCCTGAAAATTGAAATTCCACTCTATACAGCATTATTCACCTTTATTTGTTTAAACATTCAACTGTGAATTAGAGGACATTTTTTTTGTTAGAACGGAATTACAGAAATTTACTTTATATAAGAGTGAAGAAATTAAGAAAGCAAGGTGTATGAGAGTCAAATTATCAAGTTTAAAGGGGAATTAATTGAGAATTCGTGTGTCCAAAAATGTGGCCTGATTTTTGCTTCGCCATGAAATTTTTGTCAGCACTGTGTATGCCACAAGATTTTGTTTGCATAGCTTGTGCAGTGGACTATAAAATTTTGACAAATTTGAAGGAGGTTTTGGGAAAAATAAGATCGTAAGTTTTTAGCTCATTCTGAAATTATTAATGGGAGGAAAAAAAAAGGGAAAGAAAAAGGAGAAAGATAGAGAGAGAATTTTATCAATCATCTCTTGGCTAGCTCAATAAATCATGACGAGTTTAGCCCTAATTACAAAAATACAAATGACATTAATACAGAGGCTTGTGTTTCTGCAACTCTTTTTGGGCTTTGATATCACTTTTTCATTTTATAATATGTAATTATCTTCAAGATCTATGCGTGAGCTCAAGCTAGACAAAAAATGAAGCGATGATAATATAAAAATTCCTCTCTTCTGACATACAATTACACACACAGGCTAACTCTAAGCTGGCTAAACCTAAGTACCCTAACCCAACCCATGACGCCATGATTAATTATGCAGTACCATACGTAGAGCATAAGAAACTGGATTCACAAGGGAACGGGCAGACGGAAACAAACGAAAAAATAAAAGGAGAAAGGAAAAAAGAAAGGACTTACTTAGCTGGAGGCTTGGCTGTTGGATCAGTGGCACGAGGAAGAGGATTCTTCTCCTTCTGGAAGCTCTTCACCGTCTCAGGAGTGTCCTTAGACGAAAGATTAAGCTTCAAATCCACAGTTTCAGAGAAGCCTCTCTTCCTTGGTGCTTCTCCTTCACTCGGTACTCTATTTCCTGGTAACCCTAGCCTCAGCTCAGTCTCTTCAAACCACATATTTAGCCCTAGTGCTTCCATGGTACTTTCACCTCTCTGAAACGGGCGCCCACTTTTGCTTTCTCCAATTTTTGTGCTATCTTCGAGTTTTTTTTCTTTTTTTTGTTTTTTTGCTCTTTTGGGTTGGTGTGATTGAAAATGAAAGTGAAAGTAAGTACAGTTAATATGGATGCTAATACAAGCTTCTTTTGTTTTGGGAGATAGACAGACGGTATAGGTAGTGGTAGTAGCGATAACTGGCGGGACGTTGCGGAAAGAGCGTTGTGTTTGCCTTGGAGTGGGTTATTTAATATACGGACAGATGCATTGTCTTTTTCCAGTTTAATTTCTCGTATTTTGACACGTGGACACGTGTGTGGGCTCGATTCTCCTAACCCTTCCATGATAGATGACGATTTGGTGATGTCTGCAAGCATCCTATGATTGCTCACTGCTTCCGCTTGTGAAGAGAGAGATTGACTCTGCGTGGGTCTGTGTGTGTGTAGAAGCTCTGCCAGTTTTACTATACTAGGGCTTTGCTCATTGGTGGCCCACTGTTAATTCTTGTCAGCTTTTATCCTATTTTATGTATCTAAATCTGTGATCAGAAAATAAGCACTTTTCAGTTCACCTTTCAATCATTTACAACAAAAATTAATAATTAAGAAAATCTGTGAGCTTTAGATTGACTTCAGGATAAGCTGACACAGCCATTAGAGTTTTGTGGTCAGGTCTTCCCAGCAAGAAAATGAAATTTTCCGCTGTTGGGATGAAAAGATTAACCTGGAGAATATGAAATAGATTTATAATCTTTCTGACCGTATGTATATACGATAATACAGTTAGTGAAATGTCTAGCAAGTAGCAAGTCGATCCGTAACTGAAAATGTGCCGGCACTGTTCAAGTTCGAAACTCGAGAAAAGAGCGGGGGAGAAAAAAAAAATTTTAACCAAGTTGACGTACGTAGAGACTTGAGAATTGAGACGATAAATAAAGACTTTCCAGTAAGCTCCAGTGCTGTGCCACTTGAAAACTCATGATGATCCAGAAAAGCTTCTCTGTTTCGGCTTTTTAATCTTTTTGGAGAGATTCTGTGTATAATCTTTCACCTATTGCAGAAGTTTTTGCTTATCAACACAATTCCCTGTGGGCTGCGGCTTCTTGAGAATATTGTGTTGCAAACCCATACCTAAAATTATATGAGAAACATGTTAAATCACTAGAATTTAACGTTCTGCTTGTACAACTGTAATTAAGAACTTAATTTAATTATATGGTCCCTGATTGTAACCATCAAGCAACAAGTATTCAGAGCTTAATCAAAGTGTAATTAACGCAAAAGGTCAAGGCATGCGGCAGCCTGTCATCTTTTAAGCAGAATATGTAATCAAATTCATGTAATAATGTGGGAAAAAGCTGCTATATCATCACTGAATGAACATATGCAGTGTGCAGCGTAACGAACTAATATAAGTTTTATATAAGCTTTCATATACTCGTATACATATTTTGTGCCAATTTGGATTGATTTATCTAACAGTTATTGTTTAATTTCATAAGATCTTTTTTAATTTTTGTTGTTATTTTAACATTAAAAAAAAAAACTATTTCAACCTCTACTCTCAAAAACTCAAGGTAGCTTATTTAATCTTTAAAAGCTCTACTAAAAAAATAACCAAATAATAACAAAAATTTTAATAAAAGCTCATGGGATTAAATAAACACTTATGACAATTAGATTAGTCAATAGCAAACAAACACTTCGTAACATAATTTTAAAAAATTTATCTATCAAAATAATTTTATAATTTTTAATAAAAGTTATTATTGACAACCAAAAAACTAAAATATTTTTTATAAAAGCTTTATTAACAAATATTCTATGTAAATAAAGACTATTTGAAAAGCCATATCAAACGAAAGCTTTTCTAAACCAACCTAATTATATACGCCAACGTACTGCAATTGTATTGCATGTATCTTTATATATAGGAGTATGGTGTTTATAAGCACCAGCTAGGGAAGTAATTATAAGAAAAACAAAGCTCAAAAGTGTATGTTGGTTATGTGCCTATTAGCCACCATGAGTTTCCTGCTAAAAAGAATTGTGGGTGCAAAAGAAGATATTAAAGATGCGCATTTACTTGACAAGCACACTTACTTAACTGTCTGCGACTAGCTAGCTAGATAGGGCATGCGCATGCAGCAAAACTGTATCATGCGGTGCTGGTATGTGCTATGTTGTTCTCAAATTTGCATGCATATATGGAAGCCACGTTCTCCAATTTGCAAATTATACGAAACACCCACCATTTTTATGCTTTTATTGAATACCAATGAAACCAATTTATTTATATTTGTCCCACGCATAATTAAATCAACCTCCATTAAAACGTACGTTTGCACTTCAAAATTTCTGAAGAATGATTGAGTCTTCTCCATCTTCTCTCAGCAGTCGATCAGCATTCAGCTGGTTGGTTAAGAAAGTGGGACCCAAGTGTAAGAAAAAGCATGTGCTGAGATTCATGGAGATTGAAGGAGGAAGAGAAGTGGGGGTCCTATGGAAGTGGCCATGTGAAATTTTAGGCTCACGGCTGTGTCGCCTATGTCTCAAACCCTATTCCATGTGCGCCGCTGCAGGGCATTCCACTGACCCACCTACCTTTTTCTAAAAAAAAAAATTAATTTCTCAGTTTTCACCATAGACACCAGGCCACACACACCCATCTGGTTTCATTATTATAATGATTAATGAATATCATAAAAAATGAATCTATTTAATTAGAATCAGAGAGGCTTATCTTAGAGGATTTTCTTCTCCAATGAAGATCTAGAGTTTCAGCTTTAAGATCACTTAAGTTATGTTTTGACACCTGTTAGCCCTGCAAAAGAATCAGTGGTAGGTCTCAAATATATATATATCTATATAGTTTATTATAACTATATGTAGGGTTATAATTATAGATGATGATAATCATTTTAAACCAGTGATAATATGCAATGATTATATGTGTGTGTGTGTGTGTGTGTGCATGTATAGATCGGCGATATTGATAGTTTAGTAATTGGGCGGTGGGTGATTTAAAAAATATATGGGTCAATATAAATTGTACGTGCTCAGAGAGCAGCTAGGGTCAGAGGATACCCATACAGGGAAAGGAAGATGGTCAAAAACATTAAATTTAATGACAGATTCTTGGTGCCTTTCGATTCTATTTTGAGCATAAATCTTAATTCGATGTTGCAAGAGCGGATCCTTATATCATTAAATTCTAAAAGAATCGCTTTGCTTTTGTGCTATCCCTACTGTCCCTTGATGGAGATTGGAGACTTTATAATAAGGATCATAATAATAGTTATGTAACTATCACTTCACTTTGCAAGCATATTCTTAAGCGGACGCACACTTCTTACGTGCATTTGGACAGTTGCACTCTACATACGACATGCACAAAACTGCAAATTTTCCATCAGAAAATTAAATTTTGGTAATTGAGCGGCACAAAATGTCTTAATCAAAATTGGTTTTAATTATATAGAAATTTAATTAAATGTCTAGCTATATTATGAGTCTTATTTTCTTTTTCTTTTGAATTCAAAAAAAAAATGAAAAGTAAGTGCGATGGTAATATGTCATTGAAGCTATGCTTATGCTACTATAAATTGGCACTGAAGCTAGCTTATAGTGATTTTAAATATGTTAGGCATATTTCTTTTGACTGTGGGGAAGAAAAGATAAATTAATGAACTAAGTCATCTAATCATTGATTGTTTAATAATATAGTAATAGTTAATTAACCTTCAATCGTAGTTTATGAACATTCCCTCGCAAGTTAAGATCCAAACTCAATGACCCGTCTCGTGTTTGACGGAATCCAAGATTAGACCAATGCAACTTTGCACGAATGAGTCGCGATGCTCGTGGCTACGGTCACCAGATACACGTTTTCTTGGCTTCTTGCTTTGCTGTCAGCTTTGTGACAGTGATTAGTTTATTATTATAGCATCAGCACATCATCAGCAATAGCAGCAGTCACTAAAAGGCTCCCAATTATGGACGAGATGGGCCTCCCACTGCCGGAAATCTTGTCTCTCTTTTGCGAGTGAAATGGGCCAGTCGTGGGCTATGCTTAAGAAAGTGGCCTGCCACAGTACGTACATTCGGAACTGTCAGTGTCACAAAACTTTGGGCCTGATCTGGGCCCAGTACTTGTTATTATTACTACTCACGTCCCATTGGGGGACCGTGCCTTTTTTTTTTGGGGGGGGGGTGTGGCTATGCGCATGGAAAACTGGTACTTAATTTTACGTATGCTTGAAAAGATCCAATACACCGTTATTGCGATTCGTATGCATACATTAAATTTTTTTTTCTAAAGAAAACTTAAATTAGTAATGTAATCATGTTATCGACAACATGGACCTGGAATCACCGTCGTCATTGAATTAGCACAAGAGATATGGCTTGAGATTGATCTATTTTGCGTTCAATCCCATATTAGGCGCGATTAATGTAATTGAGACAATACTTAATTTAATTGTTCATGTACTTATGAGATCAAGTAAAATCAAGTAAAAAAGTCAAAATGAACAGAAAAATTGATTAGTTTAGTATTATAAGCTGTTCCATAGGATTTTAATTTTTTTAAGCTCTTTATCAAATTTTAATGTTTTTTTCCGATTTAAGTTGGATTTTTCAATGACCAACGATGAAACCAAATCAATTAGTCTGTTTAAATTAATCAAGTCGATTCATTTTGATTTTATGACCATCTTCCCTAATATTAACTTTGTCAACTCCTATCCTGCCTCAACCCCACATAAAAAGAAAAAAAAATTAAAATATTTTAAAAATAATGAAAGAGTATAACCTTACATCAAGTCACACAATATTAAATAAAAGTTAAGCTAGTAATTATGTTACCCCCAAATTTTGAGTTAACAACAAATTTATTCAAAAAAATTGTCTTCTGGAAGTTGAGGTGGGTTTACTGGTGGGGTGCCCTTTTTTTTTCTTTTTCTTTTTTTTAGTTACATTAAAATTTACTGATAACACTTGCAAAAAGTAATTTAAAAATGAATAATGTTTCCAATTTTAAAGATTTTACCATACTATAAATCAAATTTTAATAAGACTCTTAATTATAACAGATCTCTCAATCTCCAATGGAAATTTAAAAAAGCAAAGAATTTAAAAGGGTATATATAATCTTTAAATTACTTAATTCACATGAATGATCGATGCATGGCTACGGCCCATGGGTGGCACTTCTTCGACAAAAACCTAATATGTCACAGATATTTGTTATGTCATCTTTAATTTTGAAGAGCGCAAATAGCAGAAACAAGGAAATGAAGGTGGGCGCCGCCTAGCTAATAGCTATTTTCCTTTTTTCCTTTCGCCATTAATGAATAATGAATTGATCGAACCCACAAACTCCAAAGTTTGATCTTTCTCATCATGGGTGGCTTGTGTCCCACATGTCACCATCTGCATTTTAACACGTCACACGTGTGCTTAGACCTTGTGATATACGATGCTTCTGCCTTCTGTTCCTCGATCCCATGAGCCCTTCCACTCCCTTCATCGCTTCTGTGACATTTATTATAAATAAATTTGCTGCCTTATCCTGTCCCCTTCTTGAAGTTTGCTCGAATTTTCGAAAGTGAAATACGTTTAATTTCATTATTTAGCCAATGGTAATTACTATGATTATATTAATGATATATAACATGAATTTCAAATCAAAGAAGCGATCTAAATATTATGGAGTGGGGTCTAAATTGGCGACTGACGCTAAAGAAATCAATGCCCTGAACCAAAAATTTAGTTGGGAAAAATGGGGGACCCTTATGCTGTGGTCCTTACAAGATAAGTGAGTTACGTTCACAGAATTAAGAATGCTCGAGCTGCAATTTTATTAGAAGAAGGGTGTCTTTGTCTCAGATGTGCCACCTTTATTTGTCCATTGAGATCCTTTTTTCGAGAGCATCATGCATGCTTGCATGAGTTGTATTTTCATGTGTTTAGGGTGTGTGGATATGGTTATGTTTTTTGTTTTCTGATGAACAAAGACCTAGCTCTTGCTGGGTCGAAGTGCATAAGCACAGGCTAACAAAGCTACCCCATTAATCTCTCCAAAGGACTGGCTTTTCCCTTTTAGTTGTTGTTGTTATTAAATTTTTTTTCTTTTTTTATTTTGTGGCGATTAATATATTTGTTCCTTTTGCATTTGTGTGAAGGGTATGTAACAGTGAGTCCTTGAAACTGCATGCATGTTGTCTTAGTATTGGAATTTTCATCGGCTGATCACTGGATTCTTGTCTTGAGATTTTCATGCCAAATCAATCACCCTTGATCTTATTCCTTCGCTAATTCCCTAAACCCTAAACTTTAAAGATAATTAAAATTCGGCATCTATAAGTAGTTGCAGCAAATCTCTCCATAATTAACTTGACAAAAAACTTACAAAATCCGTAAACTCGTTGCTTCACATGAATAATAAGGTGTGTTAGTGGTAATGCAAATTTTCGATGATATTGATTATAATACTAGAATGTTTATGTATGCATGGTATGTATTCTGTACAGTTTTAATCAACTGCGCATATATATTATATATGCACCATTGGAAGTGAAATTCAACTAAAGATCTTCATGTCTTTATCTCAATTCTATGCAAATATCAAATATATAATTGTATGGTATTGAGAATTATTGCCATCATCATCATCTTGTGTGTCACATTCTTACATTCTGTATTAGCTTCAGCTGCATATTAATTAGCTGGTGGCAAATCTTGTTAACTGAACAGTTGCCGACCTGCAATATCAAGTGAAATGAGGCTTGTCAAGGCCAAGATCCCAATTGTTTGTGGAGGAAAAATCATATATACGTAACAATCACACTGCATCATATATCGCGTGCATATTTATGTCTTTAATATGAAAGCCCGTCATCATTGGTTCCAGATTATTCCCTTCCTTATCGGTTGAAATTCTCCACATTAATCATATCAGCAATAATTAATAATTATACCATCTGAGTTTCTAACTGGGCATCACAATTCTGTGGACCAGATCAATCGGCACATATTTTAAGCAACCACGGTTACACAAATTTTATGAGATTCAACTAATCAAAGTTTTTAACATAAATAATGGTTTTATGGAGCATGCTAGCATTAAATGCTGTGACAAACTACCCTTAGGAAATTGTAAGCAGATGCATTCCAGTTAATTCTACTATGCTTTTCTTTCTATATGAATTCCCTTCCAATGCATTTCCGCAGTAACAAATGAATCCGACCTTCGTAATGATTCAACGGATGGGCTGTGTTTAGTATTTAATATAATGATAGGACCTTTTTCTTTTTCTTTTTTTTTTCTTGCCCCCGTTGAAAATTTGACTAATTTGATTAAATCTAACTTCGCTGGTTGTTTCGTTTCCTTCTTCTGCTTCTTCTTCTTTTTTGATTTTTTCTTGTTTTTACATGGTCAACTCCCAAATGACTAATTCAATCCATAAATCATAAAAATAAGAAGAGAGCATCAAACCACTCGGCCTTTGGTTGAGATAAAAGCATTATGAGAGTTTAATTTTTTTTTAAAAAATTATGTAAATAAAATTAAAATTTTTAAAAAATTAATTATAATCTCATATAATATAAATTGTAATATAAATAATAATATCATATAATTAAAAAAAAAAAAGGAGAGAACATCAGGTGACCATGCATATGACCTTTCGCATGTCATATGCATCATGCATTTGTAAGCTAATCGATTTATTAAAAAAAAAAAAATTCCTACCAATCTCTCTACCCACATGGCCATGTCTCGCCAATGAAAGACATCCACGCGGAATCCGTAAGTCACATGGGCTGTCCCTATCCTCGTCAATCCAACGCTCGAGATTTCCCCGCAAAATCCACCATACATAAAAGAGATCTCAGCCGTCCATTCCTGGTCCACAGTTGTGAATGCCGTCGGCCGTGCCTGTCCGTTGTTTGTCTCCTTCACCAACAGCACCAAACTACACGGTGCTCCTCATATGGCAGGCAGCCATATCTGTTCGTGTCCCAAAAAAGTACGCCTCGCCCCACGCGCTATTCTGCGCACGCGCCGTAGGTCTAAATACAAACTCCAGCTTAGTTGGAACGCGTGAATGAGAAGGCGTGTGGGGTTAATTTTTGTGTGAATGAAATTCATGCACGGAGAGACTAAGCGACGCACATAATGTCCCTTACTGATCATCCTCTATAAAACTCTCCGTGCACGCATCACATCTTTCTCATCAACTGACAGTTTCCAATCTCATTCAAAATTTGATTGAATACACAAAATTGAAGTATATGCATCATAATACATAACAGAAAATTAAGAAAAAAAAAGTTTAAGTGAATTTGTTTGCGTAGCGATGGAGAGTTTGTTAAGTTGCGAGAGTGACCATTTGGAGGCAACTGAGCTACGATTAGGGTTGCCTGGAAGCGACGAGCCGAGTGTTAGAGCCAACAATAATAAGAGAGCTTCATCTGAGATTTCTCAGGAGTCTAAGAGCAATTCTTGTGTGTCTACTGCCGGAAACGATGATGAAAGGGACAGTGGCCCTCCTGCCAAGTAAGCAACTGATCTTTTACCGTGCTAATCACGAAAGAAATTAATTAATTTCTGGTTTTAGTTCCTGTGTGATTAACCTTTTGTATATATGATAATTATGTGACAGGGCACAGGTAGTGGGTTGGCCTCCGATTCGATCATATCGCAAGAACACATTGCAAGAACAAGCAAAGGAAAATGAGAGTGAATTAGGTTGGGGAATGTACGTTAAAGTAAGCATGGATGGAGCTCCTTATCTGAGAAAGATAGATCTCAAGGTTTACACGTGCTATCCGGAGCTGCTTAATGCCTTGGAAAATATGTTCCAGTTAACAATTGGTGAGCCTCATATTCATCGTACATCATGTCGATTAATTTATTGAATCGTTTTCATTTACTAATTGATGATGATTAATTTCGTGTGCGGGAGGTGGGTAGTAATTCTGATTATTTTGGTTAATTATTATTATTTTTTATTTTAATTATCAGGCAAATATTCAGAGAGGGAAGGCTACAATGGATCTGAATATGCCCCAACATACGAGGATAAAGATGGTGATTGGATGCTTGTTGGCGATGTTCCGTGGGAGTAAGTGCTCTCCTTCACCAAGATGAACTATTTCTCCTAATTTTTTATTGTCTTTTTAATCTTAATTAATTACATATGTTTTTCACCAAGCTTAACGATTTTCATTTTCTAATTAATTGCAGTATGTTTGTTACCACTTGCAAGAGACTAAGAATCATGAGAGGATCAGAAGCCAGAGGCTTAGCCTGTGTGTGAATGAAATATGAAACCCGCCATGTCAGATATATAAATTCCTTTACGGTTTCTCCAAGACTTTAATGGATCTATGCAGAGAATTAAAAGAAAAGAAGCACACAGCTCATGAATGTTCAGACTTCGGAAATGTTCACTCATTTTGTTTTGTTTTCCCTTTCACGGCTGCCTTTTTGTTAGTCTGCTCATAGCTCTTGATCCAAAATGCATGAATTGAAAAAAAAATTACAAATATATATAATTATATATGATACATATACTCGAGATCCAAGCTGTACATGGACGCAATTTTTTTTTTCTTTTTCAATTATTTAGGCGGCATGTTATTAAGACTATCCATTTATGTTTTATTGAACTTACATACAATTTGTTAATTAGAGAGTATAAATATATAATAAATTGCGAAATGTTATTGTTTATATAGTTTGACTCCCTGCACTTTTGTTAATGTTTTCAAAATAAATACATAAATGCATGGTGGATGAATGACTTAGTAACTCAAATGTAAAAAATAATTTCTCACGAGATTGTTAGTTTTTCCCCATTAAATTAAATATTTACCACTTACTCCATACTATTTTTATAGTGGCCAATAACTCTCTTAGCATAAAAAATTTAAGAGAAATAAAAGGTAAATAAGTTATTTATTTGATACTTTATCTTATAAATATAAAATATGTGCTTATTCTAAGAAAAAAGTTTAAAATAACAAAAAGCATAAGACAAATACCTTCTTATTAATTTTTTTTTATTTACACCAAGACCTATATTTTTTTATTTTTAATATTTTAGTCTATGTTTATATGATTTATTTAATTAATAATGAATATAAATAACAGTGTATTTGAAAATAAAGATAATATTGTGCACTTATGGTATCAAGAGAGTTATTAACTATTATGAAAATAATAAAGAGATAGGTAGTATATATTGATTTCAGTAAGACAAACTAATAATCTCCTAATTTCTCCACAAAATTAAAAATAAAAAAAGTTCAGAGTTTTCCACTTCCAGCTATGACTTTCTTTTTTCTATAATGCCTTCTCAACCGTAGCTAGCTAATTAACAAATATATTGTCACAATTTGGATTAATTGTTTTATAAATTTTCTTTCGAGACCATCTTTTATAAATTTCATTCACAAACTAAACTGCTCTAAATAAGAGTCCTTGAAATAGTCTATGAAATCTATTCAGGAAAACTGCTACAAAGAATATGCATACCCCATGGCCATATAAGGAGACTTGAACGTTCAATCTCAAGAATGAAGCAAGGAGATGTCAACCACTAAGCCAAGAAGTGCTTGACCATGATATTGGGAACTAAAAAGCCTTAGTTATCAAAAGACCATAAATAACAAATATGATAATAACTATAAAGTTGTTAGATATTCATAAATAAAAATAGTCAATATTATTTCAATTTCATCTCAAATGATGAGGTATGTGATGTGTTAGTCATTTAACAATTAATGATTTTTCATAAATTTCGAGTAAATTAACTATATTATCCCACTAACATGTACATGAATACTACATCATTTGAGATTGAATTTTGAGATATATAATACTATTCATTTTTTATTTTACCATATCGGCCACCTAATCTCTTTCATACCTACGTGAGCGGGTTCAAACTCTAATCCAAACCCAACTTCACTAGTTGTTATTCACAATGATCGATTATAAATTATTTACTAAAAATTTGGTAGAAAACGCATTGTTAATTGATCATTTCCATGACAAATTAGTGGTAAAATAATAATAAGAATAATAAAATAACCGTGTTTTATGGGACCCCCTAAGTTACGTTAAACGTAACTTACGTCAGCTGTCGTTTCGTAAATTTTTTTTTACAAAACTTCATTCAGGCCCCTTATACTCTATTTTATTTATAATTTATTTATAAATATTATAAAAATTTTAAATTTATTCATAAATATTTAAAATATCAAATTTATTTTTATAATTTTTAAATTTTAAAAATTATTTATTTAATTAAAAAATATAATTATTATTAATAGATTTTAATTATAATTATGATTATAATAATATAATTTTAATTTTAAATAAATTATTATTATTAACAACAATAAAAATTATTATAATTAATTAATATATTAATAATAATTGATAATAAATTTTTAATTAAATTATTAATAATTATTATTATTAATTAATTTTTGAATAATAATAATAATCACAATAATTAAAATACAAAATAATAATCTAAATATACTTATATTCAAATCCAATTCATTTGAATTAGATTTTGATACAATATTTTAAATCCAATCTATAATAGGACAATAATTAATAATAATTTTTTAATTAAATTATTAACAATAATAATTATTTTTACTTATTTATTTATTTACGGCCAAGGAAACGGAGGATGAGGCTAGTGGAGATGGAGAAAACGAAGAGTAGTACCTTTGCTCCTTGTGGTGGAGGTTGTGACCGCAAATTTATTAGGGACGTTGTTGATGCAGCATTATATTGAAAAGAGGAGTTAATGGATTTGATGACGTGGGATCTAGAGAGTGAGAGTGATCTTGATTGGAGGGTAGGGGAAGAGAGAGAGTCTGATGAGAAAATAGAGAGTGTGGATTTGAAGATAGGTTTATAATTAATTAATATATTAATAATAATTAATAATATTTTTTTATTAACAATAATTAATAATAATTTTTTAGTTAAATTATTAACAATAATTATTACTATTAATTATTTTTTTATTATTAATAATAATTAATAATTAATAGTAATAATTATTGTTAACTAAAAAATTATTATTAATTATTGTTAATGTATTAATTAATTATAATATCTTTTATTATTATTGTTAATAATAATAATAATTAAAATAATAATTATAATTTATTTAATAATTAATATATTTTTTAATTAAATAGATGGTATTTTAAGAATTTAAAAATTATAAGGGTAAACTTGATATTTTAAAAATTATGAATGAATTTAAAAAGATTTATAATATTTATAAATAAATTATAAATAAAACAGAGTATAAGGGTTTAAATGAAATTTTACAAAAAAACAAAACAAATAAAAGACAAAAACCGTAAGTTACGTTAACCGTAACTTAGGTTTGCCCGTGTTTTATAGCTATTATTTTGACTTTTGAGTGAGGAAAAAGTTATATCGCTGCAAGCTTTATCTGATATATTCCTTGAAAATTAACATAGTGGAAGCAATATTGCTTGATTCACTAAGACTAAACTGCTTTGACAGTTTGACGTGCAGTGTAATAACCGACCGTCTGAATGAAATCCGGGATTTGTATTCTTTTGAATCATTTGCTTACACGTTTAAAAGGAGGTTGTGATATGTACATTCTAAAGATATCACGGATATCTATAAAGCAACCAAAAAAATTAAGCTAGATGATAATCAATGACTACACAATTTCAATGAGATAAAAATCAGTCGATTGTTAGAGATGGCGCCTTTGTTTCATCAATGGGTGAAATTAAATTTAAAAAAAAACAGCTAAATGCTGGAAATTGATTCCAATTAATAACCAAAGAAGATATATATTTTGATATTTACAACGGTATAATATAATTTGATTCCAATTAATAACCCATAAAAGTAAAATGATTACAGGTGATTGTTGAGACGATATAAAGTAAGTGGGTAAAATTCAGTCTCCAGCATTTCTCAAGCAGTAGGCTTAACCAGCAATGCAAATGAAGCCAGATGGATGCCAGCTTTTACCGTTGATACTTGAGGCTGAAATTAGGTCACCAAGTAACCGACTGGGAATGGACCCGCTATATCTAGACTAGGTTCCCAGTGCAAGAATTAGTTCAGATCTCATCAAATTCAGGCTAAGAATTTCAATGATTTCTGTCAAATCCATCTCTTCAAATAGCTTACAGTCATTCCCCCAGTAATCAAAACCATTGAATTTCAGGCAGTGGATGCACAAGAGAGATTATTGTGTTGGATCACGTAAGTTAGACGAGGAGAGACAATAAGAAATTGGCAAAAAAAGAAGTAACAAACATTAGTTACTTCTACAACGAACATACAAACCCAGAAAAGTCACTCGTAGTGAGTCCAACACAAGGTTAATGTTTGCAAACGACGTAATTGTCACACTATAAACTATACAAACAGAAACCTGATGAGAAAATTGAAAATAATTCCATGAAAAAATCTGATCTAGAAAATTACTTGGGAACAATGGCACAATGTTGAGCAATTTGCAATTATGAGCTATCAGAAAGACATCAATTCATCAGCAGACATAAAACCTACATGTGTCCTGGAGTCCTCATCGTGAAGTGAACCCATCCTTGTATCCAGTATTGCCAGCTGGGATTTAACCCAGGGTGGATTGTACCTGCCTTCTACCCACAAAGCTTCTCCAGTATCCTTGTGCTTGAAATCTGGATATTTTGGGTTTTTCTGTAAATAATAAAAAGAAATTCAATCAACATTTGCAAATAAAGATTTTAAGAACAAGCTGCAGGTTAACAGCTAATTTCTAGAATGCACATAATGCATTTGCAAACCTACAATATTAGAGCATTTTAGTACTCTTCGATTGATTTCATTTATGAATATGAATTATAGTAATTCGCATGCCAATTCTAAACTGATCCATAACCAGTACCATTTATTCTATTCAGCTACCCAAATTTCCAGTAAA
The DNA here is from genome assembly GCA_030449905.1 of Luvunga scandens. NCBI lineage: Eukaryota > Viridiplantae > Streptophyta > Magnoliopsida > Sapindales > Rutaceae > Luvunga > Luvunga scandens. The sequence goes on along the minus strand of JASUUG010000382.1, from coordinate 60,972 downwards.
TCAAAAGGTTGATCAATGACCTCAATGCAGACGGAAACTGACTAATGCAGTACATACAGTATCTATCCTTCATTCCATGTTCTACAGTTCCATGCATGAGTTGACAAACAGCCAAAACAAATGCAAACATCCTACTCAGGAATCTTGGAACACAAATACCATTCTAATTGGTAAATTTAATCTTAAAATTAACCTAAACTCAAACCTACCTCTGCCACTAGCTAAATTTGAAAAGCATAAGCCACACCACAATAGAATATAAAGAATACACAAACATATCAAGTTCATGAAGCAACCAAAAAGAATACCTTGTTTTTCCTATTATCCCACCACTCATTTGGACTAGCAAAAAAGGCTTGCCATAGCTCTTCAGTAGAACCCATGTTATTTCCCGAATTATTGGCATATTTTTTACCTGAAAGGAAATTGGATTAAGAATCATTTTGATCTTTTCAAAACTACATTTATTTGTTAAGATATGACTTGCCTGCTGTCATAAAGTTAGATTCACGATCATAAGAGGACATTGATGGTGAGCTCCTCTCAACAAAATTCAGTTGCTGAACAACTACCTGCAAAAAATCAGAACCATCATATTCTACCCAGACAATCCAGTACTCACAATAATATGAAAGAATTAAATGCTATAAACAAAACCTTATAGTACGTCTGCTGTTGTCCATCACCACTTTCAACCACATCTGAAACCAACCGGCCAGAGATATATATTTGTTGGCCTTTCTCTACATGCTGAGATGCAACATGTGCCAGCTCATCCCAGAAGGTCAAATTAATCCTAGAAAAGTTTAAAATTATTACTCCAGAAAGAAGATAACAGTATGGCTTACTGATAAAGCATTCAAGTAGACGTATCTTCACAGAACAGGAAGCAAACTAACAAATACATGAAACAGTTCAATTGCACAAGTAAGTAAATGTTAGATTAGTCATCAAATGAGGAAGCCAATTATGTTGCATGACAAAGAAACAGTGAGCAGGAGAATCTGACTTTTTATAAAACAAAATGCTAACCAGTCTACATAGTGTCGTTCAAAGACATGAATCAGTTGCCTCTTTTCCTCCATTTTCTCCTTCGACCAGTTTAAAGCAACCTTTTTTTTTTCTTTCTAAGTTTACGCTGCGGTAATGCTATTAACTTGGCACTCCCCTTTATTAATTAATTGGGAGACAAAGATAAAGAAAATACTCACAAAATAGCAAATTTACTAATGATTTTAATTTTACAAAATATATGCAATTTATTTATAAATTTTTTATCATTTTTTTCTTTAACTTTATCAAATTCCCATCAGCTTCAAACGATAATAGCTAAATTATAAGTAACAAGACAAATAACTTGAATTGTGTATACTTGAAGTTTATGCGTCAAAATACCAGCTAGTTTGTGTGGCAGATTTTCTGACGGCGAGACGGGTCCAGGCGAGAACTTTACCGGAGGGAAGGTGCTTAGTTTCAATGGGGGTCCCAACGACGCCGATGAGGTGTACGGCGTTAGTGAGTTCCTTGTTCCACGGAATCTCTGGCGGCTTTGGGTAAGACACTTGACTACGGTCCTGATGGTCTTTGTAATCAACTGCACATCCCAATCTTAATTTCAAGGGCCGCCGGTGACTAAGAATCCAAGCTTGCTTAGTTAGAGGATTTTGGGATGGGAACAGAGCGGGAATTTGAATGTTATTTGGAGATTTTCTTGGAACCGAAGCCGGAAAGACGAGATTTCTCGTTGATACAAGCGTCTGCTCTAACGCCATTCTTCTCTTTCTGCCTCCGTCTCTCTCCCTATGAACTCTATCTGATCTCTCTTCTCTGCGTTTTGCTCTGCATATGTAATGTATCCCCCCGCCCGAAGCTGTAAAATGGAAAGCGCTTGTGATTTTTGCAAAGCGAGAGCGCAGCCTAACGGGCACATCTTGGAAGCATAATTGGACTCCATGGATTCGCTAAAGCCCATGGGCTTAGCCGGTAACTCACTCGAAGTTATGAACATACACCCTTTCCTTTTTCTCTTTCTCTTCTTTCTTTTTTTTTTTAATATTTGGTTTTTAAAAAATATTACCAAAATATATAGGAATGGTTGGATTCTCCATATTATGTTTGTTGAAGATTTTTCAGAAAAATAAACTTTTTTTAACATTTTCTTCCATGCATTAGGCAAGCAAACAACAGATGTAGCCATAATGGCTAGAACTAAACATTATGTGGGTAGAGAAATGTTGTTTAGAACAGTAATATTAAAGCTCTGTATTTTATCTTCAGTAACTATCTTTATACAAAGTTGACATTTTAAATATATATATTCCAAATAATGTAACATACATTACTTGTTTTCTTTACAACTTAATATGTGTTAAGTGGTTATCTACTTTATCATTTCATTGTTGCGTAACGATTTATATAAGACCTTGTCGTATTTATTCAGAAGTAAATTTTGTACTTCAACTATGTAATTGTAACACAACTTTTAAAGGGGTAAGTCCTTTTCTAGACTGTAAACGGTAAAATGAATAAAAGAACTAAAACATGAGTTATACACATGGGGTCCGAGACAAAAGAAGCGGGGTGGCAAATAATGATGAGTCCTTTGAGGGTTTAACAATTGGCCCAATTAAGAGAAAGCCCAACTTCAATTTGTCAAGAAGATAGAATGGTCGGGGTGCGCATTACGCACCCGGCGAATTTGTTTCTACCACGGGTTGTGCGGTCGGAGTATCAAATCTGTGGCCTCACTCTTGTTGAGCTTAGAACTCGTCGAAAATGCTAGCTCGTCTCGCGGCCAAGCGTCTTCTCGAGATTCGTCAAGCAATCCGTCCATCTCTTCAGGTTTAGCTCTCGTTTTTCTCCCCTTTTTTATTTTTATTTTTTTACTTATCTATAACATCCTCTTCGATCTAATTTCTTTAATCCGCGATTTTTTTTTTCTGTGCAGGCATCTCGATCCTTCTCCACTGCCTTGAACTATGTAAGTTTTTGATCATAAGTCTTTGATTGCATATAAATGATTTACTAATTTTGAATTCTATTTATTTGTTTTTTTTTTTTTTTGGTGAAGCATATTGATTCTCCGGATAACAATCCGGACCTTCCGTGGGAGTTCTCTGATACAAACAAAGAAAAGGTAAGTTATAATATTATTGTATGTTCAAATTGTATGGATTTAGTTTATGAAATCAAACATTGATGATACCTGCTTAAAGTTGCTGCATTTCATGATGTTGAACAAAGAATGGTCGGTGACTTTGTGTTCAACCGTCCGTTGTTTGGGCGGCATTTTCGTTAGTTGTAGTTTTAAAAGCTTTTCATCCTCTGGGAATCACCCTTGTGATTAGTTTGTTACATAATACTTATAGGGAACTCACTGGATATTTGAGACGATTGTGGGAGTCACTTTCTATACAGTCATAAGTTCTTTTTCTTTACTTGTATGTTATGATATTGGAAACTAGCTTGTAATCTGCTGATGGGGATTGTAAACAAAGAATTTGCGTGTAAAATAAACTGGTTGTTTAGTCTTGAATGTCTTATGGGGAAAAATCAATGGTGAAAAAATAATAATAATAAAAATAAAATAAACTATAAAAATCTAAAGTCCTGTTGGTTTAAGAAGGTTGCGGCAAACATAACTTCTTGCATTCTTCATGTTGGCTTTGGCAATTAGGAATGCTTTTCTCATAGATCTTGAACTCTATAGGAGTTTCCTGTAGTTTATATAGCCAAAGTTTAGTTGATTTTATCTAGAAACATGTTACAATTCTTTATTCAGTGTTCCTGAAGTTTTAACTCATGCATGTTTAGGTTAAGGAGATATTGTCTCACTATCCATCCAATTACAAGCAATCTGCAGTCATTCCACTGCTAGATCTTGCACAGCAGCAACATGGAGGGTGGCTTCCTGTTTCAGCAATGAATGAGGTATGATGGATGAGACTGTATGGAAGTTCTTGTTTCTTATTTTGTATGTTTATATGCATGTAATTGTTAAGTATATCATGCCTTCATGACTTGTTTGTGTTAACCATAATGCTATCTGGTAGGGGAAATTTTCGTTGGTGAAAACTTATTTATGTGAATAAATTAAAATGCTGCTTATAAATTATCATACTATGGAGACAGGCTTTTGTAAGTTTTAACAACAGATTATGATCCCCTACCTGTACTTAGAATTTTAGAGGCTTTTCAAGTTATTTGGGTCTTGTTTAAATCAGTTTTTGTTTTATTTTCATTGATAATCCATGTCAAGGTTAAAATATTCCCTTTTTGGCACTACCACCGAAATCATGAGTTGCTGGCAAAATTAAATGCTGATTCCTTGAAACATTCATGAGGATGAAAAGTTAGCTACTTCATGGGTGATACTAACACCCCAGGAAACTGCTTCTTGTTCATGTTTTCAAGCACCTACTATTATTATATTTTCTTGTGGCTGATATTGTAATGCAAATATTGTCATAGAAGGCACTTCAGAATACAGTGATTATTCTGGTAACATTATTAAATACTTTTTTTTTTGGGGAAAAAAAAAGTATTCTGAAATACATTTTGAAAAATATTGTAAAAGTGGTATAAATTTTGCACTTGATCTTGAATTCACATTTGCACTTAATATGATTTCATATTCTGATCTTAGACTTGTAAAGAGTGCGTAAATTTATCTCCCAATCGATTCAGATTTTGTAATCTAGATTGTTTTGCCTGTGATTTTATTAGGGTTTGGGTTCGAAAACTTAATTATACAACTTTTATGTTAGTCTCATTCATCCGTAGTACTTCTTGTCCAATTAGGTTGGAAGGATGGTTGTGCAGATCTTTAGTTTTAAAAATATCTGGAACCCTTTAAAGGTATAGAAAGAGGCACCTCATCTGGCATCATCTGAATAGTGGTATTGTGCAATTATATTAGGGTAGTTTATGATGGTGATTGCGGGCATTTTTCAATTTCCTGTATGATATTGGCCTCTTCTAAGGTGATTAACTCAATTGGAAGCTGAACTAAAATCCCATATATTGTTCATAGGCTGTGAATGATCGTTGATTGAACATGTATTATGGTTGATGATACAGGTAGCTAAAATTATAGAGGTTGCTACCATCCGTGTATATGAGGTTGCGACATTTTATTCAATGTTCAACAGATCAAAGGTGAAAAAGAGCTTTGTTTATATTGCCTATGCATCATTCAGTTTTTGTTAATGCAAGTTTCATCTTACCTGAATGGATATTTCGAATTCATTTTCAGGTAGGCAAATACCATCTTCTGGTCTGTGGCACAACACCTTGTATGTTACGTGGTTCACGGGAAATTGAAGATGCCCTACTTAAACACTTGGGCGTGAAGCGCAACGGTGGGTATTGTGTCCTTATCGCGTCTCTTCTCAAAAGAAAACCTTGCTTGTCACCTCACGCTAACCCATGTTCAAATTTTGGTATTATTTATGATGTGTAGAAGTAACTAAGGATGGCTTGTTCTCTGTTGGAGAAATGGAATGCATGGTTAGTCTTTACCCATTAACTGATATGAATCTGCTTTCCTCTATTTTTACCACTGCTCTTGCTTGGACGTACTGGCAAACCTTAATATAAGTGTTACAACTTATTGCTATTTGTCTTGCATCGCAAATTATTTGCATTGCTAGAATGAGAGAGAAAATATTAGGACTTGTAGTTGAAATTTAACCATTTGTTTTATTATAATAGTGTGTTTGATATGATTGTTTTTATGCATCACAAATTATTTGCATTACTAGAATGAGAGAGAAAATATTAGGACTTGTATTTGAACTTTAATTATTTCTTTTATTGTAGTAATGTGTCTGATATGATTGTTTTTTGCAGGGATGCTGTGTAAATGCTCCTATGATTACAGTGGCTGATTACTCCAATGGATCTGAAGGATATGCTTACAATTATTATGTGGGTCCTTGAAGATCATCACTTCGACCTTGATTGCCAAGTATTGTGTATTTGACTCAAAAAGTAATTAGATATTTTGGAATCTTCTGATGATCTATTGTGTAAATGCAGGAAGATATTACTCCAAAACGAGTTGTTGAGATAGTTGAAATGTTGAGGAGGGGGGAGAAGCTACCGGTAAGGAAATTGGGTGGAAGATATTTGGTTTCTGTCTTGGGTTTGTTCACTTGTTTGGTTAGTGATGTTATTGCTATGTTGTTTATCTGTATTTCAGCCTGGCACGCAAAATCCAAAGCGCATTAAGTGTGGGCCAGAAGGAGGGAATACAACTTTGCTAAGTGAACCAAAACCTCCTTCATGCCGGGATCTAGATGCCTGCTAAAGTTTGGGCAGATGTCATCTCCAATAATGCAAAGCTTGGATGTTTCAGGCTTGCCTAGGTTTAATTTTTTTTTTTAGTTGGTTGAACTCAACAATTTTTTGTACTTACCAGTTTTGGCTTCTGGTGGATGTTCAGTTATATAAACTCCCATCTTATTTCAAGTGAGATGACTAATTTACTTTCGTGTGCTGCCACTTTCATACCCTTGTATTTGTAATGATAAACAACAAGGACATTCCGTAGCTGCTATATGCTTCTCTATAGTCTAAAACAGCTAATGCTATCCGGCAGTCATTAAGAAGTTATTTATTCTCTTTCTTTTGTTGTTGTTCTTATTATTATTATTATTATTATTATTATTATTATTATTATTATTATTATTATTATTATCAATCAAAACTTTGAGCAACAATATTGAGATATGATTTTTAACGGCAATTGATCTCTAACATCACTAAATCAATCGCAAGGAACGGTACACGGCCGAAGCCCGATGAGTATGTTGTGGACATAATGTATTCTGTTGGCAATAGAGGAACTCGATGCATACCGCCTTGTATTAATTGCTTGGTTTCTTTAACGAGGGTGGTTATAGAGATTGGCAATAAAATAGATCTGGCCTGAATCTGCAAGGATTCGGATGTAAGAAATCGAGATCTGTATAGATCCACATCCAAATCCAAATCCAAATTTGGATGTAATCTGTATGGATTTAGATTCAAATTTAGATGTAAGTGCACTTGGAAAATTAAATATTAGAATTCGGTTAAATTTTATTTTAAATTAAAAATATATATTAAAAATAAATTAAAAATTAAATTTTATTTATGAATTTATGATGATGTTGTATGTTATTTATGTTGAATTATAATTGAATTTTATTTGATATTATTAGGTAAATTATTAAATTTTTAAATTATATATTAAATTATTAAATTTTAATTTTTACCGATTTGAATATTTAAAATATTTGGCTGCATTCATTACAGGTATTATCCGCATCCGGATCACGTTTTTTTAATGGACTCAGATAGAAAAATGTAAATATAAATCCGGATTTAAATTGTGCCAACACGAGAGGGTTCGCTAGTCAAGTTCCAGTCTATGGGATAAGGTTTTGAATTAATTGTCGACACTGTTTTATCATCTCATAACTTTTCCGTTGTGGTACTTGATTGTACCGAAAACCCTTGTGTGTGCGCGCGTGTGTTGTCTTTCCCTCTGTCTCTTATCCTGTATGACACATGGCTGGATTATTTTGCACACTGAGAATAGTAATGTCGGAAATGCCCAAGTATGAACGAACCAGTCGGTAGATTGAGAAATTATTTGCCAATTGAAAACTAGATTTTTGTGTTTAGGCCAAAAATGAGTGGCGACCTTTTTTTCGTGGGGTTAAATTAATAGATCGGGAATCTGACGAGAATTACATAAACTATAATTCAATGTGATCAGCGTTTACCCATTAAAAGTCACCCTAACCTAATCGATAAAATCGATAAAGGTCAAAACTCAAAAATAGTAAAGTCAAAAACAATCGAACTTGCGTATTAAATAACAATACAAAGACATAAACAGTACCTGAGTTTGATTGATGATTTCCGAAAGGAACACGCTAGGTTGGTTATTATCAACTAAATTCAGTAATAGATTTTTCAAATTTTGTACCGTAGTGAATGACTTTAGAATTGAAAATCAGGTTCAGTTCAAATACGAAAGTAATTTATACCGAACACAGTCCACCCATGCCATTGCCGTCAGCCATCGTCAGCAGCCCCGTCGCCCTCCAATAATGAATGATTCAGGAGAAAATGAGAAAGAAGTCAAATTACTTTTTGAAAACAAAGCCCACGCCTCCTAAACAAAGCAAGCACTATCAGTTTATGTCGGACTGGGAAAACACTAAACCATTTTCAAACAACCAACCAACCATTATCCATTCTACCTCTTCATTCCATTTCCTCTAAAAATACACTAATACAAATTTTATATACTTATCTCCCACTTTTTGGAGGTCCCACAATCCCACTAACAAAAATTTAAGAGCCCCACCCCCACTACAAATGCGCTTCCATCATTATCCACTACCCCCACCACCGATACCAAAAAGCAGAGCATATCAATTTAGCTTTGACAATTCCCCTTCCTTTACTTGAACCCAGTTTGACAAAAGCTAGCTGCCAAGAAAAGGCTAAAAAGGCAAGAGCTATGGCATCTGACTTTGATTGCAACTTGTAGCAGGGCAGAGAGAACAACTTATTTTCTGGGTTTAGAATGGGACAACTACTCTGTGAGACCCTTGGCGACGGATTGGATTGGATGGGACCACGGGATGAGTACACTTTTCTAAAGTCTATGGAGGAGGATTAGTCTCGGGCTTCACAAGATTAGGGGATTCTGGTGGTTGTGAATGGTAAATTGCCGTGGCCAGTGAGATTGGCATTATGCAAAGAGCCTTTGATTGAAGGAACTGCATGGCAGCCCCAACATTTTCCTCCATAAGCTTAGCTACCTGTCGCTCTGTGCCATCATTCGACCATTTCTCCCAGGCTGGTTGATTTCTTACCCCTTCACCAGATTCATCCTGAAGTACAAAGAGAAAGCTCAACTGACTAATCTAATTGTACAGAATTAAAAAAAAATACTCTATTTGTTTAATACCTCGACTGATGATAGTGGGAGGTCCGTTGTTACCAGTGGAGCCACAGCGCCAGGAGCACCCACTCTACTCATACTCAAAACCTGTCAAATTGATGGATAAAATATTAGTAAGAGGAATACAAACTCAAAACAAACAAAAATGTCATTGGTGTCCACATTTATCCAATTTCCTTGTGAAGGTGGCACACATTCCTATAACTTATGAACTAGTCTACCACCATTGCATATGTAAGGCATATTCACCTTTCAAGGAACCCAACTTCATAATATAATCCACATTCCAGAGATATTCTATTCTCAATGATCGAGCCTATTTAAAGGGGACAATAATATAATTATGGTAGCTAACATAGTGCACCTGACATCAATGACTCCTTGAATTAAAGTTTTTAACAAAAGATAACCCAATGTGTACTGAGTAGAACATGCCACAGATGGAAGTCAAACTCTTGGTAAATGCAGCATTGGTCAAGGAATTGAAAGATTCCCAAAGCAACATATTTAGAGATGCTTCGACACAAATTATTGCCAATGAAAGTAACACAATATTCACCATAGCATATGGAGGATGTCTAATAGTCTAAAATGGAGTTATATGAATAAAGAAAGAGGAAGTCAATTACACTTCTTGACTTGTCCATTGAAATAATACAGATATGTTCAGTAATTACAGAACCTAAAAGGATAATGGGATTATTTTACCTTCACTTGAAGCCTCAAAAACTTCACATAATCCACAATTTCATCAAGCATGGCTGCTCGATCAGTCTACACAAACGAAAACATACGTTAGTATTAAACAGAACAAGCACCGATTCAGTTACTATTAGTGTATTATGATTCATAAGACTTTCTCAAGATTAACTTCACCAGTAGCCTCACTGCAATAAACCCATCACAAATCAGCAGTTCCCCAAACATATTTCAAAAACAAGAGAAAGCAATGAACTGGTTTTCCAGCAGGGTAAACAATGGTGATCGATTATTGAGTCTTAACATTTTAAAATTGAGATCAGAAGGCATCCAACCTTTAACCATAGCCAATTAATAGTAGTTTTCATTATAACCGTTCATCTACCACTGGGTGTTATTTGTCAAAATCCAACAAAATAAGCATTTGATTACAAATCAGGTCAAGCTGTAACAAACCAGCTTACATTTTTCCATATTTTGAAGACCAAGTATTTGCTGTTTATGAATAAAAGGAAAATGAGAATCAATGTCTTGAGCACAATCAACTAATTGCTCTGGAAAAGAAAGGTCGGTAAACAGTTGCTTGATGGACACAACTGAAGTCAAAACCCACTTTTAAGGTCAGGAAGTGGGCAATTTCTAAAGCAGCTTGGAGTGAGCTAAATGCAGTCTTGACCAACGTGAAGTACTTTATATCACTGACCAAACATGAACAATCAAATATCTGATTTGAGCTCTGACATTAATCATTTATATGTTCCGGTTTATTTTTCACAATTTTCATTGATCATGCTTCAATAGGATGGAGATACGAAAGCAGAGACAAATATAAAATGCAGAATTCCTCTTGCCGAGGAAATAAGGGGAAAAGAAAACAGAAAAAAAGCCCCATTTTGTGAATGAATTATAAACCAGACAGAAGATATACGTACCTTGTTGACACTAGGGACCAGCTCCTGCAGGGCCCGTATTCTTTCTGCTATTCTTTCTCTTCGTAGCTGAACCAGAAAGAGTGCTCGTTAGTGATTGTCGGGATAACAGAAAGAAAAAATCGACTCCCAAGTGTATAATACAACGAAATATCATAACATTATTACTGACAACTTCATTACTTAGCATGACAACTTTGAATCAAGCATGATAGGGGGTTTCATAGTCCCAGGCTTTATAGTTTATACTAATGGCCCTTCTGTTCAATCTCCTAAGGAGGATAATAAGCTGTATTAATAAGGTTGCAGACTAAGATCTATTACTTCAGTAATAATTGAAAACTTCCAGGCCCGTTTTCAGTGGAGCAAAATCCTTGGCATTGATCATAGTGACAATCAACATGCCTGTGCACAAATAGAGTGTTCAAATGATCTTGGAAGCAAGAAGGCCAAGAACCTTCAGAAAATATGTTCCAAATGAGAACTGTGTAACCACATGGATTAATTCAACTGTATAATCTATATATAATTGCAAGCTATAAACCTACCAAAGTCTATTCCTATCACCATAGTTTTATGCATTTCACCAGTTACAGTATTAGATTAATTGACAGCTACATCCATGTTCTGGAAGTACTTTACAGTTCTATTGGTATATTACAGAAGACTTACACGTTCAGCAATGCTGTGTGGATCAGTGGCCTGTCCTCTCCTAGCCCGCACCCTAGGGCGCATTGCTGGTGGATGTGGAGCTGCAGGAACAGGTGAGGGCAGTGGTTGGCCATGAAAAACCTGCAAAACAATAGTAAATAACTTCATCAATACGCAAGGAGAGGAAGAGTGCAATGCGGAGATGCAGCCTTTGGAGTACCACATTGATAAAATCTATAATAGTTGTAACAATCGTGTCATCTACATAATTTAAAAACTATGAGAATCTAGATAGCATAACCGACAGAAATAATTCTTATGACGCTTGTGGAAATAAAAACTTGTCAAACAAGGAAGAGGTAATATGGTTCATGAAACCTCTCATAAACTGTGGTTTCTCTCCGCACCAAAAAGCACAGCAGAAATCTCAAAGAGAGTCCAGAGTCCAAATCTAATTGTGGACTTCTATCATTCTTTTAGTTAGAAATTTTACCACTCCTAACATATCCTATTTAGTACATATTTTCACTCTACTTATTAATAAATATGGGGCAAGGGCGATAGTCTTTTGGCCAGCCAATAAAAATGACCAACTGCTGAGGAATTCGAATACCAGTTGCCCCCCCTAAACAGTAAATTATAAATAAAAGTTAGAATTCCCATCAGCAAAGTCCTATCTCATACAAGAAAAGCAAAAATCTTCGCTCTATTTTTGCTTACCAAAGAACCAGAAAAATAATGTCTTTGTTTTAGAGGTCTTCCCTCCCAATTAGTAACAATTTCTTGAGTTTTCTGCTCATGCCTTCTTGTATTATTTTTTTGTTAGACAGAAACCTAGGAATCTCACAACAGTAACGTCCAAACAGAGCCTACTGCAAGTTTCTATCTGTCTTTTTCTCTCTCTTATTAATTTTTCCTTCCTCTTCGCAGCTATCAGACAAACATAATTAAAAATTCAAAAGCAAACCCAAAAAAAATAAATAAATAAACATATAAACAAAAAAATTACCCCACTAACTTTCTTACAGAACACGCAAGTTTCACGCAAGATATAAACAATGCCCAGAAGAAAATGAAAGAAATTGATAATGCAATCAGTGAATTAATCACTATTTTTAAATAAAAACAAATTCCTCCAGTAATCCAGTCAACCAAGCTTTAAACAAACAAATATAAGCAAATACTGGTAAGTTTATATTCTCTTTTATGAAAAAGAAAAGAGAAAAAAGAAAACTTTATCTTACATTTTTTATAGTATGCTCTTCAGGAAACCGCTTTCCGCTTCCAGAGGCTTCCTCGGGCTTCAAAAACCCTCCTTTACCTTGCTCCAAGCTCAAGCCTAACGGAAACACCTGCCCATGATACCCACTGCTTACTCCGCCTCCGAGAGCCGAGATGTGACTGGAGCCGTCGCCGGAGTTCAGCTGCAGCATCATCGGCGAGCCTGCCGCCAAGCTGCCATCGCTAGCCGTCAAGCCGGACTCCGCAGAACCGAAATTAGGAATTCCGAGGATTTGCTCGAGGAAATCGTCGGTCGAGGAGGCTTCGTTCGGGTTGTTCGCCATGAGTTTGACTCGGCCAAGTCGTGAGTGAGTTGTGTCAACGAGTTATGAAAGCATCCACATGAAAAAAAAATTAAATGTTTGAGAAAGAGGGATTTCTATCAAAGTTTCGAACTTCACTTGGCTTAGCTTAACTTCCTTTTTTTTTTTTTTTCCTCTTCTTTTTCCTCTTTTTCCCCTCCACTGGTAGGTACTTGTGGGAGCAAAGAGAGAGAGAGACAAAGGCACGCGAAAAGAGGGTTGCTTTATCCTGCTTAAAAATGTTGTACTCTGTATAAAAGGGGCTGTCTTTGATCAATATTACATTTCCACCCATTTCTGAACGACGTCGGTTTTTTAGCTTGTTACTTTGGCCAGTGCCTTGCAACTCCTCCCGTGTGGTCGTGTCCTACGGTCCTACCTAGTTCCCATATTTTTATTATAATTTTTTCCCTCATGGGATACATCCAGTAACACTAATAATGCGATTTACTTCTTAAATTAAGAAATTAGAATCTGAAATTAAAGTTATTAATGGTGTTTATTTCATAAAATAGAGATAAAAATCAAAATTATAATTATAATATATACCTAAATTTAGGAATGAAGAATGAAAAATTAATTTCTCACTAAATGATGGGAATTAATTTCTCATTTATGTGATGGATCATTTTACCACCATAAAATTAAAAATACTCATTTTATCCTCAATTAATAAATTATTATCATTAATTGGGATTCATTTGAGCTTGTCTGAATTTAGGTGTTCGGGTTAGGCTTTGCTCGATTTGAACATACTTTTAAATATTCAGACTGATCTTAGATTTTTTAGTTGAAGTTTTTTAGTCTAAAAATTCATAAATTATTTAAAAAAATTTAAAAAGTATATTTTATTTTAATTAAAATATAAATTTTAACAAATACTTAACACCAGAAAAGAAATATATATTTAAGATTTTAAATCATTTAAACCTAGTTTTTATTCTATCTAACAAAAAAACTAAAATTTATAAATTATGTATTTGTAGGATAAAACATAATAAAAAAAAAGGTTTAAAATTATAGGATAAAAAATTTGGGCTTTGGTAAGCCCGGGCCCGACAAAAAACATGCTACGGTCAGTCTCGGGCTTTGTCAAGTCTGGCCTGAACCAAACATTTTATTATCCCTATTTTGGAAGTGCTTTTAATATTGTAAAGTTTGTATTTAAATTCTTGTATAATTATATTTTTACTCAGTTTATTGGATATTTTATTGTAATTTTAGGAAAGAACGGATCTATATATTAATGAAAATTATTAGTAAACAAAATTAAGTTAGCAGAGATTTACTGAAAGATAAATGTGATTGTATGAAGTGTGAACAAGTCAGGAAATCGCTCTTGAGCCTCTGATGATGCAGATGCAGAAGCAGAAGCAGAAGCGAGGGTTTACAGCTGCCACAGTTCCACTTGAGCCACATAACTCCTTTTTGGGCTGAAGGAATGCTGGACCCCCATTCATTAGTCCTCGTCGAGAGCTCTCCGTAGATTTGTATCAGACCCATTAGCATTACTCTATTGGCAGATTATTTTGATTAGAATGGATCTTTAAGCACCCCTCAAAAATCCTTATAACACCCGTATTGAATTCTATTTCCTAAAATACCCTAGCTTAATTTATGAAACGCCAACTCATAAGATAAAATCAATCATTTTGTCATTAAATTTCATCCTAGAAAGAATATTTCTTTTAAATCTTTATTTATAAATACTTACAAATCCTATAATCTTAAATTGGTTTCTTCTTGTTACATAATTTCTATTTCCATAATTCTTTACTCTTAAAAGTTTCTAAAAATATAATATATTTTCAATTAAAATCTAAAATATAAATTATGAAAAAGGGTCGGTGTAAGAAGTTGTTAAAAGAATAATTTACTAAAAGAGTTCTTTTTTTTTTTTACTTGTTGACTTAATTTCGACTAATTAACTCATTATATCTATTTATTTTTTCAACATAATGAAATTTTTTTACCATTAAGTCATTAATGTATTAAGTTAATTTTGTTTAAACTTATTACTTAATTTAAAAAAATTTTGAATAACATCTATTGATGTAGATTTCTAGTCAACTAGAGAAATAAATAAGTTGGTTTATATAGTAAATGAAACACAAAGAATTTATGTGGTTCGATAATAAGCATATATCCAAGGGTATTATAAGAACAATCTCACTATTGAATAATGATTGTAGTGGAATTTTATTTCTATTTTTTTTTTAGTTGTTTGCTCGTGTCCTTCTTTATGTATTCATAACTCTCTATTTATAATACAATTTAGATGACCCAAATCCTTGAAAACTTCTCGTTCTAATGATCTTCATCACTTAATTAGAGTTTTAATATGATGTCAACATTTATCTCCAATACTTGTCTCTTTTCAAACTCATATTGAGCTTTTGGAGCTTTTAGATTCTTGTATTTTAATAACTATATGAAACTTTACTCGGCTTGAGTAAGGCTTCCAACTATTGGACTCCAGTAGTGAGCTTTGTTGTGCAAATTTTGTTAAACTCGCAAGCGCACGAATCTATTGTAAAATAAATCAACAGTGACGAGTGTCGATCCCACGAGGAGGTAAATTTTAATTGTATGTGGAAATAATTTTTGGAGTTAGTGGTTTGATTTATAATGAAGATGACGTAGACTATCTATTAATTTAAATTAAAGTAGTGGGAATAAACTATTAAAATGAAGTGCTTGGATCTCTGGATCTGTACTCAATATACACTATCAGCTTAACATTCATTATTAATATCAATTAAATCATGAAGGGAGATTTTTCACTCTTCATGAACCACACTCTAATAGATATGGTGCTAAGTGCTTCCCGTGCCAAATAGTAATAACCTTGCAGGAGACAAAGTCTACCAAATACGATATCTAGACAAGATTATTACTATCTGTCAACGAAAAGTCAAAACAACCACTTAAATTAGAGGGAAAGAAAAAGTAAATTTACCAAATTAAGTCCATAGAGCATGTTGAGACTTCACTTTCAACCCAAGCTTAAAAGGAAATTAGCCGCTCATAACTGAACTAGAAGGTAAAATGGAAATTTTATTAAAATACGCAGAAAATACAAGATGGAGATGGAATTATAGAAAATAGAGCTAAAAAATGGATTCAAGGGTGTCAAATTAGGGAGAGAGCCCCCTTTTTATAGATACACTGAGTAAATCATGGCCATCGGATTAAAACAATTTGGACGCTCAGGATTGCGCCACATGGCAAGCTCTTATTGGATGGAACACATCATCAAGGCTGTCATTCCGTGTATATGCATGTACTGTACAGATATTTTTTCGGTCCATTAACATTCTGCCACGTCGCCGATCAGCATTTTGGTCCAATAGGATTGTGACACGTCATCAGTCAACGCCACATCATCAGTCAATGCCACATCATCAGTCAATGCCACATCATTCGTCCAATTAAATGTCGCCATGTCATCGTATAGTGCCACATCATCGTACAGTGCCACGTCAGCATACAATATAGGTAAACAATGTTGTGAACAGTGTCGAGTACAGTACCGTATATGTGAACAGTACCATTTATCTTTTTATGCTCCTCCTGAGGTTTTCGACTGTCCTGAGTTCAAAATTGTTGTCTGTTTTTTCATCTTATCTCTCGTTTATTGTAAAATGACCATGATATCTCCTAAAATACATAAAATACTTAATTAAAATAAAACATACATAATTAAATTACAATGGACTTAAAGACATAAAAGTAGGGATGTTAGTGAAACTTGAAGTGTAAAATGATAATTTTCTCCATTATAAATACACATTTTCTAGTGCTCAACAGGCTTTATTAAACTTATCCACAATTGCGCTCTCTCATAGTCATGCTCTCCTGTAGACATACTTGTTTGACTCATTCAAGCTTATAGCTAGTGAGCTCTTATGCTATCATGCTCTTGTTTAGTTGTGCTTTATATAGGTTTGTTTATTCGACTCATTCTACCTTCCAACTATTGAGCTCTTGTGCTATCATGGCCTTCTATAGCTACACTCTCCTATTCTCTTACAGGCATACTGATTTGACTTATTCTAGTTTCCAATTATTGAGCTCTTGTGTTATTATATCTTTTTATAGCTATGTCTTTCCAATCATGTTTATTTGATTCATTCAAGCTTTCAACTACTGAATTTTTGTGTTATCATGCTATTTTGTAACTGTGCTCTCTTACTTTCTTGTAGTCATGCTTACTTAACGTATTTAAGCTTCCAACTATTAAGCTTTGATGCTATCATGCTCTAATATAGTTGTGCTATTTTGCTCACTTACAGTTATGCTTATTTAGCTTATCAAGCTTCTAGTAATTGAGCTATTTTACTATCATGCTATCTTCTAGTTATGCTCTCTTAATCTCTTGCAATCAAGCTTACTTGACTTACTTAAGCTTCATGAGCTCTACAATCATGTTTATTTGACTTGTTTAAGCTTTCAACTACTGACCTTTCCTGTAGTAGTGTTATCCTATAGCTGTGCTCTCTTAGACTTGTGCTTGTTTGACTTATTCAAGCTTTCAGCCACTGAGCTCTCATGTTATCATGCTCTCATATAGTTGTGCTCTTTTGTTCTTTTGCAGTCGTGTTTATTTGACTTATTTAAACTTCTAAGTATTGAGCTCCAGTGCTATCATCCTCTCTTAGAGCTATGCTCCCTTGTAGTCATGGTTGTTTGACTTATTTAAGCTTATAGCTAACTTAGCTTTCATGCTATCATCCTCTCATGTAGTTATGCTTTTTTACTCTTTTGCAATCGCACTTATTAACTTATTCAAGTTTTCAACCATTGAGTTATTGTGCTATCATGCTTTCTTATAGATGTGCTTTTCTATTCCCTTGCAATCATATTTATTTGACTTATTTGAGCTTCCAACTACTGAGCTCTTGTGCTATTATGCTCTCTTGTAGCTGTGTTCTTTTATTGTCATACTTATTGACTTATTCAAGCTTTCAGCTAGAGGTGGCAAGAAAACCTACGTCGCTTAGATCTGGCTTATGCGGTTCAATAAGACCCAACCTGGGTTAATAAATAAACTGGTTCTAAATAAACTGGTTCGAGGCATTAATTTTTAATGCTAGGCTCTTCCAAAAAACTTAAAATCTAGATCCGTATCTAGGTAAATCTTTTAATTTAAAAAATAAAAAAAAATATAAATAATATTTTACCCATTCACAAATCTAAAAAATTCATAACTGACATTATAAGTCTGCACATCTAGCACCAATCTCTAGTACTACATCGTACCTTGATTAGCTAATTCGTATTATCACAACCTGGATCTCCATATCTTGAAAGTTATTTTTATTTCAAAAAGTCAGGAAATTTCTATCTAGTTGAGTGGATAATTGTTGCACGTTGGGAATTTTCTTTAGGCTGGGTCACTTTGAGAAGAGAATGGGTAGATGTCGAACATAACCTAAAAGGAAACTATTATAAATTTTATTTGATAAAACTCAATCTATTTTATAGTGAATGGATCGGTTGGTTGATTTTTTTTAAAAAAATTTAACGGCAATGAAATACTTCATGAAAAAGAAATTATTTTTCTAATTAGTTCAATGTTTTTTCTTTTCTTTTACACAATACTAAAATTATCTCAGATATTAATTTCTTACTCTTACTTTTTTTTCATGGTTGAATTTTTTTTAGATTATTTATCAACGTGATATTGTTTCACTTCAGCTTTTGACATAGAATCAATGAATTTAGACATTAGCTGGTCATTTATTTAGAACTTAATGATACAAGCTACTATATCCAGGCAGTAAAAGCTAGGATCACTTGTGTCTAGGGTTGTCGGGCTTGACTCAACCCGTATGTAAAAAAATTGGGCATAAACCTGGCTCCAAGCATTTGTTGAAACAATCTAGGCCAGTCCTGGGTAGACCCAAACCTAATTCAGACCTAGTAATTTGTCATCCCTACGTCCAGCCACCAACTTCTCGTACCATCATGCTCTTCTACAGTCATACCTATTTAACTTTTCGCATGTCTTGTTACAACAACATTATTAAAAAAATATTCTCTAAAATATCCTTATATAATTAATTAATTTTCATTCTTATCTAAACAAAATTTACTAATTAACATTATTACTCATTTCTGTAACTTGTGATAATATGGTGGTAAACTATTATTATATTTATCTTTTTATTTTCTTCAAACTAGTACTATTTATATTTATAATTTTTAATGAGTATTTTTTCATATAAAATATATAAAAATATCATAAATTGCAATAAAATTGATTAACATATACTAATTTAGAATATTAAAGGATTGTGTTCAATTCAACATAATTTATGTTATGATAATATATTATCTTATTTATATTCTTTGAAATGTTTTTTATTTATTTACCATTTATAATTTGTAACCGCATAAATGTAAATATATTAATTTTTAAATTTTTCAAGTTAAAAAAAATCTTAATACTTATTTTTAGTGATTCAGATAAAAAATATATTATTTAAATTCAAACATTTAGCCTTAAGTGTCTAATTAAATTTTCATTCAAAGTAAAAAAATAATTAATTTATCTTTAGCTATTAGGTAATTTCAATAGAAAAGAGGCCTTATGAGGAATTTAAAGAAATGTCAAAAGGGCCTCCTTTTTTTATTATTGAAGTCATTAATAAAACCAACCAATGCCATTATTTTGTTTCACTTTTTAAAAACAGTCAAATAATGCAATTAGGTAAACAATACTACATTTTCCAACTATTATTCTAATTACTATCCCAATAAGTGAGGTGATACTCACCTAATAGCTGGTGAATATCATTAATTATTTATTACTCTAATTGGCTAATTAATAAGTCAATATTAGCTCACTTTTTAGGATTGTAGTTGGAATAATAGTTGGAAAGTGAAATTATTTATACATCAAACCTATTGTTATTATTTGTTTGATAAAAAATTATGATTGAAACCCTATTACAACTATGTTTTAGAAGCCAATGTAATCTCACTTGATAACTAAAACTTATACTTCACATAATTGTGGTTGCAAAATGAAATAATTTATATGTTATTTATTGTCTAACAATTCTAACTTTTAAGTTGTATTATAATATATCGGTAAATTGTATTCTAATGCATTAGTTGAAGTATGATATATCGAGCACATGTAGACATTCCATTAGTAAAGTTGTAGGGCTCACAATAAAGCCCTGCCGATGAAAACTCAAAACACATTCTATTGCACACTATAAACATGCATCTAATAAGAGTTTGTATTTGATAACATTATTTAATATTGCGATCCATTAATACTTAATAGAAAAGATGTCATTGTTTTTTGTTTCTTATTTTTTTATAAGAGATGTTATTGTACTTTCTGAAATTCTATATAGGCTACCCAAGAGGGGGGGTGAATTGGGTTTTAAAAACTAAGCCAATAAAAATGCACAATATTAAAACTAACGTCTTAATCAAAATCAAAAGTAATAAATTCAACAATGCTCAAATTAAAAAAGGATAAGGGAAGAGAAATCAAACACTAGAATTTTTACGTGGTTCGGCCAACCGTGCCTACGTCCACGCCTCCAAGCACACCGGGCTTGAGGATTCCATTATCTGAAAGCCTCCAAGGCTTCAAACACTTACACTTGACTTCCAAGGTGTCAATGAACCTTTACAATAAAGAGATTATTCCCAATCTCTTAACCCAAGTGTATCCCAACACTTACAATCACTCAATGATAGAGATTTAATAACAAATAATCTCTCACACACTCCAAATGATTACAATTGAAATTTTAATGTGTGAGGGAATGAAATGAAACACAATCAAGCTCAAAGAAGATTGTTTCTCGATAGTAAGCTCAAAAATCAAATGTTGGATCACTCTTGTTTGAATTTGATTGAGCCTTTTATAGTTGGAGCTGAAAACTAGCCGTTATTGACTTTCTCGAGAATAATCGGATCGCCGTTTGTATCTATCGGTTAGCCGTTTTGAATTTCCAACTAGCCGTTATCCTTTGACTTCAAATAAACGGTTTGCCGTTAACTTTATCGGATCACCGTTTCTTTCCAAAGAACCCGCAAAATGCAGAACTTCGGCTCTCCGTTTTTGATAAACGGTTCAAGAGTAGAGAACTTCTACTTACCTGGAAGTTATCGGTTAGCCGTTTTAAATAAACGGTTCAAGGCTAAAACATTTTTACTTACCGAATTGTTCGGTTAGCTGTTCTAATTAACGGTTCACCGTTAATTTCCGAAACATGTGAAATGTTCATCATCAGAAATTATCGGTTCACCGTTTTCCAAGAAACGGTTAACCGTTAATTTCGATTTCATCATTTTGAATTTAAAACAAGTGTATTGCTTTTAGAAAATTCTTTTAATAGCCCCAACACTTTAATCATGAACATATTATTTTTGTTATCATCAAAATCATTATTATAAGATTAACAATCTCCCCCTTTTTGATGATGACAAATTTTATATGTGAAGGACAAAAAAATATTTGTTTTAACTCCCCCTGAAAATAAGCTCCCTTGAAAAATAAACAAAATTTTTGTTAACTTCCTTTTTGAAATATAACTCAAACTATTCTCCCCTTCAAATCAAAAAAAAAAATAAAGGAAAATGACCACGTTTTGACAAGTAAAAATTTAAAAGATCTCCCCGTATTTTAATCATTCCCAAAAATATACACCAAACAAATCAAAAATAGGATACAACCAATTGAACCAAGCAATAAGATTAAGATCAAAAATGAGAAAACAAGCATCCATATATAATAAAAGCATCCGATAGCATACATAAATAATGCATAACACATGGAATGTTTGTGCGAAATATGTTCGAAACACTAAAAAGCTATTGCGGAGGAGGAGGAGGAGGAGTAGTAGAGGAGGAAGGAGGAATGGCGAGAGCAGAAAAAATGCGTTCTTTGCCCCCATCCAAGATTCTGCTTCTGCCGAAGGCTGGAAGGATGCAAACCGATCCTGAAGGCTTGCTTTGCCGCTTTCGAAAGTGTGCGAATATCGCTAACGAGCTTGAAGAAGATGATCGATGAGAGATGGAGCAAACAAGAAGTAGATGGTCGAGCGCTCTCCGTCTCATGTGCCTCGGGGACCGGGTCTGCCGGAGGCGAGAGGCGATCCGCGACGAGGAGGCGGAGGACGAGCGCCGAGTCGAAAGTCGGCAATGATCGAGGGTAAAGATGTCGTTGAGAACCGAGCATCTTCCGGAGCTACGAGGTGTCTTGGTTTTTCGCATTAGGCGTTTTTATCCAATCCTCGACTCCTTCGAGAAAAACCAATCGCCGAAATAGCCTCTTTCCCAATCTTCGTCTCAACATACACGAGTCTCGAAGAGGTACGCGAAAGTGTCGCAAAAGCTTAGAGATAATGTTACCGTACGGAAGTAGCCTATGTGTAACAATAAATAGGGTATTCAACATATGGCGCAAAATAATATACCCAAGGTTAATACTTGGCGTCACTAAGAAGACTATCGAGAATCCCGACATCCAACCTAGTAACCTCATCCGAGTGTCCCTTCCTGGGGTAATAATATCTTTGCAAAATGGTGTGTAGAATCCGAACTGCAGCTGTAAAAGTTAGGCTCTAAATGGAAGGGTGCATATCTCATTAGTGAGATCCCGACGCCTACAAATGTTCCTAACCCTCGAATATGGTTAAAATCGGCAAAGGATAATTCCTTCCTCGAAGTGTATATATTATGTCCAAGAAGTGGCGGTCTAAAATGGTGTTTAAATCAAAAACATCAAAATCAATAGAACACCCCCAACACCTCAGTAACTATTCGATCTACTCTTTTCTCACGACAATTCCATGTTCGAATAAAAACACGAACTAGGTTAGGATAAATCCTCTCGCCTAAGTCTAATGCCGACTCCCATGGCAACAACATCCGCTTAACACTTTTTCCACAAACAACCAACTCCTCAAAATCATCTAAATCCACAAAGTAAGAGTCGATTACCTTACGACCCATGAATCGGGTTTCAAATCGTTTTACCAGTGGAGTACATTGGAAAATGGATTCTTTGGAACTCGGTTGTCTCTTTAGGAGGTATGGGGTTGCTCTTTTTGGGACAGACTTTCCTCTTCCCTTCCTGGGTTACAGGATTCGCCATTAATGGAGCTTTGAGAATGTGGGATTTTGTCAAAAAGATGAAAATGAAGCAAACCGGACCAATAAAGTGAATGAAAAAGAGTAGAAAAGGTTTCTGAGGCTCAATTTGGTAGAAATTGTCAACAAATGAATCAAAAATCGAGAAATTTGCTCGGTTCGCTTAGGGTTTCAATTTGGGATTTCGGATTTGGGCGTAAATTTTATGATTTGAATGGTTAAAACGGTCTAATAATGATAAGGAATGTTTCTATGATCGTGTTTTGGCAAGAAATAGCAAGAGAAACCAGAAATTTTAGAGAGAGAGAGAGAGCTTAGGGTTTCTTTGGTAAGAGAAAACGGTGAGGGTAACCTAAACGCGAAGAAGAAGAAACACCCGCTTTTATATCCCACGAAAACGGCGAGCCGTTAAAAATATCGGTTTACCGATAATGCGTCCGTAGAGCTAGAAAACATAATCGGTTAACCGTTAGTAATAAACGGTTAGCCGCTAATATCCAAAAAAATTAAGTGTTTTAGCTTCGAATTAAACGGTAGATCGTTTGAACAATAAACTAATCCGTTTTCTTGACTTTGATTTCGCACATAAGTTTTATTCTACGGCCAACATTCAATACATTTCTAAATCATTTAATTGATCAAAAATGTCTTGTAAGGCCAATATAATGCATGAATACACAATTTTAAACACATCCAAAACAATCATCATACTATAGAAAAGGCAGAATCATTATGAGACATTTATCATTCCAAGCTCATGCCTAATCTTTGAAAAATGATCTTCGCAAGAGGTTTAGTAAAGATATCAGCAAGTTGTTTTTCCGTAGAGATAAAATGTAATGAAATATCTCCCTTTTGAACATGATCTCTTAAAAATGATGTCTTATCTCTATATGCTTTGTCCTAGAATGTTGAATGGGATTCTTTTGAAAGGTTTATGGCACTTGTGTTGTCACACATGATAGGTATATGATCAAGATTAATACCAAAGTCTCTAAGGGTTTGTTTCATCCAAAGTGATTGCGCAGACAACAACTAATGCCGATATACTCAATTTCGGTGGTTGAAAGAAGCAACCGAGTTTTGTTTCTTACTAAACCACGAGACAAGAGAGTGACCTAGAAAGAAACAAGTTCCACTAAGACTCTTCCTATCAATCTTATACCCAAAAAAATCGGCATCCGAATAACAAATCAAGTCTAAATGAGTTCCCCAGGATACCAAAGGCCAAGATCTACTTCGCCTTTCAAATATCGAAAAATTCTTTTTGACAAAGAAGCAAGTGAGATTCTTTAGGACATGATTGAAATCTTGCACACAAACATACACCAATACAATATCGGCCCATCGGCGCTTAAATAAAGTAAGGATCCGATCATACCTCGATATGCTTTGACATCAACATTTTTACCTTTTTCATCTTTGTCAAGCTTAATTGTTGAGCTCGTTCGAGTACTTTTAATCTTGCCATCTTCAAGTCCGAATCGCTTTAGTAAATCTTTCAAATATTTGGCTTGATTGATGAAGATTCCTTCTTCGTTTTGTCTTATTTTCAGTAGTCCGAGGAAGTACTTCAATTCTCCCATCATACTCATCTCGAATTCTTTGCTCATACAAGATGAAAAATCCTTACAAAAAACTCATTAGTAGAACCAAAATGATATCATCAACATAGATTTGAACAATAAGTATATCTTGATTCTTATGCTTGATAAAAAGTGTAGTATCCGCTTTACCCATTGAGAAGCCATTTTCCAAAAGAAATTTACTAAGTCTATCATACCAAGCTCTGGTGCTTGTTTTAATCCATACAATGCTTTTGACAACTTGTAAACATGATTTGGAAATTTTTCATTTTCAAAACCAGGGGTTGTTTCACATACACTTCTTCCATAATGTAACCATTTAAAAATGCACTTTTGACATCCATTTGATACAAAATAAAATTCTTATAACATGCAAATGCTAAAAGCATTCTAATAGATTCTAATCTTGCTACGGTGCAAAAGTTTCATCAAAATCGATTCCTTCTTCTCGATTGTAACCTTGAGCCAAGCCTAATCTAGCTTTATTCCTTACAACCACACCCGATTCATCTATTTTATTCCTAAATACCCATTTAGTGCCTATAATGGATTGATGTTCTGTTTAGGAACTAATTCCCATACATTGTTTCTCTCAAATTGATTTAACTCCTCTTGCATTGCCATAATCCAAGATTCATCGTTTTCCGCATCCGCAAAGGATTTTGGTTCAATTTGAGATATAAATGCGGTATGTGCACATGTGTTTCTAAGTGATGATCTAGTAGTTATACCTCGTGAAGGTTCTCCTAAAATCAAGTCTTTAGGGTGAGAAGATACATACCTCCACTCCTGGGGAGTGTTTGAGAGTTACCTTCATTTTGCTCCACATTGTTTTGCTCTTCATGTTGCTTCTCTTGATTCTCGCTTAGATGAAGAATCTTGTTTAGCATTCAAGTTTCTCCTTGTGGTACTTCTTCATCTGCATCATTAAAAACTTTCTCCATCGAGGATGGGTTAGATTCATCAAATGTGAACATGCATGGATTCTTCAACAACCAAGGTTCTTTTATTGTAAACTCTATAAGATTTGCTAGAAGTTGAATATCCAAGAAAAATGCCAACATCCAATTTTGGATCAAATTTACCAAGATTGTCTTTTGTATTCAATATGAAACATTTGCATCCAAAACCTCAAATAACCAATGTTGGGTTTTCTATCTTTCCAAAGCTCATAGGAAGTTTTATTAAGAAGTGGTCTAATTAAAACACGGTTTAAAACATAGCATGCGGTATTTACGGCTTGCCCAAAATATTTTGGTAATGCATTCTCATTTAACATGGTCCTAGCCATTTCTTGAATAGACCTATTCTTTCTCTCAACAACTCCATTTTGTTGAGGAGTCCTGAGTGATGAAAATTGATGTATAATACCGAAATCATTACAAAAACTTTCAAATGCATGATTTTCAAATTCTCCACCATGATCACTTCTAATGCAAGTAATGAAATAGCCTTTTTCATTTTGAACCTTTTTACAAAAGACTTTAAATGCATCAAATGCATCATCCTTATTAGCTAA
This sequence comes from Luvunga scandens, assembly GCA_030449905.1. Taxonomy (NCBI): domain Eukaryota; kingdom Viridiplantae; phylum Streptophyta; class Magnoliopsida; order Sapindales; family Rutaceae; genus Luvunga; species Luvunga scandens. The sequence continues at coordinate 34,915 of JASUUG010000382.1, read as the reverse complement.
GAATAATACCCATGTATACCTTGAATAATCATCCACAATTACAAATGCATAATATTTTCCATTTAAACTAGCATGTCTAGAAGGTCCAAATAAATCCAAGTGAAGAAGTTGAAGTGGTTTTGAAGTAGAAATATGATTTTTGTTTTTGAAAGAAGTTTTGATTTGTTTTCCAAATTGACATGCTTCACAAATTTTATCTTTTTCAAAACCAATTTTCTAAGACCTTTAACTAAATCATTTTTGGAAATCTTTGAAATTAGATCCATGCTTGCATGTCCTAGTCTTCTATGCCATAACCAACTATCATTATGCAATGCGGAGAAACATTTATCAAGAGTAGATGCACAATCTATATCAATGGTATAAACATTAACACACCTCTTTCCAACAAAAACAATTTTACCATCACTTGCATTTTCAATAACACAATTTGTTTTATCAAAAATAACTTTATAACCTTTGTCACACAATTGACTTATACTAAGCAAGTTATGTTTTAGATTTTCAACTAAACATACATTCTCAATGAGAGTTGAGGAAATTTACCGACATTGCCAATACCAATTATTTTTCCTTTTGAATTATCTCCAAAAGATACATCCCTCCATTTTCGATTTTGGTAAAGCTTGAGAACCATGAATAGTCACCGGTCATATGTCTCGAGCATCCGCCGTCCAAATACCACTTATTTCTTTTTCCTTCTTCTTTGATTCCCCGCAGAATATCTTAAGTTTTAGGTACCCAAAACTTTTTGGGTCCTGAGTGTTAGTAATGGTTCCTTTTGGAACCCAAATAAATTTAACTCCATAATAAGCATTTCTCTTAATAGACATCTATTTTTCATGTGACCATCTCTATTGCAATAATGACAAACAATTTTATGATTATTAGTGGTAGTAGCCTTAACAAAGTAGCTTTTGTAGTATTTTTGTTTCAAATTAGGTTTATAACCAATCCCTCCTTTATCAAACACACATTTTGGGCACCAAGTAATTTTTCTAAGTTCTTTTGCCCATTTGTGAATTTAAACAATCTCATTTAGTTCATTGCTCTTCTTTTAAGTTCTTCATTTTCTTTGATTAAGTTATCAACATGTAATTTTTCATGTTCATATGAAGAACTTTGTTTACCTTTTAAAGAAGCAATTCTATCATGCAATCTTTCATTATCTAATTCTAACTCTTTAATCTTATCATTTAACACATCATTACATTTTTTCATAAAGATCCTTTTCATTTGAAAGTTCTAATATATTCTTTTTAAGACATGCATTTTTCTTTCCAATTTTCATCATATCACTATGCAACTCATTAAAAGCATCATATAATTCATTATAGGATGGAAGATCACTTACCTCATCAAGCTCATCCTCTCCTATTGCCATAAGTGCCAAGTTTGATATTTCTTGTGATTGTTCATCCTCACTTGACTCTTCATCGCTATCATCCCATGTTGCCAACATAGCTTTCTTCTTGAATTTGTTGAGAAGGGGACATTCCGATTTTATATGACCCGCTTTTCTTGCATTCATAAGATATGATTGCTTCCTTCTTCTCCTTTTGATTCTTAAAGTTTCTGAACTTTCTTCGATCACCGGTTTTCTTGAAGAACTTCCTGAATTTTCTAGCTATCATGGCCATTTCTTCATCTTCAAGTTCGCTCTCCTCATCACTTTCAGATTTTGATGCTTTCAAAGCAATGCTTTTCTTTTTCTTATCTTCATCTCCTTTCTACCGCTAAATCTTCTTCATAAGAGATAAGTGAACCAATTAGATCATCAATAGACAAAATGTTTAAATCTTTGGCTTCCTCAATAGCAGTTCTCTTAGGTCTCCATTCTTTTGGTAATGACCTAATGATTTTCTTTACCCTCTCGCTATTTGAAAATGTTTTACCAAGTGCCCCTAGAGTGTTTATAATGTCTCAGAAATCTAGTATACATAGAGAGTAGACACTTTCATTTTGTTCCATTTGAAACAATTCATATTGCCTAGTGTATCTACTTATTTTAGATTCTTTGACTTGGTTTGTACCTTCATAAACAACTTCAAGTTTCTTCCAAATTTCATAAGCATTAAACAACTTGAGACTCTAAAATTCTTTCTTATCTAGGGCACAAAATAAGGCATTCATAGCTTTAGAATCGAGTGAAGCTTTTCTCTTTTCGAAATCATTCCATTCACGTGAAGGTTTAGGTATATCTTCTCCTTCTTCATTTTTAGTTATCGGCATGAATGGTCCATCACATACAACTTCCCATATTTCGTAATCTAAAGCTTTTGCAAGTAAATTCTCATCCTAGTTTTCCAATAAGGATAATCATTACCATCAAAGAATGGTGGCCTAGTGGTGGATTGTCCTTCCCTATAGCTAAATCATATTGGGTTGCCATGGATCGCTTACTCTGACGATTAAGTCCTAACAAGAGAAACCTTGCTCGATACCAATTGAAATTCTATATAGGCTACCCAAGAGGGGGGTGAATTGGGTTTTAAAACTAAGCCAATAAAAATGCACAATATTAAAACTAACGCCTTAATCAAAATCAAAAGTAATAAATTCAACAATGCTCAAATTAAAAAGGATAAGGGAAGAGAAATCAAACACTAGAATTTTTACGTGGTTCGCCAACCGTGCCTACGCCCACGCCTCCAAGCACACCGGCTCAGGGATTCCACTATGCAAGCCTCCAAGGCTTCAAACACTTACACTTGACTTCCAAGGTGTCAATGAACCTTTACAATAAAGAGATTATTCCCAATCTCTTAACCCAAGTGTATCCCAACACTTACAATCACTCAACGATAGAGATTTAATAACAAATAATCTCTCACACACTCCAAATGATTACAATTGAAATTTTAATGTGTGAGGAATGAAATGAAACACAATCAAGCTCAAAGAAGATTGTTTCTCGAGTAAGCTCAAAAATCAAATGTTGGATCACTCTTGTTTGAATTTGATTGAGCCTTTTATAGTTGAGTCGAAAACTAGCCGTTATTGACTTTCCGAGAATAATCGGATCGCCGTTTGTATCTATCGGTTAGCCGTTTTGAATTTCCAACTAGCCGTTATCCTTTGACTTCAAATAAACGGTTTGCGTTAACTTTATCGGATCACCGTTTCTTTCCAAGAACCGCAAAATGTAACCCGGCTCTCCGTTTTGATAAATCGGTTCAAGAGTAGAGAACTTCTACTTACCTGGAAGTTATCGGTTAGCCGCTTTAAATAAACGGTTCAAGGCTAAAACATTTTTACTTACCGGAATTGTTCGGTTAGCTGCTCTAATTAACGGTTCACCGTTAATTTCCGAAACATGTGAAATGTTCATCATCAGAAATTATCGGTTCACCGTTTTCCAAGAAACGGTTAACCGTTAATTTCCGCCATCATTTTGGAATTTAAAACAAGTGTATTGCTTTTAGAAAATTCTTTTTAATAGCCCCAACACTTTAATCATGAACATATTATTTTTGTTATCATCAAAATCATTATTATAAGATTAACACTTTCTCTCTCTTTCTTTTTCTTAAAGTGCAAGCCTTTTGACATCCCTCTAAATTCCTTATAAAACCTTTCATTAATTGAAGTTACTTAAATAACTAAAAGTAACTTAATTTATTTTTTTGGTTTTGAATGAATATTAAATTAAATAATTAAATAAATTATTCTTTTAACAATTTTTTTATTTATATTTTAAATTTTAACGAAAAATATGTTTTAGACATTTTTAAGAGTTTAAAATTATGGAAATAGAAATTATATAATAAGAAGAAAATAATTTAAGATTTTAGGATTTGTATGTAGTTTATAAATACAAACTTTTAACAAAAATATTCTTTTCAGGCTTAAGTGTTGTACCTTTTAATTTATAGGTTAGTGTTTTATAAATTAAATTGTGGTATTTAAAAAAAAATAAAACAATGTGTTATTAGGATTTTTTAGAGTTGTTAAGAGCTCCACTCTTCCTTAGGCCTTGTTTGGTAGTGAAATGTTGTACTTTTTAAACTATAATTGCTGTAGAAAAAAGTTGTAACTATGAAATAAAATATAAGATATGTAATAAATAATTTTAACAAAATTAGTAAAGATATAATAAATTTTTCATCATACAAGTAAAAAATTATAATAGCTAAAGTTTATTAAATATTTTAACATTGTATCTTAAAAATTACAACTGTCCAATCTCAATATTCAACACGGCTTTAAAATGGTTTTCGAATGGATCCCGTCAAAGCAAATCCATTGTGGCCATATCTAAAAGTACTACATAGTACCATTAAAACTTAAAACTATTGGACTCTTGCTTTCAGCCTTGCATTGCTTGTGTGGTAGACTAGTAGTCATTACTTAAGCTCCGTTTGGTTTATCTTTTTAAGTAAGGTTTATTTAAATTGAACGTTTTGTTAATAGAGATTTTACTAAAAAAATTAATTGTTTGCCAGTCAATAAGTTCTTTTATTAAAAATTGTAAAATTATTTTAATAGATAAGTTTTTTAAATTTATATTATGAAAGAATAAAATAAGACTGTTGAATAAATAAAAGATATTTTAGACATTTAATATTTTAAAAAATTTTCCAACCACTACTTCTAAAAACTCCAAAGTTAACGTAAAATAATTTATTCAATCTTTAAAAGCTTTACTTAAAAGACAAACAACAATAAAAATTTTGATAAAAACTTATAAAATTAAATAAGTATTTATGACTATTAGATAAGTCATAACAAATAACATTTGGACTCCATTTACTATAACTTTTCAAATAAAGATTATTTAAGTAGAGTTTTTATTAGTAGAGATTTTACAAATAGAGCTCTCACTAAAAAAATTTTAGTTTTTTGATTATCAATTAGAGCTTTTATTAAAAATTATGAAATTACTTTAGTAAGCATGTTATTTAAAATTATGTTATTAAAGAAATGAATAAAATCATGAAATAAGTAAAGAATATTTTAGACATTTCAATATTTTTAAAAACTTTTCAACTTCTATTTTTAAAAGTATAAAATTTAAGTTTTCATTAATAGAGATAAAATAACATATTTAGGTTTTAAAAATTTTATTAAAAAATAACTAAAAAAAATAATTTAAATATACTTATAAAATTAAATAAACAATTATAATATACTAAACAATCACTTACACTCATGTTTAGAGATGGCATGGTATGGGCATAGCACGCACATGAGCCGTGGAGTTTAAATTTTAGGCGACGCGAGCGCTTAAAAGACAAAGACGATTAGAGATTGGTCAAAGCATGACACACAAAAAAGCAAGACACGCAATAAATACGTTTCATTTTTAATGAAAGTAAATATAAAATTTTATGATTTTATAAATAATTTGAAATTGAATCTTTTAATATATTTTATTAGCTCGAGTTTTTTAAATTTATTTAATCCTTAGTTTTAAAAAAATTATAATTGATTTATGTTTATAATTTATTAAATAAATAATTGATATAATGATTTTAATAAATAAAATTTTAAATATCATGATTTTATAAATATCTATTAATATTATTTATTAACTATGATATATGATTTTATGTAATTTCAAGTTAACAATTAAGTTAACCCTTAAGAAAAAATTTATTATTGTTGTTGTTGTTAAGTTAACAATTAAGTTAACCCTTAAGAAAAATTTATTATTGTTGTTATTGTTAAGTATTATAAAAGAATTATAATACTATAGAGTCAAACTTATTAATTAAAATTACATTCTCTTATTATTATTAATTTATTATTATTGAATATGGATTTAAATTTAAAATTTTTAATTTTATTAAATTTAAATAAAAAAATATGCATCTAAAAAGATATATAAATTTTAAAAAATACATTAATAAATTAAAATATACACTTAAAAAAAAATTTAAAAAAAACTTAATAATTTTTATTTTAAAAAACCACGACAGAACATAACTTACTGCACGACACGAGTGGGTAGGGCATGCTGTCCAAAATCGGGCCTAAGATAAAAAATTAAACACGGTACGACACAGAACAAACGTATAGCGGACATAAAGGCGGATAGACTTTTCTTTGGTGACACGGGCACGGCATTGCACAGCCGCCACCTCAACCCACGTTAAGCCATTTAATACTAATAATAATAATAATAAAAAGGCACGTCAATCTATCTCCTGATCTTGTTGGCGCAGGCACGCAGCCAACACTTTTTCTTTGCCAAACACTGCCTGAAATGGCTGCGCTGAAAGCAACAACTACCTTCGTCCATCCGAAGAACCCAAGTGCTCATTGTCTCACTCGGCTCACCTGTCACAAATCTACTCTTTCAATCAAAAGATTCACTCCCATGGCTGCTCTCACTGCCTCTCCCACTGTTGGTCTCGCAGAAACATTCACCCGATTAAAGAAGCAAGGCAAAGTAAGCTCTTTTATCTCGTTTTTAATTTTTTTCTTTTTTTTTTCGAAAGAATCGGTTTTGGTTTTATGGTGTTGTGTGGATGTTATTCGGGGCACGCTGACTTAATAGAGTTTGCTTGAATTATTGTTGAGGACTTAACACGCTTGTTGATTATTATTGTTGATGATGCATTTCCTATGTTAAAATTTCGACATCAAGTTAAAACAAAAATGAATTAAGCCGACAAATGGATGCAAGCTTGCTTCTTACTTTGTCCACTCAAACATAGAACCCTAAGGTAATGGACATCCTTACAAAAGTCGAAAATTCAAAACTCATTGTCTAGATCGAAGCTTTATTTTGAAAATTAATCCTTATGCACAGGAAGATGTTATTGGAGACTACAACAAGCAAAACAAATTTTCCCGGCCCTAAGTGATGCTGACCAAGAAATTGAAGAAATCATTGAAATTTATAATATGTAGAAAAATTTTAATTAATTTTCATTTTAGTTTAATTTGGTTGCCTACTTTTAGGCTTTGCACATTTGAGTGTATTCCTAATTCAGGCATAAGTCCTATTAAAATAGATTTTCTAGTTGTATTAAGAAGAGTCAAATTAGAATAAGTCGTAGTTAGTATAAATAAATATCTCTGTGGCTTGTAGCTTTACAAGCAGGCCTTGGTTATTTGTTATTGATAGCTAATATTTTTAAGCATTATGCATGACCTTTCATATGGGATTTTTGTAGGATATCCTAACATTTTGGATGGGTAATGTCATATACAGAAACAAATTAATGTTTCAAATAATGGATCAATTTGGGTATTGATATGAATTTTTTTTAAAAAAAAAAACACTGATGATGATGGAATCAAAAGTTAATCTGTTATATATGATTTGTCTTTCTTGAAATGCTATGTCACTTAAGTATAGATTTGTCTCGATTTTAGAAACTTAACTACTATGCTTTTAAAAGGACTTTTGAAACTCGAATACTGTTTTTCTTTTAAATGTCTTACACTTTCATTTGACTGCTTATCTCTTTTAATGCAACTCATTAATTATTTTTTACTGGTGAGCAGAGGCATCTAATCTAATGGATTCCCGAATATAGTTTTTTTTCCTGAATTCATTAGTGATTGCCCATTTTTATGGTCTGTAAATTGATTTGTGTTAATGTGGGTTTTCCAACAGTTTCTATGACCTTATAACATCGCATTGACTATCATGATTCTATGTGTAGGTGGCCCTTATTCCATACATCACCGCTGGTGATCCTGACCTTTCAACCACCGCAGAAGCATTGAAGTTGCTTGACTCTTGTGGATCAGACATAATTGAACTGGGAGTCCCATATTCTGATCCTTTAGCAGATGGTCCAGTCATCCAGGTTTGGTAATAGTATTGTTGTTTGTTTTTAAGTCTGTGTTCTGAATTCTGTTGTTAACGAGTGTTTCTTTTTAGGCTGCAGCTACACGATCTTTAGCAAGAGGAACCAACTTCAATGCAATTCTTTCTATGTTGAAGGAGGTAGGAGGTTATACGATGCTATGTTACCTTCTATTACTGAATGGAAGGCATTTATAGTAGTACCAATTTTTTTTTTCCTTAATTCACATTTTCCTCCTTATTGTCTTAATGACAGAGCTTTATATGGTGACAAAGGTTCAATTTTAACTAACGTTCCATCATTGCTAGCAGGGTAAACTGATTATCTTGATGATGGGCTTTGGATAATGTGCACTCCTATACTAGCATTATACGTTGATGCACTAGTAGATTGATACTTTATTTTATCTTTTTCTGTTCCCTGTTGATTTACATGTTCCTTTAAGAGTCTTTTTTTTCTCCAATTGAGCTGATTTGGTACTTTATTCATCTTAACTGTTTTTCTAACTATTTGAAGAGCAAAAGTACATGCTTCACCAAAAAGTTCGTTGAATTACTTTTTTTTCCCCTCAAATGAAATTGGGAACTACAGATGTATGCATGTGTGCAGTTACAATTGATTCCTTGAATGATGCTGTTTCTGTTAGCTAATCCATTGTGCATTTACTTCTCATTTTGTGAGTCCAAATGTTCTCACTATGCGTTTGCTGGACAGGTGGTTCCTCAAATATCTTGTCCAATTGCTTTATTTACATATTACAACCCAATTCTGAAGCGCGGAGTTGAGAATTTCGTGTCCACAGTAAGAGACTTTGGCATACGTGGTAATTTATATGTTATTTTGTCATTAGTTTGTAGTTTTCAATTGTGATGTTAACAGTCTCATACTCCTTGTGTTGATCAAAATTTTAGAATAATGAAGTATTGCAAGAGGTTTAACCAAGCAGATATTTAGGTGTGAGCTCAATCTTATAATTCTTGTAAATGTGATAGCCACCACAACTCAATGGGGTCAAAGTCCTTTCTTGCTCAGTAGAAAAATTTTGCCCATGTGAAGGCCATCATAAAGGTTTTGAAGAAACAGAATGATGCTGTTTGTTCGAGTCTTTGTGACATATTGTATGACTGTGACTTCTAATAACATTTATTATAATTTTTCTTGCCATGTCCATACATGAATAAGGAAGCTTAATTATTTTAAAATGTTAATGCTAGATATAATGTGGAGTACTTTCTCTCCCGAAATATGCTAGTTCTTTATTTGGTCTATGTAAAGAGATGGTGAAAAGTTACTGTTCTTAGGTAACTAACAATTACAAAATAAAGGCAGGACAATATCCTCGGCAGTGATTAGTTTGTTGATAAAGTTTAGTATATTGCTTGCAAATAGGTTTTTTCTTTCCAGAGGCAGTGGACTTCTCTGAAATATGCTAGTTCTTGAATTTTATTTCTTATTTTATAGATAAGGCAATTGGAAAATAATCATGTTTGTGTTACTGAAGTAACAGCTTGTATGAGAAACAAAGATGTTATTCACACTTTGCAGGCTATGCTTATAGGTGAAATGCACCTCTTTTTATATTTCTAATGGCTGATTTTCCTCTCTTGTTTTTCTATTTGTTTAATGGTATTGTGTCCGTTCTTGTTTACAGGACTTGTGGTTCCAGATGTCCCTCTGGAGGAGACTGAATCTTTACGGAAGGAAGCCATGAAGAATAAGATTGAGTTGGTATGTCTCTTTTCCGAAATATTTCTCTTCTTGGTTTGAGCTATTAAGAAAGCATTCCCAGCATGATATTTCCTTAGTAGTTAATAGTGTCAAGTATTGAGATAATTTTCTAGCAGGAGAGAGGATGATGCTTTAAGTTAGGATAGTTGCAGATTACTGGTTGTTAGAAGTACTATAACCTATTTCAGTGGTTTGCATTGGTCCATGAAGCATGTGTGTTGATGGATTATCTGAGAGCTTTGGTTTCTTGCATTAGGGCATGGGTCATCGTTCTCAATAAATTCTCACTGGTTTGACCACCCAATTTAATGGTGGAATTGCAGCCCAATTGCCATCAAGTGCAAAGTAAAAGGAATTGTCACATAAGTGACATTAGATCATTAGATTTGTGACCCATAATATTCATATTTATATTTCCTTTCAATGGCTGAGCTATTTTTTCCCCCCATTTCCTATAAGGAAAAAGGATAAAGAAACAAAAGCACAACAAAATAATTTGTCTTTTTGTAAATTTTTGAAATTTTCTATAATGATTTTCTAAAAATCCTCAAAATTGAATAAAAGACGAAAAATTGTCATTGTTTTGTCATGGTTTTGTTCAATTGGCTTTTCTCATCCTTAAAAATGTATGGTGAATCCTATGTTTTGACTCTGATTATGTTATTTAGGTACTACTTACAACTCCCACCACTCCAACAGATCGCATGAAAGCCATTGTTGAAGCATCAGAAGGATTTGTCTATCTTGTAAGATCCCTATTCTGCATCGTTAAATTCTATACCATTTTCTTTTTTAAAGTTCACGTGGCTTTATGTTGAATTCTCTGTCCATTGGACATAAATCTGTGGCAAGATTTTGACATCCTTTTTAATACATGCTGGAACTATAGGTAAGCTCAATTGGAGTTACTGGAGCCCGCGCTTCTGTTAGTGACCATGTTCAAACCCTTATAAGGGAAATTAAAGAGGTTTGTCTTTGCAATTGGATTTTTCTATTTTCTGGCTCAGATAACCATTTATTTAAAGGACACCAACTAGTCCTGATGACATATATATGCAAATTTTTTTGATAAATCCCTTCAGCATAAACTAAATTCTCTTGACAAACTATCTTTTCTGTCAAAAGAACTAATAATTGGCCGTTTTGATTTTATAGTGTCCAAAGACATTATCATTATATTCATTTTAATCAGCAGTATACTTCATGATCAAAACAATTTTCCTACCATCTATTAGGGTTAAGTTTGTATAAAAATGCATTACAAATGTATGATTTTAACAGCTCTACTGCTCTAATTAGGGCAGCATCAGTACATTCTACATCCATTAAACCAAAAGCTTCTCGTTGATGAAGTAAATAGGATATATCATGTATAACTCATGCTTTTATATGTAATGTGACAGTCATCAAGTAAACCCGTTGCAGTTGGCTTTGGCATATCAAAACCTGAGCATGTGCAACAAGTAAGACTTTTAGACTTGACCTGAATCCCTTTCTGTTGCCATTCTTATGCTCGCCATTGGCATAATTCTTATTCAATTCGCCACAGGTCGCAGGATGGGGGCTGATGGTGTGATTGTTGGGAGTGCTATGGTGAAGCTATTGGGTGAAGCACAATCTCCTGAGGAGGGACTGAAGGAGCTAGAAAAATTCACAAAATCATTAAAATCTGCTCTCCCGTGAGAACGGTAATGTAGATCAGCAATAATGTTTGAGCAAGCGTACTTCTAAAAATGATTTTCTATTTAGAGAATCAAATTTTAAAGAATTTTATTTCCTGATGCTAAAATTGAATATATAGTATAAAAATAGATAATTTATTCTCTTTTTCTTTTTCTCCAAAACCTGATTTGAAGATTGTGTAATGCTTAGTTTGAAAGTCCTTGCAAGATGGATTCTTTTTTTTTTTTTTGAATTCTGTATACAGAGACTGTTACAATTACAACTGATATTTATAATTTAAACTATGCATTTGGGACACTCCCCGCCATATATTTCCCATTGAAATACTGCCCAAATACTTTTTAAACCCTCTCAAATATTCGAGAACTGTCTACTCCACTTACATTTCGTAAGGGAGAGACTACCTCCACTCAATTAGATGATAATGGAGGGAGACTGAAATTAACCTCCATAATGCTTTTATGGAGACTCGAACCCTTGCTCTCATAATTGTAAGTACAAGGGTTTTCTCATTGGACCAAAAGCCCATTGGTTCTTGCAAGATGGATTCTATATTCACAGTTTTGCTACCTTACATAATAAGGTAACAAACATCAGTAAATAAGAAACGTTGGATTATAATCTAATTGCTATGAAAATATAAGCTAACAATAATAAAAGCTGTGGGGAAATGGAAATGCTTGCCAAGTTTATCGTATAAGGTAATAAGGTCCCTATATTCAAATAATGGCAAAAACTTGGTATACGTGCACTCTTGTAGTCGACTTGGCAAGATCGTACTTTTTTGTGTGGAAATCCCCCTTGGGATTCGGATTGTATTTACAGTGTGTTTTGTGGAAATCACCCTTGGGACTGTATTTATATTTGAGGATTCACATAGCCCTCGATTTGTGTTATTTTTCCACTTGTACATTTTATCTGCTAATGGTGGTGGTGTGCTTAGTTATGAAATTGAAAAATCAGGATTCGGAATAAGAATGACGGTGACGTTTACTTATTAAATTTTAAGTGAAAATGAGAATAACTACGTGATGTTTACATATTTTTAAATTAAGAAATGGGAATTTGACACCCATGTGTAGATTGGGAATCAAGTTCCGATTATTTGAATCTTCATTTTTCCTCATTTAAATGCCATCATTTTACTTTTGTTTTCAATTAAAATGTTATTATACTATTATATTATTGTTATTGTTAATATTCTTATTCTTGTAATTATTGTTAACAATAATAATATTTTTAACAACAACAATAACAATAATATCATTCTACTTTTTTATTATTGTTATTATTTTGATTGTTATTTTTATGATTGTGATTGTAATTGTAATTGTTATTGTGATTGTGATTGTTATGATATTGTTTTTATTATTATTAACAATAATTATTTTGAATAATAATAATAATAATAACCACAATTAGTATAATAAATCATGATAATAATCAATGAAGGTTATTTCAGTAACTTATAGCAATCTATTTCGATTATAAGACAAAGGGAACACATAAATAATAATACTACTCACTTTGATTCTAATTCATATATAAAATAAATAATTTATTTTGATTCATTCCTCATTTCAATTCCAGATCATTTTGATTACCAATTGGTAAATGCACCATTACATTAACTGTAGAAATTAAAATTAGAATAAGTTATATTTTTATCTAAGAATTAGAGTAAATTGTTACAAGTTATCAAAATATCCTCAGTTAATTCTTATTTTTAGTATTATTATTATTTGTTGTAATAGCAACAATGATGATGATGATGATAATTTAAAAATAATAATAATAATAACAATAAAAATAATTAAAAATAATTTAATCGGCACGTAGGCATTCCATAACTAGTCATTTATTGTATTGTTAAAAAATGACATGTCATGAAAAGGGAAACAAATAAACGATTTGTCGTCCACAACACTTACATGACTGACATGCATAACATGTATGCACTGACACACACTCTGGATGACTTGTGGCTTATATTAATGTCGAAAATGATATGTCCATATCTGTAACATTGTTACAATGACACGACATCTTTCTGTTTTCTTGACAAATTACTCATCATTTGTGATGTTGAATTTCAAATGATTTTTGTAAAAAAGATTTTTATTTATCAGTTGCATGGAATAATAATCATTACAATTAAAATTGTAAGAAACAAAACATAAAAGTATGAATGATCACAGTACTTAAATTCTAATTTAAGTCTTAATTACTGTTGGTCGTTCATCTGTTGGACAATAAATTTATAAATTATAAAATTACTTATTTTCCATCCAATAGATGTGTTAGTAATTTTAATAGTAACTATAATAACAATTTCAATTACAACTATGACTACAACTATAAATTACAATTAAAACTATAAATATGATTATAGTAAAACAATAAGATAATAAACTTTGTCCATACAAATGTATCAAGATACCATAATATTGGAGACTTGAAATCTACAAACTTTATTCCTTTTTCATATTGGTTGTATATGAAGTTCTTCAAGAATACTCTAGATTTAAGAGAAAACTAAGTCATGTGGCTTATTCTTTCTAAATATTATTATTAAAAAAAATTATCAATTAATTTGGAAGGTTTTTGCTGTGAAATGGAAAAAAAAAGTATGAAATCCTGTTGAGAGCCAAATATTGGGAGAAAGAAAGAAAGATGTGATTACCATTAGATCTAGGTAGAATTGAAAAAAAAAACCACTAACATTTTTGTTATATTAAAATAGTGTCTAGTGGCATGACTTAAGAGGATATAAGAAAAAAAAAAGATAAATATTGTAAGAAAATTAAAAATATATTTATCATAAATATTTGAAGGACCTGGCAAAAAATTTTGGCTACTATTTGATTTTTTTTTTTTTGGTTTTATTATTATAAGTTCTTTTGAATTCAATACCATGCCGGAGCAAAATATTTGACTTGGCCTAATACTGAACTAGATTGACCTGCTCCTTATCCTTAGTTAGCATTTAGAAGTCAATGTTATTTTTAAAAAAACAAGCTTTGTAAAACATGCATATTTATTTCATATTAGTTGTATACGAAATTTTTTAAGAATACTCTAGATTTAAGAGAAAACTAAATCATGTGAACGATTCGTTCTGAAAATTATTAGTAAAAAGTTTATTTATCAATCAAGTAAGATGGTTCTGCATTTCTAGCTCATTCAAAAATGTGCTTGGTTTCTTCACCGACAGCATTTAACTGACTCTCGATATTGGTCAGCAACCTTAGCCATCATCAGCGACTCGGGAATCTTTACGCCTGGCAATAAAATTTCAACTCGCATGTGTGACTACATGTTAATTAATCTCCACCAAGCAATTAAGAGACGGCTTCTTCCTAGAAGAATGTTGGCTAACTTGGAGATCACACCGCGATCTAGCTAAAATCCCCATCTGAAAGATTGGGTATCACGTATCTTTCATGATTTCATCACATAGATGACGTCATTCAACTCTTACTTCCCTCCTCAGTTTTCTTTGCAGCTCTTATGATATACAACAGACGTTATCATCGTGTAACGAGCTGGAGATGAATATGATATAGTGCTCCGAATTTCAGTGCTTGATTAATCGGAGTGGCTTTCCATCTCTATTCGTTATTTTATGAAGATATGTTGCAGAAGATCGGTGTTGCTCTTCAGTGATGGAGCATATAAATACACGGCAAAAACAATTTCTGGTAATCATACCAAATCATAGGGCAAAACACCTTATTAAGAGATGACCGATTGAACTGCGAATGCTACTTATTCTGCGCTTCGAATTAAGAAAGCAAAATAAAAACACTGCTCATTCTAACTATTCTCAACACCAGTTTCACATTCTAACTCTGTTCTAGCAAATGAGTTTTTTTCTCACCAAATGATTTCAGTCCAAAGCTTGCATATTCAAAAGTGCTCCAAGCCACCGTGTAATATGCACACAAATACATACATATAAAACACAAACTTGTATCCAAACTACTATTTCTTCACCCGATTTCATGAGTAGTTGGTAGAAAAATTACCAAGTACAAATATAGGAAGAATCACATACGAAACTACATAAATATACAGTCGCGGGAAAGGAGATTACACAGAGACACCACTGTGTATCTAAGCTCAGCGCCTGTCAGATGCCACGGATTCTACGGCGAAGAGGTTCTTCACTCGTGAAAGAACTGAATCTTGTGCAGGATCATACGGATGATCCTTGGAAGGTATCTCCAAAATTGCAGGGACTGGCTTGTTATAGCTATCAACCAAAAACCTTACCATGTTTGCAACCTGAACATCAAGGACTTTGTTTAATACTCCATACCAAACCAGAGATGTCATTGGAAATTATAAGCTCATTTCACTCCGACATCATTCTCATTCTCACCACAAAAAAAAATTAAACTTAAGGATAGAATATACAGATATCTTTTGGCGTAAATAAATCAAACAGCTCGGTGAACAAATATCAACTTGATAAATTATGAAATGCACTACCCAATATAAGTGGGACAACTCACATATTGGCTAATGAGAACTATTGCGATATCCTCCCTGGATGTGAACTCTTTAAATGCATCTTCAATTTTCTTTATAGTTGTTTCTGAAAGGGATTAGCAAAAGCTTTCTATAATCAACACAGTGATGGCAATATGAATGAACTCCACTCGTAGAGTCAGCATAAATATAAAATGCAATAAGATATGAAATCTAAGAGTTTAAATTTAAATGGCAAAAAGAAACAAACATTCATCGCAACCCATTTACAAGAGTACAACATATAGTTAAGGTAAATAATGATTGTTTGATACAAACAGTGCATGACACAAATTGTGCTTTCCAAAGCAAAAAAGGTAATAAGTTTAAAAGCATACTTGAGTCCACAATAAGGTAATTTGTCTTCCTCCGCAAGTCAACATTTCCAACTCCAGCTAGCAAAAATCCAACTACAGTGTCCTATATAAAAAATATCACACATTAGACATGCTTCTGGCAACTGTCTGTCTATGCATACATGTCTCAAGAATAATGTAAGGAATCCGAATAAACCAAGAACAATGTCTAAAACACCTCTGCCACCATCTTGCCAGTCAACGACGCCCATTTACTCAATATCAAATCTTAAATTTTGACAACAACTCAACAGTGAACTTGCATCAGGAGATGATCAAACATGTATTGCTGTTGCATGGTCCTTGAAACAATCAGAAGCACACTGGCTTGTGCAACAACTATGTTAATATAATTTCATTGGTACTCTTATTTAAAATTTACAGGGAAAAAAAGATTGCAAGTACAATCAACTAGAAGGAATAATTAATTATATACGGTACCTCAAAAACAAGTAAAAAAGATTGGTACAATACATTTAAACACTCAATATTCCATTCAAGTCAATCCAATTCAGCTGATAAGTTGTACCTCATCTGCGATCATAGCGATGAGCGCCGAGTTAATAGTACGTATTTCAGGTCTATTGGCCATACTGCATAAATTAATTCTGCAAAATATGAACACAGGGCACCAAATTCATGAATAATACTTTCATAATATGCACCAAATACACACGACAAAACCATTTTACCAGCTACGAGTAGAGTACCTTTTGTCTTTAGTTCGAGTTCGACTCCTGGCACAGCTTTGGTTCTTTTGGATATAAGATATTATTATTTATTTATGACTAGAACCTTGGAGAAGCGTTATCTCTTATCCTCTTCTCTTAATCCCGCTACCTGCAAAACGCGCCGTTTTTACTTGCTTTCCATCATTGTTTCTAATTACTTGCTAGTTGCCAACCAGGTGAAAGCTCCACACTGATGCTGCTCTGTTTACGGAAGAGAAAAATATAATAGAATTACAAGAATTATTTTATTACTAATTGAATTTCGAACCTTTTTGCGCTCAGGTTACTCGGCACATGCTATGAATAAAGATTTTACTTTTGAATTATTAACTTTTATCAAAAGTTAGTCTCAGTACAGTAAATTTTTAGATAGCATCGGTTTTATTGGGCTTGGACTTAGATTACCAACAGGTCTACTGGACGTCCGGACCTGTTTCTTTTTTTGACCCAACATTAAACAAACGTCACAAATTTGCATATGGCAAAAAATAATAATAATAAAGTAGAGAGTTTTATTTAAAGATAAAGAGAAAGGGCAGAGAGGGTATGCACAGAAGAACTGCCACTCGTTTAATAAAGTTAATAGATCAATAAATAGTTATAAAAAAATTTTGACCAACTGAACTGATTGTTATTTCTCTGCCAAAGAAAATTCAGTATTATAATATATTCATAATGATTTAAATTGGGAAGAATATCATGTATAATCTATACAATGTAGTATAGATATCGATTTTTATTTTTTAATATTTCATGGGGTTCAATATATATTTATGCTGATGTTAGAAAGAAGATATATTTATATAAGATTGTTTTGGATGCTCATGTGGCAACCCATAAGAGTATTAATAAGAGGGGGGGAAATGACAAAACTAGTGGAAAACATGTTTTTGATGCCTTTTCAAATTAGTGAAAGATAATTTTTGATAAATCTATTCAATTTGGCATTCGTGGGTAATATTATAATTTTCACAAAATAATTCTTTAATAATACTGTTAAGGACCTCAATATTTAAATCTCAAGGTATATATCTAATGATCTGACACTAATCTTTTAAATGATATAATAATAATTTTACTAATTATAAAATTTATCATATAATGTATAAATGACGCATATAATCAAGATACAAATTTAAATGCACAGCATTCTTATTATATTTTCTAATGGTATTTATTAGTTGAGTTAATTTTTATTTATTGGTCTACCACTTAATGATCGTGTCATGCTGTCACAACCTAGGCCACATCTTCAAAGAGAACCCTGTAACATGTGCCGTGATAAAGATTCTGTGGTGATACAAAGTTTAAAATCTATTGGAATATTCTTTTCAAAAAAAAAAATCTATTGGAATATTAAAAATTTCGTGTCATACCTCGACATTGTTGCTTATATAGTTTTTTTTTTTCATATATGATTTCAATAAATTACAATATGGGGTTTACAAGGACTTCAGATTAATATATATATAACAATACAAAATTTTATTGAGACTATTTTTTTGTCTATGAACTAAGTAAACTTAAATTAGTTTAAATTTTTAATAGAGTTGAATGTATAAATTAGAATGACATTTTTATTTTTTTTCACCTAAATTAAGTTATTTTTGAACTTAAAAGTCTGAAAACTAGTTTCAACATTTGTGTCTTTTTAAATTATAGGTTAAATAAATAATAAACATATCATAGAATATAAATAAGATAATATATTAATACAACTCTTTAATATTATAATTAGTATATGTTAATCAATTTTATTATATTTTATGATATTTTTATATAAAAAATATTCATAACAAATTATAAAGGTAAATAATGCTAATTTGAAGAAAATAAAAATATAAAATAGTAATAGTCTATCATTATATTATCATAAGTTACAAGAATGGTAATAATGTTAATTAGTAAATTTTATTTAGGTGATGATGAAAATTAATTAATTAAATATGAATATTTTAGAGAATATCTTTTCATGATATCATTCACTTTTTAGATTAAGAGGTTGTTTGTTAATTGTTTGAAATCTAAAATTTTATTATTTTCATATTTTTAAAAAAATTTGTTTGTTTGTTTTTTGTAATTTTTGTCTAATTTCAGACATTTAAGATTAAATAGAAAAGTAAACTTTTATGATTTTCATCTAAATGAAAAAAAGTCTCAATGAGATGTAAATTTTATATTCTAAAAATATCTTTATAACATATATTTATTTCCTAAACTATAAAATCTCATCCCTTTTTTTTGTTTTGGTTTGTAATGACATAAATGTTAAAAAAATTATGTTTAAAATATTTTTTATTTATAAGAACAAACAAGATACCATTTATATTCAGATATTAAAAAAATAAAAATAAATATGTTATTCAAATATTTGTATTCAAATAAATTCATACTTAAGAAAAATTAAGACTGGTTCAATTTAAGCAAAGAAACAAATGCTACCTAAGTAAAAAGCAAAAAGCTTGATGATTTAATGATTGAAAATTTTTATTAAATTGAAAAAGAAAAATCAAGGTAATAGTACTTGATTAAAATTAAGTCAATGAAAATAGACATAATGAATTAATTGATTAAATTAAGTCAATTAAAATAGACACGATGATTTAATTGATAAAAATTAAGTCAATTAAGCTATTAGATTAAAAAAAAAAGTCCTTAACTTAAAAATCAGCTAAGAAAAGAATTAGTTAAATGTTTGATAAAATTTATTTTTAAAAATGCTATGAGTTTTAAAAGCAATCATATGTATTTGGAGAATCTTACTATTAAACTAATGTAAGAATATAAATGAATGAATTAGACATAATATTGAATAGAATTTATTTACACATTTATAAACATATATTTAATTTTTTTTTTATTGTGTATATATAATAATTGATAACTAAAATAAATATTTTATATCATTAATTTTATTTTTTTTATTTTTTTATCTCAGTATAATTGGTATTAATAATAAACTCGTTAAAATTAATTATTTTATTTCATAATTAATAAGGATAATTTTATGTTTTTATAATATATATGAGGTTATATATAAAATTTATAATAAGTATAAAACTTATTCTTAAAATTAAATTTTAAAAAATTACTCCTTATTTACTTTTTAAAATATAGTGTAGGATGAAGTGATTTTACCAAAATGATTTCTATAAACACAAACTAAACACTAAAAGTAATTACTAATTTTTTAAATTAACTATAAAAAGCAATACCAAACAGCTCATAAAGGTCTGTCTGTTTATATCACCTAGCTTGTTTGGGTGTTTAGTAACTGTTCGGCTATGGCAATTGTTTTTTTATCTATTTTAAAAAAGACAAAAAGTTTTAGATTTTATGTTCTAGATAATGTTGTTTGGCAAGTACCAATAAATATTTCCATGACATATGTAGCTTTTATTTGGCAACATACAAAATCGACTCTAAACATTATTGAAAAGAAATATATCAACAGATATTCTACTTTTTGTAATTTTCTTATTTATTTTTATTCAACAAACAATGAGCCATAAGTCATTGTTGATATTATTATTATATTTAAGGATCCGGCTATATTGCAACAGTTGTATGGTACCCAAACTTTTGTCTTTTATGATTTAAATAATGTCAAATTTATTTGAGCACCTTACACTCTTTTTTATTTATAGTTTGTTTATAAATTTTAAAAGGACAAAATTACCCCCCTTAACAAATGTTGAAGAAAATGGATAAGGTGTCGGGTTCAGGTATTTTGGGGTCATGAAAAGTCATGGCAACAATCCCTCTCCTAGCCACCGGCGACCATAAAGGAGTCTTAGTTGGGGGATGAAAGCAAATAGAAGACCTCAAGGAGTCGCACGTGACAAAGATCGGGCAGTTTGTAGTGACATAGTACAAAAAACAATCAAAGAACCAGTTCAAGTTCAAGAGCGAGACTAAGGTGGTTTTCGGCATCAATTACCGATTGATCTCGGTCGTCAATGATAGAAATTCAACCAAGAAGTTTGAAGCTGTCTTTTGCAGCATTCTTACAGAGATCCATTTATGTAAAATCAATTACAAGGCCTTAAGTTACATTTGATAATAATTATGATAGTTTGGAATGTTTAGTATAAAGGATTTGAGGTCTTCGGAAGTTGTGATGGCTGCTCTGCTTTTGTTTTGTACCCAACATGAAGAGGGTATGTTTATATGTAAGTTATCAGCATCAACATCTAGGAGAAGAAGCCCCGTTTAAGATATCATTCAAATGTAATTACTTTAAGGAGTTTGTGGAAAATTAACTGTAAACTCTTTTTAACTTAAATCATACCATGATGCAATGTGAGGTTTTGAAACAATGTGAGGTTTTGAAGCTGGAATTTGTTGTGATATTGTTGGTGAAACAATAATCAAACGAATTGGAATTGTGTTCTTATGCTGTATTGGTATTAGTTTCGGTATTGGTATTGGTATTGTTGTATTGTTCATGAATCATTAAGAGAATAAAGGTGATGGTGAGTCTTTCAGTTTTTGATTTTCTTCTTCTTTTAATTGTTGTTGACTGATGATGATGGAAAATTGGAGATGAAGGTGAAAGGAATGAGGAAAAAATTCTAATTTTTTTTTAATTTATAAATTTAAGGGTATTGTTGTTTTTTTGTTGATATTAGTGTTGGATGTAAACAAATAAGTATTTTCATTTTTATAAAAATAATAAATAAAAACAGTGTAAGGTGCTAAATAAAATTTTAATTATGCATATAATAGAAATATCATAATATTTCTTAATATTTTATAAAAAAAATGGAGTATAAGGTGTTCTGTCAAATTTGACATTAGTTAAATTACAAAAAACAAAAATTAAGGTGCCTTACAACCATTGCAACATAGGTGAACCCTATGGATTTAAGGCCAAAACGTTCAAACGATCAAAGTTTCTAAATGCTCGGTCTAATTTCAGATTTTTTTTTTGAGGTTAGAGTGAAAAGAAAAAAAAAAAAAAAACTATGTCCACGAGTTGGCAATTTGTCGGAAAGAGTGACAGTAAGTGGATTCACGTCTCAAATGTCCATCCCTAGAATCTTCCAATTTTTACCCCGCACAATCGAGTCGCACTCGCACCAAAAAGTATGCACCGTGATACTGTCCCAGAAATCAACGCATAACCACCTCACCCGAACAATCAAAAAATGCCACGTGCTCAGAGTAGTAGTACGAAGAAGCAATCTGCCTACGTGTCATAATCATACTCCGCCCTTGCGTGGACGTAGAATCAGAGAAGAACAACCACCGTGGTGGTCCCATGCAAACAAAACCAGACGGAGGCCGAGAGAGCAGCACAAAGCGAACGTTTCGTAGGGCAAGGAATTTTTATTTTTTGAAAAATAAAAAATAAGAAAGAGGAACAATCAGTAAATCCTACGATGAATAGTGTGTTTTCTGTCGATGATTTCTCTGACTCATTTTTGTCGTCGCCATCTCCGCCTCCGGCGTCGTTTCATGCTTTGCAGATGAACCGGAGCCAATCGGAATGGGAGCTGGAGAAGTTTCTACAAGAAGTGACGGTTTCTCCGAGGGCGATTTCCTCTTTGTCGGCTAGCGATAATTCAGTTCCTGCAGTTATTGGTCCTTCTGTTATCTCGAAATCAAGGGCTTATGAAATTGGAGATGATGACGTGGTGGAGATAAAAAAGTCTCATCGGGATCAATCTCTTGACCCACCGGTGATTCCTTCTTCAACGGCTCCGGTTGATTCCGATGAGTATCGAGCTTATCTAAAAACCAAACTTGATCTAGCGTGCGCTGCTGTTGCTCTCAGGGTATCTATCACTCTCGCACACAGATATTATCATATTAGCATTTCCTAGTTGATATTTGGAAAAAGTAAAATAAGAATTTTGTTTTCAGACAGCGCCTGTGAAGCCAGAAGATAAATCTTCTTTAATTGAGAATCAAACGCAGGCAGCCAAGCCTTCTGAGTTGGGATCCCAAGCTATGGCTACCGGTAACTTTAAATAACTGAAAAAAAAATCTGATTGTTTTGTCATATATCAATACAATTTCATTTGTTCCACTGTTGGTATTGCTTTTGATCCAAAAAGTTCATGTTGTGGAGTATTCAACAAATTCACCTGGAGCCATTACTTTGTTGGATGCTTCAAGAGTCATTGCTCTTGGAGATTGCTATAGCTAGATATTCTGACGAAAATATTAGTTCTCCTGCAATAGTTACTGGAATAATGCTGTATCTTTTGAGTCATTATGTAATAGTCAATGATGCCTTGTGCTCTCTGGTATAACGGGTGGACATTTTTGCGTCTTCAGTTTTGGAGAGAGGTTTCCTATTGATGAATGATCCAGATAAAATATTGTTTCCTTTTTCAGGCACTGCTTGGAGTAGCATCACGTATTGCATTTTCTTCTCCCATTAGATATGTGTATGATCAACCATCGATTTTATGTTGCTTGGTGTTTTCCACCTTTTTAGTTATTAAATCCCGCGTTTGGTATTAGTCTCTCTCTTCTAGGGTATTAGTGTCATTATTGTCATTTATTCTGTCATGTTGATTTTCAGTCAATGTAAGCGCTACTTATGATGTGATAGGAACACACCCTAAGGCTGATTTCAGACCACTTGGCTCAGCTGTCTTACCAGCTGTCCAGGGGGGACCAGGGGTGCAAGTCAGGCAATCAACAAGTGGGTCATCAAGAGAAGATTCAGACGATGATGAGCTTGAAGGAGATACAGAAACCATAGAGGGTTTGGACCCGGTGGATGATAAACGTGCAAGAAGGTATACTGCCTGTATTGCATACTTTCATTTGCTTTGAGAGGTAATTTGTCCCTTATGATATGGACTATATGCGAGTTCCTCTTTCTCTTTTTCATTTCTCAATTTCTATTCTCATTGTTAGTGATAGTTAGGAGGATGCCTTGATGACAATGAAATATATTCTCTCAATTGAAAGTGCTTGCTGCAGAACCCTTGTTTTCCGGTCAAAATGATCTCACTTAGTAACTCTTTCTTTTTTGGAGAGAGGGAGGTTTGGTTTTGTATACTGATGTATTTGTTGACAATTGATCCTTTATAGGATCTCCAATGCCAATGAATTAACTAGTTGTGAGATGTAGAATTTCAAATTTCTTCATATGCTTTAAAGAAAATCCATTTGTCAATTAATACATTGATGATGACTCAGGATGCTGTCAAATCGAGAGTCAGCAAGACGCTCTAGGAGAAGAAAACAAGCACATCTGAATGAATTAGAAACACAGGTTGCATTCCATGTTATGTTTTACATCATGATGCACACACTTTTCCTGTTTTGTTCTTTATTGATGTGATATGAATGGTTTCATACAGGCCGGTCAATTACGAACTGAACATTCTTCATTACTAAAAGGTCTGACTGACATGAACCAGAAATATGATGAATCTGCTGTCAACAACAGAATATTGAAAGCTGATATTGAGACATTAAGAGCAAAGGTAACCTATTGCTTTATTTGGACGGTACAGCTTTCTGTATTTTACATCATGTGGTTAAGATCCAGTTGATAGTTAGGATCCATTTGGTCTTGTGGTGCTGTGAAAAGAAAGTTGATTGTGTTTGCTAGATATGACATCATTAATAAGTTGATACAGTGACATATTCAACATGAATACCTTGAAAAGTAAAAATGGTTTCTCTTTGAGCACTAGTTAAACTGCAGCATAGGAATGCATTTCCATGGATTAATAAAAAGTCCCTGTCTAATCCTGGTTAGGATTGCAGTTAATGGTTTTAAATAACAATCATTTCTTAAGCAAAGTTGATTGGACCAGCATCGTTGATGTGATGATAAGTTGAAGTATGTGCAATGGTAATTAGTATGGTTTTCTGAGAATTAGAAAGTTTATGTTCATCTTCATGATGTTGGTACACCATATTTAGTGTGTATGCACAATGTTCTTGTTTGCAGGATGCATAATTCAGCTATTTTGACAAGCTATATTATTGCAATCCAAAATGTGTTCAGTTGTCTGTGTACTCTTGATTATTCTCATTTTCACAAAATGCATACAGGTGTAATTTAGTGTCCACTGTCCACTCTGCATTGTCGTTCTCTTTGGCTGCTTCAGTACCTAGGCAGCAGCAACAAAGTGGTAGCCAAGTGTGAAACTTGGCAGCTTGTGCTCTGACCTGCAGAAATATTATCGTCTTAGCCTTAGTATTTTACTCTTTGCCACATAATTCCCCATATTTTTCTATTGATACTGATGCTATCCTTATATTGGCCACAGTTATATATGTTTATAGAAATTTTTTTAGGTGAAAATGGCTGAAGAAACAGTTAAGCGAGTGACTGGGTTGAATCCCCTGCTTTTAGCCAGATCTGATGTACCAGGTGTTGGCATGCCATTAGTGAACATCCCACTCGATGCGTCTAGAAATGCTACTGTTCCAATGCAACCAAACCCAAACCAGTTCTTTCATCAAGAAATTCCAAGTATTAGTACTCCCACCCCAAATCACCAGAGATTGGACAGCAGTTTCCCTAGTAATATCCAGCTTCCTACTGTTGGAAATCCTCAAAGTGATAGAGGGGGCAAAAACATGGCTGAAACATCTCCTTTGCAGCATGCCGTTAGCTTAGAGCATGTGCCGCAGGGGGTAGGCCATAGAGTCAGTCCACCTGGGGCTGTGCCTGGCTGGGACTCTGGACTTCCACACGTGGGATCAAAGAATAACAAGCAGAGGTAGAATAAATCTGTCTTCCTTTGTTGCCTTCATCCTAAAAATGGTTACAACACACCAATTGGTATAAATTTATCAATAAACTATGTGCTGCACTGCACCTTTTTTCTTTTTCTTTTCAAATCAATCTTCTCTGCACATTAGAGGAGAAAATAGTCATTTTAGGCTGGGATTTTGGGAAACAAATAACTTTCAGATTGACTTTCAGTTGTAAGTATTGACAGCGATCATATAGATCTTGGCATTTTGTCCCTTTGCATCACAATTGCAATGCGATTCCTTCAGCTGGCTTGAATACTTGTGAGTCAACAGCATCTACTATCATTGATGATAGTATCTCTATTTCAGTGTTTTACTTGTTCGTGGCTAGTACTCAGTGGATTTCTTGTGTGTTTTTACTGAAATTGAATAGTTTTGAGCTGCAGCGACCCAGAACAATAGGAATAGGAAGAAGTGCAAAAACATGTCACATTAAGAGTGTGATTGGGATTGAGGTTAAGCAAAAACTACAACATTAAAGTGTTTGGTAAATATTAACTGCTGTATTTTGGAAGTTATATTGATATGATTTTTTACTTGTATGATAGAAAATCAATTGTCTTTAATAATTTTATAAAAATTATTATTTAAAATTTATATTTATTATATATTATTAATTTTTGTTTTATAGTTATAGTTTTTTTTTCTACAGTAATTATAGGTTTGAAGCTACAACACCTCAATTTTAAATACACTCTAATTAGATTTAAAAGATTAATTGGTACCAAGGTATGATTAACTAATTTGATCATTTGGATAAGGGACGGACAATTTCTTCAAACATTAGAGGCTTCCAATCATGGGAGTTTCAGTCAGCTAGAGATTATATTTTTTTTTAGCTTGCATTATCATTGTTATAGATAATTCCTAGTGAAATAAAAGTTGCAAATTTATCATCACCCTCAACTTTACCTACTTTACCCGCTGGGAGAACGCAAGAAGCTGAGCCATTCATTCCAGTGGAAACACAAGTTTAACAGGCTCTAGAGCCTACATAACTCTTGTCAAAGCGATTGAAGTCGAATCAACCATCCCTTTCACATCACATGGAACTGCCGGGGCTATGTCAATATGCACACACAAGAATGTAAAATTTCACTGATATCATATTATCCTCGTATTATGCTTTGTCTAATAATAATAACGCCCCAACCATGCGCGACAAAATGGTTTCACTAATTTTATTTTACTTTACTGATCATTCATCTTCGCGTTCTATAGAAATAGAAACTTAAAAAATTAATTTGAGCCTTCCCCAATCCCATACCTTTTAAATAATAATAATAGTAAATACAAGAAATTTAAGCATAAATGTTATAAGTTGTTGCCCATTTAGTAATATATACCTGCCATTCAATTGTTTCACAGACAGGCACATAAGATTTGCAAACAGCATTACGGATACAGTAAATAAAATAATTTTGGAAAAAAAATTAATTTCAAGCCATCCTTCTTAAATGACAATCTTTAAAAGAACTTCCAAATTATTATTAACCTCAACATACCTCTCATTACTCTTCAAGGGAAAAAAAAAAAAAAGATATAGACTTTGTTTTCTTAATGGCAATGAGAATAAACTGAGACTTACAATAACTCGAAAGATGTTTTGTAGATTCTCATTTTCCAAGAGGATAAATCGAACTTAACCCAAAAAAAGAAAAATAAAGCGACAGGACAATACAGTAAAACACTAAAACAGGCACATACCAGGAAAGATAGAATACAAAATTAATCTATAAAATTAACAATATTACATATGCCATGCTACAGCTAAAACCAATACTGAAGGAACCCGATAGAACTATAACACATCAAGTATGAACGTTCATCAAATTCTTTACTGCTGAATTTTGGTGCCAGAGTGTAGTCCCGAATGGACTTTGCTCTGAAAGTGGGCTTCCAGCCTGCAAAGTTTTATTTATCGAAATTAAAGCTAGTTAGAGAGAAGATGAAACACATAAACACTATTCATGATATCAACATGCCTGCTTGCACATTTATAATAAATGGTATCGGGTGAATTATAGGTGCGTGCATTGGCAAACATCCTCTTGACGTCCGCAACAAACATCTCAAATGTCACATAATATTGTTCTGACTCCACTCTTTTGACATTGTCCTCAAATCTGTTGAACAATGGACATCATCCATTAATTCATCTGTTGATGCTTTTTGAGAAACAAAAAGCTTTACAATTGAAACAACCACGGTTTTTTGTTTTTTATATATAATTATCCAGATCAGTAATAATAAAAATGTGTTAAAAAATTATTAAAAGAAATCCAAAATTGTAACAAGATTATGATGCAGAAATAAGTCAAAATGAAACTTCTTACCCATGGGATCTTTGATGATTTCATAGTAATCGGGGACATCACGGGCATCTACTGGTTCCTTGAAGGGCCAGGCGTCAACGTGTTCATGCATTGACTGGTCAAAGAAAAAATCTACTCTAAGAATTAAACAAGGATAAGGAAAACCGCAAGCATGCTTAGTGGTAAATGAAGTTTCTTGGAAAACACAAACTGTAAAGCAGCAAGTATGCTATCATTAATGAAGTACTGATGGCTTCATGGGGTTCTACAAATTAAAAAGAAGAAAGATAAACTCATCACATGTTAGCCAATCATCTATTGGCTCCACAATTAAAAGACAGAAATTTGCCTACAATTTGATATCTTTAAAAAGGCAAAATTTGTTTGCTTTGAGACCCATTTAATCAATGACCAAAAGGATCATTAGCAATGTATGTCTCATTTCCAGGTTGTTGGTTCCAACAGTCTACAAAAATTTAATCTAACACCCAATGAGTCATTCATTCTTCTTAGACAGCAGTCACTATCTAATGAGAATCAGGACTAAGTTAGTCTTATCACTTGCAAGTGGATCTTGAAAGCTGATTTAAAGAAATACAATTATGAGAAACTATTTGATAAGCAAGATGTATATCCCGTGCAGAAGATAATTGATTCAATTTTGAATGGGTCAAAGTCAGCAGTTAACACCATAAGCAACTCCTTCGCAACATGACAAGATGCTGCTTTTCAGTTTACCTAAGATTACTCTGATAGAAGTTAATGGCAGTTTGATATAGAATTAATCACAAACTTGCCTTCAGAAGTGAGCGCATAAATGCAGTTAAATGCTTCTGATTTGATGCACCATCAGTAGCAGCAGTTAAAGTTCTAAACCGTGAATGGCCCCATTGATCAGGAGTCCATCCAGCTTCCCCTGTCATCAGATTCATCCCAAACTCTCAATCAGGTCCAAACTTTCATCAAGCTTAGGCAAAGAGAAACTCAACTAGAAACCAAATCTCAAGTTCTAGAAACTGCATGATGATGTTCATTATGATTCATCAACAATATGCTTAATACTCACAACATATAACATCACTAAAAAGGGGTTGAAATTTATGAAGAATTATGTTATCAAGTCAAATATTATCTAATCTAGTTACATTCCCATATGTAGCAAATATAATTGTGCAAAACCATGAGAGACTAAAACCACCTATTTGTTAGATGTCAAAGAACTTACTCAAGCCAGGAATGTCCTCAACTTTGATGATTTTTTTGGGAACACCAGCTTCTTTCTGAATGAAAAAAGTTTTGATCAGAGCAAAGTATAAAACATTCATACATTTCTTGCATACAGCTCTTGATAATCTTTAGGAGAAAGGGCATTTTTCATTTATGAAAACAAATGACATATCCTCTATAAATATAATCCGTGTGTACAGCACAGGGTCTGGCATTCCATACCCTTACCAGTTTAAACTATCTGTGCAAGGAGCCTGACATGTTATACTAATAAAGTTTTTAGTGGATTTTGAGGATTCTTCAAGTAATGCCATAATACCGCTTTCAAGTGAATAGTAAATTGAAAGAACATGTTAAATCCGTTTTGCACATGCAGTATAATAACTGAAATTAAAAATTGGCTGCGCCATTGATCCAGAAATTCCAACTGGTTTCGACATGAAATTGTACTTCATGCTCACAGATTCAATCCAATATAATAGTATTTGATAACCAGTTTTGTTAAACATAGATTTCAATACAACTGTTGAATATGTACAGAATGAACTGAACAGGACCCAAGACCAATTTAGAATGCTGCTACATACCTTCTGAAAATCAATCCCAGGATAAACAATTTGACAATTGGAGAGCTCCCTTATCTTCTCATCAATTGCCTACCATTAGAGGGGGAAAGAAAGTAAATTTGTAGCTAAAATTCATTAAGATTAGGTAAGAAAGTGCAGGGGCTTTTTTACTTTTCCAGGCACATTTTGATATTCTATTGATTTTTTACCTGATCTTTAAGATGGAAGTGGAAAAGTGAGGATGATGTCAAAATTCTAAGGATCATCTAAGAAATTCACTTTAGAATAAAAAGGGCAGCATCATAGATGAAGATACTGCTACAATGATCCTTTGACTACTTCTTTAAGTCATTTCAGACACAAAATTCAAGATTAGTTTATTAGAGCCAAGCATCCTTTTTGTCTTACCTGCCTCTGACGGCGAATCATAGTTGATAAATCAGTGTATGGAAGATTGGGATCAATTTTGCATTCCATAAGAATTCCCCCATCATAATCTTTAATATACCTGGAATGACATTGGGATTCTTAGGGACAATCTAGGAGCAGAAAAAAATGAGATGATACAGCTTAAAGCTTTAAATAAGGATCACTTATAGCAGCTCCAACAAAGGACTAAAGGCTCAAATCCTCAAATGTTCTTTTTTTCTCTCTTTGCTTAATTTTTGCTAGTACTGACAAAAAGATTGAGAAAGATCAAACGAAAAAGAATAAATACATGGCTTTCTTTATGTAGAACCATAAATTCATGAAACCCATAACCATAACCAAAATAACCTACAGAACATAAAAAATAAACTTGTCCAAAAGTTTGGAGTTGAACATCAACATACCCTTGCCATCGATCTTTTTCCAAGTAAATCTCTTTGGTAAAACCCTACACATCAGTAGATCTCATGAGTTTTTAAAACTAAGCCTCCTCAAAACAGGGTAAGGCATCAACAAAATTGAAATGAAAGATTCTGACAAAAGTATTTCTGGAAGAGAAAATCCAAGATTAATCAAGAATTTCTACATCCGGGTCACTGCCCACAAATTTATACTTGTATTGCAAGTAGCCACTCATAAATTTCTCAGCAAATAATTTTCAGTAAAAATCACATCATGATTTCCAAGAATTTAAAACTCAATCAAATAGAACATAATTACACCTGCTAAAAACAAGTTAAAAAACCCTAAAGCAGATGACCACACCAAAAACAGATAAACAGACCTGTTTAATAAAATAACCCACAGCATTGTTGTCAGCATATGTTAGAAATGCGTAAGCCCATCAACATCACGGGCATGCTGTTTTAGATGGTTCATCAGTCTGGTACCATAGCCTTTTACTTGTTCATCAGCTGTGATTGCACAAAAAGCTATCTCCCCAAACTTTTGGCTGCCATATTCCAGAACTTTGGCATAAGAAAAAGGTGGGAAAAGAGGTATCATAAAAATATTGATGACAATCTATAAATTATGTTGCACCATTGCCAAAGAAATATTGGGAATGAAAAGGTGATTAAAAATAGATTTTCCAAGTCCAGTTATTTATGGTAATTACATGTGAAAATGGACTTATAACGAAAAACCCAAAAATTTGAGAGCTCAGTTGTTGTTTTGTTGCACCAAGGCCAAATTATTGATAATCTCATATTACATGCTTGGTTTTAAAGTTTAAACCATGAACTAGGCTTACAGAATTAACTTTTGCTTTTGCTTCAGATGGTTTAGGAAGACATTCAGGCAGAGTAAACATATATCATGAGGAGGCAAGATTTTGAATGCAAAACCTGACATATGGGCGATATGTGATGCCACCAACTACCACATTCCCTCTGATAACCATAACCGATTTGTGACTTCTGTAAATCCCACAAGAAAAGCGTAGTGATTATCTTGATAGAATATGGGGAAAAAATTTAACATCAATATTGGATAGCTAGAAAATCCCAGAAATCATTTATTAGAAAGCTGCATGATTATTTCAGATCTTTGAGCTGAGGTCATGCATAACACTTTAGGAATCCAGAACTGATTTTAGATATGGATGTTTGAGCCAGCAGATAAATTCCTCTTAAGATAGTTTACTACTCAACACTCTAGGGATGTATTAAATGCAACCGAATCCATAAAAAATTAGGAGACAGTCCATAGGATGAAATTTCAAGAAAACTTTTCCAACACATACTTGAGCTGATATGGCCAGCAAAAGGCAGTTAGACCTCACAAAACACAGCCCAGAAATGCACGTCTGGTGGCAGTAGAAATAACCACTGCCTGTATGCACACTAATATAAATGTGAAATCTGTACGATTGCGAAGATGCTAGTTTCATGTAGCCTAAATTTTATTATTCCAATCAGCAAATAGTTTCATGTAGCCTAAATTTTGTTATTTCAAACAGAAAATCCTAATTTATTTTACTGGAATCGGTTTTCATCTTTCTGTCAGCCTGTCTAATGGGACATAATGACTTGCTTAGACCATCATCCCCACCCTCCCACCAGCAAACTTCTGACTCAACAAGACTTTATTAATAAATTTTTTTGGCAAAGCGAAAGAAATAACTGGCAGCGCTTGAAAAAATACTTAATGATATTACCTGTCCATCACAAGACGCACAATGTACTCTTTAGGCATGTTAGGTAGTTGCCTTGCAAATATATTCTTCAATCCTATCAACCTGAGAGACAGAAACAAATGCGTGAATACACTCCATATCATACCCAATCACATTCTGGGAACCAAAAAAATTCCCAAAATCTAAACACTGGCCATTCTGGAACCTGTATCTAGTGCAATACTATACATTCTAATATACAAAATAACAGACTTCTAATGGGATTCACATTGACTTTGAACAGAGAAAAGAAAACATGAGCATCGATGTTCAAGAAAAGAGAAATAGCTACCAAACCATATGCTCATCAATACCATCATTTGAAAGGCATACGAACTTCAGGTTTCCAGCTTCCTCCTGAACACCATATGCATACCACAGCATGAACACCATATAAAACAGTCATAACCAATACATACCATAATATAAAATTCCCATTTTCATGAAGTAACCTCCATATTCAAATTTTAAGCAAAGTTTATTTTCATATTTTGAAAAGAAAAAGATAAAAGAAAACCCGAAAGACAAAACCTTACCTCTCTTTTCAAGAGCTCCTCTCTCGCACTATAAGCTCCACTAGCTTGTATATTCTCTGTAAAAATCTTCACGGTTTCTTCTTTACTTGCAGTTCCCAGCACCGAGCTACCAGCCAGAGCAGTGGACCCAAGCACACCACTCCCGGAGGTAACCCCTTCCTTCCCGCCATCGGAATTCTCAATTTTAACGGTCGAATTCTCCGTCTTTAACTTCGTGTTTCTTGCCGAGCCAACGGAATTATTATTCTCCAGGCGAGCCGCGGTGAAAGTACGCATAGAGGAGTCGTTGTCGTTCTCGAACTCGTCCTCATCGTCGTCAACGACGGCATCCTCGGAGTCGTCAGCGTCAGAGTCGGCGCCGCGGGCGGAGATGCTCTCGAGGTCGTCATTCGAGGTCAACGCGCCGTCACGAGTGTCCGCGGAGAAGGAAGGAGGGAATGCATGTGGCGCATGGTCCTCGGACGCTCCTGCAGCGGCTGTTGCTGCAAGCTTGCGCTTGTGAATGGATGACGTGGCGGATGCAGAGGCGGAGTGGGACGGGGATGGGGTCTGTGAGCTGCGGGAGCGGTTCGCTGCGGTTAGGTGAGCGGAGTGGGCGTGCGTATCCATCTCCGTTCAGATGGATTTGACTCAATGTTTCGATTCAAGAGACGAGTTAGGTTTTGCAGGGATTTTTGGTTTATTTGGGAGTGCGATACCGCGAGTGAGTTGTCCCCATTCAGGAGTGAACAATATTTATTTCCCCTGCAGCTTTCTAACCGCACACGGGCAGCACAAGAATTCTGAATGAAAATGTAAATTACATTATAATATACATACATGTATGTATGTATGTATGTATATATATGTATGTGAAGATGTGCTAAAAATTTTAATTATTTGTTAGTATTATATTTAAACTGGTGCCAAAATATTTTTTACGTGACATCTATTTATCAAGTTATGCCGCACTTTATTATTATATAAACACTTTCCCAATAACTAAGTTGGTAGCTTTTGGCGATGCTCCAACAGTGCATGGTGAGATTATTTTAGTCATAATAAAGGTTGGATTATTTTAACTTACCAATTTTTTTCTTTCTATTCTCTTTTTAGTTAAAAATTTTATTATTTAAATAATATTTTAAAAATTACTTAAATAATCCTTTTTTCCTCTTTCTCTTTTTAATTTCACAAATTCTCATCAATTTATTTACGCATACTCTTGTAGTAGCAAATAATTAGTATCACTAACTAAGAAAAATAAAATCTACCATTTAAAAATAAATATCAACAAAATTTTTTATCAGCCATAAAAGTTAATGAATATCAATAAATTACTTTTTACTAAAATCAAAAGCTGATGAATATAAAGAAAAAAAATATTTATATATAGATCATGATATACTAAGAAATACTAGAAAAATAAATTTAAAAGAGCGTGAAATTGAGTGTTTATGAGAGTGGAGAGGTAATATGTAATTGTAAGGTAGAGAAAAAATATTAGTAAATAGTAATTTTGCGATTTTCAAATTTAAAATTTTTAATAATGAATTTATCTATTTTAAATGGGTGTATAAAGACATTTGGAGAATTTAAATAATCCCACCACATAATGAAATATTCTACACCCAAGTTTCTATAAATTTTTATTAATTGCTTTAAAAACCTCAATTGAAATTACTCGAAAGTTAAAAGGGTAAAACAATCTATACCCTCAGCCGATCACGATTCAAGTATCTACCAATTTTCTTTTTATAAAATTTTGTTTAAAGTAAGAGAGAAAGTTTCATGGTATTAGATTTGCTAAACAATCATGCGTTGAAAATATAATCACTGTGTTTCTAGTAATTAGTTGCTCATAATCAGTGTCCCCATGTATTTGGTGTAAAGATTCAGATGCAGGAGGAAAAGACTATGTAAATAAGTCCTTTGATCCTTTCACGCTTTTAAAATTACAAATTTAAACATGATTTGATACAAAAATGAATTTTCTCCTTCTTATTAATTATATCACTCCTTTTTCCTGTTCATGTCTTACAATTGTGCAACTCACAGAATTCCCTTTCCCCTTTTGTTTTTAACTCTTTCATCAAATGCTGGCGCGCAAGTCAAAAGTTCAATTAGATCTTTGGATCATATGAAAGAGTT